>OZ024723.1:43325857-44638357 GCA_964016875.1 Fallopia convolvulus
GTCGGGATACCCAATGATTTTAAAGCAAGACTTTTTGATGTGCCCTACCTCGCCACAATGATGACAAACTGGTCGTTCATAACCACCGCGCCCGCGGCCACGACCCAACGATCGCTGGTCAGAATCATCTTCACGCGGACGTCGATCGCTGCTGGAACCGGCAGCGTCTTTCCGATCACCATCACGCCGATCGGAGCGTCCTCCTCCTCGGACAGCAAACACGCCGTCGTCCGGCACTTTCTCGCCAGACGAGACACTCTGCTGGCGCTCTTCCGCAATCAGGAGCGCATACACCCTGTTCAGCCGCTGCAAAGGCTCTTGGGACAGAATGCTCGAGCGTGCAGTCCCATATTTCGAGTCTAAACCCATCAGAAATTGGTGAGTTTGTTCGTGTTCTCGATCAAGCGCCACCGAATTCGACCAAGTGCAAACACACTTGCCACAAGTACACGAACGATCTGGCACATAGTGTGCCAATTCGTCCCAAATTTTCTTCAAACAGCCATAGTAAACAACAATGGATTGGCCAGCCTGAGTAGTCTTGGCCAAATCGGATCGCAACTGTTGAACCCGAGGTCCGTTTCCAATCGAGAATCGTTGGCGAAGATCCTCCCACAATGCTCGTGCAGTATCAAAATAGGTAATGGTCGATCGAATCGACTCATCCATAGACTGAATAATCCACCCGACTAGCATTGAATTCACGCTAGTCCAATCATCCAAATCAGCCACATCATTAGGCTGTTCAATCGTTCCGTCAATGAAACCGAGCTTCCGCTTGGCCCTAAGCGCGTTGCGAAAACAAAGATCCCATTCTTGATAGTTATTAGTCTTTAAAACAACAGGACAAATCTTCATGCCGGGGTGATCCGACGGATGAAGATAGTAGGGAGAATTGGCGGGTTTCACACCCGAAGCAACCAATCCATCCGAAATACTACCCTTCTGCTTCTTGTCATCAGTCATCGTGAATCGGAGAAAAAAAAACAGGCGGCACAAGGGCGGCTAAAATTAGGGCAAAGAAAAAATACGCTCTGGTACCATGTAGAATTATTTTGAGGCTGAAAATCTGATTTCATTAATTAACTGAAGGGTATTTATACAAACTAAAGAGACTTGGGTCTCAAGGATTTTCTATTTTCTCTATACATAAAATATATATCAAAATACACTAAATGTAACTCAATAGACTGCAATTTTGATTTGAAGAGGGAGTTCGATTGGTTAGAAATTCGAGCTATTTATCATTTGATGTGTTCGATACAAAAGATAGGCAAAAACGTGGAAATCTAATTTTTAGGGATTTGAGGTAGATAAAGCGGAAAGATGAGGTTGTTGGAGATGGGTCTAGTTTTTAATGATTCTCTCAATCTAATCTGATATAATTGGTAATATCATGGTTCATTTTAGGGGATTTTGTCAAATATGGAAAATATACGAGTGAAGTTAGAAAAGACACCCTTGGGGTCTATAGTTGTGGGATGCACTTAAAATCTAAAATTAGACTCCACAAAGCTTCAGTGGAGAAAGTAGTTCATCTTCAATTTTTTTTAGTTATGTGATAGTTATAGGTTAGCAAAAACATCTACAGAAGAATTCGTTTGTGATGAATTGGCATAGTTAGAGCTATATTGAAATCCTGTTAAAAAGTCCATTCTTAAGTTGCATTCTAGATTTGCATTCTTAAAAGTAGCAAAAGTGCCTTGTATAGTATGAGAAGTGCATTCTAAAATATAAAAAGTGCAATGTAAAGTATGGATGGGGAGGTTAAATAGATATTCCAATTTCAGTTCAGTAATCTTGTTCATGTACGTTTAAATTAGTCTGTTCTGTTATTGTGTAGATCTTTCTAACTTTAAGGCTAGTATATCCAATAATGGTATATGGTCATGCTAACTTGCATGTTTTTTATATAAGTTCATCAGCATTGCTTGTTTCCAAACATTTAAGGTTGTATTCAAGGCGTTGCCTGGGAATTTTTGGTGCATTATTTTCTGCTACTAATTCCTTAAAGCACTAATGTTTTTGGGAATTATACATAGAAGGCTACATACTGTGGTAAAATTTCTGTTACATATAAGGTTATATACTGGTTGCTTCTATTACTGTCTAAGCTTGCAAGTGAATCACAGATGATATGCTTATGGAATCACAAATGTACTTGGATGTGGTCAATATGGTCTTTATGTTGAAGTTATTGTCTTGGGTAATGGTGTTGCATGATCTTTATACATGATGGTAATACTTGTGTAAATATTATTTCAGGTTGATGGGTAACAACAATATAACAGAGATCCCCCACTTACAACAAGAATTTGTATATGCTACAGACGTTTATATTTTCATCTTCTTAAGACTTTTTGCAGATATGGTATTATACACGCACAGGAAGAAACTACAAGAACCGTCTCCTCAAAGTTTTCGTGGTGGTTTGGTAAGTCCGAAGCAACAATCCAACTCCAAGACAGACGCCGAGCCCAATTCCTACACCAACTCTCACACCAGCATTAAACCATGTCAACTCGCCATCTTCCTCTTCATTGTACTCTCGTGTCCAGTACAAACTCACATCTTCTTCTTCACCCTCCATTTTGTAGCTTCTGTACTTATCTGCTCCCTGTAACCCAAAAACCAAATTCAAGAAACCTTGTATATTTTAAGGAATGAGAATTCTGCTGTATTATGACGAATTACCTGCAAATCCAACTCGGAAGAAAAATAAGCATACTTCTGAGATTTATGCTGCAATGTTTGCGTTAAAATCACTGGAGCTCCAGAAACACAGCCAGCAGTGTACACTTCAATTACAGGCATTGCATATTCATCTGCCTTTAATAAACTGGTGCAAGCCACCAATTCAGATCTGCATCTCAAACTCCAATTCTTGTGCTCAAGCTCAAAAACTCCACTTAGCACAAGATTGTCTCTATTGAAAACCTCAAACTTGACACTTCCTGTGAACCTGACACAATCTGTGCTCACAAATGTAACTTCCTCAGATTTCTTATCCACGCGGTCTCTCCTGAGAAGGGACGAAACGCCGTCTGAGTTAAGGCTGCGTCTTTTGCCATTGACCTGGAGCAGGGTTTCAGGGTTGAGAGGGATGTGATTGAGCTTGAGGGATTCAGGGGCGGAATCGTCTATCAGGTCATTGGTGATCCTGATGTAGAAAACTCTTACATCAAACCAAGTTGGTGATTGTGTTTTGAAATGAGGTCTAAGAAGGTGGATGCCATTGTAGGCGATCTGATCGCCGTTCAACATTCCACACGAACCCATAATCCTACAACTCCAAATGTCTGTCACCAAAGATCTGCAAGAAAACAAAATCCAAGACATGAAACTAGGATTGAGCTTCAAATACAAAATTGTATCAACAAGACGATTAAACAAGAACTACAGGCATGTAAAATACTCTTGATCGCAAGCTTTACCCTGAGACAAACAAACTGTTGAGCTCCTCCAACTTTGCTTTTCAGCTCATAATACTAAGCAAAAACAGAAGAAAAATCCAGAGGGAAACAGAGAGTTCAAATTCGGAGAACAATTGCAGCCAAGTAAAAGAGTATATTTTTTTTCAGTTTATCTCACACGATATAAATATGCAGATATCACAGTAATGAAAGCTATAAGGCTAACGATTTTTCATCCACTACTAGTCTACTACGTGCTCTATCTAGTATCGAATGTATCAAATTCGAACAAGTGGTGATTGGCGCAGTCTTTTTCGAAAAGCTTCACGTCCTTGTCAGTTGCAACTTGTGGCTCAAGATCTCGAACACGGAACCAAACAAAAATCTGTGGAGGAAAATCTTCCTGTCAACTCTCAATTCTCATGAAGAAAAATAGTAACATCGTATTAATCTGGCCCCATTTCTGGTTTGATTATTGTTTTTTTGAAGCTTGCGTAACGACTAGTCGTAATCTTATCTACAAAACAAGGTGCTAGCAAGTCGGAACCATTATATATGTACATGAGCTGATGGGGCCGCAGGCTTGTTTCTTAATGGATTGACGATGTATTGGGCTATGGCCCAAATTTATTGAGTCCATTCCGCATTGTCTGTTTGATCGGGACATCTTTTGTACGTCAATTGCAGGTGACGATATTCAACAACAAATTTGAGAATGGATTTCTTTATAGAAGATGGATAAGAGCACAGATTCTGTCAATAAAATTGAGAATGGGTTTCTATCCGTTTTTAAATAAAATTTATGTTTTAGATTATACTTTTTTATTAAATGGGGAAAATGACAATAAAGACACATTCCTTCACAATTATTCGCGTATGAAAAAATTATTTTCGAAGAACATACTTAACATGTGTTGGATGTGTATCAAAATAGCTTTATGTGCATCATAACTAATTGAATATGCACCGATTTTTTATGTATATTGCGCACTAATTTCGAACTATTTTAATTTCTTCAGTTTTTAATGTTACTTATTTTTTGTATGTATAATATAGTTAGCTAGTTTCAATGCACATGCTGTTAGTTTCGACGCACATGCATAAATAAGGTGATCTTTTCAGTTATTTTGATGTACACATAGTTAGATTGATGCACATATATAAATAATACACAATTTTTTGGTTATTTTGATGCGCATACAGCTGGTTTTGATGCACAAATATATAACCGTGCACCACATTCTGCTAGTTTTGATGCATATCCAACCAATTTTGATATACACACAAATAAGATGCATGTTTTAGTTATTTTGATGCACACTATTCGTTTTAATGCGCACAAAACAATTAATTTTGATGTATAAACATATACTCATGCACATAGTTTTGATGCACATTCAATCCGTTTTGATGAACACATAAATGAGATTCAATTTTTTTTGATAAGGAAAGAAATTAGAGAAATCCACACTAAAGAGATATGAAATTCCCTAGAGCATTATTGCGGATGAGGTCCCTAAGGACTGGGTCCGAAGCAATTGGAAAGGAGGAGACACATCGAAAAGATCCAACGATTTAGCCTGCAACAGAATTGGTTTCTCTGAAGACGTAAGGCAAAGTCCAACTGAAAATGGCCTAGCAAACTCTGAATATCCATTCGAATAAGCTCAATCTCCCAAGGACAGCTCCAATCACCTTGCACGGCTTTAACAAGCTGCATGTTGTCGCCTTCAATCTGGATGTGAGGAACGCCACGTCGGATGGTCTCAAGAATCTCCTGACGAAGAGCAATGACTTTATTCATAGCACAGAATGACAGCCAAGTAATCCATCGTACATGCAAAATGGTGAGCCTAGCGATCTCGAAGGATGAAACCAAAAGAGGAGACATCGTCGTTATTCATTGCACCATTAAAATTGAGTTTCAATTGTTTTTGTAGGGACTTGACCATCTATAAGCTTTCTCATTTTTTTGTTGGGTTCTTGATCCTTGTGGATTCAGTTTTTTATTGTTTTGATATACACATAACTCATTTTGATGTATTTGGATAATTTTAATGCATATACTATCAGAGTCACATAAAAATTAATTTTGATGTATAAAAGGTTAATTTCTTTTACTTGGGGTATTCCATTTAATTTTTCCACCTCATTGACGTCGAATGACTTATATAGGTAAAGATGGTCGTCCCTAGTTGAGAAGGATCCAAAGTTGGACTTCCCCTAGCTAGTTAGATTTTGAAGTACGCTTATACATGTGCATGTATGATGTATGTAATATTGATTGTTTGAAAAAGGCATCCATACGTTTTGGTTTAAGATTTCTTGTGAGGACGTACGATCATGATAAAATGGATGGTTCTAGTGTTAATTAGAGAATTGATAGTTCAAATGTTCAATGCTCATTTAAAGGGTAGAGAGTGTAGAACGGGTCAACTTCTTTGTTTTTTTATTTGGTTAATTTGGAGGGTATTTATTTGTAGAGCGCGTAAACGAAAAAGACTCTAATCGATCTTTAGAAAAATATTGCACGGGACGACATGGTATAGTTGTACCACTTCAAACGTCCTTTTCTTAAACTTTTTTCATTGGCAATCGAGAATTGTGAACGAGTTCATCGTCTTCAACCTATCAATAAAGTAAATCATGTAAATAAAAAGTGTGAAAATGATACTCGTCCTAACTTGGACTTCTTTTCCTTCCAAAAAATCATTAATTTCCATGTCAAAGTGTTATTGCACAGAAATTCCGCCTTTAATGCACTAATTGTATGCTCATCCTTCTTTCGTTTCCAACTGATTCTTCAACCTGTAACCTGTAAAACAATGGATACAGGGGGTCTAATCCACCTTCAATGCCTAAGTCAAAAGAACAGTTGTCGAATCGAACGTCAAGGTACAACAAGAAAGCTAAAGATCCAGTGAATAGTCGAGTTAAACGAATATTAGCATGTTCAAACTCTCAATAGGTGTGTTCAATAGCCTGAGCGAGTATCAGTCTATCAATTAATATGCTCTCCGTACACGGCGAAGACGTGTATTTATAATGGAAGAAGGAGAGGCTGGGGGCCAAAAATTATATCGATATGGCCGAAAATTCTATCTTCCAAGGGCTGGCCAACTGCCTTAAGGCCCAAGCAAGGAATATTGTACCCCTTCTCCAACTTTAATTCTATCTTTAATGAAAGATAAAATCTCTCATTAAGTTGCATAACCACCATATTTAATATAATAGGTAAATAGATAAAAGATAATAAATAAGCAATAATTAAAAATACCTTTATGAAGATAATGAAAATAATAATATGATAGCTATTTTTTACCCGCTCACACAAAGGTATCCCAAAGAAACATGTAAAAGTAACCCACTTCTTTTTTTTTGGTGGAAAAAAGTAACCCGCTTCACGCCTATCATAAGATAATTATTTATCCCCAAAATCATTAATTCATATGTAATATAACGAGAAAGTTGGAGTGAAAAAAACTTGCCTAAATTCGTGCCATTATTTATGAACTACTCCATCCGATTCAAATTAAGTGTCGTTTTAGAACTTAAGTTTGATCCACTTTATGTGTCGTTTTAGGTTTTCTAGACAATTGATTAGGAGTGAGTTATGAGAATTGTTATTGGAATGTGTTTTTATTGATTAATGTTATTCATTCATTGGTTGAAAAAGGTGATGAGTGGTAAAATTTATAAAAAAAATTACAATTTTGAGTTTAGTTAATAGTTTTCTTAAATCTTGTGTGAAAACTATAACGACACTTATTTTAGATCAGAGGGAGTATTAAATTTTATTTTCCTGGCAATTTTCTCTCCTATCAATTAAACATATATATGTTTTGTCAATTAGTTCAGTTGGGCTCCCTTTGAAGACGAGAAGGGTGATGAAGGAGATAAGAAGAAGCCAAAGGCTAAGAGTACTATAGAAAATGTGAGCTCATATCAATATGTAGTATTATAGATCAGTTTAATTTGTTTTAAAATTAAAGCATGCATTTGTTGTTTTTATGCTCTTACCTTGTCTCTTGTAGATATACTACAGATGACACAACCCAATTCATGTTCATCTCATCTATTTAAAGCTACAATGCCAACAAGTTCAACTTGAATCTATTTGGTGAGTTAAATAAATGTCCATCTCTAGTGAATTTGGTGAGTTTCAATTATGTCATAGTAATTGAATTGTTTGAAGCGATTGCAAGTAACCCATCAAATTTGTTTCTTATCGGGTGAGTTTTCCAAAATCAAACATCATTTCTTTTCAATTATCAAACTTTAGCTTGTACAGGTTAGGTTTTGGAGCCTGATTCAATTTAGGCCGAAAAGAAGACAAAGGCAGAGCGAAGAGGAGAACCGCGACCGCAACCATGAGGGCTGCCACCGCGGCCTAGAAAGCGCGAGATGGCATGCTTAAAGCGCGAGCGCACTTTTGATGGTGCAAGTCGCGTTATTCCGACAAAAAGCCAAAGCGCGGGGAAGGGCAAGAAAAGTGCGGCCATGCTTTTCTCGTGCGCGCAGCCCGCGTTTTCTCCGGGTCCGGTGAAGCGGGCCTTTTCTTGGAGCCCAAGTTGCACGAGTTTCTATGGTTTTCCTTTGACCTCTTGTTTTCTATTTAAACCTAACAATGGTTATTATAATTGGTGAGATGCTGAAAACCTGAAAGCAGAGAGAGGGAAAATCAAGGTTCTAGAGAGATTAGGTTAGACTGATTAGATCAGTGTAGATTAGTGGATCAGATCTTGTAATCCTTGTGAGTCTCAGATCTAGTGAAAAGTCCTTGGCTTGGTAGTGCCCCCAGACGTAGTCATTCTGACAAATTGGGTTAACAAATTCTCTTGTTTTTCTTCCTTGTTTATTTTTCTCTTGTGAATCTGTAAGACCGTTATTGTTGCAAGTAGGTCCGAATTTCCCAACAAGTGGTATCAGAGATGCAGATTCCTACGGTTGCAATGGACGGAAAGATTCTTGTGGAGAACTTTGATGGGACAGACTTTGGCTTCTGGAAGATGTAGATGGAAGATTACCTCTATGGTAAAGAGCTTCACTTGCCTCTTGAAAAGCAACTAGTGGAGATGGAGGATGATAAGTGGAAGCTGTTGGATAGGAAGGCGATGAGCGCAATTCGCCTGACCTTGTCCAGGAACGTAGCCCATCATACTGTGAAGGTTAAGACAACAAGGGAACTTCTTTCAATTTTGTTCACGCTGTATGAGAAGCCATCAGTGGTGAATGAGGGAGGACACATCGGTATCCAAGCACTTGAATGAATTCAGCGCGATGGTTGCACAACTGCAGTCGGTGGAGATTGAATTCGATGATGAGGTACAAGCCCTAATTCTACTTTCTTCTTTGCCTGAAAGTTGGAGCGGAACTGTTACTGTTGTTAGTGCTTCAGTTGGTAAAGGGAAACTTAAGTTTGATGATGTGAGGGATCTAGTGATGAGCGAAGAGATTCACAGAAAAGAGTCAATCCTTGCATCTGGATCAGCTTTGAATCCAGGGAATAAGGGCAGATGTGGTCATGGTGAGTCAAATTCCAAAGGGAAGGAGAAGGTCACCAAGGACAAGAGCAAGATCAAGTGCTAGAATTGTGATGAATTTGGTCACTACAAGAATGAGTGTCAAGGATCAATGGAGGTGTCAGAAAAAACAGCAGATTATCTTGGAGATGATGATGTATTGATTCTGAGTTCATCAAGTTCTGGTGGGAGTAAGACAGTGGTTCCTAGTAGGCATGGAGGCCTTGAAGGAAGAGCCACAGACCGATGGTCAAGAGATCATTGGAGAACTGGATAGAGATTCCCCTTCTGATTTCTATTTGAAGTTTACTGAGTTAGCTTAGCCAGATGATTGTGCAAATGGAAAGAAAGTCAGGTGGGATGACATGGTAGAGGAGGAGGAAGCTTGCAAGGAGGAGTCCATGCGATAGGTGTCGAGTGTGGTGGGGGAAAACCTTGCTGACAAGCTTGAGGAACTGAGGCCCGACAAGGATTCGGATGGGCTTACATAAGTTGGAGGCCCGGCACAACCAAGAATGAAGGACAGCAGAAAATGAAGACAATTACAATTGAAATCAGTCTCCAGGTGGGGAGATTGTTAGATTTTGGATCTTGATTCAATTTAGGCCGAAAGAAGACAAAGGCGGAGCGAAGAGGAGAACCGCGATCGCGCTCTAGAAAGCGCGGGATGGCATGCTTAGAGCGTGGGCGCGCTTTTGATGGTGCAAGTCGCGTTATTCTGACAGAAAGCCAAAGCACGGGGAAGGGCAAGAAAAGCGCGACCGCTCTTTTCTGGTGCAGCTCGCGTTTTTTCCCGTGTCCGGTGAAGCGGGCCTTTTCTTGCAGCCCAAGTTGCACGAGTTTCTAGGATTTTCCTTTGGCCTCTTGTTTTCTATTTAAACCTATCAATGGTTATTGTAATTGGTGTGCTGAAAACCTGAAAGCAAAGAGAGGGAAAATCAGAGTGCTAGAGAGATTAGGTTAGATAGATCAGATCAGTGTAGATCAGTGGATCAGATCTTGTAATCCTTGTGAGTCTCAGATCTAGTGAAAAGTCCCTGACTTGGTACTGCCCCCAAACGTACGTAGTCATTCTGACAAACTGGGTTAACAAATTCTCTTGTTTTTCTGTCATGTTTATTTTCTTACTTCTCTTGTGAATCTGTAATACCATTATTGTTGCAAGTAGGTCCGAATTTCCCAACAGTATAGTCACTTATAATATGCTTATATTGTTTTAGTTTCTTTCATTATTCATTCCCTGGGGTTGCTTAGTCTGTTGTATTTTGTTGTGCTAATAAGTACTTTATATCAAACAACAATTCAAGGTTTTGAAGCAAAAACGCTTGAACTGCTATTTTGGTTATGATATCATAGTTAGTTCAAAGTTGAGTGTTCTATGTTTAGTTATGTTGTTTTGTTAGTTAACAATGTTAAATACTTCTCCAAGTTCTCATTTTAAAGGGCATTAGATATATTGTTGGAACAAACGTTGTTCCATGGTTTCTCTTACTTTTGATAATAACAAACTTAGTTGGTATAACTTGCTTCCACATGTAAGTGTTTCTGGAAAACAAGTACATAGTCACGAGTGATGGAACATTATGAGGAACGATGGAGGGAATGAGTGACAGATTTAGGAAGCGTGTCTCGGAAGGAACGCGACTTTCTATTTATGGCAAGTTACCAGATCATCTACGAGCAATCTTTTGCGAAGATACGACAACTGTAGGTGGTTGCTTGAGGAGATCAAAAGAAGGATAAGATCAAAGCTCACATGATCTTATCTAGGAAATCCGAGATCATTCGGTTTTGGCAAGAATCGACATCGTTGAGGATCCAAATCACAAACAATACTTTCTCCTATTAGTGTGGGATTTGTTAAGTGGAAAATCTGCGTAATTAGGCAAGAATTACGTATGAGATCAGACTTGACATTTCTTATAAATAGCTAGGTTATAGCTAAGGTTTAAGTGTGGTTGTTGACGTCGAAATTGGAGAGAGAGCTTTTCAAGTGTACGAGTGTGTGGTTTCTTCCGATGAAGAATCCACAAGTAAGTTAATAGTTCACTTTCTCTTAGGTTTACGCTTAGGGTTATAGAAGTCTAGTTGGTTGAACTTTGGTTGGTGACTTAGTTACCAGGGAACTTGATCTGCCTTGTAATCGTTGAAACTTAATAAAATATTCTACTGAAAATCCTTTGAGAAGAAGTCTCAAGGGTAGAGGTTTTTTCTTTCTACGACTTGTTGGTCGGACAAAAAGTTTTCCTCTATAAATTCTGTGTTCTAGTTATTTATTTCCGCTGCCCAGGGAACATTGCTAGTTCCTCGACTTGTTACTAACACGTCACGAACCAACAATTGGTATCAGAGCAGGTTTGCTCTAGATTGTGTGTTGGTGCAGGAACACAGGATGAGTACCAACAACACTCACAACGTCGGAATTAAAAAATACAAGCCTCCACTGCTTGTTGCTGGAGAGTATGACCACTGGAAGATCCTCTTCGCCACCTGGCTCAAGAGCATTGACTACCAAGCCTGGTCAGTCATTGAAGATGGAGACTATGTCATTCCCGCGGACAAGAAGAACAAAAAGTTCGAGTGGGGACCAAATGAATGGTCAGGAATGGAGAAGAACTACAAAGCACATATGTTGTTGAACAATGCCTTGGGCGCTGAAGATCTACTGAGGGTGGTAAATTGTAAAACTACCAAGGATGCATGGGAAGCTATTGAACAAATGCATATTGGTAGTACAGATCTAAAGGAAAGCCACCAAAAGGAGGCCAAGAAGGAGTTCTATAACTTCAAGATGAAAGATGGTGAAACCATTGCCACTTATCAATCTTGATTTGAGGCTTTTGTGAATCACATCAATCATCTTGGTATAGAAAAAGACATCACTCATGCAGAGAAAGTCTCTACGATTGTTGATGGTCTTGGTCCTAAGTATGGTGTTACCAAAGGTTTGCTCAGAGAAAATCCAATCACGAAGACTTGCAAACTTCATGAGATCTTTGGAAAGCTGACAGACTACGAGCGCTATGAGAATAACAACAGTGGTACCTCAAGCTCTAACAAGGGTATTGCTCTCAAGGTGGAGAAGGCCATCGAGAACATCACTGCCAGAAAGGGAGTTTATACGTTAGAGGAGGACTTTCATGTAGCTCTCATAACCAAGAAAATGAGGGCATTCTACAAGAGAAGCAAGAAGCAAAAGGCCTTGAAGGCAAAAGATAAGGTCAGTACTGAGAAGAAGGAGATCAAGGACATTACCTGCTTCAACTGTCAAGAAAAGGGTCACTATGCTAAGAGTTGTCCCAAAGGTAACGAGTCTGAGAACGAGAAGAAAAAGGCCTACATCGTTGCATGAGATCTTGACTCCGATGATGAATCTGAATCAAAGATCTGTGCCATGACTCTGAAGACCGAAGATGTCGACCAAGAGGTAACTCCTGAACAATTCCTTGATGGTTTAGAAAATGCTAAACAATCTGATCTTGTCATTCCTGTTAAAAATCTTTTTGAAGATAACCTAAAATGCAAGATGAAATAGAAGCTGCTGATGAGAAATGTCTTAATCTTGAAGAAAAATTATCAAAGTCAACTATTACTAATGTTGTTCCTTGTTCTAAGTGTAAAGAATTAAAAGATGATGTTAAAACTCTCACTGAAACCAATGATGAACTTAGAACCGATTTGCTTGTTTTTAAACTCAAAAAGGAAGAACTAGAAAATTAACTCGACAAAAGAACTCTTGTTGTGTTTAATCCAGCTAAGTTTGGTATTGCTTATGGTAAAGATCAATCTGAATATCCTTCAGATGACATTAGCTTTGAAGAAAAGATGGAAAGAAAAGTTAGGGAACTTCAATCTGCTTGAGATAAAGTTACTTATCTAGAGGGTAGGTTAAGATTCTTGAGAGTGGTTTAAATGAAAACTCATGGTATTTTGGTAAAACGGCTCATAGTATATATTTGAAACAATCTCAAGGGAACCAGCACAGAGTTCCTTCCAAGAAACGTGCAAAGGAACGAACCCTCCAGAAACCACATCCTAAACTCTATCTTGGTGAATATTATAGGGTGTGCTATCACTGTGGTAAGGGAGGTCATGTCCAAAAGGATTGTAAGGTTAGATTAGAAGTGTCTAACAAAAGGGTTCAAAAACACAATACAGGGAACAACAAGAAACAGTGGTCTGGTAAGAAAATCAAGGGTATGACAAATCTCATCAGAACAAAAAGAAACCAGCTCACCCACCACAAAAGAAGCAAGATTCTAAAACTGATAGAGCGAATAAACATGTTGATCCCTCAAATGTTGCTTCTAGCTCCAAGGGTCCACAGAAAGCTACCTTAGTTCAATCTCAAATTTATCATTCTGTGAGCTCTACGAACCGACCAGGGAAGGCTAAGCAGGCATGGGTTGTTAAAACGTGATTTCTTTCTTACAGGTTGAAGTGAGGGGGAACATCCGTTGGATCCTTGACAGCGGGTGTTCATGTCACATGACAGGGAAGGAGATTATTCTGTCCTCACTTCAGATCAATGCTGGAGGAAACATTTCCTTCGGCAACAACAATCAAGGAGAAATCATTGGAACAGGTGAAGTCAAGCTAAATGAAAAGACCAGCGTTAAAGACATGAGCTTGGTGAAGGGTCTTGGTTACAATTTGTTGAGTATTGCTCAACTTTGTGACAAAGGGAACAATGAGGTATCATTTACCTCAAATGGTTGTACGATCAAGAACAAAAATTCCAGTCTTGTGGTCCTGAAGGGAAAGAGGTGCAACAATGTGTATTTTGTCGACTCAAGTTTCCAACCACAAAAAGAGTTATGCTTTTTTACAATTGTCGATGAGACTGATCTTTGGCATAGAAGGTTTGGTCACGCAAATCATCGAGGAATTCACAAACTCTACTCACAAAACCTGGTGATAGGACTTCCCAAAGTTCTTGTAGAAAAGGAAAGCTTATGTGAAGAGTGCGTGAGAGGAAAACAAAGCAAATCGTCCTTTCAGCCAAAGTTATCAATCAGCACTTCTCATCCTCTTGAGATGGTACACATGGACTTGTGTGGTCCCATGTGGGTGAAAAATCATGGAGGTAGCAGGTATATTTTTGTTATTGTTGATGATTTTACTAGATATACATGGACTCTCTTTCTAGGTTCCAAAAATGAGACATTCATGGCATTTAAAAGCTGGATTACAAAGGTAGAAGCATCAACAGGACATAAACTGAAAGCTATCAGATCGGATAACGAAACATAGTTCAAGAATTCCATGTTTCATAACATCTGTGATGAACATGGAGTGTCTCAAAACTTCTGTACGTCGAGGACTCCTAAACAAAACGGCGTAGCAAAAAGAAAGAATGGAACGTTGCAAAACATGTCTCGTACTATGATGTTGGCAAGTAACTTGCCTCGGTCCTTTTGGGCTGAGGTAGTCAGTACCGCTTGCTACATCATTAATCGAGCTACCATTCGTTCCAACTTTTCTAAAACTCCATATGAACTAATCAGGGGAAGAAAACCAAATATCTCCCACTTGAAAGTCTTTGGGTACAGGTGCTTTCTTCACAACAACGGAAAGACGAGCTAGGCAAGTTCGATCCAAGGAGTGACGAAGGCATCTTTCTGGGCTACGCATCCAATGGCAAGGTTTACAAGGTGTTCAATAAAAGGACATAGAAGTTTGAAGAAAGCATTCATGTTATCTTTAACGAGTCCAAAAATGGAGGGAACCTGTCAGGGAACGAGGAAGTACTGAAGGTTCTAAACTCAGATTCGGATGATGAAATCGATCTAGATTCAAGTACACAAGCTCCACATGAAGAAGTCACTCCTCCTAATTCAGACATGGATGGAGATGACACATGAGGTACATCGAATCCTGAAGATGATACTCCACAAAATGAAGATCAAGTGGAAGAAACATCTCCTGGAATGACTGATCAACATGAACAAGAAGTGTCAAACATAGATCCCACTCAGATCAAAGTCAGAAATTATCATCAAAAGAGGGATCATCCTGTTGACAACATCATCACTCCCTACGAAAAAGGTGTGCTCACTCGTTCCTCTCTTAAGAATTTTTGTGCTTTCAATGCGTTTATCTCTCTTGCAGAGCCAAAGAATGTGAAGGAAGCATTAAAAGATCCTGACTGGATAGTTGTTATGCAAGAGGAACTACACCAGTTCAAGAGAAACAAAGTATGGAGATTAGTTCCTAAGCGAGAGCACAAGATGGCTATAGGAACAAAGTGGGTATTCGGGAACAAACTTGATGACATCGGCGTTGTCACAAGGAACAAGGCAAGGCTTATAGCAAAAGGGTACAATCAACAAGAAGGGATCGACTGTGATGAAACGTATGCTCCTGTTGCAAGAATAGAAGCCATCCGTCTTCTAATCGCCTATGCTGCTCACAAAGGATTCAAACTCTATCAAATGGATGTGAAGACAACTTTCTTGAATGGGTACCTACAAGAGGAGGTTTATGTGTTGCAGCCTCCAGGGTTTGAAGATGTTGATCACCCTGACCATGTCTACGTGTTGGATAAGGCTCTCTATGGTCTTAAACAGGCGCCTCGTGCTTGGTATGATATATTCGCCCAGTTTCTATTATCAAATGGGTACAAACGTGGTGTGATTCACAAAACATTGTTCCTAAGGGAACAAGACGGTGAGGTTTTAGTAGTTCAAGTATATGTTGATGATATTATATTTGGTTCTACTAACCCTAAACTTGTGGAAAGCTTCAAGAATTTGATGAGCAAGGAGTTTGAGATGAGAATGATCGGTGAACTCACTTTCTTTCTTGGTCTACGAGTGGTACAAAGTGATGAGGGAACAAAGGTACATCAACAAAAGTACATCAAGGAGCTATTGAAGAAGTATGGTATGGATTCTACGAAACCTTTTGATACACCTATTTCTCCTAATACTCGTCTTGATGCTGATCTTAATGGTGTTGATGTTGATCAAATGATGTACCGAGGCATGATTGGTTCCCTATTGTACCTAACGGCCAGTCGGCCAGATATTATGTTCAGTGTTTGTCTTTGTGCTAGATTCCAGGATAATCCTAAAGAAACAGATCTGAAAGAAGTGAAGAGAATTTTGCACTACTTGAAAGGGAACAATGGGTTGTGTCTATGGTATCCAAGACATAACTCGTTCAATCTTGTTGGATTCTCGGATGCAGATTTTGCAGGTCACTTGGTAGATAGGAAGAGCACATCAGGCATGGCCCAATTTCTTGGTCCTTGCTTGGTGTCTTGGAGATCTAAGAAGCTAAATTCGGTTTCTCTTTCAACGGCTGAAGCGGAGTATGTCGCAACAATCGCCTGTTGTTCCCAGGTTTTGTGGTTAAAACAACAACTGGTGGATTTTGGTATGTCTCTTAGAACTATCCCTATCTTATGTGATAATACAAGTGCTATCAATATCTCCAAGAATCCAGTGCATCATTCTAGAACCAAACATATAGATATTCGACATCATTTCTTACGAGATAATGTTGAAAAAGGTTTTATCAAAATGGATCATTATAGGACTGAAAATCAAGTGGCAGATATTTTCATCAAGGCTTTGGACAGAAAACCCTATAAGCATCTGAGGATGTTGCTAGGAATGATTTCCTTGGAGTAAACAAGTCCCGGTTCTCTATTCCCTCAGTACCTGGCTAAAGAGGTAACTTCTCAGGGAACTACGTATCATTTGACATGTTTTCTAATGGCTTATATCTTTCCTCTATGCATTGATGTTATATACATTAGAAATTGTTAACTGTTGCATGCTAAAAGGAACTAAAACTGAAATGTTCACATCCAAGATTTTCTTTTAAGCCCAAAATTACCAACTTGATCTATTCTATCCCTCACTTCAAGCCGAAATGATGGTTGGTTATAAGCTATCCTTTAGCCTAGTCCAAACAAACGTTCCCTATGAACCCCTTTTGATTAACTTTAAACGGGGAATAATTGTTTGGATGACAAAAATATCCCAAGCCCACAAAACGTTTGAATAGAACATCCCTTGTCCCTTGTCTGTTCAAACAAGCCTTTTATTTACATCATGGTAACGAGGTATGGAACTAGTGGTTTGGAAATTGTGATTAATGAAGGAACGTCTTTGATTATGATTGAAGATTTTTTTGGGAAGGAACAAATGTCAATCCGCTCCTAGAAGACATAGCGTAATAGCCGTTGTGACTGCTCGTTTTGAAAAATCTAGCCGTTGCACAGTGTTTTTGTAGGGAACGATAGGACGTTTCTGCAGTCTACTCTTAATGGCGGTGTAAAAACTCATCATTATGGAAACTCTTAGCCGTTAATGTATAGATAGAAGATCTTGGGAAGATTATGATCTTTATCAACAAGGAAATAGGTGTGCTTTATAATCCCTTCTCTCGGTCACTATTTTTCTATCGCACCTCTGTTTTTAACCTTCCAAAACCCTAATCTTCTTTAAGCTTCAAGCTTTCTTCTCTTTCACACCAATGGTGTCCTCTTCAAACACCCCTGCCCTAAACTTTGATGGACATGATGCCTCCGAGATCGAAGCTCTTCAAGCTCGACTCGAATCCCTTAAAAAGGCCAAACTTTCTTCTCCCTCTCCCGTTTCCAAATTTGAAACCTAGTTTGATGCCGTGGCTAACATCGGAGCAGAGGCCATTGCTAAGGCCTCGTGTGAGAAGGATGCCCTTCTTGAGGAATCAGAGAAGGATCCATCAATGATCCCCTCTGAAATTCCCTCTGCATAACCTGCTAAAACAAGGGAAAGCAAAGAGGGTCAGGGTGAGTCGGAAAAGGAAGAGGTCAACTCACCTCCTAAGGAAACCACCAACGACCCAGAAAAGGTGGAAGTTTTTCCGGTGAACAAGCGACCAAGATGGGTCAAGCCAACAAGCCAAGGCAAGCAACAAGAAGAGCGTTCCTCCCTCTCCTTCTCAAATCCTTCATATTTCTGAGTCGGAACAAACTCCTTCCCCTGCTCCCAAAAAGGCAAAAACCGCTCCAACAGGGACCAAGTATAGTCTTCGATCCACCACCACCACCTTAAAGAAACCGGTGGTCGAGGAGTCTTCCGAGTAAGAAGATCTAGAAGAAGATGAAGAGGAAGTAGGCTCTGATCCTGAAGAGGCCGAGTCTGAAGAAAAGGTGGAATCTGGTGATGATGGTGTTGAAGAAGAGGAGGAGGTGGACAAGGAGGTTGAGAAGGACCTCAAGTCTGCTAAGGCAAAGGGAAAGTTGCCAATGGAGCTAGAGGTGTTTCTAAGAAGGTTTCAAAGAAGGTCGTCGCTCCTCTGGTGATCGACGAGGATTTTCTGAAAGGGCATGACTTGGAGGAGTTCTGCGAACTTCTCAAGTTCCAAGGATGGGAAAAGATATGTGCTTCATGTGTCAAGGTAGATGTATCTGTCCTTGCTAATTTCTTTTCGACTCAACTGTCTGATCTTGTGACTGGTCCCTTGGGTTTCTCTACTGTTGGTACCTCCGAAATCTCTTTCTCTCTGGGGTTTGTTGCAAAGATTTGAAGGTTCCTAGTGAAGGCTATGGTGAGTTGCATACTTCAAGCAACTGGCCAAGGAATAAGGCTCAGCTTATCAAGCGCGTTATGGGAAAGGTGTCTTCTGCTATTCCTTACTCAACTAGTGATCTGGGATACACTACAAGGATTGCACACCAGTTTCTGATCAAGGTTGTTGTTCCCAGGCTGGAGAAAAGGAACACGCTCACCATCAATGACATGATTATGTTGGATAAGTTTATGAGGAGGGAATGCATCAGTCTTCCTGAGATCGTGATGAGACAAATGGCCAAGTGAACGGGGAAGAATCATGGTTTGCCTTACCCACAATTTGTGAAGGCTATTCTGAAGGAGAAGAATGTGTATAATCCTTCGCGAGAGGAGTTCTTTGGATTACCCCTGGATATGCGCAATATCTCGAGGATGAACTTCCAGGATGATTCAAAGGGAATAGCTGCAAAGAAGACTGCCCAGATGGACATTGGGAGTTCTTCGCTGAGTGAAGGTGTTACTGCCAAGATGTTGATCGAGCTTCAAAAGATTTCCTCTCAACTGAGTACCGTCATTGGTTACCTGGCTACGAGAGACACTAGCACTACTACTGCTGATTCCACCTCCTCCGAACCATGATGTGGATCCTCTCTAGTTCCCTAGCCTATCTATCCCCAGTTTAAAATTTCAAGTTGTTTCTCTTGGATGTTAAGACTTTTTTGTTTTTTTTTCTGGCTGTGATTTCCGCGATAATTATCTATGAATAATAACTATCTTTTGCTTATTAATGGTTTGAGTTTCAATTAAATTTGTTCATTTGCTCTACGTTTTGCTTGATGATTATTGACCTTTTGATGATGTCAAAAGGGGGAAGTTAGGAAAAATGCAGAGATTCGTTCTATCCAGGATATACAGAGGGAACTTTGGCTAAGGGGGAATATGATGTTACCTCTGATGAGTAGGAACAATTGTGCATCTGTTAAAGGGGGAACCCTGGGATTTTTTTTCAACTCTATTTTTTTACTGGTGTCTAGATGTGCATTTTTGTATAGGTTTGTCATCATCAAAAAGGGGGAAATTGTTGGAACAAATGTTGTTCCATGGTTTCTCTTAGTTTTGATGATAACAAACTTAGTTGGTATAACTTGCTTCCACATGTAAGTGTTTCAGGAAAACAGGTACATAGTCACGAGTGACGGAACATTGTGAGGAACGATGGAGGGATCGAGTGACAGATTTAGGAACCGCGCCTCGGAAGGAACGCGACTTTCTATTTATGGCAAGTTACCAGATATTCTGCGAGCAATCTTCTGCAAAGATATGACTTCTGTAGGCGATTGCTTGAGGAGATCAAAAGAAGCATAAGATCAAAGCTCACACGATCTTATCTAGGAAATCCGAGATCATTCGGTTTTGGCAAGAATCGGCATGGTTGAGGATCCAAATTACAAACAATACTTTCTCCTATTAGTGTGGGATTTGTTAAGTGGAAAATCTGCGTAATTAGGCAAGAATTACGTATGAGATCAGACTTGACATTTCTTATAAATAGCTAGGTTATATGCTAGGGTTTAAGTGTGGTTGTTGACGGCGAACTTGGAGAGAGAGCTTTTCAAGTGTACGAGTGTGTGGCTTTTTCCAGTGAAGAATCCACGAGTAAGTCAGTAGTTCACTTTCTCTTAGGTTTACGCTTAGGGTTATAGAAGTCTAGTTGGTTGAAGTTTGGTTGGTGCCTTAGTTACCAAGGAACTTGACTTGCCTTATAATCGTTGAAACTTAATAAAGTATTCTATTGAAATCCCTTTGAGAAGGAGTCTCAGGGGTAGAGGTTTTTTTCTTTCTACGACTTGTTGGTTGGACAAAAAGTTTTCTCTATAAATTCTGTGCTCTAGTTATTTATTTCCGCTGCCCAGGGAACATTGCTAGTTCCTTGTTACTAACGCGTCACGATCCAACATATATATACATAGCATACGAATCCTGATGACGAAAAAAAGTCTAGGAGAAATATTAGGATTCTATATCGATTCATCTGAATCAATTTGAAAATCTAGTCTCCAACTAAAGCTCGAGATCGATGTAGAACAGTAAGCAAAGACATTCCCGTATGTGAAACAACTCTAACAAACCCTTGATTTGCAGTCAAAGTAGGAGAACCAACGTTGTCCCAAACCGATGGATAAAGTACCAAAAGAAAGCAAAATCAAACGGAGCAGGAAAAAAAGGGGGAAATCATACCATTCTTGGCCAGTGTTGTCCCAAATTTGGGCTTTGATGACCTTGTTGTTGATATTCAAGCTCTTGGTGGAGAACGACACAAACACGCAGAGATGGAAAATGGCGTGGCGGTGGCATGTAGGTGGCACAGGGGAAGTCGTCGAGAGGACGATAGCATGGCGGTGGTAGTGGCGAAGGGGATGTCGGAAAGAGTGGGCCGGAGTTGAGAGAAATCTGAGGAACCGATAGAGATGGGAGACGAGAAAACCTAATCGAGGGACCTTTTGAAGCTCATTAAAACTGGTATGTAAAGTATGTCTTGGATACCACAATTTTGTAGAACTAGTATGCATAGAAGTCAGATACCGGTTTTCTTAAATGCTAGTATGCAAATAAAAAGTAGGATACCAGTTTTATCGAGTAGTGGTACGCGAGAGGAATGTTGGATGCCAAATTTTAACCTTGTGCTTTTGTTATTCTTTCATATCGGTTTTTGTATAAAATTGGTATGCATACAAATACACGGATAACAACTTTTTTAACCGGTATCAAATTTTGGGTATCTACTCCTAGCTTTTGTACTAGTGCGCCTAAAATGGAAAGATGACGGAAATGGAAATGACGGAAATAGTAAATAACATAATAGAGACTATGTCTTATGCCAAGGGGGCCTCCATGGTCTAGGCCGTCTCGAAATGGTTGGGACCGGGTCCGAGCCCAGACAGGGTCGCATCAAGGGGGTATTCATCTATGTGCATATGCACGATTGGCTAAGCACACAAGCTTATTGGGGTTTCATTCTTAAATCAATTGACAACGAGTAACCCAACGCTAGACATTTTTTATTCAAATTTTCGATGTGGGAAAGTCTATGTTCACATGTCTCTCAAGTGCAATTGGTTGGTCCCGCAATATGATGCTTGGTAATCACGATAACAGATTAAGTTGATAAAGAAGTTTGGCAGGCCAATATTGACATAGGGGTAATCCGTCCATGCACATATGCGCGATTGGCCCACACAAGCTTATTGGGGTTTCACCCTAAGGAGTTGGGACCTAAGATCGAATGACTCTAATACCATGCATTTTTTATGGGTCAATACTGATAGAGAGGAGGTGTTTGTTCATGCGCATTAGGCTCAACACACAAGCCGAGTGGTGTTGAATCAAAAAACCAATCGACAATATAAATAGTAATCTAAGAGTTTATATGTTAAGTATTCTTTCTTCAACATTCCGATGTGATAAAGTCTATCTTCACAAAATGCAATCATTTATTCAAAATTTGTGCAGTGGATGAATATATCTTGCCCGGTGAATCTATTTGGATCATAAATCAAGCTTTCGAGTTTCCTGATGTTTCAAATCTGCTGTATGCACATATATTGCTCGTTGATTTCATTGCAGGAAGTCCGAGCAAGGTCTTAGAGTTGATCAGGTCTTGGCGTTTAAAAAACTGTTACGTGCTTGAGTTTGGGTGTTTGACCTGGGCACTATAGACGTCTTCTCCATCTCCCTCTTTTTAAAATCACTTTACGCGTTCCGTAGGGTCCACCTTCTTCAGTCTGTGGGCCCTGCCCTTTCTCTTCTTTTTAAATTCCAGCGCCCCTATTCGCTTTTCGGCACTCCATTTCTCTGTACCTCCTTACTCCCATTTTTCATTTCCTCCTCTTCTATCCACCTTGATTAATTAATTCCTGCGCCCCTATTCGCTTTGTTGTCTGCAGGCCTTTTGGTTTGATTTCAGAGTTTCAATCCTGAAACAAAAGAGAGATGAAAATGGAATCTGCGGTGCTATCACGTGCTCCGCCGGAGGAGAGGCAGGCGGCGGCCATGGAAAATGCTCGGACTCCACTCCCTCGTCGAATTCCGAGACGGGGCCAAGTTCTTCAGGATTCGATTAAGGCTCTTTTCGCTTGCTTTTGCGGTCACCGTGGCGGTGGAAGGCATCGGAAATCGTCTTCGCCATCATCGTCCGCCGTTGCTCCATACTCCGATCAACTACGACATCTTGGAAATAAAATTGTTCTTTGAGTTGCTACGGCGTCGTTTGGATCACAAAGTCAAAATGGAACTATGGGAGAGAGGGATATAAATGGGGTTTTATCAAGTGTGATGGGGAACACTACGTTCTTATGTGAATATGCAATATTTGTGTGTTGTTGTGAGTCTGAGATTGAGAGTTCGAACGGACAAAAAAAAAATCATATCCATTTCGTTATTTTATCAACATTTTTTTGTGTGTGTGCATGTAAACAGGTAAAGAAGAAATGTATACATGTTTTAAAAAAAAAAAAAAAAAAAGAAATGAATACATGTATATTTTTTTCCGTTTTCCTTAAAACTTGGTTTCTCTTTAAATCCATGATCTACCATTCCTTTTTTTTAGTTTGCACGTGCACTATATCATTTTAGATGCAATGGGTGTTTTGTTCTCAATGAAAACACGCAACTAAGAACTTGACTTACTCAAGGCCCGTTTGGTATTTAAGTATGAAAATAAAATGATTAAAAATATATCTAGTCTACTTTTAATTTATAATTCATTGATCAAGATGGTGATTATTATCCCCTCTTTCATTTTTCATATAATATTTGAACAAATTTTCCTCATCTTGTTCCCTAATTTTAACATGGGGCAACTATATTCCCCATTTTCTTTTAACCAAAACTCATCTTTCCTCAAGACTAAAAAAAAGAAGATTGACATCCTTTCCTTTCCATACTCTTATACCAAACGATCCGTTAAAACTCTCAGTTGGAAAAAGAACACTCCGAAATGACTCTTGCTTCATTCCTCTACTGGCAGTGGTAATGCCCTCGTCCGGTGATGGGAGGATTGATAGGATTCCAACCCTATCTACTAGGCCCTTGCCAACTTATGTTAGGCGTAATAAGAAGAAGTAATAATGTTTTAATATTAGTAATAGTTTATCTTTATTAAATATTATGTCTTCTTATTATTAGTCTATCTTATAAGGAAATAGTTAGCATAGAAGGTTATTTAAGGGCCTCGTATCCTATGTACTCGGATAATTGCATTCAATAAAACTTATATCTTTGGTAGTTGAATCTCTAATCAAAAGATTATGGTTCTTCGATCTCAATTCAAAAGATCAACCCTAATATTGAGTCTTGAAAAATTAAGTCTCATCATCTGATATTCACAGCCAAGTTGTGAAATTCTTCAAAAAAAATTTCCTTCTTCATCAACGATGATGGTGAAAGAGATTGAGGAAGTCACATCCTGCCATGAAGGCCTCATCGCAGTATACACCACCACCCTCCAGACGCACTCTACCATCCTTGCTGGAATCCAGGAAACCCTGCAACAAATTCTTTCTAAACTTGACCTAGCCGAACCACAACCTCTTCCACGAAATCCAGATCCGCGCCAACAGAACCTGCTTCCCCAACCACAACAACAACAAATTCAAGGACGACCGCTCCATCTTGATTTTCCACAAATTTGAAGGGGCAGAGCCTGAGGGTTGGCTCTTTCAAGTAGAGCAATTTTTTGTGCTCAATTCGATACTTGCTGACCAACGGGTCACCATGGCGTCTATTCACCTTCGCAACGATGAAGTGGCTTTGTATCGATGGTTAAACCAATCAATGGGAGAATTGACATGGCGCCAATTTTCGACAACTCTGTGTAGGCGATTTGGCTCCCGCAAGAATTTGGATCCAGTGAGCGCATTATCTAAACTAACTCAAACGGGTACAATTTCATCTTATATTACTCAATTTGAGACTATGATCAACTTGGTTACCGGGTTACAGGATCCACACCAAGACAGTACTAAGGCAACACACTCTTTGTCAAGGCTTCTAACTGCTCTTTTGGCCAGTCTTCTATTGCTTATTTGGGCCATATCATCGATGCTACGGGGGTATCTGTTGATCCCGATAAAATCATTGATGTTACCTGTTGGTCTCCTCCTACAAATCTGAAAGGTTTATGGGTTTTTTGGGACTCATTGGGTATCATCATAAATTTGTGAAGGATTATGGTAAGATTAGTGCTCCTTTGACCCAATTATTGAAAAAAGACTCCTTCAACTGGTGTGATAAAGCTACAACGATGTTTCAAGAACTGAAGACAACCCTTACGACTACTCCAGTCTTGGATTTGCCAGATTTTTCAGTTGAGTTTTATATAGAAACCAATGCTTCAGGGTTTGGAATTGGAGCTGCTTTAATGCAGCTTGGGCGTCCAATAGCATACTTCAATAAAGCTTTATCTGGGAAGAATTTGAACCTTTTAATTTATGACAAGGAGATGCATGATGTGATTGCTGCAGTTCACAAATGGCGGCCATATTTGATGGGTCGACATTTCAAAATTTACACGGATCATAGAAATTTGAAACATTTCCTTGAGCAACGTTTGTCCTCTGTTGAGCAGCAGAAATGGGTGTCCAAACTGCTTGGGTATGATTTCTATTAGAAAAGGGGTCTTTAACGATGAACAAAGTCGTCATTATTGGTTAAAAATGTCGTCGTTAAAACTAATAACGACGAAATAAACTTCGTCGTGTGTCCGTCGTTATTGCTTCCCTCGTTATTGGTCTTAACGACCATGTTCGTCGTTAAATATTAACGACGAAATGGTTGTTCGTCGTTAAATATTAACGACGAAATGGCTGTTTGTCGTTAAATATTAACGACGAAATGGCTGTTTGTCGTTAAATATTAACGACGAAATGGTTGTTCGTCGTTAGATATTTACGACAAACTGGTTGTTCGTCGTTAACTATTAAAGACGAACATGGTTGTTCGTCGTTAACTATTATAAAGACGAACATGGTTGTTCGACGTAATTGATTAACGACGAACATGCATGTTCGTCGTTACGTACTAACGATGAGCAATCAGTTCGTCATTAATCAGTGAACGACGTGCATCCATGTTCGTCGTTAACTGATATCAATGATGACAAAGTCGACCATCGCACGAGCAGCCATGTTCGTCGTTATTAGTTAATGACAAACTAATTTACCGTAATATTTTATTTGCTTTGTTATTACACATTAAATCGTATAATATTCGCATAATATTTACAAACCAAATAAATTAAGACTAATATTATATAATCGTAAAATTAAACCATATTCAAACATCAATTAAGTATAATAATCACCTATGTGTCCATAGCAACACAAAATAAAGTAAACTATTGATCTAATAGTATATTTAATTACAAAAACATATGTTATAGCTAGTAGAGTCTAACTCATTTTGACAATGTCAACAGTAGCTCGTAATCTTCAAGTACCTACAAAATGAAAACAAACAAAAAGTAAGTTAGAACTATCATTACATGAGCATTTTTAACGAATAAATAGTACAATGAATAATTTTCGATGTAACATACCTGGGAGTTCAATTCATTTGATGAAGGCAATGAAATGTTAAATTGTCGCGCTAACATATCTTGAAACGTTTTCATTTGAGATTCCACCGAACCAATGCAATCCTTAAGTTCCTTGTTTTCTTCTTGAATTAACTCCATATGGCTAGTCAAAATTTGATTTTGTTTTTTAGTGGCATTCAGTTCAGCTTCAATCTCCTTCCTTCTCGGTTATGGTCCTTTTATATCTTTAATTTTTAGTCCTCCCCCAATACCCACAACCCGATCTCGAGATTTGGAATTAAAAACCTTTTGTGCTACCTATTTATAAAAAGTATGGACTATTTAAAAACTTCTTACAAAAAATTCAATAGTTGTTATGAAATAAATGACAAACAAACAAAAAGGTATAAAAAATAAGGAAGTTACCTCAACATTGGAAAGTGAAGGCTCTTTTTTCATTAGTTCTCGAATTTCATTCCACATTATAACCAAATATAAATTAGTATATATGCGAAAAAGAGCTAATGAATCCAATTGAGCAACAAAGTAGCTACACACATATATATATGTATATTTATTGCTCAACAAAGTAGAGAGCTAAGCTGAGATAAAACAAAAAAAGGAAGAAAAAAAAGTTGGGCAGCAAGGCACATATATTGCTTAAGAGTGTGTTGTTTGCTAATACTGCAACACAAGAATAGTACAATCCCCACATGTGCATTAGCATGATGATAAAGGGTCTGTCAGTGACACCTAACTAGTAGAAAAGGTCTGTCATCATCATTCCAATAATACAAAAGCCATCAATAGGTAGGAAAAAATAGTTCCTTGTAATAAATTTTAGTGTGAAAATAATGCCTTTGATCTTTGCTGGACGTGGAGTATATGCCGGGTATATTAGCATAAAATGGTAGATAAGAAAAAAATCATATAAACTCAACCCCATGGTATACATGACAGTTGAGGAGGATTCAACTTGAGTCTCATCCACAAAGTATACATGATATATGCGAAAAAGAGTTATTGAATCCAATTTTCAGCAGTGAACAGAGGTCATCCAATGATAAAATTCAATGATGAAGCAAAAGAAATATAATTAAACAAGGACATTAAGCCTAAAAAGCAAACTTTTAGTAAACTTACATATTTTTGTGTTGTCCCCTCATTTGGAAGTGATTCTCCTTTTTTACGACTTAAATGAAATACATCAAGTAATTTTGGTGTAATCCCCTTACTTGCTCTTTGCATAAAACCATTGTAAAAAAAATAATTTTATACTATTCCGGGTGAAGATCCAAAAACATATAAATATATAGTTGTTACGATCTTACCAAATCATCCCACATGAGCTGTCTAAGAGGCTTACTTCCAGTTCGATGGCTCAATGATTGTTTATAATTGGCTTGATTTTTTGAATTCCTTTCACTTTTTTCCTAAAAATTACAAACGACATTACTATTCACAAATAATCCAAATTAGAATATATCTCTTTTATCAACCATTGCCATTCATTCTTGTCGAGGCCATTTGGAGGCTTATTTTTTAAAGCAGATCTCAAGGTAATATTCTTTTTAGTAACATTATTTCTCAGCAACTCTGACCTCCAATTTATCCACAACTCTTTCATGTGATCAAGGACATGCTCGCGATAAAATTCCATATTGTCATTAGAAAACACTTCCTACGATAAGGTAAAATTTTAAAAACTGATAAATATGAAATATAATTGCATAAGATTCTGACAGATAAATATTGAGGATAAACAATTTAAATGGCATAAGTAGAAACGTATGTACTCTCATCATATTCCAGAATCCGTCCTTTATTAATCTGGAAGTGCCCGAGTAATGAAATAAGAAAGTTTACTGATAAATACTCTTATCTTTCTAACCACTCCATATATATAATTTATATGTACTGACCGATTAAGTCCATGCTTAATAATTAGATTATCGTTAGATGAATTCTGGCAACGATATATATTATATACTCCATATGATTACAACACATAAGAAAAAGTATATATACTTAATTTAGTAGTCCATATCTAGAGGAAAATACTACAACAAATTAAAAGAGATCGACCCTTTAAAATTCAATTACTCAGACATATATAATACAAACGGTCAAATTAATTAATCTATTTTACAAAGATACTAGCATATATTCCCGTAACTTGTACGGATTTTGATTAAAAAATTAATAATTATTTTTTTCAAATACATCAATTGTCTAGCGACAAATAATCACCATCTTTAAACACAAATTAACTTTTAATTTTCATAAATAAGATAAACTTAAAATTTTTTTCTAGATTCTAGAATACTTTTTTATCATTAATATCCAAAATTGAATAATAGATCAAGTTAGATTAAAAAATTTAATTTAATAAAATCTTCTATTTAAGTTTTTTCTAGAATATAAAACCAATAATAATTGATTAGGAAAATAAATTGTATGTATTCAAAAATAATAATTGAAAAAGATGGTTTCTATACACATAACACATGTCTTGCACAGTTGCACATGATTTATTATATATAGATTTATATATATGATTTAATATTATAAATTAAATATTAATCATCATTTCAAAATAATTCAAATATAATAGTTATGTTATTAATATTTCTAAAAAATAGTAATATTATTATATTAATATTTTAAAAATATTTTATAATGAAGATTATGTTTCTATCACTTGCCAAATTTTAAGATATCTAAATATGATTGTAGTAATATTATTATATTAAAAAATTTATTTCATAATGAAAAGTATGTTTCTTGCCAAATTTTAAGATCTTTTAATATACTTGTATATTAGTAACATTATTATATTCAATAAAATTGTTCCATAATAGATTATGCTCCTAACATAACTTGCCAAAATTTAAGATCTTTAAATATAATTTTATATTAATAATATAAGAAATATTATTATAATACAAGAATTTTAAATATTTAAATAAAAGAAGGGCAAAGAGGTAAATGAAAAAATTAAAACGCCTACGTGGCATAGTTAAGACGATGACACGTAGGATAGAGGGATTCGACTTTAGTTATAATATATTGATAAAAATATTGAATACTTGTATTTAGGATTAGGTGTCCTTGTTTTTTTATTCATCCATAATTAACAGTGAGTATTATTTTAAATCACTTGATCAAAGGTCAATGCCAAAGAATAAATAAGGAATAGATATACAACAATAAACTGACCGTCACTGCACTCCACATGTGATTTTTCACATTCTCTCCGATGTCGTTCCATTTATGCACTCTCACATGGCATATATTTGTGTCTCGCACTATGATGCCCAAATGCCTTGCAAACACTTGATGGTTCTTCCCTACAGCTCGGTTGTTATAGAAAGTTACAACTAACTTTTCACCTGGCTTTAACTTTGCAATGTCCATGCATTTGTTTCTTCCCCTCCTCTTTTCATTCAAAACTTTCTGTTTAATAGAGACTTCACCTGTTGCTTTCAAATAGAAGAAATTAAATGCATATAAAATAAGATAAACTATAAACATGCTAAAACTTTTTTTTTGTAGAAACACACTGAAACTTTTAAATTACCATTGTCATTTTGCTGAGTTGTGGGAGAAATGTCTGCGACATTGTCATTTTGCTGATTTGCAGCGGAAATCTCTAAGATATTGTCATTTGAATTATCATTAGCATCTTCATATATGTCATGATCCTTATGAGCATTGTTCCCGTCCTCATCAAGATGCATATCTTCACCAACTGGTGAAGGAGTCCCTTTTTCAGCTATATTATCCTCATGAACTGACTCGGAAGAATAATCATTTCGTTCATGGGCATTTCCCCCAATTGACGTGGGGAGACGAATAATTGACCCAACATTCATATCTTTTAATAAAAATTCAAATCACCTCAAGAATTGAACCTAACATTGAAGCCTTTCAAGACCTAAAATGAGAATGTGAACCATTAACATTTTATGCCAACCAAGAGGAGATAGTTATGAATTTAAAATGGCGTCAATTGACATCTTGCTGATGCCCAAAAACAAACAGTTAAGCAGCACACAAGAGAGTAATCCCAGGAATTCACTTTATTTTCAGCATGTAGTAGAAAAAAAATCAAGTAAACTTACTCGTATTTCTCTGCCTTAAACCGGAATTGACCCGAACTGATTTAGATAACCTGCAAGTTTCAGAATCAAGGTGAAATGTTTGAATCACCTCAAGAATTTTTGAATCACAACTCAGGAAGCTAATGTCACATATAAGATTATCATAAAAATTCAAATCACCTCAAGAATTGAACCAAAACCTTAAATGTTGAAAGTATTTTATTCAATAAAATTAAAGCAACTATAATATTGCTACGACCCAATCTTTTTAAATGTAAAAAAAATTCCAATATCTAATAAGCCTGCTATAAAATGAAATGAAGAACTACAAAAACAGAAACTATTTCTTAACAAAAAAAAACTATCACATAGAACTATTCCTTTCTTCTCCTCTTCGTAGATCCCTCTTCACCACTTCTGTTTGAATCATTCACAATAACCGGGTCTATACCAACCCTATTTCTACAAATCTCGGCACTCGCATTTGTTGAAGAGGACGCAACATATACAGGCTTGAAGAATTCACCATGTTGTATGCTTTGCCTTCCTCGATACCATTATTTTCGTCATCTGACTCATAGAAGGTACGCGGTTGGCACTTTGAAACGAGCTGCCAACCTTTATTCATGGTGTCGGTTGCATAAAAAGCTTGTCGCGCTTGACTAGCTAATATAAATGGTTCATCACCTTTTAATTGCTTATTGCAATTCACACTAACAAATCCATATTCATCTGTTTTGATTCCTCTCACCTTATCATACACATCCCACCAGGTACAATGGAATATCACAACTCGTCTTTCTCCTAGATATTGTAACTCTAGTATTTCTGTAACTAGTCCATAATAATCTATGTCTTCATCATTTCCCGTGTTTCCAATTACAACTACACCACAATTTTGTGTCCTCAAAGTCTTGTCACGACTTTGTACTCGAAACCTATATCCATTAACGATATGACCACTAAAAGAGGTCATATATTGTGTTGGACCGCGTGACAATGAGAGCAAATTTTCCATTTCCTTGCTCTTATTATTCTCATATAAGTGTGCAACCTAACAAAGAGAAATAACTGAATAAATTAAACCTTTGGTGAGAAAAAACCACTTGTTTAGAAAATTTTATAAGTAGTAAACTACTCACTTCGTTTTTGAACCACATTTTGAAATTCTCACACCATTCCTCTTCGGAAAGTTCAGAATCATTTCATCCATGAATTGTTGAATATTGCCTACAAAGGCGTAAAAAAATTAAAAACTATATAAATTAAAATTATTAGTTAGAATATATATTTAGGCATTGATTCATACTCGAGAAAAGGTTAAACCTCATCACAATTCTTCAATATATAACTGTGAGCTTGATCTAACTCACGCTTCTCAAGATCTCGAATAGTTGGAGCTCCTAAACCTCGACCAGGATGACTAAAGATGGGCAGGGCTTTCTCACAATCACTTGCAATTTCACAATTCCGATCGAGACAATTAAATCTTGTCTCCACATTATTCAAATATCTTGAGCAAAGAGTCATACACTCATTTGCTAAATAGCCCTCTGTAATGAAAGCCTCTGGATGAGCACTATTCCTTATATAAGATTTTAGCTTATACATATATTGTTCAATGGGATACATCCATTTGAACTACACCGGTCCTCCAATTTTAGCTTCATTAGCTAAATGAATAGGTAAATGCATCATAACATCCAAGAAGGAAGGGGGGAAATCTTCTCTAATTTGAAGAGAGTGATAGGAATTTGAGACTCTAGTTGCTCCAATTCAGCCACATTCAGTACTTTAGCACATAATATAGTAAAGAACATTGATAATTCAGTCAGCGCTTCACGCACAAGCGGAGTCAAAAGACCATGTATTGCCAAAGGAAGTAGATGTTCGAGTATAACATGGCAGTCATGACTTTTAAGACCCGAAATTTTAGCTTCCTTGGAGTTGAAACAGTAAGATATATTCGATGAGAACCCATCAGGAACTTTTAAATCTTTGAAAAAGTTACAAAAAGTTCGCTTCTCAGAAGTGGATAGATTATATGGAGCAGGGGGCATTTGAAATTTGTCCCCTACTTTTATAGGGTGCAACGTAGACCTCAATCCCATCTCTTCTAAATCAAGACGTGATTTTAGAGTATCTTTGGTCTTCCCTTTAATATTCATGATTGTCCCAAGGATACTATCACATATGTTCTTTTCAATATACATCACGTCTAAATTGTGTCTTAATTCTAGGGACCTCCAGTATGGAAGCTCAAAGAAAATAATTTTCTTATTCCAATTGTCCCCTCTAAGCTCATGAGAAATTTTAGTCTTCACTTGTGGATAATTGGACAATATGATGTTCTCACCTTTAAGCTGCTCAAGAATATCATCAATTGAACAAGACTATCCTGGAACACCTAACTCGACAGTCCCATCAAACGAATCTTTATCCTTTCGCCACCTATGATTTTTTTTCAAATACCAACGATGACACATGTAGCATATCTTACTACTATTAGCTAGCCTTTTCGAACATGTATCCTTTAAATAACATGGGCATGCCATATATCCCTTAGTACTCCATCTAGATAGCATTCCATATGTAGGAAAATCATTAATAGTCCACATCAAAGCAGCACGCAACTGAAAATGACACTTCACTGTTGAATCAAAGGTCTCAACACCGACTTCCCATAGCTCCTTTAGTTCCTCAATTAAAGGTTGCAAGTATATATCAATTGCATCGTCGGGACCTTTAGGGCTTGGAATAAGCATTGACAACATCATATTAGACTGCTTCATACAAAGCTCGGGGGGGGGGGGGGGGGGGGGGGGGCAAGTTATATGGGATAAGTACAACTGGCCATATACTGTATGATGTATTTGAATTTGCAAAGGGTTGAAAACCATCACTAGCAAGCCCAAGCCTAACATTGCGAGGATCCGCAGCAAAATCAGGATGATCTTTATCAAATGTTGCCCACGTTGATCCATCAACAAGATGACTCATTGTACCATCTTCCTTTCTTTTGTTATGATGCCAAGTCATCAAGGAAGCAGTCTTTGAGCACATAAATAATCTCTGCAACCTATTTTTCAAAGGGAAGTATCGCAATATCTTCTGAGGTATTTTTCTACCATTTTTCTTACATTTATTTTCCCCATTATGTTTATCAATTTTCCATCTTGATGCACCACATACTTTGCACGCGTCTAAATCCCCATCCTCCTTCCAATAGAGCATGCAATCATTAACACATGCATCAATTTTTTCATATGATAACCCAAGATCTTTCATAAACTTTTTGTATTCATAATACGAATCAGGTAGTTTTGATCCTTCGGGCAAAAGCTCCCCCTTTAAGAATTGCAAGAGAATTGTAAATGATTCATTACTCCAGCGACCAAGAGTCTTTATATGAAGAAGTTTTAACAATGCAAACATTTTTGAACTTTTGCAACCTTTGTAGACAGCTTCTTGTGAATCCTTTATGAGATTGTAAAATTTCTTCGCATCAGCATTAGGCTCCTCGACTTGATTCACAATAGAAGGACCATCATCATTGTGCTGCGGGAATAAATCTCTCAAAAGACCATGCACTTCATCTTGATCTTCACTCCCCTCTAAATCATCATCATCGTCTGACTCTATTTGTGTAAATGAGCCATCATAAAAGGCAACCATAAAGCAAGCATAAAAACCATATTTTGAGAATAGATTTCAACCCAATTAGATTTGTAAATGAGGTAGTTTTGTGTTCCATGCTTTTTTGTTTTCATTTTTTTAGGTTTATTTTGCCTTGTGTTCCATGCTATTTTGTTTTCATTTTTTAGACTCTTAGTAGTTTTACTTTGCCTTGTGTTCCATGCTATTTTGTTTTCATTTTTAACTTGCAAATCTATTGTGTGGTAGGAGTGCAAAGCTTACAAGTATTTCAGGAAAAATGGCATGGATCCCAATATGAGTTCTCTTTTGGACAATATCTTTAACTCTCGAACCATGGAAGATGAAGATGTAGTGTTTTACCTGTCTAGTGACGATGATGAGGAAGTGGGATGTAGCAAACAAGAGGAAGAGGAAGAGGAAGAGGAGGAAGAGGAAGAGGAAGATAAAAATATTTAGAGGATTGTGTTGGTTTTAGTGATCTTATACTTGTATTTTGTGTGCCTTTCGTTGGTTTTAGTGACATTAAGAGGATTGTGTTGAAGACATTGAGATTATGTTGGAATCTTATTGTGTTGAAGCCATTGCACTTGTTAAGATTGTGTTGGACATTTTATGCATTCTTATGGGCAGGTTTGTATGTGCATATTTAGGCCAAGTTATGGCAAATTTGATATGTGCATTGTTTGAGTTTGGGCCAATCTTTTGAGGAGTTAGATAGTTTAGACAAGCTATGGATGCATTGTTTTTTAAAGGTTATGGAGTTGGATACTTCGATAGATTATAAGACTAATCTTCTATCTTGGTTAATTTGGGCTAGATTGGTTCAGAGCATGACCTTGTAGTTGCATATATATATATATATATATATATATATATATATATATATATATGCCCTAATTCTTAACAAGTAGCAATGCATTCGCGTCAAATTGACCACAAATTTAGAACCAAATTTAGGTTCGTAATCCATTCGCGTCAATATCGCCGCAACTATAGCCGCAAACCATATTTTCCTGGCTATATGGGCAGAAACTTAGAATTGAACTTAGCTACATGATTATTTCGTGACAATTTTCCCATAAATTTAGAACCGAATTTAGCTTCGTAATATATTCGCGTCAATATAGCTACAACTATAGCCACAACTCATATTTTCATGGCTATATGGCCACAAACATAAAATCGAACTTAGCTGCATGATTATTTTGCTACAAATTTCCCATTAATTTATAACCGAATTTAACTTCGTAATATATTCGCGTCAATATGGCCACAACTATAGCCACAACCCTTATTTTCATGGCTATATGGCCACAAAATTAGAATCGAACTTAGTTGTGTGTATATTTCGCGACAACATTCCCCCAAATGTAGCGCCAACCGTGAATTTCATGGGTAAACAGCCAGAAAGTTTGAGATCCGTGGAGGATGTTGTGGCAGTTACCTACAAACTTACCCACACCGGATATTTCTGGCTATATGCGTGTTTTCTAGTAGTGGTGACATGAGGTGAATTCAATAATCACTCTTTTCATATTTTTGTAAACAATATGGCATGCTTTTTAGGTTTGCTTGGCTTTACATCTCCTCAAAATGGGAAAGCCGAAAGAATTTTCCGCACCCCAAATGACATCACTAGGACTCTCCTTACTCATGTGTCCTACCCATGTCATTTTGGGTTGAAGTTGTCTACCTCAAAAGTATTTTTCCCAACAAAGCTATTAGCAACAACAATCCACTACTAGAATTTGGTTGAATTCCAACGGGCCGGGTGTGAACCAACAATTATTGGCATTGGTACGTTTACAGCTCTTGATTCCGCTGGAATAGTAGATGCATATGTTTCAGCCGTTGGAATAGCTACAATTGGTAGAATAGTAGGTCTCACTGTCTTTTATGTATCAATTTTCCGTTTTTTAAAATAGAAATAAAAATCCTTAAATGGGTCCAACATTGAGTTACATCATAATTTGGTGAAAAGTGATATATTTCTACCAAACAAAAAGAAAAGTGATATATATATACACACACTCTGTATTTTCGTTATTTGTTCAAAGATTTTGTTTAGTGTTTTCTAAACTTGATTATAGGATATTTCTGGCTATATGCGTGTTTTCTAGTAGTGGTGACATGGGGTGAATTCAATAATCACTCTTTTCATATTTTTGTAAACAATATGGCATGCTTTTTAGGTTTGCTTGGCTTTACATCTCCTCAAAATGGGAAAGCCGAAAGAATTTTCCGCACCCCAAATGACATCACTAGGACTATCCTTACTCATGTGTCCTACCCATGTCATTTTGGGTTGAAGTTGTCTACCTCAAAAGTATTTTTCCCAACAAAGCTATTAGCAACAACAATCCACTACTAGAATTTGGTTAAATTCCAACGGGCCGGGTGTGAACCAACAATTATTGGCATTGGTACGTTTACAGCTCTTGATTCCGCTGGAATAGTAGATGCATATGTTTCAACCGTTGGAATAGCTACAATTGGTAGAATAGTAGGTCTCACTGTCTTTTATGTATCAATTTTCCGTTTTTTAAAATAGAAATAAAAATCCTTAAATGGGTCCAACATTGAGTTACATCATAATTTGGTGAAAAGTGATATATTTCTACCAAACAAAAAGAAAAGTGATATATATACACACACTCCGTATTTTCGTTATTTGTTCAAAGATTTTGTTTAGTGTTTTCTAAACTTGATTATAGGATTAATTAACAAATATTTTTATTATGTCATGTTAGATAATTAACAAATAATCAATTGTTATTTTTTTATAGGAGCACTTCAAAGTGCTATGTAAAGAATATTTAGAGTCACATCCTGAAGGTACACACAAGAAGTTATTTAGAGGTTGTGGTTTGAGGCTGTTGGTGGGCGAAAAAATCATAGAGTATTTGCTCACGGTTCTTTCCATAGATTGGTGCCGAATTGTAGAAACCCGATTGTTCTTGGTTCTTCTCATCCATTAAGAAGTGGTAATCTCAATGTGAATCAAATGGAGGAGCTAAAGAAAACAATTGAGGAGGATATGAGGAAAAAAATTGAGGAGGATGTTCACAAATCAATGGAGGAAAATATTACAAGACAATTGATGAAGCAAAGACAAGAAGACATTGTAGTGTTTCAGAGGATGCTAGATTTTCAACTATCTCAGTATGTACATCCTAACCACAAGCTAGCACATCATTGCAGCCCTTGATGAATTCAATGTCAAATCTCTATGCAATTCCTAATTGTCAAGCTGGGTCTTTTGCTTCACAACCTAGGATAATGAACACTTCTTTTGCTTCTCAACCAACTTATATGGAGCAATTTCATTTAGCACACCCTTCCATTGATGCATCTTTGTTTTGCGATTCTCGATCGGGTCAAGCAGGTACTAATATTGTTGTTGGTGGTTTGTTTGGCGGTGAAGTTGGAGGTACTGGTAATTATCGCAGTGGCTAAGTTATTGATTGCCATGTAATATTTATTTTTATGTAGGTATGAATATTATCTTTAGCTACTTAATTTGGTATTTAGGGATATTTGATATTGTGTTTTTTCTAGTTGTTGGATGTACCTAGTTTTAACGTGTTTGAGCCCTTGAGATTTAATTATTGTACTTAGTTGTTCTGTACTAGAAGTACTCATCTGGAAGTACTTGAGAAATGTACGTAAATGTTAGCTTGTTCAATATAATTCGGTCTTTGGCTTTTTCTATGAATTTACTTATAGATAATTATATTAAATTGAATAATAGTAATCTGAAAAGTATATGTAATATTGTAATTGTTAGTGCATACCGTAATTTAAATTATTATAATTTTTTTGATTATAGAGCTCTAAAATTTACCCATACTTCATTTGTTGGAAATTATTTTAGAAATGAATTTCTTAAAAAATATACAATAAAAGGTTTCCAATGGTGGAAACCGTACAAATTTCAAACAGTACTTTGGGGGAATTTCCAACTGTACTTCATGGGAAACTATTATTAAAAATGAATTTATTAAAAAATTTAATTAAAAGTTTTCAATAGTAGGGACAATGACATTTCCCCACTTTCAGAGGTGTTTGAAATTAGTAGCAAATCTCCACTCTCACGATTGTTGGTAACACTCCCTACGGTAGTTTTTCCCACAGTGATATAGTAATGGGAATTCTCCACATAAAGCATATCAACTGTTGTCAATCTCCACTTTTAATATTGTTTTTATTCCTTCTTTTTCTACTAGTGCCACTTTTCTTCTCTACAACCAATAACTCTCATATTCACATTTATGGGTTTTCTGTTGTCTTTGCTACCCAAACATAACAGACACTATACCCTACAAATTGCTACTGCTCCATTCCTTGTGTTTTTCTTGGGTTCTATGATCAACATAGAGGTTTTCATTATTATGAACTTGTTCTTCGACGTGTATGTATTCCTCGTCATGTCACATTTGACAAAATGTATTCATGTTTGCCTCTTCGGCCACCATATCGCAACCCCAAATCGATAGTGATGTCTCTCCTGTTGTCCTCCATCAACTAACCCTAACTAAGACACCCCAAGATCCCAATGTGTTGCATAAGTGTATTCCTAATGACCCCACCAACAAATAGCCCAATCATTGACCCCTCCAACTCAACCGGCTACTTCACCAGTACCCACCCACTCCATGACAACTCGAAGCCAACATGGCATCCAAAAACCCAATCCAAAATACAACCTTCATGTCCACTCTGCCCCATAGATTTCTCCCATTCCTAAATCGCCCATTGTTGCTCTACGAGACCGTAACTGGCTTGTAGCCATGCAAGAAGAATATGGTGATCCAATTAAAAATGGTACATGGGAACTCATTCCTCATCCAGAAGAGACTAACATCATTTGTTGCATGTGGCTATATAAATTTAAATATAGGTCTGACGGATCTCTTAAGCGACATAAGGCTCAACTTGTGGTCAATGGGAAGTCTCAAGAATAGATGTTGGTTGTGACAAGACCTTCAGCCTGGTTGTTAATCCAACCACCATTCGGGTTGTTTTGTTTCTCGCTCTTTCCCTATCTTGGCCGATTAACCAAATCGACGTCAAGAATGCCTTTTTGCACAAGAATCCTGACGAGACAGTTTACATGCATCAATGGCTTAGATTTCCTGATTGATAGTGTTTTGATCTAAGATTTCAATTCTTCCATGTTTCAACATTACCATATTGTTCCATGGAAGGTTCAAAATTTTGAAATTGTTGGATACTTGTTAAAATTAATTAATTTAATGAATGTTCTACCTATGAGTTAACTAAAAAAGGATTATTCCTACAATAGGAACCAACAAGAATTTCATTATATCTCTTCTCATATCATTTTATTTTGTCGAGTATTTTGTATGGTTAAAGAATAAATAGATAGATCATAGAATCATGCATGTTCTACCTGGCTTAGTGAGATATAGCTCAGTTGGTAGAGCGACACTCTTGCAATTGGGTCGTGCAATTACGAGTTGGATGTCTAATTATCCAAGCGGTAAAGTCCCACTTTGATTATTTCTGCTTGCTTTACAAGTATCTATATGACTTCAAGCAAGCGCCCCCGTGCCTATTATCATCGCTTTTTCTCTTATATCAGAATTATATGCTTCAATAGCAACAAGAGTGACAACATATTGATTTTTTGTTGCTATATGTAGATGAGATTGTGTTGAATTCTTCTTCCATAGCTTTTCCTACAACATGTTAATTTTAGACTCGGCATAGAATTTTCCATGACCAATTTGGGTACTCTTAGTTAGTTTTTGGGCGTACATGTCACTCGGACCACTTTCTGTATGTTTTTAACTCAACAGAAATATGCCAAGCTAGGGGATCATTGCATGAGCCAATGTGACTACTTGTAAGCCACACAACACCCCAAATGACACCAAATCCAAATTGGCAACCTCGGTTGGTCCCAAAGTCGCCGATCCACAACTTTATTGCAGTCTTGTTGGTACCCTTCAATACATCACTTTCACTCGGTCCGACATTTCTTACACAATTCAACATGTTTGTTTATTTATGCATGGTCCACAAGAGACACATTTTCAAGCACTCAAGTGCATAATCCGCTATATTCAAGGCACAATTGATCACGTCTTCCATTTGTGCACAAAATCTACCTCCAAATTATTAGCCTACTCGGACGTTGATTAGGGTGGTTGTCCAAACACATGTTACTCAATGTTAGGATATTGTGTCTACCTTGGGAAATTTTGATAACTTGGTCTTTAAAACAATGAACACATTGTCCCGATCAAGTGTTGAGGTAAAGTACCATGGTGTGGCCAAAGTCGACACCGAAACATGTTGGCTTCGCAATTTTCTTCTTAAGCTACATGTCCCGCTTCGTCAAGCTGCAATAGTTTATTATGACACCTTCAATGTTTTCTATTTATTCACCTACCAAATTTAACACCACAAACTAAACATATTGAGATGGATATACATTTTGTTTGTGAGAAAGTCGCATTTGGCTAGATACGAGTCCTTCATATGCCATCCACTCATCATTTCATTGATAGCTTTACCAAAGGACTCCCCACTCCACAGTTCAAGGATTTCAAGCACAATGTTTGCATTCAGTCACCTCAAGCTTCGACCGGGGGAGGGGGGGTTAATTACTATATTATGCTAATCAAATCCCTTTAATTAAGCTATGTAATTTGTATAGTTTAAATACGTTCACACTCTAGTTTCAATGTTGAATTTTTGTAGTTATCTCTTTGATATTGTTGTAATCCTTTAAATATGTGAATATCAACGAGAAGAGTCGGGGACTCAATTTCACCATCTATCATCTTGGTGTGTTTTGAAAGAGAGGAGGATTACATTGCTACCTTGACTAATAGTCCTTGGACAGTTTTTGGGAGATGTTTGTCGGTTTCCAGTCGGGCGCCTAATTTCCATACCACATATACGAACAAGACAACCATAGTTTGGATGAGGATCTCTAATCTTCCTCTCACTTTATATGAAGAAAAGTTCCTCCTAAAAGTTGTTGTGGGTGTTGGGAGACCCATTCAAGTGGATTCAAAGATATATGTTCACTATGGACTCATGCACTATTTTTTAAAATGAGAAATATATGAGTTCATTATGAGTGTTTTTAAGTTCATGATTTTCATTTTCCTTGAAAAGAACAAAATAAAGACGAGGACTTTCCTGTCTTGAATTTATTTCAAGGTATATTTATGACTTGGATAAAGACAGGTATCCTAAACGAAATGAAAATAAGTCCATGTATCTAGGATATTTGCGGAAAAAAGGATAACTAGTTTATTGGTGCAAATATCTCAACATAATTTGATAAAGAAAAATGTAATTTAGACAATAAAAGAAATTATTTTGGTGCTAATTAATAATCAAATATAATTGATTGAATCAATATTTCAAATTACTAACTAGTATACCTAAAGCCCTAAGTTTAAGAAAAAAGGCAAATATTATGTAAATAATCTTTTGACGACTACGCAAATGAAAGTATACTGTAAATTCTACCAAAATAATATGTTCAATCATGTATAAGCCTGGTAATGTTGTCTCAAATATAGTTATAAGTTAAAGAAGCTAGCAAAAATTGAAATATGAGCTTGATAATTCTGGATTCGTCGATGATCCTCTATTGTAAAATTTATCCCACATCAGTTACTAATCTATTTTAACATTTAATTAGGTGGGTAATGGTTCTAAATAAGAGCATAAACTCGTTGCTTTTTCTTTCCCTAGACCTCTAGATTAGTATTATCATTGAAAAGTATATACGAAATACACATCTTTTCCAATATAACTGCAAGCCTAATGTATCACAACAATAGTTTAGATTAATAAATCTTCGAGAATCTTTAAGAATGAACTAATTTGACAAGTTGGAAATGGATAGACATTGAAATTTTAGAAATATCCATGTTTAATTAAACCTCTTGTAGACCATCCTATTTCCTCTAATTGAAGTTGACGGGTTTGTGGCCGCCTCCCTATGGATCACAATAAAAAAATGGAAAGAGTATGAAACTATGCTATGCAATAGTCTTCCTAAAGAATTGGCCAACACAATACTAAAGATCATCATACCACAAAATAACATCAAGACATTATATTGGCATCCCAAGTAAAATGGTTGATTTTCCACTACATTGATGATTAATTTAATTATGAATGTACATACTATCTCATGTTGTGATTTTTTGAATGAATTTAGAAATTTGATACATGCTAAAAAATCAATAATTGCATGTGAAAGCTGTGCAATAATGGTCTATTTACAACGGTTTTTCTAACTTATGTCTTTAGGGCATATGTTAATCATTCTTATTTAAGAAACTAAAACCCTATATAGAAATAAATGAATCCTATTAGAAAAAATTAAATTACCCCATATAATAAAAATCAATAGAATATTTTCATTTCAAGTGTCTTAACCTATGCCCTTATGATATAGGTTAGAAAAATCGTATTTACAAAAGAGAAAAATCCCATAAAAGTCTTAGTTGCAAAGAAACTAATGGTCACTATGAAATGCCCTCTATGCAACCACCCATATCAAGATAATAGCAGGTTTGGCTAAGATAAAGTTACTCTATGTAGAATTTAAAAAATCTTGGCCATTAATTAACAAATAAAGAGTTGAGATTGATTCTTTCTCTCTCCAAATCATTTTTTGTTGTTATATTTTTAAAGGGTTTCTATATGTAGAGTTTTTAACACAAATCCAGTGAAACAAGACCGATAGATAGCAATCATATATTTTTCAACATATGTGAAATAAATTGATGTACTATGGAAAAATATGGAATTTAATTGTGCACAATAAATGGGTCAAATAAATCATTGTAGAACTAGTAAGCACTTGAATTATCAATTACTTAGTGGTGTATTTTGCACCAATATAATAAGACTATTTTTGTTAACTAAAGTAATGATACTAGAATGAATTTAACGAGTTACATTAAACAACATATCTGAAGCTAGAAGGTGATGTGATTACGTGATTACGCCCCATCAAGTCCAATGCGCAACCAAAGTTGCTCTATCAAATGTCGTCATGCGCGATCCGCGCTCTCGATGCATCCACTCAATGCCCTAGGCGTTCTCGCCACCTGATCCACTTTGCTTGGCACGACCCTTGGAACCTTTCATCGCTAAGCCAAACACTATATCTCAACCTTGGAGCATTGCACCATTTAGCCTCGTACTGAGCCACGCCCCCTTGGATACTTGTTTCTTATTGATGCAACTTGGCCCAGCCACGTCGACGCAGTGCTCCATGGCGCGTCCCCATACTTCTTGTCCCATTGAAGGCCATGACTTGTGTGGTTAACTTGATGTCTTGTAAGGGTGTTTTTATGACATTTGAAAATGTTGAGTCCATTTTGATATTTGTTAAACTTTCACTAAGGCAAATATCGCATTTGCCCTTAGGTCTTTCTCTTAGTTGACACTAGGGCTCTAGTTTGGGATTCACGTGAAAATCAACTAAGAAACCTTGTTCTTCTCTTTGTTATGCCTGAATGAAAGAGATCTTTGGCTGAATCAATTAGCTTTAAATCTTGGTTGATCGTGGGTCACATCAATCCTCCAACGGAGATTCAACCTTAGGTGAGTTAAATCATAAATTTGGTTGTCCTAATTTGTGTTTGAGAGGTGAGTTATATTCAATCAAGCACATCCATATCCTTCACTTTCATCTCATACAAAATGTTTCAAATCATTCACATTTTCATCCCATGTCCCTCAACTCAATCAAAATCCATCTCATTCTAAAACTCACCTTAAAATCTCTTCTTTGTCGTTTATGCGACGCCTCAGTGGAATCGTCACAACTTTTGATCCACGAATTATCTTGCTCTCAAATTTTAAGGACTTTAACTAGACTCACAGATCTAACTCCTCGAGTTGGAATCACTCAATCCGAGTCCGGATATGGAGAACCGCCCTTGTAAAGCCAGAGCAAAAACGCCAATGCCGGATTGGTTGTCGCCCATTATTCTGAAGCCAAGTCGACTCCTCACACCGCCACTCCATCAACTATCCCATATCAGAAGGCTTCCAAATGCCAACTAAATGAAGAACAACTGGGAATAATCTAACACCTTTTGCAAGTAGAACCCTTTTTTTTGGTAAAGTAGAACCTAAATAGGAGTTTAGAAGCTCAATTTTGATAGTTCAAAGCTTAGTAATGGTGGATCAACTTAGGGAAGCTTTCTCTTTGTCAAAATTATCAACAATTTTGTGTCAGTACCCTTTAGAATTAATGGTTTTTTAACGTGTTGTTGTCAATGCCTCTTTATTTTAGATAATTAGATCCATGTTCCTTTTATAGTTAGTCCCTCCGATTCAAATTAATTGTCGTTTTAGCACTTCAAATTTGATCCATTTTATATGTCGTTTTAGGTTTTTTAGGCAATTGATTAGGAGTGAACTATGAGAATTGTTATTGGAATGTGTTTTTTATTAATTAATGTTATTTATCCATTGGTTGAAAAAAGGTGATGAGTGTTAAAATTTATAAAAAATTTACCTTTTTGAGTTTAGTTAATGATTTTCTTAATTCTTGTGTCCAAAACTAAAACGACAATTATTTTGGATCGGAAGGAGTATTATACATTTGGCCTGCGCATATATATGGCATATGCTTCACTATCAGACAATAAATAATCATATCTCTGCAAGCAGAAAATGGTGCCTGATTGGGATTTTGGATGGATTTATGAATCAGATAGTGAGGCTAATTAATATAAGTATGAACAAAGCATTAAAAATAGTTTAATTTCGTTGATATTTTGGAATAAACGTAATCCCAAGGCAAAAAAGAAGGCAAGAAGCTACACAAAAAAAAAAACACGTATAATCACCTCAACTCCAAACTGTTGCCGTGTTGCCTTCATCTTACTCATGAAACAAGATTTATTATGTAGGTAAGGTAATGATGTTACAACAAGAAGATAATAGTAATGTGGACATCATCTCAAGTTGTTGTTTGAGTTGTCCCCTTTCCCGTTTGAACCTTTTTTTATCTATACAATTTAATCTGCCGTATTCATGAAGCTCACACCTGCCTTTGTGTTCTAAGCCAAGTGAGTAAATAATCTTCGTGTAGTGAATTTTACCTAAGTTTTAAGCTTCCTTGAACTGCTTGACATACCAGTTTCTCCTGCACCCTGCAGAAAATCGCAAATTGCTCACTTTAGATGAGAATAAATTTACCATTTTATCTTTTCTAATATTAGATCTATTGGATCTAATCAATAATTGATACTCCGTCAAGATCCATCTATAGGTACAAAAAAATGTTGGAATTGTACAACAGAGCAGTATAATGAGACAATAACGGTGAAAGATGAAAGAGGGGAAAAAGACTAACCGAAGATTGAGTAGGAGGAGGAAGAAGATCCAGGGAGAAGAGAGACATCTTTGCAATTTCAAAAACGGCGTCATCTCGGACGGCGGGAGAATCGCTAACCAGGTTCTCATAGGCCGCTCGGAAGGCCTCTTCCCAGAACCTCGGCAGCCGAACTTTGTTCCCGATACCGACATATCCATGGCTGTAGACATTCCACAGCTTCTTCACCAATTTCTCTCTCTCCGCCACTTCCTACACGAATTCAAAAGCATTAACGTGTACAGTTAATTCTCAATTATCGCAATTGCAATTTGTTACATCAGAGAGCAAGGGAAAGAGTGAGGGAGATTTAATTTAGGGAGAAAACCAGATACCAGAACGTCGAGATCGTCGGGGCTGAAAGAAGCGGCGTAGGAAGCGGAGGAGATCAGAGCAGCTGGATCGACGGCGGAGGACTTGAGAGTGAGGGATCCGGTGAACATCGACCAGACAGCCAGAAGGAGGAGAGCCGCTAACGCGCAGAGCTTGTAACGATCCTTGCTGAACAGGGCGGCGTCCAAGCTCATCCTCTTCGTCGGCGGAGACAGCGGCGCAGGCGATGCGTCATCCCTTGGCAGCTTCATTCTGGCGTCGGAGATTTAGGAGTAAAGCTTGTCGGAGGGCGGTGATTTGGTAGAGAATAGTAGTAAGAGGAGGGAGGAGTTTGAAGGGGGCCGCGGCAGCCTTGTGGTTGATTCAATGAATGTCGGTCGTCTGCCAGTGCTTTGCTACCCTCACCGCATTAGGGAGAAATCACCTGTAACGCGGAGTATGATATCGCTCTACGCAACAACCAACCACCAGCACCGACGCTTTTCTTCTTTTTTTTCCAATAATTTTTTGGGTGGAATTTTTTTTCCCATATTACCATGACTCCGCATCAGATGTGAAATTAGAAAAAAAAAAAAACAGTAGTTGAATTCCTATGATGTTCACGGGAATGATTTATTAAAGATTATACAATAATTTAAAATTAATATATAATTTAAAATACTTGTATATAATATATAAAAAAAAATTATGTAATTTATAAAAAAAATTTTAAGATCGGGCTACATATTTTAATTGAATATATTTAAAAATTATTTTCATTATTTGTTGAGATCTTGTCCCATATTTTGATTAAAATTTTTAAAATATTAATTTCACTTGGATTGAATATTTTTTATTTTTATTTTATTTTTTTAAGATATTAATATGTATAAAATAATTAGTTTTTATAAAATATTTATTAAGGTTATGTATTTCAGTTCTTATCGTTTACTTTGTAATAAATATAATAATATTTTTAAATATAGAGAACATTAATATAAATATTGGTATAGAAAATAACATAGACAAAAAAATAAAAATAATATAATTCTATCACTTAAAGATAATTACGATAGCATATCTAGCAATGATAATATAACTTATTAAAATATTTATTAAAACGGTTTTTAATGCTAATTAATTAAAATTTAGGTAGATTATAGATATATCAATGTGTACTAAAATATATCATATATTCTATAAATAATTTGTTATATTGTAAAATATCAACATATAGTTAAAAAATTATATACTTGGAGTGCAAGATTTGTTAAAAGATAAAAGCAAATTTATTAAGTATAAAATTCATGAGATTGAATCAAATGAAAATGGGGCTTATCATGAAAACTAAGAACAAATCTGGACCATCCGATTGAAACACTAGAAATGAATCTAGGTCATCCGATTAAAAAAATATAAAAATATAAAAAAATATAAAAAAAAAATTTACTTTTTTTTATTTTCTTACTTTATTTTTTTAAGTCTTTTTACGTATGTAAAATGATGTAAATCGAGTATGAACATAAGGCCATAAAACGTGAACATGCAATACTAATATGTGAACGTATCTATATTATATGTGAACGTATACTAAATTTTCTGAAGTTAAAATGCGGTTATATGTGAACAGCCCTTGTAAAAATGTGAAGATGTGTATAAAATATGTGAACAGAACGTAAAATGTCAACCGTCGTGTTTTTGGCAAAAATAAGCGAAAAAATAAAAAAATAAAAAATAAAAAATAAAATAAAATAAAATTTTTTATATTTTTTCTCAAATTTTTTTAAGTCGTTTAACGCCTGTATTATGATTTAATCGAACATGAACACATGACCATAAAACATGAACAAACAGTAATAATATATGAACATACTTGTAATATATGTGAACCTATTATAAAATCTTTGCACCGAAAAATGTGATAATGTGTGAACATGTCTTATAATAGTGTGAACATATGCATAAAATACGTGAACGTAACGTAAAAAATCAAATTTCGTGTTTTTGGCAAAAACAAGCGAAACTAAGAAAATTTTTAAAAAATATTTTTTTTTATTTTTTTGTCAAAATTACCATTTTGCCCCTATCTCTTCTAATCTTAGTCATCCATTTCTCAAATCCAAGGGTACTCATTTGTTCTTAGTTTTCATGATAAGCCCCATTTCCATGTGAATCAACCTCTAAAATTCATATAAAAAATATTATCGTATAGATCAAGTTTTGTTAAAAGATATGCATAAAATTAATATAGAAAGTATCATATAGATAAAGTTATTATAATATAAAAGTTTGGGTTTGTAGAAAAAAATAATACAAATTATTATTTAAAAGCTTGACATTATTTTATTCAAATGATGTCATGTGGCGCAATTTTTTCAACAAACATAGTTTCTGCTTTATAATGTATTAGGTAGATAAGATTAGTTGGAGGAAAAAATTTAAGGACGTTGATCATTACACTTGAAAGAGGAAAAAATGGCACAGGCGAATTTTTGGCGAATTATTCGCCTATTTTTGAGAAATAAACAGATATAGGGCCCGAGCCTAAATTGTTCGTCAAAACTATGATTTTGTTCATCAAAATTGTGATTTTGTTCATCAAAAGTATGATTTTGTGCATCAAAAATTTATTGTTTGTACATCAAAAACTTACTTTTTGTGCATAAAAAATGGTCGAATGTGTATCGAAATTGTATGCATTAATATATGTCTATGCATCATAATTACCAGCGGTCAACAACACGACCGAACAACAGAATACAAAAGGAAAGAAATTGAGTTTTTTGGTACAGGACACAGAATGGTTGACGGTGTTGATTGCAGGAGGTTGAAACTCTCCAAAGGTTGGGTTATACAGGGCGCCCTTCCGCCTCTCCAAGAGGCCACAACATTGCGGTGATTGTACAATCATAGGAATCGCTTCTTTCGGAGCCCTTTGGGGGCGGATGTAGCCGAATCACCAAGACCTTCAGTGTGCCTTTTACAACTTGTTTTCGAGGTTTCCATCTCGTCCCCAACTTTATTGGCATTCAATATATGAGCTTTGAAGGAATTCGCTACCTTAAGGGAGTTGTTCGAGCATGCCGAGTTATACTCTTCAGAGCCTTCTTTGTTTCCTTTTGGTTGAACTTCGTGGGCATCCACAAACTCGCAACCGAAGTTGTCACTTTTCTGCTCAGGTTTGTCATCAACAGGCCCCAAAAACCCAATGACCACAGGCAGAGGGGCCGAGGGAGCCGCGTAGATGTTTCGTGTCAGGTTTCTACACAAAACTAGGTTTGGTGTGTTGACAATTGTTTGCTGCATTACAGGCAACCTTGGTTGGACCACAGGCTCACTCGGAATGCTTCCAGACCCCGTATCGACTATCTTGGAGGCGCTCGAGCCCTTTTGCGCTTTGGTGTGTTTCTCTAGGGATTTTTGAGTCATTGAAGAAGCGTTTTTGACGCCACACTAGTGGAACAAGTGGCCCCTAGCACCACAGTAACCACACCTCCATTGTTTATCCTCAAACCAATACTAATCTCGTTGATCTCGCCATTTTCATCGGGGCCTATATGAAATAAGTATATTATGCTCTATTGATTTATTTTAATTAAGATTTTAAATATGCATTTGAGCATTCTTAATTGGTTTGAACATGTGTAACTTCTATCAATGGCAAAAGACATTAAAAGGTGAATTTCCCAATAATAACTTCTACTATAAAGGTCGGAGGTGAAACGTGATGAAGGAGATCCATATGAAAGGGTTGACAAGTCGAGCAAGCTCAATAGACACAAAATCACATTAAGAGAACAAGTACCCAACAATGCACTATTATGCCTACCCTACTTTTAAAATTGCAAGTTTCTTACTGAGGAAAGGTACCAACATGGATATGGATTAACGGAAATGGATTTATTTCCTACTTGATAAAGACAGAATGTACACAAATAGTGTAATCTTGACCCACTATGTTTAAACAAAGCTTGGGCCATCACAATCATGAAGAAGCCTGCTACGTTATGGTCAAGGTTGTTACAATTTTATTTTGATCTTTTTTAACTAATGGTTGCTCTTTTTGGTGTAGTCCTCCAGCTCGTTTGCAGATCTTGGTATACTAAATTTCATTTTTGATAACCCTTCAATTATTGATGAAGAATTCCATGCACCGTGAGGTGCCTTTCTAATTGGAATTGGCTATATAGCGCTTTCATTCTTCTATGTTCAATCCACTGTCAAGATCAAAGTGCATCTACAGTTCAGTGACACTTGCAAGTAGGTATAAAATTTTAAAATACATTCATCCCACTCCACAATGAAATTTTTTCAATGAATAAACTCCACAATGGAAAAAACAAATTGCGGAAAAAAATTTGCAAAACCCTCTCGTGATTGTGAGGGACAAATCGTACTAATCCTACTCAGATATTGCATAGATACATAATCACGGACAATCATAAGTCCAGACATAATTTAGCTAATCATCATAGCAGGATTCCAAAAATGGTTGATTTTGACGTTTCTAAATCAGCAAAAATAATTCATACCCATAATAGACACACTTGAACTTTGAAAAGAAAATGAATGCAAGATTATTTGAAAACTCAGAGAAATTCCACATTGTGGAGAGATGACAGACAATCAACATGGCATCAGTTCAGACCGCCCGTCTGCAATTTTCTCATCATTGGTACCAAAACACATCAATTTTGAAAATACGTAAAAGAGCATTTCACCTTTTGAGTCAAATAAAATGGGATTGGCATCAGATAATAAGCGGAGTTTGTAGTCTACACTTTGAATTCAGTGTGTAGGATAAGATTCAATTTAGCATCATTTACCAAACCCAATTGGATGTACAAAAGTGAAGGCAACCAAAAATCAAAACTTTAAAATGCAATTTCAATCGAATTCTATAATAAGGGGAAATGGCAAGGGATACCAAAGAATCAATCGTTTCATTATGAAAACAATCAGAATCAATATTACTCACATACCAAACTAATTGAGATCTATTAAAAAGTAAAGGACAAATCGATAACTAAAACCAGAGAAATTCGGAAAAGCAAGATATGGCATCAGATAATAAGCGGAGTTTGTGTCTACACAGAAGATTCAGTGTTTAGCATAATATTCACTTTTGCATCACCTGCCAGGGCCACAAGATTTTGAAAAATGAAAGAAAAAAACCGAAATAGGGTCGAAGCTGTCTTCAAATAAAAGATTGAAATTTGAAGTGGAAATTGGAATGTGAGAAGGTTCATTTGACACCAATGTAACTCAATTGAAGAATATCAATCGTACAATGGGCTGGTAAGCCTACCTATTTCGCTTTCTGCATCCGTTTTATCCCCTCGTACACGCATCAAGGTATTCTACGAAGAGTGGGTAAACAGATGCATTTCACCTCAACAGATTCCAGAATCAAAACTTAAAAATCAGACTCAGCAATCAAAGGCAAAACAAATAGACGATTAAACAGACACGAGCATCGCACGATGAGTATAGTAGCGAAGGAAGCGAAGCTAACCTAATCAAGAGGGATACTGCGTACTCTTGCTATCGAACGGGGATATAAATATGAGCAGGGAAGAGATTAGGGTTTCACTCCCACTCAACAAACGGAAGAAGGTGATCCATTCGTGATAACCGGGTCGGGCGTGTGCTTTAACTCGATCACCATGGGCCGGCCCATCATTTTGACAGCCCAAATAAATCAGTCCATAGTGAAGCTATTGTTGGAAACAGAGAGAAAAGAAGTTTGTGGAAGCAGAAAATGATTTCATTCATGAACTATTACATTGACACTCGTTTTTATATGTGTACTAGATACATTGAATCTGTTTACAAAGAGAGTAAGGCAAGTTGCCGACTCTAACTAATTTGCTGACGTGGAACTCCCATCATCCCCCTTCAAGCTGGAGGGGCAACTGACTACTCCAAACTTGTCTAGAATTCCAGGGAGTCGATGACCAGCCAAAGGTTTAGTTAGTACATCAGCCAGTTGGTTCTGAGTGTCAATATGTTGCAATGAAATCATTCCATCAAGCAGCTTCTCTCGGACGTAATGACAATCTAGATCAATATGTTTAGTCCTTTCGTGAAACACGGGATTCTTGGCTATGTGGACAGCAGCTTGATTATCACAACGCACCTTGATGGGGAGAATTCCTGGCACTTCAAATTCAGCTAGAACCCTGCTTAACCAAGCTAACTCAGTGCATACCCTGCGAATGGACCTGTACTCTGCCTCCGCAGAAGATAAAGACACTGTGGCTTGCTTCTTTGATTTCCAAGCAATGGGACTGCCACCTAAGAAGATCACATAACCACTGACAAATCTTATAGTGAGAGGGCATGATGCCCAATCTGCATCACAAAAGGCCTGAAGAGAGAAAGAAGAGGTCCCATTAAGAAGTAAAGATCGGTGAGCTGTGCCTTTTAAGTATCTTAATGTGTGCTTGGCATTGATGAAATGAAACTCAGTAGGTTTCTGCATAAATTGGCTGAGAAATTGTACAGCGAATGCAATGTCTGGCCTTGTGTTCACAATGAAATTCAATTTCCCCACTAGCGGTCTATATTCAGTTGGATTATGCAGCAAAGGACTTTCATCAAACATAGACTTGGAATGCATATCCAGAGGACTAACAACTGATTTCAAATCTGTGCAACCAAACTCTGCCACGGTTTCATCAATAAATTTCTTTTGATTCATGAAAATACCTTGAACTGTTCGCTGAAACTCGATACCAAGAAAATAATGAAGCTGCCCAAGATCCTTAATTCTGAATTCTTGATCAAGAAACAACTTCAACGAAAGGATTTCAGAGTCATCATTCCCAGTGATTAAAACATCATCTACATATACTGCAAGGAATGTAATAAAATCTCCATTCTTCTTGAAAAATAAGGAGTAATCATTCAAGGACTGAGAAAACCCTTTGAATCGGAGAGCTTGAGACAATTTGGAGTACCATTGTCTACTCGCTTGTTTTAAACCATAGAGAGACTTCTTCAATTTGCATACCTTCCCATTGTCAACTTCTAAACCGGGAGGAATAGCCATGTACACTTCCTCATGGAGATCTCCGTGAAGGAAGGCATTATTGACATCAAGCTGTGCAATTTGCCACTTCTTCTTTACTGCTACAGCCACAAGAGTCCTAACTGTAGTCATCTTTACAACCGGGGAAAAGGTTTCTGTATAATCAATCCCCTCTTTCTGTGTGAAACCCCTTACTACCAATCGAGCTTTATACCTTTCTATACTCCCATCTGCCTTATGTTTCACCTTATATACCCACTTACAACTAATTGGTTTCTTCCCCTTTGGCAAAGGAACAATGTCCCAAGTCTGATTAGCCTCTAGAGCATGAAACTCATCTATCATAGCTTGTTTCCATTCTGGAAATCGACAAGCATCTAGATAGGAAGCAGGTTCAGTGATAGGTGGTATTAGGCTAGGAAAATTTGTGTGAGGAAAAGTAATGGTTGAGGTAAGGGTGTGACAACAAAGATGTTCATCCTGAACAGAACAATGACAAACATAATCTTGCAAATAAGTTGGAGCATGATGTTCTCTTGAAGACCTTCAAGGAACAGGATTAGGAGGAATAGAAGTGGATATGGTGTTATGAGGAAGATTTGTTGTGGTAGAAGGTGAAAGACTTGGAGACAAAGGTGAAGGCATATGAAGAAGAATATCATCATCAATATGAGAAGACTGGTTTAAAGAAAACAAAGTATCTGGTTGCTTATGATGATATGGAAAAATATGCTCATGGAAAATAATATCTCGAGAGTATTGTGTAAGATGGGTTTCAAGATTTAGTACCTTGTAAGCTTTCTTCCCGAAGGGGTAACCCAAGAAAACACATGGATGAGCTCGTGCCTGAAACTTATGCCTCCCTTGTTTGAGTGTGGAGATGAAACATAAACTGCCCAACACTCTGAGATGTTCATATTCTGGTTGTTTACCATGAACAACCTCAAAAGGACTTTTCCCCTTCAAAGCATCAGTGGGAACTCTGTTTATAATATACACAGCAGTCAAAACACTATCTCCCCAGTACTCAAGTGGCAATTTGGACTGAAACAGCAGTGCTCTAGCGACCTCTAATATATGCCTGTGCTTCCTTTCAACAACCCCATTCTGTTGAGGTGTAGCTACACAAGATGTCTGATGTATAATTCCTTTGGAGATGAAATACTCAGAAGATTCATAGCTAAGACCCAACTCCAATGCATTATCTGTGCGTACCATATCTACTGAGCACTTAAACTGTCTCTCAACTAGAGCTATAAAGGCTTTTAGAACTGAAAAAGCATTACCCTTGCATGAAATCAAATGAATCCAAGTAGATCGACTAAAATCATCGACTATAGTAACAAAATACTTGAATCCATTATATGTCGAGGTCTTAAAAGGTCCCCAAGTGTCTACATGCAACAATTGAAAAACTCTGGTGGTTTGAATAGTACTATGAGGAAAGGGCAATCTATGTTGCTTTGCCTCAGGACACACACCACAAATACCACTAATATCTTTGTCATGATCAATAGCTACTGACAAAGTTTTTATTCTATGGAAAGGCAAATGACCTAGTCTCTTGTGCCATGTATTAATATCAGCATGATTTGAAAAACAACTAGTACTTGAAACAAGTGAAGCTTCCTCATTATCCTTCCTGTTCTTTGTCAAGAAATAGAGGTCTCTAGCATTCTTACCAAGGATCATAGGCCTCTGCATGCTCCCATCCTGCATTACACAGATTTGAGGTGTAAAGACCACATTACATTTCTGATCCTTGACTAACTTCCCAATAGACAGCAGATTACACCGGAATGCAGGCACATATAAAACCTCATACAGAATCAGTTGTTCAGATATCATCACATTTCCAATTTCATTGACAATCAAATAGTTCCCATTAGGCAAATTTACTGAAAAAGGTTTGCTCAGTTTTGTTATGCATTGGAACATCTTCTTATCATTGCACATATGATTACTGGCACCTGTATCAAGAATCCAGGAAGAAGAAGTTTCAATATGTTCCAGAGTGTTACCTGCAAAACCTGCAAATTCATTGCCTAAAGAAGCAATTCTGGTTTCCCTGTTGTGTAAGAGACTCATAAGCTGTGCATACTGTTCTGCTGTCAGTTCTGGTGACTTTCCATGAGATCCTGAAGTTGATCCTTTCTCTGATTGAATTTCTGGTACATTTGTTGCATTAGCTCCAGCTTTCTTGTTCTTGTCTCCTGGAAAACCGATTATGAAGTAGCAACGATCAACATTGTGGTTCTTCTTTTTACAATTTGTACAGAAGAATTTTTTCCATTGCGAAGTCGAGGCTGGAGAATCTTGGCCTTTCTTTGAATCAACATGAAAAGAAGCTGATTCATTTGATATCTTCGATGAATTGCGTATCTCTCTTTGCGTCTCTTCTTGAAGAAGTGTTGAATATGCTTCATACACCGAAGGTAAGGGTTTCTGCATCAGTAAATTTCCCCTTATAACTCCATAGCTATCATTCAGTCCCATGAGGAACTGAATTAGCTTTTGTTCATCTTCATATTTTACAATTTCTCCAACCGCACCGCAGGAACAATTGGAAATCGATGCTGACTTGCCAATTCGTCCCAAAGGGACTTGATTTTGGTGAAATAGGTCTGAATTGAGCTTGAGCCTTGAGTTAGCGAGATCAGCTCCTTTTGGATCGAGTATAGCTGCGCTCCGCTTGATTGACCAAAGCGTGTATCTAGCTCTCTCCAGATTCCATCTGCAGTGTCAGTGTAAATGACTGAGCTCCTGATTTCGACGCTCAAGCAGTTTATCAGCCAGGAGATTATCATGTCGTTCACTCTCTCCCAAACTGCATAGCTTGAATCGTCTGGTTTTGGTTTCTTGAAACTCCCATTAACAAAGCACCACTTGTTTTTGGCTGATAAAGCAACTCGCATCGATCTCCTCCACTCTCCGAAGTTGCGTCCGTTGAATTGCTGAGTTACGAGTACCAGACCTGGTCCATCGCTCGGATGAAGATACAGAGGATCCGTGTGATCTCTTCCTGGTTGATCGTTCTTACCTCCATCTTTCTCCACTCCAGTCATGTTGAGAAAGCGAATTCTCACTTGGAAATGGAAAAACGATATTCTGATCTTGAGGTGAGAAGGTTGATCAAACAGAAATCATGGCGGAAGAAAGAGCAGTGTGCTCTGATACCATGTTGGAAACAGAGAGAAAAGAAGTTTGTGGAAGAAGAAAATGATTTCATTCATGAACTATTACATTGACACTCGTTTTTATATGTGTACTAGATACATTGAATCTGTTTACAAAGAGAGTAAGGCAAGTTGCCGACTCTAACTAATTTGCTGACGTGGAACTCCCATCAGCTATTGGAAAAATGCATTCTATTTCAGAAATGTTACTAGCATATCCTCCTGCTGCTGCTGGTATATATGTTAAACTTTGTGTCACTTCAATCACAATTAGTAATATAGCTTAACTAACGTTTGAATTGAACATATACTGTAGTACATAATATTGTGGATCTAAGCTTAATTCTTAACAATTCCAAGGTTTCAAAGAGTTTGAACAATAAACTTCTAGTTAAGAGAAAAATAACAATAATCTCATCTAAATTGATCAGGGTGTTTCTTAAGATCTCCTAACTGAATATTAAGAAATATATAGCTTTGCCTTTGCCACGAATCTTATGTAATACATTTACCATTAACAAATTAAGCTACAAAAATCTTAACATATGTAAAGAAAATTAATCACCTACTTACAATGCCCACATAATTACAACATCTCTGACTTGTCTGTGCACCAAAACTACCTACAATGTACCTCAGAAGGAGCCAAAAAACTCTCCACAGACAAACCCCAAATGTTAAAATCTACCTCTTCAATCCTCCAAGTCTCCTCAACCATTCCTCTATGGTTATAAGCCCCTCCATACCTATAAAGCGTCGCTTGCGTTCTCCCACCATGGGCAATCTTGATCCCGTCCACGTACCTGTAATCCTCAATGGATGTCTCCAAAGTGGTCTCCCAAAATATTGTCTTCCCTGTTGCTGCAACAGAAGCCTTCATTTTCACTAATTTGGTGTCTTCAAATTGCACCAGTAGCCCTGTTCTCTGGCTGAAGTAGCCCCATACTGTGTGGTGCATTAACTCGGTGTTGGGTGTGCTTTGAGACACAAGGCTCTCGGGTGTTGTCTCTCGCTTTAGGATGAAGCAGTCTTCGTCGTTTATTGTCTTCTCTCCTGTATGGACTGCCTCAGAGAATAAGCTAGCTATGGCCCTTGGATCTAATCCCTACAATATCAAAGACATGAACATTTGAAAACCCTTTTTTAGCCAAGTCGTGTGGCCCAAATTTTCACATTTCACAAGATATAAGTTTAAATGAAGAATACTAGGCATCCTTAATTTTCTTTTTCTTACAAGGAAAGTGATTCGATATACCACATAGACATGGTAAATCAATAGATTCCATAATTGACTAACACATAAGACTCTACCTCTCCAAATTTGGCGAGTTAGAAAATATGGTTATAGATGGATTAAATAGCTGGTAAGAATGAATTGGAGATTTGGAGATAATGTATAAAGAACATAAGAATTTGATGCTGTATTGATTATACTCCACTGATGAAGTTCCTAAAACTTTCACAAATGGGTGAAAACTAACAAGATAAGTCAAAACCTAACATAAAAAATGTAAAGAGGATGGAGGAAGACAGGAAGTCAAACTATTGAATTATCACTACAAGACATTATCTTATGATACTTTTCTTTGTTGTGTTTTTCCAGGTTGGAAGAATCTTCTAAGAGGTCTAGGAGGGCTTCTGGAGGTGAGGGCAAGATTTGAAGAAGACTGACTCCAAGAAAGCTTGCCATCACATCCAGCACTGAGCTTGCAACCGGAGACGACGAGCTCCAAGTACCAGAGATCAGGGTTCTTCTGCCACATGACAAACCCTCCAACATCACAACTCTGTCTGTCACTTGTGCTCGCCTCCGTTCCGCTCTGTTGCATATCCGAAGAGACAATCTCAACCTGACCCACCGCACACATGCTGCTTACTGAATTTAGTGCAAACAGCCCTCCTGTTGCAACTATGTATTGGTGCAATATGTACTTTGCCATTGAAGCTTCCTATCACAATCCAATTTCCCAAACAGATGCAAATCTCAGTAGGTAGGTAGGTATGATTCCGTGAATTCTTTTCTTTCTGGGAATGTAATCTTTCAATTAATTGATCAAATTAACATCAGATATTTCTATGGAAAAACCGATAACACAAATGAAGTTAACCTAAATTAATAAGAGGGAGAAATATTTTGCAGGTTACCATTGAGGGGCTGTTTCTGATTGGGTTGGAGGATCCAGTAACATCTAATTGAACAGGAAACGTCATGAGAGGAGATCCGAAGAGCTTCAAAAGCAGCATAAATTCGTTATGATGCCCGTAATTGTTGAAGGAATCCTCTCCGAAGCGGCTCGATTTCAGCCAAGAGCGCATGTTCTGCCACCACAAGGTGGCGCTTCCTCCGCCGATGCTACCAAACATCTCGTCGGGGACAGGCACCTCGAGCACCGTGTCCAGCCCCTCTTCGTTCTCAAAATTAGGGCACAATCTCCTCATTTGAATTGCAGATAATCGAAAACTTAAGACCATGGCTTTGATCGATGAATAGATTAGACTATTAGAGAAGGGGGAGCGAGAAATAGATAGCTGGGGAGAAAGGGTGATTTAGGAAAGGTGGATCTCCCCTCCTTTTCTCAGTTTTCTGAATTCGGGTTGAAGAGATCGATCTGGGAAAAAGGGGGAAGTTTAAACTTGTTTGTTGGGGAAGAAGAAAATGAGGAGAGAAGGGGATTTAGAAAGGGGCTTTATGCTTGCCGTGTAAGTCGTGGCGGGCACGATTTTAGCGGGAAATAGACAACAGGGAATTGATGAACTCTTCAAACTAACGGATTTTTTTGTTTTTTAAGGCATAAACAAAAAAAATATTAGATTTTTAAATAAATACAATCGTTAGATTTTTTGTGTTATCGAAACTTAAAGATTGAAGATGACAGTCTCATAGTGATAAATGTATTAAAAGGAAATAAATCACGTACTTGGAAGATTGAGATGATGATTTCATATACATTGGTCATCATGCAGTTTTTTGAGATTGTTCAAATTGCACATGTACCTCGTAACTGTAACAAGGCGATTGATTTGATTGCTGGTCTACGCTATTCGTGTAGTATCCATCAAATTCAGACTCATTATGGACTTCGTGTCGTCATCCAAAAAGATGCGCCAGGCTAACTTAGTATCGGTTTCACCTAGCTACTCAACAACAATGACCCAGTGTACTCCGCTTCAGCAAAATCTGGGGGGGGAGCAAGATGGGAACACACATGGATTAAAGTCGAGGGGGAATGCCCTGAAAGGCCCGGGTAGGACCACCAACCAGAAACTCTGCAAACAAGCACAAGACAACATATGCCACACCACACAAGCACTCACCACAACCCACCGACATAGACAACAACACATAACAAGGCACCCTAAACGAAACACACTAACAAAAACAAAAACAAAAACACAGCAACACAAAACCGGGTAAACAAAACAAAGTAAAACAGAACCAAACACTCAAAACACGGGGACCGTCTGTCCTGGCGATTAGCTAATCCGCCACCTTGATCTTCTCCCTCCGATTGTCCCTACATACTGCTAGCTCTGCTGAAATCCCCAACTGAACCATATCCTGTTTTATGTTGTCTCTCCAACATTTCTTAGGTCGTCCCCTGCTTCTACGAAAGTCTCCAAGGTCCAAGCTCTCACACCTACAGACTAGCTCCCCTGCTCCCCGCCTCTACACATGTCCGAACCATCGGAGTCTCGATTCTCTCAGCTTATCCCCTATACTAGCCACCCCTAGCTTGCTCCTGATTTCTTCATTTCTGATCCTGTCTTATAACGTGTGCCCGCACATCCACCTCAACATCCTCATCTCAGCTACCATCACTCTCTCCTCTTGTGACCTCGTGGTTGGCCAACACTCTGCCCCATATAGAATGGTCGGCCTAATAACTGTCTTGCAGAATTTACCCTTGAGCTTTAACGGTACCTTCTTAACGCAAAGAACCCCTGACGATGCCCTCCACTTTTGTCAGCCTCTCTGAATCCGATGCGTAATATCCTCGTCGATGCCTCCATCACTCTGCACCACTGAACCTAGATATCTGAAACTCTTCTTCTTTGTAACGACTTCCCCCCCCCCCCCAAGAGGACCTCGTCCCCGACATCTGCTCCTTGCCCGAACTTGAACTCTACGTATTCCGTCTTGGTTCTGCTCAGTTTGAAGCCTTTAGACTCCAGCTTTTCCCTCCAAATCACAAGTCTACTACTAACTCCGCCTCTAGTCTCGTCCACCAGGACAATATCGTCCGCGAACAACAAACACCAAGGGATGTCTACCTGAATATCCCTCGTTAGAACATCTAACACCAGCGTGAACAAGAAAGGGCTCAGGGCTGAGCCCTGATGTAGACCTGTCTCCACCTTAAAGTACTATGTGTCTCCTCCTAGAGTGCAGACACTGGTCATCGAACCCTCGTACATATCTCTGATAACCCGGATAAACGTGCCAAACACTTCTTTGGTTGCCAGGCTCTTCCAAACCAACTCTCTCGGCACCCTGTCATAAGCTTTCTCTAGGTCAATGAATACCATATGCAAGTTCTTCCTTCTCTCTCTGTATGTCTCTAAAAGCCTCCTCAACAGATGAATAGCCTCCATAGAAGATCTCCCAGGCATAAAACCAAACTGATTCTCAGACACTTTGATTTGTCTCCTCAACTTCAACTCGATGGTCTTCTCCCACAACTTCATCGTATGACTAAGGAGTTTAATACCCTTGTAGTTGTCGCACTACTGTACATCCCCCTTGTTCTTGTACAGTGGGATGAACTTACTAAGCCTCCATTCATCTGGCATCTTGGCCATCCTGAGAATGACATTAAAAAGGGTCGCTAGCCACTCAAGTCCTCTTACCCCCAGGCACTTCCAGACTTCTACTGAGATTTCGTCTGTGTTGAAACCCGATATAATACAGCTATAAACGGGAATTAAATAAATACTAACTCTCGGGATTCGTACAACCGAACGGTTTTCGTACGTGGATTATTCCTCCTCCCCACCCCTCAACCGGTTGTTTTTGTGCTTTTTACGAATAAAGCCTTTAGACTTTATACCGTTTATAGAGCGATCTCACTCGGAGATCAAACACGTCAAGCTTTGGCAAACGAGATAGTTCTCGAGCCAGAGAGGATTTTCGACCCCTATATTGATTGTTTATCACCTTATATATAGTGTTTTGGCGTTTGATTATTATGCAAACCATCGATGTGGGAAAGCTTTAGAAATTACTTAGCCCTTAAGAAATTGCCACGTGGCAACATGGTGGGACATACCGGCCGATTTTGTTGACTTTGTGCCTCGGGGCGTACGTACCTCGTGGGAGCCTTTTGCTCGACCTCGTGAGCATTTACATGAGTACGTGAATGTATGCCCCGAATTATATAAGATGGAGTGATGATTTGTTTATGTGAATTAAGCACATGCATGAGAAAGTAAACGGGCTTCGCCCCTTTAAACGGCCTACTTTGATTCCTTGGGCCAAGCCCATATATATTTTAAGTTTGGGCCAAGGCCCATGTTCATTTATCTTACGCAATACATGAATTTCGCACATGCGAGTTGTACCCAAATGCATATATATAACGCGATATTTTATCTCTTTTCTTTCTCTTATTTGCAACTTTTGCCCCTTAATTACTTTAGCGGTTATTTCGCGCACCATCACAACCCCTTGGCTCGGTGTCCTCGTTCCGCGAGGGCAACGAGACAATAAACAGGTGCGACAACTAGCATAAGATGCTTGCGCTCTTTTCGAGAGTTTGGACCTTGTCCATAAGAGAATTTGGACCTCGACCATAAGAGAGTTTGGACCTCGTCCATAGAGAGTTTGGAGCTCGTCCATAAGAGAATTTGGACCTCGTCCATAAGAGAGTTTGGACCTCGTCCCTAAGAGAATTTGGACCTCGTCCATAGAGGGTTTGGACCTCGTCCATAAGAGAGTTTGGACCTCGTCCATAAGAGAGTTTGGACCTCGTCCATAGAGAGTTTGGACCTCGTCCATAAGAGAGTTTGGACCTCGTCCATAAGAGAGTTTGGACCTCGTCCATAGAGAGTTTAGACCTCTTCCATAGAGAGTTTGGAACTCGTCCATAAGAGAGTTTGGACCTTGTCCATAGAGAGTTTCCAACCCCAAGCGGGAAGCGAGGGGTGGATTCGCGCACTTTTCGAGAATCTCCAACCCCAAGCGGGAAGTAAGGGGTGGACTAGCGCACTTTTCGAGAATCTCCAGCCCCAAGCGGGAAGCGACGGGTGAACTAGCGCACTTTTCGAGAATCTCCAACCCCAAGCGGGAAGCGAGGGGTGGATTTAATTATAACAGAGAATTAGGAACTTGGTTCCAACATGCGAATATATACTATATACCAAGTATAATTAATTAGCGAGTCAAGTTTTCAAGGCTTACCTAATTCCACGACCATGCGACGCTAGAGCTTTGAATGAGAGGCTGTTCGGAATTGCCTCCCTGAGTTGCCATGCAACGCGGGGTTGACCGAATAGAGGCCATTGGCCACGTTCTCCACGAGATTAGAAAGCCCGTGAGCACCGCGTCACTGCCCTCTTAAATAATATGGAATGAGGCCATCGTCATCGTCAGATGTTCAACATGCACACTTTTTTGTGCATGGCCCCATGTAGACTTTCTTGGCCCAAAATGCTTTAGCCCAACCCACCATATAAGATACTTGCCATTGATTACAGGAAAACTCCATTCCTCCCACAACTGAGAGTGTGACCATGCCACGTACGTAATACGCGGGCCATGTGCTCTCAAACCATGCATGAAATTGTCAAAGCATGTTTGCCAAGGGATGGTGATAGCCATGCTTGACCATTTATCCATCTCCCATGAAGATTGTGAGGTCATACAATATGAAGACGACAATGTATGGTCGGGGTCAGGCGGCATCGCGTCGAGCACCGAGAATGGACAACCAAGGAGAGTCACCACGATGTTTTCCTAGCCTCCCCGACCATACCGTTCTTGAGTTGACCATCCCTGAGGTCCACCACGCCAATTTTAAAGAAGAAGGCGCCTACACAAGTATATGTATATATAGAAAACATGCTTTTAACGATGATACCTCGCGGAGGAGAGTTCGTGGATGGAAATGGCAACGATGGAGTCGGCCGCCGCCTACATCGAAGCTAGGCAAGGGACCTCGTGGCCCACCTTCCATGAAGATCGCGTGGTCCGACCATACATGAAGACTGCGAGGTAGCGCCATTTCTCACCCGATCTCGCAAGAATCTATGAAGAATGCATATCATGCGAACGGGCGCGTGCCGAGATCGCGCCCATTTGCCAGGAGTGAAATCGAGGTTCGTGGCGCAGTGGAGCCATGGCCACGGAGGTCGTCGTCACGGGGGAAAGGCCGAGATGCTAAGAATTCGGCGTTCGACGACAAATTCGCGGCAACAACACCGCGGTGGCCACCCATGAAGACGGTGATGGCGATATGCTTGCGCTGTCCATGCATCTCGAATCGCGACGGGCATACATCGCGCTAACTCGGGAGACCTCGCAACTTGCACCTCGTGGAATTTGGAGGAGAGAGGCCTTGGGAGACTTCGCAACACCTCGTTGAATTTGGAGGGGAGAGGTACCTTGTGGAATTTGGAGGAGAGAGGCCTCGCTTGCCTTACTTGAAAATGGTCGAGAGACCCCGCACACCGGCCTAGCCGACGGAGAAGGCCCCAGAGATCCACCTCGGAGTAGACCTCATTTGTTTGCTTGGCCAACCTCGTTTATTGGCCTCGACGGATGACCTCGCATGGAGCCCAGGGTGTTTTGGCCTAGCTAGCGCAAAGACCACATGAAATAGCCTCGTTGCTTGCCCATATATATAAAAATATATGCTATGATGGAACGGATGGGAGAGGACACGCCTACTTGATTGTGACCCGAGAGTAGGTCGAATAGGGAGAGCTAGTTCCCACAGACGGCGCCAGTGTTGAAACCCGATATAATACGCGCTATAAACGGGAATTAAATAAATACTAACTCTCGGGATTCGTACAACCGAACGGTTTTCGTACGTGGATTATTCCTCCTCCCCACCCCTCAGCCGATTGTTTTTGTGCTTTTTACGAATAAAGCCTTTAGACTTTATACCATTTATAGTGTGATCTCACTCGGAGATCAAACACGTCGAGCTTTGGCAAACGAGATAGTTCTCGAGCCAGAGAGGATTTTCGACCCCTATATTGATTGTTTATCACCTTATATATAGTGTTTTGGCGTTTGATTATTATGCAAACCATCGATGTGGGAAAGCTTTAGAAATTACTTAGCCCTTAAGAAATTGCCACGTGGCAACATGGTGGGACATACCGGCCGATTTTGTTGACTTTGTGCCTCGGGGCGTACGTACCTCGTGGGAGCCTTTTGCTCGACCTCGTGAGCATTTACATGAGTACGTGAATGTATGCCCCGAATTATATAAGATGGAGTGATGATTTGTTTATGTGAATTAAGCACATGCATGAGAAAGTAAACGGGCTTCGCCCCTTTAAACGGCCTACTTTGATTCCTTGGGCCAAGCCCATATATATTTTAAGTTTGGGCCAAGGCCCATGTTCATTTATCTTACGCAATACATGAATTTCGCACATGCGAGTTGTACCCAAATGCATATATATAACGCGATATTTTATCTCTTTTCTTTCTCTTATTTGCAACTTTTGCCCCTTAATTACTTTAGCGGTTATTTCGCGCACCATCACAACCCCTTGGCTCGGTGTCCTCGTTCCGCGAGGGCAACGAGACAATAAACAGGTGCGACAACTAGCATAAGATGCTTGCGCTCTTTTCGAGAGTTTGGACCTTGTCCATAAGAGAATTTGGACCTCGACCATAAGAGAGTTTGGACCTCGTCCATAGAGAGTTTGGAGCTCGTCCATAAGAGAATTTGGACCTCGTCCATAAGAGAGTTTGGACCTCGTCCCTAAGAGAATTTGGACCTCGTCCATAGAGGGTTTGGACCTCGTCCCTTTAAACGGTCTACTTTGATTCCTTGGGCCAAGCCCATATATATTTTAAGTTTGGGCCAAGGCCCATGTTCATTTATCTTACGCAATACATGAATTTCGCACATGCGAGCGGTACCCAAACGCGTATATATAACACGGTATTTTATCTCTTTTATTTCTCTTATTTGCAACTTTTTCCCCTTAATTACTTTAGCGGTTATTTCACGCACCATCAGTCCGGTCCCACCGCTCTCCTGTTACTCATTTTACGCATCACGTCGTTTATCTTCCCTTGAGAACCGTTTGTAGAAAAGGAAGGGGCTTTCCTCCTCGCTTTCCCGACCCTCTGTCCTGTGTTGAAATTTTGTCCTTTCACAACCCTCATTAAGTAGACCACAGAAGTACTTTTACCACTATTGTCTAATTTGCATATCTTCCACTAACACTCGTCCATCCTCGTCCTTGATGCATTTTACTTTGTCTAAATATGAACTCTTCCTTTCCCTTGCCTTAGCCATCCTGTACATAACACGTTCTCCACCCTTATCATCCAACGCCTTGTACAGATTCTCGAACGCTTTTTCTTTAGCATCTGCTACTGCTCTCTTAGCTGCCTTCTTTGCTGCCTTGAGCTCTGCCAAACTCTCTTCCCTATCTGACTCCCCACTATGTAACCACTTTTTGTATGCTAGTTGTTTTTCCTTAACCTTCTCTTGAACCTCGTCGTTCCACCAAGCTTCCGACCTCCTGTTTGCGGAATATCCTCTCGACATACCAAGCACTCCACATGCCTCTCTACGAATACACTCCGCCATCCTGCCCCACATCTCGTTTGCGTTACTACTCACTTGCCACGCTCCTATTGCATTAGTTACCTCGAGTATCCTTTCCTGCAAAGTCTGCACATTGGATTCTGAAAGGCGCCACCATATGATCCCCGGTTGAGACACTGTGTTTGTCTTCCTCTTTTTGCAAGGCCAATTGAAATCCAAGACCAACAATCTGTGTTGCATCGACAATCCTTCAAACTGAATAACATTGCAGTCCTTGCAGCTTCCCTTGTCTTCCTTCCTAGCCAGGAAGAAGTCTATCTGCGTTTTCCCCATTACATTCTGGAAAGTGAACAAATGCTCTTCCCTCTTTTTGAACCATGAGTTGACAACCAAACATCCAAAAGCTGCTGTAAAATCTAACAGTGCTCTACCACCATCGTTCCTGTCTTCGACCCCCAACCTCCATGCACCTCCTCATATCCATCTCTGACCTTTCCAACATGCCCGTTGAAGTCTCCACCAATCAGCAGCTGCTCTATATGCGGCACACTCCTTGTCAAGCTATCCAAGTCCTCCCAGAACTTTCTTTTCTCTTCGGAACTCAGTCCTCCATGTGGGGCCTATGCACTGATAACGTTCAAAATCTTCTCCCCCATAGTGATCTTTATCATCATCAAGCGATTGCTCGTCCGTTCTACCTGTACCACCTGATCCCTCAGTTTACTGTCAACTAAGATCCCCACCCCATTTTTACCACTAGGTGCACCTGAGTACCACATTTAGACTTCACGAAAAATCATCTTTTTGTTAGAAAAGAGATTTGGTATATCAACTATTTAGAAGAGATTTGTTTTACTCTTTTATGCAGGCATAGTACAAGTGTTGTGATCAGTCATAGAGGGAGTCATCTCTTTCTAGTTGCAAGCACTTATCATTCCCAAAAAAGTGATAAGGAAAATTGAGAGTATTTGTAAAGCATTTCTTTGGGCATGAAATGTGGACAATAAGAAGAGTTTGGTTGCTTGGAATAAGGTTTGCAAGCCACTTAAAGAAGGGAGACTAAACTTTAAAGAGCTTTTATCTTGGAATAAGACTCTCTTATTCAAATTAGGTTTTGATATTATCATGGGAAAGAATAATCTCTTGACAAGATGGGTTCATAAAAAATCAGTTGAAAGGTATAGATTTTTGGGATATCAACTATTCTAGTAATGATTCCTGGTTATGGAAATCTATCTTAAAGATTAGAAATCCAATTCATTAAGATATTAACTCTTGAGCTGATTTGTCTCTCAGCAAAGCAAATGGGAAGATGAACAGTTATACGATCTATAATTTTTTTCAAAACTTGCACAAAGTATTGTGAATGGTGCCCTTCACTTTGGTAGGGTATTCAATCCAAGAAATGGAGCTTCCACTTCTAGTTAGCTACCCTAAAATGACTCCCCACTGCTATTAAGCTAAAGCATATTTGGGATAATAGATAATAATGTGTGTGTTCTTTGCAACAATGGTGAGGAAGATGAAGATCACTTATGGTTTGCATGTACTTTTGTGAAGGAAGTAGCATGTATGGTTCTTGATTGGATTGATATTGGTAATGCATGGTGGAAATGGTTCATCAATTGTAGACAGAGGAGAAACAAAATATCTTCCAAACAAAATTGCTTCCGATAATGTTTATTAGCTATTTCACTTGGTGGCTGCGTAATGAGGTTATTTTCAGGAACTCAAACTCCCAAACTTTGCAATTACTCTAGTTCGTAGTGCATTTTTTCGGATTTGCATTTTTCGTACTTTGCAGTGCACTTTTCGTATTTTTTAGTACACCTTTTCGGATTGTACTTTTTTGTATTTTGCAATGCACTTTATGTATGAAAAGTGCTATACGAACTAGAAAAAGTGCATTCTTTTCCCGTTTTAGGATAAGAATTTACTACATTTGAACCAAACTCTACTGGTTAACAGTTTTCAAAAAAAAAAAGACAAATGCTATTTTCTAAAATTATTCTACACCTTCACAAAATCATCCATAATGTTAGTTTTTTTCTCTTACAAATTTACTGCTATAATTATTTATTTTTGGAAAATAACACAATCTCATATCTCCCATTTTGTATAAACATCTTAACTATGGGTCCTTTTTTGAAAATAAAATGAGATGATTAACTTCTTAAAGGGAGACATAAAAATATACGGGCGATTTGTAAAAAGAAATAGTGGTTTTTTAATAAAAGAGTAAACATTGTGAGTAGTTTTGTGAACAAATTTTCTACTTTACCTACTCGTCTTTAATGGAAGAAATATGTTTTGGCCCTAAATTTTGAATAAAAAAAGTTTTAGGAGAAAAAGCAACAAATTAGTGCAGTGCTCCAATGCTGGTTCTAATTTCTGAGTAGATGTGCCGATAAATTGCAAAAGTCGACTACTAAGACTGAGAGGCTGATCGAGAGCAAGTGTGATTGGGTTTGGCAAGCTGACGATCAGATGAGCCAACTCGACAAGTGAGAGCGAGCGGATGCGATAACGCGTCATGTCGATGACTGCACTCAAGGCCCGAAAATGAACGTTAGATTATTCAAAGTCCCCCAATTGAATCGATTCTAGATCCGCCACTAGGGTTTTTCAAGACAAAGATAACCTGTGTAAGATTCGTGCAACTCAAAGATAGGAGGAGTTTGCTTCATTTCACTGACTTGTGATATGAAATGGAACTTCTTTATATGCAATGATAATGACACTATTTGTTTTTTCATTATTTCTCTTCCTCTTTGACTTTTGCCGGAATCGTAATTTTAAATGTTTCTTTAACATAATTGATTATGCAATTCCTATAAATTAAGGCCTAAATACTCTTGTTAATTTTTTTCTTAATTCGGTTGAACCATCTATTTCAAACATTAAACTATTTCCCCCTCACCCTCTTGCTTTTAATATCCAATGTACTGTAACATGTTTGAATTTTAATATCCAATGTACTGTAACGTGTTTAAATTTCCTACTATATATAATGGACAGGGGTGAGTAAAAATATCTGATTCACCGATATAGTCCGATTCAATAAAGTACGGATCCGAATGGATCACAAAAGTTTCTATACGTATCTGATCTGTGATTTTTTTACTGGATAGTTGGACCGGATATAAATCGGGATTTTAAAGTAACCGGATATCCGATACTATATATATTTTTAGAAAGTGTACATTAATATTGAGTAGCATAGATGTTTAAATAGTATTTTGTAAAATTTCAACTCATAAGGTTTCAATTCTCCTCTACCATGTAAACTTTCTCTTAAAATTTAACCGAATTGACAGATATCCGATTTTGATATTCACCAATCCATGTATATTAATTGGGTGTAAATAAAAAATAGTAGAATTATTTTTTTAGAATGTATAGTTCACATATCCGATCCAAACAAATACTTTTTACCGAGTCTCTAACCATTAACGGATCAGATACGAATCTAAATTTTAAGAAATTTTTTACCAAAAATCCGGTATAGCGGACCAAATGAGATATATCTGATTGCTCATCCTTAATAATGTCCTAATTATTTATGGGTTTTGAACACACATTAACAATGATTTGAGTTTCTCTAATTAGAAGTTTAAAGGTAAATATTACTTTATCATTTTAAAATTAGTAATAAAAAAATAATAATCTTTCAAAATTAAGTTAATGATTCGTTTTCCTTCTCAACTTACATTCTTTTTTTTTTTTCTCAATTTATATTATCCTCCTAATTAAGGGATGAAACACACTCAAAAAACCCATTATTTATTCACTCATAATTAAAAATTGAATACCGCGAGAAGGGCAAATCTGGACCTTCAAGTTAACAAATTTAATCGTGCAATTCAAATTACAAGAAAACCTCCCACCAAACACACATCGCATTCTCATCTCCCCCAACCCTCCCGAGAGAAGACGCCCAAACCCCCCCCCCCCCCCCCCAAAAATGAAAGCGGCGTTGAAGGGGAAGTATGACTACGACGCCGACAAGGGCTTCAATTCCTCCGCCGCTTCCACCCTCGCCTTCCCCGCCGGCGACCTCAAGTTCCGCACTTCTTTCACCGATGCTACCGTCACCAAAGGCTCCTCCCTTGCTGGCCTCGTTGTCGGCGTCGAGAAGCCCGGTTTTTTCATCGTCGACTACAACGTCCCCAAAAAGGTACTTCTTTTCGGTATTTTTTGGACTTTTCATCCTTCAATTGTAGAAATTCAAGCTTCAATTTGTTACTCCTGATCGTTGTTGGTGAAGAGTTGTGCCTTGGGGTTGTGCAGGACTTTAGGTTTCAGTTCATGAGCTCGTTTAGGGTTTTAGAGAAGAAGTTGAATATGACTTACATTCACAACAAGAACGATAACAGGACGATGGTGGATGGGACTCTGGTGTTGGATCCGGCCAACAAGGTTTCGGTTAACCACTCTCTAGGATCAAAGAATGGTATGTTCAAATACACGTATCTACATGGTGGAGGTTTATCTTTCGAGCCACGCTACGATTTGGGGAAGAATACTTGGGATTTTGCTGTGTCGAGGAAGTTGTTTGGAGACGATGTGGTTAGGGCTTCCTATCATACGTCCAACAAGGTTTTAGGGCTTGAGTGGGCAAGGAATTCCAAGACACATGGTTGTTTTAAGGTGAGTAAGTTTATTATATGAATTAGTACTTGTTTAGTGTTTCATTGGATTGAATTTTCTGTCTTCAATGAAAGCTTGCATTTATTGACCAGTCCAATGTTAATATAGGTGCACGTGATGTTCTTCATATAGGATGCTTACACTTTAGAGTTTAGGATGCTAAGTTATATTTTCATTTGTAGCAGTATCTTAATGGATAAATTGACCCTTTCCCTTCAGCATTGTAAATAAAAGCTGTAATATTTCAGGGTGGGTTTAGGCCATTAGTCAATTTGAATTCATCTTTATTCATTGGGTGATTTTCTCATGGAATTCTGCTTGGCAATGTCAATGCTCTTGTTTTTTCTTAATTAAACTAGACTGAATGCCATGTTGCTGGGTTTTGGAAGTTATACGCTTCTATTATCCATAAAAATGTACCTTCTGAATCTAGTGATCCAAGAAAGTAGAGACACACCTTTGGGTTTGTTGAAGATTGCACCCAATTCATATAGTTGGACACTTGGACCTAGTAGCTATGCTCAGTGGCTCCTTCAAATGTTCCGTTTAGCTGTAAATTGCCACTAGATAGATGGTTGGAAGTAGTTTCACTTGTTTATCAGTTCAGAGGAAGTTAGGTTTACCTGATCTTAATCCACAAATGAAGGCACTGTGTTTTGTAAGTTGTTTCAAGGTTCTTTACTCTTTTGTGCTGTTGGATATGTTGGAAACTTGGAAAGTTTTGTGTATAATGTTCGAGAAAGGATATACTACATCCGTAACATGAAGAGGCTGGAGAGAGTGATAGTGCAATTTAGGAGCTCTTTACTGACATCAAGGCTATCAAGCTATTCTTCTGCATTGTGCCTGTAAATAACGAGCTTGTGATGAGTCTCAGCAGTTTATTTACTCTTGAGTTTTCCCGGAACTGATTCTATTATTAACTGAATCTCATTACTTTTGCTCAGGTTGCTGCAAGTGTGAATCTGGCTGAGGAAGTAAAGAAGCCAAAATTGGTTGCAGAGAGTACCTGGAACATTGAGATGTGATCACCCATATAACATTTGGATTGTATTATTGGGGGCAAGTTACAATGTTGATGTAGTTTAAATTTTAACATCTTTTGACCCTCTGGATTTGGTATCCAAACGGTTTACTAGGCCTAAAGCAGTACACTGTCATCCCCACCCCCCCACCCCCACCCCCACCCCCAGGACACATATTCTGCACAGTGCATTTTGTTTTTTATATACAGATGATGATTGATGCTTATGGAACTTACCATTTATTTGAAATAGTGGGGAAATAAGACACAATTATGCAACTCCATAGAGTTGGGGATGTTCATAGTATGTTTGCCTTGGCTGCGGCTTAATGCCCTATTTTAACACATAATTAATCCCTAATCGCATAACATTATTATTTGTAACTAGCACTTGTTATTTGTTAACTTGATTATTGATAAGTAGTGTAAAACTACTTCATTTACCACCTAATAGAAACAAATACCAACTATTAAATTCGAGGTATCATTTTGGGCTTATAGTTTATGACTTGTGAGAAAATACCTCAAAATTTCAGATGCCTAATACGCACCGAGTAGAAGTAGCTAAGGGGGTTGAGTCTTGAGAGGGAGAGTTGTGTACGTTTATGAGCCGCTGGGACGGAAAGCTTACAACCCGGGTGCAAGATGGCGGGAATTTTTGGCGCCAGAATCACGACTTCGATATCTCTATTAAAACCTAGAAGCCTCCCAATCTTCCCCATTTCCAAGTCCATCGTACACACGAACCCTTCCTCTACCATTTTCCGATCTTCTCGAACAAGTATGGCTGAGCCAGTCTACAGCAGCACCCCTGAGAATATGGATTCCTCTCCCAAGATCCAGAAGCTCCATCAGAACGGCGCCGATTCCGACGCCTGCTCTGCAACTCTCTTCAAGGTGAAGAAGCTCTCTGAAAAGGCTATTTTGCCCTCTAGGGCTTCTCCTCTCTCCGCTGGCTACGATCTCTCCAGGTACCATTCCTTTCCCTTTAATTTCTTCTAATTGAACTTCTTTTCCCGGCCGTCTGAAAGATTTCGAATTCACATGGCATGGTGGTTGTAGCGCGGTCGACACCAAGGTTCCGGCGAGGGGGAAAGCGCTTGTGGCGACTGATCTCAGTATCGCCATTCCAGAGGGGACCTACGCTCGCATCGGTACACGGCTCACTCTTTCTCTCTATTTTTGATGTACGGCCTTGAATTTCAGAGTTTGTTGATTTCCGGTGTTTGGTGGTTTTGCAGCGCCGAGATCTGGTTTGGCGTGGAAGCATTCGATTGATGTAGGCGCTGGTGTGATCGACGCTGACTACCGGGGCCCGGTTGGGGTGATTCTGTTCAACCATTCAGATGTTGAATTTGAGGTTAAGTCAGGCGACAGAATTGCGCAGCTGATCATCGAGAAGATCATGACTCCTGATGTGGTGGCGGTCGAGGATTTGGATTCCACTCTCAGAGGTGCCGGCGGGTTTGGCTCCACTGGCGTTTGAATGCTTTTGGGGTTTTGATGTGTTCTTTAGGGTTTTAGTTGCTGGAGAAACTGGTTGGCTGGGTAATTTCGTCGAACACTTGGTGGGTTATGTAATTATGGTTTTTTGTTCCTTCTTTGCCCCATAGCAATACACATGCTCTGATTCAAGGAACATAATGCATTGGTGTTGTCTGAATCATGTGTGCGCGCGCCTGTACGCAAATTGTTGAAAGCATATTGTGATGAATCTGACTGCAACTCCTCTCTAATTCAGGTGAAATTCCATGCTTTCGTATGTACTTAAACCAAGCTAATATTTGGTTTCCTGCATTTTTAGCTGCTGTGGTGGTTGGAATTAAACTTGATTTAGTCTTACAATAGCTGATTAAATAGCAAATCAGTTAATCTTCAAACCCAATGAATCTGACCTGAGAAATTAGAGATCATGCTTGGTGCTTACTATTAAGTAGCAGGTTATTGGTTTGAATTTTTTTATTAATCATTCTAGTGTTTGGTGCCTTTGACAAAAATTTATCATTGTTTTTTGTCCTGATGTTCAATAGAGAAGTATTACAAGCTTTGTAATGTATGCTTTTAAATTGCTTCTCTTGATTGCAAGATTTTTTGGACTTAGTCAACTTCTCAAACTTGAACAATTCAGAGGATTTGAACATCCAGAATCTTGTTAGTTAGTCACTCAGTCCCCAGTTCTCTAAGGTGTTTTGGTACAAAAATGAAATGAGTTAATTTCATCATTCTTTAACCAAAACATTAATTTCATCATTTGTTGAAATCTATACTCCCTACATTACATAAAATCCACGTGTTTCTACGTTCATTGCATGCTTAGGCTTGGCTTTTGGTGATGAAGATTCAGTTTAGAGCAATAATAATTGGATGGCTTTAGTGTCACAGAGAAGGACTGTTACTAGATGGAATTCCGATAGCGGAGTCCAGAGGAGAAGACAATGTTTAAGTGTGATAATCATTGAGTGAAACTTGAGGATTTTATGTTGTAATCCTTTTCTTCTTGTTTCATTCATTCTTTTCTTATAAGTCTGTTTTGAGTCATAATATTCTAACAAGAAGACCGCCATACATAGGCAAGTCCATTCAAGTCTTCCTCATTGTTATTGGACACTGGTTTTGAGCCAGTTGTGGAGCCCCACCATCATTCTCAACAACTTGAGTCTCCGATGATGGAGAGGCCACGCTCATCAAAGACCACCAAGCGCCGATAAAACCAGACTCAAAACCCTAGAGAATGTTTTTCTTTTTTTGGTCGAAGGAGAGGCGGTACTCTCCGTCCCGCAAGGGGACATTTTAATAATTAAAAAATGGGCTAAGTAGTCATCAAACGGGGGATAGCCCGGCCCCTAACATCATCAAATAACAGTAAATTAATCCCCTCAGGCGGGGCAAACAATACATGCAAACCTAAAGGAAACGATAAAGCAAAAGACGCGAGGTAATCCGCAACCGAATTAGCCTCTCGATACAAATGACGGAATTGGATACATGCAAACCTAGAGAATGTTTTTCTAACTAAACAACATTACATTTAGACTTTACTTTTTTTTTTTTTGGTAAAGGGCAATGCCTATGAGAGTCCAACCGAAGACATATGAGTACTACTTTGGAGCCTTAACCGCTTTACTTTAGCACTATTAGGATGTAATATTTTTCTACATAATTTTCATCTATAAAAATGTAAGATGACATTAAACCTATTTTATTGGTTGTTTTTCATCAATATTCACACTTAAAAGTTATATAAGATTACAAGATAAACGCATAAAAATAAAGATTAAAAAATTCAAATATTTTGTTGCTTTTCGGCACTGCCAATTTAAGTCGAAACAAGGACCTCTCATGTTACTATCCTAAGGTAAATTAACATATTTACATTACACAACACCTCTAGTTTGTACAAATTTACAAATACTGCATTTACAGGGAGAATATGAAACCTTGTTTGACCGATCATATTAAAAAAAGGATGTTGCTGTTGGGAGGCTTGGCAAACCTACATATGGCTGCCTATCATCCAAAATAAACATAATTCACTCGCTCTCCAAAGAGCAATAAAGACACATAGATGGATTCACAATTTCACATACCTAGAGGAATTATATTAAAGAACTCCAATTAATCAATATGCAATTGTTGTTGTTGTATGATCAACACCGACGTCTTGCACTTGAGATCCGGTGATGCCAACAAATCCCCGAGGACCCCGATCTCTTGAATCTCTGACCATTGGTTGAGACCCGAAGTTTCCGGTGAATCCGCATTGAACCGTCTCCCAACGATCATGAGGTCGTAGTTGGTGACTAGCTCCCTTAACTTCAACGCCATTCCTGCCCCATCTTTAATGCTTTCCTCAACATATGTAGTCAACTTGTTGTCCTCGTTACATGTTTCTTTCATGTCAGACAACGAGATCATGTCATTTGCCGACAAGCCCTCCTCATTCCCTGATGCAACGAACCTCAAAATGGTTAGCCGGATCCGCATTGCGAACCTGATTCGCTTGGCATAGGCCAGGGCCTCCCTGTCATCGTTACCACCTATAAAGACCACGCAAACCGAGTACAAAGTCTCGTCAGTGCCAATCGAGACGGATGACGACGAGGAATATTGGTGCTGACTACGGTCAATCAAGACTCCTACGGAGCAAGGTGCCCTAGAGAGGACACTGTGATTTAGGCCCCTTTGCTCGTGGTCATCGTGCTCGATAGAGCCCTCGTAGCCATAGGTTCGGTGGAAGGGGAGGATTATGAGGGACACGGACATGTCGAGGGCAAGCGTGCAGATGTCCTCGTGCATGGCTTCGAGGGGGGACATGGTCGTGAACGAGTGGACGGAGACGGCTTTCGAGTTGTTCGTCTCAAACCTTTTGAAGGCGAACACGATCTCTTGGGAGTAGTAGCGGCTCATGTCCTTCTTCTTCTGCATGTCATGGGAGATGAACACGGATTGCGACCGGCCTACCAGCTTCATGAGGTGGAGGGGATAGACGATGCTTCGGCCCTCGGTGGTGGGGCACGAGACGTCGAGGAACTTGATAATGGCTGTCACATTCTCTGGCCTGAAAATGCAAGGAAGGATCCTGAGGTCGGAGCTTGGCTTGCAATGCATGATGTCTCTGATTTGGAAGCCCATGTATTTCTTTACAGGATCGTAAATGTGTCTCACGGCGATGGGGAATATGGTTGCACATACTAAGCAAAATATCTCCATACACGCGTACGTATCCTCGGATATATTCTGCATGAGCATGACAAAATGTTAGAATGTTCATTCCACATCTGAAAGTTACGACTGTATATAACTCAGCGTACGTATTACTCCTATTGCTAATTGGTTTTACGATGGAACTCTACTAGGCTAATACAAAATTACACCAATATATATAGTACATGTCTCCATGCATGCTGATGCATGCAAGAGTTAATAAGATAGCTAGACAAGCTACGTACCTTTAAATCAAACCACCACTTATATGAGACAATGTCAATGAAGCCCTTACTACTCATCAGAAAAGCAATGGCAATGGAGTCTCTTTTTGACATATTGGTAAAGTAGCCACATGACAAGCAGATAACAACTTTGGCTACAACCATACTCAACGCCACGGCAGCTATTGTACGAGGAGCATTGTTGCTGAAGTGAATGATACAGACGTCGACGGGCATGGTGCAACTAGCAATCAGGTAGGGTTCGAGTATCCCCGTGATCAGAGTATCGAGCTTGTCTACCACCGTTGATCCCAAGGGCGGTCCATCGAGTACAGCCGCCCCAACGATATAAGCTCCGAGCATAACGAATTGGTGGCCCATGTCCGTCCACAGTGCGCCGAGAAGCATGAAAAGGAAAGAGAGGGTCACATAGATCTCCTTGACCGCCTTGCCCTGTGGCGTTTGCCTGACCATCCAACGCATGAGCGGCCTCATAACAAAGATGGAAGAAATAATCAAGGACAAAACCGTAAATATGCTGAAGATTGCTTGTGTCATCTTTCGAGGGTCATCCAAAGCCGGGGAAAGAGTGTTGTTGAACATCATCACAAAGATGCACACGATTTCCGCAACAAGAACGGCCGACAAGGTTATGCGGCCAACCTCGGAGTTAAGGATGCCGAGTTCTCGTAAGAGGACGGCCACGACGGGGAAGGAGGTGACGCTGATGTACGAAGATGTGAAGTTGAGACCTGGATCAACCGGGCCTGTTGACACCAAAACGCGGGTCGAGATTGTGGCACTCATGCTACCGGCGAAAACCAAGAGCCCGATTGCACATGCTTTTCGACCCGTTTTCCTCATGATCGTAAAATCCATTTTCACGGCTACAATGAACATGGATAGGACGTAGGAGAGCATTGCTATGGAGTTGTTCACTTCGGATCTCATAGGAAGAAAGGCTTTCTTATAGGAAAGTTCATATTTGCCCAAGAATGATTTCCCTAAAATGAAACCCGCCTGGTATAACACCAAGCAAGACCAATTACTATGAGCATTCAATTCGGGAAAATTATTAATCAACCATGAATTCACAAGGAAATCGTGCATTCTATCAAACATTAGTATCATATTAAAACTATAACTCGATATAAAATACGAAATAAGGGTACACAATCAATGCAAAGAGACAAATTTTTAAAGAAAAAGAAGAGAGGCGTACAAGCAAATGAGAGACAATGGTAATGCAACCAATTCTCTTAAGAATGAGTTGATGGAGGATTTGGCTAACGCAAAAAACCATCAACATTTGAAAGATGAGTATGGTGAAGGCGAAATCGGGCACGGCGGGAGCCCATTTCGGCTGTGGCAAGCAATTGGCTTCCCATGAATTGGTCACGGTATTGCTCATCTTTCCTAACTTAACCGAATACAATTCCTACTTCCTCATCATCCCATACAAATTACAATGAGAAAGAACTGGGCAAATTTTCGTTCAAGGCAAACAATGAGAAAACGACGTTATTGAAGTTTCAAAGCAGAGGACCTCCTAATAATAGATACATACAGAAGGCCGAATCGAATGAGCCCGGTTCGGTGTCTTGGGCCCGGTGATCATTAAATTTCCGGTTTGGGCGGACCCGGGGAAAAAGCCCTAGGTCGATTTGCACCCGTCAATAACAATTGCTGCTGTAACGCGTCCTCTGACGAAAATGCCCTTGAAAGATCTTTTTGGGTATAAAAAGAAAAAGAAAAAATCAACTAAAAATATTAGGGTCGGCCGCAGAAATCGAGAAAGGGCGTCTTGGAGTTGGAAGAAGAAAGCAGAAAGGACTTCTCTTACTGTTTGCTATCCTTCAAACTGAGGGAGAGGGGCGTAGCAGATTGCGTTTTAGGGTTTTCTCGGTATCTCTCCGCTTCTTCCTTGGGTAACGTCTTCCGATCATCCAATTCTCTTTCACTTTCTTTTTGTGTGTTTTTTGGCTTTCGTATCTGTCTTTCTATTGATATCGACTTCGCGATTGATTGTGGTTTAACGTGGACTAGGTCTCTTAGGTTTTGGATGATAATTTTTTCTAGGGAATTTTGGTGATAATTTGGATCTGGCCCAATCCCTTTTTGTTTTGATTGTGTTTGTCATCTCTGTGAGCTTAAAGTCTGAGCTTTCCTTTAGTTTGTGTTGCTTTTCAGAGACTGCTCGTTTTGATTGATTTTGGTGATTGAGGTCTGAGGAATAAGGTTGGAGACTTGGAGTTGATGGCTACATGATGTTATTTTGCTTCTTTGATCTATCATCTTATTAAGCTGTTAGTCTATTACTATTGAGCAAATACTCTAGTGGTTATGGTCATGTTTTACATTCCCCATTTGTTTCTTGTCGTTGAAAGGAATTAGGTTTGCTTTTGTACTTATAAATATCCGCATAAAAGTATTGAGATGTAGGAGAAGGAAACAAGGAATTTGGACTTCTCTAGTGAATGATGATATTTTATCTCTTTTGCATTCTTGTCATTCTTTCAAACTGCTTTATGTGTACTTGGGTGTTTCATCTACTTAAATATGGCTAAACACAATAATTTGAACTCTTTTACTGGATGTCTGGGACTTTTCGAACATGATGCCATCACATTTGCATGCTCATTAGTTTCATAACTATCACCACTACTGTCCACTACTCATCATTAAGTTCAGTTCTTCTTTAACGTAACTAAAATGAGAAGATAGCTGAAGAAACCGGAAAAAAACTCATCTTAATTGTTAATTGACAGTTTGTGAAGACAGTTAATCTGCTCCAATGGCTGATGCTCATGACACTGACAAGAACATTGAGATATGGAAGATCAAGAAGTTGATCAAAGCTTTGGAAGCTGCTAGAGGTAATGGCACCAGTATGATATCTCTGATCCTCCCCCCACGTGATCAGGTATCCCGAGCTGCAAAGATGCTGGGAGATGAATATGGCACGGCGTCCAATATTAAGAGTAGGGTTAATCGCCAATCTGTTCTTGGTGCAATCACATCTGCACAGCAAAGGCTGAAGCTTTACAACAAGGTGCCTCCTAATGGGCTTGTTCTGTACACTGGAACCATTGTGACTGATGATGGGAAGGAAAAGAAAGTCACCATTGACTTTGAGCCGTTCAAGCCCATCAATGCATCTCTTTACCTCTGTGACAACAAGTTTCACACTGAAGCTCTGAATGAACTGCTAGAATCTGATGATAAATTTGGCTTCATTGTGATGGACGGTAATGGCACTCTTTTTGGAACACTCAGTGGAAACACAAGAGAGGTGCTTCATAAATTCTCTGTCGACCTTCCAAAGAAGCACGGACGAGGAGGACAATCAGCTTTGCGTTTTGCTCGTCTTAGAATGGAGAAGCGCCATAATTATGTGAGGAAGACAGCCGAACTTGCAACACAATTCTTCATCAATCCTGCCACTAGTCAGCCTAATGTTTCTGGACTCATACTTGCTGGGTCAGCAGACTTCAAGACCGAGCTCAGTCAGTCAGACATGTTTGACCCTCGTCTTCAAGCAAAGATACTGAATGTGGTAGATGTTTCTTATGGAGGTGAAAATGGTTTTAATCAGGCTATTGAGCTATCTGCTGAGATCCTTGCCAATGTGAAGTTCATTCAGGAGAAGAAGTTGATTGGAAAGTACTTTGAGGAGATAAGTCAGGACACAGGGAAGTATGTTTTTGGTGTGGAGGACACTCTCAAAGCACTAGAGATGGGTGCTGTTGAAACCCTTATTGTATGGGAAAATCTGGATATCAACAGATATGAGCTGAAACATAGTGTCACCGGTGAGATTATCATAAAACACTTGAAAAAAGAACAAGAGGCTGATCAGAGCAATTTCCGGGACCCAGAGTCCAATGCTGAGCTGGAGGTTCAGGAGCAGATGTCCCTTCTTGAGTGGTTTGCGAATAACTATAGGAAGTTTGGTTGCACACTCGAGTTTGTAACCAACAAATCTCAAGAAGGCTCACAGTTTTGCAGGGGATTTGGTGGAATTGGAGGCATTCTTCGCTACCAACTTGATATGAGGACCTTTGATGAGTTTTCTGATGATGGGGAAATATATGAAGACTCTGACTGACAATTAATCAACTCTTGCCAGTTGCTGGTGCAGGATAGGGGCACTGGAGCCTGCACTGGCACTCAGACGGCGCTCTGCACCAAGGATAAAAAAGCCCCAAAACGTTCACAAAGTTCTTATTGAGGTTTGATTTCTTTTCCTTGTAATTTTGTAGTGCATTATTTTATCTCTAATGCTTACTTGACGGGTTTGCTGGATTTCTGGCGTTTGTGCTGTAGATTTGGCCATGGAGGTGGAAAATTTAGTCGCGTGGACGAAGTGTTCTCAAGATTCTCTTCAGGTGGTTGCTGATTCAGATATAAGGCTTGCTTTTCATATGTTTGATCACGGCGGTGGGAAGATGCACCTTGGGGTACTACTCTAAGAACTGTTTCTTGCCTGGTTCAGGCTAATGTCAGATTCTAAACTGGTGTGATATCTGACTTTTGTTGTTTCTCTAGTAGGAATAAGCTAGCAATTCAGTAACAGTGCTTGAATCTGAACCATTGTTTTTATGGATTATTTTGCATGTGTGAAGAACTTGGTTTATGTTTTTTCCCCCTTGACTCGCCTAGACCTTTTAATGAACTTTTTTTTATCGAATAGACCTTTTAATGATTACAACTCCGGTATAGGCATAAAGACTGATTCTATTTTGCAAACTTCTGATTAGTTTGCATTGGTTGAGTGCTTTCATGCATTGGTTGGAGTGGTTTAATGGTTAGGCTCGTTATTTGCATGCTCAGGCTTAAGTGTATTATTTGTGTGAGTTTTTGTGTGATGCTCGAGAGGGCTCAAAGCTGAAACACAAACATAAAAAGCTAGCTTGCAGGAAGCATAGATAAGTCGTTTAAAAAGGTTATATCACGTCTAAACAAATTATGAGTTTGTGTAACAATAGCTGTTTATGATTTCCAAATTTAAGATTTTGATCAAGTTACATAATTTTCCTATGATGGGGGAGGAAAAATACAATTCATCCATCCTCTTGAAGTCGTCGATTAACTTTCCATAATGTTTTCTAGTATCAAAATGTTAACATGGCTAAATCTTAATGCAAGGTACACGGTAAGGTGCTGTTTGATGGCAAAAAGTGAGAACCTAAATAAAATAAATTTAGACCACTTTGGTGTCGTTAACGGAATACATTTACTAGCTTGTAGTGGTTCCTCTGAAAATCTCTTCTAGGCCTCGCCTCGGCGCTGGAAGGTCCTACCCCGTCTAGCCGTCCAGATTACATAGACATCCGTCTAGGCCACCATTCAGACCGTCTAGGCGTTAGATAGTCCCTCTCCGTCCAATGTCCACCTAGCGTTTTTTAGAACATTACTTGTAGCCCTATTTTTTGCTACTAGAATAGTTTTAACATTTTGAAACTCACCCCTCTATATAGAGAATGACTAAAGAGTTGTAAGTTTATTTTTGTATGTAAATCAAAGAGTTGCAAGACAAAATATTTTTTTAAACGTATCAAAACATTCAAGGAGCACAACTGTATTTTTTTTTTACTTTCCCTTTCCGTAATGTATTATTTTACAATCACATTCATTAAAATTAAAAGCACAATGGAAAAACAATAAATCCAACTTCATTAAACTTAATTTTGATGGTGTAGTTAGTTGATATGGTGTCTAATCTATCGGATTCATCCTCCGTGACCACTTTGGCTCACCTATTTATTTCGACGGTGGCCGATAGTCCGTTCTAATTATCGAACTCATTGTTTTTCGATAGAGAATTTTAGAAGCCACCCGACGTGGCAATTCCCATATCCAGATCGAGGGTGATAATCTACAGCTGGTTAATGCCTTGGTGACCGGTGTTGCCCGTGGGAGATTAAGTTGATCAGATCTTACATCCTCTGCTTCCTGACCCGCTTTCAAAGTTGGAGCATCACGCACGTCTTCCGGGAGTGCAACTTTGTGGTGGACTTCTTTGATGTATCGTCCAACGGACGGGTTAACACTCTATTTAATATTTATGTTTGTGCATGACACTACATATTTAAGCTAGTTTATACTGAAGTCAATGTAAAACATATATAAAAATTAAAAGCGTTATTAATTTCCATTGTGTTTCAGAAAAAATTGATTTCAATTGTGTTGTATAGAGTCAAACAATAAATTACCACAAATTAATTTTTGGGATCACTAAAAACAATCTAACAACCATCAAACAAATCCTAAACATAACTAATAAAAATAGTTAAAAACATAATAAATACAAAATATGTTACTAAAATTTGATTCTTATCTCATGCCCTTAGGATATAGGATAGCAAAATCGATTTTATTATTATATATTGGTTTTTGAATAATTAACATTAGAGAACAAAAATATATTTGATCAAATTGCAACCAAAACGTAAAACTAACTCTCAAAATGAAAGGTGAGTGCCCTTCCTTAGGAAGGACAAGAAGTACTTGTGTGAGGTGACAACGAAAGTTCTAGTATCCTTTAAAGAGCACAAAATATACCAAATTACCAACAAAATTCACAAAATCCCAAAATATCAAATTGAATTACAAATTCAAAGTAATCAGGTTGTAAGAAGAACCAGAACGGACTAAAATTTACCAGGAATCAAATTGTATTTTACTACTACCTTCAATCTACTAATACCCATATAAAAAAATTCATGAGTGAAGGGAGGGCACTGGCCCACCCATGCCCTCCCTCAGATCCGTCAATGATAATGTTGTAATAAATTAATCATGACTTTTAGAAACAATCTTGATCATGAGAATAATTTTTATATAAGTAGCAATGTATAAAAATATTTATATTTGGAAAAAGGTTTTTATGGTGATAAAACTTTCTTGCATGTGAAAATTATCATTTCACATAGGCTTTTGGAATAAAATAAAAATGGACTTCAGAAAATAATGAAACTCATGCAAATCATATTTAATTTTTAGCCCATTTAAATATTCATTGCATGTGTTTTGAAAAGGATTTTTCCATTTGATTAAATAAATCCTTGCATGTTTCCTTAAAGTAAATATTGTAAATTTTATAAAAGTCTTTCAAGAATCACCTTGAAAAGAATAATAAAAGAATTATTATTTTTTTTTCATATTTTCCTATCTAAATTATTAAGCCAAATAATTTAGATTAACATTCCTTCTCTTATAAGAGGAAAAATAAGAGAAATGATTACTTGAGATTAAAATAAGGATTTTAATATATTTCGTTTGTCATTTTTCGAAAGACTAGGTCGAATCGTACGAACTACACTAAGTCGTTCTAGATTTCCGAGTGTCGTATACTTCTGAAAGAAATTCAAGGCAAGTGGATATTCTCCCTTGTAACCTTTATATATAGAGAGAGAGAGAGGTGGGGAATAAGGATCTTGAGAAACACTTCCTTATAGAGAAACTAGTGTCATAATAAGAGCCATTGGATTAAAAAAAAATTGATGGTCTAGATTTATCCAAATTGAGTGATTATTGGATTTAATTTTCTTCTCTCTCCATATCTCTTATACCAAATCAAATTTCTCTCACCTATATTAATTATTTCCAAATTAAAATACATTCATATCATTCTTTTTTTTTTCACATCAGATTTCTCTCTACTCTCTATGCTCTGCATCTCTATGGTGACGACTCAAACATAATTTCATTTTTTCCGATCTGAAGATTCGTATTACAACAGTCTGAAGAAGATCGAAAGAAGACGATTCCGATTTCGACGGTGGATTATATTATACAGGTAAAATTAATCTGATCAACGTGTGTGGTTTTATGAGGAGATCTATTTGGATCATTATTAAAAATTGAGATTGGCGTGAATTGAACCATAATTAAGCAGTTTTCTTTGTTTTTTAACCTTTTCTTTTTCGAATTTTGTTTTTGTTACAAAAGTAGTGCTTATAAATTGTACAACGGTGGGTTTTGTTGTGTGGGTTCAAGGATTAGCTTTCGAGATTGAATTTGTAATGTAACAAAATCATCAATTTAAGATTTTATTGTGTCGATTTAATTTTTTCGTTTGATAATTAACATGTGATGCTTTGATTATTCTATCTGAATAGATCAATTTTTCGTTCGAAGGTTATTCAGATCTGGGGATTTCAATGCTAATATGCATGGATAAACATTAAACATGGTATGTGCATATGTTGCTGATTTATGTTGAATATGAATTCTGAATAGTTGAATATACATGGACAAACACTGAATATATACTTGTTGGTAGTTGATTTTATTTGAGGATTTGAATATCCATTCTGCATAGTTGAATATATATGGATAAATGTTGAATAGTAACTGCTCTACGTATTGTTTAGTGAATGAATATATGTATATATTGTTTGAATTTGCATGCATTATTAAACGATTAAATATGCATATTGAGTATTTTTTTAATATGCAATTTGATAATCTGATATGCAATTTGATATTTGGAATACGCAGTCTTATTAATCGAATATGAGGTTGAAGTTCATGGACTACCAGATATTTGAATTTGTGTATATGCATATATTGTTTGAATTCGTAGGAATTTTACTCTGAATGTTTATGTGTTTTTTGTTGAATATACAATATGCATACTAAATGATTAAATATGCATTGAGTATATTTTATAGAATATGCAATTTGATATTCTGAATATGCATTCTCAACAATCGAATATGAGGTTGAAATTCAAAAAACCAGATATTTGAATCTGTGAATGTTAGACAAGCAAGTTTGAATTTATAGTTATTGTCTTTCGAATGTTTATGTATTATATGTTGAATATGCAGTCTTGAAGGTTGGCAAATATCGAGATGGTTGAAGATCATAGAGAAGCCTAAGGAGAATGAAAGAAGGATGATAAAGACAAAAGATGAAGTTTTACACCAAAGAGGCGTTATTTTACTTTGAATGTTTATATGTTGTTTGTTGAATTCATAGACATGAATTGTGAATCGAATATTGTATTCTAATTGTTAGCCATTTATGGAATTAGAGTGTGAACATGTAATGACCTTTTTTTCTAATCATATTCAATATATTACAATTACGTGTTCAATGTTTACTACACTTATATTCATTTGTATTTTTATTTCCAATAAAACAAAATATAATATACATTCAAGAAAGTGGACTAGATATTCAAACCATGACAAATACGAAAAACGTTTGAATAATATTCAAAAATTGTTAAAACATATTCAAACATACACATGACTAATTCAGATATTTATGCACTCGAATATTGAAGCTAGTACAATCGAAGTTACAATGAGTAACGATGAATGTGTGCAAGATTTTGTCTGTTTTTTCCGTAAAATCTGCTCGAAAATTCAATTTTTTTCAAAAAAACGCCCCCATTGAATTTAGGCTAGAATCTAGGAACTTCCATTTTAGTAAATATATTATGCATTTTTTCTTTTTTCCTATTATTATACACCCTAATCCTAGCCATCCATTCTTGCAAATCCAACGACTCTTATTACGACTTCCGTTTCTCTACAATTTTCGTTTCTCTGGATCCCTCCCCTAGAGGTGGGTTCTATAGAGAACAAGATCCTATAGAGAATAAGAGAACAAATCTCATCCATTGGATGAGATTGGAGATGGATGGTAGGATTAATATCTACAATATAAAAAAATAGCAAAATAGCAAAAAAATCAAAAATAGGAGAGATCTTCTCCCCATGATTTACTCCTTCTAACTACCATAATTAAAATTTTGGAAAAATTGAAAAATGGGGAGAAGATCTCTGGAGACAAATCAGCGCTATAAACCGCTCCATTGCTCCATTGCGCGGGCCACGTTGAAACCTCCCACCACCGAACCCGCCGCCGCTGGAGACCCGACCACCACCGAGACCTGCCGTCGCTGGAGACCTACAACCTCCATTGCGCTGGAAGCGCCGTTGGAATTGCTCGAACCACCATGTCGCCAAAACCACCACGAACCATTACGTTGAACTGCTCGGAACTGCACGCTGAACGTCGGAACTGCTCGTTGGAGAATTCTGGCCACCACGAACCACCACGCCGAGCAAGCGCCGATCCTTTGTATATATATATTGTAATATTGTATATAACAACTTAATAAATGTATATACAAAATTGATGTGGCTGGATACTATTTGCATTATTGTATGTACAATTAATGAAAACATGTCTTTTACATGTACAATTTGAATTATGTATACATTCGTTATTAGCGTATATACATGTAATTCACAGTTAATATACATGACTTATTTGTAAACTATTTTTAGTTCTACGTTGAATAAAAAAAATGTACAAATGTTGAGCATATACACCGTTTTAATATATATGTACAATTATTAGAAATTAATATACCAATTATACACGAATGAGTATGATGTGTCTATATTGATCTCAGTGTACAATAGTTGTATTGTTATATACAATTATTAAAATTTATATACACTTCTATGCCCATGACCTCTATGTTACATACACATGTGATCCATATACACTGATGTGTATATACATGTCCTAAATCTGTATAAAACATCTTTATTAAAGTATATGATATATTTATTACGTAAACATGTATAAATGTTCTCTGTATACACCGTATTTATGTCTATACACATGTAATGTTATCTTATATACAATCGGTATTCCTGATTATACATGACGTATTTTGTAATACAATTTCAGAGTTCGAGGGAGATGAATTCAATTATTTGAATGAAGTGAATTTATACACATCAGATGTTGAAATTTAAAATTGATAAATAAATACTTGCTATAATTAAGGGATTGTGATTTTTGCTATAAATCCGAAAATCAATAAATACTTGCTATAGTTAAGGGATTGGGTTGAAATTTAAAATTGGGTCAATTTTAGATATGTAATCTGAGCCATCCAATGGAATATCATCCAAAGTCCTACAATTGCTCTCTTGTTCTCTCATATTTAATTGTTCTCTATTGAACCTCAATCTATATATATATCGTTTCCGTTAAGGAAATTCTTCTATATTGGGAACTACATGTTTGTTAAAATGAATGAACTTAGGTTTATTCATTTACTTAGAAATAGCGACATATTGTTATTATGATTCGTACTACGCTAGTATTGAACTTTAGGACCGATGATTTGTGGCCTTGTTTGTTTCAATCTCTTTTCGAGATTTGTTATGGATTAACATAGGCGATATTGTACACTAGCTAGATGCCTATAGGATGAAAGAGACCTATATACTCGGGATGAAAGAGGCCCGGTATCCTCAGGATGAAAGAGGCCTGTACACTCAGGATGAAAGAGGCCTACACATTCAGGATGAAAGAGGCCTGAACACTCAAGATGAAGGAGGCCTGAAATTCCTTCATTTCCTTTAAGTGGACTCGGCTCTTCCAGAACCTCCACACCCTTAAAATTCATAAATAATATGAAACGTTTTGACACGTAATAAAAATAAGTGCTAGTGCACATTTAATAAATTAAAATCGGGCTGGTTTAGCACCACATGTAAGACCGACTCGACTCTCGGTCCGAAAAGGGTGCGAGAGGTTTTCTAGAAACTTGATGTGTAAATAAAACATTCCCAATATTAATTATACTCTAAGAGGAACTACAATCTCATAGATTCCTACTCTTCAAATCCAAGTTCATCTCCCTTCGTAATCAACTAAATTCCGTCCTTATAAGCTCCACAAAGTGATTATAACTTTCAAGTACTTCTTCCCTTAATCTCCTTGATGAGACAATAAAATTACCATACTACCCTTGAGAACTTCCATTCTCACTTGCTTAGTCTCCTTAGACTAATTCCGTTTTTCCGCATTTTTGCCTGGTATTTCTCGCCCTTTGCGACAAATGTCAGACTCTAGGAAGTTCCCACCAAAATTTTAAAGACAAAGGCTAGAAGGTTTGAGGAGAATTATGGAAGGATAGAAGATCAAGGCAAGACGACGTTGAAGAAAGAAATGAATTTTCATAGAACAAAACATTCAGAAGATGGTGCACCAACTCTTCCATTTTAAGCCAAGCAAATCATCATTATATGATTTGTCTTGGGAAAAATATACTTCTATTTCAATACGTCTTTTCAACCTTTTCATAATATGGGCTTTATATTCCGATGTTATATTCATTGTAAAACAACTACCATTGTAATTAACGATTACTTTTTAATGAATAAAATTTTCGCTTTCAATTCACTATCCCTTAATTATGTTTAATTAAATTATTTAAAGCCTTGAGTGACTTTGGATGGTAAAATCTGATGTCACTGACGGTAATACCCATCGTTGCAAAATAGGGGTGTTACACTCCTCCTTGCAACTTCCGAATCAGACCTTGGCAATCTGATTCCACTATAACAGAGTCAGGAGCAAGCGAACTGGCAACCTCCAAAACCCCAACGAATCGCTTCAGCCTCTCCCATTTCAAAATCAATGCCAGCCTAAATTCTTTTCGACCCTGCAAACACCACTTCACCCTCCACATTCTTGCCAATTACTCCAACCCCACAACATAACTCCGTAATTGAAGCATCATAGTTCACTTTAATCCAACCATCCAGTGGCTTACTACATCCCTCTATTTTCTGTTGCCTCACTTTCACTTTTGATCCCAGGTTCGAATCTTTTCTAAGACTTTCAAGCTCAGCACATGCCTCATGAATAATCTTTCCTGGATCTATAGCTTCCCCTTCAAAAATGCTTAAATTATGTGCTCTCCATAATCCCCATATTAGGAAAAACCATAAAATCTGCTCATTTTCTTCCAGGTTTTCTCGTATGGTCTCGACCCAATCAGTTACAAAAGACAGCCCCACTCCCAGAGATTTAAAAGTTGGAAAGAAATCCCAAATCCGACTTGGAAGTTTACAATATCTAAGGCAACACATCTCCGTTTCTGAGCTGCCACACTGATCACACTGCAACAATTTTCCGCTTCATTAGATTAGCCTTATATGGCAAAACATTTTTACATGCACACCATGTAAAGTTTTTCACCCTTGGCATTACTTTGCTTCCCCAAAGCCACTTCCAAAAACGTCTAGTTGAAGATTTGTCAGCCTGTTCACCTCTATCCGAGTCCATTTTCTTTTTCTCTAGAAGAACATGATAAGCCGATCGAATATTGAAAATTCCATCTCTCGTGTAGAACCACACCAACTGATCTCTAACAGAAACATTCATCAGGTGTATTTTCAGAACTTCCTCAACATCACATGGGAGCAACCAACGTCTCACTTCTTCTTCAATTCAACAACCCACCGTCCAGTCTATAAGATCAATCACACTTAACCCTTGCTCAACTCCAAATAAATTCCCCAACACCTTGAAAGAGCTTGGTCTTAGCATCCATTTGTCATTCCAAACACATATATCATTTCCATTTCCAACTTGGTAAACTGTCCCTAACTCCAGCACCTCAATGGCTTTATGAATGCTTCTCCAAGTAAAACTTGGATTGTGCCCTAGCCTAGATTCCAAGAAAGATCCCCTCGGGAAATATTTAGCTTCCAACAGCTTAGCAATAAGGGAATCAGGATCTTGGATAAGGCGTCAGCCTTGTTTAGCTAGAAGAGCTAAATTAAAAGCTTCCAAGTTCCTCACACCAAGCCCGTCTAACAGTTTTGAGACTCCCATACTTTCCCATTTAATCCAATGAAGCTTATTTTTTCCACCATTCCATCCCCATAGAACATCAGGCATAATTTGTTCAAGTTCCTCACAAATACCTCTAGGGAGAAGGAAACAAGACATAACATATGTTGGAATTGCTTGGAAAATTGATTTTAAAAGAACTTCTTTGCATGCTCTTGATAATGATTTTCCTTTCCAACCTCGAATTTTCTTCCACACCCTCTCCTTGATTTATTAAAAAATGATCCATTTTGAATGCCCAATCATGGTTGGCAAACCAAGATATCTTTCATGCTTATCAACCTCCTAGATTTCAAGGATGCCTTGAATAGCAAACTTCAACCCATCACATACATTTTTACTAAAGGAAAGTTTTAATTTAGCTAGATTTACTTGTTGTCTCAAAGCTACTCCATAACGACGGAGAATATTCACAATCTCATGCACCTATTGACAATTTGCTCTAGCAAACGAAATGCTATCATCAGCAAAAAAACAAATGTGACACAATCGGAGCTGACCGTGCAATTCTAATACCTTGAAAACGGCCTTCCATCTCACTCTTTCTAATAAGTGCAGACAATCCTTCTGCACACATCAAAAAGAGATAGGGGGATAGAGGATCTCCCAGGCGAAGACCCCTCGATGGAAAGAAAATCGGTGAAGGACAACTGTCCATTAGCATTGAAAAAGAAACCATACACATTTCATTGTCAAATTCACCCAAGCATCACAGAAGCCCAACATTTTCATGCACTGCTCCAAATAACTCCACTCAATTCTATCATTTGCCTTAGCCATGTCCAGTTTCAACACCATATAGCCCTTCTTGGAATCTCTCTCATTTTTCATAAAATGAAAAATAAACTTTTTACTATGACGAGTAACATCGAGATAACCCACAATCTCTTTCGTTTTAAATGAAATAATGAGTTATGAGTCTACTGAAAAAGGAAATAAAATAGAACTCACTAGACCACGAGTTCATTGAGATTTTAGACCATTCCGATGCCTTCGAACTGAAGAATTGCAGTCTACCGACAAGACACGGAATCATTCGAAAAGGGAAAATTATCCTGACCTGGATTTGGAGTTCCAAAACAGTAAGATTGTGTGAGCTCGAGAAAGAATTACATGGAACTCTGCTTCGTTTTCTGGAATAAAAGGGGCAGAGGTTGCAGCTAGGGTTCATAAACCCCCACTTCCATCTAATCGATCTGTGTTTCGAGTTGTTTGAGAGTAGGAGGGGGCAATTGCGAACCGCAAATGATAGGTGGGCGAAGAGACGGGATGAAGAGAAGCGGAAACAAAGATTCGCTTCGCATTCCTCGGATCGCCATGGCTGTCGCGATTGGGATTCTGGTGGGTCTCTTCTTCGCATTCTTGTATCCATATGGGTTCTTCGTTTCCGATCTACGTTCTGCTGGTCATCGTAAATCAACTCTTCAGGTTTCCAAATTTCCCTTATAATTCCTCTTTGTTGCCTGAATCTGATGTCACTGAGCCTAATTATAAATCTTTGTTTCATTCATTGTCCTACTGATTGCTACAGGCTGCCTTTTTTTTGTTTTGCTGGTTTTTGTGTTCTCTTATAGCTTCCGGGTGGTTAGGGTTTGACTTTCATCTGAATTATATAATAACATGCCACATGTGGAGAATGAGAAATATTTATATGCTATGAGTTGCCATTTGTTTTTTGTATCATTTTCAAAGCCTCTCAATTTGACTGAATTTTGCTTTGGTCGGTTATAGGTTAGATCATCAGAATGTGAATCAAGTGAGAGGATTGACATGATTAAGGCTGATATTTTCACCTTAAGTGAGAAGAACTCTGTGTTGAACAATGAAATCAGAGAGCTGAATGAGAAGCTCAGGTTAGCTGAGCAAAGAAAAGACAATGCCCAGAAGCAGTTCTTAGCACTGGGTAAGCAGCCTAAACCCGGGCCTTACGGCACCGTCAAGGCTATAAGAACTAACCCAACAATACTCCCTGATGAATCTGTGAATCCCAGGTTGGCTAAAATCTTAAAGGACGTTGCTGTTAAGAATGAGGTCATTGTTGCACTAGCAAATTCAAATGTGAAGCCGATGCTAGAGGTATGGTTCACCAACATTAAGAAAGTTGGCATACCGAATTATTTGGTTGTGGCTTTAGATGATGAAATTGAACGGTATTGTAAAGCAAACGATGTTCCCGTGTATAAAAGAGATCCTGATGAGGGAATTGATTCAATTGCAAGAACTGGAGGAAACCACGCTGTTTCTGGATTGAAATTCCGAGTTCTGAGGGAGTTCTTGCAGTTAGGTTATAGTGTTCTTCTTTCAGATATAGATATAGTTTACTTGCAGAACCCATTTGATCATCTTTACAGGGATTCAGATGTGGAGTCTATGACAGATGGGCATGATAACCAAACAGCTTATGGCTATGACGATGTCTTTGATGAAGAAGCTATGGGTTGGGCGAGATATGCACACACAATGAGGATATGGGTTTACAATTCTGGGTTTTTCTACATTAGGCCTACAATTCCTGCTATCGAGCTCTTGGATCGTGTAGCTAAACGGCTTTCTATGGAGTCGAACGCGTGGGACCAAGCTGTTTTCAATGAGGAGTTGTATTTCCCTTCACGTCCGGGATATGAAGGGCTTCATGCTGCTAGGAGAACTATGGATTTCTATATGTTCATGAACAGCAAAGTTTTATTCAAGACTGTTAGGAAAAATGCTGACCTTAAGAAACTCAAGCCTGTGATTGTTCATGTGAATTACCATCCTGAGAAACTGGAACGGATGAAGGCGGTTGTTGAGTACTATGTTAATGGAAAGCAAGATGCGTTGGATTCCTTCCCGGATGGTTCTATATGGTAGTGGAACAAGATGAGGCTTGTGAGTTAGTTCAGTTGGAGTGATGTTGGTGTCTTTCTTCTGTTTCATATTAACAGTAGCTCCTCATATGCTGTTTTACTTGTGTTTCTGTTTTGCTTCTGATATTTACAGTTTGGAGTGATTATTTAGCTTTAGCAGCCTGTATTTCACCGTTTACCAGTATATTGTATGTAGTCAAATGTATTGAGTGGTGGTTACAATTACATAATCACAAACAGGTATCCTTCTCAAATGCTGCTTTTGCACTACTGATGAATTCTTTAGTACAATAGAAATTTCAAACTTAAAATATAAAATAATATAAATGGAGATGCGGGGTATCGATCCCCGTACCTCTCGCATGCTAAGCGAGCGCTCTACCATCTGAGCTACATCCCCTGTTTGTGTCAATAGTTGTTTGTGTCAATAGTTCTTTTGGATTTAAGATTTGAAAAAAAATGAAGGATTGAATTATTAGAAAAACCCACTAGCTAATACAGTATGTCTAATCTAACCCACGTTAATTGGCTACGACTGCATCGATTAATTAAAGTGGATTAGAGTAGTAGTCTAGTAACCTGTGAACGAGGGCAAGTCCAATTAGCCGAAAAATAAGAAATAGACAATTGAAGGACAGTACTTGATAACGTAGTTGGCTGTTGGATTTGTTGGTTTGGGGCTTGTTGGTTTCCTTTTGTTCACATCCCACTGCTCTAACTAACAAACATATTCCGCTCTATTTTAAAATTTGAACCAACTGCGCAACAACATTATTATAGAGCTTCAGCTTTGTGGTCGTTTTATGCCTTTAAATCTTTAATCAATCACTCACACATTCACGTTCATGACAGTGATAACAGCGTCTCGGCTATTCTTTTTTTAGTTTAAGAAATAAATAAATTTGCATAAAATATATTGAATGCTCTATTTCATGAAGTTTTAGGTGTGCATACACATTCATAATTCATTAATTTCACAGAACAAACTAAAAGATGCATAAATGGGTGGTACTGGTACACAAAAAATGGACTAGGCCATGCCAGTTTGGTTTTTGACATATATCTTAATATATGGGGGCGTTGAACACAACAAGTCTTAGTCAACACACGGTTTGTTTCACCTGAGACCTGACCTCCCCTGCCCTCTCCTCCTCCTATTATTATTCTCTACTTTCCTACTCCATCTCCATAGTAGCCTTTAATTTGCCTTCTCTGAGGACTGACAAGTGAGAAAGAAGAAAGAAGCCCTTTTTAAGGGCGTATCGATCAATCAGAGACACGTGCACGTGGACCACCGTGTTCTGTCTCTTCCTTCTAATCAGCTTTCTCCCGTTGCCCTTCTTGCCTTGTGTTTCTGCATGCCCTTAATTAATCTTACTTACCAAACCCAAGCACTCATACTCTTAACGATTCTCTTTCTACTTTTCATCAAACCTCATCTTTTTGCTGTTTTCAGGTCTGCATTCTTATCAACCGATCTCTGTAACATCCTCCAAGTCCAAGTGGGTTAGGTTATCCTTCCTTCCTGGTTTGTTCTTCAATTTGTGTGTCTTACCTATCTCATATAGGATCTTGTCATCATTTTCTCATACCATATCCATAATCCATTTTCAGTACGTTGTGGGCGTCTATAGTTTTAAGCTTAATTTGTGCTTCTCTTTTCACTGGTTTTTTTCACATGATCCCTTGGTTGATATATAGCAGCTTCTCTCATAAGTCATAAGTGATCTTCATTGCATCACTTCACTTGTTTATATATTTTCACAAAGATATATGTTTTCTTGAGTTGCTGGTTTTCAAAGTTCAATATATAGGATCAAATTAGGAGAAATGAACATTGAGTAATACCATGCTCAATCCAGATCAAGCTTAGAAACGGCCTGGCTTATTGCACCATCTAGTGCATACAACTAATTTGCATAAAAGCAAATTTTGTACTATACAATAAAACGAGATCTGGAGGAGATTATAGATGGAACCACTATTTTACTTTAATATCATAACGTACAATACTCTGTTGATTAAGTTGCCTGATCATAAATCTCAATTCGCAGCAATTTTGTGTTGTCCATCAAAGTGGAAACCATTTATCTACTGAAATTTGACACACTGCAATTGAATTTGTAACATATAGAATGAAACTTAAATCAAGGAAAGGATGGAAATCCATTGTACCTCTAAGATTCAGGGGCAACTCTTCATCCGCCAAACGACTTTCTTTGTCCTCAAAAACAAAGTCATCCAGCTGTAGCTCTAGTCAAGCTCCCGTCTATCTAAACGTATATGACTTAACGCCTATGAACGGATATTTCTACTGGGCAGGCCTTGGAGTTTTCCACTCCGGTGTACAAGGTATGTCACAATTTTTTTATATATAAAACCAAACATTTCTGCAATTAAAAGGTTATGTGTAGCTAGTCTCCTTATGTGTATCTTTGATCTGCTTTCAACTTTTCCAAAGCAGTTCATGGCGTAGAGTACGCATTCGGAGCCCATGATTTCCCCACAAGTGGAGTGTTTGAGGTAGAGCCACGCCAGTGCCCTGGCTTCAGGTTTAGGAAATCTATATTCATTGGAACCACGAGCTTAGACCGAAAACAGGCTAGACAGTTCATGGAGCGACAATCGTCTGGCTACAATGGAGATAGTTACCATTTGATTGTCAAGAATTGCAATCACTTTTGCACGGATGTGTGCTACAAGATGACTGGGAAGAAGATACCCAAATGGGTGAATCGGTTGGCCAGAATAGGTCTTTTTCTGTCCACTGGCCTATATATATGTTTCAACATCAAAAAGTGTACATTATCTGAATTGGTTTAGTGTTATTTAACAGGATCAAAGTGTAACTGTATACTGCCGGAAACATTGAAGGCAACTACAGTTAAGCAGGATGGAAATTTGGTTAAGTATGGAAGGGAGGAGAAACGCTTGAAGAATAACAAGGTAAGATGCATGTCGCCCTATATTAGAACGCGACAGAAGAACGTTCCAAAAAACAAGGCATTGAGAAAGACAAAGTAATGTATATGTCAATGGAGTAAGTATATATATATCAAGACAACTTCGTCTAGGTTCTTCATCTTCAATCTCTCCTAGATGCATTCTGCACTTCAAGGCCATATGATGTGAATTGTGTAGTGTATTTCTTTGTTGTACCATGTTGTGAGTTGTGAATTGTGTAGTTGAGACCGTCTGCTCCCCATTATGCTTCAATACAATATGATGGCCGGTTTGTTTTAAAAATTAAAAATTTTAAAATAATGAAACATAGTAGGGAGTAGAATTGGCAAGCATAATATTTAATTTGGACCATACATTTGACATAGAAAAATTAAAAGAAGAATAAATATTCAATTGTGGGAAGGTAAAATGATGTTTGGACTCTTAAAGTGTTGATTATGAGATTCAAGCTCAAAATCATCCTTGACTGCATGCATATATGAAGAGACTGTTATTAAGAGAGTGTTTCCTCATAAACGACGTCATGAAGTACACTGTCCCGATGTAAGGGGACACTAGTCATAATCCAAAACCACACACAATTTTTAAAAAAAAGATGGAGCTGGGAAAGTATTATTGGGCCGGTGGATTGAAGCCCAACGATGAAAGGGAGCCCAATAACGATGGGAATGAGAAGTAAAAAGGGCCACCTAAGCAACAATAGTCGTTGGCAAGCCACAAAGCCAAGATTCAGTTAATTGTAATTGTAGAGTAGTAGTAATGGTAGACTAGTATAGTGGAGAATGGGGCATTGGATTCTTTATTTAAACGTCAAGGAACTTAACCCTCACTTCTTTCACACCAAACGAATACGACCGCGTAGCCTCCTTATCCAAGTGTCAATTTTGCCCCTCAACACCTTCACTTCACCTTCCACAGCCTATCTCTTTGTCAACCAAGAAAAGCTTGCAACTTAAGTGAAAACGTTGGTAGAGAGTAGAGAGTACTGCGGATATGGTTATTCTAACTTTTATTAGTGTTAGGTGTGCCCATTAAATACTTCCATCTCCATCACAAACTCTACAATCATTCATTCAATCATTATCTTCCTTACCAACTCTCTACCATCACATTTACCCTACTACAAATCTTACTAGCTAGCATAGGATCACTTGGTTAAAACATGTTAAATGCACTTTCTAATAAGTTAGTTTCTTTGCAAATGTACTTTGAAATCTTTACACTTTTAGAGATGGAAAGCACATTTGATTGACATTAATTTTGTAGGAAGTAAATTCCTATGTTTAGGGTATTGAAATCTGAGAATTTTAAGAAAATATATATTTCAACTTCCTCCATGTTGAAACGAGTGTGTTAGTATACAAACACTGTTCTCGTGGGACTTATACATAATTATCCCACTTAAAACAAAGTGAAAGAAATCGGAATATAATTTGATATATTCTCTTCCTATCAAATAAAAGTGACTCAAACATGGGTAATTTGTGGGAATTGGCAAGTTTTTATTCTTCATTGGAAGTTAATAGTGAAACAATGCCCTTACATTGATAAAAATGACAATCCAGGACTTGAAATTGTAAGCTCAAAATTCCTTATATCTCGTAATGATGGCTTTGTTTTTGACCTTTTACCGACTAAGCTTTTCCCATGATCAATCAAGCACTTGATAGACTTTGATAAAGAAGAAAGACATGTTTTACCATGCAATTCAATATTTTAATTGCTCTACGTATGCAGTGAATTTCAAGGGAAAAAGACAAGAAAACCCTAATTTAGTTCGAATCATGGCCTAGCTAATTCAATCATGGCATTTGGTACTATTTTTTCCTCCTTTAAAAGCACACTCGTTCTCGTTGTCTCATCGTCAATATAAAAACAAAAGGGTGAAACAAGCTCATAAAGCCCTAATTTTAGAAACTATTCACCGAATGACCCCATGTAGTAGAGAAGAAGTAAATGGGCAGAAGTGTCATTTCAGGCCACCCCAGGTAACTAGGATATGAGATGACCGACACGCCACCACTATTACCGGAAATCCCGGTAACCTAAAGACGCCAAACAAAATTACTACCCTTTGGCCTCTGGCATCGTCTTCTCTGCAGCTTATTTGCTCCCATTCCTCATTTTAAACGCCCAGAAAATTCGCCCGTGTTGTTTCGTCCTCTCTCACATTCTCTCTTTCTCTGTCTTCTTCTTCAACTCACATTCCCTAGTTGCACCATCCGATTCGCGCTTGGGCTTCCAAAAACGCCGTCGTTTCGAGCCAACACCAAGTTCCTTTCTTGAGGAGCAGAAATGTCAGTGGCTACTGAGCTCCAATCTCCCACCAAACCGGTCCACGAGAACCGGAAAGTCCTGGGTCCGGGCGGAAACCGGGCTAGGGTTTCGGAATCCGCCAAGCCGGCGCCTTTGGTGAAGCCTAAGAAGCCGAATGGCGTCGAAAAGGTGGCGCCTTTGGCTGTGGCGAAGAGGGCGGTTCCGAAAATGGCGGACGCCGTTGTGAGGAAGAATGGTTCGGTGGATAGTTCATGCTCTACGGAATCGTCGTCGTCCTCTTCCTCTTCCTCTTTGAGTGCCGGGTCCGCTAAAACGGCGAGTTCTTCGAAGAGGAGGGCGCGATTGAGCGGAGGTGTGGTGGGCTCCGTGAAGGTGGCGCCGGTGGCTTCCGGGCCCACCAAGCGATGTGACTGGATTACGGCTAATTCTGGTGAGCTTTGTTGTTTTTGGATTTTTACTGCTGTTGGAGTTTGGAGTGCATTGATTTGGATTGAGTTATATTGATATGAGGATTTTAATGAACAACAAGCGAGTAATTTGTTACGAGGCAATGGGATTGTGGAAGATTTCATTTTTTTTGCTTGAATTCAAATTTTGAAGTCCTATGGTTTAGTTTTAAGCTACGTGTTGATAATGATATGTATTTCAAAATGGCTTATTTGAAGGTCCAGTGTTTCATTGTGTTTATAATTTTGCCTCTGTTTTTTCGTTCCCTTTGTTGAATCATTGCTTGTTCTATCTTTTTGCTTACTCTATGAATTGTTCCTTTTTAGTTCATCATCTTCAATTGGACAGTGTATAAGGCAAGATTAGCTCTGTTTTGACGTAATTCCTTGCTTGATAAAAAAGCAAGAGATAAAACTTAAGAAGCATAACTTAAAGAGCAAAGCAGAAAATGCCTATTTCCCTGCAAGGCCACATAGTCAACTCCATTTTAAATACTGTTATTTTTTCAAACATAAGAGGCCTTGTTAATAGAACATTTTGGAACTATAGAGAGGCTGAGGAGCTTTTTTTTCCCTTTTTGAGTATAATTTCAATGATACAGAAGAGGCCCCTTAGCTGTGTTTGTTTTGTCATTTTTTTATGTTCTACCTGAACTTTAGAATCTAATGGTCTGTTATCCATGAAAAAAGAGGAGAATAGTTGTTGGCAAGAAAGGAGAATGAATTGTCATGTTTCTTCTTTTTACAAGGAATAAATGCTGATTATGATTGAAAATGAAAATTAAATTCTATCAGTCTCAATAATTGGTTGATCAAGAGTTATCTTACTGGAAACCTTGTAATTTGGATGCAACTTTATTAGTTCAGATTTTGTGTCAAAGCTTCTTAAGCTGTCTTGTACTAAAAAACAATAATTATACTTCATCCTGATGGCTTTGTTATGGGTCTCCTTCACTAGATCCATTGCACATCTCTTTCCATGATGAAGAATGGGGGGTTCCAGTTCGTGATGACGGCAAGCTATGTGAGCTCTTCGTGTTATCAATTGCATTAGCAGAGCACACATGGGTCTCCATTCTTAGCAAGAGAGAACAATTCAGGTATATTACCTTTCTTACTTTTAAATATTCAGGTATGTTATAGCGTACTTTTTTACTTCTCGCTTTCTACCCTTTTAGCTTCTCTTTTCTAGGTTTCCCGCCTTTCCCCTTTTGCTTTTGGGCCCACCTTAAATACCCTCTCGACTTTCGAGTCGGGGTAAGGGTGCATACATCTTGACCCCCTAGATCCTGCCCATACCGGGTTCCACCTGGGTAGATGTTGTTGTTGTACTCTTAAATATTCCAGCTTTTAGATCTGATTATCTACTTTTAACAAATGATGTGGCTTCTGATTTTGCAGGGCTCTCTTTGATAGTTCTGACCCATTATCTGTTGCTAAATTCTCTGAGGAAAAACTGGTGTCCCTCTGTACAGGTCGTAACGCGTTGCTCTCTGAGCCAAAGCTCCGTGCAGTAGTAGACAATGCCAAGCAAATACTCAAGGTATGATCAGGGCAAGCAGTAATAGAATAGCTTGATGGTTTTAATTACATCCTGTTTATTTCTTTATAAAAGCAAAATCTTCTCTTATGAGGTGTCCAGTGATAGAGTTGAGAATCAAGAAATCACACAACACACCAAAACAAAGCCCAAGCACTGATATTAAACTGAGAATACAGAAAATAAATCTCAAATGGAGGCTGAACTCCAAATGAGCCAATCTCAGTGGAGATGAAACCTCCAAAGTGGCCAAGGCACAATGCCCATATTTCCCTTTCTAAATTCTCGATAATTTCCACCTTAGGTAAGCCTCCCTATTTAAGCTAGAAGACAACTTGTTTCCCAAGCCACAAAATAGCCTAACCGACTCCTTTACCCTTTTTGCCCCTTGCTAACTAGGATATTACATTCATGTGCCTAACATCCAGTGTCCACCACCGAGTAGTTACATGCGGACCTCTAAATTTCCCATGCACTAGTCACTCTACATAGGGCTGTGCAAAATTGGACCACACCGGCTTGCAAATTTACAGCCTGGTTCATGGTCAGCTATTTTAGGGGTGATGGTCCGGTCCGGTGACTATAATATATATTAATTCAAGACTTCAAGTTATGTAAAATCCTTCTAATGTAATACTTGGTATTTACTTAGAACCCCGGATTTTACGGTCCGAAACCGGACTAGACCGTAATTGAACCAAAAAAGGTAAACTAGTCTTTATAGTTCAAGACCGGACTGCCCACAGTCTAAGCTTTTTATATTTATGTTTCACCAGGTCGGATCAGGACTGTAAATTCCAGTCCGGTCTGGACCATATGCACACCTCTTACTCCACATGTATGGTGTATCTATTCCCGTGCAATAAGACTAGCTGTGATTGAGCTCTATCAAGTGAGAATTAGTGGAATAATTTCTATTCAGGTTATTAGGTGTTTGTGAGGGAGAGAGAAGCTAAAGTCACTTGTTGGTCACATAACTAGGATTTTGAGACACCTTAGTGTATGCGATTTTCCTTCTATTTTGTGTGAATTTTTTTGATTGTATATTGTGTTCCTCACCACTCCAACAAGTTCATACCTTATCATTAGAATACTTGTATTTCTGGTAAAAGAAGTCTACACATAATTAAAACATCTTCTTCTTTATGCAAGTTATTCAGCTTCAACTTGGGACATGAAAGCAATTACACAACTTTTCTCTTTCATTCCTCAGATTCGAGAAGAATTCGGTTCCTTTAGCAACTATTGCTGGAGATTTGTGAACAACCAACCTATCAGGAATGGACACCGCTATGCACGCCAAGTGCCCGTCAAGACTCCAAAGGCCGAGCTCATCAGCAAGGACCTAATTCGTAGGGGCTTTCGCTGTGTGGGGCCCACTGTCGTCTATTCTTTCATGCAAGTATCCGGTATGGTGAACGATCATCTAGTCTCCTGCTTTAGGTACAATGAATGCAATGCAAAACCCAAGGAGGACCCCAAACAACAAGCAGTTGATAAGGCAGAGACAGGAACTGAAGAAACGGAGAGAACAAACATATCTCAAGAGTAATTGGTACCTTGACAGCACAATTGATTAAAAACCCCTTACTGATTATGACACAAATTTCAGATTGCTTGTGCAGAAAAGTAACTAGTGCTAGTAATTTAGAGAGAAAAATGCTGGGTTCTGCGCCTGATTGGATTTGGTTTGATGTTTTGAGTTTATGATTATCTTGTGTGTATTGTGAGTGAAGTATTTGGCTGATGTTTATATATAGGTGGTGGTAATGTTTGCTTGATCTGCCTAGAAATGGTTTTGGATGTACAAACAGAGGAAGCATGTGAATATCCTTTTCGCTTTGCGTATGGTATGGACCATGTATATTTTTCTTGCTCATCCTAGAGATATTGATCATGATTTTGTACTTCAATCATATAATACTTTTATACCTGTGTTCATTGTCATAAAGTTCAAATTTGAATTGGTTTGGAATTGTTTAAATCTGAATTGGAGCTAAAGTTTGGAATTAAAAGTCCTTTAGAAAAATTATTATTTAGTATCATTAAAATAAGATATCTAGTGCCGTAGAATATTTTTGTTGTTGCGATTCAAGTTTTATAGTTAGTTAATGCATACACATGTGATGTGTAGAAGATACTGGGGACAAGCGAAGCTTTATAATGTAATTGTGTTGATATCAGACGCTGACCCATAAATGGTTTCATTTTGTTTATTATAGTACCCTTGAATTTCTTAATGAAGTTTACTGGTGTTTTCAGTTTTGATCTATGTGTGAAACAACGTCCACAAGCAAGCAACACAGCCAACCAATTAAATGTTTGTTTTTATATTAATGCAGTTGGAATTATTGCACGGGCAAGTTGAGCACAAGCCGCACAATATTCTCCTCTTTGGTTTTATATTACTTTTGTATGATGGATACTTTATTATCTTTTTCTTTTCCATCCTAAATTTTCCATTTCCCTTCATTATTGTGTTTGTTATCTTTATTGCTCTATATCACAACCTCATACTAATTTTAACTTTACTCCGGAAATAGATTGGTTAAATAGGTATGTTTGATTTGCGTTGTAAAGTGTTTGCATTAGTGTTAAAACTTATACGTTGAATAGTTTAGCACTCTAAAAGGTCTTTGCTCTTTGTTATGCTCTTATCTTACTTTAAGAAAGAAAAAATCAAATGTGAAAGCACACTTCTTTTTCATTTTCATTAAAGAAACGTCTTTTTTACCCTTTTTCAACAGAAAAAGGAGGAACAAACAAATCTCTGGATCTTTGATTGTTCACGCCATTAACACCTTCAATAGCCTATGATATGTCTCCCTCTCTCTGATTCTCCTCTGATCTCTTGCGATTGCATGAGTAACAGAAACCAGTTGCAGAAAAAAGAATAATAAGAGACAAGATATGATCAATAAGACAAGCAAATGCCCCTTGATCCGACAACAACAGCACCAGATATTAATAATGCTTCAAAAGGATGTTCTGTTGGATCAGAGCCCTCTTACACAAGACAAAAGCAATCTCACTTGACAACAAAATCAGCACCTCTTAAACAATTATATGGCCCTCAATTTATTCAGCTTCAATCATTTATCTGTTTGTAAGCTCACAGAAAATGTATCTTTGACGTGCATGGCCCTTAAACCCTGCTAATGATTTAACATCATCAATGACAACAAACCTAACCAGCAAAGAAAATTTAAAAATACCCCTTGGATTTTGCATACATTGAACACGAAATTAGTTGAATAAACAAAGTTTGTTCAGGGATCGGATTAAAAGAACGATTCAGACAAGATTGAATGGGAAAAAAAACAGAGTTGTGTACTGCACATCAATGGCAGCCAAATTGACATTTCAGCACATAAATAAACCAGTCAATGTTTCAACTTTCAGCAGTCTTACATCTCAATCCATAAATATTTCTAATGGAGGTAGCTCCTAGCATGAGACCACAATTTAGAAGATAAGTTCTCCTTTGAAAAGCTTGGTCACAAATATCTACAGGTAAATGCTTGCGAGCTAAACCCGAGCAATCACCGTAGGTGATATCTAAGAAAGAAACAGAAACCAAGCAAGAACACTACAATATATGATAATATAAGCTCTCTAAATACCCCCACAAGAAATCAGTGATTTAGCCTTCTCCTCCATGAATCAGAATCCATTGTGGGAAAACCTCAAGGATCAGCCATTGCTTGCAGATCCGAACCCAGTTTCAAAATCAAGATAACATTTTCAGCTTTTGAAATAAAAATCCTACGCTCGAGACTTGCCATTTCCGAGGGTGAGTTCAAGATCATCCATCCCCATATCATGAATTCTTTCTCCCTCCCATGGAGTCACCTGCACATTCTCAGGCTCAGAAGACCTAACATCCATCGGATCATTGAGTGACATATGCTGAACCATCGGTTTCACCAGACAAAAGGTAGGAGAGGTAGGAATAGGCGGCCTAGCGAATCTTTTAAAGCTAATCCACTGGCCTGAGTCAATAGAGCAGTCAGATTCATCACATTCAAATATGGTAGGAGGCGTGACGTTCCTACAACGAGTAGGGCTCGAGGGAGCGGACTCAGCAAACATGGGGTACTTGAAGGCGGCCATGGATTCTTTAGCAATGGACTCGAAGTTGAAGCTCTGCTTTGGAGCTTTGGATGTTGGAGATGACAGAAGAGGGGTCACTGGAGCACTGTTTGAGATTCTGAGTGGAGGGAGATTTGATGGGATTGAGTTGCAAAGGAATGAGAATGGATGAGATGAAGGATTGATGTCATTGCGAGTCGGGCTTTGACGGGCTGAGGAGGACGGGCTAGGCTGATATGAAGGAATTGGGCTATGAAACGCTGAAGAAAGAGGGCTTGGAATCTGAGAAGAGCAGGCGCTGATGCTAATGTTGTTGAAACTGCCTGCCATGTCAATTGGAGGTGGCTTGCATCCCTGAGTACCATCAGAAGAGATCACAGCATCAACATATATACAAAGTTTGATTCAGAAATTCAGTGAAAAAAAGTGAAGCAAATGCTCAGAAACTATAATTTATTCTTCAACAGCCGAATTTCAATGTATTTTTAAGCCTTTGGAGATAATTGACTGGGTCAAACCATTGTATCTGATCATGAGATGCAAAATGTAACTTCAACATTAATAGTGCAAATTGAGAATTCAAGCTAGATGGAGCGCTCAAATCTCAGACAACACAAACTCCAGTCAATTCAGTGGAAAATTAACTTGAGATGATCTCAAAAACTCCTCCAACATAATTTCAAAAAAGTTTTTTCAGCTTAATCAAAATTGAGGCGGAAGATCAATTTCAGTTGTGAGCTAGTAACCTAGATCTGCAAAGCACAGAAATGAATTTTGGAAAGAGAGAGGAAAAGGAGAAGGAAGAGTACCCTGCGATAAGTGGTGCCATCAGGCTCGACGATCCAGCCAGCTTCAGCACAAAGAGCCTTCAACACCTCATTGTTGTCGCAGTGCTTGGGGAGATCGTAATTTCCCTGCGCTCTCAGTCCGGTAAATATCTTGGCCGCGATCGCTCTCCTCCTCCTCTCCCTCCTCCTGTTGTTCTCCCTCTCCCTCCACGACGGCTTCCTCCTCGCCGCCCGCGCCACCGCCACCGCCGCCAGGCCGCCTTCTCCGCCCTCAGTCGCCATTTGAGTGAACAATCTCAGTAGAGAGAATTGGGAGAGAGAGATTAAATTAAAAAAGCAGAGCAAAAACAAAAGGCAAGCCACGAGGAATACGCTTGAGGCTTCGTTGGACGATGTGTGGAAGGAATCTCTGCGTCTTGCCGCTCCTTATAACAAAAACCTCTTTTCAGTTTTCTTTATTCTTTTTTTTTAATTTTTTGGGGGACCCACGTTCCCCCTCCGCCTTTCCAAGTGATTGCCTGTGGGCGGGTGCAGGACGTGGGTGGCGTTGCCGAGTAGGGTGGTCCCCACCGCGCTGCGTAGTGATTCGTGAAAGGGGGGGTTTTGCATTTGCTTCACTAATCATGTGATGAGGCAATGATGGCCATGTGATTGATCGGACGGCTGTGGTTTGATCTGGTGGGGTCAGGGTTGTTTCACCTCTCTATCGTCTGACCACTCCACTGGGTGGGTACACGTTAAAGTGAGGGAGACTGAAGAAAGAGGAACAGCATTGGCATATGATGACGAATAAAGCTGCCACGTGGCAGGATTGTAAGAAACTAGCATGAGAAAGGGTAAAATTTGTTGAAACGGAGCTCTGATCAGTTGGGACTTGGGAGTTGCGACTGCAGTGTGTTTAGGCCTCGCGCTTTCAGCTTTCTCACGTGGAAGGAGTTCCAACTGCAGGGAGTGAGTTTCCGTCTAGGTTCTTGTTCTGGGCCGGCCCATTTTCTCACCAAATCATATCTGGACCCGAGCCCATTACGGCCCATCTACAATGTTCTCTTTTCTCAGCTACAAATTCTTCGTTTTGGAATCAACAAAATAAATTACCAAGCATTGATTTTGACCAAAACTGGCATGCATCCATAATCGATACAACTGTTCTTTCATCATTTTTCAATTTTTTTTTCGTCACTAGTCGCCCTATATTATTCAAGCATCAAGGTAACATCCTTTAAATGATCTATCTACAAAACCACTTTCAAGCAAAGTGAAAAATCTGGAGGAAAATTTCTCTTCCATCAATTTTTGGCGCAATATAATATATTTTGATACCTCATTTCATTTCATAGTAATTCGCTTCAATAAGGACTATAAATACAAAAACAAGTATTCTACAATCACAATTCACACCTATGATTCTACATTCTTTCTCCAAAAATACCTAGACTCCTGAAAATGGAGAGGCTCATTACCCCAAGATGTCCAGCCAGCAAACAACTCACGTGCAAACAGCTCAATGCTTCTACCAGGCTTAGCTCCTGGGGCATGCTCCAGTAGAAACTCTAACCACAATACCCAATCAGACATATTTAGAGATTAAAAAGAACTAGTACAGACCTCTATAATATAGTTCCTCATACAGAGAGCAACAATTCAAGGACTAAAATTACCTCCAAGTGGTGGCTTCCTTGAGAAGTCACCAGGGATGCTAATGATCACTTGATTATCCTTCAAAGGCTTCAGTACTGGAAGTTGTTCAGAATCATGCATCTGACCATCAAATGGAAAGTTTACAATTCCATACAACCATTAGGTTCCATACGGACTCGGTACATATAATTCTCAAGAGCTTACCTTGTTGTAACTGTAGCCCAAGAGGAGGCACTCGTATGGCCTGTGGTGAAAGAGGTCCAGGTCACAAAGCAAAGATCCATCTGCTTTTACCTGCAATAATTTGTAATGTTCAAATGCATGCTCGTCTAGGAACAAAACTGGCCAAACAAAGAAGGGAGGTGTAAAATACCTTCAACCAATAGAGTGTAGCTGCATATTTGACTCCCCAAGCAGGAAATAGTTCTGTCTCCACAAAATTTCGAAGTTTTTCTCTATTTGTTACCCATAATGCTACAAGAGCCCCTTCAGGATGAATGAGTTGCTTTATTGGAAGTCCTAAAAAGTACCGATTTGGCAAAGTGGGATACCTACACGCATTTTAGAAAACACAAACTGTAACTATAAATTCAATAATTCAAGCATGAGCCAAGTTTGTGGGATTTGCATCTTCTTGTGTTGGGAAAACAAGAAGAAAAAAAGTACTTCTAATTAGCTTCACAAAAAAACTTTGCCCATATGAGAAAGTATTGCTGGTACTTTGCTTGGAATATTTTGTATCGTAAGTACTAGTCCAATAAGATGGTAAGACAGCTTAACAATATTCCAATCAGCAAACACTGACTGATCAGTGATCACTACCCATATTTAAAAGTTTAGGTTGAATAATTTTAAGCACATACATGGATTTCTGGAATGCACTTCTATTTTCCCACGGTGGATCCACAACAATAAGATTGTATCCAGAACCACCTGGATCATCTGTGAAAAGCAACAGACGAGATGTTAGAGCAGAAAATAATATGTCACAAAGAAAAGAAAAAGATATATGTGTAATGTGTGGGCAAAAAAGATCAATGAAACTGCTCACATTAATACATCCTAACACTCTAATCCACTATCCCAAGTAAGAAATATTTAAGCTTAGCCTTCAAGAGGCAAGTAAATACCAGCAGGGTACACCAATAAGTCCAAAGAACGAGCTCATATTAGCACACAAAAGAACCAAGCATATCATGATAAAAGTACAAAGTAGGCATAGAATAATATGACTATTTGAAATACTAAATCTGCAACAAGAATAAAAATGACTATGTAACCCTAGAAATTTCCCTTGAACACCTGCTAGGAGTATGGTTCGTATGACTAGATACCAAATACCATAGCCATATTATATTTCATTTCTAATAAGATTACTGAGAAGAAGAAAAAAATCAGAAATGCAAGATAATGCTGGATGCAAAATAATTAGAACTCCATAGCTGGCAATTACCATGAATTATGTTGTGTATCTGCTGCAGGTCAGACTTTCATACGGTTAAAGCAGATAAGGAGAAAAACACCGTGTAAGCTATGTTTCACATGGACAATCCCTCAAGAAATGATATATCAACTTAAAGATTCCTCAAGAAACGATAGCATACCATGTAGAATCTACTCTCCCTTGGTATGATGTATTCAGTACCCAAAAATTCAGCCTCCAAGTCAGTTTTTGTATCATTTAGAATTAAGGTGTTAAATACTGCGACAACACTTTCACTATCATCCTGCACGTCAGGGGATCCTGAAACAAGTAAAAAAATTCAAATTTGGAAGTTTCTAGTGTACTGTGTACTAAAAATGAATGCAGCTGGTAGCATAATGCAACACTCAGAAAGAAGAAAGCACAACATTGCAAGCCAAATGAAGGTAAAGGCGTGATGTAAATGGAGAGAATCGGTTGCTCTGTAACTCTAAACTAGAATAACAATGGAAATAATAAAACGTGAAAAGAAGGCAAACAAGTATTAGTCTCCAAAGCAACCTCCGTTGTTAAGCTTTGCAGTTCCATTGAATTTGAGCTTAATTTCGAACAAAGGAGCTTGCCAAACGCTGCCAAGCTCCACAAATGAGTTCTCAGGGCGACTTAAATTCAAAACTATGCATTCACAATCATTGCTTCTAAGACCACGAATCAACTTCAAAAGCTCAGTAGCTCCAAGCAATGATTTGTGCGACTCCATTAACGAATGCCTAGCGTCCTTCAAATCAAATTTAATTGCATTTTAAAGAAAAGAACAAGCAGGATCGAACAAAAGGGATAAAATTAGAAAATATTAGGGTACCTGATGACGCCGGTCTGCTAATTGCTCCTTCTCGTTGAAGGCGCGAACTTTAGGCTTTTTCCGCTTTCGCTTTTTAGGATTGTCTAAAACCCTAGCTTTCTCTTCGTCGTCGGCGATTTCGGAATCGAAAAAGCGGGAGTAGTAGGAGGAAGGGGAAACCCTAAATCGGGTATAATTCCTGTTCAGGATCCGCACCGGGTCAATGAACACTGCATTTGAACAATTCAATCTGTATATCCCAGTGTCGAGGAACTCATTAAGCTGAGTTTTCCCCGTTGTGTCCGAATCCGCCATTTCGAGGTCTCTCTCTTCTTCAGTTCTTCTCCTCTCCCTCCCCCTCCGTGTTTCAGCGTCATCCGTACGCATTAAAAGAGGGAAGTCTATTAGGGCCCGTTTGGTACAATTGCGAGAATCGGATTTGAGTTTAGGATGAGACTTGAGAGCATGATTATTAAAATCGAAATTATAGGATCGGGTCCTAATAAGTTTCACGGAACGGATAAAATCAAATCGTAGAATCCTAAAATTTTATATTATGAATAAATATGGGCATTTTATTAAAAAATTGATAATTGCTGGAAAAGGATAAAAATATGGTAATTTTATTAAAAAAATCATTCATAAAAGGTACTAAATTTTCAAAATTGACAACATTTTATTCACAAACCAACCATATTAGAGAGAGAGAGAGATTTTATAATTTTAAAATATATAGGTATTTTTTCAAGTGTAAACATGTATTTTTGTGAAAAGAACTTAAACTATGCGTGTTTTTTTGTGAAAAAAACTTATATTATTAGTGATGTGAAAAAAAAATATGATTAGTTTTATAAAAAAATTAAATTATGAGTGGGTTGGTAAGAGGTTTAAGAATATGAAAGAGATGAAAAATAAAGATGGTTTTTGTACAAATAGTGTCTTTTTATTATAAATAAATAAATTGAGGATGATTATATGAATTTTTTTTCCATATTAAATGTAATATACTTGTTTTTAGAAGAATTTAGCTTTTACAGAATCTTACGATTTTACTATTCTACGATTTTGTTGTGATTTTGATGCAAAACGATTTTTCACACCGATCTAAATCGTCACCTGACTTTGGATCGTAAAATCGCATAATTTTACGAGTTGAATCGTGATTTTAATAACAATGGATGAGAGTGAGATAAGTTTGGTTCGTACTAACCCACTTCTATGGAAGGGTGCGAAAAGTAGTATGAAAATTTTGAATATGGAATGGTTGATTCTAAATCCCGTAGTTTTATCTAATACTAATTAAGTTAGGTTTAAGTAATTCCTAATCCGATTTTTAGGCCCGAAGGTAAGGTACAAAATGGGCCATAATACAGTTAATAGTCCAAAACGACGCATTTTACACGACGAGTGTATTTACGAAAAACTCCTTTATTAGAAACTTTATTTGCGAGTATATTGTAATTGTTTTCAAAAAAACATATTATAATGTTAAGACTTGAAGAACCTTAGGTTCGTTCGCTACAGTTTAAATTGAGTGTAAGGAAGGTTACGCAAATAAAATAAGTGTAACACCCCCTTCCTACCCTGGAGGTATTATCGCCAGTAACCTCGATTAAGACTAAACCGAAGCTACCCAAGGCTTTAAACTGACTGAACAAACTAAAACAAACATTACAGCGGAATAAAAACAATTGGTCTTATACAAATCTTAACCCAAAAAGAATAAATAAATAGAACAACCTTCTAGTTGAACAAAATCTTCATCCAGTCTTCCTTAAGCTCTTATTTCTGAAACTCAGCTTCACTTTGAAGTAGTTCAACCATGATCTTCACTCAAGTATAACCATTGAAAACCTTTCTTCAACTTCTGGAGCTTCAAACATCTGAATCCGCCTCTTGAATCAACTTCCAAGAAGAACCTGATGTATCGTATACAACGGTGGACACCAGCCGACCATATAAAAGAAAAGAAGATGGACGGGTTAGTCTAATGATAGACTAGCAAGCGGAGAATCTAACTTGGTTCTTATGGTTGTAACTAAACATATTGGCATCCAAATCCGAATAGACTCGGATCATGATCCAACAGTTAGCAGTCTTATAGAGGATAAGAAGAAGACTCGCATAATCAAGAGAGAGAACACCACCGTTTGTGGTTTCTTTAAGAAGCATAAATAATCGTTGGGAACTCATATTACTTACATAACCTCTTGAAAAGTCTCCATCGACTAATCAGATTGACTTAATCAAAGTTTGATTAAGAATCATTCATAACCGGGAGTAAGAATGGTTATCGAATAGACTAACCATCTGGGTACATTAATGTGCATAACGCACTTATCTTATATTACCTTCAAAGAATATAGAAATAAATTATAATCAATTTATTTCCATTTCAAGATTAACTACAAATTATTATGTCCTAATAATAATTTGTCAAGTACTTGCTTGACTTAATCCGGCTTTATAACTTAACCAATTCGATAAATCACGCTTTACAAGATTTAATACAAAAATCCAACTTTGAATGATCTTATCCAAAAATCATTCTATAATATAAGTCAAGCTCGAAAGAAGAAAATTACCTAGCGATACGCTTTCGGGATTTGCTTGCACGCAAATCAAGGTGGCACACAAAACGATGCGCTGCGCAAAACGAGACAACACGTGAATCGAGACGATTCATCGGAATCCATGTCACGCATACCGAGGCAAACCGGTTCCAAACACCTTTCCCTTTTCCTTTTTAAAACTCAAGAAGGCCAGAAATAAAGTGAGCGACGAACCAACTTCGTCGATGTCTAGCGACTTCGTTTGATATCCGTTTGGAGTGATTCAAGCGACAGTTGGAAGTCCTCATCACCCTCTTTCTACTGTTGGCAACGGATCTTACATTCATTGAGAGAAGACGGAGAACAAAGGCGACAAAATCACTCGCCAAGGCTGAATTTCTGGACATAATAAACCAGTACCAAAGCTGGTCGCGAACTCCTGTTCACCGACCTGTGGAGGAGACACCAGGGACGTGGAGGCGAAGAGGGAAGCGACAGAAGCACGTCCGATATCCCCTCTACTTACTGTCGGCAGTTTCCGACAGATTTGGTGGCCGGAAGGTCGACCACGAAGCCCACAAACTTGACTCGTCGATGCTGAATTTTCCGGCAAAGAAACCAGAGGCAAGTTGGCCGTGAAGGCCTGTTCGTCGGCTCCCAGAGGTGTCCTTGGGGAGGCAACGGCGACGGGGGTGGTGGTTCTGGAAATAAAGGAGACACCCCTACCTACTGTCGGCAGTGGTGGATGCGTTGGTGGTCGGAGTAAGTCACACGAGCCCTTCCAAAACAGCTCGTCACCAACGTTCAGTTCTGGGAAAGTTCAGCCCAGATTCGAAAATCATCCTTTCTGAGCCCGATTCTTTATCAATTGCTTTCAAAACTTATGGGGATTTTGTAGAGGACATTATTATGGTAATATTGAGCTTTGAATCGTCAAATTTGGTGGAGAAACGAGAGAGATATGAGTGTTTGAAGATCTCGAATAAAACTAGGTCGAAAACAGAGACTTCGCTTTCGTATGGCCAAATTCGAAGGAATTCTCCAAGATCCAGCCTCAATCCTCCTTTTATATGGAAATTAGGATTCATCCTCATCCTCCTCAATTTCTGAATCGGCCCGAAAGATGCCACGAGAGTGTACAATTGACACGAATTCAGCCACCTGAACAAGGATCCGTGAGATGGCGGCCAACGACCGAAACCAGCGCAAAAGCCTCTCTTAGCCTTGCTAGATGTCAAGCAGATGGAGCATGACAAGAATCAAGGGATTTCGGCGCCCATCCTTGATTGTGTAGCAGGAGAAGAAAATTCAACGTCAACTTGTTCAACACAGAGGAAGCAGGCAGGAGAAGGAGAAGGAAAAGAAAAAGGAAATAGAAAAGAAAAGGAAATTTAATATAAAATTAAATCATTTCCCTTTTCCTTTTTATTTTACACTTTAGCAATTTAATTTTCCCCCTTTTTAAATAGAAATAATCTTGCAATTTATTATCAAATAAATCTTTCTTTAGCAAGTTTACTCTATTTTAGCGGAATTAAATTAAGTGTAATTTTCTCCATACAATAATCATCCATGACAAAATGTAATACCTTTTTTATAGAAAAAGCGGTTATTACAATAAGATCATGCATGCTTGCGTAGTTATGTAAGTTTATTGAAGCTTAATAACATTGAAAATAGTTAAATTTTTGTCTAAAACATAGGTCATACCCCCCCCCCCCCCAAATCTTATATGAGCTTATGTGGAATGGTCGATTATCACCTCATTAGCTCTATCAAACTCTAATTTAGGCTTGAGTAATTCCAAATTTGATTCATTGTCCCGAAGGTAAGGTATAAAACGGGCCCTCAGTGTTGACTGTTAATACACCAAAACGACGAGTTTTACATGACGGGTGAATTTATGTAAAATTCTGTTATGTAAAACTTTATTCATGGATGTATTATAATGTTTCTTTTTTGTCACTATAGTTTAAATTGAGCGTAAGGAAGCTTACGTAAATAAATAAGATCTCACATAGTCGATCGCATGTAGGCATAGTTATGAAAGTTTGTCGAAACTTAATAACGTTGAAGATAGTTGAAATTTTGTCCAAAACATAGGCCATACCCCCCCCCCCAAAAAAAAAAAACTTATGTGAGCTTATGGAAGCTCATATGAAGCCATATTGCCATAAATCACCTATTATAGGACAAATTATTGAAAAGCCACCTCTTAAACCAATTTCGTTAAATTTAACCACCAAAAGTCTAGTTCCATCCCCAAGTTCGTTAAATCTCGTGCATTACCCATTTGTCCCCATATTTTCTCAAATGAAAGGCAAAAATAAGAAGGATAAAAAAGTAATTTTAGACTTTACTAAACCCGCAAGCATGATTCTGTTTTGTTGGATCGATTTAGTGAAAAAAAACATTGTTTTAACCAAGAGTTGTGGGTTGATGTCAATCACACAAGGGTGAAAACATTTCAATCAAAGTAGAGATTGGGGTGAAAACGTTTTCAAATTAGGGTTCATACTCTCAATAGAAATTGGAGCAAATTTAGGGGGAAATTGGGGCAAAATCTACTTGGGTTAGCAATCACACACATGAGTTCATCGTCTTGAGCGAGGACGAGATTGGTTTAGTGGTTCAGGGAGAGTATCAAGTTTTTCATGTTAGATGCTCGAGCGATTTAGGGCGAATTCCAACTGGAGCAAAAACTTTAGAGCTCGTCCAATGAAGGTAAATTTTTTAGCCTTTCTCTCGATTGATTTATGGAAAAGATAGAAAAAACTATGAGAATGTTGTTTTCAAGCATTGTTTATGATTTTTGTATGTTTTGTTGGTGATGCTTGCTTTAGTAGTAAAAAATGTGTTTGCCTTTGTAGTTTGTGTGACACTGCATGATATATACTTAAATAGATAGTGGATGATAGTGACATTAGAGAAATGTGTGCAATATATTTGATGACACTAAAAAAATTATATGAGATAACACTTTTTTAATGACATTTTGAGTGATGACATATATTCAATGACACTAAAAAAGTTATACGTGATAACACTTGGAGTGATGACATTTTTTTGATGACATATATTTCAATAACACATTTATTATGTCACATTGATAAAAAAAAAATGACATTTTGAGTCAACACCAGTCAATGACCTTCAACGTCAATCAACCCTTGTCAATAACCGAATCAACTCATGGAAGGAGGAAATGGAGAGAGAAAGGTGGATTATAGTATTAGCTTACTACATAACAAATAAAATTTGTTTTACAAATATGCAATCTAGTATTTATTTATTATTATTTATTTAAATCACTCTCATGTTATGGTCAAGCAAGCTTGGCATGTATCTTTCATAGACTCTAATATGTTCCAATTAGTTAAAAAACACATTTATCAAAGCACATGCTAAACAATGGAACAAACGAACTTTCGGAAACACTTTTGAACAATTACAACGCATTGAGAAGGAGTTGTCAGAAATACAACAATATATTCCCCTATCTCCGGACAAGGAGATGATGAAAAGGCAAAATCGCCTAATAAACAAAAAATAACGCATCTTAAATTTCCACAAAACATACTGGAAACAATGAGAAAAAAACCAAATATATTAAGCTTACGAATACTAATGCAGGCTATTTCCACGAAGTTTCTGTAACACCCCTTCCTACCCTGGAGGTATTACCGCTAGTAACCCCGATTAAGACTAAACCGAAGCTACCCAAGGCTTTAAATTGACAGAACTTACTAGAACAAGGTAAATGAAACCATTTAAAAGCTAAAAAAATTAAGTAAAACTTTACATCAGAATAGAGAATAAAAGGTCTTATACAAGCCTTAACTTAAAAAGAATTAGTAAATAAATAGAACAACCTTCTATTTAAACAAAATCTTCATCAAGTCTTCCTTAAGTTCTTATTTTTGAAACTCAGCTTCGCTTTGAAGTAGTTCAACCATGATCTTCACTCAAGTATAGCCATTGGAAACCTTTCTTCAACTTTTGGAACTTCAAACCTCTGAATCCGCCTCTTGAATCAACTCCCAAGAAGAACCTGATGTTTTGTATACCAACGGTGGACACCAGCCGATCATATAAAAGAAAAGAAAATGGACCTGTTAGTCTAATGAAAGACTAAGCAAGCGGAGAACTAACTTGGTTCTTTTGGTTGTAACTAAACATATTGGCATCCAAATCCAAATAGACTCGGGTTATGATCCAACAGTTAACAGTCTTATAGAGAATAAGAAGGAGACTTGCATAATCAAGAGAGAGAACACCACCGCTTGTGGTTCCTTTAAGAAGCATAAACAATTGTTGGGAACTCATGTTAATCACATCACATTTTGAAAAGCCTCCGTCGACTAATCAGATTGACTTAGTCAAAGTTTGATTAAGAATTATTCGTAACCGGGAGCAAGAATGGTTATCGAATAGACTAACCATTCGGGTACATTAATGTGCCTAACGCACTTATCTTGTATTACTTTCAAAACTTTTCACAAACAAGTTGGCAACTTTTAATCGGCTCGAACTACTGTCGGTGGAACACAATACTATCGAGGTCAGAGGGCCTGTTTCATCCTTGAACAACGAATAGCATGGGTCCCAATGATGGAGAGATTAGAGGGCCTGTTTCATCCATAATCTACTACCAACACATATTGAATGGAACACAATACTATCGAGGTCAGAGGGCATGTTTCATCCTTGAACAACGAATAGCACGGGTCCCAATGATGGAGAGATTAGAGGGCATGTTTCATCCATAATCTACTACCAACACATATTGAATAAATGCACTTAGCTAGATTGCATAGTCACCCCTCAAGCGTAGAGCGGGCCATGGTCATGACCTAAGTATTAGGGGATCAATATTGATATTGCCTAATACGAGTTTTAAAGAGATGCTTCCGAGACTAAGCTCACATCCCTGAACTAAGTTAATCCATATCAATGTCTCAGCATGAGACAACCAAACATACAAGGTCACATACAACGGACCTAAATCCAGTTCTAGCGCGAAATTGAATGAATAATAATATGGTCATTATTTCTAACAAAACAAAAACCTATCATATTTTATTAATCATACAAGTTGTTCTCAACGCAAATATTAAATGGGATTCAATTCCTCATTTAATAACAATAACGCAAAAGAAAACTGTCCACTTGCCTTAGAAGGCATGCTCAACGTCATTAGCAATTCCAACAGTAATCTTTATCACCCTTCTGCCAAATTAACAAAAGGATTTCTCAACAACGAGCTCACAGAAACACTTCTTAGTTGTATTCTCAACTCCTACAACTTCCTAATCGATAAACGATTTAATTTCCGAATATCGATATATAATAAATCCTTAGTTATCATGCTTTAAGGAGCCATCTTGGCGGAATTATAACTAATTATCCGCTTCACTTTTGAAATAATTTTCTAAACAAAAATTGTTCATTAGTAACAGTTCTTAAAGGTGACCAAATCTCGGATCAAACGGATTAACAACAAATCCCGAGTAATTATCCGAAGTCCTTTACCTGTCAATCAGTATCAAAACTTGTATTCGCTATAACTGAAGATCATGACGTTCGTTTCTCGAGCGGTTTGAACCTGTGGGACCGTATCAACGACAAGATTATAAAAACCATAAATTTAATTAGCAAAGCGGAACCGAAAGGCCCTTACGGTGGCTTCGCAACTAACCTGCTAATTAATTTCGCTCGTATATACCTTTACTCGAGCCCATGGCTCGTTTGGCTCGATAGTGGCTCAATCCCCGAGCTCAAGGGTGGTCGAGTATTGCCCGGTGACAGCCCTTGCGGTGAGTGGTGGTCGGAGAAGCTAACGATCGCCGGCGGCGACGTACGACAAGGCAAGAAAGTGACCGGCGGCATGGAATTCTTCCTCCCGAGCCAGCGTTCCGTCCTTACTCTCTCGTTGGTTCCTCTTTTGCTTTTGCAGCAGCTCAAGCCTAAGAATATGGAGGAAAAAGAAGAAAGGTGCAGGAGGAGATGAGGAGGAGGTAGGGGAAGAGAAGATCGTCGGCGGTGTAGAAGTCTTCAACCGAGTCCGTCATTCTCGTCCTTCGATCTCTTTCTCCCCTCCTTTCTCTGTTTTCAATATGCAAACCAAAAAAATATCCGAGCCTATCTCTTTTTGATTTCTTCCTTAATAAGGCAAAGAAAGGCGGTTTATAAAACCAAACCCGTCTCGGAACGGGACTCGCGTTAAAGCGGTAAAATTATGCACCTCGGATGGAAAAGCTTACTAAACGAAAAACGTCCCGTAAATTATGTAGACCAATAAAACCAATTTTTCATGATTTTATCTTGCTACCTTCAATTTTTAAGGTTTCCGTTTCGTATTTTAAATCCTTTACAGTACATAATTAAAAAGACGGCTTATCAAATAAATATTGAAAAATCCTAGAATTCACACCGATCCATAAAATCATTTCTTTGTGATTTTAGGATATCACCAACAATTTTCTAGGATTTAAATTCCGACAAAAATATTGGATTAAGCGTTAAAACGGACAAAGAGGTTAAAAGGATATCCGAGAAAAATTCAAAAATATCCTCAAAAACCACAGTTATTACAGTTGCGAATGGTAGGAGAAATAGAAAAATAATCAAGGAAATCACATCGGCAGAGGGAACACAAATTTTTGGAGAGGAAAATATCTGAGAAGAAATCAGGTGTGACTTCAAAGATCACTATAAGAAAGAGCAAATTAACACCCACTACTTCAACAATACCTTCGACTGATGAATAATGAAATTAAAGAGTTAACTAAATCGGTGTCAAATGAGAAAATCTGAAATGCGCTAATGCAAATAAATTCAGATAGATCTCTGCACCAGACGGTATGTCTGTAACACCCCTATTTTGCAATAATGGGTATTACCGCCAGTGACCTCGAATTTTTCCCATCTAAAGTCACCCAAAGCTTTAAGGTACAAACACAATTTAAAATAAAGCGGAAATTTCAAGAAATTATATTACATCAAAAGTGCTCGAGTGTTCGAGGCTTTAATTCAAGTTATTACTATTGCATTGTCTGATTAAAACTTAGTATGAAATTCAATAGGCAACGGAATAGAAACATTTACAAGTTATCATTTTTAAAACAACTGGTGAGGCCCCAAAAAGTGGGGATACCTTTTGGAAAACGTCTTGAAGTCTTCCTTAAACCCTCTTAGCCTTCGTCTTCAAGCTTTTTGTAATGCTTCACTAAGGTCTGATATTTCCGCGAAAGGCAAGAAATACCACGCAAAAATGCAGAATAGAAAGCGGGTTAGTCTAAAGAGACTAAGCAAGTAGGAAAGGATAATTCTCACGGGTGGGATTTGATGTATTAATTTCCAAAATTTTCAAAGGAGAAGATATTATGTGATCAAGTGTATGTGGAGCTTAAAGGGAATATCAGAATAGTTCTTCTCAAAGAGATGAGTATTATGTTGTACGGAAAAGGATACTACAAAAATTGTAGTTCCTTTATAAATATATGTATAGTTGGGGAACTTTTAATTCACACACACAACTTTTAAAAGAAAGAACTCCATCGACTTCTTCGGATCTCAACCAACCTCATCAAATTCGGAGTACGAATAAGAAGTAAGGTTGGGATGGCAATCATTCGAAAGTCGGGAGCAAGTTATACTAGTTCACCCTAGTTCATTAATTAATGTGCACTAGGCACCTATATTTTGGTCATAAAACATTGCACTTCAAGTAAATATTTTTAAGTGTGGGGGCTACGAAGGCCGATCCACTTAAAGGAACGAGGTTCCGGCACCTAACTAGGGTGCAGTAGACCCCCTCAAAGGAGGAGCGACTACGGGATCATGATCCAAGTACCGAGCGAAGAGAGGGCGGAAAGCGATACCACTTGATAAGTTATATAGAGGTGTCGGAGCAAAATCCGCACCCCTGATTCTATCCTAGTCCACAACAAGTCTCAAAAGAGACTGAACAAGCAAGGTCACGCGCAAGAGACCTAAAGTACTAATCCTAGTACTTCTAGTAGTAATAGTAATAATAATAATAATAATAATAATAATAATAATAATAATAATAATAATAATAATAATAATAATAATAATAATAATAATAATAATATGATCATGTCTAGCAACAATAATCCTAAGTTCAATTTTAAATGCACACAAGTAGTTCCCAACATGGCATGAAGAAGAGTTCAACAATACGATAATCGATATAAGGTCCAAAGAGAATTTCCGCTTGCCTTAGTTCCCGGCTTGACTAACTGACGTTGGATATAAGACGGGTCCCATCTCGAGAGATTGACCTAAAACGGGCTCACATTAAGGAAACAGAATATTAACCTTCGGTATTTCGTTTCCAACTTAACTTGTTAGAATACCCCTTTTTAGTAAAGGAGGTAACTTGTACTATTATACTTGTATGGAAATATTTCAACATGCCTAATAATATTATTCCATTAATATTATCATGTTAGGAGATTATTTATAATTTATTTAAAATTATAAATATCTAAAGTGGCATGCTAGAATTAATTTTCATACATTTCTCCATAAAGTCTAAGAATAGGTTTTGTATGTAAATTCTTCAAACTAATTATAATTTATAATAAAATAATTTTAAATAAAATAGTAGATAATTAAATAAGGATCGGGATTATACCAATAGGATGGAACGAGATTTGGGCTTGGGAACAAATGGGCTGGTCGAAAATGGAAATGGGCCGAAATGGCTCCTCCTTCGAGCTCCAAGTTGCTAAAAATAAAGGAGAGGGAAAAGAATGGGCATGTCTTGCTTTGCTCCTGCTCGCCCAACCACACCAAGTCTCGGCCCAGTGGAGTTTAGGCCCACTTCCCCTTTGTTCCTTCTGTCTTCTTCGCTGGACGCCTGGACTGGAGAACGAACCAGAGAGATTGGACAGCAGCGGCACAAGAAAGGAACGACGGCGACAATGGGGTACGAAGGTGGCGTCCGAGCGGTCTGGCAAAGGCGCGACGACGGACGTGGGTGAGCGTCGGTGAAGGTGGTCGGATAGGGAAAGAAAAAAGAGATTCGAAAAGAAAATTTAGATTTGAAACTTGCTTGGATTCAGGAATTAGGAACGAGAGAGAGAGAGGGATGGTTCTTGTGATTTTCTCTCCTGCTCCTCGCCCCCTTAAATAGCCCAGAAAAAGGCTCTCCTTAGGGCTTTTGATGGTGGTTAGTAGAGAGGTTAAGGTCTAGGGCTCCTTGGAAAGGTGAGGGAGGATGGGGAAGGGAAAAAGGTGAGGCGATGCAGCGGCGGACAAGACATCTCCGGTGACGGACCGGCGGTCCGAGCTCTCGGACTGGTCAGTGGACGTAACCGGCGGACCATAAGGGGGAAGAGACAAAAGAGTGGGTTTAAGAATTAATTAGAGGGTTAAGATAATAAAAGAAAGTGCTTTAGCATAGTGGTTGGGGAAAGAAATGTGTGGAAGCTTGGAGCGGGAGGTTTCGGGTTCAAACCCGACCTTTTGCACTTCCACATATTAAATTTTCTTTTTGTTAGCTTATCCCCAAAAATCCACTATTCTAACATAAGCAAGGAGTTAGGAGTTTTAATAAAATTTTGTATAAAGTTATTCTTTTTTTAAAAAAATTATTATTTTTAAGGAGAGAAAACTAATTTTCATTATCAAAATATGTTACTGAAATTAGCGGTTATTACAATGTCCTCAAGATTCTATAAAAAATACTAGGATATTGCAGGACCAACAGTTACGAAAGTCGTTAAGAGCTTCTTCCACTCTGGTCAAATGCTGAAACAAATTAACCATATGTTCATCACATTAATACCAAAAAGGATAACCCAAGCTTTACAAATCACTACCGTCCAATAAGTCTATGCTCTACCATTTATAAACTAATAGCCAAAATTATCATTGAACTACTTAAGGGAGAGATGCATAAATTGATTCACCCTCTACAAGGAGCATTTGTAGCTAAACGTGCGATCAAAGATAATGTCCTAATTGCCCATGAGATATTCCACTCATTCAAAGGGAAAAAAAGGAAAAGATGGTTGTTAGACTGTAAAGCTGGACATGGAGAAAGCATATGATAAATTAGATTGAGATTTCCTCTTTGCCGTAGTTGAAAATTTTGGTTTTGATAAGCAATTTATTGGATGGATCAAAGAATGCATTCAAATGGTTTCAATCCTGGTGAACAATATAGCCCTACTGAACCGTTTGTCCCTATACGAGGTCTACGTCAAGGTGATCTCCTTTCTTCATTCCTTTTTATTCTAGGTACAGAGATATTGGCAAGAAAGCTTCAGCATGGTAGTGATTCCACTAAGAACATAATAGGCTTTGCTTTGGCTAGGTCAGGGACCAAAGTTCCCTTCCTTGCATTCCTAGACGTCATCATAATCTTCTCTAAAGCAAACCAATGAGCATGTACACTGACCAAAGATATCATTGAAGAATATTACGCGATATTAGGGCAAAGAGTCAATTATCACAAATTTCCCTTTCAAACCTCCAAAAGTGTCGCCCACCAATGACACATAATCCTACAAACGTATGGCATCACATCAATGAACAACCTATAAAAGAATTTGGGGTGCCCCATTATAAACGGTCAAGTGAACAGGGAAACTTTTAAAGAAACGGTTGAGAAAACCTAATCACAACTAACAAAATGGAAAATGAATGCACTCTCTCTTGAAGGTCGTGCAGTCTTGGTCCGGTCTAATATAGCTATGAAGCCAAATTATTTGATGCAAAGCTTCAGCTGCCTAACCACATACACAATGAACTAGACCAGATTAATCGAACTTTCCTATGGAACAAGGACGTACATCATAAACCACTCATCGGATGAGATAAGATTTGTAGACCAAAAAACTATGGGGGCTTAGAAATCAGGAAAGCGGAACATATGAACAAAGCAATACAAATGAAACTTCTATGGAAACTCCTCGTTAAGCCAAATAATATATGGGTCAAGCTTATGAACGAAAAATATCTTAAAAACATGGACCTTCTTTCGTATAGAAAACAGACTAATAAATCTTGGCAATGGAAGAAACTAATGAAACCTCGGGAGATATTTCAGACAGGGTTAATTTGGCAAGTTGGAGTTGGAAGAACGATAAAGTTCTGGAAAGATAAATGGTTATTTCAGGACACACTGCAAAATTTTGCATTGAACCCCAATGCGGTATATGAATCCACAATATTTGAAGAGTTCATCACCAATAGAAAAGAATGGCACCTTGATGTGCTACACTGCCTACTCCCACCTGACATAGTAGAGAAAATAAAAGCAACCCCAATCCTAGAAAACTACATAAAGGACCGACTATATTGGGCGCCAAGTAAGAATGGGTGGTTCTCCACTTCATCTACCTTTGAAATGATCACGGGTATTCAGAGACAAGACCCATGACTGAACAATTGAATTTGGAAATTAGACATAAATCCTAAAGTTAAGAACTTTCTATGGAGAATGTCCCAAAATGGCTTACCCACGAAAGCCAAATTATTAGAGAAGAGGGTCTCAAACCACTCCGAGGGTGCTTATTATGCTTTTGCACATGTGAAGATACATGACTTATGTTCGTAGAATGTACCCATACCCATAAGATCGCACGACCACTGTTCTAAAAATTCTCACCTAGCTCCATCTAGGCCCCGCCTAGGCACAGGCCGCCTAACCTTCCAGTCCGTCTAGGCGCACGTTTAGGCCGCCTAGCATTTTTAGAACACTGCACACGACAAATAGATACCAAAATAGAAAGTGCCCTACTAAACTATAACACGAGAAATAAAACAACGATTACAACGCTAATTAGCTAAAACAAATCCTGGGAACTGAACAATTCACAAAACTTGCGGGTGATGTATTTGGCATAAGAGGAATAAGCTCGTTTTTCAACAAACCCCATATGACTATATTCAAAACCTGGAACAATATATTAAAAACCAGATTATTCAATGGGAACAAACTAAGAGATGGACTGAGGATGAGGAACCACAGAGTCAAACGAAACCAACACTAAGTAGAAATAAGGAAAAAATGGTGAAATGGAAGAAGCCTTCAAGAGGTTTCTTAAAATTAAGAGATTTTCCTTTTGGTACCCCTAAGGTATTGTCTTTTCCTTTTGGTGGCCAAAAAAAATTTGTTTTCCTTTTGGTACCCTCCTGATTTTGACAAATTCCTTTCCGTAGACAAAACTTGCTAAACTAACACTTCCATCCAACTTTCCGTCCAAAAAATAAAATAAAATTTAAAAAAAACATAATTTTATTTCTCATTTACTAAGATGGAAAAAACCCACATCTCCATATTTGCTGAGATGGCAAATCTCATTTACCCTCAAACCACATTACGCGACTCTCTCTCGAGAGAGAAGTGGAAGCGCGGAGAGAAAGGGTGCCACGACTACGACACTGCCGGTGCTGCGGGCGACGAGAAGACGAGGAGGATAGCTACCACGGTCGGTGAGGTCGAATGATACGATAATATTAATATTACCGTACCGAATTAAGTAAAACAATGGTGAATTTGAGGGAATAGAAGAAGAATAGATTAGGCAGAGAAGTTACGTGAAAAGGAGAAGATAGAGAAGAGATTAGGGTTAAGATAATTTCTGATTTTTCATTGATTCCTTTCCACATTAACAAGATACAATATATATAGCTAAATTATAAACCCTAACCCTAATACTAATCCTAACGGTTCAACAAACGTGTCCCGAGAAAGAACCGTAAAGAAAACCTGAGAAGAGGTAATTAAACCCAACTAAAAATTACAATTAATTAACGAATATAAAATTATATAACATTAACGTATCATCGAAGGGAGACATTAGGGAGACGAGGACGGTAGTGTGCTGCCTCCTGTCGGTGAACCGAGACTGTTGTGCCGGGAAATCCAACTTGCGACTACGACGATCAGTTACGATTTTCTGAAATCTAACTTCTGAAGCTCTTGTATTTGTGAAATTAGGACTTTAATTTCGAATTAGGGTTTAGGGTTGGAGGATTTTTAAATTTAGGTTTTTTAAATGTGAAAAGTGGGAAATTAGGGAGAAATTATCAATTTAGGTTTTTCATTGGGGGAAATTGTGAAATTAGGGTTCCACTTTGCCCACTGTTGGTTGCTACTGTTGGTTAAATTTCGAGGTTGTACCTTGCTTAGATTGGGAAATTGTGAACTTAGTGATTTCCAATTGTGAAATTGGGGGTCAACCTTTCCCACTGTTGAGCGACGAACTCCTCCTGTAGGTTCATGATTTCAGGTGTACCAATTTGTGGTTGGTGTGGGTAAATGATTTTTGCCATCTCAGCACACGAGACATAGAATTATAGGTTTATTTTGTTTATTTTATTTTTTTTTGACGGAAGTTGGATGAAATTGTTAGTTTAGCAAGTTTTGTCTACGGAAAGGAATTTGTCAAAATAAGTAGAGTACCAAAAGGAAAATAATTTTTTTTGGCACCAAAAGGAAAAGACGAAACCTCAGGGATACCAAAATGAAAATCCCTAAAATTAAATTTTGATGGATCAAAGTTTAGTATAACTACTGCTGCATCGGGATTTGTTATCCGTGATCATAATGTGGAGATAGTAAGTCTAGGAGCCAAAAGATATGAGGCCAACTCAGTCCTTCAAATGGAAACACTACACTTCGAGACAGATGTGGAGAAGCAAAGAGATTTAGGGATTAGAAAAATCGAAATAGAAGGGGACAATATTATAGTTAGCAATGCAGCTAAAGGCAATGGTTTGTGTCCTTGGGAAATAGAGATGTTGGTTTCGGATATTCTGGTTTCTCTACAAGGTTTTGAGATTGTCTCCATGTCTCATGTTGCTAGGGCTTGCAATGATGTGGCCGAAAAAATCGTTAAGCTGTGCCACAACTTCCCTAACGACTACTTGATGAATAATGTGGAACTCTAAGTTCTCATCCGAAAAAAATGCTCTAGGACGCCCCTCTTAGGAGGTCTCCTAATTCTTACCGTTTCAAAAAAAAATCACTCCCATGTTATCACACAATGAGAAGCTTCCGAGAAGTACCTAGTCTTTGAAGTCAACAAGTTTGGACATTTAAAAAAAAAGAGTCCACACCCTATAAACATTCAAGTCGATCAAAGGTTTAAATTTTCAGATAAATCCTATAAAACTTTTGATAATTTATATAAAAATCACCCACATAAAAAATAATCGTAAACACAACTTTTAAGAAATGAAAACTATACAAAATTAATAAAAATAATTAAATACCAACTACATTAGGGATTTTGATTACAAACCTCATACTAAACCGCAATTCTATTTGAAAATATCAAAATAGAAGAATGGGAGAAACAAAAAAATACAATGACCAATCTGAGATATATTATTAAAATAATTATTTAGTCGATTTAAGGTTGATTAGAGCAATCCCGACATCTTTCCCAAATTCTTGAAAATTGAATTTTTGGGAAGAATGCAAAAATATCAAGTCTGTTCCCTAAATTTAAGGAATGTGGCAATTCTCTATAATGGAGAGAGAGGGTAAAAATAATTTGTGATTGGCTTAATTAATAAATAAATAAATTATTATACAACAATAAATATTACATTCTATAAAATAGAGAAGTTGTTGGAGTTGGAGCAAATATTTTTTAGAGAAAATGGATTTTGTTTCCCCAATTTGGAGTAATATTTGGAGAACCTATTGGGGTTGCTCTTATAATTCTCTTTAAAGAAACTGAATGTCATGTATAATTAAAAATTCCTAAATGTATAAGTTTGTATAGGCTAACAACCAAATTATAATCTTCTATCTATATGCTAAAGAAGAGGCCTTTTGATCACATGTCATCCTCATATTTAATTTACCTATGTGTCATTTTTTGGTGTTTTTGAATTTTTTTATCAATAATTTAGGGAGTTTGGTTCAAATGAAACACTCTTGTCCTGAAACAAATGCATTTTTCTTAGTTCGTAGTGCATTTTTCTTATTTCGGATTACACTTTTTCAGATTTGCACTTTTCGTACTTTGTAGTGCACTTTTCGTATTTTTTGTAGTGCACTTTTTGTATTTTGCAATGCTTTGTATGAAAAGTGCAATACGGAGTAGAAAAAGTGCATTCATTTCACGTTTCAGAATAAGAGTTTGTTTCATTTGAACCAAACTCATAATTTAGGTCCCACTATATTTTAAATAATTAATTTTTATACTAATTAAAATAAGAAATGCTTACTATTTCTAAAATTTAGGCATTTCAAGTTTTAAAAATTAATCTAATTATTTAATTGAAAATTAAAAAATATTTGGCATTCAACTAGTGTAGGGCTAAGTGAACTGTGGGCTGGGTTTATCCTTAACCACGGTTCAGTTTTTCAAGTTTCCCTCTATTTAAACATTAACAACACCCCCATTTGAGTAACTCGGAAGGAATTGACCCTATACTCTCTTTTTTGAGAGTTGAGAGAGAGAAAGAAAGAGGGGGAGGAGGAGAAAGACAAGCAAAGCAAGAAAGAGGGAGAGCAAACGAGAGAGCTATGGAACGCGGCAAATGATTGAATATAGAGCGAGAAAGGGAGGATTTTTGTGCTTCTGCGCTCGTCTCTGAAGGTATATCATCTGAATCTCCCCTCTTTTAACTTGTATTGATTATCACTCCGTTTTATTTCTCTGTATATAGTTTCTAGCATTAGTTTCTGAGGTTTTGGTGGATGATTGATGTCAATTAGTGGGTTTCAGTTCTTTCCAAGGGATTTGACTTTTTCAAACTTGTTTGTGTTTGATTTCTTCTGTTCTGGGTTTACAATGAGCGTCAAGGATTCTACTTCTAATCATGAAATCTCATTATGATAATTTGAGAAGGTTAATATTTAGTACAGGCCCCATCAAAAAAGTTGATCTTCATCTTTCTCTTATCTATCCTCGGGCTCCACGTAATTTATCTGCATCTATCTGAACGAGAAATCCCCAATTTCAAATTAAACCTTCAAGATTGCAGGTTAATTTGTTCTTTTATGTAGGCAGTCTTCTAATACCCTTTGCATTTCTATCCGTGGAGGGTATGCTCGGGCTTATTCTGGATGAAGTTGACCCAGACTCAATTAGCCTCTTGCTTTATAGTGGCGATTGATTTTGGTTAAAACCTAATTCTGAAAAATTAAAGCAGAATTATGGGTCAAAGTTACATTTTCTTAGAATTAGCAGCATTTTGTTTGCTTTCTGTGCTTCTATTTGTTGGTTGTTGGCCTTCTATTTCTTACAGCATTTACTGTTGCTTTATGAAATTCAAATCTCAATTCAATTCTTGTCTAATGCTGTAATTCAATCATCTGAATTCTGAAGCATCTCCTGCACGAGTATTTGAAGATCTAGAGAAAGAGTATTGAGGCAACCCATTGTTGGTGTATTGTGATAAGATTATTAGCCATGTGTCCACCCAAAGCTTGTGGTATTGATGAGATCGGTGCTTTCGTGACAGATGAGCAACTCATTGCATATCTTGAAAGCATCCAAAACCGATCTCCTGGGGCGTCTCTTCCAGGCAATGTAGTTGCTGACACCAATCCTTATCTGGATCAACCAGCAAACTTATCTGGTAAACTCTTAATGTTACTGATAATCTTTGATTAATTACCTCAATTCACTGTATAGGATTACCAACATACTAACTTTATCACATTTGTATTAAACATCAATAGGTTGGGGCGCATCCTCATGCTCATTGGCTTTTTATACACTGCCTTTGAGATGGATTTAGTCCCTATATCAATTTTGGTGCATTCTAACTAAATTCAGTTATTATTCTCACATAGCTGAATTTCGGTTTTTCTTGGGTCTATCGGGCGTACGCCCTTTCCCTTGGGCAGGGGTACCCTCATCTTGACCCCCCAGATTCTTTTGTAGCGGAGCCTCACTGGGTCAATGATGATGTATTAAACATCAATAGGAAAAGTGGAATATGAGTTTCCATTATGACTTGACTCATAAAGAGTTATAATAATGAACTATACGACTTGCCTTCAAAATAATTTTCTCTATTTTCATCTTAAGCACTTTTTGTCAAATAAAATGTGGGCAATTCTTATTTGGCTATTGGCTGCAGAGGTCGTCTGGTATGTTGTTCATTCTGAGGATCCAAAACCAACTGAATTAGGATTCTGGAAGGCATTAGGTGATCCATGTCAAATATGGTCTGAATCTTCAGTCATTGGGTGGAGAACTACACTGGAATTTTATGAAGGCCACTCTCCTAATGAAAACCGAACTGATTGGCTGATGCAAGAGTATTCAATATGTCATAAAGGTTCAGATAAGGAGAAGGTATGTCACCAAAGTGTCCCTTCTCCTCCTACCATGCCATCATTAACTAGCTCTCTATATTCAAGCCAACCCGAGAGTGAATTTTTGGGCTTGGTTTGCTACCACACAGGGTTCCAGCTCACTTTGTCGAGTATTCCGTTCTGATAGAGAGGTTGAAACTCAGAAGATGGGTCAGCATCAAGCTAAAGATGACGCTGGGGGTCAAAACAATCTGATACATGATGAGCTCAACAAGTCTGACATGGCTTTAATGAGCAAAGTCCAGGTAGATTTCTACCTACTTGTTGTCTTTATTAAGTGTTGCATTCTTGATGGATGTCATTCCCTGTATTCATCATAATTGAAATGCTTATGATAAATTAGAAATCATTGTTTGTAGACGCATTTTTTTTTAACTTAGCTTCAACTATCCCGATCACTATATTTCTGGAATATCAGTTATTGCAATAGTTTATATTTCCTTTTTATAGAAACAATAATTATTCATGCTGATTTTTGTGACACTATAATCTTGGTTTATTTATTTCAGGAGGAGGAAATGGAAAGATACCTGGCCATGCCTTCTCATCAAGGAGACAACCTGCTTCAAGCTGACTGCTTTGCAGATGGAGACTATTTGGAACTCCTAGATCTTCTTGATCCCCAATCTTCATCCTCAACTTCAGAAAGCTCCAGCTGTGTGTCTTGTTCATCGGATCTATACTTTGACTCTGCTGCATTACTCCAAGAACTGGAACATGAAGATGAAATCTGTCAGACAAAGCCTGTCTCCCCTCCAACTGAAGGTATTTCAACTGCTATAATGTCATCATAGTCATGTCTGCAAATTCAGTTGCATCTTTCTCTTTTCCCTGTGAGCTTTTTAGTCACTTGTGAACCTTGCTATTATATACAAAACTCTTTTAGCCTCCTGTGTCATACTTAACATTTGGTTGAGCTGAACTGAACTTGCTCAGAAAGTGTAGAAATCTGGAATTAAATTATTGCTTGGTTGTAATATAAACTTCTAGTTTAGATCTTACCCCAAAATTGGATCTACATTTAACTAAAGTGAACTTCAATCTACGGTGCTAAGAAGTCTGTTGAGTCATTTGAATGATTGGATTCTTCAACCTGAAATTGCGTTTCTTGTAAAGATTCTTTGCAAGAAATGTTGGGATTTGTAAGATTTAGGTACTGTTTATGTCATTTTTCTCAATTAAGTAGCTTGTTCTAAACCTGTGCAGGAACCCCTATTAGTGGCAACAACATACCCATAGAACCAGTCAAGGTGGAATGCTCAGACCCAGTTTTAACCCTCAAGAGACAACTCCATGGCAAGGATCAAATTCCAGAAAACAACAAGAAACAACGCCCTCCACCAGCTTCTGATGATGCAGGTGCCTCTTCCAGCAGCCAAAAATCAGGACCTGGCAAAGGAAAGAAAGTTGCTCGTGGCAAGATGCTAAAGAAGTTCTTCTGTTTCATTGCCTTCTAAAATAGTAAGCCCCTCATTTGTATGAACTTGTTCTTCTTACTATAAGGAGAACAAAAATGCAGAGCAGGAGAGGAATATAGAGAATCTGAGGGTTAGAAGATGATAGAAGTATAATGCATTACGATATAACACTTTAGCACGGTTCTGATGAGGTCAGAGAGAGTCTGTACATTGATATCTCAAGGAAAAAGGGCATTTTTAGTGCATAGGAGGCTGTGCAGATAGATGTAGGGCCTTTTTAGGGCACACAGGAGGCTGCTGATTTTGTTCAGAGGAGTAGAGAGATTGCTGAAAACTACATGAATTTGTTGCTAAAGGAATGCTCAGTCTGGTGTAGCTTCCTACTGCACATATTTTATTGTTGATTTTGTGTATATTATAGAATATATTATATATATAGAAGAGTGTGTTTATGATTATAATTTCAGCACCCTTTTGATTTAGAAATTCTTCTGGTGTATCTTTTTCTTGTCAATCTACAGCTTCTGATTAGATGGGTTATCTCTACCGCCCCGTTCCTTTTGTTTTATTGTATTCAATTGTAGTATGTGACTATCTGTTATAATAGCTAGAGCAAGTATTTTGTGCCATCAACTGCCCAAACACACCAATTTGTTTGAGCTATGCTATTCTTTATGTGTTTTGGGCCCATAAAAAAGCCCAACGGGATGCCACTCAGATACTAAGAATTTGAACAATTCACGTAAAACACCTTTTTTTTTTTTTGGTGTGGTTGATGTGCACCACTTGAGCTTGAAAGAAAACCTTGGCACGAAGATAGCAGTCTAAAGAAGATAATAATGCTCCACAGTCTTCTCTAACAAACATACCACCGATTGTGAGTCCGTCTCAGCAAACTCTCACCATATCCGCAAGACGTATACCTTGCAAAACTTCCACACGTCAGTCATCAACACTGACCAATTCCTAATATGATATACATTGCTACTGCCCCTCTCTATCCCGAATCGCACCAGCCATTGTTATTAAAATCGGGATTCTAGGATCGGATCGTGATATGCCCTATGGATCGGATCGTAAAATCGGATCGTAGAATCGTAAGATTTTACATTTATGAATAAATATGAATATTTTTTAAAAAAATTGATAGTAGGTGAAAAAAAGATAAAAAGTATGATTGTTTCATGAAAATTTACACTAATATAAGGTAATAAAATTTTAAAATTGACCATATTTTATTCACAAAGCATCTATATATGAGAGAGATGTTTTATAATACTAGAATATTTGGGTTTTTTAAGTGTAAAAAATTAGTATTATTATGAAAAAATCAAATTATGGGTGTACTTTGTGAAAAATAACTTATATTATGAGTGATTGTGTGAAAAAATAATAATTTTTGATTAATTTTATGAAAAAAAATAAATTATGAGTGAGTTTGGGTTTGTAAGGGATTTAAAATATGAAAAAAATAAAAATAAGAGTGGATTCTGTAAGAAAAAAATGCATTTTATTAAAAAAAAAAAATATTTTTGTGAAATTTTTTCATGTCAAATGCAAGATCTATAAAGTTAAAATAGCTTAATTTAGGCCATTTATTTATTTTTAGAAAAATTGAGCCTTCTATTTAGGTTTTATAAATAAAACCTACAAAATCTTACAATTTTACGATTCTATACGATTCTGTACGATTCTGATACGATTCTATTGCGATTCTGATGTAAAACGATTTTTCACACCGATTCGGATCGTCACCTGAATTTGAATCGTAAAATCGTACGATTTTACGACTTGAATCGCGATTTTAATAACCATGGCACCAGCTATCGCCGAAACACCACCCTATTCAACTAACCCGTCAATATTCACTACAACCCAACTGCTCAAAGGCCACCTAATAAAACGTTCAACCCAAGGACTCCCACTGGTTCATCGCCACACAATGCCTTCTTATAGGCTTTGCTATAGTTTGCTAAACAAAAAGTAATGTTTGAGAAAAAGCATGTTTTTTACATTTTTCAAAGCAAAAATATAACTAAAATGCACGTATATTAATGTGAAAAGCATACTTTTCTTAAAAAATTACTTTTTATTAAGAAACTATAGCAAGGCTTATAGTCCACAATTTGTTGCTTAATAAATTTACAATCACTTTTAGATCCTTCATCGCCAAAAACCTTAACATTATGCCACTTTCAAACCTACTACAAGATTGTAGAGAAAACACTCGCCCAACACACCCCTTCACTATAAAAACGTTGATTAAATCAAATTTTGGTAAAATATTTTTTAAAAGAATCTGTTTTTTAAAAAATGATATGAATCTAAATTACTCTTAGAATTAAATAAATATTTATATTATCTTTGCCTTTAATCTATTTATGTACAATATTTATTAAAATAGAATTTTGATAAAAAAAAAAGATAGAAATATACATTATGTCTTACAAGATTAAAATTTAAATTATTAATTAAATTTTGACAAAAATAATTAACTTTTTGATTTTCTCATAAGATATTTACGATTAATTATCTATAGTTAATTTTGATAAAAAAAAGATTAAATTTAAATTATATTATTTTGATAAAAACAAAATTTTCCTAAAAAATTTATTATAATAATTTTTATTCTAAACTATTAGATAAGAGCTAAGTAAAATATTTTAGATAAAGTTAAATATTAGAGTAAAAATTAATGTGCAATATTCTTTTCAACTATGTGTGACTCTCCAAAAATGTCCGGGTCGTTACCAACCCGGACAAGTAAATCAACTAGGATTTAACTTGGATTGAAGCGAAAGCGGATCAATCCTAGTTGAAGTAGAAGAGATTAGATAATAAGTTTATTGATTGAACGAAAGTTAGTTGATTTACTTGTCCGGGTTGGTAACGACCCTGCCGACAGGTTTCAATTTCTTTCGCTTTTCAGTTTTTATTTTACGGGAACTCTGCAGGCTCGATACCGACCCTTTGGGCATCGGTACCGACCCTCTCCGAGACCCCGTTTTGCTTTTGATTTCGTTTTTGTTTTTGTTTTTGCTTACAATGTATGCCAGCTGAAGGACGCCGAGTTGTCTCTAATCCAGTAGTAGACTCTGAACCCGAGTGATCCTTCCACCGCAGATTAAGAGCAAACAAAGCAATGGCAACCACTGAAGAGATGGCTCAACAGATGGCCGCTCTCCAGAAACAGATGGCGGCGTTACAAGCTGATCGAGATGCTGTTGCTGCTGCCGCTGAACGTGAACGAGTAAACGCTGAATGTGAACGAGAGTACACTGCCCGTCTATAGGAGCAGTTGAATGCCTATCCGAGGAATGCCAAACAATACATGCATCCAGAACTGAGGGTGCTGGAGTTTGCTATAGAGCTTCCTGAGATAGAGAAGACCTTTGAGATCAAACCTCAATTTATATCCTTGATCAAAAGGGCTCAATTTGAGGGAAAACCTACTGAGTTCCCAATAGAACATATTAGAAATTTCCTTGATTTATGTGACACTATTGTTGCTAACGGTGTCTCTTTAGAATATGTTCTGTTGAAAGCTTTCAAGTGGTCTCTTGCAGAAAAGGCCCTAAGCTGGTTAGAGAGCCTACCTCCCAAGTCAATAAAGAAGTGGGAAACTCTGCATGACTTGTTTATGACAAAGTTCTTCCCACTTGCCAAGATTACGGAGCTAAGGAAGCGCATCACCTAATACCACCAACTGCTTAATGAGACCTTTGTGGAGACATGAGAGAGATTCAAGGAGATGCTTAGACAGTGCCCTACTCATGGGCAACCACAATATGTGCTCCAAGAAATCTTCTTCCAAGGGATGAATGTTGAGACGAAAAACCGCATCAACCTGCACACTGCTTGCGGTTTCATAGAGATGGATCCCGATGAGGCGTGGGCATTGCTTGACAAATTAACCAACTACGATGCAATGTATGGAGTACAACAAGCCCAGCAACCCCAAAGACGGCTCTACAATCCAAACAAGGATGAGGTTGATCCTGAAGTAAAGCACTAATTCTTGCAAGACGAGGTCAACCGCTTGAAAAAGCAGGTCCGTGCTGCTGAGGCATATGAGGAAGCTAACTATATGAGAGGTCCCTATGGGAACCAAGCACATAATTCTTATGCAGGGAGGAATTACAATCAGCCCACCTGGGGCAATTATGCATATGGCCAAGGAAGCCAACCTCCTCAGCAAGAACAGAGGGTTCCACCATAGCGACCTCCAGGCTATCAAGAGCCACCATCTTAGGTGCAAGGACTTCAAGAAGGAATCAATGGAGTCCAAGCTAACCTCAATAATCAAATGAAAAGATGGGGAGAGTTTGAGAATTGGAAGAAGAGCGTTGACTCACAACTAGCCAACCTAGCTGCACGGATTCCAAGACCTCAAGGGCAATTATCGGGCCGTCCCAAAGAGAACCCGAGAGGAAAAATTGCAGCCATACACCTTAGAAGTGGCAAGGAGTTTCCAGATTGAGCCAAGCCTACAAATACCAAGCACGACGATGAAGAGAATACTCCAGCCAAGCTCGTTACCGACCCCAAAAGGGTCGATAACGAGGCACAACCAGTCGGTACCGACCCCACAATGGTCGTTACCGAGTCTTCTAGGAAAGGTAAGTCTTCTGAACCGAGTTCTCAGTTCGTTGTCGACCCCATCAGGGTCGGTACCGACCCCTTATCTGCACCGATCGACCCTCTTGTCGATTCGGTAGGGCCTCGATCCGAGCCTCTCTCTATCCCGAGTCCATCAAAAACTCTTCCTTTCCCGACTAAGAAGTCTAATGATGTTACTTTCCCGACTAAGAAGTCTAATGATGTTACGGAAGGAAATTTTAGACGGTTTGTTAAGATTCTTTAAGGGTTAAATATTTCTATTCCATTTACTGAAGCCCTTAATAAAATGTATGCCTACGCTAAATTTTTGAAAGAGATTTTGAGCAAGAAAAGATCTATCTCAGAGCTGCATAATGAAGTCCGATCCATAGAGCTTCCTAAAAAGCTCGGTGATCCAGGTAAGTTTGCAATTTCAATTGGTATTGAGACTCACTGTTTTAAAGCTCTATGTGATCTAGGTGCTAGTGCTAGTTTACTACCATTGTCTATCTGGACCAAGGCTAACATGGGACCATTAGAGCCTGTTGATATGAATCTTTACATGGCGGACGGATCTTCTGTAAAAGCAACTGGAGTCGTTGATGATGTCCCTATCCAAGTTGGAAAATTCTTTGTCCCAAACGACTTCATTGTTCTAGATATGCCCGAGGACCCTGTGGTGCCAATCATTCTAGGCAGACCATTCTTAGCCACAACAGGGGCACGTGTAGATGTCAGGAAAGGACTTCTCACGTTTGATATTGGAGAAGAGAAAGTCAAATTTCATTTCAATTCGCCCGTAAGCGAAGTGGCTAGTTGTAGTACTGAGGAGCCTGCCGACCCATCATGGCTCGGTAACGACCCCTCTCTGAGTACAGAAACGAGCAAAATCAAGGATGTCACACCTACCGAGAAGCCTACCGACCCATGGGGGTCGGTAATGACCCTTATATAAAGGAAAACGAGGTGGGAAGTGGATCCAGGCACGACATCGAGCCACTTCCAAATCCAGCTGGGTCGTTAACGACCCATATAGCCTCGGTAACGAGCCCTTTTCTGCTCGATCAAGGTAAGTCTTCGTTTTCTAAGTTGATTGATTCTGGTCATGATCCTTTTTCCCATCTTTGTTCTATTTCATATCCTATTGTTAGTCATATGAAGGAGTCGAAACCTCCTTGGTTTTCGGATTATACTAACCCTGTTGTAGGACTTCCGAGCATACTTATTGATGATCGAGGGCCTAATATTTTGGAGAGAAGCCATGATGTTTTTCAGGCTAAGTATGGGGGTTTCTCTTGAACCCGACAAAGCTGGATGGAAGCCACCCTGATTAGGCCAAGGTAAGTTCGTCGGGCTAACGACGTTAAAAATAGCGCTTACGGGAGGCAACCCGCTTTTAAGTTTTTGTTTTTAGTTTTTCAGTTTTTAGATCTTTTTGCTAGCTTTCTTTTGACTTGTTTTTAGGTTAGATTAGTGTAGCAGGATAGAAGTTTTTCTAAAGTGACTCGGGTACAAGAAGAATAAGTGCTAAAACAGAAGAAGAAACAATTCATGAACACTCGGTATGAATGCAATGACGGAAGAACAACTTGTTACCGATCTTCACAGGGTCGGTACCGATCTTTACAGAATCCGGAAAATTCAGTTTTGCTCCTCAATTGATCAATGGTTTCAAACAACTTCAGTTTTATTTTGTGAGTTCCCTTTTCTTATCCTCTTTATTTTTATGTTTTAAACAGTGAGGACACTGTTTGGTTTAAGTATGATGTATGGGAAAATGTAATCAGTTTTGTGTCAGTTTTTTTGTTTTGTTTTGTGTTTTAGGATTGATAATATTCCACTTAGATGTCCTATGATATGCTTTAACTTGCTTGATCATATAATTCCATAGCATGTTTGGATAGCTTTGCCTGAATCATGTTGAAAATTTGTTTTTATGTGGATTCTTAGCATGTGATGAAATTGAGCACATATGATCTTAGGTAAAAGTGACTGAAATCCAACAAAATTGCTACCTTGTGGGTTATTTTTGGCCTTAAAGGGGGAACATCAATTACTTGAGGCCTATATGAGATATTAGTTCATTACATGTAATATCATATGATGGAGAACTTATTTATTTTAGCCACTTTTTATACTTTCTTTTTACCTACCTTATCATTATCCTCTTTTTGAAGCCAATTTGAGCCTTAAAGCTTAACCCTATCCGGGGATTAGGACTTAGTGTTGGTTATTATGATTTTGTTAAGTGAGTTGTTTGGTTCAAGTGTGGGGTAATATGAGTTGGGTAAGTGAAGATCTTGCAGATTGTCATGTAAAAGGAGTTTGGGTCCCTGAGTGCACTTGCTATAAGAAAGAAAGAGGAAGAAAGAAAGAAAAATGAGAGTAGACATCGTTATCGACCCTAGTAGGGTCGGTACCGAGCTTCCCACAGAGAAGAAAAAAAATAATAGTGAAAAATCAAAAGGGAAGAAAAAGAAAGGAAAAGAGTTGAAATGAAGAAAGTGTGCATGAGCAAATCTTCCTTGTTGTTTTGAGCAAGATTAAGTTGGGATTTTAAAGGGGTTGAAAGAAATAAGTGTACATAATGAGTGAGTTTGGTTACCTTATGAGAGTTTTGGTATGTGTGAGTTTTTAGGAGTCTTTTGATTCCCGGATATTATTAGCACCACATAGCCAAAATATTTCCACGCCTTATTGTCTTTACCAAGCCCCATTACAACCCGGCTGAATGAAAGCGTCTATGAAGTTTTTCATTGAGCCTAAGTTCTCCTGATGATTTTTATGTGTTTTGACATCTCCGGTTGAGAGTTTGGTGATATAAGTAACAATGATTACATTGATTTTTGTATATTGGATTGAGTTGAGAGTTGTTATTATAAGCCCAAACACATGAGAGTTGAGAGAAACACATTACCCTTGTGAGGTTGGATTCATAGTTGCTTTTGCTTGAGATTGCTCATATATGTGTGATGACGTTAGATTCGCTTGTCTATTTATTCTGCTTGAGCTTTGATGTTGTTTTTGATAAGGGCATTGACTTGATATATGTGATAATGGTTTTGATTAAATCTTGTTTATTGCTTGAGGACAAGCAAGTCTAAGTATGGGGTATTTTGATGTCCGACTTTTTAGTCATGTTTTTAGGGTGTGTTTTTGTGTGTTTGAGTCTTTTTCTTTAGTTTTGTGTTTTGTTTTGAGTCGTCTGTGTAGGTTTTCGTATTTTCTTAAGATATGGAGTCTACATAAGCTTTGGTGGTGTTTTGTAGGTTTTTAGAAGCTGTTTGGAACACTTTTGAGGAAAAGAGCAAAATCGAGGAGAAACACTTAAGGAAAAGCTCAAGGAATGAAGTTGATAAAGACATTGAAGATCAAGTTTTTGGAAAGAAGTAGAGAAATTCGTTACAAGAACATAGGAAAAAGAATCGAGTCAAACAGAGTTGTAACGAACCCGTTACGTAAGTTTTACTCAAAGCTGTTTTTAGTGCTGAACAGGGTCGGTACCGATGCATCCCGTGGCGTAGCAAAGACCGAGTCGGCGCATTTTAATGATCTTTTATCCATTTCCTTTTATGTTATTAGATAGTTTTAAGGGATATATCTTATTAGAAGATTTATTTCCTTATAGATAGATTTAAGATAGATTAGTTTCTCTTTAAATACTCTTGTCTACCCTTTGTTTTTCTCTATACACAATCAACTGCCTTGGAGGTGAAGTAAGGGGAAAAGAGAGAAGAGAGAGGGGGCGTGAGGAGAGAGGAGAGGACGAGTTGGAGTAGCTTAGAAGACAAGTTTTGGATTCAAGTTGTAAGCTTTCTCTTTTATTTAATTCAGTTGTTTTCAATTATGATTTGTGAGTAGTTCTTCTTCTAAGGTTAGGGTTAAACCCAAAAATGGTTGTGCGTACTTATTTATGATCATGTTTTGATTGTTTTTATTGCATGAATCTATTCTCTTACTCTTAATCCTTGAAACGAAAGTTGAAGGGAATTTCTCATTCATAGTTGAAGCGAAAGCAGAAACCTTGAATCAGAATAGTCAATTTAGGGTTTTGAAGTAAAAGTGGATCTATGCTAGTTGAAGTAGAAGAGATTAGATAGTAAGTTTATTAATTAAACAAAAGTTAGTTGATTTACTTGCTTAGGTTGACGAAAGTTGACACCTTTATGTTCTAAAAGCATGATCTTTATGTTTCATAAATGTTTGTATGCATGATTATTGTTGTGGTGACACCTTTACCATAGATTTCCTCTCTTATTTAATAAAAACCCTAGCTTTGTTGATTGCTTGCGCCCCAAGTAACAAAACTTAGCACTGACTTTCTTCATGTGGACGATCTTGACCTCCCTATACACAGCGGGGTCTTGACTACAAATTTTATTTGTTGTTAAATAAATCCCTTTCAAAAATAGCCCTCTTAAAGGCGGTGATTGTGGTCTTCTCGTCACACCCGTCTATCTCGGCATAGCACTCCATGAAGCAATTAGCGACGCGGCGCAAACTTTTGCTTTTCTCTTTTCTAAGGCCGAATAGCATGTCCAAAGACACTGTCGAGGTAAAATATTGGATATGTAAAGTGCCTCACGAACTCGGTAGCAAATTGATTGCATGATCGGATTGATCTAGGTTTCAAGCTTTGGAACCATTTCAATGCGCCCTTGTCGAGGCTACCCGGGAACATCATGCACATAGTTGCATTGCCGAACACCCATAAAGCCATCTTAATATCTTATGCAAAAAAGAGGCTATATATGTGGTTCACGGGGTCTGAATGCCCATCATATAGAGCAAATGATGGTGGTGAGAATTTTGCCAGAGGCTTGGCCCGTTGGATGCTTTTATGGATTGGTGTCAAGCAACATGAGATGGTTGCGTCCTCCGATTGGGTGGGAAAATTAAATACTGATGGGGTTGCTAGAGGCGATAATAGTGAAGCTGGTGGGGGAGGCATTGTCCGTTCGGACTCCAATGCTTTTATTCGAGCATATGCATTTAGATATGGCTCGTGTAACCCTCTTAGAGCAGAAATTTGGGCCATTTATCATGGATTATGGGTTGCCCTCAACACCGAAATACCAAGATTCATTATTGAAATTGATTCTCTTGTCACGTGCAATATGTTGAACTCCAAGAGCAACACAACCCACCTCGACTTCTACCTTGTTGATCATTGTTTGCAATTGATCACAAATGGCCATTGGAAAGTTCAAGTTCAACATGTCCATCGAGATGTAAAGGTTGCTGCCCACAATTTTACACAACTCTCCTTTCAAATATCTGAATCTTTTACTAAATTTATATTTATTTTCCCCTATTTTTTTTATCTATTTTAGAGAACGATGTATACCCTCTTAGGGGTGACTAATGCTTTTTGGATGAAATAAAACTCAAGCTTATCTTGATTCTAGACAAAAAAAATCATATGGTTCACATTCAAAATTTAACAAAATATATATTTCACCACATAAAAATTACTACCTATTTTACAAATTTTAATATTAAAAATGTTTTTACGAAGTTAGAAATAAGTATCAAACTTTCATAAAACACTAAGAATCCAACATTTTGTTTACATTAAATTCGTTATACGTTATAAGTCGTTATACATTGTAATAAGACACTTGTAATATAATGACATAATTTATTACACGTCATAATTTCTATATACAATGACATAATTCTTTCTAAGTCATATGTACATCGTGATATGACATAAGTTGTAAAGTCATAACGCTTTTCGTGATGTGTGGAATGCGTTGGCTGGTAACATGCTTTTGAATGCATTTTCTCAATGCAACAAATTCAAGATTGGATTTTTCTAACCCTCTTAGAGTGGAAATTTTTTCCATTTATCATGGATTACGGGTTGCCCTCAACATCGAAATAGCAAGACTCATTCTTGAAATTAATTCTCTTGTCGTGTGCAATATGCTGAACTTCAAGAGCAACACAACTCACCCCAACCGCTAACTTGTTGACCGTTGTTGGCAATTGATCAGAAATGACTGTTGGGAAGTTCGAGTTCAATATGTCCATTGAGATGAAAATGTTGTTGCCCACAATTTTGCACAACTCTCCTTTCAAATATCTAAATCGTTTACTGAATTTATATCTATTCCCCCTAGTTTCTTTTATCTATTTTAGAGAATGATGTATCCCTCCTAGGAGTGACTAATGCTTTTTGGATGAAATAAAACTCCAAGTTAGCTTGATTGTAGACAAAAAAAATCATAATGTTCATATTCAAAATTTAACTAAATATATATTTCACTACATAAAAATTACTACCTATTTTACAAATTTCAACATTAAAAATATTTTAACTAAGCTAGAAATAAGTATGAAACTCTCATGAAACGGTAAGTATCCTACATTTTGATTACATTAAAGTCGTTATACGTTATAATAAGAGACTTGTAGTATAACGCAATAATTTATTACACGTCATAATATATATATATATATATATATATATATTTACTGACATTATTCTTTTTACGTCATAAGTACGTCATGATATGACATAAGTTGTATCATCATAGCGCTTTTGTTTATGTTCCTAAAAACACACGTTATAAGTTGTTACGTACGATATAATTCGTTTACGTTAGACTTGTCAATCGGGTCGGGTCGAGCGGGTTCAGGTTTGGTCACTTCGGGTTCAGGTTAAATCGGTTTCGGTTTCGTTATGGGTCACGAGGCAATCGGGTCGGGTTGTTGCGGGTTTTCGGTCGGGTCGGGTTGACCAGCGTGTCTAAAATATCCTTTTTTATATGATTATTAAAATCAATTTTAAATTAAATAATAATATTTAATTATAATATTTTCATTTTTTAATAATAAAATATATTATAATTTTCAAAATAAAATTTAAAAATCTATAAATATACTAAATCGCTCAACCCAACGGGTTTCGAGTTCTATCGGGTTCGGTTGATTTCGGGTTTCGAGTTCAAATTTTCGGGTCTTGACCCTAAAATTATCGGTCGGTTCAGGTCGGGTTAGCGGATTAGGTCAGCTTTTAACAACTCTAGACACATGTAATATAACAACATAATTTATTATATGTTATAAGTTCTATATATATACTGACATAATTCTTTCTACGGCATAAGGACGTCATGATATGACATAAGTTGTAATGCCATAGCGCTTTTGTCTTTGTTCCTAAAAACACACATTATAATTTGTTACGTACGACATAAATTTGTTATACGCTATTGATGAAACCCGAAATAAACGCGCCATAAACGGGAATTAAATAAATACTAACTCTCAAGATTCGTACAACCAAACGGTTTTCGTACGTGGATTATTCCTCCTCCCCACCCCTCAGCCGATTGTTTTTGTGCTCTTTACGAATAAAGCCTTTAGACTTTATACCGTTTATAGCGCGATCTCACTCAGAGATCAAACACGTCGAGCTTTGGCAAAACGAGATAGTTCTCGAGCCAGAGAGGATTTTCGACCCTTTAAATCGTACGCCAACTTGCTATTTATAAGAAAATATTGCTTGCTCAAGCGATTATACCCGATGTGGGATGAGACTTGGAAATCCTTTAAAACACTTTACCTACTCGTACGCACATGATGATGATGCATGAGAGTGTGCTGATTTTGTTGACTCTTAAAGATAGTTATTTGAATTGCTAATTCACTCACATGGTTTTGGACCAGGAGCACACACGCACATAAGATTCGTTTGGGCCCATTAGAATGGATTAATATAATTTGCCCCAAGCCCGTTTGCATTTCTATAAGATCAAATGGCTTATAAATGTTTTGATTGTCCACGTAAATACTACGTGGCCATGCAACTCAATTCTCAAGCATATATATATGCCGATTTTAGACGTGTATATATAACACGTCATGCCGTCTCTTTTTATATTTACTAATTTCCGTTTTAATATTTAACGGTTATTTCGTGCACCATCAGTTATGGTGTTTTTTTTCCTGCACATATATATTGTATATAGTTATGTATTCTATAAAAATGTTTATAAGCTCTCTAATGGTGTTAAACCATTGGATCAAACCAATAATCACTTTTAATACTCCTTGCGTCTAAGTTTTTTTTTTCATTTAAGCATTTTACATAAATATTAAGACAAACACTATTCTTACTAGAATACCCCTATTAAATCATCAATACATATAATTAATTCTCATCTTTTTTTTATTCCAACTTAATTAGTTGAGGGTAAAACTTGAAATTATGGACAAAATAACTAGAAAGCCAAATAGAATTAGACAATTAATTGAGTCTAAACGACCAAATGGACTTAGACGGAGGAAGTAGAAGATATACTTATTTATTACCGAATAAGTGAAATATTTGCTCCTGAAAAAAGCACAAGTGATATATCATGTGACATTGAATGTAGTAATTACATAATGGTAACCCCATCCTCAACAAGTTCAAAAATTCACTATTTTAATTGCTCCGCGTTTAATTTGATTAATTACTTACCTTCTATTATGATAAGGAGTTTTATTTTACCCTTATTTATTTCCATATAGTTCAACTTAATTATATACATTTAGAATGTTATCCGAGAAGTTTATTACTCCATATACTATAGAAGTAGTGTATAATTTTTCAAATAATAATAAAAAATAAGGTAAAATGGATATATTGGAGGTGAGCTCATGCGCCTACTATAGTCTGTGGCCGGCAACCGTGAGTCTGTAACTACCATTGTGTAAAATCGATGGTGCATGCTGAGCTCACATTACAGTTTGCAGATCATAACCACTTTAAATGGGTAAATTTCAAGAATAAAGTTGGACCGTCCGATCTCTAGGCTTTTTGTATTTCGTGTCAGTAGTTTGACTGTCCACGCTTCACTTGTTTGTTGTGCTCCCTTGTTACGACTCAAGCATGAAGCCTCCTCCACAAAGACACAAAGCTCTTCATTCCTCAGTTACAATCTCTTTGCAAAACGACAACTCTCTCCTGCCTCTTTTCCCTCTACTCTTCCCCATTTTTATTCTCCAAAAACAAAACACAATGATATTATCCTGTAACATTTTACCTATAAAAATGAAAAAAGTAACTAATTCTTACTATATATATATATATATATTTGCGTATGGAAATAAGGAGTGATGGTATTCTCTAACTGCATGTATATGAGCACATGACCATTACTACAAATTGCTATAATTGTTGATTCCTTAAAGGTTCTAGCATATAATGCAAGTAAATATAAGTCATTAGTTTGATATGATTAGCCTTTTTAAGTCTAATAAGAAAGGTTAATTATAACGACATATAATAGGGATTATACTATAGTAAGGGTATGTTCGGTATTATGATATGAATTGAAGTTGAAGTTGATATGAGTTGAAGCCAAAATTGAAACTTATTTTGGTAGATTATTTTATTTTAGATATTCGGTCCAAAAAGTTTATTAAAGTTAATTTTCTAAATAGTAATGGTAGAAATTAAAAAAAGATATTAAAATATATTAAATAAAAGATTTAATTTATAATTTTTGGATAATATATGCAAAAGTTTTACATATATAAGATTTTATAAACTCATATAAAATGTTGGTCCCTGAGCACTTAATGCATCGTGGATATTGACCGCCTTAGAGCATATTGAGAAGATAATTCTTTGAAATGAGAATGTCCTTTTATTCCATAACTATTAGATTTAACTTGTATAGATATTTTTATAGATTTTTCAAAGGTTTTTTTTTCCGATTAGGTTATATTTCCATGAGGAGAATTATACTAACATAGAATAGGAAAAACTTTGTTTATAATCCAATCATATTTATGGCTCATTTGGTATTTGTTGATGAAAGGAAATGTTTAAGAGCATGAATGTAGTCCATTTTTAGTTTATGGTTCATTGATAAAAATGGTAAGCATTACCCCCTTTTCCCCATTTTTTATGTAAAACTTGAGATAATTCTCTCCATCTCTCTAATACGGAGTATGAGATAACCATATGTTTCCTTTCCCTTTTCTTTCCTATTGTTATACCAAATGAGGGCTTAGGGGTAACTAAAAAAGGATAATTGTCAAATATCCCACATAAGGTAATCTATCTAACACTGAGACAAGTTAAACCAAACTCATGATGTTAACTCTTCCCATATTTAGCATGTTGATTATCAAGCCTCATTGAAGAAGTTATTGTATTAGGTATTTGTATTTGTTAAATTTGATTAAATTGATCTAGATATACTGAATTTATCTTAATTTCACTTATCTAGTAATACCTTAATTTTATTTTTTTTCTTTTTATTTTCTAGGGTTAGAGCGAACCACAACTTGCCCCTAGTTTCTTCCCTTGTATTGCATAATTTTTTAGTACAAATTTAAATATATAAACTAAAACAATGTACTACAAATACGTAGAGCATACCCTAACACTCAAGAGAATTTAAACACTAAACGAACTAGATCAAGAAACCTTCTTTTAGAAACTAAAACCCTAAAAGGATAGTCAACAACGCTTCAAAAAATAAAATAAAATTCCTAAATAAATAAAATTAGTAAAATCTTTTGAAAACAACGTTCTTATCTTATGCCCTTAGGGCATAGGATAGAAAATTACTAACTCAAAAACTATCATTTCAAAAATAATTATTAAATTTGATATATGTAAGGATATTTTTAAGAAACTAAATACATCTTATCCAAAAAAAACTATCATATCCAAAAATAAAACTAATATATTAATTATTTTTTTTAATATATAAATATAATTAATTCAAAATAATCCAATCAATTTTAACCAATAAAATTAATTTAAAAATAGGGGTGAAGAACAAATGCGTCGTTCTAATTTAGTAGGGGTGAATCAAGAAATTTCTCCCCCCCCCCCCCCCCCCCACCCTTCTTATTTATAAAAACTTGGTAAATGTCACACATTGATTGGGGATGCATATAAAATAGTAAAATACAATGAAAGTGATCGAAGTAGGAGCGATGCATATAAAAATTTAGAGACACTTGGCACTTGGCACTTGGCACTTGGCAATTGCATGCCAATAAATAGTTTTGCCATGCAATATGCTATTAACCCAAATTTTTAAGTTTTTGCATGCAACACAAGTGTATCATCCTTCTACTTTGTGACCAATGTGGCAATGTCCAAGTATTGATTTATTTTTAAATGATTTTGTTTATGGTTGAGTTGTATATGTGGTAGTGATTTGTCACGTTTTGTAACTGAAAAACTGGGTTGTTGAAGTTTACATTGACTTTTGTATGTATAAGATATTTTTTTAATGTTCAGGTTATTATATACCATAATAAACAATGATATACCCAATTATGGACAAAATATTAATATATTTTAAATTTATATTTATATTCAAGTGTGCGTAGCTATTTGGATATGCTCCAGAAATTGTTACACTTTTGGTATATTATTTGCTTGAAGTAATAAAAAACATTAATAGGTAGTCCACGTTTTCTTGCCATGTACACTTTTCATCTTTTGGCTTTTCAAGTATTATAAGGATATCTAAAACAACTTTCACATATTATTAAAAATTAAAATTTTGGAGAATTTAACTAATTTATTTAACCTAATAGTTTTTCTATCAAATTTTATATAATAGAATGCAAAGAAAAAATGGATATAGTTTCAATAGAGTTGGCAACAAATTCTATGAGTATGTTTTGAACAATCTTGATTCTTAAATGAAAAATCAATGACTTAGATTAGATTATTCTCTATACATATCAACTTATTATTATTATTATTATTATTATTATTATTATTATTATTATTATTATTATTATTATTATTATTATTATTATAATTTTAATTAATTTACCTAAAATTTACCAATTTTTTTATAGAATTTTAAAACTTTATCCATAAAATTTATAATAAACTTCATGGAAACAAGACCGTAATTAATTAGTTCAGCTTGTTCAAGTTTCAAGCTAGATATTTATCCCTAATAATTATAAAATTTATTTTCATCCTATTTTTAATTTCGTGGCAACCTTCTCTTGTGGCAACAACTTTTTTTTTGTGGGCAAGCCAAACACAAAAATTTTAGCTTTGCATTTTCATCAGCTAGTTGGACTTTAGGTTATTGTGTGTGACAAACAAATTAATTGAACTCCTCATCAGTTTACATATGGTTGGCATAAATCAAAAAAAAAAACTTAGGGTAGGCAATATGCCATGCACATGTAATCAAATACTATAAATATCACATTCGTCATAAAAAATGTAACTTATTACCAAAAGACTACATCGAATTAACCACTACCTGAATAGGACCTTCAATATCAATCTCCATAGTTAACAAAGAATTTTATAGTTGTCACCCCTTTAATTTCTTCCTTCATCTGATCAACCTTCAACCCTAATCAAAGACAGATGCAAAGGATATGTTCCCTTCCTTCTACTAAATCTGATCAACCTTCATCTGTTCAAGCTAGAATTGGGGCTTGATACAAGGCCTTGTCCAGAATGACATATGTTGCAAGTTAGCCTCTATTATTGTTGACCCACTTGAGACTACCACTAATAATCTATTTTGGTGTTTGACAAGTTCAAGCTAGTTTTCCACAAGTTCTACCATTAATCTTATCTGAAATGCCCAAAATGATGCTTCCATATCGGTATGGAATCATATCTGGAGCGTCAAGGCAGAAAAAAGAATAAGATAAGTTTTGTTCATGGTTGCACATAACAAGATCATGTGGCATGGAGGAAACAGGCATGCTTCCGAATGCCTTTTTCTCAATGCAATACACTCAGGATTGGATTTCGTTGAACTTGAGGAGAAAGGACCAATAGTCTACTCGTTTTGCTTATATGGTTTGTCACTCGTGGAAATTTAGGAACGAGTTGATCTTTAAAGCCAAATTTTGTATTTCGAAGCTATCATCTATAAAGGTGGAATAGTCGAATCTTTATCTAGCCACAAAAGAAAATTTCAGCTTGAACTCTAATCAATCTACAACTATATCTGTGACAAGCAACATGAGATGGTTGCGTCCTCCGATTGGGTGGGAAAATTAAATACTGATGGGCATGCTAGAGGAATAATAATGAAGTTGGTGGCGGGGGGGGCATTGTCCGTTCGGACTCCGATGCTTTTATTCGAGCATATGCATTTAGATGTGGCTCGTTAAACCCACTTAGAGCAGAAATTTGGGCCATTTATCATGATTATGGGTTGCCCTCAACATTGAAATACCAAGATTCATTATTGAAATTGATTCTCTTGTCGCTTAAAATATGCTAAACTCCAAGAGCTACACAAACTCACCCCAGCTTCTACCTTGTTGACCGTTGTTTGCAATTGATCACAAATGGCCACCGAAAAGTTCAAGTTCAACATGTCCGTCGAGATGCAAATACTGCTGTCCACAATTTTACACAACTCTCCTTTAAAATATCTGAATCTTTTACTGAATTTATATCTATTCCGCCTAGTTTTTTTTTAATCTATTTTAGAGAATGATGTATCCCCTCTTAGGGGTGACTGATGCTTTTTGGATGAAATAAAACTCAGGCTTATCTTGATTCTAGACAAAAAAATTCATATGGTTCATATTTAAAATTTAACAATATATACATACATATATATATATATCACCACATAAAAAGTACTACCTATTTAATAAATTTCAATATTAAAAATGTTTTTACTAAATTAGAAATAAGTATGAAACTTTCATAAAACACTAAGAATCCAACATTTTTGATTACATTAAAGTCGTTATATGTTATAAGTCGTTATACATTGTAATAAGACAGTTGTAGTATAACGGCATAATTTATTATACGTCATAATTTCTATATATACTGACATAATTCTTTCTAAGTCATAAGTACGTCGTGATATGACATAAGTTGCAACGTCATAGCGCTTTTTCTTGATGTGTGGAATGTGTTGGCTGGTAACATGCTTCTGAATGCATTTTTTTGAATGCAACACACTCAAGATTGGATTTTGCTAAACTTGAGGTAAAAAGAACATCGGTATTCTCGTTTCACTTAAATGGTCTGGCACTCGTGGAAATGTAGGAACGAGTTGATATTTAAAGCCAAATATTATATTTCGAAGTTGCCATCTATAGTAGTGGAAAAATCGAATCCTTATCTAGTCACAAAGGAAAAATTCAGCTTGAACTCTGATCAATCTGCAACTACATGTATGACAAGGAACTTGGGATGGATGCGTTCTCCGATCGGTTGGGCAAAATTAAATACTGATGGGGTTGCTAGAGGTAATAATAGTGAAGTTGGTGGTGGAGGCATGGTACACTCGGGCTTTGGTGATTTTATTCGAGCATATGTATTCACATGTGGCTCGTGTAACCCTCTCAGAGCGGAAATTTGAGCCATTTATCATGGATTACGGGTTGCCCTCAACATCGAAATCCCAAGACTCATTATTGAAACTAATTCTCTTGCCGCGTGCAATAGGCTGAACTTCAAGAGCAACACAACCCACCCCAATCGCTACCTTGTTTACCGTTGTTGGCAATTGATCACAAATGACTGTTGGGAAGTTCGAGTTCAATATGTCTCTTAAGATGAGAATGTTGTTGCCCACAATTTTGCACAACTCTCCTTTCCAATATCTAACTCGTTTACTGAATTTATATCTATTCCCCCTAGTTTTTTTTATCTATTTTAGAGAATGATGTATCCCCTATGGGGGTGACTAATTCTTTTTGGATGAAATAAAACTCCAGGTTAGCTTGATTGCAGACAAAAAAAAAAATCATAATATTCATATTCAAAATTTAACAAAATATATATTTCACTACATAAAAATTACTACCTTTTTTACAAATTTCAACATTAAAAATATTTTACTAAGTTAGAAATAAGTACGAAACTCTCATGAAACAGTAAGAATCCAACATTTCATTACATTAAAGTCGTTATACATTATAATAAGAGACTTGTAGTATAACGACGTAATTTATTATACGTCATAAGTTCTATACATACTGATGTTATTCTTTTTACGTCATAAGTACGTCATGATATGACATAAGTTGTATCATCATAGCGCTTTTGTTTTTGTTCCTAAAAACACACGTTATAAGTTGTTACATACGACATAATTCGTTGTACGTTATTGTGATTTATTTTGTCCCGCACAAATATATATAGCTATTTACTGTGTAACAGTATTTATAAACTCTTTAATGGTATTAAAATTTTGGATCAAACTAATAATCACTTTTGGATCAAACTAGCAACAACATAATTTATTATATGTTATAAGTTCTATATATACTTCCATAATTCTTTCTACGTCATAAGTACGACGTGATATGACACAAGTTGTAACGTCATAGCGCTTTTGTCTTTGTTCCTAAGAACACACATTATAAGTCCTTATGTACGTCATAAATTCGTTATACTTTATGGTGATTTTTTTGTCTTGCACACATACACTGTATATAGTTATTTATTCTATAAAAATGTTTATAAACTCTTTAATGGTATTAAAACTTTGGATCAAATCAATAATCACTTTTAATAATTCCCCCGTCTAAGTCTATTTGTCCTTTAAGCATTTTACACAAATACTAGAAGTATATGCCCGTGCATTTGCACAGGTTAATAATTTTTTTTTACATATTATATTCCATCAATGAAGTTTTTGAAGTTGTTTATCTTTTTTACATATAAGTACCACATGCATTTGCAATTGACATTCAATTAGTGTTGTGTTATTTTATTATTATGAATATTACTTTGAATTTTATAAATATAAGGATGATACCAAGTGTGAAAGATAAAAAGACTATGATGGAATATTCCTATAAAATAACATATAAAATATATTTTGAGTATAATAAATTTGCTGTTTATTTTATAAAAAAATTGTTTATGTAAAAAATCTTTTAAGTTTATTAACAAAGCGATATTTTTTTTCATAACTAAGGCCCGCATTGATTGAAAAAGAAAACTAACCTCACAAAGTGAATGCAATTAATAAGATTCTTTTCATTTACTTCTAATATAAGTATAATAAATTATGCAATAAAAAATTTAAAATTTTAATCATAATTATGTCATTGAATGACAAAAAATACAAATTTACTATGTAGAAGATAGATAGATTAAGACAAGCACTATTCTTACTAAAATACCCCTATTAAATTATCAATACATACAATTAATTCTCCTCTCTTTTTATCCAACTTAATTAGTTGAGGGTAAAACTGGAAATTATTGGACAAAATAGCTAGAAGACCAAATAGAATTAGACAAATAATTGAGTCTAAAAGGCTAAAAAGGCTTAGATGGAGGGAATAGAAGATATACTTATTTATTACCAGATAAGTGATATATTTGCTCTTGGAAAAAGCACAAATGATATATCATGTGACATTGAATGTAGTAATTACATAAATTAATGCATTGTGAAACTGGTAACCCCCAAAGTAATAAGCATTTAATGGACATAGTTAATTAATGCATCATTATTATCATCTATTCTTATCCGATTGACTCAGTCTTCTTCTTTTACACACAATGTAATAGTGATTCACAGCTTTCATACTAACTGAATTTTGAGAACTGACAAATCTAACTGCGTATATTTCAGCCTCAAAAAAATATCTATCCCTTACACCCTAATTCAACAACCTAACGTTAGGATTATTGACTTTAAATAGGTAGACAAATTGTTCAGTTTGTATATTTGATTAAGTGCTAAAACGGGTTAATTAGCTAATTTCCTTTCATGGTGGTATTTTGTAATTATTAGAATATTGAGTAACCTCTCACTCAAAATTATCGTGTCTCCGCCGCTTCAACATCTTTATATACCTACCCCCACTCTCCTTTTCATCACACACTCATTCAAACGTCACTCGATCGGTCTGAATTTCGGAGTCTCTTTCTCTCCACTCACTCCAAATCAATGGCAATCCAAAGGGACCTTGCCAAGCGCCTCCTCCACCTCTCCGCCTCCGTGAAGCCTGCTCCGTGCTCCAATATTGCCGGATCGGTCTCCCGACGCGGTTACCTGTCAGCGCCGGACGCTGCTAGCCGTGGATTCTTCCAGCGATTTCTCCAGCGAAGGGCGATCAACCAGGCGACCTTTGCTCCGGCGAGGATCCCGCAATTTATGGCCATGCCACTAGGGGAGGATCTTCGGGAGAGGCTGAGGGATACAAGAGTTTCGGCTCTAGGAGGTGGCGGAATGACGGCTGAGAATGTGAAGAGGATCGTGTGGGTGGCGCTGGTGGAGATGGTGAAGGAGAGGCTGAGGTCGGCCAAGGAGGCCACGTTGGCCTACTCTGAGTACCTCCGCATCTGCGTGGACGCTTGCAAGAACGAAGCTCGCGGTCTGGAGATGGCCAAGCTGCTCGATGAGTCCGCCAACGTCGTCGTTTTGGGCAATGTTGTGTTTCTCCATCCTCAACAGGTTCAAAGATTCTCTATTTTAATTGCTCCGTATTTAATTTGATTAATTACTAATCTTCTATTATGATGAAACGTTTTATTTTACCCATATTTCTTTCCATATAGCTCAACTTAATTATATACATATAGAATGTAATCCAGGAAGGTTATTACTCCGTATAAAAATATACTATACAAGTACTATATAATTTTTCAAATAATAATAAAAAATGAGGTAAAATGGATAAATTGGAGGTGAGCTCACGTGCCTACTATAGTTTGTGGCAACCGTGATTCAGTAATTGCCGTTGGGTAAAATCGATGGTGCATGCTGAGCTCACACTAGAGTCTGTAGATCATAAACGCTTTAAACGGGTAAATTTCAAGAATAAAGTTGGATCGTCCGATCTCCAAGCTTTTTGTATTTTGTGTCAGCAGTTTGACGGTCCACGCTCCACTTGTTTGTTGTGCTCCCTTGTTACGACTCAAGCATGAAGCCTCCTCCACAAAGGCACAAAGCCCTTCCTTCCTCTGTTACAAACTCCCTGCAAAACGACAACTCTTTGTTGCCTCTCTTCCCTCTAATCTTCCCCATTTATTCTCCAAAAACAAAACACAATGATATTATCGTGTAACATTCTATAAAAATGTATATAAAATCTTTAATGGTATTATAAACTTTGGATCAAACCAATAATCATTTTTAATACTCCCTCCATCTAAGTCTATTTATCCTTTAAGCATTTTACACAAATATTAAGACAAGCACTCTTTTTAATAAAATACCCCTATTTAATAATCAATGCATATAATTAATTCTCATCTTTTTTTATTCCAACTTAATTAGTTGAGGGTAAAATTTGAATTATTGGACAAAATAGCTAGAAGGCCAAATAAAATCAAACAATTATTTGAGTCTAAAAGGGCCAAATAGACTTAGACGAATGGAGTAGAAGATATATTTGTTTATTACCGGGTAAGTGATATATGGAAAAAGCACCAGTGATATATCATGTGACATTGAATGTAGTAATTACATAAATTAATGCATTCTGATTGGTTGTGAAACTAGTAACCACCAAAGTAATAAGCAATTAATGGACGTAGTTAATTAATGCATCATTATTATCATCTATTCTTATCCGATTGACTCAGACTTCTTCTTTTACACACAATGTAATAGTGATTCACAACTTTCATACTAACTGAATTTTGACAATTGAAAAATCTAATTGCGTATATTTCAGCCTCAAAAAAATATCTATCCCTTACATCCTAATTCAACAACCTAACACTAGGATTATTGACTCTAAATAGGTAGACAATTATTCAATTTATCTATTTGATTAAGTGCTAAAAAGTGTTAAGTAGCTAATTTCCTTTCCTTGTATTTTGTAATTATCGGAATATTGTGTCACCTCTCCCACTCAAAATTATAGTGTCTCCGCCGCTTCGGCAACTTTATATACCCGCCCCCACTCTCCCTTTTCTCACACACTCATTCAAACGTCACTCAATCGGCCCGAATTTCGGAGTCTCTTTCTCTCCACTCACTCCAAAATCATTGGCAATCCAAAGGGACCTTGCCAAGTGCCTCCTCCACCTCTCTTTCGTCGTGAGTCCGCCAACGTCATCGTTTTGGGCAACGTTGTGTTTCTCCATCATCAACAGGTTCAAAGATTCACTATTTTAATTGTTCCATATTTAATTTGATTAATTACTAACCTTCTATTATGATGAAGTGTTTTATTTTACCCTTATTTCTTTCCATATAGTTCAACTTAATTATATACATCTAGAATATAACCAAGAAATTTATTACTCCGTATAAATATATACTATATAAGTAGTATATAAATTTTCAAATAATAATAGATAATGAGGTAAATGGATAAATTGGAGGTGAACTCACGTGCCTACTACAGTTTGTGGCAACCGCGAGTCTGTAATTGTTGTTGGGTAAAATCGTTGGTGCATGTTGAGCTCACACTACAGTTTGCAGATCATAACCGCTTTAAATGGGTAAATTTCAAGAATAAAGTAGGACCGTCCGATCTCTAGGATTTTTGTATTTTTTGTTAGCAGTTTGAAAGTCCACGCTCCACTTGTTTGTTGTGCTCCCTTGTTACGACTCAAGCATGAATCCTCCTCTACAAAGGCACAAAGCCCTTCCTTCATCGGTTACAAACTCTATGCAAAACGACAACTCTCTGCTGCCTCTCTTCCCCATTTTTTCTCCAAAACAAAACATAATGATATTATCCTGTAACATTTTACCTATAAAAAATGAAAATAAAATTAGTAACTGATTCTTACAATATATATATTTGCATATGGAATTTATTGCAGCTGGCAAAATCGGTTGAGACAGTGCTCTGGCAATCGGTGGGCCTACCGAACGACCCAAGAAAGAAAGAGTTGGATGAAATGGAGAGGCAAAAGGCCCAAATTGACGAAGAGGCCCAATTGCTTGTGAAAAGAGAGTTGTATTTTGGACTGGTCCTGATGGTGGCCCAAACTGTGGGCTTTATGAGGCTGACGTTCTGGGAGTTGAGTTGGGACGTGATGGAGCCCATTTGTTACTTTGTGGCATCGACGCACTGCGCCTTGGGCTACGGCTTCTTCATCCTCACCTCCACCGAGCCATCGTACGAGGGATACTTCAAGCGCCGCTTCAGAGACAAGCAAGCCAAGCTCATGAAAGAGCGTAACTTCGATGTGGGCAAGTATGAGAGTCTTCGCAAGGCATTTAACCCGCCAACGCTTGGGTCATTCCAGGGTGTTGAGAAGGGAGTTGGAGACCTTGGTAATTAGAAGAAGAGTATTGTAGATATCCAAAAAACAAAAAAAAAATAATGTAAGGCATGGAAAAAGGGGTGAGGGGTGAATGAATCACCCCTTTCGTTCTAAGAAAAGGGTGATGGGTGGGAATTGTCGGACGTTATTAGAGGGTTTTATGCGTTTCCATGCAAGTTTGTTTTTGTTTAGTTTAATAGAATGAAAATAAGAAGTGATGGTATTCTCTCACTCCATGCATATGAGCACATGACCATCACTACAAATTGCTATAATTGTTGATTCCTTAAAGTTTTTGGTATAAAATGCAAGTAGATATAAGTCATTAATTTGGTATGATTAGCCTTTTTAAGTCTAATAAGAAAGGTCAATTGTAACGACATAGAATAGGATTATACTATAGTAAGGGTATATTCGGTATTATGAAATGAATTGAAGCTGAAGTTGATATGAGTTGAATCTACAATTGAAACTTATTTAGGAGCTGAAGCTGATGAATTTTATAGCTAAATTTCGAAACTTATTTTGGTAGATTGTTTTATTTTAGACATTCGATCCAAAAAGTTAATTAAAATTAATTTTTTAAATAGTAATGGTCGAAATTACAAAAAGATGTTGGGCTCTAAGCACTTAGTGCATGGTGTATATTGACCACCTTAGAGCATGTTGAGAAGATAATTCCTTGAAATGAGAACGTCCTTTTATTCCATACCTACTAGATTTAACTTGTATAGAAATTTTTATAGATTTTTCAAAGGTTTTTTCCTGATTAGGGTATAGTTTCCATGAGGAGAATTATAATGACATAGAATAGAGAAAACTTTGTTTATAATCTAATCATATTTAGGGCTCGTTTGGTATTTGCTGATGAAAGGAAATAGTTAAGAGCATGAATCTAGTCCATTTTTAGTTTATGGTTCATTGATCAAAATTGTAAGCATTACCCCTTCTTCCCTGACCCATTTTTTATGTAAAACTTGAGATAATTCTCCTCACCCCTCTAATATGAGATAATCATATCACCTATTTTTCTCTAACCATTACCCCCTCCTCTCATTTTTCTTTCAAAAAATAGAAAATCACTACCATTTTACATATAAATATGTTTATTTTCCCTTTCATTTCCTATTGTTATACCAAATGAGGGGGTAACTAAAAAAGGATAGTTGTCAAATGTCCCACGTAAGGCAATCTATCTAAGACTAAGACAAGTTAAACCAAACTCATGATGTTAACTCTTCTCATATTCAACATGATTATTATCAATCCTCATTGAAGAAGTTTTTTTTTTTGATTTGGTAAAATTTAGGGTAGCCCAAGTACTACTTGGACTAGCCTAGAGCACCCGTAAACGGATGAAAAATGGTTGATAACTAGTTTTTAAAGAGAAAGGGGCAAACCGCCGCCCCGAGGGTTCGAATTGGAGACCTCATGCACAAGTGTTGAGGCCTTAACCGACCGAACTATGCGCCATGCGCAATCCTCATTGAAGAAGTTATTGTATTATTTATTTGTATTTGTTAAATTTGATTATACTGATATAGACAAGGATACTTTAAAAAAACTATATGTATCTTATTTAAAACGGTCTTTTTAACCTATGCCCTTAGGACATAGGATAAGAAACCTTCTTTTAGAAACTAAAACCCTAAAAGGATAGTCATAAGCCCTTCAAAAAATAAAATAAAATTCCTAAATAAATAAAACTAGTAAAATATTTCGAAAACAAGGTTCTTATCTTATGCCCTTAGGTCATAGGATAGAAAATTACAAATTTAAAAGCTACCATTTCAAAAATAATTATTAAATTTAATATATGTAAGGATATTTTTAAGAAACTATATGTATCTTATCTAAAAAAAACTATCATATCCAAAAATAAAACTAATATATTAATTATTTTGTTTAATATATAAATATAACTAATTAAAAATAATCCAATCAAATTTCAACCAATCAAATTAATTTAAAAATAGATGGATGATGTGGTTTAATGTGTGACCATATTTTAACCTCCATCAGTAATGATGATTCCAAACATTAGAACAAGAATTGATAACTAAGCTTTATCATAGACGGAACCAAAAATGAAAATATTGGTAAGTTGGATTTATTTTGTAAATTAAATTACCTTGATTTCCATATATTTAGTACTAAATTTATCTAGGTAGACTGAATTTATCTTAATTTCACTTTTCTAATAATACCTTAATTCTATTTATTTTTATTTCTTTTTTCTTTTTATTTTCTAGGGTTAGAGCGAACCACAACTTGTCCCTAGTTTCGTCCCTTGTATTGCATAATTTTTTTAGTACAAATTTAAATATATAAACTAAAACAATGTACTACAAATATGTAAGGCATACACTCAAGAGCATTTAAACACTAAACAAACTAGATCAAGAAACCGAAAAGAGGTTCAAGACTACATTCTCTCTAATCCTATAACTGTTATTTGTATTCATAAGATTATGACTCTTATTTGCAATTAAGAGTTTTGGAGAGGAGAGACTACATTCATACATGTTGGGCATGCTTAGATTACTTGTACATCTTATAAGGTAACATAGTTGTTGCGTGGACCATAATAACTTTGAGATGACATCTTGACTCGAGGCCTACATGGTCATGCACTTTAATACTCGTTTGGGTTGGTCCAAAGTTTGTTCACTCAGTTCATGAACTTTTTTGGTAGTGATTTTTCTTAACAAGCCAATCTATTTCATTCGAGTCAAGTTGGGTCCAATGTGATAGAATATTTTTGATTATGTTGGGGTCCTTATGTGAATGAGTTAAGTATATTATATAGAAGTTTCAAAAGTGTTTAGAATGGATCAAATTTTGAAGAAGTTAATTATCCAAATAGACATTACAATGGCGGGCATATATTGTCATAAAACACAGAACAAATTGGAACCGGTTTTTTTTTTTATAATATTTAGACTGAAGACCAGACCGAAATTTCTCCTCCCGGTTTCATTTTGGATCGGGTTGTATTTTTTTTTGGAAAAAATAGTATTTTTTGACAAGGAAATAATTTGTCGTACAGAACAAGCCTAGTAGACCGAGAGACTGAGTACGTCAAATTGGCAGTCGGACAAGGCGATAAGAGAGCATAAGCACAATCGAGGGTTGAATTTTAGACTTTTGTGGACTAAGAATCGGACCAAAACTCTCTCGGTCCATTCCAAGCCCGATCCGAACCGATGGAGTTTTGGAATAGTTTAATATTACATGCGAAGCAACAATCCTTTTCAATATCTTACATAATTATGAATGAACATTAATAAACTACAATTCAGTTTTCTTAGTTTTTATTAATAACTAATAAGCCTATATATGATTGTTAGGATAAGTCGAGGCATTTAAAACTGAGAACAAGATGTATGCATTCAAAACTCCTAGACAATTTCATAACCCGAGAATAAGTTGGAGCATTCAAAACTAAGGGGTCAAACCAAGAGGACCATTCAAAACCAAGAGGGTCAAGCTGAGAGCTATCTAAAATGGAGGGTTAAATCGAGGGCAATCCAAAATCAATGGCAACTCAAAACCAAGGGACAAGCCAAGGGTACCTCAAAATCGTGGGACACGCTGAGAGCAACTCAAAATTAAGGGACGTACAAGCCGAGGGCAACTCAAAACCGGGGGACAAATCTCATACCGAGGAACAAGACATGGACAACTCAAATCTGTAGGACAAGTCAGTTGCAACTCAAATCAAGGGACAAACCAAGGGAAACTCTAACAGAGAGACAAGGTGAGGGTAACACAAAATTAAGGGAAAAACATGTAACATCCCCTTTTCATACAGGGATGTCACTACTAGTGGCCTTGAGAATACACTCCCAAGGTTACCCAAGGCATATAGTAATTACAAAAGTTAGCCATGAAACATTAAATGCGGAAACAAAATATTAAATACACTTGGTACATTGTTTACAGTATTAAAGTAACAATACTTAAGGAATGATCCTCACAAGTCGAGGATCTCACTACCAAAATTATTCAATCTTCGGAATCGGAAGTACTGAAATTATTAAATTAGTTGCGCCCAACTCCTTGAGACGCCCTTATCTTTAGTCTTTGATGACGACTCCTCCACCTGATGTACTGTGAAGGAAATACAGTTGACACCAGCCGACCATGCAAAGGAAAAGAGCAGTCGAGTTAGTCTTGTGATATAATAAACAAGTGGGCTTTCTAAGATGATTCTTATTTAGTGAAAGAGTGTAGGTTCGGGTATCAAAAACCTAATCAAAACGGGACAAACCCAGAAACTACATCTTTCCATGGGAAACCGGATGAATTTTCAATGGAGGGAAAACAAGGGATCATCGTATAGTTTGATGTTTCGAATTTTTTGATGCAGCGTGTTTTACTGTCTTATCCGTTCAAAAAGAAATCCGTTAAAAAAAAAAAAAACTGGGTTAACTCTCATATCACGGTTTGGGCTTAGAAGCCCAAACGCACCCTATGGGCTCAAATGGACGGACCAACCAATGTAGTCGTATTTTAGAAGGAAAAAAACGTACCGCCATAAGAATAGAATCAAAGAAACAACCAAATCCAATTTGCGGTACCCTATAATGATATTAACGCTGGAAAGCCCATCAAGGAGAATTTTCTTTCTACCTATTTCCCCCTCCCTGTATTTTTTGGGGTTTCTCCTCTCACCTCCAATTTTCCAATTTACCTGTCAAGTCTGGATCGATCCGTATCCTTCGAGCCTCAATCGATCTAAGCGCAAACTATCTACGGTTAGTTCTACCCTTCTTACGTTATTTCACACGCAATTGTTCTATCTGATCGCAATTTACTTCTATTGATTTTGTTCTGTGATTCGCATGTTCTCTTCGGTGTGAAACGTATCGATTTCTTACTCGTGGTCGTGACACTAATTAACCCTCGATTTTCATTGGTCTAGGGTTTGGTTTGTCTATGACTACAATATACTCACGCATTTGCAATTTCGCTTCTGAATTTACGTCTAGTTTTGTTGAGAACACACCGACAACTTCAATCATATGAATTAGGGATTACGAATAGTACTTTGATAGTTATCTGTTTAAATTAAAGGTTTGGCCTTTTGGGACCTAAAGTTTTGGCTGTAGCGTTGAAACACATCGGCAACTTCAATTATAAGCATTAAGTGCTCTAATTTTAGGCAAGTTCAGGTGTGTTGTATCTGACCCATTGGCAAAGTCAATATATGCCAGTTACTTCTGAAAAGGGTAGTATAGCTGGGTAATATCTCTAAACGGGCTGAAATTATCATCCTCATCAGTGTACTATGTTGCAGCATTTCCCTCTATTTTGGCTGCCTTAGTATTCACAATTTGTTCTTAGCATATCACTTTTTGTATAGAAGAATTTTAATTCCTTTTCAAGTGAACTGAACCTTTGTATACAATATTTAGTTGTTTTTGAGAAGTCCTGTTGGCAATGTGTCATTGACTAGAATACACTCTCTGACTTAATAACAATTGAAAAATCTTATTGCCTTTAGGCGTTCTGAAGTACTCGTGTTTGACAATGGCAAGCGGCTTTGGAGAATCAACGAGCACGCCATCTCAAAACCCTTCATTTTCTGGCAGCAGTGCAAACAGTGAAGCTGGAAATTTCGAATGCAATATATGCTATGATTTGGCACAAGACCCCATTGTAACTCTATGTGGACATCTCTATTGTTGGCCATGTCTCTACACGTGGCTCCATTTGCACTCCCAGTCTCATGAATGCCCAGTATGCAAGGCCCTTATTCAGGAGGAGAAGCTGGTGCCTCTCTATGGTCCAGGAAAAACTTCTACTGATCCAAGATCAATGTCAGTTCCTGGGGTCAATATACCTCATCGTCCATCTGGACAGAGGCCAGAGACCGCTCCTCCTCCTTCTCCTGAAAACAATCATTTTCCTCAACCTGGTTTGGGATTCATGGGAGGAGGGTGGGGCGGTTTTCCACCAATGACGACTACGAGGTTTGGAAATTTCACACTTTCAGCATCTTGGGGTGGCCTCCTTCCTCAATTGTTTAACTTTCAGATGCATGGATTCCCGAATCCTGCCATGTATGGAGCAGGAGCTGGCTATCCTTATGGTCATGGGTTTGCACATCACCACTATCATGGGGTGCATCCTCAAGCATATCCTCGCCATCCAAACCAAGGACAACAAGATAACTACTTGAAGCTATTACTCATTGTTATTGGAGTATTAGTACTTCTTACTCTTATCACATCTTAGATTTTTTAATGTTGTCTGAGTACATTCAGTAATTTTTATTGACATTTGACACTCTCTGCTTAAGTAAATTTGTTCATATGATGCTTGTGGCAGTCTTGTTGTAACTTTTGTTAAAACTTTTCTATGAGTACCAAGAGAAGAATAGACATGCTCTTGAGAATTAAATGCTGAAGAATAGCTTCTTGTTATCATTTTAGACTGTCCTACAATTGCTACTTTTTTCTTTGGCGTATTATGTGCATAAACTGGCTCTTCCTTTTCATCGTTTTGGTGCATGTCCTCAGATCTCTCAAAATGTGGATTATTGACTGTCCAGAACAAGTCAATTCATGTTTTTTGTTTGTTTGGCTTTTGTATTGTTTCAGAATTATGTGCTTATTATTGACTTGTTATTCTTAATGGAGAAACTCTCTATCTTCTTTTCTATTGTTGTTTGCAGAATGTATCATTTTCTGCATTTGGTTGCTTGATTTACTTTTATGTGAATTTCGTATTTGCTGTTCTTTATCTTTGTGTTTTTGTGTGATGTTCTTGATGGTGTTTCTTCGTTGATGTATTAGTTGTATCCCTTATTGATAAATATCAAATCGGCTTTATCCTTCCTATGCTTGAGCTGGAAATCTAATGGTATGGAAGGAAAGAAGTTAGTTTGCTTGCTGAATATGAAAATTTACAAGACAATTCATGAAACATTATTCTTCTTCCAACATCCATTGTCCCTTGATCATGGGCTATCTAAACAAGCTATAGTTGTCTTTGCAAAATATATTCAACTTAAGGAAGTTGGGTGCAAGAATTTCTTTGGCTGTTAGGTTTTTGGTGGTGTTTTTCTACTTGTGTGTCAGAAATCTCTATGTGCTTTCATGTACTTTTCTTTCAGCACACATTCATTTCTGTTTTGAATTTTTTTGTAGAAAATTAGGTGCTGTATTATTTGGAAGCATTGTTTGTTTGTGTAGATATTGCTATTCTAGAAGGTACTTCAAAGCTTGTAACTTGCTCACCCCCAAACGTGTATTGCAATGAAGAAGTGGAGCCAACATATCTTACTTCTGCCACACTTGGCTGTTTTCAATAGCAGAACGTATACCACAAATTAATGATGAGTTGCAGTTGTAACTTGTAAGGATATCCATGGATGCATCTTTAATACCACTGTTATGTATCTACAGTTGCTTCAGAGATTTCTGTTTCTATCTGTCTTAAAAGAGATGATATATCTATGACAATCATAATATACACTCCCTACCATGTGAATTTCACTGTTGTTTGCCCCCTCTCCAAACTAGATGCACATGTTGCTGTGTGTGGATTAGTTGCCTTGTTATTTCTTGTCTCTAATGGTTTAAATGGTGATTGAAATTGTGTTTCTCTTATCAGAGGTATATGGTTGTTCATGTATCTCTCTGCAATTATGTAGAAACAATTTGTTTATACCTTGCAAGGGTTTTTACTATAGTAGCATTATAGTATTATTATATATAAAGTCCCTATTGCTCATTTAAGCTATTTGCCATGATGCAGCCGATGAATATTCCCTTGGAGAAAATCTTTTTTCTTATGATGACAAATGCATAATTTTGTTTTATAAAAACAGAAATTTGGGCCATGCTTAGAAGTTGGATCAAGCTAGGACTTCGTCAAGCTTGAGGGGGCTGGATAATGCTATTACGTACATAAGATTATTAATTATTCAATCATATACTGTATATCGCTAACTATCATCTCGGATATGATTGATTCTCTTTTCTATTGTTTCCTAGAATAGTTAATGCATGTTAGTATAGTAAGAAATCTCCCTCATAATGGAGTGTAGTTCTGTTAAGGCTCCTTGTGCGTGTAAATACTCATTTAATAAAGCTAAGGCAAGCTCTACGTTTGCTATACATAGACACTATCTGAGTAACCCATCAAACAAGAAGTACTGTATGATACTATTTGAGATGCCTAGGGTGTTTTCGAGATGTATGCACAACACTGCGTTCTTCTGCTCATCAACTTAATTGATGAAGGCTTTTGTCAAAAACAGGTTTGAAAAAACTGAGGAAGAAGCTTAGTGTACGTCTCCAAAAGAAATCTTAAGGAGTGTTCAAATTATGATTTTTCTAACCGTGCAAATTAAAGTTAATTGATGAATCTTTAGTTTGGCTCATCCACTACGATGGTGGTTTCTAGTTAATCATTCGATCACGGAAGTTAGGCAAGTGGTAACCCTTGGATTGAGTCATTCTGTTATTTGTTCATCAAACAACATGATTTTGCTTTTGTAGTCATTTGCTAGCTACTACATATAGTAATAGTTGCAAAAGGGTACAGGTGTGATTTTGAGGTAATATTATTGTATATGTGAATATTGTTGCCGACAACCATGCTACTACATATAGTAATAGACTAATATTAAACAGTTAATTAACTTCCACTTGCAAGTTGCAAGTGCCTATGCTTGGCCTCGCAACTCTAGATCGACTTGTAGTGGATAAGGGCATTGAATGGCTGCTTAGGTGATCCATGTGCAGGAAAAAGGACATTAATATATAGATATATAGCTTTCATTCATTCCTTTTCTTTGCATACTAATTACTAACATTGTATATATAGCAGCAACCTTTTGTTTTGGTCATGATTTCTGCTTAATTTTGTTTGAATTTCCGGTCTCTTTCATCCCCGGCCAGTGTGATGTGTGAGCGGTGAAAGTGGGTGTTAGGTCATGTGGTGAGCCCACATATCACATATCACTCGCTTTCTAAAACCATGCCACTACCAATTCATCATATAACTAGCTCCATAAGATAGAGCCACAAGGGTGCCTTTAATTATTTTTATAAGTTGCTACTTGTGTAAATATATATATATATATAATTGCCCACTTTGAGAAAGTGTTACAAGTTTGAAACCCAATAAACATACTGATTCTAACTTTATGCATGCAACTTGCGGTAAGGGAAGGCCGTATCCACCTTTTCTCCTTCTTCTATTTAACATACTGATCTGCATTGTTAATGACGTTCGTATTATTGTATTAAGCTTGGACTCTAGTGCAGTGTTGCTATAAATCTATATATATTCCTTTCTTTGGCAAATGGTTTTACTATCAAAGTAATAATACATTGGTTGCTTTGCCCTATTATTAGTATTATATGTTAAACGTTGGCTCATCTGTCTACATTTCAATTGAACGAATTGACTAAATTAAACGTGGGTCATGCTGTATAGGTTTAGGCTGAACTTTGGTGTAAAGTGTTGTAGTTTTGTCTACGATAAGTCTATACATGAAGTCCTACACAGTTATGTCTACGATAATCAAGCTAGTATTCGGGATGATGTTGTGGGTCCATCTAAATCATTCAAGAGGTGGACCGTGGAAGTTGAATTAAATGTATATATATTACTATATACATATCCAAACAAAGTAGGCAGAATTATATATTTTTTCTTGGTAGAAATTAGGCGGAATAAGAATATCTTAGACTAGTTGTCATTTTTGCTCCTCTTCTATCTGAATGCAAGACTTGTTCGGCTTCTTGAGAATTTGGACATTGATTGCGAGTGTAGCTACTCTCATACAGTGGGGTTTCCATAATGTAATATTAATGCGTGTAAGCCAAACAAAAAAGACCATCTTCTATCCATGCATATTTTATATTTACACATGTGATCGGATTAAACAAGTCATGAATCAAAAGAGTTAAGTTTTTTGTATATTCAGAACTGGGGTCAGCTAAAATTCAAGATTTGGGAATTCAATGAATCAAAAGAGTACTAGTACTAGTTTGTTTGTATTGAGAATATATATTTCGAGTAGTACTAAATTCTGTGCAAGTGCGAAATCAAGAAACACGAGGCAGGGGAAAAGGAAGCTTCCTCCTAGCTACCACCAGTACATTATTAGCACTGCGTGTCCTTTAAATTAAACCAGGAAAAAAAGAAGAAGAAAAAGGAGAATTAAGAGGACAAAAGAATGGGAATGGTATTGACCTATAATCAAGTTTGTTCATGAAAATATAATTAATTTTATTTATAAACATATAATCAAACTTGCTTATGAACAAATGGGTTGAGATTTGTTGTAACTAATACATTCATGTATTTTAAATTCTATGTACAAATGTATGTATCAAACACTAAGGTAGAGCTAAACCAGGTCAGAACCGAGTTCATCTTATGGTTAGGGTTTGGTTTTATAGGTGAACCGGGCTAAGTGGCCACCCCGGGTTAACCCGGTTTGGAGGTAACTAAACCGAGTAACCAAATATTAAAACCGAGCTTGTGACTTTGATGGATCTCAGACAAGAAGATGTGTTAGGCCCATTAAGGGGCTTGGCCCATTGTGATGATCTCTGGCCCAAACTGAAGAAGAGTCGGCTTACTAGTGAAACGCAGCGTTTGGTAGCTCCTCCGAGTGACCTAGCTATATAAAGGTTGAAGAGCTTCTTGCGAGCTCACTTCTCACGCGGCGCTAACCCTAGATCCAGAGAAAAGAGAGAGAGAGAGAGAGAGAGAGAGAGAGAGAGAGAGAGAGAGAGAGGAAGAAGAAGAAGGTCTCGCCGACGATTGTTCATCTCCGGGGTTCCTTGGTGTCTAGACGAAGTCCGATCGAGACTTGCAGCCGTGAAAGGGGGCCGAAGCCCTTTCGTTGCTAGAACCCTACCTTTGCTCTTGTTTCTGTTCTTAGTTCTTCTTCTTCTTTTCGATTCTGTTGTCTAGCTTTGCCAGTGTTTGATCTCGTTGTACTTGAAACCTTTAAGCTTTGATCTAGTGAAATGCTTGGGACCGGACCTCCCCTATTGAGATCCTCCGGATGTAGAGTTCTTTGAACTCGAACCGGGTTACCAATTCCTGTGTCTCTTCGCTTTACTTTGCTTGGATGTTTGAGTGCGAGATCGATTCGATCCAGATCTATTGATTACTCGATAGTTCTAGATTGAAACTCAATTACAAAGTGGTATCAGAGCTACGCTGTGATAGATCCTTGTTTTTTGAGTGCTTCCGCTGTTTGATCTGTGTCTTTAGTCACTCACTGACCATTCTTGGTTAAAGCAGGGGAATCTTGATAGAAGGGTGTCGATTTGTATCGATTTAATCCCACTGTCGGTTCCTACAGTAGAGAGTCTTGTTGTCTAGGATTATTTCTTGCGTAGTTTGTTGCTTTAAAACTTCTTACTCTTTTTCTGACTAGGTTTTTTCTGTTTTGACATGTACCTAAAGATGTTTGAAAACTACAAAGTGAAACCTTACGATGGTCACATGGACTATTCCATGTGGAAGCTAAAGATGAGAGCCATATTGACAAAGGAGAAATGCTATATGGTTGTAACTAATAATTGGCCTGTTGAATTCTCTGCTGCGAGAAGAAAAGAGATTCAAGATCAGGCACACGCTGAGATAATGCTACGTCTTGCTGATGGGGTAGCAAGACAGGTGGTTAGTCATACTGAACCTAAACCACTTTGGGATGCTCTTGATGCCATTTATCTTACCAAATCCATGCCTAGTCTTATCTCTACCTTGTGCAAGTTCTTTAACTTTAGAATGGATACCTCTTACACCCTAACTGAGAACCTAGACAAATTCCTTAAGTTGAGTCTAGATCTTGAAAGGTGTGATGAAAAAGTTAAAGAAAGCTATAAGGTTGGTATACTGTTAAACTCCATCCCCAATCAGTTTGATGTCTTAAAAGATGTAGTACAATTTTCTAGGGATGATTTAACTGTTGAAAAGATTGTGGAATACCTGACCTAGAAAAATGACTCCTTAAAAGTCTTTAAGGTTAAAAATGGTTCTAAAACTGAGCAAAGACTGAGTCTAAGAATGAGGTAATGTTGACCAAGGGAAAGGGTAAGAAATTCCAGAAGAAAAATGAGAAGAATCATGGAGAGAAAAATGATAAAGATATGTCTGGAGTAAAGTGTTACTATTGTGAAAAGATAGGACATTACTCTAAAGATTGCCCTAAGAAAACCAGGGATGAGAAAAATAAGAAAAAGGAAAAGGAAATTGTGTATGTGTTTGAGGAAAGAAACTTCTACTCTCATGAGTTACTTGTTGTCTCTGATTATGCTAATGATAGTGTTTGGATTCTTGACTCTGGGTGTACTATGCATGCTACTCCTCATAAAACCTACTTCTCTAGTTTGTCTCTGTATGAAGGGGGTGAAGTCATGCTTGGGGATCACACGACCTTTCTATCAAGGGGAATGGATGTGTTCCATTAAAAATGCATGATGGGAAAATTAGAGTGTTACAGAATGTTAGGTGGGTTCCTAAACTGAGGAGAAATTTGTTATCTGAATCCATGCTTGATGACTTGAATTGCAAAATAATAACCCATCATGGAGTCAGAGAAGTTGTTAGAAATGATACTGTCTTAATTAAGAGCATTAAAAGAGATGGGCTACATCATGTTATTGCTTCTCTTCCTGAATTAAATGTTTCTGTGAAAAAGGACTGTATTGATAAATCCAAATTGTGGCATAACAGACTAGGACATATAGGCAACTCAGGCCTCTTGCATCTGCATAAAAATGGCATAATATCTGAGAATTTGAATGATGTTTCTTTCTGTGAGACCTGTGTGTTTGGTAAAAAGACCAAACATTCCTTTGCTAAGTCATCTTTTGAAGCTAAAAGGCCCCTGGAATATGTTCATTGTGATTTATGGGGGCCTGCTCAGGTACAGACAATTAGAGACAGAAATTATTTTCTGTCTCTAGTTGATCAGTACTCTAGGAAAGTTTGGATTTACTTGCCTAAGCACAAAAGTGAGGCTTTTGAGTCATTTAAGAATTGGCATGTGTTTACTGAAAAACATTCTAACCTTAAACTCAAATGTCTGAAAACTGATAATGGGCTTGAGTTTTGTAACCATGTCTTTGATGACTATTGCAACAAAAATGGAATAAAAAGACATTTAACTGTGCCCTATACCCCACAACAAAATGGCACAGCTGAAAGAATAAATAGAACTCTTGTAGAAAAAGCTAGATGCATGCTTTTTAGTGCTGGGATGAAACCATCCCTATGGGGAGAGGCAGTCACTACTGCAGCTTACCTCATTAACAGGTTCCCTTCCTCTGCTGTGAGTTTTAAAACTCCACAGGAGATGTGGACAGGTAAAAACCTAACATTTCATACTTAAAACCTTTTGGTTGCACTGCATATGTTCATGTAAATCAAGGTAAACTGCAGCCTAGGGCTCTTAAGGCTGTTATGTTAGGTTATCCTGAAGGAGTCAAAGGATACAAATTACTTGTAATCCAACCTGGTGGTTACAAAGTAATAGTATCCAGAGATGTCACATTTCAGGAAAATGAGTTCTATTTTAAAGATAAACAGATGTCTTCCATTGAGAATACAGGTACTCAAACATATAATGAAGACACAATGGCTCAGGTGGGGCCATCCTTTATTCCTGGTGGCAATGACAAGGAACAACAAGGCCTCGAGGAGTTTGACATTGGATATGCTAACTCCTATTCATTAGGCAACTCAGAAGAAAAAATTGGGGAAGAGCAACCTAATGAAGGCATCAGCAGCAATGCAGAAAATGATGAAACTGCAGAAAATGCAACAAATGCTGAAAATACAATTGAAGAGGAACATATCTTAGGGCAATCCCACCAATTAGGTGGGGCAGTAAGTGAACCTTCTACTATCCCTAACTCTGATTCTGCCATGCATGATCCTGATATTCATGATGATGTTGTGCAAAATATTGATGATAACATTAATGATAATGATAATCCTGTGCATGTGCATGACTTGGCTAATTATCAATTGGTTAGGGATAGGGAACCAAGGATTAGAATTCCAAATCCTAAGTTCACTGCTAATAGTGTTGAGTTTGCCCTGTTAGTTTCTGAAATTGTTGCTCACTTTAATCCTGAATCTTATGAACAAGCCATTAATAGTTAGCATGCAAATGAGTGGTTAAAGGCTATGCATGAAGAAATTCAAAGTATGCATGCTAATAACACCTGGTCTTTAGTTCCTAAACCTGACAATGCTAAGCTAGTTGACTGCAAATGGATCTTTAAGGTCAAGGATGGCGCTACTGAGTTAGACCCTCCTAGGTATAAAGCTAGGCTTGTAGCTAAAGGTTTTACTTAGAAAGAAGGAATTGATTATAATGAAATTTTTGCTCATGTAGTAAAATATAAGACCATGAGATTGCTGCTTGCTATGGCTATTGTCTTTGATTGGGAAATAGAGCAGATGGATGTTAAAACTGCTTTCTTACATGGGGATCTAAAAGAAACTATCTATATGAGACAACCTAAAGGCTTCATTGATAAAAATAAACCCAATCATGCTTGTTTGCTTAGGAAGTCTATATATGGTTTGAAACAGTCCCCTAGGCAGTGGAACTTGAAGTTCAATTTTTGCATGCTTTCCATGAACTTTATTAGAAGTAAATGGGATAATTGTTTGTATTATAAGCATGTAAAGAAAAATAATCCCCTCTATGTGTTGCTTTATGTTGATGATATCTTGCTTATCAGTAGTTCAAAAGCTGAGATTATTGGTGTTAAGCATAATTTAAGTAAGCACTTTGATATAAAGGACCTTGGTCATGCTCAGAGAATCTTAGGGGTTAAAATCATAAGAGATAGAGATAAAAAGATTATGAAACTGTCTCAGGTTGATTATATACAAAAGGTGCTTGATAGGTTTTCTATGGAAAATTCTAAACCTGCACCTATACCCTTAGGAGGGCATCTTGAATTAACAAAGAAAGATTGTCCTTTTGATCCTGATGAGATAAAGAAAATGAATAAAATACCTTATGCTATTGCTGTGGGATCTGTGATGTATTCTATGCTGTGTACTAGACCTGATTTGGCTTTTGCAATTAGTGTTTTAAGCAGATTCATGTCTAAGTGTCTAACCCTGGTGAGAAACATTGGTCTGCTATGAAGTATTGCCTCAGGTATATAGCAGGTACAAGTAAGATGGGTTTGGTATATGCTGAGCATAAACCCAGTACGGAACTGGAAGGGTTTGTGGATTCTGAATTTGCTAGCAACAAAGACAAGATGAAGTCTACTACCTCCTACTTCTATACTTGGGCAGGAAATTATATATCATGGAAATCCCAACAACAGTCCATTGTAGCTTTGTCTTCAACTGAAGCTGAATATATAGTTGCAGTGGAGGCCTCTAAAGAGGCCTCTTGGTTGAAAGGTATTTTGAAAGAGATCACTGGGAAAATCTATATTCCCAAGATCTCTATTGACAGCCAAAGTGTTTTATATTTGTGCAAAGATCCTGTCTATCATGAGAGGACTAAGCACATTGATGTGAGATTTCATTACATTAGAGATGAAGTTGAAAAACAACTGATCAATATTGTGAAGATAGCTAGTGATGTGAACCCTGCAAACTTTGGAACAAAAATTGTCCCATTTAACAAATTTGAGTTTTGCAAGGACTCACTCCACATCAAGGATGTAGGCTGAGGTGTGGAGTTGGGCCAATGATAGAAAGGGGAAGTCTGGTTCTGGCATTATCACTATTGAATTAGAGCTTAAAGAGTAGAAACATGTCTGTATTAAGAGGGCATATGTTGTAACTGATACATTCATGTATTCTAAATTCTATGTACAAATGTATGTATCAAACACTAAGGTAGAGCTAGACAGGGTCAGAACTGGGTTCATCTTATGGTTAGGGTTTGGTTTTATAGGTGAACCGGGCTAAGTGGCCACTCCGGGTTAACCCGGTTTGGAGGTAACTAAACCGAGTCACCAAATGTTAAAACCGAGCTTGTGACTTTGATGGATCTCGGACAAGAAGATGTGTTAGGCCCATTGTGATGATCTCTAGCCCAAACTGAAGAAGAGTTGGCTTACTAGTGAAACGCAACGTTTGGTAGCTCCTCCAAGTGACCTAGCTATATAAAGGTTGAAGAGCTTCTTGCGAGCTCACTTCTCACGCAGCACTAACCCTAGATCCAAAGAAGAGAGAGGGAGAGAGAGAGAGAGAGAGAGAGAGAGAGGAAGAAGAAGAAGGTCTCGCCGACGATTGCTCATCTCCGGGGTTCCTTGGTGTCTAGACGAAGTCCGATCGAGACTTGCAGCCGTGAAAGAGGGCCGAAGCCCTTTCGTTTCTAGAACCCTACCTTTGCTCTTGTTTCTGTTCTTAGTTCTTCTTCTTCTTTTCGATTCTGTTGTCTAGCTTTGCCAGTGTTTGATCTCGTTGTACTTGAAACCTTTAAGCTTTGATCTAGTGAAATGCTTGGGACCAGATCTCCCCTGTTGAGGTCCTCCGGATGTAGAGTTCTTTGAACACGAACCGGGTTACCAATTCCTGTGTCTCTTCGCTTTACTTTGCTTGGATGTTTGAGTGCGAGATCGATTCGATCCAGATCTGTTGATTACTCGATAGTTCTAGGTTGAAACTCAATTACAAGATTATTTTGTATTTAGGCGATCAACTCTCATTTATCTTTTAAACTTTGAAATTATGTTTATGTTCAACTTGTTTCTAACCAAGTCGAATACAAACTATATAAATAAGAGTATAAGACTTAGCTAAATCGAACACCAAGTTATTTATGAATGACTTGGTTTAATTACTGCCAGTGGCGTAACCAGGAATTTGTGTCAGTTAGGGCTAAATTCCTTTGGTAATTTTTTTGGCTACAGAAATATTCCTGGTGAAGTTAGGAATTTTTTTTTGTATTTTTTAATAAAATATAGAAAAAATTGTATTTTTGCGTATATAAAAAAATTATATAGTAAATTTTGTATGTTTACATAAAATTTTGTATTTTTATGTATAAAAAAACCATTTCAATATATTTTATATATAAAAAAAAATTAATGTTCTTTTTTCTGATCAAATAAATTAGTTTTTATCAAATAACCTAATTTTTTACTATAATTTTTTTAAAAAAAATATAAATTCTTTTTTTTTTGAAAATTCCAGTGGGGGTTGTAGCCCGCACCAGGCATGCACTGCCTCCGCCCCTGATTACTGCTCTAGATGTGAATCATTTTTAATATCTTAGATTATTACAAAGCGATAATAGCTCAATTAATAGATATTAAAATTGTTAAACTTGCATTTTCATGTGCGGCGTCCATGGAGTTGGACGTGATGAAAAGTATGCGATACGAATTAAGAATACGATGGAAAATCAATAAAGTATGAGTATGAAGTATGAACCCTACAACTACAATAGAAGATCGATCTTCTATGCAGGGAGAATCATTTACGTGGTACTAGTTTTACTCGTCGTACCATGTATGACTACGATTCAGTATCTTATAGACATTATAAATAGGATATTAATAAATAAAAATAAATATAAATATAAAATTTAATATCAGTGATTTATTGCTCGTAGAATGTATAATTTTTTTAATCAATATAAATAATTAAATTTAATTTTAAGAATGATATATTAATAAGAAAATTAGAAAAATATAATATTACTTTTTTCAAATTCAATTTAGGTAATTAATTATGTAGATACTGATTTTTTTTTATCAAAGCTTGATTTAAGATAAATTTTTTATATATATAGATAAAAAGATAAAGATAGAATAATTTTTGTTATTTTTAATTAAATTTTGACTTTAAAAATTAATTTTCACATAAATAGATAAATTTTTTTTAATGAGATAGACTTAATTAATATAAATAAAAATTAATTTTAAATGTAAGGTGGGGCCAATATTAACTTGGTGGCTCAAAATTTAGGCAACTAATTATCTAGATATTGAATTTTTTTTATCAAAATTTGATTTAAGATAAATCTTTTACATAATTAGATAAAAAAGATAAAGATAGAATATTTTTCTTTAGTTTTTAATTAAATTTCGAATTTAAATTTTTATTTTCACATAAATAGAAAGACAAGAATGTCAATGAAAAAACTAAATCAATATAAATAAAAATTAAGTTTTAAATTTATGGTAGGGCCAGAATTTACGTGGTTGCTCGAAAAGGTATAGCTTTAATATATAGTTATAGATTTTCCTATCTTATAAGATTTTGATATATTTTTACTAAAAAATAAGAAAAATATCTATAAAAGATAGATAGTAGATAGATATCCGATTTTGAGAAACAATATTATTGGAACAATATTTTTTGAGTGTACGGGTCATAAAGATTATTGGAATAAGATAATAATAATAAAAAATTTAAAAAAGAAATAATAAGAATGAAAAATAAGGTTTTTTAAATATGAGGTGGGGCCAGAATCGTTCTGGTGACTCGAAAAGGGATAGCTTTAATATATAGTTATAGATTATAATTAGAGTGAAACATTAGAGGATTAGTTGTGACTTGTGAACGTGTTATTTGACTCTTTTCTAAAGTCCAAAATGGCTTTTTATGCTCGTAAATCAAGGCGATTTATGCCTTCTCCAACAGCTTCCCCAAATTCTTGGGAGCTGTGTTTTTGGAGAATTTGGTTACAAAATATGCCCCAACAGTTTCCCCATATAATTCCCCATTATAGAGTATTCTCCAAAAAATTACCTACCATTCCCTAAATGTGGGGGTTCTCCATTTGGGTTTTCTTACTTTTCTTTTACTTTTTTCATTTTCTAGAGTATTTAATATTAAAATACAATGGCAAGCAATCTCAAAGAATTATGTGAATGAAATAAAAATAGTGTTGATATTTATATGTGATAATGTAAATAATAATTTTTTTTATCATATATTAAATTAAGATTCTATATATTTTTATTTCCTTATAAGTCAAATAATAAATAATTTATCATTTATTAAGTTTCTAGAATATTTTTATTTCTTTATAAGTCAAATAATAAATAATTTATCATTTATTAAGTTTGTAGAATATTTTTTTTCCTTATTAGTCAAATAATAAATATATTATTATTTATTAGGTTACGATTCTAGAATTTTTTTATTTCTATAAGATGTTGGATAAATTTAATTATAATTAAACAATTATTGTAGAATATTTTATATGGTAAAAAATAAATATTAAATGCAGTATTCTCCAAAATAGGGAATCTGTTAGAGTTGAGCTGAATTTTTTTTTAGAGAATGTGGCAGTTGATTCTCCATTTTGGAGAAAATTTTGGAGAAGTTGTTGGAGATGACCTTACGTATATACGTACGGTGACGGTCCACCGACGCATTTTCCATTATTTTTTTTTTGATACAGGTAAGAGTTCGGGGTATCAAATAAGTTTGGTAGCCCGAGAGGCCGTTTACAAAAAAAACGGCAGCCGTAAGCGGCTAAGAGAATCAAACAGAAAAGTCACAAAAGGCAAGCAGAAACTTCTTATGATTTGGCTTGTTCCAATATACTCCGTACTGTAATTAGCTAATGGTGAATATTTCTTCAATTTATTTTCCACCGCTCACCACCATCCACGAAATGAAATAGTCGTTTTTGAACGAAATGCCAAGAAACCGATCAATAAAATTGACTGAAAAATAAAAAGAAAGAATATTTGAGATTTTAAATTTATTTTTTTTCTAAATTATTCTATTCAAAGTGTGGGAATGTAGGGGAAACAATATTCCTATTGATTTCGGAAGTGTAGTAAAAGTCTTGACTATTTGTGACCTTCATCTCTTAAAAGCATTAAATTCATTCACACTTGCTCACTAAATACATACTATTAGCATTAATACTGAATGCGCTTTGTCAAGCCTTCCTACCTTAGGTATGTGGTTGCCTGGTTGGTATTTTGTGATTACGAGATCACAATTTTGATCATACATGCACAAACGAGATATTCTTTTTATATAAATACGAGGGTTTACTTGAAAATTTATTCACAAATTGTGTGTCAAACTTTGAGTAAATCAACCACCCTTTATTTAGCTTGGCAACTCAATGTCATAGCTTTCTTAAAAGGAATTGGGTTGTCCAAATCCATCATATTTATAGAGAAGCAAACAGCGTGGCTGATTATCTTGCTTCTTTCACTTTTTCGTTTAACTTAGACTTTCATGTATTGTTTGACCATCTTGATCTTGTTATTTCTTTGCTTAATCATGATGTAAGAGGTCGGGCTATCCCCCGTTTGCTGACTACTTAACCCTTTTTTCTCGTTAATAAATTGCTTCCTTGAGGAGCCGGAGAGTACCACCTCTCCTTCAACCAAAAAATAAAATAACATTATATGATTCGTACGTAGTATTTTTATTATTTTAAACAATATTTTAGTATAAACACAATTTACATGATAGGTTTTATTATTTTTAAGCATATATATATATATATATATACATACTAAATGAGTAAAATGTTTAAATAAGTTTACAATCATATTGACGAGTTCACTAATCAAATACAATAATTCAATTCACTTATTTACCGTAATTATTTTATCCTCTGTTTGAATTGTACATATAATCAACTTAATGAATTAAAATGTATTAAATGTAACGATTCAAACTGACCCTTATTCTTAAACTTTCTAACTCACGTATCATTTCAACGGTTTAAATATTATTTAGGGGAAATTGCATTTAACCACCCTTTATTTTACATTTGTTGTAATTAACCACCCTTTATATTTTTTTCTACACTTAATCACCCCTTATTTGTAATTATGTGCATTTAACCACCCATTTTGACGAAAAACGTCATTTTCTCCGTTAAGTAAAGTAAATTACGTTTTTTCCTTTCTTTTGTAAATTTTATTTACAATAAATAAATAAATAAATAACCATAATTGACACTTTCAAGTTCCAATATGTCGATCGATTTTTGCAACTCTGGCCTAATTTCCTTCGTAATAATTCCTTCGCTCCATGCAATGGCGAAGAAGAACCACGACTTCACCGATGCAAAGACCATGAGTTTGGATCTTGTTCTGACGACTTTGAGCGTCCCTTGGAGTCGGTCGTGTCTAAGTTTATGGACAACGACTCGAGATTCAAAAGGTTGAGATGTAGATCGAAATCCAATGATAATGACATTCCAAGCTCAATTTATTCCTAAATTCTTTTATTTATTGTAAATAAAATTAAAAAAGAAGGACAAAAATGTGATTTACTTTAATTTAACGAAGAAAATAACGTTTTTCATCAAAATGGGTGGTTAAATGCACATATTTACAAATAAGGGGTGGTTAAGTGTAGAAAAAAATATAAAGGGTGGTTAATTGCAACAAGTGTAAAATAAAGGATGGTTAAATGCAATTTTCCCTATTATTTATCCATTTTTCCATTCAGTAAAGATCAAGGAAGCTCCCATGCAGAATGAGAAAGAACAAGAGTAGAATGGGGTGAAATTAAGGGTATGGATCTTTTCATTGGAAAAGGGGATGGCATAGCCGAATTTATAGTACATTATTCGCATATTTTTCAAAAAAAGAATATACACACGTGAGATGTGCATCAAAAGTGGGTTTTTGTGCATCAAAACTACAGTACTTCTTTATGCATCAAAAATAGTTGTATGTGCATAAAAAATGGTTGAATGTCCATCAAAACCGTGTGCATAAATATTTGTTTGTACATCAAAATTAGTCATATGAGCATCGTGAGATGTGCATCAAAACTGGGTTTTTGTGCATCAAAAATAGTTGTATGTGCATCAAAAATGGTTGAATTGCATCAAAACCGTGTGCATAAATATATGTTTGTACATCAAAATTAGTCATATGTGCATCAAAATTAATTATCATATGTACATCAAAAGCATTTGTATTTGCATCAATACAACTTAAAAGTGTATCTTGTTTGTGTGAGCATCAAAATTGATCGAATGTGCATTAAAACTATGTGCATGGATATATGTTTTGTGCATAAAAAACGTGTGCATAAATATATTTTTGTACATCAAATTAGTCATATGTGCATCAAAACTAAAAGTCATATGTACATCAAAAGCATCTGTATGCGCATCAAAATAATTAAAAAGTGTATCATGTTTGTGTGAGCATCAAAATTGGTCGAATGTGCATTAAAACTATGTGCATGGATATATGTTTTATACATCAAAAAGAACTAAAAAAGTGCTTCTTGTTTGTTAGTGCATTGAAATCGGCTAAATGTTCATACAAATTGGCAAAATGTATATTAAAAAAGTTCAAAATTGATGCAAATGTGCATTAATAAAGTTGATGTACAAATAGCTAGTTTTAATGAATATATAAGGCGAAACAGATGCACAAAGTGTGTCTTACTTATGCATGTGCATCAAAACTAATCATGTGTGTATCAAAATGACCAAAAAGTAGTCATGGGTTTGGTTCGGGAACCATGGAATGGGAATGAGACCGGTTGACCACCAGTTCCCAAGTTCGGTTTCGCTTTTTACCGATTCAGACCCTTAATAAAGCGTGCGCAATTTTGCATTTCTTGAGACAGAATGAAAAATCGCGACCGTGATCACGACTGCCAGTTCTAATGACTATTTTTTGAAAAAAAATAACCGTTTGGCCGGTTTTGATTCCATCCTTTGGGAAAAGAAGAGTTGGTAAAAGAAGGGCTTGAACTTGATATTAAGTTTGCCTGTGTATCCTCCCAAGGTCACAGAGGAATCAAAGACATGTAGTTCTCTTACCTTTAATATAGAACCCCACTTGGCTACTTACCTAAGGCGACCATTCAGAACCGGCAGAAGAAGACCAACTCGTGTCGTCGTCGTCCAACATATCATTCAATTCGATGACTCTGTATAGTTCATCGATTGTGCTCTAATCTCTACCCACTTCTAATCGTCGACACAAAATTTAGATTCCAATGCATCAGGAGCCAATCTTGTTCTCCTATCGTCTAGGATGTGGACAACTTGGCTAAACTTTTGTTCCACCTCTACCATTGAGGCGGGAATGGCTAGTACTTAATTGAGCGACGATCAGGGATAGTGTTGGATGTCTTTTTGTGTTGCTTTCACTAATATAAAATATCAAAATCTTCTATAAATTCAAAGGTAGTGGTTAGATAAGTATCGAACTTCGTATGTGAGCTCGTGAATCTCGGTCTTTTGTAAGATTTTGCAATAAACGAGAACCCGTTCCTAGAAAAGAACGACAAGATGAGGAGGGTAATTGAGGCAAAAAAGGTCACCTCGGTCATCAAATCATCAACAAGAGATCTAACATATTCCATAATGACATCAACATTACAGTTTCTATCATAATTTTCTTCTTCTAAATTCAATAATTCATAGTATGCATACAAAATATATCTTGCAAACCTTTTATCTTACATCTAGGATAAAAAAAAACACAAATAACATGACAAATATCACGAATAGTTTTGTAATAGATCAACCACTTTCGCTTCATGATTGAAATGACATCAATAAGGTCACCTCGGTCAGGCAGTGAAGGCCCTTCCTTAAATGCGCCGCCACATTCAAAGCTTCAAAAACAAACATATGAGCACTTGGTATATAGTTTTAACGAAAAGTATAAGTTATATCATTGAAAACTTTTAAAATTTTCACAATCTTGTAGCATTGATCCCAAAAGGGTTCAATTGCTAAAGAATCCGGAAAATGTTGAGTGGAAAAGGAAGAAAAAAATTCTTTGTAATATAAACATGATGAAGTAAGGGTTAATGATCAAATCTTTATACTTCTTATACAACATCAATTAAAAGAAGGAAGGGTACATAAAATGCTCAAACATGTGTGCATAATATATGCTCAAAAAAATTGTTTTTTTTTTATGACGAGTAATCCACTTTCGATGTTAAATCTCGATCTGGTGACCCAACTAGTAAGAACCACAAATTAGGTAAACCAACTTACACCAGCCATCTCGACACAACAAAAGATGATGGCGAGACTTTTTTCACCCAAAAAAAAGTGGTGGAGATGGAGAACAAACATACATGCTTGAAAGTCATGACTACTCGAAAGTTGCATTTATTAATTGAGTGCACACAAAAAAAATGAGATTTTTTCTGAATATTTTATAAATTACTCAAAAAATTTCTAATTTTGAAATTACGTACTTACCATTTACAAAAAAAAAAGATAGAATCCAATTTCACAATTATCTTATTTTTATAAATTTTATAGGTGACGTTTCTGAAATCTTTTCACACTCACGCCTTGTGGCATGTATATTGCAAAATGTTTAATAGTTAATTTTTTTTTATCTCTCGCTCGGTTCGATTAGCCGGGGCCAATCTACGTCCGAACACGCCTCCAGGAAAATTCGAATTTCGAACCTCCTGAACAAACGTTTAAAAAACCTACCACCTCATTCCACTAGACCAATTGATTATTGGTTAATAGTTAATTATCTGTCAACTACTCATAATTACAATTGTTTCATTTATTAATTTAGTTTTTGTATACAAATACAACTACCACAGATCACTAGAAGTCTTTTTTTGATTGGCTGAAAACTTATAATTAATGGCACATGAAATGAAAGAAAATTGATATTGACAGGTTTCTTGCATATGATTAGGACGGCAATGATGTTGCATTAAGAGCACATTATTAAAAAAAATCTTTTTATTAACTATTGCTTTTTTTTTAAATTTTACTAATTCGATTTTTAATAAATTTAGCATTAAATTATTACTCCTTCCGTTTCTTAAAATATGTCCTTTTAATCCATTTTTCATTTTTTTCATAAAACATGTCCTTTAAATATTTTTCCACTTTTTTCAAATTTATCTCTGCTTTATAGGAGTAATAATTACTCTAAATAATTTTCTAGCAGAGGTTAAGAGTACATATTTTTCCAAATGTAGGGGTAATTTGGGTAAAATATGCATTCTTTAATAATCGTGCATTGGGTTAAAGGGACAACTTTTGAGAAACGGAGGAAGTATAAATTTTCTATAATGTAGTTTAAGAGCATATTATAAAAATTTAATCGTAAAAAAAAAATTGTAAATCTTTTATTTAGAATATGTTTAATTATTTTTTAAAGATTTATTTATTATATTATAGCATTTTAATTTCTAAATTATATTTCTTATAATATACACTTAGGACTAGACCAGTCAATCGAGTCAGCTCGATCGAATTCGGTCATTGTAGGTTTGGGTTGAGTACGAGTTCGGATCAATCGGATTACTGGTCAATTCGGGTCGGGTTATGACAATTATCATGCAGGCTCGGGTTGATCAACGGGCCAATAACGTTTAAATGTTGTTTTCACTATTAAATTATTTTTAAAATTAAAATTATATTAATACTTTATTAAAATTTTATATTTATAGGCCAATCAAGTTAGGTCCCGAACTGATCGGATTCAGATCATATATTTTCAGATCAGAATCAGATTCGAGTCAAAATTGGATTTTGGATCAATTGGATTGAGTTTAAAAGCCGATTAATCAGATCAGTTTTTCAGATTCAGTCAATTTTAACAACTCTACTTATTATAAAAAAAAACCATTTATTAAATGTAAGATTTTGAAATTGAGTCGACTTCTGTAATTTAATTGTTGCCTTGGTAGAACTTCGATCTTAAATTGACTACCGATCGTACGTAGTGCTGTCACTCTTTCTACAATTTTAAGGCCTTATGCCAAACTATAAAATTGTACTGTATATTCCTAATATATGATCGAACAAAACTAAATTCCGATTAATGGTTGATTGAATTGCAATAAACTTTTAATATACTCCTATTGTGGTAATCTCAAATCAATTCTATATATCATCACCCAACTTTTCATATTTGGGCCCGAAGACCTAAAAATTGAGCATAGTCGATTTTTACCACTTTCCTAGCCATTTTTTTAGCAATTGAAATACGTTTTTTTATTTAAAAAAAATATCAATTAGAGGGTGTTTGGTTTTGTCCCACAACAGGGAAGAAAATGGGACCTAGATAGTGCAGAAACATACCCATGAAACAAGCAGACTATATACACAAAATACATGTGTATAATTAAAAGGGAAATTATATTCCAATTATTTAATTTAAAAAAAAGTTCTTTATAAACTTTTTAGACCTCCAAATCCAAGACACTTCCACTTCACTCCTAAAAAATCCCAATCCCATGATAAGCAATGTCCAGTTTTCCCCCAATCCTCCTCCTCCTCCTCCTTTCCCTCTCCGTCGTATCCGCCACCCAGAGATTCAAGGAGGCCCCACAATTCTCCAACGCCCCGGACTGCCCATCCATACACGACGACTCCGCCCCCATGGATGACGACGACGAAGAAAGCGCGTTGGTCTGCTCGGATCGAGCCGTACACGTGGCAATGACCCTGGACCTCCCCTACATCCGCGGCTCCCTGGCGGCCATCCTCTCCGTGCTGCAGCACTCCTCCTGCCCCCAAAACACCTTCTTCCACTTCATCACCTCCTCCAACGCCACCCTACGCGCCACCCTCACGCGCTCCTTCCCCTCCCTCCACTTCAGCCTCTACCCCTTCTCCACCTCCGCCGTCTCCGGCCTCATCTCCACCTCCATCCGCTCCGCCCTCGACTGCCCCCTCAACTACGCCCGCTCCTACCTCCCCAACCTCCTCCCCCTCTGCGTCTCCCGCGTCCTCTACCTCGACTCCGACGTCATCGCCGTCGACGACGTCGCCGCCCTCTACGCCACCGACCTCGGCCCGGGCTCCGTCCTCGCCGCCCCGGAGTACTGCAACGCCAACTTCACCGCCTACTTCACCCCCACCTTCTGGTCGAACCCTTCGCTCTCCATGACCTTCGTGAACCGGCGGCCCTGCTACTTCAACACCGGGGTGATGGTGATCGACCTCACGCGCTGGAGGGCGGGCGACTACACGCGCCGCATCGAGGAGTGGATGGAGCTCCAGAAGAGGATCAGGATCTACGAGCTGGGCTCCCTCCCGCCCTTTCTGCTGGTCTTCGCCGGGGAGATCGTCCCCGTTGACCACCGTTGGAACCAGCACGGCCTCGGCGGGGATAACTATAGGGGGCTGTGTAGGCTGCTTCACCCTGGCCCCGTCAGCTTGCTGCATTGGAGTGGCAAGGGCAAGCCCTGGGCCCGCCTCGATGCCGGCCGGGCTTGCCCCCTCGACGCCTTGTGGGCCCCTTATGATCTTCTCTTGCAGACTGAGACGGGCTTGACGTCTCTAGCTTGATGATTCGCAAGTAGGACTCAGGCTCTTATTAAGTCATATATACGTTATATATATAAATATGTATATGCTTAATCTGGATATACGTACCGGATCTCTCAGGCGCTTGATAGTCGGAGGGAAGAAAATCTGGAGAGGTAAAATGGGAAATATGCGAACAAATAACATTACCGAGATGCATAAGTGTAAATTAAGTATGGTTAGTACTCTATAGATTAGTATTATAGTGTATACCAGGAAGAAACTTTTATAATAGCTAGCTAGTGTCATGTTTTTAATTCTCCTTTAATTTCTGTCTTTTTTGCTCATGCAATACAAATATACAAGCCCATGCCATATCGTATTGTTGTAATGGTAAAAGTAATTACAATTAAGATGAGTAAAATTCTCTTCTAAATTGATGTTATGTGTATGTGCGCAATTAAGTGGCGTGGTGGAAAAAGGGAAAACCATGATCATGCCATCCAAATTTTCTTCTTTATTTTTCACTTTGTTGTCTTTCATTTTCCAAACCTAGCTTGATATTGACTGCACTTGAATGACGATCTGATTGATAATTAAGGTCATTATTATAACTAGTGATTTGATCGTATAAGAAAAAGGCTTTGTTAGGAGATTGGATATTTAATTTGAAGCTGTTTTGATTGCAAAAGCAGGTCGTAGTAGTGGACTCGTGAGCATAATATAGCATATACATATATGATATGGTGCATTGTTGCCTCTTTGATCAATTTAAGTCTCAGAATTAAACTTGCATTGCATCCTAGTTAGCTGCTCTAGTGCTCTTCCAAACAGCGTGATGAAATATTCCATTTTCCTACATCGGTATTCGGTTCTTGTTTTTGATCGATGCTCCTGGACACTGATATCATGTTAGGATGTGAAAAAAGTAATACTCCAATACAGTCGTCTACGTAAATGAGAATAGACTACACAACTATCGGTGGTGTGTCCTGTAAATATCAATTGCAGGTGAAAATAGTAACAAGCTAAGTATTTTGGGAACCAATTAATGCAATTTTTGATGGATGCCCAATTTCCAGCCTTGCTTAAGGAATAGATCAATTATTCTCATTTAATTTAAACTCCTGGAAGCAAGATCCTATTCCCATGAAATTTTCGCCTTTTTCATTTTCCTGCCTCTATTTTTCCCCCCTTTTGATTTATGTGTATTCCAGTTGTTGTTTATAGAAGTGGATCGGGAATATTGAACATGGATCACGTACGCAATCTAGATTTTGTTGTCTGGTTTGATTGACGATTTTTCGATAGTAGAATTCAAAACAAAAAAGAGTCCTTGGATTAGAAATTTTAATTTATAGCACAAGTTTATGAACATTGATGAAATATAATCCATACGAGTATATTTAATTAGAAAAGTGGTTTATAAGCCGCATAAATCAGGTAGAAGAGAGGCAAGCTATGGATGGGAGAGTGTCGGTGGAGTGAAGACACGGAAAACCGTTGGAAAGTAGAAAATTGGGCGGGAAGCATGAGGGGGGCGTGTCAGTATTGACCACGTGCCTACGTGGCGTCCCAAAAGTCTCTAGTGGTGGGTCCCATGCGAGGCTACTCCTGTCTTTGTCAAACCCCCGTTGGGTCCCACTCCCCCAAATGTCAAATTTGAATCGACTGTGCGTGTTTGATCCGCCCAATCTTATCGGATTCCGACGCCTGCTGTGAATGTTGCGCTGTCAATTTTCTTGTAGTTCCCACGAAATGTACGCCGTGTTATCTCCCCAAAACACTCCTTGTTATATATAAACTCCTTGTATGTTATACTTTAATTTGGTAACAAACAATTTTAGCAAGTTTATTTTGATCGAAAAAAAAACACAGTTGATTAAGCTAAAGAAAAAACACGCGTCATTGATTGATCGAAAAGCACCCCAAATGAACGGCCTTCACCTCAACCGTTTCTACTTAATTGATTATTTGGAAACGTACCTAAAAAGAGGTCACGTACACATGAATAATATATGACCCCATGATACATGTATGTATATATATGCATGCTATGCTGCATGCACGTGTGAAGGAGGGCGGGGGAGCTAGCAGATCGATCTTGTATTGACGAAGGCCATGTTCTATCCACCAAAACTCGAAGGCCATGTTCTATTTTCTGCAAAATAAATATAAATATAAATTTCAGGCTCTTTCTTACATACAGCTAGCTAGCTAGCACAACTGCACAAGTACAGAGCTTTGTGACTTTAAATTATAGGTTCATATTCACACAATCTACCTCGTATGAGAGATATTTAATTTGCCACTGTTAGATTGAATAATCCCCTGCTTTGTATTCCATTCACAATATATATAGGGTACAATATCTTGTGTGACAAGTTAGGTCACATACAATAATATACAAATATAATATATATATTATCACATCCCTGCAGTCGAAACGGGAGGAGACCTAACAGTGAGACTGTCCCTAAAGTCTAGAAAAAGTGAACGGGGCAAACCCTTAGTAAAAATGTCAGCATATTGATACACAGACGGAACATGGAGGACTCTGACATGTCCAATGGCAACCTTTTCACGAACAAAGTGGATGTCAAGCTCAATATGTTTAGTGCGCTGATGTTGGACCGGATTGGAGGCCAGATAAGTCGCAGATACATTATCAGTGTACACCAAACTCGCATGAAACAACGGACAATGAAGTTCGAGTAAAAGGTTACGTAGCCAAGAACATTCAGCAACAATATTAGCTACACCCCTGTATTCAGCTTCCGCACTAGAGCGAGATATCACAGATTGACGCTTAGCCGACCATGAAACAAGAGTGTCATTAAGAAACACACAATATCCGGACGTAGAGCGACGAGTGTCCAAACACCCGGCCCAATCGGCGTCAGTGTAGCCCACAAGAGCTGGCTTATCAACTGGCAAAATAGAAATACCAAAATCGGGTGTGCCATGAATATATCGAATAATGCGTTTTAACGCAGCCATATGACCCTCCCGGGGATCATGCATAAAGAGGCAAACCTGCTGAACTGCATATGTGATGTCAGGACGGGTAAAAGTGAGGTACTGTAACGCGCCGGCAAGACTCCTATATAGAGTTGGATCAGCAACCGGCGGACCACCATGAGCACTCAACTTAGAACCAAGGTCAACAGGAGTAACAGCAGGATTACAAGACGACATGTTAGCCCGATCAACAATTTCCCGAGCATATTTGCCCTGGGAGAGAAATAAACCACGACCCATAGAACGAGCAGAAATACCAAGAAAGTACGACAAGGGCCCCAAATCAGACATAGCAAATTCCGTGTTGAGCTGAGCAATAATAGAGCGGCGAAGGGCATCAGAGGAGGTCGTGAGCAGAATGTCGTCGACATACAACAGAAGATATGCAGTGTCCTGACCACGATGTAAAATAAACAGAGAAGTATCACACCGGCTGCCTATAAAACCGAGACGATACAAGTACGAAGCAAAGCGCTGGTACCAGGCTCTCGGCGCTTGTTTAAGGCCATACAGAGAGCGTCGGAGCCGACAAACATGCTTAGGGCGAGCTTTGTCAACAAAACCTGGAGGCTGAAACATATAGACTGTCTCCTGCAGATGGCCATGAAGGAATGCATTCTTGACATCCAGCTGATGAACAGCCCAAGAACGAGAAACTGCTAAATGTAAAACAGTCCGAATGGTAGCCGGCTTAACAACCGGGCTAAATGTCTCATCACAATCAACTCCAATCTCCTGAGATTTTCCGTTAGCAACAAGTCTGGCCTTGTACCGTTCCAAAGACCCATCAGAACGGAATTTGTGACGAAAAAGCCACATACAATGCACCACATTAGCCTCACTGGGACGAGGCACCAACTCCCAAGTACCGTTACTAATAAGGGCTCGATATTCATTAGCCATGGCAGCGGACCGGTTTGGATCGAGGAAGGCAGTTTTTTGTGAGGTTGGTAAAGGAGAGATGAGAGAATTTGAAGGCTTGGTGATGGTATTGAGATCGAACAGAATACGTGGTTTAACAATTCCGGATTTTGCACGGCTTGTCATTCCATGTGTGTTGGTGGGCTGAGGTGGACTGGGCTGTTGGGGAGGCAATAATGGGCCAGGTGAGAGGGAGGCATTTGGACTGTGGGAGACGGGCTGAGGTGAGGAGTGTGGAGTGCTGGTGGGAGATGGGTTTGGGCCTAAAACAATTGGAGATGGACCTGGTGTGCGTGAGCTGGGCTGGGAAAAAAATGGTACGTGAACGGTTGCCTAAAGGTTGAGGCACACTAGCGACTGACGAGTTATCATTAGGGAACAAAAAAAGTGGGGAAATAGAATCAGTGGTATTATTGTCAGACGCTTTGGAAGACTGAGCAAAAGGAAAAACAAGTTCGTCAAACGTAACATGACGTGAGACTAGAATTTTATTAGAAGCAAGATCGAGACATATATACCCTCTATGATTATTGGGATATCCTAAGAAAACACAAGGGGTGGAACGAGGTTGAAGCTTATGTGAAACTTGAGAGGAGAGGTTGGGAAAACATAAGCAACCAAAAACCCTAAGATGATCATAGGTCGGATTGCAAAGGTATAGAAGATTTGTGGGACTCCGATTGGCTAAATTAGGAGAAGGTAAGATATTGAGTAGATAGGCAGCCGTATTAACGGCAAAATGCCAAAAAGAGTGAGGTAGAGACGCATGTACTAGAAGAGTGCGGGCCATATTATTAATTGTTCGAATAATTCTTTCGGCTTTACCATTTTGGGCAGAAGTGTATGGACAAGAGAACCGAAAAGAGAGCCCGTGGGTTTTGGAGAAATTGTGGAACTCATGATTATCAAACTCTTTTCCATTATCGCATTGGAGGGTTTTGATTTGGTAGTTGAATTGGGTTCGAACAAATTGATAAAACCGAACAAACTGATCAAAGACTTGAGATTTATATTGTATTGGAAAAACCCACACAAATGCGAATAATCATCAAGGAACACAAGATAATATTTATGCCCAGCGGAGCTAACAACAAGTGAAGTCCATAAATCACTATGAATGATATGAAACGGAGCAGTAGAAAAAGTTCTAGAATTATGAAACGACAAACGTGTATGCTTTCCTAATTGACACGAGCGACAAAGGGAATGATCATACACTTTATTGCATTTAGCTAAAACAGAGGTCCTAAGTAAATTAAAAACTGGAGAGCCAGGATGACCGCAACGAGCATGCCAAACTGGTGCTGACACGATGGAAAAAGCAGCTGGGACAGGAGGCAGAGAAGAGGAAGACGCAATACGTGTGATGGGATATAACTCGCCAGAGCTAGTGCATCTCATTCGATGGGTTCCCGTTTGAAGGTCCTTCACAGAAAAACCGGTTGGGTCAAATTCTACGGAAACATTGTTATCAGTAGTAAATTGACGAACGGAAATAAGATTTTTAATTAGATTGGGTGCAAGAAAGACATTTTTAAGGTAAAGAGGGCGACCAGAGGTGGGTATTAGGGCGGAACCTCGCCCCAAAGTAGGAATATGCTTTCCATTGCCAACAATTATCGAATTAGAAGAACCCGAATTAGTAAAGGAAGAGAGATTACCTTGGTTGTTGGACATGTGACCCGTTGCACCCGTATCCATGTACCAATTTGTGTCCGGCGGGTAAAGCGTCATGGTATTAAAAGCATGGGACAAATCTGTGGTAGGCTGGAAACTATATGAGGGATCGTTGAACACAACATTTGCTTGTGGCGATTGACCGCGCGGCCCCGGGCCAAGAATACCAGCAGTAGGCACGGATGGGTAAGGACAAGGCGTCGGTGTCCACGTTTGCATAGGCCACTGTGGCGGGGGTGGCTGGGACCCGCCTTGCGATGGGAACCAGCCATAGGGCGTGCGATGTAGTGTGATGGATCCATTGCCACGCCCGCGCCCCCGACCGCGACCTCGGCCACGTCCACGCCCCCGATTTGTTGTAGACTGGCCACGACCCGAATTTTCCGAAGAAGGGGGAATGGAGGCTGATTTTTCGGGTTGTTCAGACGGTGTGGGGGAGGACGCTGCAGCCAGTGCTTTGAATTCAACAGCGAGAGAGTCACGTTTGGAACGTCGGGTTTCTTCTAACAGCACCATGGAACGGGCCTTTGAAAAATCAGGAAGAGGAGACGTTTGTTGGATGAAGCTTGCAACGGTGTCGTACTCGATCGAAAGGCCAGCGATAAGTTGAATAACAAGTTGTCGATCGGAAACCTTGGCATCAACATTCGCCAACTGATCGGAAAGATCCTTAAGCTGCTGACAATAGGCCGAAACCGATGGAAAGGATTCCAAACGGCACCGAGCGAATTCGTTTTGAAGGTACACCGCTCGAGTCGCTTTATTGTCTTGGAAAATTGATTTCAGTCGGGTCCATGCTTGAAGTGCTGTAGAGTTTGTTTCCAGGATAGTGAGAAGCAAGTCTTGAGAGATTGTTGCATATATCCATTGCAACAAAACAGCGTCTAATTGATCCCAGAGGAGATCGTCAACCTCAGCGGGACGAGGTATGTCGGGATCAATGTGGTCAAGAACGCGGTGCGCCCGGGCCGCAACCTTAAAGAGTTCCGACCATGAATTGTATTTGGTGTTGGACGCATCAAGAGTGAGCGGGATTAGGTTTTTGATATTGGACACCGCAAGCGCCGAATGAAACGAGTGTTTGGATCCGGACGAAGATTCTGACGAGGTAGCCACCGTCGGGTCTTTGTCTTTGGGCTGCGGTGTAATTGCCTTTGGATCAGTCATGGTGGCGTGAGAATGCACCGAAAGAGAGGGGAAAGATATGTTGAGGGGGAAAAAGACAGCGAGAGGTGGGACAGGCCGACGTTCAAGACGACGGTGAAAGGCAGGGGAGGAACGTGTAGTGGCGGCAGAGATTGAAAGCCAGCGGCACTAATTAGGGTTAGGGTTTGGCTGATACCATGTTAGATTGAATAATCCCCCTTGGGGTTACTTTGTATTCCATTCACAATATATATAGGGTACAATATCTTGTGTGACAAGTTAGATCACGTACAATAATATACAAATATAATATATATACTATCAGCCACCACCGTCAATATATGCATGCAACTATGCAAGTGATCATCAATTGACTACGTCTGCTGCAAAGGTTCTTCTAATCTTTTTAATTTTCGAAATAACTAATTAACCTCAGTTAACTCATTGAATATGCAACTAAAATCCATACAAATGCAATACTCCGCAGGGATTTGATGCATGTGACAATACTAATAAAGGTATTGTGCATATTTTATTAAAATGTTCTGCAATTAAAGTAACAATTAACTCAATTAATTTTAAATATCATGGTTTATTGACTAGATTAACCTGGAAATAAAAACCCACACCAAATTTAATTTAGAACAAATTAGAGCTTTCAAAAATAAGGACGAAATAGAATCCCTCACGATGGCCTCATGGTGCATTTAGTACTTTAAAAATAAGAAAATATTTGATAATAATAATTTTATATGATTTAGTTTCATTGTTATTAAATTAAAATTATGTTTTAATTTAATTAAATGTAAAAATATATTTTTCATTAGAAAAAATACTAATTTAGTTATAAACTAATAAAAATTTACAAGTAAGAGCACGAACCGGACTTTTGCAAAAGTTCAAGAGTACCACTCGAAATAAGTTTTTTTTTAAAGCACCACTCAAAAAATCTAAAAAATCGAGAGTATCAAGAGGAATTTTCCAAAAATTAAAGAGAGGGTTCTATACAAATACAATCACATTTACGCATGGAATTTCCTTAATTCTCTATCAATTAAAGAGAGGGTTTTCTTTGTTCTCTAATATCGAATGCTTATGGTACGAAAACCCGAAATTACATAAATATATACTTGCAACGATCCCGGGATTCTGTCAGTCTCTCCCTCAATAATTTAGTGCATAAAATTGCTCTTAATTACAATTTTCTATCTAAATCTAATACGGAGTAATTAGAAATATGTATAAGCCATGATCATATATACTCTAGAATGAAAGATGATCAAATCAATATGAATGTAAAAAAAATTAATAGGAAGGTTTAATTTAGTCATTTTCGATCAATAATTAAGAAAATTATTAGTTGCATAAGAACATGCAAAATGTTTAAACTAGGGCAAACAGATGCACGTGGTTGATGTTTCATTTTGCAAGAAAATTGACAATATATAGCTTGTGAAATGTGGCAAAATCACCACCAAACCCTGGCCCAGCCAGCCTTGAAAGCCATCATAAATTCTTTTTCCACCCTTTACACTACGTAATACATTTTGCAATTTTAATCTTCATACAGTGTGAATTCAATTCGAATGATCGAATCCTATGAAACCTTAGTTACCCACCTCCTTATATCCTCTCTTTTTTGGCCCCATTGTACACTTGACTTATTGTTTCATTCATAGCCCTCAAATTGTATTCAGCTGGTGAATCACAGATGAGACATAACCTTCTGACTAACAATTGAACGAGAAGGATAAAAATCATTAATTTGTTGTTGTAATACTATTATTGTACTTTCGGGCGCTTCATGTGGCCTGTAGGACAAAAGCAGAAAATGACCAAATGAAATGATATGCGGGATTCAGCATGATTAAACATGCAAAAAATGACCTGTTTTTTAAGGAGGCCCAAATGCCCAATTCAGTTGGATGTTTTCTTAAGCTCCAATCAATACTGCTACCCCAGATAACAATGGATTTAGATTCAAAGCCTGTTTTTTTTTTTCCAAAGCTCCACTGTAAAAGTAATGGCAATTAAAAAAGTGGTTAACTGGGTCCAGAAAATTGAAAAGTTATCCTGCAGATTGACCCAAAAATCCGGATCACTGGGTGTCGGCAAAATCATCATGTTACATCAAAATGCACATTTTTCATATTCAGGTGTAAATAACATAGACCCACCACCTTGAATTTAATGTATTAACCCAGATGATACGGGAATCTGACAAATCTTAATTGCATATATGTAAGTCTCAAGATCTTTGCTTGCAGATCTAACTTCACCAGAGAATTACCTAACATGCTTACTTATGCTGAAAGTACACCTTATAGGCTCATACCATATTCCAGAGCACTTACATATATAATAATTATAATCACCAACTGATTTCTGTGCATCATTTATTGTGCATGTGAGATCAGTTGATCAGCTCAAAAAGGAAGTAACAGTTCAACCTCATTGAATTCAAGTCCCCTTATTTAATACCCCATTTCATAAAGGAGATGCTCATAGAGGATAGATATGATCTTTCATTACTTGATCAAAATACACCATTATAAGATTGGACCAAGTAACTAACCCTATCTATCTGCATAAAGTACATGACCTATAGTTTGAAAATGGTTAATTTCACACCTTCACGAATTTAATTTCTATACACCCTATCTAATTTGTACACATAGAGAGAAGCAATAGACCCCATGTCTTGTTTAACATTCCATCTCCATTCAGTCATATGTGTGTCAGAGATCCAGAAGCAATAGAGAGAAGAATCAAATTTGTACAAAGATCAATCAATCAACAGATCTCATTAATATTTCCACTTTCTACAGATTCCAATCCAATTAATTTGTACAATGATATTCATTCAAAGAATAAAAATACGAATTAATCTATAGACAATCAATAACACCCTAGATACTTCAGCCTTGGGTGGTTCTCCCAAAAATAGTCCAAGGTTGAAAGCTTTCACTATTCCATGTAACAAAACCCTCTGAACAGATAGTATATACATATAGGAATGTACATCAGTAAGGCAGGCTACTTGTTATCCACACATGATCTAGTGTACTCTTGAGACCATACTTAAGCACAGCCTTGTTGGCAGCTCGAAATCCGTCTCCGTAAACTGGAGACACGTCAGATTCCACCTGGTTCTTGAAGAACTTCCCAAGCTTCAATTCAAATGGTGATCTGTTGCCCCTGTATGCTGAGCTGGCCGACGATGCAGATGCTTGACTGCTGCTGCTGGACCCAGATCTGAGTTGGGTTTCTAGCCACTTGTATGCCATCACCTGGCAGAGTCCTTCCTCAATCTGAGGATTCAGTTTCCTATAACCTACGAAATGGGGAACCAAACAACTTGTCATGTGCAAATGAACCCCTTGTTTCTACATATTTAGGACTCGATTGGTTCAACTTTGAGTTTTCAGTTTTTAATTGTGAAGTTTTTTTTTTTTTTTTTTTAAAGTCTTCCTATAGCTATCAAAACAATTGTTTCAAAATATGCTATATATCCTAGCATTGATCTTAAATTTCAAAACTGGCAACTAAAAAGTCGAAAACTAGAAAAACGTATTTCCAAAATTCTGAACCATAGAAGTCCTTGGTGATACGGAGGTGTCATAATTCTAGAATGATTCAGTGTTACGTGTAGGGAAGCATACCTTTAAGGCGTAGCCAAGCATGCATCATCTCATGAGCTAGGATTGAGCCAGTCAGCAATCTGGGTAGAGAGAAACAGACATTATACTTCACAACAAAAAATGTGTGTTGATCATTTCGTGGTCCAAAGCCTATAACAATTACCTTGGGAGGCCAAACAAAATAAGAATTGCAGTGACTTCGCAATGTCGTGTCAGTTTATATGGCTCTGATATCACGTTCATGTTTCCTTTTCTACCCCAAAGTTTCGGTCGTTTCAAAACCTAATAAAAAACCCAAAAGATGTGCACTATATTTCAGTATGCGTTGAAGATAAGTAAGTAGATAGAAAAACGAAGATAATGAACAAATTCTTACAGTAGTGATAGTTTGTTCTTCAGAGAGGCAAAGTCCTCGAGTCTCTGGCATATGGTGATGACCCTGGTGAAAGCGAGAAGATGGATAAACGTTAATAAAAACAAACTTGTACATAGATCGTAAGAAAATTCTGTTATGGATTTCGACATGCTTTTCCTTACATGTTTTTCTCCACCCATAGCTTCATTCAAAGCTTGCCTTTCAACAAGAAGCAATGGAACATCCTGCTCAACTTTCATGCCCAAGCTTTCATAGAACCCTTGTATCTCAAGATACAGAGGCTGGCACTGATTTGTATCCATTACTACTGAATCCAAACATTCTAAGCATAATCTTCGTCCATCACCAAGGGAAATATATCCAGTACCTTGTGGCTGCACATAGAAAAAAGGGTTTCAGTGCAATAAGAATTTCCTCAAGAAGAAAGCAATTTTTTTTGCCATTTAGACTTACCTCCATTCGCTCACAACTACAACACCGAGGAGTTCCATCAGTCTCATGAACAGGGCAATACTTTTGGTCCCAGAAAGGATGTGCTCTATACTCGATTACACCAGCAACACTTGTTGGTATCTGGTAATGGAAATTTATATTCATGGAAGCAATGGAAAAATTATCACATCTTTGACTTAGAATAGATGATTTACGATACAAATTCTGATAATAATACAACTGATGCTACAAAAATTGCACAAAAATCATCATGAACTCTAATAATACACCAAGACCAGTAGCATTTATTGAATGCGTGAAAGAGAATGCGTTTTATATCTAATTATTGGTCCCAAACATAGTTTCAAATATTCTACTGAATTACGAGGGGACTGCCTTTTCAAGCTGTTCAGTATTTGGGTATGATATGCAGGTACTTAACTATGCGAATTTCAGATATTCAGTTTCTCACTCCTAAACTGAAACAAGATTGAAAGGGAGGAGAGTTATCAACTCGGAAGGTCACTTACAAATTGGTTACATACACCGCATTTTGGGTGATACTGCTCCCTGTAACAAGCTTTGTGATAAGGATAATCTCCAGACACAGAAAACTGTAAAAAAAATAAATTCTGGATGTATAAATAGGAATGATAGATAAAGAGGCAGTGAAGCACATTTGTGTGAGTTGATAATAAAAAAATCCAGTCAAAGAATATGTTCTTTATTCAACCAGAATCAAAATGATACCTCATGGCCTGAAATCGGTAAGTTGCAAGCATGGCATTTGAAACATTCAGGATGCCATATTACACCCATACAGCTTAGGAAACGGCCAAAACCAATCTCATTGTGGCAACCGGCACAATTCCTGCTAGAGAAAGACAACACGTAAATAAATCTGATATAATAGTTTTCCCAGCTCAGAAACACATAAAAGCTCTGATATGAATACAACTACCAAAACAAGACAATGAAAACAAATTCATAACTTTCAATTTCCTAGAGATGTTAGAAATTTGCATCAGTAATTACAGTGAGAGAACTGAAGTGGCAAGGCCTAGATTATGTGCCATGATGACACTTTACAACAATGATTGTTTACAACGTTTGGTATGCACTTCTTGGATTGAGAGCTGAAAGTTTTGAGTTTGAACTGTAAAGCCACACAAACGATATTCTTATTGCTGTCTATGACTATATACCTGTATCCTGTTGAGAAGGGGAAAATATTAGGTAGATCGTAATTCCTGCCTCCATAGACAGATTGTGGAGGAGCCTCAGTGTTAAAACTTTCTTGAAGTGCTCTAGCAAGTTGTTCATCTTCCTTAAGTTGAAACTCATAATCTGTCAACAGCAATAGGCACTAATTAAATTCCAGCTAATGGATGTAAGAGTGAAAATTCAGAAGGATTAAAAAAGGCAGTTACTGATTTCATAAATATCAGAAGAGAAAATGTAAAAATGTATTATATGAGTGTTACTCACTTGTAGCTCGTTTTCTTTTCTCCTCTTCCTCTGCAAGTGACAATGCAATAGCACAATCTATCTCTTCATCATGATTATCCACCCATTGATCCTATACCCAGAAGTAGATACACAAGACTAAATCACACAATACTAATTATACAAAAGTAGGATAGCCAAAGGAGGGATGGACTGTGCCTACATGTTGACTAATCAATCAGAATCAATGTAGTAGTTAATAAAACAACCATTGGTAGTTTATACGGGAAAGTTAGCAGTTATACCCTCGATGTAGAAGCTTGATTCCAAACTGGATCTTCACCATACCCGTGATAGTGAGATCCTTCTGAAACTCTATGACTGGAACCGTTGAAAATTTTGCTAAGCCAACCCATGTTGGTGATTTTTATAGCTACAAATGGCCAAAAGGGACCCCTGATATATAGAGAAAGTAATCTATTAGAAATAAATTATACATGTTAAAACATCAAAGGCAAGTTATTTGCCTTTTCCTTTCTGCAAGAATCAGGTTCTAACACACAGGATTGTGAACCAAAAACATTTGGGATTCGACACTAGAGATTAGCAAAGGCATAAGTTTTTTTTTTCTCTAATCAATTTTTATTTCCCCAATCATCATGACAAAGCATCCGGGCATTTGCTCCGAGCCACTCAGAATTTTACTGAATGTTTAGCTCACCGTTATAAAAGTGAAGCATTTTGTAGCCAGCCACCCAAAGCAAATTCCACTTCCCATCTAAAATTGGGTCTGCATAAGTCTCTTTAAACATGATCAAATTCTTCAATAATCTAAAAAACTTTAAAGATAGTTTTCCATCTAGGAAAAAGAAACTCTAAAGAGATCAATCCAAAGATGCAAACCCCAAACATATTGCATTTGTTTTACCTGTATTTTGTTAAAAATAGTTTTCCAACATTGCGGACACATCATGCGTTGAAAAATCCTTTCCTCACCCTAAAACCTCGAAAAGAAAGGAGGGAAAGATAGCAAAGACAAAGAAAACCTCAATCCACTTTCAAAATGGAAATCATAAAGTGAAAGCAAAATCTTCATTAAACCCACACCAAAGGCATAATTTTTCTAAACCCTTGTCATTCATAGAAACCATCAAATTGAAGCATAAATGCATAATCCGAACAAGAAAAGTAATAAGTAAACGTATCTACGTACTACGCAAGGTCAATCGATAAACAGGGAGTTATTCATGCTATTAAATTGAAACATTGATCAAAGAAATGATCTCAAAAGCCATTAACTTTCAAAAGCATTAAGCTCCATACCACTATAACATAAAATTAGGAACGAAGAACAATATGATCGTCTGGGTGGATGGGAGACTTACCAGAAAGCAAAAATGGATGGCGAAAGAAATTCGTTGAAGCAGAAATCGACCCAATTGAGAAATCAAGAACAATTCTTAAATTTGCTGGGTTGCTGAAAACCCCAGATTCCTTATCAAGCAAGGGAAAAATGTTTAGGGAAGAAGAAATGTGTAACTTAATCTAGAAAACCAAATTCCCCGGATTAACATACAAAATTATATGTATAGAAATTAAAGGGTAGGAACTAGGAAAGGATCAAAGGAAGACAACTCAATGTGAACGGAGAGGCTTATAAGCGTCCCGGCGAAAATTCGAAAGTCAAAAACTCAGAAATAAGGAATAGAGAGGAGGCAGCTTGGAAAGGTTGACAAAAAACCCCGGGAGGATTTGACGACGCAACCTTCAAACCCAAAATTTCTCACTTTTCAGTTTTCACACCTTCCGCGTCGGCCAATTTTTCTTCGTTTATTTGTTTTGTTCTTTTTTGTTTTTGTTTTTTGGTCAATTGAATATTATTTTATGATGTTTTGGTTTTGCAATTTGAGTGGCTCAACTACACATTACGTGACCTAATCACATATTCACATCCCGTAACTCCCGTTATCCCTGTTTTATCCATTGATTTATAAACCAAGTGCTGGTTTGGTTGAACACAGAAAGTGAAATTTAAAGTTAGATCATGAGAATTAAGTTATGAGAATTATATTTCAGGTAAATTGATAAATTATGTTTGATTAAACTCTAATTCACATAAATTAATGGTGAAAAATTATCTTACCTAGCTCTAATTAGAATTTCTTTAAAATGGAGGAAATGAAAAATCACATGAAATGAAAAATCCACGATTTTGGATAAAAATTCTTCAACCAAATATTGATGAGGCTCAAAATAGCGAAGCAAGAGGTGGGCCCGAGGTATGAGGGTCAAACCAGGTCAAAGGGACCCCCGAGGATGATCCTGGGGCCCACAACCATACCCACTTATTTTAACAAAATTCCTACCCCACGAGGTCCCCCTCGACCTCGGAGCGAGGTCTCGACCTCGTAACCGACTCTACTTGCGCCCGCCCACCATGACCACTCAGCGAACGCCGCTCTTCGAGCCAATCACCGGCTGCCTCGCCTCTAGGCCAATCAGAGCCCTTGATCTCGGGCGTCCCACATCGGACAAACGACCAAAACTCGACTCCCCAATCCTCTATAAATAGAGGAGATTCTCGAATGGAAAAGGGGTCGAAAAACATCTTGAACTCAAGAACTTTCTTGCTCGTTGAAGATCGACGTGATCGAAACACCGTTAAAAGGCCTCGCTATAGACAAGTGAAGTCCACAAAAAGACTTCAAGTCTCACAGAGTTTCCGCTCACATCAAAGACCTCGCTACACCACCTCGCAAGCCTCTTACACCTCGCTCTACCTCACATCAAAGACTCCGCAACTCAGCCTCGCTCAAAGGGACCGGCAAGTGACGCTTAGAGCTAGCTAGCAACTAGGAGATCTCGGACATTGTTAGGTCGAGATCTCGGATAATCGTAGGAGGTCTAGGGTGTAATTCTCAAATAATCTGTTAGCCTCGTGGGCCTGTAAACCTCGCTGTAAAGAAAATCATAAATAAAGAAGCAAGTGTTTGCACTTTCGAATATAATAATCTCGTTTCTTGTCTTCTAGTGAACCTTTCATTTCGGGTTTCATCAAATATAGCCTCCCACATCATTTTATGGGATTTTCAACTTCCTAGAAAAAAAATTCTCAACCAAACAAGCCCCAAGATTTGTTTATATTACTAGATGAATTCGCATGCCAGATCCAAGGTTTTGTTAATTTATTAAAAAAAGTATAAATTGTAAAATATAAATTGTAACCATAGATAGTATTAACTATTTTTTGTTTAGTTAAATATATATGAAGTATAAAATATAAATTGCAAGCATAGATAGTATTAACTATTTTTTGAGACCATGAAATCTTGAACTTTCAATGGTAAGGTTTAAGGCTAGATTTGTTGGGTATAAAAAATTCGTTGGAGTTTTCTAATTAATTATATAAATTCATATAAACGTTGTTTGTTTTACACCTAAAATCTAGTAACTAGTTGTAAAACTAGTTTGTTTAGTTTTAGAACATTGTACGGTGGGTACCGTGGGTTGCCATAGAACACCCTACTAATTAATTGATCTATTGAACTTTAACATAATATCAACATAATTAGGCTTGACGACTTTAAGACATAATATTAGTAACAATTGATCTAGTGGATGAGGTGCTAGGCTCCTTAAGCGTGTGCTCAGGAGGTTCGAAAAAAAATTGAATTTAGTATTAAGTAACTCTTGACTAAATTAAACATTTAAAAAAAAACATTTATCAATATTAAAAGGCCTAAACCAAGAAAATTGAAATGCCAAACGTACAAATAATGGCATTTCGTGGCAACTTAAAAACGTACACGAAGCACATTTGTGCGTATGGGATGACAACCCCGTAGAGTTTACAAGTATATAGTATTGTATCAATTTCACGTCACGTTATGTTATGTTACGTTAAATCTCCTGATCAGATTATAAGAATGTTTGAATTGGATAACGAAACTATAAAGTGATCAAGGTCATTGGATATTTATTTGAAAAGGAGTGCTCGATCAGCGGCTTGAGCGGTTGAGCCCCTAAGTGGCCCAACACTAAAGTATTGGGCCCACTTTATCAAGTGATAGTTTGTCAAAGCCCCATTTAAATATCATCTTTTTTTAAAGATTAAAGATTAATTAACGAGTCTTTCCAAACTATAAGATTAGTAAGAGCTAAATCGAACCCTAATCCCCCATATTCGTCCGTGCCAATGTGCCATAATCATCTCTTTATCCAGTCTTCTTCTAAATAATTGCAGTTTCAGCGATCATATCTTTTAATAACATTATCATCTATCCAAGAACTAAGAGTTCATGTTCCTCTATGTAAAGTATGTCCTTTTCTTTCTCTTTTTTTTTCCTCTATTGGCTAAAGATTATGCAGCTGTCGAAAATTTCGCGCTTTTTCCTTGCTAAAAATTTCCAAAAAGCATGAGGGTGGGTGATGGCAATCAAGAAAATGGTAATCAAGAAAAGCATTTAGTTGTATCCTTCACTCTGTGCAGGTGAAAAGCTGTGTTGGTTCATTGTGAGTTTCTGTTGTTAATGAGTATCATTGCTGTCATGAGGGTGAGTGAGATTTAGCTTTTTCTTTGATACAATTAATGCTATTAATTGTCAATGCAAAATGACTGTTTGAGTTCTCTTGACAGATAAGAGTAGCAAAAAAATCACGCAGGAAAGAAACAGATAGAATAAGCCTGTTGCCTGATCACCTCATTCAGAGCATTCTATCTTATTTACCCCTGAAAGATATTGTGAGAACGAGTACTTTGTCAAGTAAATGGAGGTTTCACTGGGCTAACATTCCCAAATTGGCCTTCAATGAAGAATGTTGTCCTCCTACAAGAAACGTCATTGGCAGATCATTCAGCAGGAGCAAAAAGCTCATTAGAATCATTGACCAAGTTCTGTTGCTTCACACTGCCCCAATCACAGCCTTTCATCTTGAGGATCTTCGTTCTGTTCCCGACATTGATCGTTGGATTCTTCACTTATCTAGAAATCCTATCAGCGAATTAGTGCTCCAAGTCTCTGATGGCCCGTGCTACAAGTTGCCTTCTTCGTTATACACTTGTGGTAGCTTGATGCATTTGAATCTGAGACAGTGTGCTCTAAGGCGTCCTCCGTCGTCTTTCAATGGATTCAAGTGTTTGAAACGGCTCATTCTTTGGCAAACCACCTTGACACAACACACATTTGAGAATCTAGTTTCTTCCAGCCCCTTGTTGGCCAAGTTGATTGTAATGAACTGTGTAAATCTCAGCAACATAAAAATCAATGCTCCGAATTTGGAGTACATTGACATTGAAGGTCTCTTTAAAGCAATTACCTTTGGGAGTGTACATTTGAAGTTGTCTGAAGTTTCTGTTGACTTGAAGGCCAATATTCCAACTGAATATGATGCTGATGGTGAAAATTGCATGACTCAGTTCTTTACTTGCATTCCTAATATCAAGCGACTTGAGGTGAAATATTACTTTCTAAAGGTAAGAAAAACTCAATCACCAATTAAGTTGCATTCTATTACTATGTCATGATCTGATTGTTGATGAATGAATTATGGTTTCTTTTTGTTTTTGCAGCATCTGGCAGTTGGTTTGATACCCGAAAGATTGGCTACTCCATTCCTATATTTGTATCATCTTTCAATTTGCATTAATCTCAATGACACGGATGAGAGTTTAGCAGCCCTTTGTTTGCTGAGAAGTTCACCTAACTTGAAAGAACTTGAGATACAGGCTAGCTAGTTTCTTCATTTTTTCCGTGTTCATCAACATATGTATTTATACTGCAAATTATTATTTTGTATAGTTGTAGCTCAGTTTTTGTATGCATGTTCTACAGGGATGTGTGGTAGCTGATGAGTTTGACACGAACGACGAATCGAGTGTGTGGGGACTGGGGAGATGAGAGAAACTGTAATTGCTCATTCGAACAACTTCGATCAGTACGTGAAACTGGTTGACGTATCGGGCACCAGCTTGGAGTTGGAGTTTGTGAAGTTTTTGCTTGTGAATTCATTTGTGCTTGAAAAGATGACGATAATTCCGTATCTTGAACATTTGAGCAGTAACTTCCTTAAAGGCATGTTGAGGATTAGGCGAGCCTCTACTAGGGCAGAAATCGTTATCTTAGACCCTTGAACATTGGATTAGACATTCAAAATTCTCCATTTCACCCTAGATGGTGTCCTAGAAGCGCTCTTGGTTTGCAGAAGGCCTTATTCCTAACGCGATAATTAAGGGTACGTGCATTCCAAGTCACAATTTCCAAGGGATCCTTAGGGTGTCCTAGAAGTGCTCTTGGTGGCGCTCAAACTTTTTATTTGCATTATCAAAAACAAAGGCTCTGTTATCGTAAGAAAACATACCCATTGGCAAAAAATTTAATGTGCTTGTGGTACAATGAAGTGGTGCGATTTGCCTCTCGAGGGATCAGTTGAGCTTTCCTTATGTTTTTTGACGATATAAGGTGCTAAGGATATACGGAGTAAATGTTTTCTCATTATGTACTACGAGGAAAGATATTGTGAATAGTATGGGGCATGGCTGAAAAGGCTTAGTCATTGTTTAAGTGTTTAACCTATCTAAGATGTAGTAGCTATTCACACGTTACTTTAGTGAACCAAGGCATGTTATAAAGGTTACAGATTTTAGCATTTAGCCATTTATAGGATTGGATGCACGGAGGATGAAACAAAATTAAAAAAAAGTAATTAAAGCTAATATTTTAGGACCACTATCATTAAATGACAGTAATAGCAAGAGCGTAGTGGGCAAGTCTTAACTTCTTCTTCTACATAACACAGCCACCCAGATTTTGCCCACCGTTTTCCTTCCAAGGATCATCTCTCTAAATTAAAACCCAAACCAATCTTCTCCCCTCAATCGATCTCCACAATTCTGATCCATTAACCAAATCGAATCACCCAAAAGAAAATGTACATAAGAAGAGTTAGTTCAGTTCAATCTTATCTCCTCCCGTCTACAGACCCATCGACCAAATCAAAGATCTAGAACAACAATGGAGAAATTGCCTTCTTCTTCTTACCACCACCGTTTCTAATCCGAATCCCCAACCGTAGCACATCTCTTTCTTCTTCTTCTTCTTCTTCTGCTAATTCCTTGATTCTGGATCCAGTCCTCATTTTGGGTTTGTTTTTCTTTTCCGACGCTCAGATCTGTGTCCCTGGACTACCTGAACCTGCTGATAAACGGGTCCGGCCTCCTCCTCCGGTACCGGCCCCAGCACCACCATGATGATGTGGCCTCCTCCTCCCCCCGCACCAGGTCATTCCGGTGATCTCCGTGGGTTACGTGGTGTTCATGCTCATGCTTCAGATCCAGTTCCTCTACTCCGGCTAGGTCTCCATCCTGAGCTCGCTTTGCTTTCCCAGGTCTTTTTTTTGTTTTTCTTTTTTTTAAAAAAAAAATTAAGATCTGATGAAGCACAATAAAAGGCAATTTATATTAGATAAATAGATCCAAACAAAATAATTATAGTAGAGTGTGATATACTATATGATATGTATTTTTTTTCACATCTTAACTTTCTTCATCATGTACGTATTCATTCAGCTTTAATTTGTGATTTTGCTTCATCTTTCCTAATTTCTTTTCCCAAAATAGCTGGTAAGATAAAATTAATGAAACTTGTCACGATACCCACATGCTAACTATATATGGAGGGCTTCCATTTAGGGAAGGACCAAGATATTTAATCGGACATTAGCTAGCAATTCAATATTTGTTTCTCTCAAACTGAAGTATACTGCTTCATTGAAAGTTTTAGAAATTGATTACTTATCCCTTCCCTAGTTATGCAAGTCTAAAGATGAAAATATTTCCATGCGCTATCGAAAATGATTGAATCGCCTAATTAACTTTGTGATTACTTATCGCATGGTTGTTGCTGATTATAACAATGGGTATTATTGTACTGATGTTTTTTAAGACCCGTCTTTACTTGTCTGTGTACACCCCCATCTTCTCCCTCCCTCTGTTTTCACTTTTTAAGTCCTACCCAATGCCAATGAAGATGGAGAAGCAAAGGGTGTGAACACGCATACCCATAAAAACTTGTTCAATTTGAACTTAGAACTAGAAATTCAAGAATATTGCTTGGCCTTCAAGCAATATTCTCTCTTTAGGAAAAGCAAAAATCTATTTTCAAAAACAGATATTAACTTTCTAATATACATAGAATATATCTAGGTAAATATTAAGATATTACATAGAAGTGTTGGGACTTGTCTTGTAACAAAGCCAGTTGATGAGGATCGATGTAGTCAAATCGGTGTAGGGAGAATTCAAGGCTACATCCGCTTCTTGATTCTTGATGGTGGCACCTTGGACTTCTTAGAAATGGATCTAAAGAGGACTATGGCGGACGACTTTGAGAAGGGAAATGGAGGATGATATGGACGAGTTTGAATGGAAGATATGGATGTGCTTGAAAGGATATAACGCACCTTAATTTGAAACAGATTTGAGGTCTTGCCCGTGTGATTCAACCCAAATAAGGTCGAGTGTCGAAACCCCTCCTTGGCGCTGCAACGTCGTTGTCCAGTGGACCCTCTCGGCACACACCCGCCCCGTCTTGCTCTTGCTCGGCGCTCTTAGCCTCCATGGACCTGAATTGGTGAGTAAAAGCTTCTCTTGGAAGACAGCCCCTCAGAACTTGAGAGGTGCCCGATGGAATTGGCTCCACCTCCTTAGAACTCGGCATGATGGTTGCGCGGTTTAAATTTAAACCCGGCGAACCTTGCACTGAATTGGTGGACTACTTATATCTATATTTTCTCAAATTTAAATTTAATCAAGATGGTTGCGATTTCAACAAGAAAGATGATCGATGGCCCTTGCATGCATAGAGGTTGGAGTGTAGTCTACCTATGCTTTGAGGGCGACGTTGACAACACCCTACACCAAGCACCTCAGACTTGTCATACATAGTCGATCCTTGTTGTTGTGGATTATTTTTCGTATTTGTGGGGAGATGGTTCCGCTGCTCGTTAGGTACTGTAGCAATTTGTTAGCTAGTACACGGTTTGGGAAGTACAAGCAACTAATAGCGATTGAGTTTGTCCTTCAGCGCACCAAATTGATATTATTCAGTTTCACGAGGGACATTGGACATATGATGGATAAGAGTCCTTGGTGGACACATGGTAGATCACTCTTGATAGCGCAATACTGTTTCATCGGTAGTTGTTGGATCTTAGACATTATATTTAGGTTAAACTTCATTAAATTAACAAATCAAACAACCACCTATGAAACACTATTGCGCCGTCACGGGTGATCTACCATGTGTCCACTAGGAACGCTTATCTATATATCTGACGTCCCTCACAAAACTGATCAATATCAATTCCGTGCACTGAAGGACGAACCTAATCGCTATGAGTGGCTTGTACTTTCCGAATCGGGTACGAGCTTACAAATTGTTACAGTACCTAACGAGTAGCGAAACAATCACCCCACAAATTGGAAAACTAATCCATAACAACAAGGTATCGGACTATCGGTTATGACAAGTGTGAGGTGCTTGACATAGGGTGTTGTCAACGTCGCCCTAAAAGCATAGGTAGACTGCACTCCAACCTCTATGCATGCAAGGGACATCATCTTGTTGAAACCACAACTATCTTGATAATTTAAATATGAGAATATATAGATAATAGTTGTCCACAATGCATGGTGTCATCTGTATATATATGAGCATAGTAAAACAAGCATCCATTAATTCGAAGTAACAACTTGAAGTGGGTCTCAAATGAAGCATTTACCTCAATTATGCTCTTGGACATGTACAAGAGCCAATCGCTACCGATGAAACAATATCTCAAGGTCTGAAATGATCCATGTAGCGACTGCTCGTGTACACAATATTGGGAAAAATCAGCCGCTTATCCTACAAGTATCATCCAAGTGCAGTGCAGCACCGACCCTACTATGATGAGCGGCTTGTGTTTCCCTAGTCGGGTAGCATCTAGCTACTTGCTACAATAGTTCATGACCGGTGGAACTACCACTACCGAGACCGACGTGCTAATCCGAGTTGCTACTCATTGTTGTGGATTAGCACGTCGGTCTCGGTAGTGGTAGTTCCACCGGTCATGAACTATTGTAGCAAGTGACTAGTTGCTACTCGACTGGGGAAACACAAGTCGCTCATCATAGTGGGGTCAGTGTTACACTGCACAAGGACGATCCTTGTAGGATATGCGGTTGATTTTTCACAATATTATGTACACGTGCAATTACTACATGAATCATTTGAGATCTTGAGATATTGTTTCATCGGTGGCGGCTGGCTCTTGGACATGTCGAAGACCATAATTGAGGTAAACGGTTGGCATTTTGGATTTTCATATTTTTTATTATATTCAAATCAAGATGTATTATAATCTATGAAGACAAATCAATTTAATCGGCAAAATTTTTCTCATATGTTCATTCACCTATAACATATACATAAATAGTAGATAACTACTTGACCTTCAAGCAAAATTCTCTCTTTAGGGAAAGCAATAATCCATCTTCAAAAAAATATATAAACTTTCTAATATATATAATATATCTAGGTAAATACCTTAATATTTAATTACCTAGAAGTTTTGGGACTTAAATTCTTGTTTTAAGAAAGTCTTGTCTTGGAACAAATCCAGTTGATGAGGATCGATGTAGTCAAATCCGTGCAAGGAGAATTCAAGGCTAGATCTGCTTCATGATTCTTGATGGTCGTGCCTTGGACTTCTTAGAAATGGATCCAAGAAGGACTTTGGTGGACGACTTTGAGGAGGGAAATGGAGGATGAGACAAACGAGTTTGAATGGAAGATATGGACGAGCTTGAAAGGATATAACGCACATTCGAAACACGAACTAGAAGCACCAAGCTAGGATGTAACGCACCTAGATCAAACCTATAATACCCCGATAATTTATAAGAAATTGAGGTGTTCTCAATGTCAACAAGAGTTATTCCTTTTCTGGGTTCAAGTGAGAACAAAGAACTCAAAAGTTAAGCGTGCAAGGGCGAGAGTAGTACCAGGATGGGTGACCTCCTGGGAAGTTCTCGGGTTGGCATGGGATTGCGCTTCTAAGGCAGCGGGCCTTACAAATGATATCAGGGCTGACTTTGGGTTACGAGTTGGCTTGGCCCGATGGGCGATCAATCAACCCGGAGGGCGGTCCTTGGGCTTTGACGAGGACGTCAAGTGCTTAAGTGGGGGAGATTGTAACACCCCAGGTGTTCCCCATGTCAACAAGAGCTCTTCCTTTTCTGGGTTCAAGTGATGACAAAGAACTCAAAAGTTAAGCGTGTAAGGGAGAGAGTAGTACCAGGATGGGTGACCTCCTGGAAAGTTCTCGGGTTGGCATGGGATTGCGGTTCTAAGGCAGCGGGCCTTACAAAACCTTCGGGTTTGGATCAATATAAAAGTTGGGTTTTCATCAATCTTGTCTAAAAAGAAAAAGGACGCCCCCTACATGCCTCAAACTAGACAAGGACAAAACCCGAAATAACACAAACAAGGCATTTTTCCCAAACTAACCCAAGGTTTCCAAATGTTTTAAAAATGCCCTTACAATACACAAACAAACCACTCTAGAAATTATGGACCAAACCTGGTAAGTTGTGTTAAAAGTTGTTACTTCGAATTAATGGATGCTTGTTTTACTACGCTCATATACACAGATGACACCATGGATTGTGGATATATTCTAATATTTAAATTTGATCAAGATAATTGCGGTTTCAATAAGGAAGATGATGGCCCTTGCATGCATAGAGGTTAGAGTGCAGTCTACCTATGCTTTGAGGGCGACATTGACAACACCCTACACCAAGCACCTCGGACTTGTCATACATAACCGATACCTAGCTTGTTGTTATGGATTAGTGTTCCTATTTTTGGGGCGATGGTTTCGCTACTCGTTAGTTATTGTAGCAATTTGTTAGCTAGTACCCGATTTGGGAAGTACAAGCAACTAATAGCGATAACATTTGTCCTTCAACACACTATATTAATATTAGTCAGTTCACGAGGGACTTCAGACATATGGATAAGAGTCCTTGGTGGACACATTGTAGATTACTCGTGACAACACAATAATGTTTCATCGGTGGTTGCTGGATCTTAGACATTATATTTAGCTTAGCCAAATTAACAAATCAAACAACCATCGATGAAACAGTATTGCGTCGTCACATGTGATCTATCATGTGTCCACCAAGAACTCTTATTCATATGTCCGACGTCCCCCACAAAACTGAGCGCGCAATATCAATTCGGTGCACTGAAGGACGAAGGCAATCGCTATGAGTGGCTTGTACTTCCCGAATCGGGTACTAGCTAACAAATTGTTGCAGTACCTAACAAGCATCGAAACCATCACCTCACAAATACGAACACTAATCTATAACAACAAGGTATCGGTTATGACAAGTGCGAGATGCTTGGCGTAAGGTGTTATAAACGTCGCCCTCAATGCATATGTAGACTGCACTCCAACCTCTATGCATGCAAGGGCCATCATCTTCCTTGTTAAAACCGCAACTATCTTGATCAAATTTAAATTTGAGAATATGTAGATAATAGTTGTCCACAATCCATGGTGTCATCTATATATATGAGCATAGTAAAACAAATATAGTTGATCACCTAAAACAAGCATCCATTAATTCAAAGTCACAACTTAACTCAACTTACCGAGTTACCCGGTTTGGTCCATAATTTCTAGAGTGGCTTGTAGACAGTGGTTTGGTCCAGTTTGTCCATGCTTTATTATTTTAGCCTTTTCCAATTTAATAACTTCTAAACCTTACAATATATTACAGGTCCAAATCTGTATATCGAAATTCAAACCCACATGTCCAAAGAAAGTACGTAACATTTTATTTCGCAAATTAATAAAGCATGGATAGGCCTCAAGATTAGTTTTAAGTTCGGTGCTTAATAAGAGTAAAAAAACTTGCTCTTCTAATACAAAAGAAAGAAAGAAATGGAGATTAGGGAGAAAAAAAGAAGAAGGGCTCTCTAATGCAAACCAGGGTTTGAGCAAATTAAAAGTTAAACATACGTACATGTCCAAGATAAAAGAGATTCAGAAGAAGATGTCGACATATCTGGGTTGTGTGTGTTGGCCTGCACTAGAGTGTAAAACGACAATGACCCTGTCGAAGTGTGGAAGATGAGGAGTTGACAAAATCAAAAGATCCAGACTAGTGGTTGATGATGGAGCTAGATATAAGGCAAAATGTCTTTTCTCCTTCTCTATAATTCCTTCTTTATTCCGATTAAGGATTGAGTTTAAAGAGAAAAATTTAGAATTAGGGAAAAGGAAGGACTCATAGAGTGTTAGGGGTGTGTTAGAATGCATTCCCACATCTAAAGTTGGGACATCAACTTGCCTAGTATATATACTCTCGGGCTACTCCTCCTATTGCCAATTGGTTTTAGGATGGAACCCCGCTGCACTTAATATGGTATCAGAGCTATTCGCCTAACGACTTCTCTCGATCCTGGGTCGCCCCGTCGTGTTATCCAAGTGTCAACTGGGCTAGTTCCCCCAGTTGCACTTGCGGGGGCGTGTTAGAATGCATTTCCACATCTAAAGTTGGGACATCAACTTGCCTAGTATATATACCCTCGGGCTACTCCTATTGCCAATTGGTTTTAGGATGGAACCCCGCTGGACTTAATATAGAGAAGGAGAAAAGATTAGGAAGATAGAACAGACACAAAAAAAATGATAGAGGGAGTGGAAAGAAGAGGAAAGAGGTGTGAGATTCATCATACATTCAAGATGCCAAAAACATGGCCATTACATTTAAAGAATTAATTTATCTAAATTACACATCTTAGCCCATTGACATGCCTACCTCTTTGTAAGACATAAGTTACCCAGACAAACATGAAACGACATCTTAAAACTCATTTATTACCTTGTAATATTTTTGTGCCAATTCAAAAATTGATGGGATGATATTTTGAAATTATATACTCCCTCCGATCCAAATTAATTGTCGTTTTAGCACTTCAAATTTGATCCATTTTATATGTCGTTTTAGGTTTTCTAGGCAATTGATTAGGAGTGAGTTATGAGAATTGTTATTGGAATGTGTTTTTATTTATTAATGTTATTCATTCATTGGTTAAAAAAAGGTGATGAGTGGTAAAATTTATAAAAAATTTACCTTTTGAGTTCAGTTAATGATTTTCTTAATTGTTGTATCGAAAGTTAAACAGACAATTATTTTGGATCGGAGGGAGTATGATTTAGTCATTGTGTGAGGGTAAGCTAGAATACTGATCATTTATATTACAACAATTAATATTTTCTATTTCTTTGATTTATTAATTTGGAAGTTAAATTGTTAAGTTTCACATGAACGTATACAATATTGTGCAATCCCCATTCCAAGCTCAAATACTTAATAGTTTTTGAGAGAAACTGGTGAAAAAAATGACATCCCAAGCTCACGTATTCCATTTTTCTATATTCTATTATAATATCCTAGTCACTTGTCAAACACCAATTTTGTTTATGGAGATTTTGGTAAATAGCATTTAAATAAGGATATAATATCATACTAGTAGAAAGCTTTATTTTAATTACAAGGGTCCTAACCCCTCCTCCCCCTCCTCCCACCTGTTAGTTGACTCGATCAATGGGGTTGATGTTGACTAGCATTAAAAGGGTCTTTGATGATAAAATGTGTCATCAAAGGTCTTAGTGATAAAAAAGTGTCATTAAAGCCTTGATGACACGTTTTTCATAATCAATTGTATCATCAAAGGCTTTGATGATAAGCAAATGTGTTATCAATGGTCATGACCAACAACCATCATTAAGTGTCATCAAAAAAATAATTAATAAGCAAATGTAGGATTTCAATCCACATCATTATTTCATGTCATTATTTCTTAAACTGAATCGGGTGAACAAGCTGAAAATCTTAAGAAATTAGGTAAATAAAGAAATTATGCAATATCAAGCTTCTGCACACATTCTTTAAGACTTGAATACCATTTGGCCAACAGTAGTTGTCACAACAGATGGTATGTTTCCATAAGACAATCCAGGAGCCTAGACACGACAACACCAGACTGCTCAATAACCTGAATAAGAGTGAACCAAAATTTATTAAATTACTTACACTTGTTAGTAAAGATAAACTTGGTAAATTTGGGCCAGCAGACAATTTTACTGAGTTCAAACTTCATATGCACTACCACTAAGTTATTTGTAAGTTGGCACTTGGATTATTGACAGCATTTAGCATTCACAGAGAAAAATTGCAAATAACAGAGCTAGTCTCGGAACTCACTTCAAAAGAGATGGTTTTCAAGGCTTCCACCAGCAGTCGCTGATCATCCTCGATACAATATCCAATAAGCTTCACAAGATTTAGATGGTGAAGCTGTCCAAGAAAGTCGACTTCCGCCGGCACAATAAGTAGGAGAAAATTAATTCAGACCCATCCATTCATCCTACTCGAATAAATAATATGCTACAGTTTTTCACTCATCAAAACTCAGATCTTACAGAACAAACAAATTATACTAACCACCTATTCTCTAAGGCCTTGAAGACCATATGGCTTCAAACTCTTAACAGCAACAGTGACGCTGGTGCCCGGTTTTGCAAGGGAAGTGATGTTCTCCTCTATCCATCCCTTGAACACATACCTGAAGTCGCCTTCCCTGAGTATACTATCGGGTTTGAAGTTGCTAGTGGCAGATTTAAGCTCCTGAAAGCTGAACTGAAGCAGTTGCTCCGGGGGCTTCTTTTCCTGGACATCCGAAGCCAGTTGGGCGTCTTTTGGAGCGCATTTCTCTGTTGCTAGCATTTAGATATCTGGTCTCAGCTGCTGCATTTAGTTAGAAAACCGAATCAAGCCACAGATTTCACAACTAAGCTGCCAAAATCAGTAAGCGGTAATTTCCTGGTTGGTTCTAATACCTCCACCCATCTCCCCATTCAACTCGTCATCAGATGTCTATAATGCATGATAAACAAATAAAGAGATGATCATCTGATGTCTATAACAAATTTGGAGCCACTAAACCATTGATGAAACTACTGGTTGCACTACATTCAGTATTTGTTTAATGTCAAGATAAATTAGAGCTTTCAGAGCAGAAGAGTTGTTCTTTCCTTCAGGCTCTTCTTATATAAATAAAATTGATGAGGCAGAGTAAGAATCCATGAATGAATAAGCATATCTAGTTTCATGATTCAGAAAATTAATTGCAATCCAGAAACAATATGACAATGACATTAAGAAATTGAAGAACACAAGGCCTAATGAAGTAGGTTTAATTCAAGCTAGAATGCTAAATGAAGGACAGAACATAACAATGGGATTGGAGAAAACGATGGTAGTGAAACCCACTAATTATATATCCAAGTGAGGTGAACATACCTAGATTTTCTTGAGCATTATTCCCCCAAAGAACCACTCCCTTTCTTTTCTCAAAATGGTTTGAACGACAACATCAGTGAACTGCTCCCGGCTCTTTTTGGAATGAGAATTTGCCTGGCGACTCCTTACTACAAACAAAGATAACAGACAACATTAAAAGAACTGATGTCATCAACTTAAAAATCCATTTATTACAAGAAAAACGAAGAGGAAAGTAGGTTGTTTAGTTGATGATGAATTGATGTCGTGACTTAAAAATCTATTAATTATCTGTATCTACATGAACAAAATCATACAGTTGGTTCCAATGCCCTCTTAAATTCAAATTGAAGAGATGTTTAAGAACACTTACAATTTCAGATTTTCACATCAATACATCATAATTCATAACCTAATTTTCATTGACATTATTCTCATAATGTGATGCTGACACAGATCTAGAGTTTATAATGCAACTAATGTCTTTAGTTTTTATCCTTTTGCACCTATTTTCATCCAAAACATCATCAATTGCAGATTCCATCTCCAATTTTATATCTACAAACAACTCAAGAACCCTTTCAACATCCCAACGAAAGTAAAATGAGAAGGGTTCTATTCTAGGATACTTTCGAGTATAACAACACCTATTCCACTCGAAACCGCCCCAAATTCAAACCATAGACCACTGAAAAGTGATCCATTACCCGTGTGCGTGTTAAATTTTACAGGTAGATCAAAAATCAACTCAGCAAACCAAAAATCATCATTACCCGTGTACGTATTTCAGGAGATCATACCGACCTGGAGGCATTTTGTCGAACACCTTCTCAACAAGGCCCGATAATTGAAGGGCACCTTCGATTCTCCGGAGCTGATTACCGGATAGAGCTGAGTGAGGCTACTCATGATGCTACCCCAGACCTGCTTCCGGTTACCCTCGATCTTGCTAGGGACGAGCGAGTTACGAGTCGAGTCCAGATTCAGCGAGTTCTTAAGCGAAGCGATCGCCTCGGAGACATTCCAGCTCAGCCTCTGGAGCTTCTTCTGCACCAGAGAAGGTGTATCCTTGACTGGTGGCGGCACCGGGGAAGGAGAGGACGACGTCGATGATGGAAAGACGAGCTTATTTTAGTGGGCGAGGAGAGTGATCGAAGAACACGAAAAGAGAATGAGAGCAATGGGGAGAGTTCAATCCTCTTTTCTTTCTTTCTTTTTTTTTCTTTTTTTCTCAACACTATAAAGTACAAATATAAAATAAAAATAACATAAATTTTGGGAAGATGATTTTTGAAATGGATTGACAAGAATTTGTGGTGAGATTTGGAAATAATTTGAATTAATTGGCCTTGATTGATAATCAAGGCATTTGTAACATAGATTGAATTAGGATATGAAGGAGAAGATTTGATTCAATTTGGATGATATTTGGTGTTTAGATTATTTTGAAAGTTTGAGTTTAGATTATGGTTACGAGTTTGTGAAAAAATGATAATCTTGGAGTCTCTTTATAAACCAAAAAAAATTTATAAAAATTAATTAATTAATTTAGAAACTAACACATAAATAGAAGGCTAATTGGCCTTTTAGTTAAATGTTATGTTGTAATTAATGGGGTATTCCTATCTTTTCCTCCTCCTTCTGTCCATTGTGAGTTGACACGGTCATTGACTAGCATTAATCGACATTGATTCAGCATTGACCAACATTGACTTGGTACTGACCGTTGATCGTCATCAAAAGGGTCTTTGATTACAAAAAGTGTCATCAAAGGCAAAAAGAATCATCAAAAGCCTTGATGACACTTTTTTATGACAAAAAGTAGGGAAAATTGCATTTAACCACCTTTTATTTTACACTTGTTGCAATTAATCGCCCTTTATATTTTTTCTACACTAAACCACCCCTTATTTGTAAATATATGCATTTGACCACCCATTTTGATAAAAAGTTATTTTCTTCGTTAAGTAAAGTAAATTACGTTGTTGCCCTTCTTTTTTAATTTTATTTACAATAAATAAAAGAATTTAGGAATAAATTGAGCTTGGAATGTCATTGTCATTGGATTTCGGCCTACATCTCAACCTTTTGAATCTCGACTCGTCGTCCATCAACTTAGACACGATCGACTCCAAGGGACGCTCAAAGTCGTTAGAATTAAATCTAAAACACATGGTCTTTGCATCGGCGAAGTCGTGGTTCTTCTTCGCCATTGGATGGAGGGAATGAATTATTATGGAGGGAGAAAATGGCGTTTTTTATTAAAATGAATGATTAAATGCACATAATTATAAATAAGGGGTGGTTAAGTGTAGAAAAAATATAAAAGATGCTTAATTGTAATTTTCCTCAAAAAGTATCATCAAAGACTCACAATGTACAAAATACCACTTTAGTATAGCATAATCATTGAAAAACATTTGTTAATAGGAAAGCGGCTCCTACTACAATCGAGTGTTAATTACAAACGGGTGAAAGACAATTAGATATGTTAGACGATAGACCATAGTTAAATATGGAATCTAACTTACATCAAGAATGATTGATGTTGACAAATTTATCTTTTTTCGATTCACCTCATGTTATCAAGAAAGCCATCTTTATTGGAACTGTGGGATTTGCACCTGAACTTTCATGCCTTGGCCTCACAAACAGTAGTGCAATTATCGTGATATTAGAAAAATGTCGTTGGACCAACAAGCATGGAACGTAGTGGGAGGGGCTACGCTTCCCTTCGCTGAGGTCGAGTGTTCGACTCTCAGTGGAGGAGAAATGAACTTGTTGGGAGAGCAGATCCCACCCAAAAAAATAAAGGGGCCCTCGCGAGACTCGAACTCCAGACGTAGGCGCTTAATGGAGTAAAGCTTCTCCGCTGAACTGGGGTAGCAATGACCAAAAAAAAAGAAAAATGTCGTTGGATAACAAAATCTTATTAAAAAACACATTTTGTGTACAACATAATATTTGTTGGGCCTATAATCTTCTCAGCTCATTACGCCCCATTGACGGACTTCCGACCCACCAGATGGGAAGCTCGTAGAAGAAGCCCAATTGATCGCTTTAAACGAGTTGTTGGAAGTTTCTTATATGCAAGACTGTAAGAGCGACTCCTCCTTCCATTTAATACTCCCAAACTCCCCAAAATCCTTAACTTGATCTTTATCTATCGTCAGTTCGTCACTCTTATCGCTCCCCACCGGATGCCTATCGTTTTCTCTTCCGTGTCAGGTTTGGCCGTCGATTTTATCATTTCTCACACCATCGAGGTGCAGCGTCGCTAGGTTAGTAGTGGTTTTCTTGCTTCTTCTTGTACACGTTCTTTAATATCTTACCTATTCATCACCTAATGATGACTAGCCCTAAAAGATCAGACCTTAAAAACAATGTCATTCAAGCAATTGCAAAATCTGGACGTATTAAAATACTCAACTACAAATTGATGGAGAGGTTATTGTCCTATGTAACGTACAAACAAACAGTTTTAGATCTGATAGAATTGGAAATTTTTAATACAACTTCCAATCTGCTTACTACTTCTACTATAAGCTCCAAAATTGAATAAAATCTCTTTAATTTTGTGGTATCCAGGATGAAGATTTCATTAGTTGCATTCATATAAATTTTATTTGATTTATCTCATACGTACATACCCAATTCATTTTATTATCTTTAAAAACATTTAAAAGACTCTATCGATCTCTTGTAGTATATATTATCCCTTGTTTTAGTATATACGGAGAAGTTAACTTTGGGTCATAGTTAACAAGTTAACCACTATATTTACATTATATAATATGGCTTAGTGCATGCTCTGTTGAGATACTACTGCTATATAATCAATGATGATTGCCTTCTATAATAAGCCTTTTTTATGTATGCTCACTACATATGATAATATACTAGTACATGATAACTGATGAATTTGACTTGAATCCGGCCACTTTCTAATAATGACCATTTTAGTGTGAATAATGTTTATTATAATTTAACTTGATCTTTGAAGGTTGAATCATTTGAGGTCTTCATCAAAATATTATTCTTAGATTGAAGTGCTAAGATCCCTTTACACTAGGTGGAAATTTGAAGAACATGAGCTTTTTTAATGAGTTTTTTGCTTAATAAGCTAGTTGTTAAACACTTTCCCAGCCTTTACAATGAAATGATCATAAAACCAAGGTGGTCATAAGGTAGGGTTCATTTAGAGGTCAGGGGCATGATAAGGCCTATGTGCCACCTATTAATTTGTTCCTGATCGAAAATTGGATGATGGCTTGCATTGAACGTCGATCTATTTCAAACACATAAGCTTATACGTTTTATTAGGGCTTCTTGAAAGCACTAAGATGCAGTAGTAGTATTTGATGTAGCTAGGTTTTGCTCCCAGACAAATTTTCTGAGGAATGCTACAATAAGAAGTCTACTTATATTCCTTTGTTATGTTTCTTTCCTCTCTTTTTTGACAGGATTCATCATGTGCCCATTGTGTTGATAACTTCAATTCATTGCTAACATAGTGGTTGATGGAAACATAGTTAGCCTGGGGTACGGTGTTGGCTTTAGACACTAGGACGGAAGTTGGTTGACGTTCTTCTGGATAGGGGCCAAGGTAAATATATAGTTATTGCAAGCTGTTCCCTTATAACGGTTGTCTCAACTTTTCTGACATAATTCTTTGTTGCTTGTAGCTTCCAGAGTTGGGTTTGATTGTTGTCCATGATTCACAAAAGCCTATTAATGCAACTCCTGAATACAAGGATGTGAATGCAGTGAATGTATCTGCATATATAGTTTTCTGCTGTATTTATAGTTTACTGCTTTTGTGTTCTTGTTGGCTCTCAACTAATTATACTAGATTTGTTGCAGGTGCATAGGGGAATCTCTTTCTTGAATGTAATGGCTCTTGCTCCCAAGAAGAATGAAAGGATTGTGGATGTTGTGTGAGTGATGCATGTGTTTTTTTTAACATCTATGATGGTTTCTTTGCTTGTAAATTGATGAGGTCTATTGTTTCTGCATTGCAACTTTCTCCCCTTGATTGAAGTTTTGGTACTTTTAACTTTGCAGACCCTCTATCATTGTCAGTGATATTCTCTACCAACACGGTATGTATCAGTCTCTCCTACACCTTACGGAATATTCAAGTGTGCGGCTGGATCTAGAAGTGAGCATCCAGGCTTCATTTTTTTGATAGTGAAAGCAAGCCTTTGTACAAAGTCTTCATACTGAATTAACATTGGTGTTTATGTTCTTTAGAATTAGAATAGAGTTTCTATAGGGATGCACAAAAAAACCCGTGGGGACGGGGATCCACGGGGACCCACCCTAATGAGGCGGGGATTCCCCGACTTGATAGGGAATGGGGCGGGGACGAGGATCAATTTCTTATCACCGATTTAAAACGGGGCGAGGACGGGGAATGTACTATCCACAAGGCCATCTCAAAGATTTTAGTGGCCTTGTGCAAAATTTAATTTTAGGCCCTTGTAATAAAGTTTTGGTATTTTTTCTAATGTATCAAAATAAAATATTTTTCTATATATAATTTGATGAATAATTATCTTATAGTTAATTGTTAGTAATTAATTCATAATTATTTTTAATTTGTTTTTCATTAGTTAGGTTAGGTTTGTATATTCAAATAAATTTATTGATTAAAGTATTAGACAGCTTAGCTAAAATAAAAAAGCAAAAATCAAATTATTGTATACTTTAATTCAAGACAAAATTTCCTATTTACTTTCAAAACAGTAAAAAAAAATGACAACAAAAGTTTATATTGTTAATATTAAAATGTTTGTGATGATATATTTTAAATAAAATAAAAGTGAATGTATAAAACGAAGAAATGCAACTACAAAAACATTTGATGACTTATTATTCTTCATGAAGCTAAATAGCACAACAAGAAATTTTAATAAGAAAGATAGAGATATTGAGGCCTACAAAGAAAATGTGAAAAAGGGCCACATGCATGTACATAACAGGTATCGAACCTTCAGCGCGCAAAACAAAACTTCTAACGTGCGCTATGCCCCTAACTACACTAAGACAACAAAACAATGCTAGCTTCTTTTCCACATTAGACTATATGAGGCCCCATTTATTTTGGGGGCCATGTGCCATTGAACCACTTGCACCGCATAATGAGACGGTCCATGACTATATATCCGCCCTGAATTCTCACTATATACATTCGATATGTTTTTTTTAATCGATAAAACATAGAATTAAAATAAATTTGAGATATAATCGTAGTTTTTAATTTAAAAGCTTATATATCTACAAATTATATAACAACTCGATACCCGACGGGGATTCCCTGACCCGTTCTCCAGGGATTAGACGGGGACGGGGTGGGGATGGGGGACATATGGTATGTTGGAATTTTCCGCCCCGCCCCCATGTGCATCCCTAGTTTTCTGTTAACCCAAAGTTGATGTTTATGCTCTTAGGAATTTGTTTAAGGCCCATTTGGTACCATACCCCCGGTATGAGGAATCGGGTTAGGTATCACCGAAACCAATTCCAACGTTTGGTATCGCGCAAGGTTTAGGAATGAACCATTCCTAGAAATAGGCCATACCGGAATTCTTCACTAGCCTCATACCCGAATAAAGAGGTGGTTTCAGCCAAACCTAAATCTCAGCCCCCATCTCCATTGTTGTTCTTGGGTGGAGACGAAGGAGAAGCGAGCGGTTCCAAGCTTTTGAACATCGGCTAGAGGCGAGCGATTTTAAGCTCCAACCATGGCGGTCAAGTGAGGTCTACAACTTGGTGAAATTGTTTAATTCGAATTGGATTTGGTGGATTCTCACTGCATCTCCTCAAACTAGTTTTTTATGTTTGTATATATTTCAGATTTGGATGTTTCTTTTGGGCTTTGGTCTGAGAGAACATCTGTTGAAGGTGACTGAGGTAGTGTGAGAGAGGAAGAGGAGGTGGAAAAGAAGGGTGATGCTCATTCCAAATCCTAATTCAATTCCAAGATATACCAAACAACAAATTTTGGAATCAATAAACTTCATTCCTATCCCAAACCCATTCCAATCCCATTCCCGATTCCAACCCCATTCCTGGAATGGTACCAAACGAGCCCTTATAGTTAGGGGTGTTCAACGGGTCGGGTCGCCCGCGTCCCGCATTGACCCGACCCGCAATTTGCGGGTTGCGGGTCGAATTTTTTTATTTTGCGGGTCGCAGGTTGCGGGTTGACCCGCGACTCGCAATATTTTTAAAAATATATGTATTTTTATAATTTATTAATATATAAACTATTTTTTTTATAAAAAATCGGGTCGACCCGTAACCCGACTCGAGCCGCAACGACCCGACCCGCAATCCGCAACCCTTAAGTCGGATTGCGGGTCGGGTCGCGGGTCGACCCGCAACCCACAAGTATGATCGGGAAGCCGATCTAACCGACCCGCAACCCGCAATTTCGGATCGCGGGTCGACCCGACCCGACCCGTGAACATCCCTACTTATAGTATTTGAAATTTTCATTGTATGATTCGTCCCATGTGTAGTAAATGTTATTTTTATAATGTTAGTTTTTGTTTTAATTCATGGGTTGCCCCCGGGGCTGGAACATGGAATTAGTTGAAACTAGTATGTATTATCTGAGAAAAATAATCATGTAAATGCTTAAATATAAATTTTGAATAAATATTTAAAATCAATAAACTATAAAGTCGAATTAAATTAATATCCAAAACATGATAAAAATAAAAGATTGTTTAATAATGGGAAGAATAAAACAAATAGTTTAGAATCTGTATGATAGGATAAGAATTTATCATATCCAAAAATAAAATATTATTTTTTTAATAAAAATATTCTAGAATTTGTATGATAGCATAAAAAAATATCCTAATGATCTTCTTATCTATCATATCCAAAAATAAAAGATTGGTTAATAATAGGATTTTCTATCTTATATTCTAAAAACATGGATAAGAATTTATCATACCCAAAAATAAAATATTATTTTTTTAAGGATGGCGTGGTCCAATCTAAAAGTGACATGTGTCGTTTAATAATTTTTTTAACCTCCGCTTTAGGTTATAGTTATGATCGTACATGAGATCACTTATTTTTTTTTATTTTTTTGATGAAACATGAGATCACTTATTAGTTATTATTGATTTATGACATTTATTATCATTTATGTATAAAATTGTAGTAAAACAATACTCCAATATATTTTTAAATCAAACATTGGAACCGCGGTTATTAAGGAAACACGGTCCCATCTTGATTTTTTTAAATATTGGTGTGGACCGCGGTTATTTAATAAACGACGGTCCCACTTTTGCACCACAGAATTAATATCTTTCGAACTAAGTGCAAGTACTCTTCTTCTACCATAAAAAAAAGTGGGAAAAGTGTACAATTACACTAAGGGTAGGAATTATAATCCTACACTCCCATCTCAGCCATACATAATTTCATCTCAACCTTACAAGTGTTAAAATATTTTAAATAAAAATATATTATAATTTGTACTAATATAATATCTAAAATACCCTTTAAAACATTAGTATAGATTAATTAATTAAAGACCCTCTTCTTCCTCCAGCTTTCACTAGTGACTTTTGTAAAAAAGCAGAGCACCGTACCTCCTAGCTAGTAGCTACCCATGGCCACCTCCGATGATGCTTATCTCCTCCCTCCACCGCCTTTGGATCTCCCATCTCCCCACCTCCGTATCTCCTACTCCGGCAAGGCCGCTCCCCGCCATTATATATAAAAACTAAATCTGAAAAAGAAATTGAGACAAATTGGACCAAAACCAGATTTGTTAGGTCGATGAAATATAAGACAAATTGGACTTTTTCTGCTTACCAGTCCAAAGGAAGAATCGAAAGGCGGACTCTGGGTGAGACTGAAGTTTCAGGCGAGCGAGAATGAATGAGAAGAAATTAGGGGTCAATTTGATTTAGTATTTGGAGCCCTAATGGGTGAAATTGGACTCCATGGTGGGGGAATTGTCAAATAGAGGGAGGATCGGAGATACCCAAATCGTCAAGAGTTGTTAATGAAGTTCGATTCCGGCAGGGGAAATGGAAGTCAAAAGGTCATAATACTGAGTCTTGGAAGTGGAAGTCAAAAGGTCATAATACTTCACCAGTGCTTAATTTCTTTATTTTGTTTAAATAAAAGTATAATAGGAAATTACTAATACATCCTCGGTGTAGGATTCAAAATCCTACACCTAGTGTCATTGTATCATCCTCCAAAAAAGTGCAAGTACTATTCGATCGAATAGTTATACTTTCAGACACTTCCATACTGCATTTTGATAATATACAATTCGTCATCATCATCAGTATGCACGTAATGGCCGGTACGTAATGGTCGGTACGTATGATCTAATTTATGAGTATTTTTATAAAGTGTTTTTTTCTTAGATTGGTAATGAAAGGACCCCACGTACCCTATCGAGAATCAAACACACTAAATCTTACCAGATCAAAAAAAATTAGTTATTTGAAACACATGTTGAATCTAAATACTCCAAGTTAGGTTAATACACATTGGGCAACTAGGCTATGAGTGGATGACAAAAGAAAATTTTCCTAATAGTTTCACTTTTATATTTCTTAGCAAACACAAGATGAGCATCAGGGACCATCTTTCTTTGCCCATGTAAGGGAAGCTACAAGGAAGCCATTTCTCTTTCTATACGCAATTTCTTCCCTCCTTTCAGTCGCTTGCTTTCCATTCCTAGTGTTGGCCAGTGACTGGGTGGGAAAGAAAGTGTACGGGGGGGATACTACCATCACAGCATCTGGTTCCTCCATGTACCTTAAGGGGGTTCAAGAAGCTGCGTTCGGCCAAATGATTAATGCCGTGGTGGTTGGACTTGTGTCGCTCCTCTTTAACCCACTCACCAAGGTACTCGGAGGAGTACCAATGACGTGGGGATGGTGTAACTTGGTGCTTGCGGGCTCATTGACGACTACGGTTATATTGGGAAAGAAGGCCAAGAAAGCCCGATCTACAATGCCTGCCAACTCTCCTCCTCCCCAGACGATCCGAACGGGTATCTTGGCTTTTTTTGGGGTCTTAGGCCTCCCACAGGCTGCTCTACTCTCTATTCCCCCTTTGCTCATAGAAGCTTACTCCGAGGTTGCTATAGCCCCTGGTAAGTGTAAATGTATTTTCCGCAATATTAGTCTAATTACGTAACTTGATAATTTTCTACACAATATAGAAAGTTAGTTAACCTAATTTTTGTTGTTGTTTTTGTTGTTGTTGTTGCAGATCAAGTAAAATATATTGCCACGGGAGCATTAAACTTATCAAATGCCCTTGCCGACATGTTAGGCCTAGTTTTGTGTGTTTGGGTCGATCTTCGTTTTGGTATGTTCATCGTCGGAGTAGTTATAGCGTTTATATGTAGCTTGCTAGCCTTCATTTTTCTCTAGAGCTTGTTTACCAAGACTTGCAGTTAGAAACTAGAAAATAGAATAATAAATCATATAAAATGTAATGTACAAGAGACTTTGATCAATTAATGAAAACAATTAAGTTTGTTAGTATCTTTTCCATTCAATTATGCTAAAACTAATACTTTTATTTTTAATTTTATGTTTAACCTACATGTATATAAAGCAAAATATTTAATTATATTAAATGTTCAGTGAAATCATTTATGGTTAAAAAAATTTACATTGATACGAGTTAAGAAAAGAAACAAATAGTCCACGAGTGCTATAAAGATATTTAAGAAAGGCGTATGGCACAATTGATTGGTGGTTCCTACTTGAGGTGTTGAGCGGCTTCAAGTTTCATCCTAGAATGATTGAGTGGATAAGAGAATGCATTACTAACTCCTTCCCAATCAATGGGGGGGCATCAAAGGGAAAAGAGGCCTCCTCCAAGGAAATCCAATGACGCCTTGTCTATATATATATGTGTTGGTTGTGGAATACTTGTCAAGAGCACTTAGTAAATGTCCCACATTTAAATATCTCCCTTAATGCTCTAGAATTGGTGTTATCAACCTCAAGTTTGTCAATGACTTATTTATATTATCTTATGGAAACCTTCTTTCTTTGTAAGACATCAAAAGTACCCTTGATGGGCAATGCCTTTGGATTGTCCATCAATGAAGCCAAATCTCAAAGTTTTTGTGGTAGAGTGCAACTTAATACTCAAAGTCAAATGTGTTCACTTCTAAACATTAAAACTTTAAATAATGCTAACTTAAATTTTCTAAAATTAAAACTAGAAAGTGAAAATTAAAGATATGTTTAGTGTAAATAAGAACTCACATCGACTATGTCGTTTTCTTCTTCATCAACGCCTATTTCTCCTCCGTATTTTTCTTCTTCAAATGATGATGACATCTCTTCCAAAGATGATCGATGACGATTCCGCTTCATAAGGCTCATCTAAAAAAGGCGATGATGGTGCGCAAAATAAACGCTAAATTAATCAGTTATAAAGATCGTAAGTGTTAAAGATAAAGCGAGCAAAAATAACCGTCTAAAGCTAAAGAGTGCGTAGTGTGATATCTTCTTGCACAACTTGGATATTTGTGGAGTTTGGGCTGGGCTACATCTTTTGGGCCATTCCATAAACTCGGCCCACTCAACATAGCAAATCACCGTATGTAATATATCGATTAAACTCGTGAAAGCTTGTCATATAATAGCAACGTGGACTTTCTATCTCATGCAAGAGTATCATGGGCAAAGTGATCAAATCTATGCCTCGTCATCAATTTGTTCAAAAGCAGTTCGTTCAAAGTCAACAAATCGGCCAAATCTTGTATGTAGTTCCACGTAAGCCATGGGCTTACCACTCACTCTTAATAAATGCTCGTCCCAATCGAGCATTTATATGCAAGCTAGCACGAGGATAAACATATAAATAGGAAATTGCCAAGACCGAATAAAGGGTCGAAAACCCTCTCTGACTCAAGAATTATCTTGCTTGTCAAAGTTCGACGTGTTTAATCTCCGAGAGAGATCGCGTTAGTTATGGTATAAAGTCCAAAAAGTTTTATTTCTAAAGAGTACAAAAACAATCAGCTGAAGGGTGGGGAGGAGGAAAAATCTACGTACGAAAACCGTTTGGTTGTACGAAATCCTGAGAGTTAGTATTTAATAAAATCCCGTTTATAGTGCGTATTATTTTGTATTTTATCACTGACGCCGTCTGTGGGAATTAACTCTCCCTATCCGACCTACTCTCGGGTAACAAGCAAAGTGTGTAGGCCTTCTCCCCTTCAAGAGCAAGCGGTGTGTTAATTAGCTAGCTAGTGGGTGGTCATCACGCTAGGCCAAACATCTTGGGCTCCATGAAAGGACAATGTGCGAGGTCATTCCAAGGCCAATGTGCGAGGTTGGCCAAGCAAGTGAGGTCATGGTGTAAGGCACTCCGCGGTCTACTCCGAGGCAGGTCTTCGCGGCCCGCTCCGAGGTAAGTTGGCGCGATCCTCCTTTCTCTATGGTGGGTGCGACGTGATTCCAGTGCGGCGTGATCCAAGGCCAATGTGCGAGGTTGGCCAAGCAAGCAAGGTCATGGGGAAGGCCAAATTTAGCGATCTTCATGAAGGCTGAGGTTAGTGGTCGTCTTGTTCGACCGAACTTCGCGGTCTTGTAACATCAAGCGGTCATTCCCTAAGGCTAGCTGGCGCACGATTTCGTCACGGTAAAAGTGCGCGGACTTTCTACATGGCCTGCACATGCACATATGCATGGTGTATGGTGATCGAGCGAGGGCAAACATCGCGGTCCTCGTCCAAGGCCAAACATCGCGGTTCTCCTCCGAGGTCTTCTTCTTCGAGGCCATGCTCCGCGGTCTTGCTTGTTCGACCAAGTGGCTAGCTGGCAGGGTCTTCGGAATCCATTGGTGCGCCGTGCGCGAGCTTGTTTCGGAATAGTGGGTCCACAGTTAACGGACTCTCATGACAACTACATGTGTCATCGCCCTATTCACACGGTATATACTTTCTAATTGTCCTCCATTATCCATATATATGTATATATGCATGGATGTGGCTGCGGTCTTTCTCGTGGCATATACAAGCGTGTAGGCATGCTGCCCATGCGAGATGCATGTCACCAACAAGATCGATCGCGGTCTTTGTGTGGTGGGCCAAACTCTCGATCTTCGTGGAAGATGTCCATGCGATCTTCGTGTGAGGCAAGCCTCCAGGTCCCTTGCCTAGCTTCGATATCGACGGAGGCCTACTCCATCGTCGCGCACTTCCATCCACAAACTCCCTCTTCGCGGGGTGTCTAACTCGCGCAGGGGCGGAACCAGAAATTTTCGATTGCAGGGCCAATAAATTTTTCTAATCTAACTAATATGTTTTCAATTTAAAAAAATATTCCCTCTATTCAGAAATAGATATCGTTTTAGCCTAACTCTTTTGTTCAATAATATTTGTCATTTGACATATTTGACCACACTTTTTTCCTATATTATCTTCAATAATTAAAAATATTTACGTAGAAAAAAATACAAGTGAAAAGATCTTAACAAGATTGAAGATATTTAAGTCATATCATATGTTTTTTTTATTTTTGAGACAAATCTTAAAACGACATGTATTTCCGAACGGATGGGGTACAAAATATTGAAAAATATTTAAAGAAACTCTTAAAATTATTAATACATAATTAAAACACGCATATTTTTTCAAAATAGCAAAATATTATTATATAAGATAGTGTTGAGAAAGATGTCGAAATTAAAATATAAATTTATACAAAAAAGAATATATTTTATTGAGGAGAGACTAAAATATTTTAGAATAAAACTGCAGTAAGAAAATAATCTATATCTATATACATTATAAAATAGAAAAATTTGGTCAATTAATGACCAAAGCATCTAATGAAATAATAATGAGAGTAAAAAAAGAAAAAAAAATGAGTGTAAAGAAGATGAGTGGTTTCATATTTATTGTTTGAAATCCAAAAGGTCAAAAGGCTTTTAATATTGTATATAAATGCTAAGCTGTATTATCAAATTTGAAATATTCAATCTCATTAACTCATATGTAACAATCGACTTATCAACTCCGTCTATTTGTAACGTACTTTAGCTTTATCATTATAAATTGCAGGGAATTTGTAGTCAATCTCATATCAACACATATGTGAAATCCAGTTTTAGATGACATCAGGAAAAGGTCCGTCGGTTGGCTGCTTTGACATATAATTTGGTAAGTGAAATAGGTAAGTGTGAGTATTAATTCATTTTGTACTAAAACCCTTTTGAATGTAATATTTTACACTATTATCTAGATGATTTATTTATTTCATGAGAAAGTAAATTTGATTGTATTTTTTTTCCTAGACTTTAGAAATATATCCATGAGATTGAGTTATAAATAACTTATTTAGTAAGGTTGATAAAATTATAATTATAAAAATGACATCTTAGGAATTGTATCCTTAAAGCCCATTCTCTTGAAAAAGTAAGATATTAATTTTAAGATACTTGGTTGTATTTTATTATGATATGATTGAAGAGAACCATAACATTATTCGACCAAAAAAAAAGAGAAACATAAAATTATGACTATTGAATTTGATGATTTAAGATTTTTTTAATTTGATTCTTAATTTTTATAATTATTTTTATATTAGGCTTATATGACTTTACCCACAAAATTTTAGTTGAATTAATTTTATCGGAACATGAAGAAACTTTAATTTATATAAAAAAAAGTAGAATGCACCCTAAAATCATTTTGTTTAAACAAAGCATGGCTTCTTACACTAAAACTTAAACATAAAAATATTTCTAATGTCTTTGTGTTTATAAATGTAAAACACAACATATTAATATTTAATGTTGTACCAAACTTCAAATTCATGCATTTTGATAATTTTGACCTTCCTTTTTATGCATTCACTGATTTTCTTAAATAATGTTGTACATTTAAACAAAAAAATATATATTTGGATGAAATATAAATATATATAATTGAAATAGTTTACAATCTAAGTATCTAGAAAAAATGTAATTATAGATTTTTTTATTAATTTTTAAGTGATTGAAGTCAAGCATATAAAAACCATCTTCATATTGAAATATTTTGTATTTTTATCATCAATTATAAAGTGTCTTGGTGTGGATATTATAAACATATATGTGAGGAACCAATGTGAGGAATAAAATATAACGCCAATGAATATCTATATTTATATATCTATATAAACATATTTGGAAATCAATGACAATATTTTCAATGAAAGATAGATAGTAAAAATAAAATAAAAAATAAATAAAATAAAAAATAAATAAAATAAGCATGTCAAATTATAATTAATGTGAGCCAATGAATTCTCATGCAATTAATTAAAAAATTCTTTAAAATTAAGTAACCTTTGAAATTACACACAAGATCAACATTTGATATTTCAATATGAATTTAAAGCCATTAAGTTATAACCATTGATATTACAAGTAAAAGTAAAAAAATAAAAGAAAATAAGATTAACCTTTGGTATTCCAAACAAAAGATAAGATCAAATTTAAAATTTAATATTTGACATTATTTAGCAACTTTTGTACTAACCTTTAGTATTACAATATGAATTTAATGTCATTAAATTATAACCATTGGTATTACAAATATATAAGTAAAAATAAAAGAAGATAAGATCAACTTTTGGTATTCCAATCAAAAGATAAGATCATATTTAAAACATAACCTTTCGTATTCCACTCACTTTCACACTATATAACCTTTTCACTTGCATGATCACATCACAATTCCATTCGCCACAAAACAAAAAATAAAAGACAACTCTCAAATTGTTGAAAAATAAGAATCAATCAAGAAACCCTTAGAGATGGGTAAAGTGAAAAAAAAATAATCTATCTATCTATCTATCTATACTATAAAATATAAAATATAATCAATGAGAACCCGTGCGATAGCACGGGCCATCCACCTAGTAGTTTATAAAGACAACTTATACAATTATGTTTCAGAATACAAACAGATTGAATCTATAAACACTAAAAGCTCATAACTAAAACTAAAATCCAAACTAAAACCCTCGTACTAATAATGAATTGTGTGATTCAAGTTTCAAGACATCCCAACAATAACTTATCAAAGCTTTTGGGTTCAATTACACTATGAAAGTAGGAAGTTTAGCAAAAGATAAAAGAATTCTAAGTATGACTTGTTAGAAGTGATTTGTATGTGTCTAATCTTAAAACGTTCATAACTTTTTGCTCAAACGTCAGATTGGAGCGTATAATATATCAAATCGAAACTATTAACACGATGAACATATATACCAAAAATTTTTTGGATTGGGGGGCCATGGCTACTCCCGCCCCCATATAGTTCCGCCTCTGACCTCACGATAATCATGCTCGGCATCGGGGTTGGCGCCTCGTTGGCACTTTCACAACCTCGTGCGCTTCTTTGCGTCAGCTTCCGGGTTCCGGTCGGCGCAACAACCTCGGTGGGCGGCCTCCTTTCATCGCGTGGAATGCGGCCTGACTCTATGCTCGGCTGCTCGCATGAACTCTCCACCGCGAGTTATCATCGTTAAAAGCATGTATTCAATATATACACATATACTTGTGTGGGGCGCCTTCTTCTTTAAGATTGGCGTGGTGGACCTCGGGGATGGTCAACTCAAGAACGGTATGGTCATGGAGGCTTGGAAAACATCGCGGTGGTTCTCCTTGGTGGTCCATTCTCGGTGCTCGCTGCGATGCCGCCTCACCCTGGCCTTACATTTCCATCTTCATATAGTACGACCTCGCAATCTTCGTGGGAGATAGATAAGAGGTCAAACATGGCTATCGCCATCTCTTGGCAAACATGCGTTGGCAATCGCATGCATGTACATGGGTGGCATGGACTTGATTAGAGAATGCAAGAATTCCCTGGATGTGGGAGTAAATTATTGGCGTCTGGGCCAAAGTCAATCGGGGTGTTCTTTGGGCCTGCCTTTTGTTTGGGCCTGGTTGATGAATTGGTCAAATTGCCCATTTAGCTTCTCCTTTAAAGAAGAATAGCTAGAAGCAAAGAAGACCATCAATCAGGCTAAAATACGCATTACATGGTGATTGGCATGCATGAAGGTATTCCCGTCACTTTCCTTCCAAAAATATGTGTTGTACAACTGCGGATAGAGGTAAACTTCACTGACCACTCAGGCTAAAATACGCATTACATGGTGATTGGCATGCGTGAAGGCATTCTCGTCACTCCCCTTCCAAACAATATGTGTTGTACAACTGCAGATAGAGGTATTCTTCACTGACCACTAATTAATTATGGCTCAAAATCTAGTATATGCTAAGTATAAGTATCTAGAGCTAATATTAGTAGTATAATTATTTTATCCCTTGCTTCCCGTTTGGGGTTGGAAACAACTTTAGTGAAAAGATCGCGGTCCTTTAGGAGGCATCCTAAAGTGACCGGAATAATCATCTCACCCCTCGCTTCCCGCCTGGAATTGGAAACAATCTTAGTGGAAACATCGCGGTCATTTAGGAGGCATCCTAAATGATCGAAATAATCGTTCCACCCCAAGCTCCCCGCTTGGGGTTGAAAACAATCCATGCACGATCCGAGCGAGGCTCGGGATCATTACAAATAATAAAAAACAATCCATGGCCGGGATATTATTATTTTTAAAAATTAATATTTTTTAAAGAAAAAATTATGATTTTATTGAGAAAATTTATATATTATTTATGAAAAAATATAATATTATGAAGTATATACATAAAAGTGAACCTTAAATAATAAAAAATAAATTTTATAACATAAGAAATATTATTTATGTATATAAATTTATTTTTTATTTTTATTTTTAAAAAAATCGGTCCGGTCCGGGACCAAAATTTTAAAATTCATGGACCGAGGACCGGACCGGTATACCCTCGGTCCAGTCCAAAAATCCGGTCTAAACTGAAATTTGCCCAGCCTTAGCAATAATGAGGTGGTACAAGGAAACAGCTCCAAACCTTATTGGTTTTATATATAATAATCTTTTAGATTTTGTTAGGATATTATCAAACCAAATATTGTAATTTTATTATTTTTTCTGTAGATATTATATTTTATATTCTGTATTTTTGTTTGATAATATTTTCTCCATTTTGGCATTATATTTTCTTTTATTTTTCAAGCATATTGTCGATAAAAAAAGGAAAATTATTTTTTAGATTTTGTTAGGATATTATCAAACCAAATATTGTAATTATTTTGTGGTGTTTTGAAAATAAAATATATGGATTAATATGGTGATGACATGTGGCAAATCCGACGTAGCACATTCTCAAAACGATGTGTAGACAATGATGAGGTGGCGCAAGGAAATGACTTCAAATCTTATTACTTATATATATATATGTATGTATGTATGTATGTATGTATGTATGTATGTATGTATGTATGTATGTATCTATGTATGTATGTATGTATTAGATTGATTTTTTTTGGTGGAAATAGATACTAGTGTAATCCCAAGGCACGGGATTTATGTAAAAACTAGTTTTACCCGTCGTACCATGTACGACTATGATTCGATATTTTATAAACATTATAAATAGGATATTAATAAATAAATAAAAATATAATATAAACTTTAATATAGGTAATTTATTGTTCGTAGAATGCATAGAATTTTTTAATCAAATATTATATTCTTCCTATTTTAGTACTTTTCATGTACGTAAATTTAGATTTTATCAAATATTTTAATATATATTAATATTTTATCATCCATTTTTATTAATTTTAAAAATTTTAACTATTTATTAATATAAGGAAGTTTTCAAAAGATATTATTATACTAAATAGATATTTGTTTGATGTTAAAGATAAATTTAAATAGTTAAAGAAGAATATAATAGGGTAAAGTTAAAATATTAGAAATAAAAATTAATTTTGTAAATATGAGGTGGGGCAGAATCGTTCTGGTGGCTCGAAAAGGGATAGCTTTAATATATAGTTATAGATTCCATAGTTTTTTTTAAATATTATAAAATGTTTCATTCTAATTATTTTTTTTATAGTTTAGGTCTATAATAAACGCAAAAAAAAAAAACAATGAAAATGTTATTTTTAGACTATAAAAAGATTAATTAGTAATCATTCCTTTAATATTAATGAATCAAGTATAAAAAAATGGTACATAAATAAAAAATATTTCAAAATTTTCTTTGATCGGTTTTTTGATTGTTATAAATATGGATTGAAATCAAACATAAAATATATGTTTATTGAATTTTTTAACTTGCTTGAAATTATGTTAAAAATCATAATGATAATTGCACTTAATCACTTATAAAATAAAACAATATATAATACATGGTTAGATAAATAGCTAGTTAAATCATATCTAATTATATTGCTAAAAATCAAAACAATAATTTCAAATATAAAAATCATAAATAAAAAATATTGAGATATGTTGTAAGAAGAAAATACATATTGGCAAAATACATATCTATAATCCGGTTGCTGAATTATTCATAGTTAAATTTATAGAAATAAAGTAGTTAAATCTTATGTTATTAGTATAAAACCATAATAATAATTTCACACATAAAAATAATTTCACACCATTAGATAAGATTAATTATTAGACTATCTATATTTTTGACTAATTTTCATGTACGTATGTTTTGATATTATCAAATATTTCAATATATCTATAATAATAAATACTATATTATTTATATTTTTATTTTTAAAAATTATAAATATTATCATTAATTTTTAATTGTAAGAGAAAATCAAAATATATCTATAAATAAATTCGTCAAAAGATATCTTGCTAAAGGATAAAGGATATTTATACTTATGTTTAAAATATTTAAAGTATTTATCTTTATTTTTTAATTATTTTTATAATAATTTTGTCACATTTTTATTTTAATATGATGTCAAGATATATATATATATGTTGAAAATTTAAAATATACTAAATAACAATTGATTTTATCTTAAAGGTATATTTAAATAGATAAATGGAATTTAATAGGAAAAAGTCGAAATAATAAAAATACTTTTTTAAATATAAGGTGCTCGAAAAAGTTCAGCTTTAATATATAGTTATAGATTTCACGTTCAACCATATACTTTTATTACTAAAATTGTAAATTTAGAATTGCTCTAGCATTTATTCACAAAGATATGATAATTATTAAATATAAAATTTATTTTACAAGTATTTAATTGGATGAATTATGGAATCATGATATAAAATATTCATAATTAAATATAGGAAAAAATATCCATATTGATGATTTTACAATAAATTGCCAAAAAAAAAATCCATATCCATTAGCTACTATTATATGATTTGCCAAATTGAAACATTCTCAATATTTTTTCCACATTGAAGATCAAACTATTTGAAGATAGAAGGTTTGTTTGACTTGGTGAAAGTAATATCAAATCATGGATTTTTTTTTCAAATATTTGGATATATCAAATTACCCTAAATTTAAAAAGTTCAACAACAATAACTTTAAATTTAAACAGTCTAATTACTTTGTAATGGTAATCTGATTTAAATTTAAATAATTCAACAATAGTAAAGGGATGCCATGTATCAAAAGCTAAACTTTAGTTAAAATAATTATTAATTTTTAAATAAAATATATGTAACTGAGTATATTTATATTTTAATATAAGGGGAAGAGAGAAAGAAATAACAAAAATGTTAAAAAGATTGAACATATATATTTTATTGGCTTATAAGAAAAAAAACTCCAACCATTAGTTAAATTTTTTTAGTTAAAATATTATCTCCTACCAAAAAATAAGATATCGTCTAAATTTGGGAAATAAAAATAAATTTTAATTAAGTGGAAAAAATTTGTCATGTGAAATATGGAGTGGAAAGAATAATTAATATATAATTTTTATGGAGCAAGGATTAAATGCCATGTGGCAAAATCCTATGTGGATTAATAATAGGATGTCATGTGTCAAAAGCCGAAGTGGTGCAATGTGGTAGCTCCAAACCTTATTGCTTTTATACATATAGTAGATTGCATAAAAAGAAAACAGCCATAAAAAATATATTTAAATATGATTTTTATTTTATTTTCCTTAGATATTGATCAAACTGTATTTAACACGTTTAAATATTAGATCCTAACCATACCTTGTATATGGATTGGAACATTTTGTGAAATAGTGTTAAAAAATATCATGGATATTATCATGTTTAACTATTGTTTTATTTTTACCTTAGATATTATATTCTATATTTTACCATACCTTGTCTATAATGTTTCGAACATTATGTAAAATAGTGTTCAAAAATATCGTGGATATTATCAAACATGTTTAAATATTTTTTATTTTTCCCTTAGATATTATATTCCATATTTTATATTTTTGTTTCCAATAGATCATAAAATAATTAATTAAAAATATAATATTCAAAATTATAGTTTGCTTGTTTTGATCGTATTATATACATAGTTAGTGTATTTATCTAGGAGGGACTTTTTTTGGTAAATTATCTAATATGGTTGTTAGGATCAATTGAAAAGATATGTTTAAATATTTTTTTATTTTTTTCCTTTGATATTATATTCAATATTCTAAATTTTTTTGATAATATTTTTTCTCCATTTTGGTATTATATTTTCTTATATTTTTCAAGTTTATCATCAAATAAAAAGCAAAATTATCTTTTAGATTTTTTAGGATATTATCAACCAAAATTGTTATTTAGAAATAAAATATATTGATTAATATGGTGAAGACATATATTACAGATTAAATATAATGAAAATTTGTTTCCAAAAACTATGATTAAAGTCAAATATGAAAAATAATCATATCAAAACTGTAGTTCGTAAAAATATAATGAATTGATAGCTTATTATAAAAAAAAATTACACAAAAAAAGTTAATATTTCTTTTAAAAAATTAAACAAAATAAAGATTAATATAAATATGTTCAATTAATATTTCTTTTAAAACGTTAATATTTTTTTGAACAAAAATGTCAAATATTTTTTTAATATTTATTTTAAATATTTTTTTAGCATAAAAAGTTATTGAACATATTAAAGATTAAAGATTAATATAAATATGTTTAATTAATATTTCTGTAAAACGTTAATATTTTGTTGAACAAAAACGCTAAATATTTTTTTAATATTTCTTTTAAATATTTTGTATAATATAGAACGTTATTAGGTTGATTTTGTATGTAATTTTTTAGGGGAAGATTTGTATGTAAATCTAATTAGGAAATTTAATAAGTAAAATTTTTTCATTAAGGAAAAGATTTTTGTATTAAAAAATTGTATAGTAGAATTTTTTTTATAATTGTGGTGAAATATGGCATGTAAGATTTGTATGTAATGACTATTAACCATCCAAATTAATAAATCCTTCAACTGTTTCGATATCCATCCGTTTCTTCAACGCAAATTGGAAGCTAAAGGCAAAAGAATCCAATATAATTAATTAGCATACACATGCAATCTCATCACATTAACTTAATACATGGCTATAAGAGATTGTGTAAAAACAAATATGGAAAAGATATAAAATATATTCTTGTAAAAATGACTAGAATATATTATACCTAATCTCCTAAGGAGAATTAATTATGGTCACGTACTAGTTGTACTATAAAATCCATCTCCTCCTACTCCTCCACATATCTCGGACCCAAATCAGGTGTAAAACTCTTCCTTCATGAAAGCATTGGCCCTAGCTCTAATCCTGGTTCCTCCAAAGCCACAGGGCAACGGAAGGTTTCTCTATTCCCCGATATCACAATCCATGTGATCAACGGAGTCAGGTCCCCTGCGCGTGCACTGTCACTCAGCCGACAACGACTTGGGTATGTGGCAGCTCGTGGCGGGGCATGAAAACCACTGGACATTCAATGAGAACATTTTTTTCACGACTGAGTTCTACTGCACCTTCTGGTGGAACACCAAGCGGATTCAGATGGATGTTTTTAACAAGCATATGGAGAAAGATGGGGATCGACTCTTCTACTCCGTCACCGAAGATGGCATCTACCTTAGAAGTGATTTTTTTAAGGATTGGCATTTTGTGCACGGGTGGTAACTCTACTCCAATTCTGCAATACATTTTATTAGTATATGTCGCTTTTGAGTTTAGGTAAGATGGAGTTTACTCTACCTACCTATGGTTTAAGAAATCTTGCACAATGAATTATCAAATAAAGAGTTGAGCTGAGATTGATTTCTTATATCTTCAAAACACCCGTCATATTATATATATTCTTAGAAAAATGCTATTTGTGTACTAGCTAGTGAGCACAAGACATTTTGGACAATTAAGACGCTTAACTTTCAATTTGAAGCTTGAAGCTAATGAGAATGCCCGATCTACAAGGAAGGAAAGAACCAAGAGGTGGCATGATAAGAGGGTTATTCCTAAGGAGATTAGATTAATGTCCTAAGCCCTAACCCTCAGATTTAGTAATCAATTCTTGATCGATCATTAACCACAATAAAATTTTGCATATATGTATGTATAGACAAAATTATTGAAGCAATTTTCTCCTTCGGCTTTGTGTGTTCGAGTTCAACCGATGATGGACTGAAAAGGAAGAAGAAAGAAGGGAAAAGAGAGCCATGTCTTTCTCAAAGCCCTTCTATTTCTAATCTCTTTCACGAGAGCTTTCTCCCCAAACAACAATAGCAGACCTCTCCTTCCCCTGCCTTCAGCCTGCTCACCGCCTTGCATGCTACCTTCAATGATCGCCCCATCGCGCGACCACCTACTGATGGCCACCATCTGCTGCTGTGAGTTGAGCTCCTACGAGCGCACCATTGCTGCAACCACTACCCTAAATTTCGACTTATGGGTATTATTTCTACCTTTTTTTTTTGGAAAAGGTAAATTATACTTCCAAAAAGGCAAGTAGCCTAAAGCCATATACAAAATGGACATCCGGTCTAAACCGGGAAAGAGTTATATCAACTCACTACGGGAGCATACATCAGGGAAATAAAATCAGCCCACAATCATACAACAAAATCAGCCATTGCCCAGCACAGTGGGTTAAACACTTTTCAAGACTTATCAGTGGGTTAAACACTTTTCAAGAATTATTTCTACCCTTTTGCTCCTCTTTACTTATTTTCTTCCTTTCTTCTGGAAATTCCATTGATTTATCTAAGTATATCTTAGAATTTGCTTGCTAGAATCAATTTGGGGTTTTTTTCTAGATTAGGGTTTAAATATTGAAACTAATTTTGTTCTTGAATTTTGTCCTCATAAATCCGAAAATGACTGTGAATCTTGCTTAATTATGTGCTCTTAGCTTGATTCTTATGCTTGAACTGGGTTGCTAGTGATGGTGTTCTGCAAATTTTCAACTTAAATTGCTTTCATGATATACACATTGTGTTGAAAAGTCGGTGTTTGGCTTGAATGTGCGCTTCATCTTGGGCTTTAGAACTTGTTTATTGTTCTTCTAGCATAAAGATTAAGTATGTGGTCCTTTTGTTGCAAAATTTCATCTTATGATTACTTTGAGATTGATTTTTGCTAAGCTTAAGTGCATTTGAACTAACCATTTTGTTTGACTGTGTTTGCTACCCCTTTGCTTGATTGGATGCTATTGTTATTGTTTGGGGCAGCTTGTCTCTTTTGCTTGTTAGTTTGTCTTGTGCAAGGACTTAGGTTGCTATGGCTAGTGGGTCTCGTAAGAGGAAGGGTGTGGCAACTTATACATGTTTGGATGCGGTGCAATTGAGCGGTGAAAAAAGTTCCCTTTATGAAAAGGAAACATACGAGAACACGTTTCTATGATAAGGATTCAATGGAGAAGCTTGGGTGCATTTTGAGAATCAAAGGCTTTTTGAAACAATTGAGGCGGAAGGTCTGCTTTGCTTGTTCCATCCCGCTTATCCGACACTCACGTCAGAATTCTTGGCCACTCTCAAGTTTGACCTCGACAAACATCTTGGAGACCATTTCTATTCAGGAAAAATCACATTCAAATTGGCAATATCAACCGTTCTTTGACTCTGTACGAGTTTAATGAGATCTTGGGTATCACTACTAATCTTAGTGACCTTTCGATAGAGGATGCTCCTCTTCAACGGTTTTGGTACAAGATAATCAAGGGTGACCGGTTTTGTGAGACAAATTCTGCGTCTGTGGACATTGTTAACCCGATTTTTAAGATCATCCAGCGCATTTTGGGTAACACCATCTATAGAAGAGCGGAATGTTAAAAGATGAGGATATGAGAGTGACTCGGCTAAAGTCATTGTTGCCAAGATCAAAAATAATTTACCCTAAACTACAAACTAGTATAGCATGCAAGTAAGGGATTGAACCCAAGAGAATCAGGATTCTGAACAATCAGCAAATAACAAGACAGGGGTTTTGGAAGTTTAGACAAACAAGCGAACAAGCAAATAATATTGGGGGTTAAATCAATTGAAGAAAAGCAGAGTTTATTCAACCAATTCCACCTTTTTAATCATTCGATCATCAATTCATTCACTTTTCTATTAATTCCCAGGTTAATTCCAATCCTTATAAAAGATTTTCGCATGTCCACGGTCCAAGCGAAATTATGATATGAACAAGAACACTTAATTCAAATCATGCAAAGTATTAAGGATAGAAGGATATTAAATCATGCAATCAAGCTACGAGTCTCATGCATAAAATAACAATCAAATACTCTTTCTCAATTCTAGTCCACGGTTCTAGAAAAGAGTTGTTTCAAGGATAAATAAGATTGCACAGACAACAATCAAACCTAATCCAAACAGTAGATCTAAGTCAATCAAACAAGTTGATCAGGATCATAAAATCAAACATAGATCATATAAATAAAAACAAGAGTTTTGATATTAACCAAGGGATAGAAAAGTTGCCCGAATCTCACGAATTACATAAAAAGGGTTCCTTGATCAAACAAACTCCAAGGGAAATTAGTTCTCCATAATAAAACTGAAATAAAACCTAAAATATAAAAGTATGCTCTGAATTGTGGTTGTGTGTAACCCTAAAGTCTGCCACGAAACTAGGCTTAAATAGTAGAAAAACAACCGAAATCTAAAGATATAAAAATATATAAAAGATAGAATAAAACGGAAAATCAATGTCTCGGATAAACCGCCACCCGCGAGCGCGGTTCTAAACCGCGAGCGCGGGTCATCTCAATCTCCTCAACCGCGGAATCTCCTTGAACCGCGCGCGAGGGTCAAAACCTCGGGCGCGGTTCCTGCGTGTCTTCACCTCTCGGATTCTTTCCTCCACCGCGGTCTCGGGTCCAACACCGAGGGCGCGGGTCTTGTTTCCGTAAACTCTTCAGTTCGAATTAGGAATTCTGTCTTCAGAATCTTCAACTGTAGGCTCTTCTGATATTACAGATAAACACCCTAATCTAGCCTAAAACACTCAGAAATCCTAATAAAAATACAGAATTACGTTGTACTAAAACCAACGTATCAGAGAGTTATAGTATTTATGGAACATGACTGATTCTCAGCCCATTGATCTTGGATATGCACTTGTGAAAAAAATTAGAGGATTTGTCAAAGAAAACAAAAGGTGACATTGTGGTTGGCGGGTTGATAAATCCTTTTGCACTTCACTTCCGCATCTACTTAGAGAAGTATTCTTCAACCCCACCTTTCATTGATATCCTTCATCTTACCAAGCCTGGCATATTCGAACAAAACACAAGCGGGGGTTTTTCCGTCTATGTGTTGTCATTAAACAAATATATGAGTATGAAACCAACTCGCATTTGTATAGCTAACACCTTAAGTTGGTACAAATAGTGGGTGGGAACAGGTCCCCCTCATCAAGCTAGCTAATGATTCTGAAAGTGAAGAAGAGGGTGATGATGTGTCTCCTATGGAGACAAATGATGGTATGATGTTGCTTGAGTACCCTATTGGGGGCAATGCTTCTTCTAGCCACTTTGAGCAAGGTAGGTCTTCTCACGGTCATGAGTGGTTTTCTGAGGATGACATGGGTTACTTTTGGAGACAGTTTGAATCCTTTCATAAGGAGATGGCTTACATGAGGATTTTTGGTACCAGTATTGAGTGACAATAGAGCGAGATTCGGCATATGAACTCGCATATTTATCATCACTTGTTTGTGAGTTATTATGATCTGGCGGTTCCTTACCCTCCACCTCGACCACCTCAGTAGGTTCTACACCACCCTCAGTCTAGGAGTGTCTGGTATGTTTTGTTCTCCTTCTTATTTATAGTTTATATTGGGGACAATATAGGGTTTAAGTATGGTGTGGGGCGTATTCACTCTAATTAGTTTTGCATTGCATATTTATTTTTCTTGCATGTTTTGTTTAGTTTGAGTCATAATTAAAAAAATGAAAAAATGAGTCTTAAGATGATTTTGATGAATACCCTTGCTTAAAATTGATTCCACAATGATTAAATGAGTGTCTATGATGTTAAGTTCCAAATTTCACTAAAATCGCATTGAAATTTTCTTTCATGAATTGCCTAGCATGGAGTTATTGATAAGATTTTAGCTTGAATAGGTCCTTAGACCAAAGTCTTGTGTGATTTTTGAGCTAATGGACTACAAATGTGTCCTCTTTCATTGTTTATGTGTGATTCTTTCTTTGATTGCATAATCTCTAGAACTTGCATTATAACCTTTTTCGAGGCCACATATTTGACTTTTGTACATGACATGAAAATGATTGAGGCATTTGTTTTGTTAGTCATAATCCTTTGACTACCTTCACATATAATTTTTCGTGTTTCAATCCATGTTTTAGACCTTTTATGACCTTATTTTTGAAGCTCCACAAAGCATCCCGAGCCTAAGTATTATCCTTTTAACCATTCGGGAATTAGGATATTTGTTTAAATTTGCTAACTGTGAGCAAATGTTGAAGAAGTTGTATGTATTTGGAGTTTGAGGTGATTATTGAGCGTTTAGCAAGTGCTTAGTAAAATACAAAAAATGAAAAAACAATGAGAAAAGCACTGAAAAAAGAAAAAAAGAGAGTTGAAAAAAAAAGCTGTTAATGGAGTTGAAGTTTGGTGGTAAGAAGGTAGTGAAGAAAAAAGAGCAAGAAGAATGAAAAAATCTTAAGCTTAGTGTGCTGTTTGATTTAGTTAGTTTCCTCTTTCTCTGATTTAGCACCATAAGACCAAATAATTCCGTACCTTTTTCTCTCACTTTGGCACCATTACAACCTAATAAAAGTCCTTTTGATTTGTGTCATGTGTATCGTCCCAAGTGGTGGAGATTTAGGACTCTGATGCAAGCATATGGTAGATAGTTTTCAAAGCTAAGACTTGAGCGTTATTGATTACCCTTAAACACATTGAGAGTGAGTGAAACACATTTATCCTTGTGAGTTTTAGGGACTAAGAAGGGCTTTCTTGTTTGATGACAATGATATGCAATGATGGCATTTGTCTTTGATCTTTCAACTAGCATGAACCATGAGAGTTTGAACAAGTTGAGGCAATTATTTCCTTCTTGCACTTGTGGTTGATATTTGAGTTTTGCTTGGGGACAAGCAAAGTCTAAGCATGGGGTATTTTGATGTCATCATATTTTGAGTAGTTTGCATATACATTTTGGTGTAGTTTTCCCTCTTTCTAGGTTTAGTTTTGGAGTTTTTGTGTTGATCTTTGTATTATTCATAGTATGGAGGTCTACACACCTTTTGTTGCGCTTTTAGTTCTTTAGGTGGTGTTTTTGGAATCTTATCGATTATATGAAAGAAACTAAGGAGGTCATGAAGAGTCAAGATGGGTCTACATGAGGCTTTCTAATGATCATCACGGGTGTGACAAGGAGTATCAAGGGCGTGACGCGAAGGAGACAAGATTTGCCTAAGAAAATGTGAAGAAAAGGAACTACTTTTGGTCATCACAGTCGTGACGCTTGACAACACATGGGATTAATTGGTCGTCACGGTCGTGACGGGGCCCGTCACGGTCATGACGACTGGCGAATTGATTTTTCAGCATTTCAATTTCTCATCTTTGAGCCGAAGTTTGTATTGTTTTTGGATGGGCTTTATTATTATTAGTTTATATCTCATTTCTACTCCTTGGAAGACTAGTTCGACCATTACTATGCATTAGATTTCTTTTTTCTAGTTGGAGAAAAAAAATAAGACAATTTATAGGGTTTTGAGTTCTACTTGCTTTAAATTGGAGATTTTGGCACTTTGGATCGACTTTTGTTCTTTCAATTCAAGTTATAGTAAGTTTTATCTTTCAGTTATTATTCTTATTTTTTACTTTCATATTTAAATTTATTTCTTTGATTATGAATTCCATTATGCTAGACTGAACTTTATAGTTCTAGAGTTAGGTTGATCCCAACAATTGAAGTGGATCAAAATCAATACATTTTGCTTGAATTGTGTTGGAAACTAATATGATTTGATTCTAGGAGCTTTATCTAATAGATTTTAATTTTTTAGAGTCTTGCTTAGATTGTGCATCGAGAGGTGGTAGTCTAAGTGAGTAAATAAAATAGAGAGAACACATTGAGAGATGGTTGTTTCTATTTGGAAAAACTAGAATTCAACTTGAGATTAGTTTCTTATGTGGTTAATTGTCATAAAACATCTAGGTTTTTTAGTTCAATTTGATGCATCAGGAGAGTGGGGCAAGTTGGGTTTATCATCACTACTAGATTAAAGACTTAAAGCAACGGTCAAATACCGCTGCATTATAGCTTAAAATCGCTTCATTAGGTCTAATGCAGTGGTTTTTGACCGCAACATCTGCTGGCGTAGCATTAGGCCTAATGAAGCGGTTTTTTACTCTAATGCAGCGGTTTCTTTTTAACTTCAAAAACCGCTGCATTTGGTATTAAAACCGTTGCATTATGTATCTAATGAGGCGGTTTTCCTGACACGGTAATGCAGTGGATTTGTCAATCTAATGCTGCGGTTCTCTATCTAATGCTGCGGTTATGACATTCTATTGCAACGACTTATGTATCTAATGAAGCGGTTTTGACAATTTATTGCAGCGGTTTATGTATCTAATGAAGCGAATTTGTCAAACTAATGCTGCGGTTTTAAAATCTAATACCTCTTCATATTAGTGTCTATTTGGATCCAATCCTTTTTGCTAATTTTAAATTTTAAAGATAAATCAAAAATTTAATAACATTAATCATAGAGAACTAAATTTAAAATAGATTAAAAAGAGTTTCATGTATTTACAAAATGATCATCTATTCATACATTGCCTTAAAGTAAAAAGCAAGTAAGAGTAGAAAACTTGCAAGGTTTTAGTCTAGCCTTGACAATAAAAGCCAACTAAGAGTAAGAAACTAGCTTGTGGAGCAACAAAAGCCAACTACGAGGACAAAACACCTGCAATAAGATACCAACACGACAACCACCTCAAATTAGCAAAATAGTAGTAAGAAAATCAAGACTAGCTAGTGCAAGTATGAAAAATACCCAAAAAAAAGGCACTAGCAATATTATCAACATCTATCATCAACCCAAAATCGCACTTATCTAGAAGGAATATGCCTATTACTTAATTTATTCATCAAGTTGCATGATTTTCAATAAAATCTAGCATGTATCAAAAGGAAGATGCATCAGTTATAATTTGGACATGGATCAACCTAATTAAATGTGGGGCATGAGAAGAGAGAACCCATTATCCATATAGAGGTCAAACTTTAGTCCCCATATAACCTAATGACATTATACAAGGTAAAGAACATAAACCACTATATACATACACACTAGACAAATCATTCGTCTAAAATAATTTTAGAATTACAATGATGTAAACACCATTCTACATCATTCACTGAGATTTACAATGATAAAAATGCTGAAGTTGTTGTCAAGTTCATGCCTTTTTTTTTTTTATTCCGGGACATTGAAAGACATCATTAGTTCATAAAAATCTTGCCCCCTACATTAATTTTGTCTTACATAATAAACATAGAAGACAAATATAGGATTAGCACAATATGGGCCAGATCATATAATCTAGAAAAAGTTGATCTCTATCACAGTAGATACACACCAATATCTATCACTTCATGCTTGTAATCAACAGTCATCCATCCACCACTAAATGTACTAACTCCTAGAAATAAATTCTAAACCATATCCTTAATTCTAAGTAGAAAGGAGCAAACATGAGAGGGGGCTTATGGATTAGTATCAATAGCAAACCAGAAACTAACCTTTAAGACAAAAAGGATCAGCAAATCAGAAAAACTGATCTAGCAACATCATCTTCAAATCATTAGCAAAATCAGTAGCCAAAAATATCAACTAACCTTTTAGATACTAAGAACAACATTTCCAAACAAGCATCCAAAAAAGAGCAAGGCCACAAATTAATCCCATCAATTATCATCGACATAGTCCCTAAAAGCAAAATAAATTAATTAAAAAAAGTCCAAATAAATCATAACTAAAAAGTTTCAACAAGTAAATGCATAAAAAGAATTTTATTTAGAAAGTTGGTGTAATTAAGTACAAGTAGCTATCATCATAATAAGTGTGCAATTGCAAGCCAAATGGCACATCAAGTATCAACCAATATCAACTGACATAATTAACCGAAAAAATAGCAGCCACCACAGCATACAACACTTAAAGTCCCCATCAGTAGCAATATTTCTTAGTTTTAAAATTAACCGAAAAAAAAACACAGCGTCTAGAAAATGCACACAAGGAAAATCAATTCAATAGAAATCATGATATTGACCAAACAAAATTGGCAATCAAATATATTTAGACGAAAAACAGTTATATATAAGATGAGATTTATAGTATCTGATTTAATAAACAAGAGGAGATACAAGCTAGAACTTAATGAAATCCAAAGAAAGATGTTTAATCCAGTGTCATATGAATCACTAGTCTATATTGATGACAGAAACAAACCATTAAAGAACAGGAATTATCAAAAGGAAAAGAAGAATATAATTTCAACTTCAAGCTATTGCTTCAAGATCAAAAAGAATTTCACTAAAACTTCCAACCTAAACCATATAAACACACTATGCGCAAAGCTTATTTACATTTAAACAAGTAGTATGAATTCTAGAAAAAGAAGTTGGAATTTATAGTCTAATTCCCAATTCAACGAAGGAACAAAAAGGAATCAATCCAAAATGCTCAATTCATCCCTAATCCTATGGCATCAAATGCAATGTTCAATCGCAGTTTCGTCTTGTTATAACATTATTCAAGCATACACTATTGAGCCATTCAATAATCATTTCACATTGCAAGCAAACTAAACACTCAATTTTCACTTCCAACTCACATTGCAAGCAAAATAAACACTCAATTCCCACTGTACGTCATCAATTGTTGTCTAAATGATCAAATCAAATGCATGTGAAATGCTACTGTTTATAGTGTAAAATCAAGCAATAACCATGAATCAAATCAACAAACACAAAGAATAGATTGTCCAGTCGATTATAGTAAGAAATTCAACTGCTCTAAACTTAGCCTTAATCAGATTATAGTAAGACGAGCAAAAACTACATATACAACGTAAATTCATCTATGTGCTACTCAGTTAATGTTGTCTTTTCTATATTAAGAACATCAATATGCAAATCATTCGAATATCGGCACACGGATTGGAAAGTGATGATCATGTAGCCAAAAAAGTAAACAAAGTAACAAACATAAGAGGATGATAAAGAGAGGGACATCATTTCATAACAGACCTGCTCCATTGCAATAAAAACAGTTGACAAACCACCAAATTGGTTATGATTTCTACTAATTAAATAATTTCTTAGCCTATGATACTCAAAGGCCACAACCACAAAACTAGTTATATTAGCTCTATATAGTCAAGGACTTCAAATTTCAAATTATAGATAGCTATAGAGTGAAGGACTTCGAAATCTTAAATCTAGAAATTTTCTATCTAACATATAAGAATGCTTGCTTAAGCTCATACTGCATATGAAAGTGAAGGCATCAGTAGGCATACATTTTGTATTAGTGCCTCAACTTCATCAACATTGAGTAGCGGCTTCTCCACCAGAAAATGAAACGACACACAAAACAAGCAGATTAACTAATACATTAACCTTATGATGATATTTGAAACAAGAAGGCGGGGTAGGGGAAGCTTGAAGAGTCCCTTGATTTCAAAGTTCACAGGCTTTAACTCACTGGTTCAAGTTCAATGTCAGTTCGACATGGAACTCCTACCAAAAAGCTTCCTTTCACGACAAACCCTAAAATCGGTTCAACGAAACACAAAGCCCCCAAATGTAATCAGACAAAAGAGAAAAATCAACACAATTTCCAAACAGAAGGGGATAAAAAGCTTAAAAATAGTCAAAGGAGGTGTAAGAAGAAGCTTCTAGTACCTTTAGAAAGTTAAAGCATCAAATGGTGACCAAAAGCTTTGGTACCGCCATTGGAGGGTTACAGTAGAAGAAGACGGAGACGAGACGAGATACTTTAGGAGGGGTTTCGGTGAGGTTGACAATGGGCTTGTTGCCGATGGTGGGCATGTCGACGGGGTTTCGACGAGGTCGAGAATGGTTCGAATATCAAGCGAGGAGGGTTTGTCAGGGTGAGGTTTGAGAAGATTATTTAGATTGGAGAAATTTTTGGGATTTAGGGTTCCAAAGGCGGGTTAGATTTTAGGAGACGCGCGCTATTTTTATTGCACACCAATTCATTAACTTTTTTTAAAATAAAGATAAAAACCGCTTCATTTGTTCTTCTTACCCGCTGTATTAGATTTGTGACTCTTTCTATTGACTGCTAAAAGGTAAAACCGCTGCAAAATTGTGCAAAACCGCTGCATTATCTCAACCGCTGCATTAGATTAAACCGCAGCAACCAAACCGCTTCATTAGCTCGTTAATATAGTAGTGCATCTAGATTTCTAAATGCTTAAAGAGCTTCTATCGGTTTTGTTTCACCAGGCACGAGAGTGGGTTCTTAACTGGTAGTAGTACAATAACTTAGGCTTTGAGAAAAGATAATTTATGACATTAGACAATAACCTTCATGACAAAATATCCAACTCAATTTAGGTAGAAGTGAGATTCAAACTTCGTGGATGAAAGTTGCGGGGATTCCTAGTCTTAGAACTTTGCATTCCCATATATTCTTATTCATATAATTTAACTTGTTTTATTGCTTTAATTAGTTAGAACTATACCACAATCACTTGTTTTTGGCTTAGAAATTGGTCTCTAGACTTGACTATAACAGAAATAATCCTCGTGATTCGATCTAGGTCTACTACTACAATAGATCACATAATCTTGCGATTGTGTGGGAAGCCATCACATTAGTAGCTCAGTCGCCGCCTCCAATTGGGTGACACAATTGCCTATTTGCGGCCTCCAACATTTGGGACATATGTTGTGCATCAGGATTAGGCACTTCATGATAATACTGCTCTCTCTCTCTCTCTCTCTCTCTCTCTCTCTCTCCCTCTCCCTCCCTCCTTACCTTCTCATTTCGGATGGGATAAGTGTAAGAAGGTCGGGAATTAAAACCATCATAGACCATCTTCTTCATTCGATTCTCATACCCATGTACTGCTGACGACAGAACAATACTGGTACAACCTTCATTATGTCTAGACTCAGCTAGCAATGTAACAAATATTTTATTTGTCTCTCCGTGAGAACTCCATTGGTAATAGTGAAGAATAAAACACTTGGAAACAAGATGATACCACACATCATCTACAGAAATAAGGTTCCTATTCTTGCACTTCCGACAAGGAGACCGTAATTCTTACGGGTTAAATCTCGATATACACTTGCATAACTCAATAAATTGATCAATTCCAACAACAAAGTGGTCGTTCAAAAATCCATCCATAATCCACAAATACATCCATTCACACATTTTTACCTGTAAACCAATATATGCTTCGTTTTTAATAAAAAGTGGTAATTAGCGACCACATGGTTGCTAAGTCAAAGTTAGCGACCACAAGCTAAATACAAACAAAATGTCCATTTGTACATTGTAAATTTTTTGCCGAATAGGATATTTTTAAGTATTTAACGACCATATGGACGCTATTTAGCCTCCATATGTCCACTAAATGTCAAGTTACAATCCTAAATAAATTTCAACAAAACGAAAACAAATTGTTCCAAACATATATAACACAATGTTCTATAATTATTTAAAACAACCAATATAATGAATGAGGATGCACAAACGAGTATACTTCCTTACTTGTTTTGTGGATATTTTTGTTTACAAATAAATGAAGAGGTATGATGTCATGTATATATAGGAAATGAGTAGCGATCATGTGGATGCTAAATTGGCAGCAATTTACCCTCGCTTTTGGGGATGATGGTATTTAGTGACCATGTGGTCAGTAAATTAAATATGCGGTAGAACGAGTGCCAAAGTTGACTGATTTGACGCTAGTATTTAGCGACCAAATGATCGCTAACATTAACGACCATGTGGTCACTAAATACTAGGCTAGTGACCATGTGGTCGCTATATACAAAGGTAGTATTTAACGACCACTTGGTCGCTAAATACTACCGCCAATATTTCCCGCTAAGTGTTAGCGACCATGAGTATGTGGTCTTTAATTTCGCGACCATGTGGTTGTTAATTTTTTTGTCTTGGATTTGGCAACCATTTGGTCGCTAAATCATGGATGTTAAATCAACACAATGGAGTAGTGTTGGCAACCCATTTTACCGACTAGAATATGGTTGCTAAATCCCTTTAGCGACCAACCCCATGGATTTACGTCCCTTTTTTGTAGCCAACCTTTTAAATTTGTGAATCTTTAATTAACCTATTATAAAAGTCATCTCATCATCTTGACACCCAACTAGCCATAGAGAATGTACCACACATGTGTTTATAGCATGAATAAATATTGATTGGACGAGAGCTTTGAAAGAACCTAAAGAAGCCAAGTTAGAACGTGGGAAATGTATAAGAAATTAAATAGGTGAAATGCACATACAGAAATGCATATGGAAAAATTGGATCAAAGTGTTACAACTTACAAATTTGGTATATCATTTATACATTTTTTTGGCATTCTATTATACATGAATCTCTCATGACACAAGTAAAAAGCTATCATGCCCTTATGATGATGTCCATAGTGTCAAGGAAGCATAACTCTTATGTCACATGTCTTGCATAAAAAAAAAGCCTCAATTTTGTGCATTTTAATTTTTTTTGCACGGTAACTTTTTGGGCGACGAAACTATTAATGTTATTTTGACCTTTTATGTCACCGGCGTCTAAAAATTTTAGACATAGACTTGTAATTTATCGTAATTTCACGGATAATATATATTCTTATAAGGTTTATGCATATATTACATATGTTCATACATTAGTACTAAAAGATGTTTTTTTTTATCTCATGTCCATGTTATTGTTATTTGTCAAGAAATAATGGAAGTTATACAAGGAAACACATTAGTCCACGATATGCTATAAAGATTCATTTTAGAAAGGCGTACGCCACAGTGGATTAGTGGTTCCTATTTGGGGAGTTTAAGGGCTTCGACTTTCATCCTAGAATGATCGATTGGATAAGGAAATGCATTACTCTTCACAATAAAGGGAAAAAAGGCCTCTGCCAAAGGAGATTCAATACCGTCTTAGTATTTATTTGTTTTTGTTGTGAAATGTCCATTATTGATTATATTAATCAACAGACGTAAAAACATTTTAAAAACGTAAAAAAATGTAAAAAAGAATTACAGATGGATCAAAGGTGGAGATCTGTTAGCAATATATTTTGATGATAGTACGTGACAATCTTCATTTCATCTTAGCATATATATATATATATTATTAATCGTCTCTACACACGACACCCTAATAATCATTTTGGACACAAATTTGGGTAAGAAAATTACATAAATGTGTACTTAATTCACTACTACGTATTACAAAATACGTCAATGGTATAATTTGACAAATTGGAGATTTAACATGGTTCTTTTTTGGAAAATTTTCCCAACTTAAACATTTAACCACCCTTAATTTGCCATTATTCCGCTGTTTACTCAATTTAGTACGTCCAATTGAAGCCACCCATTCATCTCCAAAACAAACCAATTTCATCCTTGTTTCACAATCCCAAAGTAATAATTTGTTTTTACATTTCACCTTAAAGGGGACCCACAAAACAAAATTTCAAAAGAAAAAGAAACCCTTAGAAAAAGAAACATAAAAACGAAAGAAATGTTTGACAATAACGGTGCAAGCCACGGCCACCACGGCCGATCAAGTTCGAAGAACTCAAGCAGCGGCGGCGGGCCCCACTCCGACCCCTCCCTCCCGGACGATGAATGCTCCGCCGACAACCGCATCAGCAACTTCTCCGTCACGGGCGCCTACGACGACCCCGCTCGCATGAGCGCCGAGGGCTCCCCCATGATGATGTCCCCTTGGAACAACGTCTCCCCTTTCCACAAATCCACGTGGATCGTACCGGGTGGCTGCCCCTCGGGCGGCGCCCAGAACGCCCTCATCGGGAGCCTCGTCAAGGAAGAAGGCCACATCTACTCGCTCGCCACCCGCGGCGGCGACCTCCTCTACACCGGCTCCGACAGCAAGAACATCCGCGTCTGGAAGAACCTCAAGGAGTTCTCCGGCTTCAAATCCGCCAGCGGCCTAGTCAAGGCCATCGTCATCTCGGGCGAGAAGATCTTCACGGGCCACCAGGACGGGAAGATCCGGGTCTGGAAGGTATCCGCCAAGAACCCGAGCGTCCACAAGCGATACGGGTCGTTGCCGACCCTAAAAGACCTTTTCAAGAGCTCCATGAAACCTAGCAACTACGTCGAGGTTCGGCGCAACCGATCCGCGCTTTGGATCAAGCACTCGGACGCGATCTCGTGCCTGAGCCTCGACGAGGAGAAGGGGCTCCTCTATTCGGCATCGTGGGACCGGACCTTCAAGGTCTGGCGGATGTCGGATTCAAAATGCCTGGAGTCGGTGGCGGCCCACTCGGACGCGGTCAACTCGGTGGTGACGGGCTCGGGCGGGCTCGTGTTCACGGGCTCGGCGGACGGGACGGTGAAGGTGTGGAAGAGGGAGGAGAAAGGGAGCAACGTCAAGTCGACGAAGCATGTGTTCATACAGACGTTGCTCAAGCAAGAGACGGCGGTTACGGCGTTGGCGGTGGACCCGGGGCGGAAGACGGTGTATTGCGGGTCGAGCGACGGGCTTGTGAACTTTTGGGACGTGGACATGAGTCTGGCCCATGGGGGTGTCATGAAAGGGCATAAGCTGGCGGTGTTGTGTTTGTCGGCGGTGGGGAAGCTGGTGTTTAGTGGGTCGGCGGATAAGAATATATGTGTGTGGAGGAGGGAGGAGGGGACGGGCCACGTGTGCTTGTCGGTGTTGGCGGGCCACACGGGCCCGGTGAAGTGTTTGGCGGTGGAGGAGGATAGGGAGGCGGGGGAGAGGGATAGGTGGAAGGTGTATAGTGGGAGTTTGGATAAATCGGTCAAAGTGTGGAGTGTGTCGGAGCAGATGATGGCTAATGCTGGAATGAATATGATGCTGGACGGTGGAGATTCGTTCCGATCTGACAACACCAGCGATTAGCTAGCTAGTGATTCGATCATCTCTACGTACGGTTCTGTGTTGTTTGCAGGTTTCATATGATCATTAATTTCTAACTTTTGCATGGATTCATTATGGTAAGAAGTTTAATTAATGTTTGAGGCTTTCTCCGTCTTGTAGTATATGTTTTTTTTTTCATGCACCACAATGTACCCAATGTAAAGTTTGTTCAATTATTCTTTGTATAATTTACAAGTAAATTATATGTATAATGTTATGGGTAGGGTACAAATTTTTACCACGGTTTAATTAACAAGGTAGGGTGCAAGGTTTTGTACGTCCACATATACTTAATTAACAACTTGTTGAATACAACTTCGACTAATTTGTAAAAATAATTAAAAAACACGTATTTGAAAACATATTTTTCTCATTTTTTAATTTTAGTTCACCGTTTAAAAATTTAAGGACAAGAACGATATGTAGAATCTAACAACTTTAAAAATTATCCTTGGAGACACAATAAATGTGTAAGATTTATGTTAAATGGGCCAGATTTTTACTCCTTGAAAGATCAATGCTAAATGGGCCTAAATTTCTAATTGGTTTTGGGTGCTGGATGAGCTCCCTGCTAAATAAAGGTTAGGGATAACCAGATTTATATTCATCTCTACCAAAAAAAGACGTGTTGTGGCTCAATGGCTTCCGCTTTGAGTTGTGTTTTTGAAAATGAAAAAGGACAGACTTTTCACCTTTTTTCACCTGTAGGCTGTTGGCATTCTATTTGCAATCATAATGCTCATACTTCACCTTTTTTCCACCTATTTGAACAAGAATAGGTTGTTGCCATTCTATTTTGCAAACACAATGCTCAAACTTTTAATACAACCGTTTATACTTAACAGCTATTCAACTGTTGACATTCTATATTTCCACCAGGTGACTCCTCACCTTTCACAGCTATTCAACTGTTGACATTCTATATTTCCACCAGGTGACTCCATTGGCACATGCATCTTCCATTCGCACTTGCACGTCCAAAAAAGCTTAATACTGCTATCATGTCTTCTACTTGCAGCGAGTTGGTACGTTTTGGTGTTTTCCGTTCCTCTTCCAACGCAATGGTTAGCATTTTGCTGTTTACATATGAGACCCTGCACACATTGTGACATTAGTTATTTGGTTATTGCATATCATAGGTCCCTAAAGCAACAAAATCACCCAATGCACATGATCTTGAGGAAACCTATTGTCCTCTTGACCAATTATGTGAAGGAGTTCAAAATGCAATCGAAGTTATGGTGTGCCGAACGTGGGATGCAATAAACACATTCGGGAAATACCTTAGCACGGAGTTCAAAATGCAATCGAAGTTATGGTGTGCCGAACGTGGGATGCAATAAACACATTCGGGAAATACCTTAGCACGGAGTTCATTGTCTCGGATAATAAGGTATACCACCCAATATTATTATTCACCTGTGTTTTACCTAACATATGTTTATTGTGCTGCTCATAGGGAAATGTTATTCAATGTACTGCATGGAGCAATATTTCACATTGCTTTGTTCAAATCTTACAAGAAGGAAATATCTACAGCATGAAGAACTTTACTGTTGTTCCCAACAAAGATACATATCGTATTTGCAAGGATAATCTCTATATAATTCAATTAGAAGGCAACACAGTTGTGAGAAAGGTTGAAAGGACAAGTGGTGGGTTTGTTCGATTCCCCTTCCAACTCATTCCTTTTGAATCAATTAGTTTTGTTGACAACAAAACTTAATAGGTATGGCAACTTCTAATTCTCATTTAATACTATCAAGAAATTACACATCTTAGTCATACTAATCCTGCCATGATCCTCTTACAGATGCAATAGGTTGTGTGGCTGAGGTGGGTAAAACTAAATCCACAAAAGGAGGTTCTGCATACCTCGATTGCTATCTCATTAATGAACGGTGCTTCTAAACTCTTTACTGGTTTTTAGGTTTTGAACTTATATTTTTCAATCAGCAATACAAAGATACATTTCGAAGGCGTAATAATTTTGCTTTTATGTGCATGGGGGCAAGAATTAAAGTCACCATGTGGGGTCATTTTTGTGATGAGTTCTTAACAAAAAAAGCTGCAGCAACATCTATGTTCATTGTCATATTTGCTGGCATGAATGTGAAAGAATTTAGAAGTATACCACTAATTTGTTGACTCCCTATATTTTACATTTGGAATAGTATTCATATTACATCACTCATCTTTGGCAGGCGAGCTGTTCCTATCTACAACTTCAGCCACAGCTATTTATGACACAGATGACATCCCTCAAATTAGAGATTTCAAGAATGTAATGAAGTATGTATAGCAATTGCATATTTAAGATAGTAAATACCTTTTAGTCTATGTATCGCGCACTAACAAGTAACGTTCAATCCGCATCAGAAACCTCCCGGAGTATCCTATCGGCCCTGCAACCATTGCTGGAAAAGAAGCAACAATCATCGAAGTGTTAGAAAGGGGAAGAGAAGAAAAGGCGGCCAAAGCTAAAGGCAAAAAGGTTAGACTAATTTATTTAACCTTGTAATATGTAGTAATCATTTGAGCATACATTTCCATAACATTTGGACATTATGAACAGATGGCCTCTATTGTATTCAACTGCAAGGTGAGGATAACAAATATTAGGACCAAAAACAGGTGGTACTACTACTCTTGTATTAATGGAAAATGCAAAAAGGGAGTTACACGCGCAACTGGGAATTTTTTTTGTGAATCGTGTGAAAAAATGATAGAGTTTCCCCAAACCAAGTTACACTTCTCACTCATTCTTATACTGAAACTGAATTCTGTACCTCAACAATTAAATGTTCGATGAAATAAAAACCAGGTACAAGCTTCAAATGGATGTTGCGGATGATAGTGGATCAACTATCGTAACATTGTTTGATGACATAGCAGAGAAACTGGTAAAGAAAGATGTTGAGAAATTGCTGCAGGAATCAGGAGTAAGTAGTTGAAACCATTGGCATGCTAAGCTTCGATAAAAAAGTGGTGAAATTAACTTAACATGAATGTCTTCATATTTTGTGTATTAGTATGATGAAGATGAAACAATCTTGCTACAAGATATACTAAAGCTCACCAATACTTGGCATACCCTTGAGTTGAAATCTTATACCTACTACGATCATGGCCCTTTTGAGAGTTTCACCTGCAGCAACATCATACAATGTTTCTCAAATGAAGTGAAGGTATATAACTAATGTGATTGCGTTAATCTTATAGCTGTTTTTAAAATACTAAAACTACTACCAACCTCATTATGCAATTGTGATGAATTCTTAGAAAGAAAAGGATGCATCGACCTCTTCCTTAAAACGCCCCCGTGAGGAGCCTACGATGGATCAGCCAGCAGCTGAAGTGAAGCACATGTTAGAAAATTATAACAGAAGTTTTTTAATTTTGAGTAAAAGCAATTTTGCACAGAGTACAAACTAAGTTTTGCTTTGTTCATATGTGCAGTTGTGAGTTAAAAGAAGGCATAAAGATCAAAGGAATTGAACAAGTGGAGTAGTTTGCCACCTATGATGTCTTTGGAAGTGATAAATTAGTCTCCACAAACCTGTTTCAATTTGGTCGTTGCAGTTCAGATTTCAGAGACACAATTTGCATTTTCATTTTCTTCGTTTTCAGTTTCATTTCCATTAGCATGTTCCTCAACATTTCAGTTTGCTGGTGTCCTAATGATATGTCTTTGGAAGTGATAAATTAGGCTCCACAAACCTGTTTGAATTTGGTTGTTGCAGTTCAGATTTCAGAGACACACTTTGCATTTTCATTTTCTTCCTTTTCAGTGGCATTTCCATTAGCATGTTCCTCAATATTTCAGTTTCCTGGTGTAGTAATGATCTAAGAGCTTAATAACATTGTTAGTTTGTGTCCTACTTTTTTCGTGGATTGAGCTTCAACAATCAGGGATTCTTTACCTAACCACTTAATAATACACGCCCATAACCTTAGTGCTAATAAGTTAACAGTTGTGGCAACATAAGTGAATTGAATATAAGTGCAAAACTTAGTTATATATTGCCTAATATGAAACTATCAGTTAATTTAAAGCTAAGGTTTACACAAGAAGTCCAATTCATACAGGAATAAAATCCCAGCAGCATTACCATGAAGATATTGTTAAAGGTGGGGAATTAATAAATAAATATGAGCAAACAAGGATAATCTAAGATATTTCAAATAAAATCTGAAGCTGGTAGGACAATTTATATTGCACTTTATCAAAAATTACACATAAAGAAACACAAATAATTGCTTAAATTCATATTCAATGCATTCAGACACTTTAATTTACAGCATAATTCACAAAACACTCAGATTCAAATTTAGCTACACAGAAAAGGGATAAGATATTATGAATGGAAATTACCTGAAAACAAGCAGCTTATTTAGGTCCATGCAGAAACCGTTTGCAACCATCTTCTAACCTTGCAATAAATTGAGAAAAAAGCATCAAGTGGTTCAAGTAAGATATGATGATTGTGGTTCAAGTAAGATATGATGATTTTGCATTAGTGTGATACATAATTTCAACCATTAATTGAAAGTTATGGCTGCAAAACTGAATAGAATGGAAGATTAAAGGTTTGTTGTATAAACCAACTACTATAGAACTTCATATTTATTATTATTATTTAATTTAATAATTTTTAACAACCAACCTAATTCAATGAAAATAGTAAATAAAATAGAAAACAAAAGGTCAGCGCAACTGACATACAATAGTGTTAATAAATATAGAAATTAGAAAGTCAGTACACTGGTAAATGAAACATCCCTTTTATAAGTTGTATAACCTAAACACTATTAACATGGATATATAAATACATTGCTGAAGAGAGAGAAAACTACAACCACAACCATATCCAGCGTGCATTAGGGTTAACCACAGATTCAATCTGAATTGTCGAAGAACACATAGCTAAAATGAAGAAACGAAAAGGAGACAAGAATCAAGGTACTTCTTCAAACATTAAAGACTTCTTCATTCATGCATACCCTACAATACAATACGCAGTATTATGATCAAATAAAACTAACACTTCATAACCTCTTTTTCAATTCCTCCCAAACTATGAGAATTTAGAAGGCTCAGTACAACTTTGTTCTGAAACAATAACTCAAGTAGATGGGAAAGTCCAAACCATTTGGTTTATGAAGTTCATAAGCAAAGGTATTCTTAAACTCAATGCATTGTCATTTGTACTATGTAATTTCCATTTGTTAAGGTCTGAGTAATTAATTATTACAGGAAAACAAAACAGAAAGGACTCCAATATTCCTGCATCTTGCAAGTACACCAGTGAAAACATATCCCGAATTATGAAAACAAAAACAAAAACCAAACAAGGTTACATTTCTCCAGCCTTCATACTTTTATTATGCATAAGAGAACTAAGAGTTGAAAATTTATTTCAGAATTCGTACCAGCATTTGGAAATTTAGGAGGTGTACTACAAGTTTGGTCTGAAAGGAAAAGTACAACAAATGGGAAACTCGAAACCCTTTGGTATTTGAAACTCATAAATAAAGGTATTCATTAATTTAATTCATTGTCTTCATATATCATTTTATTATATGCTACTTAATTGACACTAAGTTTTTTGAATGACTTTTTATTATTGTAGGAGATAACCAAACAAGTACCCAAAATGAACCAATAATCCCTCCCGCTCACAAATCAAGCAGTAAGACTCCATATACTGGATATATTATTGTACAACTACCAATAAAGCCTAACTTTAAATTTTGAATTTTAATGCTCACAGATGTGGAAGTGTCCTACACAAAACTTGATTCCCCAACATAAAAATGTCGTTTCTGCAATTCAACAATGTGGTTTGAGGAGAGGACTATGAAGGCAGTAAGACCAGAAAATATAACATTCTCAATATGTTGCCAAGAAGGAAAGGTGAAGTTGGAAAAGCTGCCACAAACACCTGAACCATTGAATGAACTATTGCATGCTCATGGGCCTACTGCCACAAACTTCAGGACCAAAATTCAAATCTACAACAACATGTTCAGTTTCACTTCTTTTGGAGGCCAGATTGATGAATCAATCAACCGATCACGAGGTCCTTACACATTCAGAATCTCAGGGCAAAATTACCATAGATTAGGATCGCTTATTCCACAACAAGGGATCCCACCAAGGTATGCTCAGCTCTATTTCCATGATACGGAAAATGAAGTTCAAAACAGATTAGGATGTATGAATCTTAAAAGTGAGGATGTTGACGACTCAATAGTTCACAACTTGATGAACATGTTGGACTCCCATAGTTGTGTTGCTCAAGCATTCAGAATGGCAAGAGACTGGTGCAATCAGAATAATTCCCTCGACCTCAAGCTAAAACTCATTGGCGAAAGGCAACCAACTAAAAGGCAATATAATCTACCCCGTGTTTCTGAAATTGCGGCATTGGTTGTAGGAGATATTGGCCAGAGCAGTGGTCGTAGAGATATACACATACATAGCAAATCAAGTGGGCTGCAAAAAATCTCTGATTTACATCCTCTCTATATGGCTCTATAATACCCATTATTATTTCCTCATGGGGAAGATGGATTTCATGAGAGGATTCCATATGTCGAAAACTCAGGGAGAAGGAAAACTAAAAGGGAATTTGTTACAATGAGAGAGTTCTATTGTTATAGAATTCAGCAAAGATCAACAGAAGGAACAACTCTAATACAAGGCGGGAGGTTATTCCAGCAATACTTGGTCGATGCTTATACATCTATGGAAGAACAAAGGCTGTGTTGGACCAGAATGAATCAAGACACGTTGAGAGCAGACTTATACAACAACATATGTGATGCAGTTACAAAAGGTGACACAGAAGCAAAAGCAATTGGGAAAAGAATTGTTCTTCCAGCAACTTTCACTGGTAGCCCACGCTACATGATCCAAAACTATCAAGACGCAATGGCACTGTGCAGAGCATTTGGAAATCCATCATTGTTCATCACATTTACGGCTAACTCGAAATGGAAAGAAATAGAAGAAATGTTGGCACAGGTACGAGGCGAAACCAAATCCGCACATGACAGACCAGATGTGATGACTAGACTCTTCAAGATCAAGCTATCGCAATTGATGAAAGACATTCAAAAAAATAAAATATTTGGTCAAACACATGCTGGTATGCTAACATCATTTTTAATATGCAATATTTACAATAGAAATATACATATTACAATCAAGATCATATTGCTTTACCAATGACGATTTTAATTTAATTATGCAGCTGTTTACACAATTGAATTTCAGAAAAGGGGCCTTCCTCATGCACATATTTTAGTGTGGTTGACAGAAAACAGCAAAGCAAAGACAGCAAAAGACATTGATGATATCATTTCAGCAGAAATACCATGCAAAGAGCAAGATCCGGATTTGTACAAGATTGTTACAGAACAGATGTTGCACGGACCATGTGGGGTAGCAAACAAAAAAGCACCATGCATGATGAATGGAGAGTATAACAAGCATTTCCCAAAGGCATTCTATGCAGAAACAACAATTGATCAAGAGGGATCTCCAATCTATAGGCGCCGGAATAATGGTATTAAGGTGAAGAAGGGGAAAGAAAACCTTGATAACAGATTCGTGGTACCCTATAACCGCTACCTTTTGTTGAAGTATTGTGCACACATTAACGTTGAGTGGTGCAATAGTGCAAGGGTCATCAAGTATTTGTTCAAGTACATCAACAAAGGTCCTCATAGAGCCATTGCAGTATTTGTTCAGAATGAAATCATTACAGATCAGACGGGACAGAAAAAAATCAAGGAAGTTGATGAAATAAAGCAATATCTAGAGTGTCGATACTTATCTGCATGTGAAGCCTCATGGCGTATATTTGGATTTCATATTCACCATTCAACTCCATCAGTCATGAGATTGACATTCCACTTGCCAGATCAGAATACTATCACTCTTCGAGACTCTCATAGTTTACCGGCGGTGGTACGTAGGGAGGATCTGAAACACACCATGTTCACAAAATGGTTCACTCTAAACAGTATTGATCTGGCAGCAAGGAAATACACATACGTAGAAATACCAAAAAAGTATAAATGGGAGGCAAAAGATAAGTATTGGAAACCTAGAAATCAGGTTGACAGTATTGGGAGAATAGTATATTCTCATCCAGGTTCTGGTGAACGGTATTATTTGCGAATGTTACTCAATATTGTCAAAGGCCCAAGGTCGTTTCAAGAAATAAGGACTGTGAATGGAAAAGTCTATGATACCTTTAAGATGGCTTGCTACGCTCTTGGTATGCTCACCGATGATAAAGAGTGGACAGATGCAATACAAGAGGCACAGTTGTGGGCTACTGCAAATCAGCTTAGAGAACTCTTTGTTACAATTCTCCTGTTTTGTGAGGTCAGCAATCCAAAGCATTTGTGGGAACAAAATTGGGAAGCTCTTTCTGAAGATATTCTGTAGCAGAAACGGAAGCAATTCAAATTCCCAGATTTACAATTAAATGAGAAGCAGCTGAAGAATTACTGTTTAATGCATATTCAGGACATCCTGAATCAAAATGGGAAGTCATTATCAGATTTCCCAGATTTGCCCTTACCTGACAAGAGCCTACTCACCAAGATGGATAATCGCCTCATCAGAGAAGAATTGAGTTACAACTGCCCTGAATTAGCTGAACAACATCAGAAGCTTTATACGACCCTTAACAAACCCCAAGGATTGATTTATGAAAAGGTCATTGCTTCTGTTCAACAACAAGATGGTGGGTTCTTTTTTGTTTATGGAGCTGGTGGAACAGGAAAAACGTTCCTATACAAGACAATAATAGCACGATTAAGATCAGAAAGAAGTATAGTACTTGCTGTTGCATCTTCAGGTAAATAAATATAAATTTACACTATCAATACTTATTAAATTTATACACGAAAGACATTCGTATACAAGACCATACCTCAACAGTTACTAAACTTATTACTAAAATTTAAATTTATACTATCCATACTTATTCACATTATTCTCAAGAGTTATCAACCTTATTACCTACCTTATATGCATACTAAACTGTACTGATAAATTCATTAAAATATACAATGATTGCTTCATTACTTTTACCAAGGGGTAGAACGACACACATTAGATTTGTCATCCCGTTAGAATTAATGGACAATAGCACATGTGGAATAAATTAGAACACCCATTTAGCTGAATTGATGAATGAGGCGAAATTGATAATCTGGGATGAAGCCCCAATGACTCAAAGATATGCTTTTGAAGCACTTGATAGAACGTTGAGAGATATTAGGGGTTTCAAGAAAGAAGAAAACAGGGCAAAGCTTTTTGGAGGCATCCCAGTTCTACTAGGTGGTGATTTCAGGCAAATACTACCAGTGATACCCAAGGGAAAGAGGCAAGAGATTGTTCAAGCATGCATAAACAACTCCCCCTTGTGGAGACATTGTCAAGTTTTGACATTATCACAGAGTATGAGAGTCAATGAAACAGATAGCACAGGTAATGTTGACTACTACAAACAAAACTTCAACAAATGGATTCTAAAAGTAGGAGATGGAGATGTGGAAGCAATTGTAATGCATGAAGATGAAGAGCCATCATGGATTGAAATACCAAAAGAATTCATTGTCGAACCGGGAAATGAACCAATCAAGAGAATTGTGGATGAAATTTTCATGAACTTCCAGCGTAACCAGACCAATGCAAAATACCTTCAAGAAAGAGCCATTCTTACACCACTAAATGAGGATGCTGATGAAATTAACGAGCATATGTTTAACAGCTTACAAGGCAATATCAAGACATACAACAGTTGTGATGAAATCTGCATGGCATCAACTGATTCAGCTGAACAAGAACACATGTATCCTGTAGAATTTCTTAATTCTCTTGACTTCCCAGGTATGAGACTCAAAACTATAACCCTCAACACGTTTTCAATCAAATATTACTATACACTAATAAGTGTATTTCATCAACAGGTATGCCACCACACAACCTTAAACTAAGAGAAGGGTTACCCTTTATGCTCATGCGAAATGTAAACCCAACACAAGGTTTGTGTAATTGGACAAGGCTAATCATTACCCATTCTGGTGAATGGGTTATTGAGGCAGAAATAATAACAGGGAGCAATTTGGGCAACAGGGTCCTAATCCCAAGAATAACACTAACCACAACCAAATCCAAATGGCCTTTTGTCATGGGAAAAGACTGGTTTTGGCAAATATAGGCCAACATAATTCAATGATTGACCTTGGCTTTTGTTAATTGTCATTGCAAAACAAGGTTTGATAGGAAATTGCCTACGCTTCATGACAAAAGGCCATTTGGATTTGGTTGTGGTTAGTGTTATTCTTGGGATTAGGACCCTGTTGCCCAAATTTCTCCCTGTTATTATTTCTGCCTCAATAACCCATTCACCCAAATGGGTAATGATTAGCCTTGTCCCATTACACAAACCTTGTGTTGGGTTTACATTTCGCAGGAGCATAACGGGTAACCCTTCTCTTAGTTTAAGGTTGTGTGGTGGCATACCTGTTGATGAAATACACTTATTTTAGTGTATAGTAATATTTGATTGAAAACGTGTTGAGGGTTATAGTTTTGAGTCTCATACCTGGGAAGTCAAGAGAATTAAGAAATTCTACAGGATACATGTGTTCTTGTTCAGCTGAATCAGTTGATGCCATGCAGATTTCATCACAACTGTTGTATGTCTTGATATTGCCTTGTAAGTTGTTAAACATATGCTCGTTAATTTCATCAGCATCCTCATTTAGTGGTGTAAGAATGGCTCTTTCTTGAAGGTATTTTGCATTGGTCTGGTTACGCTGGAAGTCCATGAAAATTTCATCCACAATTCTCTTGATTGGTTCATTTCCCGGTTCGACAATGAATTCTTTTGGTATTTCAATCCATGATGGCTCTTCATCTTCATGCATTGCAATTGCTTCCACATCTCCATCCCCTACTTTTAGAATTCATTTGTTGAAGTTTTGTTTGTAGTAGTCAACATTACCTGTGCTATCTGTTTCATTGACTCTCATACTCTGTGATAATGTCAAAACTTGACAATGTCTCCACAAGGGGGAGTTGTTTATGCATGCTTGAACAATCTCTTGCCTCTTTCCCTTGGGTATCGCTGGTAGTATTTGCCTGAAATCACCACCTAGTAGAACTGGGATGCCTCCAAAAAGCTTTGCCCTGTTTTCTTCTTTCTTGAAACCCCTAATATCTCTCAACGTTCTATCAAGTGCTTCAAAAGCATATCTTTGAGTCATTGGGGCTTCATCCCAGATTATCAATTTCACCTCATTCATCAATTCAGCTAAATGGGTGTTCTGATTTATTCCACATGTGCTATTGTCCATTAATTCTAACGGGATGACAAATCTACTTGTGCCGTTCTACCCCCTGGTAAAAGTAATGAAGCAATCACTGTATATTTTAATGAATTTATCAGTACAGTTTAGTATGCATATAAGGTAGGTAATAAGGTTGATAACTCTTGAGAATAATGTGAATAAGTATGGATAGTATAAATTTAAATTTTAGTAATAAGTTTAGTAACTGTTGAGGTATGGTCTTGTATACGAATGTCTTTCGTGTATAAATTTAATAAGTATTGATAGTGTAAATTTATATTTATTTACCTGAAGATGCAACAGCAAGTACTATACTTCTTTCTGATCTTAATCGTGCTATTATTGTCTTGTATAGGAATGTTTTTCCTGTTCCACCAGCTCCATAAACAAAAAAGAACCCACCATCTTGTTGTTGAACAGAAGCAATGACCTTGTCATAAATCAATCCTTGGGCTTTGTTAAGGGTCGTATAAAGCTTCTGATGTTGTTCAGCTAATTCAGGGCAGTTGTAACTCAATTCTTCTCTGATGAGGCGATTATCCATCTTGGTGAGTAGGCTCTTGTCAGGTAAGGGCAAATCTGGGAAATCTGATAATGACTTCCCATTTTGATTCAGGATGTCCTGAATATGCATTAAACAGTAATTCTTCAGCTGCTTCTCATTTAATTGTAAATCTGGGAATTTGAATTGCTTCCGTTTCCGGTACAGAATGTCTTCAGAAAGAGCTTCCCAATTTTGTTCCCACAAATGCTTTGGATTGCTGACCTCACAAAACAGGAGAATTGTAACAAAGAGTTCTCTAAGCTGATTTGCAGTAGCCCACAAATGTGCCTCTTGTATTGCATCTGTCCACTCTTTATCATCGGTGAGCATACCAAGAGCGTAGCAAGCCATCTTAAAGGTATCATAGACTTTTCCATTCACAGTCCTTATTTCTTGAAACGACCTTGGGCCTTTGACAATATTGAGTAACATTCGCAAATAATACCGTTCACCAGAAGCTGGATGAGAATATACTATTCTCCCAATACTGTCAACCTGATTTCTAGGTTTCCAATACTTATCTTTTGCCTCCCATTTATACTTTTTTGGTATTTCTGCGTATGTGTATTTCCTTGCTGCCAGATCAATACTGTTTAGAGTGAACCATTCTGTGAACATGGTGTGTTTCAGATCCTCCCTACGTACCACCGCCGGTAAACTATAAGAGTCTCGAAGAGTGATAGTATTCTGATCTGGCAAGTGGAATGTCAATCTCATGACTGATGGAGTTGAATGGTGAATATGAAATCCAAATATACGCCATGAGGCTTCACATGCAGATAAGTATCGACACTCTAGATATTGCTTTATTTCATCAACTTCCTTGATTTTTTTCTGTCCCGTCTGATCTGTAATGATTTCATTCTGAACAAATACTGCAGTGGCTCTATCAGGACCTTTGTTGATGTACTTGAACAAATACTTGATGGCCCTTGCTCTATTGCACCACTCAATGTTAATGTGTGCACAATACTTCAGCAAAAGGTAGCGGTTATAGGGTACCACGAATCTGTTATCAAGGTTTTCTTTCCCCTTCTTCACCTTAATACCATTATTCCGGCGCCTATAGATTGGAAATCCCTCTTGATCAATTGTTGTTTCTGCATAGAATGCCTTTGAAAAATGCTTGTTATACTCTCCATTCATCATGCATGGTGCTTTTTTGTTTGCTACCCCACATGGTCCGTGCAACATCTGTTCTGTAACAATCTTGTACAAATCCGGATCTTGCTCTTTGCATGGTATTTCTGCTGAAATGATATCATCAATGTCTTTTGCTGTCTTTGCTTTGCTGTTTTCTGTCAACCACACTAAAATATGTGCATGAGGAAGGCCCCTTTTCTGAAATTCAATTGTGTAAACAGCTTCATAATTAAATTAAAAATCGTCATTGGTAAAGCAATACGATCTTGATTGTAATATGTATATTTCTATTGTAAATATTGCATATTAAAAATGATGTTAGCATACCAGCATGTGTTTGACCAAATATTTTATTTTTTTGAATGTCTTTCATCAATTGCGATAGCTTGATCTTGAAGAGTCTAGTCATCACATCTGGTCTGTCATGTGCGGATTTGGTTTCGCCTCGTACCTGTGCCAACATTTCTTCTATTTCTTTCCGTTTCGGGTTAGCCGTAAATGTGATGAACAATGATGGATTTCCAAATACTCTGCACAGTGCCATTGCGTCTTGATAGTTTTGGATCATGTAGCGTGGGCTACCAGTGAAAGTTGCTGGAAGAACAATTCTTTTCCCAATTGCTTTTGCTTCTGCGTCACCTTTTGTAACTGCATCACATATGTTGTTGTATAAGTCTGCTCTCAACGTGTCTTGATTCATTCTGGTCCAACACAGCCTTTGTTCTTCCATAGATGTATAAGCATCGACCAAGTATTGCTGGAATAACCTCCCGCCTTGTATTAGAGTTGTTCCTTCTGTTGATCTTTGCTGAATTCTATAACAATAGAACTCTCTCATTGTAACAAATTCCCTTTTAGTTTTCCTTCTCCCTGAGTTTTCGACATATGGAATCCTCTCATGAAATCCATCTTCCCCATGAGGAAATAATAATGGGTATTGTAGAGCCATATAGAGAGGATGTAAATCAGAGATTTTTTGCAGCCCACTTGATTTGCTATGTATGTGTATATCTCTACGACCACTGCTCTGGCCAATATCTCCTACAACCAATGCCGCAATTTCAGAAACACGGGGTAGATTATATTGCCTTTTAGTTGGTTGTCTTTCGCCAATGAGTTTTAGCTTGAGGTCGAGGGAATTATTCTGATTGCACCAGTCTCTTGCCATTCTGAATGCTTGAGCAACACAACTATGGGAGTCCAACATGTTCATCAAGTTGTGAACTATTGAGTCGTCAACATCCTCACTTTTAAGATTCATACATCCTAATCTGTTTTGAACTTCATTTTCCGTATCATGGAAATAGAGCTGAGCATACCTTGGTGGGCTCCCTTGTTGTGGAATAAGCGATCCTAATCTATGGTAATTTTGCCCTGAGATTCTGAATGTGTAAGGACCTCGTGATCGGTTGATTGATTCATCAATCTGGCCTCCAAAGAAGTGAAACTGAACATGCTGTTGTAGATTCGAATTTTGGTCCTGAAGTTTGTGGCAGTAGGCCCATGAGCATGCAATAGTTCATTCAATGGTTCAGGTGTTTGTGGCAGCTTTTCCAACTTCACCTTTCCTTCTTGGCAACATATTGAGAATGTTATATTTTCTGGTCTTACTGCCTTCATAGTCCTCTCCTCAAACCACATTGTTGAATTGCAGAAACGACATTTTAATGTTGGGGAATCAAGTTTTGTGTAGGACACTTCCACATCTGTGAGCATTAAAATTCAAAATTTAAAGTTAGGCTTTATTGGTAGTTGTACAATAATATATCCCGTATATGGAGTCTTACTGCTTGATTTGTGAGCAGGAGGGATTATTGGTTCATTTTGGGTACTTGTTTGGTTATCTCCTACAATAATAAAAAGTCATTCAAAAAACTTAGTGTCAATTAAGTAGCATATAATAAAAATGATATATGAAGACAATGAATTAAATTAATGAATACCTTTGTTTATGAGTTTCAAATACCAAAGGGTTTCGAGTTTCCCATTTGTTGTACTTTTCCTTTCAGACCAAACTTGTAGTACACCTCCTAAATTTCCAAATGTTGGTACGAATTCTGAAATAAATTTTCAACTCTTAGTTCTCTTATGCATAATAAAAGTATTTAAATTTGTGTGATATCTTACTCATCTAGGCTTGTCTTGTTATTCATGATTACATAATTTATTTTTCAACTATTTGTGTCGTATAGTTCATATATAATTGTATTACTAGGCGTGTGATTGTTATTTCGTAAGAACGTGAGTTTTTATTCATGAACTCGTGTAGTGATATTCAAAAAAGCATGCTTTAATATTCACAATTGTGTACTTTGTGATTACAAACATTTCGAACAATTATGAACTATGAGTGGAATAATCAAACGTCTCAACCGTAACAGAGTCATCATTAATTTCTGAACCGAGATCAAACACATCTTCATCAACATCAATAGGGGGCCTTATGTGACGCTTGTCGAACACCATCTTTGACTTTTTTGGCTCTTTCCCAACAGCTTGATCCTCACCACTTGTATAATAGTACATAACAAGATAATTGGTTAGGAATAATAAAACTAACATATGGACACCTCATAACATATGATCCACACCACCTGTATAATATTCAACCCAGAATATCACAATTATTCAAAACATTCATTGTATTATTTCACGTTTAACTGATTACTTTTTCAACTCAATATTGAGGCACATTCAAGTTTTATGAATTACTTAACAACTTTTATACAAGTCATTTGCACGTATTCAAAACAATCAGTTAAAATATTCAAGGTTTGCCATGCACTTGTTCAAATTTTTAGAGTATAAATTTCTTAGTGTTCAGTTCAACTATCTCGAATATTCGTAATACATTGTTTGAATATTCATCATCATCATCAACATATATTGACTACGAAATTACTCCCCCCACTGTATCCATTCTTCACAAATTATGATGACCTTTCACATGAAAAAGGGTTTAATACCACACATGCAACCATCCAACTAAAACCAAAAAATCGAACAACCTCTTTGAACTCGAAATCAAACTCAGAAATCATAAGAAATCAAAATCTAACAACTAGTGCTTTAAATCGTATGAATTTGGGACAAAACCACAACCCTAATTTCAGGAACGGATGAACAACACTTCTTGAACTTGAAAATCAAGAACATCAAGAGATTCTGACTTACTTTTAGACGTTTCAATCAGATTTTCTCTTTGTGTTTGTGGGTCGATTTCTTCAATTGATTCAATTGCTCTAGCTGCTTCGAACGAGAGAGGGTGGAGTGATGGATATGACGGTTCATGAATGTAGATCTGGGCTGCATGCGTTCAATTTGAGTCGTCATCTCCCTATGCAAGCAAATCTTGACCTCTTCTCCCATGGCTCTAATGGAGTGTATGCAAGAGGCGATTTTGATTTTGTTACGTAGGTTTTGAGATATGGAGAGAGAGAATGATGGAAATCAGATTCCATAAATTAGGCTAGTTTTTTCAATTTGGGTGTAATCACATGCTTCTCACCCATATAATCTCTTTTGCATCTCTTTTTTTTTTAATCCTGTCCATTCAATATATTAAATCCAACGCTTATTATTCATTCCTCCTTTTCTCCTTAAAACCTTGTTTCTCTAGAGCGTAAATCAATAAAAAAAAATACTTCAAAAATATAAACTAGAAACTCAAATATAAATCAAACAAGTTAACGACTCAAGCCCTAACCACTTAAGAATTTAGGCTCAGGTCATTCAATTACTTTACTTGAAGGATTAGAGCTATAGGGTAAATTCGAATCGAAGACTTTAGATCCTGATGATGAAATACGGACATAATCATCACAAGTTCTAACATATATATATATATATTGGATGTTTTATTGTTTCAACACTCTAATATCAGTCAAAATCACAACAAAATTTGTCATATGATTTATAACCTCGTATCAATCTAATATCCATTCTCCCTTATATTTAGACAAATCATTAAAATTGATAGGGCTGGGATACTTCGGTTCTTGGTGTAACACCCCGATAATTTATAAGGGAATGAGGTGCTTCCCATGTCAACAAGAGCTCTTCCTTTTCTGAGTTTGAGTGAGGACAAAGAACTCAGAAGTTAAGCGTGCAGGGACGAGAGTAGTACCAGGATGGGTGACCTCCTGGGAAGTCCTCGAGTTGGCTTGGGATAGCGCTTCTAAGGCCTCGGGCCTTACAAATGGTATTAGAGCCGACTCTAGGTTACGAGTGCACTTGGCCCGGAGGGCGGTGACTCGACCTAGAGGGCGGTGCTTGGGCCTTGACGAGGACGTCAAGTGTTTAAGTGGGGGAGATTGTAACACCCCGATAATTTATAAGGGATTGAGGTGCTTCCCATGTCAACAAGAGCTCTTCCTTTTCTGAGTTTGAGTGAGGACAAAGAACTCAGAAGTTAAGCGTGCAGGGGCGAGAGTAGTACCAGGATGGGTGACCTCCTGGGAAGTCCTCGAGTTGGCATGGGATAGCGCTTCTAAGGCCTCGAGCCTTACACTTGGGTATTTTTTAGCCTACCCGCAGGGTAATTTTTTTTTTTAGTTCGGTTCGGTTCCTTCGAATTTTAGTGAGGAACCGTAATAACCGTACCCAAACTTTAGTTCGGTTCGGTTCCTAACTTCGGTTAATTCGGTTAACCGAACTTAGTCACACTTCTTTTTTTGGTTTATTCTGTTCCTAAATTTGGTTCGGTTCCTATTACAATCAAGAAGGATTTGAACACATTTCAAATCAGGTTTGTACCTTCAAGGATAAACGAATACATTTCAAGGATTTGAACGTACCTTCAAGGATTTGAACGAAGGCGTGAGGACGAAGGCTGGCGGAGGCAGCGGAGGCGAGATACAAAGAGAGATCTGGAAAGCAGAGCTGAGTTCTTTCAAGCGAAATCAATTCGTAGAGGAAATGAAAATTGTTTGAAAATTACCATCCATCCCAAGCCAAGTAGGGAAAAGGCATCTTGCTTTTTGGCAAAGTTGTAGAGATAAGAGTACATGATAACAGTTGGCTCTGCAACACCAAGTAGCTAAGAGGTTGTCCTCCAAATATAGAGTGAATGATACCACATAACGCCGTCGAAGCTAAGGTCTCCACCGTTCTTAAGCTTCCATCATAGTAATTTTCAGGTACGAGTTGATATTTAGTAATTTTAAGCATTCAAGGTCTAATTCTAAAGTCCAAAAATCCAAAACTTGCAGAAGAGGCTCCAACCTGTGTCTCTACTTAATTAGCTGCTCGCCAAAGGCGATAACAGGAAGAGCGGATGCAATGAAGATTTATGTAGTTGGGGCCAGAATCCTGCCATGGAAGAGAGATGAACAAGGTCAAAGGCTGGCGGCGGAGAGAACTCGCAAGGAGTGAGGAGTTGGACAACCGACTGTACCTGGAGGAAGCAGCGGAGGCGTGAGGACGAAGGCTGGCGGCGGAGGCGTGAGGACGAAGGCTGGCGACGGCAGGTGAGAACTCGCGAGGACGGGGGCCGACTGTAACTGAACGAAGGGCTCTAAGGTGTGAGGACGGGAAGTCGGGAAGAGCCGAAGAGGGGAGACCGGCGACCGGTGACTCGCGGCCGACGAGGGCTCGGGAATGACAGGGGAGGACCGAACTGGGAAGAGAGATCCGCTAGGTCACCTGCGGGGCTGCGGGCTGCGTGGAACTGTGTAATGGGGGATTTTGGGTTGAGGGTATTCTAAAAATCTAAAATTACGGGTATTCACATTTCTTCGGTTTTTTTGTTTTTTTTTTAAACCCGAGAACCGAAACCAAAATATTGCAAAGAACCGAACCGAAATTTTTTCAATCTGTTTTTTCCAGGAACCAAACCGAACCGAACCAAACTGCTCGGTTCGGTTCGGTTCTTCGGTTCTTCGGGTCCTAAGTCCCAGCCCTAAAAATTGATATGAGTTATACTTGAGAAGCCGTTGCTAACTCCACCAAACTAAGAATTCCATGTCTCCACATTCATCACTGCCTTGCCTTTTGAATGCCTTGATTACCTCTTGACATTCAACTTGAATCAACTCTTAATTAATGGTTCACCCCATTGCTTGAGTTAATAGGTGTCCTGCTTATCCCCATCCTCTTGATCTGTACTAATCTGAGTTTCACCTTTGTATCCTCCTCGATTATGCTTTCCTTTGTACCAGTCAACATAGTCAATCAATTCAAAACACTGAATCTTAATATGACCCTCTTTCTTGTAGTGAAAACAGATCTTGTCTTCATTTTTCCACTTCTTCATAATATTGCTAGAGGAATTTGCAGCTAAACTCTCTTGTTCTTATCATCCCTTTTCTTGATAATTCACTTTGCCTATTGACATAAAATTTTATTTACTGACTAATGGAGGTAAATATTACACTGTTACACGTAATATGAGAATGTTATATGAGTACACTTAATGAAAAATCGAGTTGAATAGGAGAGCTTAAATAGGTCAAAGAGTAACATAAGGTTACATTCAATCTTATAACTTAAGGTATTTGGAACACCCCCTTTGAATATATACTTAGTAGTTTACGTATTGTCTCATTAAAAAATTTTACTCGGAAAAACCACGTGGGCTAAATATCAAGATAAAGGGAAGAGGATTACAATACATGTAAATTACTCACCTCCTCAATTTAACAAACATCTTTAAAAGAGTACAAACATGAATCTCTTATATGCTTTGATGCTATCTTATTAAAAACCTTGTGAGACAAAATTTAGTGGGATAAAAATCCGATCTAAGAGAAAAGAGTGCATCACATATGATTCTCCTCTTATTTCATTGTATATTAGAGTTTGCACATTTCAATCTTAGATATTAGTTCTCCCTTTTTTTTTGGGATTAAAGATTTTATAAACTTAGCTAAGTTGTCATTTAACCGGATTATTGGACATCAACTTGTCTAACTTCTTCTAACTTACTAGTAGAGAAAAATTTTGTAGTGTATTCTTAAATTATTTTGGTACATAAAAAATATTTCATTAATATATATATCTTCTAAACCTGAAGCACATTTGGGCAGATTCATCATTAAGAATTTATATTACAGTCACCCTATTTTTAATAATGATTTTTTTAGTTAATTATATATTATGTAATTCAATCACCTTATGGAATTTCCAATTTTATACACTCATCTTATTTAATAGTTTTTTTTCTCAATTTACCATGAGATTGGATAATTTTTTTTATCTCTACCCATTATTTTTATCTTTGTTCATTTTAATTATATTACAATATGTAATTATTTTCTATCCATATATTAAGAATATTTTTTATTAATATTTTTAATTATTAAGATTTTACATCACCCATTTTTTAATAATAAATTTTTATATAAATTATATACATATCATTTAGTCACCCTATTTATAATAATATTTTTTTTATATTATAATGCTACTCTATCTATATATACTAATATATATATAAACGTGATTTTCTATCCATATGATTTTTCTCTATCAATATTTATCATACACATAATTTATATACATACTATATTTTTTACCCACCGTAACTTTTTTAAAATTTTGCCTTAATGTAATTTATTTTTTAATACTATAAATCTTACCCTATTTTTAATTAATTTTCTCTATCTTCTTTTTATATGGTACTAAATTTTTATTTTTATTTTCAGATTTTTTATATCAACTTTCTATCCTTACATGACAATGTTTTTTGCAATATTTTTTTATCCATACCATAAGCGTGATTTTGTTAAAATATTTTCTATACATAAATATAAATATGACAACTTCTTAATTATATGGACCATATTTTTATAAATCAAATTTTTTATTTAGTTTTTAGTTATTTTATATTAAATTCCTATCCATAAGTATGATTATATTATTAATTAATATAGGCCAAAAAAATCATGAATTTTCATACAATTTGCAATTTTTACATTAATTTTCTATATGGAACTATGATAATGTTATTTTATTGATATGAAAAATATTTTTAATTACAAAATTTGATATTAATTTTCTATTTTTTTAATATTAACTTCTTATACATAAGAAATGATAATTTTTTAAATTTCCATCTACAATAATGTTGATTCTTTTAAATTAATTTTCTATTTTTATTTGACAATTAAGGATAATAGGTATTGAATTTTAATGTCTCTATTTATAAGTATTAATTTTTATCTATAAATATGATAGTTAAATACAATATTTTCATTAAATTTTAATTTCAGTCACCATAGTTATAGTTATGAAATTGTTTATATTAATATTGCATCCATAACTATGCCCACACTTTTTTAATTAATATATACCATTTTTAATGCTACAATTTATATTAACTTTTAGATCTTCGTAGATTAATTTTTCATTTACAAATATGAAAACTTTTGAAATTTTCTATCCATAAGCATGATGATTTTTTATACCATTTTTATATTAATAAGTATGACAATTTTTTAATTAATATCGGTATAGATATGTTATGTTTTACATTATATTAATTTTCTATTCATAAGTATGTTGATTTTTTCTATTACGAATCCCTTAATAAATAAAAAAAATTATTGATCCCTTAATGCTAGACCAGTTAATCGGGTCAGTTCAATCAGGTTAAGGCTCTGTCATTTCATGTTTGGTTGAGTACAAGTTAATGTCATTAAAATTTACGGGTTGATTGGGTCAATTCATTACGGTTTTGTGCGGATTCGGGTCAACCCAATGAGTTAACAACATCAACTTTTGTATGATTATTAAATAAATATTATAAATAACATTTTTAAGAATAAGATAATATTTGTATTCATTTTAAAAAACAAAAGATATTATTATAATTAAATTAGATATTTATAATATTGTTTTATTATATAAATCATAATAGCTATATCATATTTAAATAATATATTATAATTTTTATTTAAAAAAGTTCCCGGGGAAGGCCCGGGTCATCAACTAGTTTTATTTTAAATTTGTATTAAAATTTATAAAAAATTAGAAAGGGATTTATATTACAAAATGAACGAAGTATAAGATAATGGGTTTAATGTTTGGGTTGATTTTAAGAAGCTTATAAGTCTAAGGAGTGGGCTGAAATGATGGCCATATTAGAGTGAATTTGAAGATCATGAAACCGGTCAAATATGTGGGTTAAAGAAGTTCGAGAATTTAGTGGCGGCTACAAAATGAGATGCGTGTAGAGATATTTAGATTTAATTAGTACAAAAGTCTAGCTAGATTAGTCAGTGAAACACTCTCTCCGTTTAGTTTTATTTGTCTTTATAACCTAATATATTTATATTAAGACATGTTCTAATCTTACTAAATTACTCGTATTAAATTCATATTGAAAAAAAGTGAATGATAAATGCATTAAATATGTTTTGCTTTTAATTGGGTAATATAAAAAATAATATTGGAACATTTTTACGAGAATGACAATTAGAACTAAATAAAAATTTAAGTCTAAGAAGGATAAATAAAACTAAACGGAGAGACTAATATTCATCTCGTTGACTGTATTGTCGGTGGTGTAAGATGAGATATTACCTAAATTTTTAGACATCTAGTTAAACAGTAAAAAATTTAGATAATATCTCGTTGAATGTTGTGGTGAATTTGAGCGTGTCTTGTAACTATTGTAAGCTAGTGAGTTATACATAAAGTTATTGTGTGTGGATATTCTATTTATGAAAGAGTGTCACAGTTATTCATATGATATATACCTTTACTGTATAATAGTAAGTCACTTTTATAAAATTAATATTGTGTCTTCTGTTGATGGATTTTGGTAAATTATTGGGCAAAATTTTTTTTTTCAGCTGATTGGATCTTTCTTCTCAGACCCTAATTGTGGAGGTTTGCTTATCTTCAACCCCTTTTTCGTCTACTTGAGGCGGCCGGCTCTTGCCTCGTCTGATGGTGGTGGTGGTTTTTGGTCGTCGATAATTATGGACCCTTTTCTCCGGTTTACTGCCGTTTCCGATGCCTCTTTGTGTGATGTACACGATGTAATACGTGGCCAAGTTTGATCCAGAATTTTTTTTAACGTACGTGGAGCTGTTATACATACTTTTATTAGGCTTTGTGCTTTTTCCTAGTGGTGGGTTCGGTTCGAAGGACCGGGGAACCGAACCGGAAAAAAACCGGCGGTTCCGGTTCCGGAACCGGAACCGGAGGAACCGGGGGTTGGCCGGTTCCGGTCCCGGTTCCACGTTCCTTGGAACCGGAGAACCGGCGGTTCCAGAACCGGGACCGGACCGGAACCGCCGGTTCCACCCCTTAAAAAAAGAAAATATACCGTGAAAATTGTGAACCGCGCGGTTTGCAGTTTTTTTTTTTAAGGTTCGGAACCGAACCGGAACCGGAACCGCCTCAGAACCGGAAAAAACCGGAACCGAACCGAAACCGGAAACCGAACGAAGGAACCGGGGGGTTCCCGGTTCCGGTTCCAGGGAACCGAACCCACCTCTACTTTATCCTCTCAAAATCTAGAATTGAAATGAGTTAAAAAGCCTTTTGTGTTGTTTTTGTTGGGTTATGTCACGTGAACTTTTAGGTCCTCCTTGTGTTTTTTTTTTGTGGTGGTGTTTTGCTGTAACATGGGTCATTGTGGGCTTTTTTTTTTTTGGGTAGAAATTGTGGGCTTTTTTTTTTGCTCGTGGGTCTATGTTCTTTTTTTTTTGGTGTGTGCTTGTTTGTCTTTTTTCAGGTTTGATCGGGTAAGGTTCGTATGACGGTAAGATTTGGTTTTAGGATTGATTGTTGAGTGTTTGTGATTGACAAGGTTGCTTGGACGTTTTCGTGGGTGTTGAAGATCCTTCATTCTGGTGGAGGCAAACATCAGTAGTCCATTTCATTTTACATGATTTGCCCGTTATGACCCAAATATTAAAGGTGTTTGCTCTCTTTAGCCCCTCACTCTCCTCCTCACTACTCAATTCGTTCTAGTTCCAACTTTTCGCCACTTATATTTATGTTACATGTTGTTTTGTTCATTTCAGTTTGTTCAAGCCGTTTATCCGGATGCCCTGTTCACGGTTACTCTGTTTTACCAAGCATGTCCGATAAACCGAAATCTTACCTTTTCGAAAAAAAAATGCAAGTGTTGAAAGGGTCGATTTCCGAACACTAACTTCTCTCAAGAGAACATTGAATTGGGTCACATAATTCAAAGTTATTATGTATTTATGTTCACAAACGGAAAAATTGATGAAATTAACTAAAGAAAATACCCTCTTCACCAAAAAAAAAACTAAAGAAATTAAAACATCCAAATGCAACAAATAGATGATTAATTTTTAAAGGAAATAGTACAACATATATCAATCAAATAACTTCCCACTAGTCGCCATTCGTTTAAGGGTCGAGACATTAGCTATGAAATTAATGCTACAACAACCATATATCACAATGCAAGCTTCATGGTGACTATTCATACATATCACCGGAGAGGCGTGGAGCAAGAAGAACAGGAAGAGGGGTTGCCTTCAAATTGGTAAGTCCAAAGCTTTCGGTCATGTCGACAACTGATCCATCCCGAGTAGACAACTCAAACGCCTGCAAGAATAAAGCCAAGAGAAGTTGGGTGTTGCGAATTCCAAAGGACATTCCTGGACACATCCTTCTCCCCGATCCAAACGGGATTAGTTCAAAGCTCCGTCCTCTGACATCCACATCTTTGTGTGTGGTCAAGAACCTTTCGGGTCGAAACTCCATTGGATCCTCCCAAACACGTGGGTCACGATGGATTTTTGAAAGGTTGACAATAAGCCTCGTGCCTTTCTTGACATGATATCCACCCACGGTGCAATCCTCATTGAATTCTCGTGGGGCGCTAAGTGGGGCCGGTGGATACAACCTTAGTGTCTCTTTCAAGATGGCTTGAAGGTATACCAGCTTAGGAATATCCGACTCGATAACTTGTCGATTCTTTCCAACAATGGCGTTTAATTCCTCTTGCACCTTCTTTAACACATCGTGATTGTTTAGCAGTAGAGAGATTGCCCATGTTAGAACAACTAAGGTTGTGTCACTAGCTCCAACAAGCATCGCCTGCAAGATGTGCAGAACTTGTCAACATCATCATTTGTTTATTTGGTTTTATGTCCAGTTTGAAAACATTCTACAGATATTGATATATAGGTTAAAGATTTAATACAATAAATAACAAAATAATGCATTATGTGGTTTAATTCAAATGCAACCCTAATATATAAGTTGCTTTCCATTTTCGTGTATCTAAGCAAATGGAATTCTAATGTAAATAAATTACTAAATTTTATTCGACCAAAAATAAAATAAATTACTAAATGGTAATAGCTTGTCAGTAGAATGGACTTGGGAGATGGTGGGCCTGCTCGAACGGCCTAGTTTATCGACCAGCCTAAATGCATTGATTAACCTGGGCCCAGCCCTATGGGGCTAAAATGTTTGTACGACTTTGCCCATATTTGTCAAGGTCTACCTTGATGATTTGATGACATATAGAAAATGATGAGATATAATACGGAGTAACAAAATAATTAATGGAAATTAACTATGTCTAAAAAAATAGAAACATGTCTTCATAAAAAAAAAAAAAGAAACATGTATAAACTAGTGCATACCATGCAAGTAGCCTTGGTGATAGTGTCAACATCAAAACCAGCATCATTGACGACACGAGAATTGTCATCAAGAACACGAAGCATGACATCCATGAAATCCTTAGAATCATGTGTACTTCCAGATAATCTTTTCTCCTTGTGCTCCTGTAGCCAGATCTCGATGATATCATCCATATCCTTGGCGGATTTGTTCATGGCTTTCTCTTGCCCTCCCAAGTCAAGCCACCTCAGGAAAGGAAGGGCGTCTCCTATAAAAAAAAGTTCCTAGTCTATGAAAGAAATCTTCAAGTATGCTACGCAATTTCACTATTCTATCCTCGGAACCGACACATTTTTGCCCAAATATAATTCTTACAATCATACTCATCGATAATTGAGAAAACCATGGCTTCAAATCAACTAATACCACATCGGAACCACTACTTTTTCCATTGGACCAAAACCCATACAACTTTTTTATGCAAACGTTCATCTCTTCCTTCCAAACATAAGACACGGTATCGAGGCGGTGGTTTGATAGAAGCTCAAGGGAGACAACCTTGCGTAGGCTACGCCAATACGACCCACATGGGCTACTGAAGATACTGGCATTGCCATACGCCATGATTTCGGCTACTGTTAGCCTTGGACGGGAAGTGATAGCTTTGTCATTCGAAACATAGCATTCTCTTGCCATCTCCCAAGAGCTTACAACTAAGGCCTTTTGCACCCCAATCCTCATACGGAAAGTGGGTCCGTATGTATCGGCCATTTCACCGAGCAACTTATGAGGCAACAACGCGCGTCCGAGGAGATGAAGATGACCAATAATAGGCCAGGCACCCCCGGCTTCTGGTGGCTGCAGCGGTAGGCTCCTATCTTCTTTTTTCTTGACTAGTAATTTTATTATCAACAGGAGAGGAGTTAGTAGAGAAACAATAGAGCTGAAAGCTACGCAAAGTTGAAGGAAAATAGCCATTGAGGTGACAATGGATCGAATGTATATTATGTATAACTCATATAATTGAAGTGGTCGCTTATATAGCACAAATTAAGAGGATGTCTAGTCACATCGACTCACTAGGCATCTAGCTAGTCCGAAATATACCTGAAATTGAAATTGGGTCGGAATGCATATAGGTTCGGTGGAAAAAAATTACAGAAAAAAATTAATTCAATCTCTTTCCATATTATTTTCTTAATATTTTTATAAGGTTCATTTTTATTGAGAGGGTGTAAATCTACACTAGTAGAAAAATGGGCTTCTGTCCCATTACAATTCATGATTCCGTATTTTTTAGGTAACTATAACAAATTGGGTTCAATTATCACGGTTTGATGATTTTGATCGTGCCAAATGTGTTGTTATGAAATATGGCAAAAAGTGGCAAATGTGTTGTTTTATAGTAGTATACCATGGTTCCTTGTTTTTTCGATGTAATTATGACAAACTCGGGTTCCATTACCTCTGTTTGATTACGACCGTGGTAAATATGTTGCTTTTTTTTTTACCATGGTTCTTTGTATTTTCGAGATAATTATGATAATTCGGACTAAATTATCTCAGATCAATTACGAGTTTACGACCATGGTAGATGTGTTCTTTTTACTATTCCATACTCACTCGGTTCTATTCTACTTGTTTTTCTAACCTCAAAATTTTGTTCAATAAAACTGGTCCATTTAGGATTTTTTATTTAATTAATATTTTGGAAAGTGTTTATATTGATTTTTTTCTCTCTATCTATTGACTATAAAGGGTAGTTGGTGATTAATTGGTGATTACATTTAGAAAATTTTAAATTTTCAATAATATTTTTTATATTTTCAATGAGTTTCTTAATATATGTGGAAAAAACTTTGGTTCAGTTCTGTGTACAGAGATGAGTAGTGTTTTTTAATGGGCAGAGAAACATTTTCTTTCTGCTTTGTAATGCAAATACGAAGAATTCTAGACTTGTGTATTTGTTGCTATCAATAGTCTCATTTCTCATTCACTACAACGTGGTGATCGCGTTGTGATATGGGTTGCTGAAATTTATTTCCTTTCACCTAGAAGATGAAAATAGAATGAAGGAAGTGTACTATATTAGGAAAATGAACAAAACTACTTATGGAGAGGGCGAGAGGATGGATATCAGGAAAATGTTTATCTTTGATAATTTCATATCAGGAGAGTTTTGGCAGGTAGGCGTCTTCCATCTATATGCAACGGATGTGGAATTATATATTGTTTCTTTGCTCAATGTTATATTGTTGGGGGTGTTTATAGAGTTGTGTGTAAGGTTGATGTTTATTTTTACTTTATGCTCCATGTACAAAAATTCTCATTGGTGATTTGAAAAAAAAAATCAAATGATAAGAAGTAAGAACCTAAGAAAAAAAATTGTTTAGATTAGTGCAGATATAAAATCCCTATTGTTTTGATTGGCCTCGTTGGAGAGGCATAATTAGTAACTCGATACATTTGAAAGTTGTAAAAGTATTCACTAGCTTGAGAACCTGACATATGTTCCGATCCATTTGTTATCTTTTCATGTTGGAGCTCCTGCTCACTAATGCTCTACTTTTGTATCGGTGTTTGATTTAGGTCTTCTGAAGTTTGTTATAATGGAGAACATATTATCTCTAGACGACAAGCAGTGTTATAGTCTTTGCTTTCCTTGACATCCATAAATAGGTTGGATACATTAGTTGCGAAATTACCACGTACCTTTCACATCAGCTAATGTTTTGTTAGTTTTGTCCAGTTCTAGACAACAAACTAGAGATAATACGGACTGATTTTAATATAGAATCCCTCTGATTTATCTCGGCAATCCTCTTATTCTCTAGACTTGCCATTTTGTTACTTATGTAATACATAGTGAATTAATGTCGCTTAAAAGATCGCTAATATCATGTGATAAACACAATTTAGGATGAATAAATTCAGATGTGTACATTTACCTGGTCAAGAGTATTAATTTTTAGAATTATTGATCCTTTTCCTGTTGGTGAAGATTTATTATCTGACAACCACTTAATTAGCTCAATGTATGGTGAAGATTTTTTTCTAGAGCTCTTGAATCCACTAATTGTTTTGACAACATGACAACCACACTGCTTGAAACTATCAATGTTTTTGCCTCTTCTGCCACCTACTAGAAAGATTGTGCTTTTGAAATTTGAATAGTGCTTCCTTCTTTCATAGCACTGAATTTGTTTTTATATATCACATCAATGAATATCCTATAACTTCAAACTTATAATGTTTATATGTTAGATTGGCTCTTCACCAAGTTTTGAGGATGGGGAATTTGACAACACCAAATTAGTGCGTCTTGCAAGATTCCGTTTTGATAATTTTTGTGTTCAACCCTACCTTCAACTAAAATGGAAAACGATGGAGGACAAAGATAGATTGGGGCAGGGGTGTCCAAACCCGGTTAACCGAGATTTCGGTTAACCGAAGTTCGGTTAACCATGATTTCGGTTAGTTAAAATCATGAATCGAAACCGAACCGTGAATCCCGGTTAACCGTAGTTCGGTTAACCAATTTTTCGGTTCGGTTTTCTTGGTTAACCGATAACCGTTTATGCAATTTTACCTTAAATAATTAAGACTAAAATAATAAAATTTGAATTAAAAAAAGTGATCAAGCAGGACTTTTATTTTAAATATGTACTTATATCATATTGTTTTGGTTGTTGTAAACAAATATCAAGACTATATACTATATTGTATGGAATCAAACCCTGTATGTATTAATTTTTATTCCATCAAATTTAATATATAGTATGTAAATTGTTAAAATTGAAGATGGAAAGACTCAAACTAGATTAACGCCTTGAAGATCATAGAGTTTAATCACTAAATAAATAAGAGATAACTAATATTTGAATAAAATATTAATATATTTTCGGTTTTTCGGTTAACCATTATATGTAAAGTCGTGAACCGAAACCGAACCGATAAACAAAAAATATTTTCGGTTCGGTTAACCAAACCAAAATTTCAAAAAAAATCGGCTTGGTTAACCTAGATTGGGGGTGTTCAGCTAGGGCAGACAAAGGAATGAGCGTTGGGCTTTCGGCCCAATTTGAAGGAGTGATTAATTGTGGGCTATTCGGGACATTAAAAAATATGGTCCAATTTAAATTGCACTTTCGTTGGGATAGAGTAACTTATCCTTTCAAAAAATCCAATAGAAGAAAATTGTAAGGAAAACAATGACCCAACATAAAAAAATTCTGTTTCCCTTCTAATTGTGAAAATTCTACGGATGGAAAATAATTATTTTACATATATTTTTTTAATCATTAAAGAAAATTTTGATTTCAAAGTATGTCTTTCTTAGTAATAAGACTTAATAATATCGGATTAAGGTTTCAAGAAAATCACGGATTTTACAAGGATTGGCTCCGACATGAGTAATTATAAAAACAAGTGAATAGTGAGTAGCAACTCACTTCTCTCCAAGCACAAAGCAAAGTCTAGAGTGCATTGAGAAAGAAAGAAAGAAAGAAGATCCAAGAGAAGTCATCAGCGACGAATGTTCAATCTTGACGACGGAAAGGAAGGAGTTCACAAGAGCAATGGAATTTAGTTAGTCAATTTAGATGTAAGGTTTGATTTAGGTGTCATAATTGAGTTGTTCTCTTAGGAACTAAGTCAATAAGACTCATTAGTGTTTCTAGAGTTTAGACTTCTAGGAACAAAGAAGTTTGAGTGTTGTACGTTGTAACTAAGGGATAATCAATAATATAAGTCATTCAAATTTATCCAACGGATGTAGAGTCCACATAACTAGTTGGTTGTTGTGGTGATCCTCTATAAGGAATTGTCTCTTTCTTGTTACTGTTTTACCTGCTTAACTGTTACTCCACTACCTAGGAAACAACTCAATCACTGTTCATTACTTTGTACTAACGCACGTCGATCCAACACATATATACAACTTACTTACTCAAGTGTTGACCCCCTTCTTCTAAACATAAGACAACATATCTAGAAGGTGGTTTGATAGAAGCTCAAGGGTGACCATCTTGCACATGCTAATATGCTCCGTATGGACAAAATGAAAATTTTGCATCTCCATAACCCATGATATCGACTACTATTAGCCTTAGGCGGAAGCAGAAGCTTTGTCATTCAAAATAAAACATTCTTTTGACATCTCCCAAGAGCTTATGACTAAGGCCTTTTGCACCCCCGTTCCTTATAAGATAAATGGGTCCATGCGTATCAACAAAATCAGCCAAAAGTCCAAGGCAACGATGCGACGCATCTCCTAGGAGATGAAGATGGCCAATAATGGGCCAAGCGCCATTGGCTTCGGGAGGTGATTTGCTCTTATTTTCATTTTTCCATGAACATAACTTTATTAGGCATGGGAGGAACAAAATTAGGGAATGTAGTGAAACAAAAATACTACAAGTAGAAACTAAAGATGGGCAAAGATGGAAGAAAGTAGCCACGGGTGATGGAATGTGGAATAGCTCTCACATACATCTACTGATCGATCGATAGCACATGCATTAATTATATTATCATGTGCTAACTCAAAAGAGGTGACTAGCTAGCATGGAATAAGATTACGTGGACCTATAGTGCAAAAGATATGTACTCACAAGTGCAATTATTACAAGATAAGTATGCATAATAGTTGGGCATTTGGGCTAGGGAGTGTGAAATGCTGCCTAATAAAAACAATTTAGTTCAATGCATGAAATTTTGTGTTTTTACCCTGCCGCACATATATGTTCATTGTTCGCAGTGCATTTGCACAGGACAAAAACAATTGATTGTCAAAGCCGCACGGTAATACGTAACTAGTTTTTTTTTTTATTTTTTTTTTTAATTAGCTAGGTAAGAATTCGGTTTACCAAACAGGGCCGATACAACTGAAAGGTCGAATAAATGACAGTCGAAAACCGACTAGAACCTAAAGAAGCAAACAAAGACACAAAAAGAAAGTATAACTCTGAAAAAACAGGAATTAGAAGAAAAGGGTAATAGGGAAAGTGAGGGACTAAAGAGCAACGCATTTAACATTTAGGTCAAAACGGACAAATCATGTATGATAAAGTGGACTAATGATGTTGCCTACACCGAGATGTAGGATATTCAACAGCCACAAACACGTCCTAGCGACCGCGCCAAACACTAACAAACCACACCGAGTCCAAAACCAAATCACGAAGTTGGACAAACCATGTCTGGGACAAACCTCCAAAGACCAAACCTGAAAACACAAAAAAAAAACAAACTAGAGAAAAGGCTAGTGGGCCAAACAACTGATGTTCTTGTTTTTAGTCTAGTTTTAGGTGTCTTTCTTAGGTTGTTTAGTTTAGTTTTAGTAAGTTTTAGAGTTAGTTTTGTGTGTTTTTGGATAAGTTTGCATATTTTGTAAAAAATATGGAAGCTACTCCGTTTTGTGTCTTTTTGTAGAATTTTGAAGCAGAAAGGAGTATTTTCAAGTGAAGCTGAAGTCAAGTGGTGAAAAGTAAAGTGCATAGGAGAAGAAAAGGAAGAGTGCATGTTGAAGATCTCGTTGAAGTTCAAGAAAACCAATGGAAAGAGTCCAAAAGAGCCGAAACAGAGAGCTCGTTACCGAGTTGTGACGATCGGTACCGAGCTGAGCAACGGGTTTTTATCCAAGGAATTCAGCAAGTGTCTACCGACCCTGTGCAGGTCGTTACCGAGGTGACCTGTGTCAGTAGAGCAGCGCCGACTTTCAGAATTATATCTTTTATCTTGTAATCTTTTTAGTTTGGAAAGTTTTTATCTTTTAGATCTTTATTAGATAGCTTTCTCTAGTATAAATACCTTGTTATAGTTCTAGTTTTAGAAGTGAGAAAGTCGTGGGAGAAAAAAGATGGTAGTTTTGGAGATTTTGACTCTGGTTCGATCGAGAGAGAGAAAGAGGGTCGTGATCGAGTTCGTAATTCTTGTTCTTTGTCTTTTCGAGTTTGAACGTGTGTTTGTAAGGCGATATTTCTTTAATTTCAAGTAAGTTTTTGCTTTTCAATGTTCTCTTTTATCTTAGTTGTTTGTTTTGTTTCAATGATGAGTGAGTAGTCTCTTTTCTAGGGCCGGGGTTGAAACCCGATATAGTTATGCATGGTTGAATGAATGTGTTGATGTTTTGATTGCCTTCTATCTCTTGAATTAATTGTTTGTGCTTATACTTAGACGAGAGTCCAAGTAATTTGAGTTTATTGCTTGATCGAAAGAGAAAGTTGTGATCTTCTTCCAGCAACCACCCCAGCCACAGAAGCGTCTCTACATACCTAAGAAAGATGAAGTTGATCCTGATGTCAAAAATCAATTTCTACAGGATGAGATCAACCGCCTAAAGAAACAGGTAAGTTTTCTGAAAACCTCTCAACCTTGTCAAGAGTGTGGCTCTTCTGCCCGTAGTACTTCTGCTTGCACTAACATCGAGCAGGTTAGAGCCGCTGAGACATATGCTAAGATGAACTATATGAGAGGACAATACAGGAACCCGCCTAATAACTTTGACAAGCCAAAAAATTATCCGGCTTGGGGAAATCAAAATCAAAATCAAACTCCGAGTTATGCAGCACCCCCTTTGGACAAACGACCCGCGCCATATCGACCCCCAAGCTATCAAGAGCTACCATCTTGGGTGCAAGGACTCTATGAAGGGATTAATGGCGTAGAAAATGAAATCACTGGAGTCCAAGCCAACCTCAACAATCAGATGAAAAGATGGGGAGAGTTCGATGTTTAGAAGAAGAGTATCGACTCACAAATTGGGAACCTGGCTGCACAGATTCCGAGGCCGCAAGGGCAACTCCCGGGCCACCCCGAGGAGAACCCTAGAGGAAAGATAGAGGCTGTACACCTCAGGAGCGGGAAGACGTTTCCAGATCGTGCCAAAGCCAAAGAGAAGGTACTGAAGAAGACGCCACGACCCAGGTCGACAACGGGCCAAAAAGGGTCGTACCGAGCCTGAACCCCTCGATATCGATACTTCCAGGGTCGTCACCGACCCCAAACCAGGTAAGTTTTCTACACCGAGCCCCTCTCTTAGTCCCAAGCTCGATACCGACCCCACCAGGGTCGGTACCGATCCTTCTATCGTCGACCCGGTAGCATCACCTCTCGAGCCCGCTTTGGCTCCGAGATTGGTGAAGTCTCTCCCCTTTCCTACTAAGAAGTCTAAGGACTCAATTGAAGGCAAGTTTAAGAATTTCGTTAAGATTCTCCAAGGCTTGAATATTTCTATACCATTCGCTGAGGCCCTAAGCGAAATGCCGGCTTACACAAAATTTTTGAAGGATATTCTTAGAAGGAAACGATCAATAACAGAGCTTATAGATGAGGTCCGATCTATTAGCCTTCCAGAGAAGCTAGGCAACCCAGGGAGATTTGCTATCACAATAGGGATTGGCACCCACCGATTCAAAGCTTTATGTGATCTCGGTGCCAGTGCGAGTCTCCTACCATTGTCAATATGGTCAAAAGCCAACATAAGACCGTTAGAGCCAATCAACATGCGTCTATATATGGCAGATGGCTCATGCGTTAGGCCAACATGAGTTGTAGATGATTTTCCGATTCAAGTTGGCAAATTCTTTGTTCCCAATGATTTTATAGTCATGGAGATGCCCGAAGATCCAGTGGTGGCCATCATCTTAGGAAGACCATTCCTTGCCACAACCGGTGCCATAATTGATGTTAGGAGGGGACTCCTAACTTTCAAAATTGGGGATGAGGTGGTGGAATTTAAGTTCAATCCGACAATGGAGGAGATAGATAGAGCCGAAGTTAAAATGCTTTACACCCACAATGAACTCATCGAATGTGGGGACCCCGTTGGAAGACTGTTGGCAAGTGATATATTCTCAAGTCAAAGATGGGACGAGATAGTTCCTGCAGTCTCGGTACCGAGCCCATCCACCACGGTACCGAGTCTCCTAGCATAAAAAGACAACTCGGTACCGACCCCTTCTGCATCGGTACCGAGCCTGGCCGAGGATGAAGAAATCTCGGCGTTTGAATACCTTGAAGAAGTCTTAAAGACGGAGCCTGAAGAGCCTATTCTTATTCCAGCTGAGCCTTCTCCAGCGCTCAAGCCCCTTCCAAACTCTCTCAGGTATGAATTTCTTGGTCCTAATTCTACTTTCCCTGTCATCATCAATGCTAAATTAAAAGATGAGGAAGTAGAGAAGCTTCTTACTGTGCTTAGGACACATAGAAAGGCTATAGGCTACTCCCTAGATGATATAAACGGCATATTCCCCTCACTTTGCATGCATAGGATATACATGGAGGATAATCACAAACCCACCATAGAGCATCAACGTAGATTAAACCCTAATATGAAAGAGGTGGTTAAAAACAAAATCATTAAACTACTTGATGCAGGGATCATATTTCATATATCAAACAACCAATGGGTTAGTCTGGTCCATGTAGTTCCTAAAAAAGGGGGAATGACCATAATTGAAAATGAAAAGGGAGAGCTAATCCCCACTAGGACTGCTACTAGTTGGAGGATGTGCATCGATTATAGGAAGCTCAATAGTGCTACTAGAAAAGATCATTTTCCACTTCCTTTTATTGATCAAGTGTTAGAACGCTTAGCCCAGCATGATTATTTCTGTTATTTAGATGGCTATAGCGGATTTTGGCAGATTCCCATTCATCCTGATGATCAGGAAAAGACTACCTTTACATGTCCCTATGGGACTTTTGCTTATAAGAGGATGTCATTCGGGCTTTGCAATGCCCCCGCCACCTTCCAAAGGTGTATGATGGCCATTTTTTCTAACATGATAGAGGATATTGTAGAGGTCTTTATGGATGATTTCTCTGTGTATGGTTCTTCCTTTGATGCTTGTCTTGCTAATCTTGCGTGTGTCCTTAAAAGATGTGAAGAAACCAACCTTGTGCTTAATTGGGAAAAATGTCATTTTATGGTTCAAGAGGGGATAGTGCTAGGACACCTTGTCTCCAAAAGAGGGATAGAAGTAGACAAAGCAAAAATTGAGCTTATTGAAAAACTACCTCCCCCCTCTTCTATTAAAGACATTAGGAGTTTCCTAGGGCATGTTGGCTTTTCTAGACGCTTTATTAAAGATTTTTCTAAGATAGCTAAACCACTGACTAACCTACTAATGAAGGATGTAATGTTTGAGCTGCCTCTAGATTGTCTTGAAGCATTTTACAGGTTAAGTGCGGCCCTCATTTCCGCTCCTATTATGCAGTCCCCAGATTGGACCTTGCCCTTCGAGATTATGTGTGACGCTAGTGATTATGTTGTTGGCGGAGTTTTGGGACAACGGAAGGACAAAAAGCCCCACGCCATCTACTATGCAAGTAAGACGCTTGATGAGGCGCAGAGTAAGTATACTACAACGGAGAAGGAATTCCTCGTTGTAGTATTTGCTTTTGAAAAATTCCGTTCCTATCTTGTTGGTTCAAAAGTAATTATTTATTCTGACCATGAGGTTTTTAGATATCTAATGGCCAAAAAGGATGCCAAGCCTAGGCTACTTCGTTGGATGCTGTTATTGCAGGAATTTGATCATGAAATCAGAGATAAAAAGGGAGCAGAAAACTTGGTCGTGGATCACTTATCCAGGTTGCCAGTTGAACACATCACTGAATCCAACAACAAAGTGCCAATTAACGACTCCAGACCGGACAAACACCTCATGCTGAACGAGGTTGGAAACGGCAAGACCCTCGTTACCGACCCATCACCGAGGCTAGAGGGCGTCGATCACATCGGCAATAAATCAAGGCGCATCGATACCATAATCGGGAGGCTCGATACCGAGCCACACAAAGTCGTTACCGACGGGAATACAAAAGCTCCAGGGTCAACACCAACCCAATCAGATTCGGTAACGACCCAGTCAGGTACGTTTTCTCAACCTGAACTCATTCCTTTCAATTCAATTCCTTTCTCATCTCTTGCTTCTACTTCTTTACAATCAATCCATGCTATTAGGGACAAAAGTCCATTGGTTTGCGGATTTTGCTAACTACATTGTAGGTGGCGTAATCCCCGAAGGACTAACCCCACAAAAGAAAAAGAAGTTTCTTCATGATGTCAAACAGTACTATTGGAATGATCCTTACTTGTTCAAACAAGGAAGTGATCACCTCTTTAGACGTTGTATTCCAGAAGAGGAGATAGAGAGTGTGATCCGTCAATGTCACACACTTCTTACCAGTGGCCATGCAAAAGGATTTAAAACCATGGTGAAGATTCTTCAAAGTGGTCTCTATTGGCCAACCATTTTCAAGGACGTACAGGACTATGTGACAGCATGTGATGAATGCCAACGCTCTGGCAACATCACTTAGAGACATGAAAACCCACTAACCGGGAAACTAGAAGTAGAATTATTCGACTTATGGGGCATAGACTTCATGGGACCTTTCCCTTCATCGGGCCCCTACAAGTATATCCTGGTTGCGGCTGATTATGTCTCCAAGTGGGTGGAGGTCGTTGCTACAAGGACCAATGATGCTAAAACCGTGGCTAAATTTATTAAAACTAACATTTTTCCCAGGTTTGGCGTCCCAAGAGTCCTCATTAGTGATGGTGGATCTCATTTCATAGAGCGGAGTTTTGAAACACTTTTGGCTAAGTATGGGGTATCACACCGGGTGGCAACACCATATCATCCTCAAACTAGTGGCCAAGTAGAAGTTTCAAACAGGCAAATCAAGAGAATATTGGAAAAGATAGTGTCCCGCTCAAGGAAGGATTGGTCATCTAAAATGAATGACGCTCTATGGGCTTACATGACGGCATACAAGACGCCTCTACGCACCACTCCTTACAACTTAGTGTATGGCAAGGCATGCCATTTACCGGTCGAGATGGAGCACAAGGCATTATGGGCTCTCAAAGAGCTCAATATGAACCTCGACGCAGCCGGGGCAAAAAGATTCATGGACTTGCAAGCACTAGAGGAGTTGAGGCTAAAGGCGTACGAGAACGCCGAGATCTATAAGGAGCGTACCAAACGGTGGCATGATTAGAAATTGGTGCCCAAAACTTATGAAGTTGGTGACAAGGTACTTCTCTTCAACTCTAGACTCTGTTTATTTCCAGGGAAGCTAAGGACAAGATGGAATGGGCCATTTGTGGTTCACCGCATTTATCCTCACGGAGCCGTAAAGTTGATCGATAATAATGGCGCCATCTTTAAAGTGAACGACCACTGATTAAAGAAGTTCTATGAACAACCCGACCTGGAAGAAGAGATTAGAGTCACTATGGCCCTCACATCGTCCGCCAGGTAAGTGCGTCGGGCTAACGACGTTAAAAATAGCGCTTATGGGAGGCTACCCGGTTTTAGTTTTAGTTTGGTTTTCTTTTTATTAGCTCTTTTTCCTAACTTTCTTTTGAGTTTTTAGTAGTATAAAAGTTTGCAAGATAGAATATTTTTTTGAGCTAATATGTCGTAGGAAGTCGGGCTCGAAAGACGCTGAAAATGAGTCACCCAGGCTCGGTACTGAGCTGAGAGGGTCGGTACCAACCTGAGACGCAACCAAAATCCAGCGACACGGGCAGGTGAGTTTTTAACCTAAATCTATCTTCTATCCTTACCTCTCCCTCCTCACGCCGCCTTTCCCCTTCCTATTAAAACACTCCAAAGCCTTCAAAATTCCTCACCAAATCTCAAACCAAAATACCCGAAATCCCGATCGATCTCCATTCGGAATTCTCACCTAAATCGATCGAGTACCACTCGCACCCCAATCCCGATCGCAACCCACTCGATAATGAGCACAACCCTTGTGATTCGTTAAAGGAGCACTCAAGCCCTCGTTACCCATTCAAATTCCGTTTTTTCGTTCTTCAATTCTCAAATCTACGGTATGATTTCTAAAACCTAACTCTTTTCTTGAAGTTTCATGGTAATTTGGGGAAGTTTTCATATCTAGATCTCTATGTGAAAATCGGTTTGCATGTCTATATTGCATCGTGCTTCTATTGCTTCTATGTTTGGTGATTGATCGTGACTGAATTTTGGTTATTCTTGCTTCGATTGTATTGAATTTTGATAGATAAAACATGAAGTAACTTGTTCTTGAATTGCATGATTTTCACCATGAATTTTGGCACTTATTGGCATGATTAGATAGGGTTTCGAGCAAGTATAGGGTTGCATGTTCTAGATTGTGTATTTTTGTGTGGAATCGTGGTTGAAATTGTGTTGAAATTGTTGAAATTATTGAGATTTGGAACCCGGAATCACTTGCATAAGTGTTCTCGCTCAGGCTCATTATCGAACTGAGAGGGTCAGTAACGACCTGAGAATACTCAGATCTAAAACCAAACCCAGAGACCTCGTTACCGACCCAATTGTCTCGGTACCGAGGTGGGTCGAGACCAATTCTAAGTGCAAGTATGGGGTTTTACTTTGTTGGTTTGAGTGGATCTTATCTTGGATTTCCATGTATTTTTAGGTACCAAAATGGCAAGTACAAGCCAAGCTAACGCTAGAGCCGGAAAGAAGAGGAGGACTCAAAGATCCCCATCTCCTCCACGTATGAACGATGTCGTGTTGTCTACTCGGGATCAAGCTAAGGTCTTTGATTCCGTTCTTCAGAAGGATCACTTCACGAGATGGTTCTCGAGATCAAGTGCCAAGGCCATTGGGATCTATGATGATGTCAAGCATGCCTTTGCTATTCTTGGCATGCCACATCTATTGAAGAAGGAGGAAACACCGCACTACCCGGCTCTCACCGCCGAGTTTATAACCACCTTCCAAATGAGTTTCAAGTCCAAGACTTCGTTTGGGAAGATCAAGTTTCGTTTGGGCAATGCCGACCACGAGTACACAATGGCCCAATTCAATCAACTCCTCGAATTCCCCCACCACTCTAGGGATTACAAGGTCGATGATTTCAAGGTCATCGACACTTGGAGTTACATTTTCGGGGAGGTCAATCCTTCCGCACCGGCACTCCCAGGGGCAAGCATCATCAACCCCATCTTCCGTATCATTCTTCGAGTCTTGGGCGCCACATTTTGGCCCAAGAAGGAGCTTTCAAGGACGACAAGGTTGGAGGTTGCATGCCTCTGCACCATTCTTTTCGAGGACCCCGCCCCCATGAATTTGGGGTATGAATGGTTAAGATATGTTGAGAAGCACGGGCCAAATCAAAGGAAGTATGGTGTGGGAACTTAGTGAGTCTTTTGGGGGAGAAGCTCGGTGTCGACCTCATGCGCTACACTCCTCAACTTCCACAGAAGTTAGACTCCAAGTATTGGTTCTCTTTTGGAATCTTTGTGAGGATGCACGGTGGAGTCGCCACCAAGGTGCTTGGGCAAGATGTGACGATCACCCGGGCCAAGTTGGAGTTGCTTTATGTGCCGAACTGGTATGAAGCTTGGACGGGTCATCCGTTTCCATTGGAAAAGAAGACACAAGATGAGCCATCATTGCAGGAATGTGCTACTAGATAAGATAAAGATGGTGTTGCTATGGATGAAGAAGAGGTAGCTACGGAGGAGCTCGTTAACGAGGATGATGACCTCGGAACTTGGCGAAGATGATGACCTCGGTAACGAGCAACCTAGGCTCGATTCCGAGTATTTTGAAGTCAATACTGATGCATTCAGCTTCGGTAACGAGCCTGCTCCTCCGCCTACTGAGCCTTAGTCGTGTGGACTAGTGCCCTACAACCCGGTGATTTACCAAGACCATTTCCAGCCCCAAGATCACTACCAACCACCTCCTCATCCCACCTATTCTGGATCAAGTGTTCCACCTCCATGGGCCGATGATTTGTCCTTCCAAATGCAGCAGCTCAACTTGCAGCAGACACAGCTTAACCAGCGGATGGATCGATGGGAGGGTGTCTATGCAGCTCGCATGGCTTTAGAGGATGCGAGGCATCAACAATCGGATGCTCATTGGAGGACTATGGAGCAGCGGGTGACGGTTGATGAGGAGCGCTGGAGGACTATGTACGAGTTCATGGGCAATTTTGAGCGCCAGTTTCCACCACCACCACGACAATGATTCAGCTTTCAAAGAATGTTTCTTCTGCTTCAATCTTTATCTTGTAAGTTTCTTTCTTTTCCTTATTCTTTTATTTTAATTTGCTTTATTACAGTGGGGACACTGTAATTTTAAGTATGGGGTAGGGAAGGAAAGAAAACTTGCTTCTTGGTTTGTATTGTTTGCTTTGTTCTGTTGCTTGTTTTAAGTTGTCTTTGTTTAGAAAGAAAATATAAAAAATCACAGAAATTGAAAATTTTGAAAATTCCAAAAAACGATTTTTAGAGAGGATGAGTACCATGTCTTTTTGGTTCTATGATAGTTAATTGCTTGCATGACCATGTAATTTCCTTTCAGCATGTTTTTGATGGTATAACCTTAGTATGAAATTGTTTTTATAGAGAAATAGCATATGATGAAATTGAGCATGTATAACTTTTAGCATGAGTAAGTGCAATCCAACAAAAAATTAACCTTGTGAGTTCTTATTTTAGCCTTGATTTTCTTGTGTGATTTACTCTCTTTATGCATATTATCTCTTGGAATTGTGATGGTTATCTATTTCTTGAGACCTGTATAAGATTTTTAGTTCATTACTTGTGAAAGTCATATGATAGAGAACTTATTTTTATGAGCCTTATTTATCCCTATCCACCCTTTACATGATCCTCTGTTTGCCAACCAATTTGAGCTTTAGCCTTTTATTTGTTGCTCCACAAAAATTATTCCCTAGCCGAGATAAGCTTGACCATATCCGGGGATTAGGACTTAAATGGAGAGGTATGTTTTGTAAAGTGAAAAATGTTATGTTTTAGTTCGAAATATGGGTTTCGGGAGGGTAGATTGAAAGTCTCTTGTTTTATTTTGTAAAAAAGATCTCTTGGTTAAGGAATATGCACAAAAAAAAGAAAAAGAATGTTTGGATCGATACCGGCCTATGAGGGCTCGTTACCAATAATAAAAGAAGGAAAAATCGAGGAAGAATGTAGCTCGTTATCGACCCTCTCAGGTCAGTAACGAGGCAAGTCGAGCAAAAAAAAAGAAAAAATGAAGAAAAGAAAAAAAGAGAAGGAAGACGTGTAGTGTGTTAAAAGTAAAAACCAGAGATTCTTTATGTTTATATGAGGCTTTCTAGGATTAAAAGGTGAGTGAAAAGAAAAAGAGCATAATGAGAGTGAGTTTGGTATGTTCTTGTTTTGAGAGTTTTTTATGTTGTGTGAGTTTCTAAGGAGTCTTTGATTCCCGGATATGTTTAGCACCATGTAGCCAAAAGTTTTTCACGCCCTATTGTCTTTACCAAGCCCCATTACAACCCGGCCGAATGAAAGCTTCTATGAAGTTTTTCATTGAGCCTAAGTTCTCTTGATGATTTTTGCTTGTTTTGACAATCTTTGGTGGAGAGTTTGGTGATATAAGTTCCAATTTCTATGAGTTTTTGCATATAAGATTGAGTTGAGAGATTGAATTTTTATAACCCAAACACATGAGAATTGAGTGAAACACTTTATCATTGGTGAGGTTGGATTGTAGTTGCTTATGTCTATTAGTGTTTATATATGTGTGATGACGTTAATAGTCATTTGCTATTTTTACTATGTTTTGATGTTGCTTTTGAGATGAAGGCTATTGCTTGATGAGCATGCTGTTTGGTTTTGGTTATTGTTTTAGTGATTGCTTGAGGACAAGCAAGCTTAAGTATGGGGTATTTTGATGTTCGTGTTTTTAGTATAGTTTTAGGTGTATTTCTTAGGTTGTTTAGTTTAGTTTTAGTATGTTTTAGAGTTAGTTTTGTGTGTTTTTGGATAAGTTTGCATATTTTGTAAAAAGTATGGAAGCTACTCCGTTTTGTGTCTTTTTGTGGGGTTTTGAAGCAGAAAGGAGCATTTTCAAGTGAAGTTGAAGTCAACTGGTGAAAGGTGGAGTGCATAGGAGAAGAAAAGGAAGAGTTCATGTTGAAGATCTCGTAGAAGTTCTAGAAAAGCCATGGAAAGAGTCCAAAAGAGCTGAAACAGAGAGCTCGTTATCGATCTGTGAGGGTCGGTACCGAGCTGAGCAACGAGTTTTTATCCAAGGAATTCAACAAGTGTCTACCGACCCTATGCAGGTCGTTACCGAGGTGACCAGTGTCGGTAGAGCAGCGCCGACTTTCGGAATTATATCTTTTATCTTGTAATCTTTTTAGTTTGGAAAGTTTTTATCTTTTAGATCTTTATTAGATAGCTTTCTCTAGTATAAATACCTTGTTCTAGTTCTAGTTTTAGAAGTGAGAAAGTCGTGGGAGAAAAAAGACGGTAGTTTTGGAGATTTCGACTCGGGTTCGATCGAGAGAGAGAAAGAGGGTCGTGATTGAGTTCGTAATTCTTGTTCTTTGTCTTTTCGAATATGAACGTGTGTTTGTAAGACGATATTTCTTTAATTTCAAGTAAGTTTTTACTTTTCAATGTTCTCTTTTATCTTAGTTGTTTGTTTTGTTTCAATGATGAGTGAGTAATTCTCTTTTCTAGGCTCGGGGTTGAAACCCGACATAGTTATGCATGGTTGAATGAATGTGTTGATGTTTTGATTGCCTTCTATCTCTTGAATAACTTGTTTCTGCTTATACTTAGACGAGAGTCGAAGTAATTTGAGTTTATTGCTTGATCGAAAGAGAAAGTTGTGAACTTGAATGTTGATATTGTTCGATAACGAAAGTTTCGAGCTTTGGATTCAAAACAAGTAGAAAAGTGAATTGATTTATGAAAGTTGATTGATTTGCTTGTTTAGTCAACGAAAGTTGATAGATTTACCTTCAAAGGAACGATCTTTATCCTTCACATGAGTTTGAATGCATAAATATGTTGTGGTAACCCTTGTCCTAGAGCTTTTTATCATTTGAATATCTTAGTTTTGCATTCGTATACACTCGTTACCGAGGCACCCAAATCGGTACCGAGTCTGCACTTGTTTTGTGTTATTTGCTTTGATTTGGTAGAAATCCAACATCGTTACCGACCCTGACAAGGTCGGTACCGAGGGTTGTCGTAGCTATTTGTTTTTGTTTTGCTTTGTTTTCTTAGTTCGGTAAGGAAATAACCTTGCTTCCCGTGGATGATCCTGACTTCGCTATACTCAGCGGGGTCTTGACTACAAATTTATTTGTTGTCGGGAAACCCTCTCAACAACAACCAGCCCAACAACCAAATCCCACCCAAAGGAACACATGGGCCAACATCATGTAAAGGGTCTACTAGGGAGCCACTTCAACAAAAGCAAAACCACATATTCTTCTATGGTGGATATATACAACACCACACATTCCGAGAACGAGTGTCGGCGGACATCACTAGGAGTCATTTGAGAAAGCCCCGAAGGCGGAGCAAAACAAGCCACAAAGGCGGAGCAAAACAAGGGGCCATCACCAAGAGTGTTTAGAGAAAGCCCCAACGGTCTGAAACCACAAGCGGACGACGGTGGGAGGGAGGAAAACCGAAGGACATGCAACATCCTAACCGACGACGGAAAACCAAAGTGCAACCGAGAGATAACCAAAGCCAGAGTCAATTTCTCACATAAATCTATCACAAAACAAATTAGTCAGCGGGCACGAAAGAAGATTTTTGAAAACCTATTGGGATAGAAAACTCAAGCATTATAAAGCAATTCAAGTTTAAAAAACAAGTTCGTTCTTCTTAGAGGAATATAAAAATTATCTCCTAACCACAAAATTCAAAAAACACAACAAAAGACTGAAAATTCTCCCACGAGTTCGATCTATGAATCGGATGTTCGAATCAATCCAGCTTTCTCAACAAAGGATTTAGAGGTTTGATAAACAATCTCATTGTCCTCGACTATGTCAGATTGATTGATTTGTATGAGAGGAAGTTGTCTTAGAATTTCTCCATTCTAGTTTCTTAACTTTCCTAAATTATGAGATTTCTCTCTATGTAGTGGTGCTCATACGCTACTAGTTTATTGTCCGTACCATGTACAAGGTTGTTTATCTTTTGTAATCAAATAATAATAATATTATATATGAAATGGTATCTCATGTGCGACATTAATCATTGAACAACCCCCTCTTTGGATTATAAATTTAATGTATTAAGTTGCATTAAGTAAACATATTTTAATGCAACTTAATTAATACATTAAATTATCTAATTCAAATTGAGGCCAAATCAAATAATAAAATTATGAATTATACTCCGTAATATTTTGTGATTTGTTTTTACTTATCAAAAGTTTATGGTTTGAGTATGGCTAATGGAAGGTAATTTTTAAATGTGTGATTTAAGTGACATAGTTTGTATTTTTCCTTTTTATTCTATAAGTAAATGCATTGATAACAAAATATAGTATAAACTAATTAACCTTAGCTAAATTGAAATCATATTTATAAATCAGTGAATTTTAAATAATATACTATTTCAACATATCCTAAAATTTTTTATATAACAATATTTCAAAAATACAAAATATAGCATCAAGATGATATTATCTTTCTCTACTTATTATTAAAAATACAAAAAATTTTATGCGTTAGTGACAACTCATAACATGACTCATCTCACTCATTTTGTCCTTCCCATTTTGGCATCATCGAAAACAGAAAACATAAGTAAGGAAGAAAGAAACAAGCAATCATACTAAAAGCCATTCATATATTACTTAAGCAATTAATGTACAAGAGGGAACTCATTACATCTGTGGAGGAAAGTAAAGCTAATGATAAGAAAGGGAAAGATCATGGGGCCCTGGGGAGCGAATTATCACACAGATGAGTCATGACGGATAGAATGTTCTGAAGAGTTCCCGCCATGTTTTCAAGAGTGGCTGCGATGTGTATAAGCCCCTGAGTGTTCCCTACACTTAGGGCGTCACCAGAAGGAAGTGTCCCTTGATCCTCGGAATGTTCGGAGTGACGCATCTTCTGGACCACAAAGAGGTCCAGTTCCCTTCCGATGGTCACTTCCTCCTTTGAAGCATCATAGAGGCCTTCCTTGATCATCAGCTTCTTGATCAGGCCAGCGTATGGCAGGGAATGGGAGGGCGATGCCATGCACTTCTCCATGTGCCCAAGCATAATTAGTGGGAGGTTGATAGGCATCTTGTGGAGAAAGTGGAAGAGGAGGATGGCGTCTTGGATGTTGAGGATGTGACGCTTCTCTTGCCGAGGGATCACAACCGTGATTAGGAATTGATGAGCCAGCTTGGCTATGAGGCCTAGGTTATGGGTTGGGGTCCCTTGGGTGGGAACTCTACCTTCGTAGACGTTGTGCAGAATTTAGTCTTTGTTAAAGTCCCCCCAGTTCTTAATGGGAAGGACTCCCGAGCCCTTGCCAGGGACGTGTAGCTGGTGACGAATGGAGGAGGCAGTGAAGACGTAGTCATCGCCTTGAAGGGAGAGAGTTCCCTTGGTGCCCTCGTCGTGGATGACGAAGGTGTTGTAAAAGAGGCGCACCTGGTCAGGATCGACGGTCACGGCGACGTCGCATACCTGATCCCATTCTTGGACCTTGATGAGTGCCCAGAAATCTCCAAGGCCAGTTTCAGTCAGTTGGGACTCGGAGAGGGCCAGTGGCGTGATGAGCTTTCTATCCGCCGTGATGGGAACTCTCTTTGACTTTGTTCCCTTCCCTTTCTTGTTCTTGTTTCCCCTGGAGGCAGAATCCTTTCTTTTCTTCTGGGGGGAGACAGCAGATTTGAGCAGGAGAGGAGGCCCCTTTTCCAAAGGAGCGCCCTCAAACACCACAATCTGGCATCCTTGATCATCTTCGTCGAGGGCCTGAGCATGTTCCCTTTCCAGTCCCTCAGTATCGAGAACCTTGGTGGGGCCCCCACCATTCGAGTTCCCTTCGTCTTCAAAGGACAGGCCCTTGTCCTCGTCGTCATCTTCTTTCTGGTGACCTTCACTCGTACCAGCCCCGTCAGCTTGGGCTGAGGTCCTCTTTTCTTGGGCTTCCCCCTCTCCGTCAGAGCGAGTGTCCTCTTCCCTTGGGAGCTCGGGGGGGGGGGGGTTGATGAAGTCTTGGAGCTCGGCATGTAGGGCATCAAAGCGAGCATTCTCCTCTGCGGTTCTCATGACGATGGGAGTCGTCATCTTGGCCTTCGTGGACAATGGCAACAATTGGCAGCGAGTCGTCGTCTAAGTCAGAGTTAACCGGTTGCTTGGCCGGAGAGGGAGAGGAAGAGAGTTCAGTGATGGAGGGAGGAGGGGATTTTTGAGAAGAGGGGGATTTGGCTATGGGTGAGGTGGGTGGTGTGGGAACTTTGGGGTTTGGAGACGATGGGGGAGACGGGATGGGATTTGAGGGAAGAGTGGGAGTAGAGTCGATGGGATCTCTAGGACTGGAGGTCCCAGAGATGGGATTAGGATTGGAAAAAGTTGGAGGAGGAAGGTTCTGGGATTGTGGGAAGAGCGGAGGATTGAGTGGGGGGTGGTGGTGGTGGTGGAATGGCGAAAGAGTCGGGATGAGAGAGATTGAGAATCTCGTCCATGTTAAGAATGGATTTCTTCTTCTTCTTGGGAAGATCGGAAGAAGAGGAGGAGTGTTTGTCTTTGCGTTTTTTGGAGTGTTTGGATTTTGGGGGTTTTGGACCGAAACTATCAAGGATGACAGTCCCGGAGGAGGAAACAGATAGAGGTTGAGGAGGACGAGGAGGAGGAGGAAGAAGAAGAAGAAATTGGGAAGAGGTGGTGGTGGAAGGCAGCGCTAGGGTTTACGCCGCCGGAAGAGAGGCAAGTGGTCCTAGAATCTCGAACTCGAGAAGCGAGGAGCCAGTCCGTTCGTTGTGGATGAAGGGAAGGACATAGTCATGAAGGTCTTTGTAAAACTTTTGGCGAAGAATAGGGTCGGGTTCACTGTTGACTTCACGGAGCATGGTGATGAAAAGGGTTTTGGAGCTGGTCTCCATCCATTGAAGGATCAGGTCGTTGGGGTGAGCTAGAGCCATGTGTGATTTTGGGAAGGGAAGATTTTTGGAGGTTTGCTTGTTTTGGGAAGGAAGGAAGTTACAGAGAAGGAGAGTTGCAGAGGGTTGGAGAGGAAGAAGATCCTAAAAATGGAAATTAAGGGGTTTTATGTGAGACGAGTAGAGGGGTAGAAAGGAAAAGGCAAATTTCCTCAATAACCGACAACCAATAAACTCGGAGAGTCGTTTCATCTTCCTTAGCATGCTCGTGACACGCGTCGCTTTCTCCATGGGAAGTCACTTCGAGAGTTTCAAACGCTTGGCCCATGACGCTTTGAATTCTGACACAATATCACGTTTCCCAAGTGACCTTTCAACTTTCCGAAAGTATAAGTGTTTCGTTGCTCGTGATTGTTTTGCAAGCCAGTTCCCATGATCTTTGAAAGGTCAAGTTGAGTGGAGTGGACAGGGGAACTCACACTCAAGTTCTGTTTGTGATGCTAGGGAACTCAAAAGAGAACTAGACAATTACAACTCGATAATGGGAAAAATAATTTGGGCTCATGAGAAGCATTTGTTTGGTTCTTGGCTAAGGGTTGATTTTATGATCAACCTTCATAGTGGCTTATAGTGAGGGTTAAGGGGAACTCTGGTTAATCATTTTGGGCCAAAAGAATAAAGTTCCAAATTGTACATCAAAAACTCGAGACTAGTAATATGGCAAAATGAAAGCGATTACTCCTAGTGTTCCGTTCAAGATAAACTAGCCAAGCATTGAGGGAATAACAAACAGGGACTTGTTCAGTTTAGAGTTATCATCCCTAGAAGCATCCGGAGACGTTGGTAGGGACGTTTGTCTAAAGCTTTAGTGAGAATGTCCGCAATTTGCTCTTGAGTTCTACAATGTTCCATAGAGATGTTCCCATGTTCCACATTATCATAAAGGAAATGATGCCTAATGTCTATATGCTTAGTACGAGAATGATGCACATGATTTTTAGATATGTTAATGGCACTTGTATTGTCACATCTTATGGGAACTGGGCCAAAAGACATACCGTAGTCCTGAAATTGGTACTTAAGCCATAGAACCTGGGAACAACATGAGGCGGCAGCCACATATTCCGCTTCTATTGTGGAGAGTGCCACTAAGTTTTGCTTCTTTGATACCCCATGAGACTAGGCATGATCCTAGGAACTGGGCCATTCCAAAAGTGCTCTTTCGATCAACCAAGTGCCCAGCGAAATATGCATCTGAGTATTCAACAAGCTCAAGAGAACTGTTCCTTGGATACCAAAGGCACAAGTTGTCATTCCCTTTGAGGTACCTGAAAATTCTCTTCACCTCTTTCAGGTGTGATTCCTTAGGGTTAGCTTGAAAGCACGCACATAGGCACACTGAAAACATGATGTCGGGTCTACTAGCAGTTAGATAGAGAAGAGACCCAATCATACCTCGAAAGTTCCTTTGATCCACACTTATACCTGTCTCATCTGCGTTGAGCCTTGGGCCTGGAGTGTTCCATCCCATACTTTACTAGCATCTCTCTGATGTACTCCTGTTTATGGATCCATGTTCCTTCCTGGTTTGAGATATTTGAAGTCCCAAGAAGAATGTGAGTTCCCCTATGAGGCTCATCTTGAACTCGCTACTCATCAAATTCTTAAACTTTTCAACAAGAAGTTCATTAGGAGCACCAAATACAATGTCATCAACATATACTTGTACAATTAAAATGTCTTTTGATTCTTTCTTAATAAAGAGGGTTTTGTCTATGGAACCATGAAGGTATCAATGGCACAAGAGAAATTGGGCAAACTTGTCGTACCATGCCCTGGGAGCTTGCTTGAGGCAATATAGGACCCTCTCCAAGAAGTATACATGGCCTGAGGAGTGCTCATCTTCAAAACCAGGTGGTTGTGCCACATAGACTTCTTCCTTGAGTTCCCATTTATGAACGTTGTCTTGACGTCCATTTGATACAACTTGAAGCCTTTGTGAGCAACATAGGCTATGAGGAGCCGAATTGCTTCAATTCTTGCAACTGGTGCAAAGGTCTCATCGTAGTCAATTCCCTCTTCTTGTCTATACCCTTGGGCAACCAGACGGGCCTTGTTCCTAGCCACTGCCCCAGTGTCGTCAAGCTTGTTTCTGAAGACCCGTCGAGTTCCCATGATGTTCTTGTTCTTGGGCCTAGGAACCAGTTTGCACACTTTGTTCCTCTCGAATTGGTGGAGTTCCTCTTGCATGGCTTGAATCTAGTCTAGGTCCTTTAGAGCTTCCTTGATGCTCTTGGGTTCCACCAGTGAGACAAAGACGTTGAAAGCACAGAAGTTGTTGAGAGATGAACGAGTCTGTATGCCTTTGTCATAGGGAGTGATGATGTTGTCGATGGGATGGTCCCTCTTTTGATGATAGTTCCTTGTACGAATGTGTGAGACATCAATTTGTTCCCTTGTATCTTCTTCATCTGCAACTTCGGTTTCTTCTTCTTCATGGGAACAGTTGTTCTCAACTTCTTCACTAAGTGTCTCTTCAGGATTTTCCTCAGTGTTCCCTCGTTGTTCCCCCTGAACACTAGACTCTGGTATGGTTTCATCTTGGGGAACTAGAGAGTTGGATGCATCTTGAGGTTCTTCTGTTGTGGAAGGAACCTCGAAAGAGTCTTGATCAGTAAAGTGTTGACCTCCTTCGTTGTTCCCTGGTGGTGGGAAATTGGTCCCACTTGGATAGTTGGCATCTTGTTTTCGTTGCTCATCATGGTCGTCATCCTCTTCTTGTCTGACCAGTTTGAATAGAGTTCCCTTTCCTTGGGACTCTGTTCCCATCTTTACAGATTGTTCGTCGAAGACGACGTGAATGCTTTCCTCTATCTTCTTGGTTCTCTTGTTGTAGACTCTATATGCCTTGCTTTGAGAGGACTATCGTAGGAAGGTCCCTTCGTCACTCCTTGGATCGAACTTCCAAAGGTTATCTTTGCCATTGTTATGGACAAAGCATTTGCACCCAAAGGTCCTAAGAAGGGAGATGTTGGGCTTTCTTACCTTGATCAACTCATACGATGTCTTCTTGATCATGGGACGAATCATAGCTCGATTTAGAATGTATGTAGCTGTGGAGATTGCTTCGGCCCAGAAGCTTTCAGGAACTCCACTCTCAAGCATCATGGTCCGAGCCATGTCTTCCAGAGTTTTGTTCTTTCTTTCCACAACTCCATTTTGTCGAGGAGTGCGTGGGGTTGAGAAGTTGTGTGATACACCATTGTTGTCACAAAACGTTAGGAACTCCGAGTTCTTGAACTCAATTCCATGATAAGATCTGAGGGACTTGAGCTTTAATCCCATGCTGACCTCCATTCTCTTGATGAAGGGCTCAAACTCCTTGAATGCATATGATTTGGATCTCAAGAAAATAACCCATGTAAATCTTGAAAAATCATCAATTAACATATACATGTACCTTTTACCACCGTAGCTGGCCGTTTTCATGGGACCACAGAGATCCATGTGGATTAGTTCCAAGGGTCTTGTTGTGCTTACCACCTTCTTTGGTTTAAAGGAACTCCTGGTTTGTTTTCCAGGAACACATGCTTCACACATTTTGGCTCCCTCAATGTTGATTCATGGGAGGCCAATGATTAGGTCCTATAAGTAGAGCTTCAGAATTTGATTGATGCCTACGTGACCTAGCCTTTTGTGCCAAAGTTCAGTATCATCATGGGAGCTTGCGAGGCACAACTTCCTTGGTGGTTCAAAATCTGTGTCCACCACATAAACATTATTGGACCTCCTTCCTCTTAGAATGACTTTGTTGGTTTTCTTGTTGATGACCAACCATTTTTCCGTGTCGAAGGTGACAACGTTGTTACCTTGATCACATATCTGAGATACACTCAAGAGATTGTATCCTTGATCCTTCACCAAATTGACATTGCTGATCTTGATTGACTTGTTGAGTAGTACTTTCCCTGTTCTTATGATTTCTCCTTTATTTTTGTTGCCAAAGGACACATGACCTCCTTCGTCTTTTGTGTGGAGTGAGGTGAGATTGTCTTTGTTTCCAGTCATATGATTTGAACAACCACTATCAATGACCCATGTGTTTTTCCCCTTCACTACCACCTACAAGGAGAGTTAGTTTTTGGTGACCCAGGCAAGATGACTCTTGTCTGGTCCCTTACAAGGAAAGATAGTTTCAAACATAACATAATCTACAATATTGATATCACGAGAGCTCCTAGAATTATAAGTGAAGTTCCTATGTTAGTTCCCATGAGTGGGACCTCTAGCTGGTTTGTTGGTCTTTTGGTTTTGCCTATTCCAGTATTCGTGATTCCTCTGAGTTTGGGCCTTTGCTTTGGGACAACTTTCCTTGTAATGCCCATGAGCACCACAATTCCAACAGGTCTTATAGTATTCTCCTAGGTAGTACTTAGGATGAGGTTTCTGTATCTTGTTCATATCCATGGTTTCCTTATTGTAGACCCTTGACCGGTTTCCCTTGGCTATTTGGACATAGAGTTTATGCCCAGTGTTCCCAGTGTAATAGTCCCTCTCTCCACTTACCCCACTTTCCAGGACACGTATCTTTTCTTCTAGATGGGCATTCTTTTGTTTTTCACATTGGAGTTCTAGGGCTCTACTCTCATTTATCTCCTGTTCACTTAAAGGAGACTTCCCATTCTTTGGGCACTCAGACTTATACCCAATCCCATGTTTGGCTGGGACAAACTTTGTTTGTGAACTCGAGGCTTCAGGATTCTCATTTACCTTTCTCGGCTTTTGTAGGAACTCATTTTTATCGCTCTCTATGGTCTTAATCTCATCTTCAAGGGCTACTATGTGGGACAGGTAAGACTGAAGCTTATCAATCAATTTCACACAATTGAAACAGGACTCCAGACCAACCAACTCAGCATTTGTGTGTTCCGACTCATCTAGTTTCTTTTGTAATTTTATGTTATCCTTAACAAGACTAGAGAGCAATTTTAATAACTCAGGTTTTTCATAGTTGGCTAAGGAAGCAAGAACAGTTTCTGTGGTTACCTCACTGGGTTGTTCCCCAGTGGTCTCCCCTAAGGCCATAGCACACATGTTTGGGTGTGCCCATGATTCAGGATCTTCGTCCTCATCATCGCTCCAGGTGGCGATGTAGGCCTTCTTTTCTTGCCTTCGGTCGTCAGTTCCTTGTGGGCATTCTTTTGCGAAATGCCCTTTCTCATAGCATTTGTAGCATGTGACATCCAAGAGGTCCTTCTCAGCTGGCTTTCTTTGGGAACTTTGACCCTTTTGTGAGATCCCATAGCTCTTTTTGAACTTTCCCTTGTTGTAGAAGGATCGAAGGGCCTTTGTGACAAGGACGAGTTCCTCGTCTTCTTCTTCCTCGGAGTCTTCGTGTTGTTCTTGAACCGACTTGAGCATCTTTTCCAATTTTAGGGCAATTCCCTTGTGTGCCCTTTCTTGCTACTTATCGTCTTGTTTCCTTTTCTCATGTCCCACCAGCTTTCCAAAGACTTGGTGAAGCATGAGAGTCTTGTTTTCATTGTTTTCTCTGAACATGGTCCTCCCATTGGCCCATTCACCAGTTAAGCCATTGAAGAGCTGCTGAACTTTCATCTTGTCAGTGATCTCCTCCTTGTGATCCCAAGTCCAGCGAACTTGGTACACAGGTCTTCGAAGTGAGTTTGGTAACTATTGACTGATTCTCCCACCTCCATTCGGAAGTTGAAGAACTCCCTTATAGCGTTCATCTGGAGGTCCTCTCTGAGGTCAGAGTTCCCAATGTGCATTTGCTGGATGGCTTCCTACATCTCTTTTGTCGTTTCAATATTTGCTACACTGTCGCAATCTTGTACTAACATGGCATTCTTGAGATACTGTTTGGCTTTGAAGTTTGGCTTCCATGCACTTCCATTCGTTTGGTCCCCATTTGGCGAAGTCGTTGCAAATGGTTAGGTCTACCTCGAAGTTCCCTACTTCAATGATGCACCAAGCTTGAAAGTTGTGGCTTCGCATCCAGTCCTTCATGTTGCATTGCCAATTTTCGAACCTTCTTGTGATAAGCCTTGGAGGCTTGTTGTTCCCATGTCCAACCTGAGTAAGTTCTTCAAACATCCTGTAACCTGCGATTCTAACACAGAAAATCTAGAGCGTTCCTGCTCTGATACCAATTGTTGGATCGTTATGCGTTAGTAAGAGCTTGGGAACTGGCTGTTAAGCTGTTCCCAAGGCAGCGGAAGTAACGTGAGAGCAAGTAAGACAGAATGTAAACGACACAGTTCCTTTATAGAGGAACCCCACAACAACCAACTAGTTGTGTGGGTAAACCTCTTCCTCCGCTTGGAGGATTTTGAACGGTCTTCTTATTTTATTGATAGTTCCCTAGTTACACAGGCAAGACTTACACTTGTCTGTTCCTAGCAGTTCTTCCTAACTCTAGTAACACTAGTAAGCATTCTCGACCTTGTTCCTAAGCGAACACTTCAACTAAACATAAGACAGATCAAACCTTACACCTTAAGCTCAATGTCGCAATTCCCTATCTCCTGGGAACTTGGATTCGCCATTGTCGAGATCGAACACTCGCCGCCGGGGACTTCTCTTCTTCTTGTTTCTCTTTCTTTCTTTGTGAGTGAATATGAGTTCTGGGAGAAGTGCTTCTACTGAGCACTATTCATTTGGCTTTATACTCATCCTTGCTTGGGCTGCAAACTTGACTTTCATGTTGTCTGAAAATGCCCTTTGTCTTGCATGCCAAGTCTTTATCCTTCACATGTGATTTGATTTGAATTGAGCCAACTTTGAGAATCAATCGGGTCGTTGGATCAATCGCTTCAGTTTGTTCCACAGACTGAGCCTTTGTTTTGTCTGAGACAGGATCCCGTGATTTGCGCTTAGTGGTCTTGTTTGCACATGTGAGTTCCCATGCGATGGGAACAGTTCTCTCCAGAGTTCCTTTGGTAGGAACTTACTATCATATATTTTTGTGTTCCTTTAGTGTTCTTGGAGATTCTTCGTTAGACCTGGTGTTCCCTTGAAATACTTGAATGTAACTCGTTAGTTCTCATATGACGTTTGTCATTATCAAAATTGGAGACAAGTATTGTTGTTCAGATGTTTGGAACTATAGTTCCCAACACCGTCCCAACATTTAGACAGTTGAAGGTTGATTTGAAGGAAATAAATTTTTTGAAATAAGATTGGAATAAATAAGTAGAAGATAGAATAAAATGAGGAAGTAAAAAAAGAGGATAGAACAAGGTTGTTGATTTATACACACGGAAAAATTTGTAAGCGCACACAGATATCCGCGCAACGCCATTTCACGCGAAATGGCGTTGCGCGGAAGGGGGCAATTCCGGAATATTAAAAAAGGGTTTCGGGAGCGTGGCGGAAAGGGACCCGCGCAACGAGGTTGCGCGCAAAACGGTGTTGCGCGCGCAACACCGTTTCGTGCAAGCGCGCAACGCTGTTGCGCGCAATCCAACGGTAAAAAAAAGTGTCGTTGGATTGGCGCGAGGCCTCGTTGCGCGGATCTCAACGGTAAAAAAAAAACGGTCGAATTGTCCCCTATAAATACCCATTTCGATTCCACATTATAGTTCGAGTATACCTTCATTCCACATCATTGCTTAAAAATGTCGTCAGGAGAAGAAGATACGTCATCGAGCGATTATCATCCCGAGGAGGAAGATTCATCGTCAATCGATAGTTTCATATCTGAGGATGATGAAGGTGTATCGGGAGAAGACTACGGAACCAACTCCGATGCATCAAGCGAGCCAGAACAAGTATTTTTCAAAGAACCCATAATATTATGTCATTTACGAACGTAGTATATTGAAAGTTAGGATAGTGTAATTTATAATATTTTGTTTTTACATTTTGAAATCATAGGTTGTCGGAATAGATTTTTCTATTGCTTTCCACTATGATGGGGTGTGGAGTTATCGAAGAGAAATGCTTGATTGGGCTAGACAAATTGCAATTTCGAAGAATTTTGTACTAGTCATAAAAACCTCAAATCCAAACAGGGTCATACTCACTTGTGACCTAGCTGGTAGATATAGATGTGGAAAGAGGGTGTTGCCCGGACTGGAAAATAGGAGCATTTATAAGCCACTTACCGATACTGCGACTAGGAAGTGTGGATGTCCGTTTGAATTGAATGGGGTCCGTCTCAAGGGAAAAAATGGATGGGTCTTAACGGTAAAGTGCGGACAACACAATCATCGCCTCCCCACTAGTTTGTTATCTCATCCATATGCGGGCCGATTGACAGCTGAGCAGAAGGAGTTTGTGAAAGGGAAGTTACTATATCTAGCCACCCCGAAGATGATACTTGAAGAGTTGAGGTCAAGGTACCCGAGAAATGTGACCTCAATTAGAAGAATCTACAATATGAGGGATAAGTTACTTCTTGAGGATTGCGGAGAATTGACGGTGACACAATGGTCTTTGAAGTTCTTGAAAGACCGAGGATACATTGTCCATCCAAGACAAGTAAGGGGTTCTAATGTTATGAATGCCTTGTTTTTTGTGCACCCCACAAGTCTGCGCATGCTGAAGATGTTTCCCTATGTCGTCATTATGGACTTCACATACAAGACCAATAGGTATGTTATTTTAATATATAATCGACTTGATTAGTATGTTTCCAGTATAAATGTTTAAAACAACTTGTTGTGCTAGGTACGACATGCCTTTATTGGAGATGGTTGGCTTTACTTGCACCGGAAATACATTCAGCATCGGGTTTGCATTTATTTCAAACGAAGATGTCGCTAGTTATAGGTGGGTGTTAACTCAATTGAAAGGCGTGTACGACGAGCTTGGAGTCCAGGTCAATGCAATCATGACAGATCGCGAGCAGGCTCTAATCAAGGCGATAAGTCAAGTTTTCGGGGACGGAGTCCAACATTTGTTGTATTGGGTGCACATCAGACACAAAATTATTGCGTACGGCCTAAAGGTGTTTGTGAACGCTGAAAAACCACATGAGTTGTCATGCGGGTTTGCAAACGCTTGTTGGGCGCTCTTTTCGTCCACCACAGAGGCGACATTTGAAGAAAGTTATGTAGAATTGAAGAGAAGATGGAGACCGACGCTTATTGCATACGTGGAGAAGGTGTGGCTTAATCCATTCAAGAAGAACATAGTGCGTGCTTGGACCGATCATACACTCCACTTTCAGACGAGAACCACCAATAGGTAATTTCATTTTTAGCATTTGAATTCAGTTTGAATTGTAGAAAGTGTATTCGTTCAATACTTAAACTTTGACATGTGTTTTTCAAGGTCGAAGGGATGCACGCTGTGCTGAAAAAGATATTGGATTCATCTCGAGGAGGCTTCAACACCGTGATACTAAGGATTCACATCCAGATGCAATCTCAAACCAACACTTTGAGGACAGCCATTGAGAGAACCAGAATACAGAACCCAATAAAATACAGAGTACTGGCGAATAAGTTCAAAGCGTTGTTTCGTCCTATACGCGGACACGTTTCAAGGCAATGCCTAGGTAAGTTGTTAGACATGTATTATGATATAGCAATTGAGTTGACGCAGGGTACACTCGATATGGAGTGCCACGACTACTTTTGGAGGGAATGTCACGGTCTTCCATGCAAGCATCGAGTTGCACACGCTATCATAACTAAAGTACCCATCGAGCTGGAGGAGATACATCCTTTTTGGAAACAAATCGAATGGGATGACCTTAGTGATGACAACGATCTTGCCCTTGCCTGCGTACCCTTGACCATTCAAGACCCAACGTGGGACGAAATGGTGGCAAAGCGAAATAGCGGTCAGATGCGTAGAGACCAGAATTTGCAGATCACATCAGCGTTCAAAGATTCAGAGCATCCTGAAGCCACAAACCTTATTGAGCCGATACCTTATGAGTCGCCAGATGGAGCCAACAAGTATTCAACCACCCGAGAGAAAACACACCTTGAGCACGTAATGGAAGAGTACGAGAGGGAGCAACAAAGACGGAAAGACAACGACAGTCGGAGCAAAGCAAATACATCGGCGCCATCCCGACCACGCGGACGACCTAAAGGATCTAGGAATAAGAAACGGACCGGAGCTGGAGTTGATTCGCCTCCGGTTGCGACCGCGCCTCCTACCCCCGCCGCTGGAAGTCACCGTGGCCCCCCTACGAGCGTCAAATGGCGCGGGGTTAACTTTGGCATCGGTAATGTGGATATTTTTGTCTTTCTGTTCATTGATGATGCTAGAGACGTGATGGGAGACGGTCATTGTGGTGTCACTTGCTTGCGTATTGGGGAGGCAAGAGGATGAGTATTACAATATTCGATGGGAGCTTCAGGCAGAATTGATGGGGAACAGAGATATGTATGAAGTCTTGTTCACTAGGGGCCTTACACCATTTGTTGAGTTCTTGAAGCATACCGGCCATGTGGAGTCTCCTTGCTCGAACGAATACTGGCTAGATATGCCGCTACACGGCCTTGTGTTTTCTACCTTTTATCAAGTGCCACTTGTGATGTTATCGAGGGATCGAGGCTCCCACACGTGTTTACCGTTGCGGATTTTTGGTAACAATCAAGGACATGGGATACCGCCACCAGTCGTTGCTATCGCCCACGTTGGTCAACGGGACCACTTCATACCGGTGAGACATTTGTAATCACTTTTTTTACGTTTTTTGTTTTTGTACATTTTCCTTTCGTGCATGTGACATAACATTTCTTTTCAGGTATGGCTTACGGGGAACGCACCTATCCCCCCCACCTCCTCATGCATGGCGTCGATTTCATGACCTCGAGGATTGACCATTGGAAGGCTTGCCGAAGGGACATCGGTCGGGATCCGGAGACATTTGCTTAGGACAGTCTTGTGGCAAGATGGATTGTTATGGGATATGTACTTTATTAAGAAGAACATGTTTTCATATTTCATGTACCGTTTAGGGGATTTATGAACTATATCATGTATTGTGTGCCCCGTTTAGGGGATTTATGAACTATTTCATGTATTGTGTGCCCCGTTTAGGGGATTTATGAACTTTCATATTTCATGTATTTCGATGGATTGTTATGGGATATGTACTTTATTAAGAAGAACGAATCTTGTTGAAGTGGGATGAATTTCAGACTACGTTTGCGAATCTTGTTGATGGGTCTGAATAGGCAGAAACAACAATGGCTCAAAGTGGATACTGAAATGTTTGTATTTTCCACCACGGGTAACAGAAGGCGCGCAATGGGCCCTCGTGTCTGCGCGAAATGGGCCTTCGAGCAGGATCGAAGGCTCGAAGGCCGATTTCGTGCAGACACGAGGGCCCATTGCGCGCCTTCTGTTACCCCTTTCACCCAACTGGGTAATTCCATTTTTACCAGTTCCGCGCATGCTTCTGAAAACAGTATACCAACAGCTTTTCTGGTGACAAGACTTATGCATGCACATCTCTGCCTTCGAGCAAATTCCAAGTATAAAATGAGACCTAAACCTTCTCCATTGTTGCTCCACTCTCTATCAACCGTAAACTCCATACCGAAACCAGAAGGAAAGCGTGTTCATCGCGAAACTCCATACCGAAACTCCATATCGGTGCACCAATGGCTAAAAGGAAAGCGTGTTCATCGCTAACCTACCCCTTTGCTCCACCCATCATAAACTTCACCATCGTCCACGTCCGTGGGGTGAGGGAGACAAAGACAGAATGGTCTGTGATACAAGGCGCATCAATAAAAAACATCATCATGAACTGGAACGAAGCTGGCTATGGAGCACCACCAGGTTATTGTCGCTTCTTCTTGAACGACAACGATATAACACATCGTATCTACGCCAAAGAAACCACGGTGCAGCTTCGCCTGACTGAAGGTGACGAGATTCGGGCGATTGATGATATTTCGCCGGAGAATTAATGATGTGGTTTACTGTTATAAGTCACTTATTATGGATCCAAGTGTTTTTTCAGTAAGTTGTTGTTTATGGTGTAGGGTGTATGTTGTTTATGGTTTTTTCAAGTGCCACTTGTTTAGTGGTATAAGTCATTATGGTTGTTTACGGTTTTTTTGGTAAGTTGGTTGTAAGCGCCGTCGAAATGTGGATCCAAGTGTTATAAATTTCAAGTGTTATAAATTTCAAGTTTTATAAATTTCAATCGTTGTTTACCCTAAACCCTAAACCCTAACCCTAAACCCTAAACCCTAAACCCTAACCCTAAACCCTAAACCCTAACCCCAACCCTAAACCCTAACCCCCAACCCTAAACCCTAACCCTAAACCCTAACCCTAAACCCTAAACCCTAATGTACTAATGGAGATAATCCAAAAACAACAAAAAAAATACGTAAAGTACTAATGTATGTCATCCGAACCATCCAAAACATCCAAAATCAAGAATAGTAATGTGAAATGAAACCAACAATCCAAAACCACCAAAAATAGATACATAATGTACTAATGTATGTGTAATATCAAAGCATCTAAGGCCGGCGCTCATGTGAGGTGCCGCTGCCACTGTCGCGCTCGTGCACTGAATCCGAAAAGTGCCGGGTGGGCATCGGTGGGGGAGGCGGTGCGTCGGAATCTAGGATACTGAGCACGTGCCTGAGATGCTGCGCAGCCGGATGATCAGGCGGCATCTGTAGTAGCTGGCTCCGGATATATCCCGATGCGTGTTGTACCCTCTGCGCAAATAAAATCAATTCATATTAGTTTGTACACTCAAATATCAACTTAAACATACAATTACAAAAATATGTTCTTACCATCCTGTCAGAAACTGCCGGTATCGGGTGAGGCACAGGAGGACGGGGGTCATCTTGGTGCGGCGAAGTGGGGTCGACGTACACGTGAGATCGAGCCCTAAACCATGCCAAGTAGCCCTCCTCCACCTGCCATGCGTACTCAGCACGCTGCACATCCAACTCAATCAGGTGCTCCATACGCTGTGCCCAGTGATGGTCCGCCGGATCATAAGAAACAATGTATGGGCGGTTCTGAATCGCGTCATGCCGGACCACAATCCTAGGCTGCAATGGTGGAGGAGGGATAGTCTGGATGCGACTAAACTGCCGCAACGCCCTCTCTGGATGGTACGCCTCCTGTATGATCCCAATGACCAGGACACCCCTATAGCGAGACACCCGGTACGCGCCATCAAAATCCAGCTCATTGCCCCACGGCATCCAGTGAATCTGCAAAGCGGAATACAAATCATCAATCGTCGCACTCACACTATACAATGTACGTCAGGTTGATTTCAAAGTCTAACCTCCTTTGCACGGATCGTGTCTAGAAGTTGTCGCATCGCATCCAGCCTACTCACGTCTCGGCTGGGGGCCCGCTCACCAGGCTGTCGTGCGGCTGCAAGAGGGTCAGCTAGCACCTCCATAGCCAACTTGATCCGGCCCCGGTTGTGCTCGAAATAACTCATGATCCAAGTCTGAAACAATACTCATAAGATATTGATTCCAACCAAATTCGAAGAATGAAATATTTAGGACGAAGCACGTACCCTCAAAACAAGAGCGCAACCCGAGCATCCCTTAGTCTTGGCGCGCGACGTCATGCCCAACTCACGAAATAGTAAAGACAATAAACCCGCCCCCCAAGCATATCGACCAGTCCTCTCGTGGTCCAATAGAAACCCCAATATCCACGTCTTGATCATGTTCCCAGACTTGTCGATGAATAACGTCATCCCGATAAAATACCATAGAAACACAGTGGCAATGGTCTCTGGGGATGCGGGTCGCGTCCCCCTAAACATGTCCAACAGAATATATGTGATGGCCTTGTTCGGGGCCCGTGTCCTCCACGCGTGTGCTGTCTGTGGATCGAGGCCGAGCAAATCCCCTAAACGAGCCTCGAGCTGCAACATATCCATCTGGGGTACCATAGCCTCTCCATCTATACGCAGCCCGAAAATGCGGTGCATGTCATGGAGGGTGATGGTCATCTCGCCCCACGGGAAGTGGAAGGAGTTGGTCTCTGGATACCAACGGTCCCGAAATGCAGAGATGAGAATGTGGTCCGTCGCCCCAAACTCCAAACCGATCAGCCCGGTGAGACCGCTCCGCTGGGCGAGGCCCCACCAAGAATCGGGTCCTCCATGCATATACTCTCGAAACAAGTGTAAACATCCAAGTTCCTAGACCAGACTCTAATGACCTGAAGATACTAAACAGAGGAAAAAAAACGTGACTTAGAAAACCTAAGCATTGCTTTTGAAAAAAATTAAATACTCGTAGTTTGGAAAAGTTTACATACGGTACGATCGATCCAAATCCTGCCCGCCACATGTGTGGAATACGTCGTCAACAGGCTGCCGTCAATAGGACCTCCCGGAAAGCCCTCCGCAGCGGGAGGGTCCTCATGAGCGGCCCCTGCTGCTGGTGCAGGGGGGGCGGGGGTACCTTCGCAGCGGGGGAGGGGCAGGCACAGCTGCAACGGGAGGAGGGATGGGTGCTGCTAGAACTGGAGGAGGTATGTGGGATGATGGAACGGGAGGAGGGATGGGTGCTGATGGAACGGGAGGAGGTATGTGGGATGATGGAACGGGAGGAGGGATGGGTGCTGCTGGAACGGGAGGAGGGGATGCGGATGTAAGCGGAGGAGCTGAGGGTCCCACCACGGATGTAGTAGGATCGGTCGAAGAAGTAGGTGGAGGACTGGAAAAGACCGGTGGCGGGACATGGGTCGTGGTGGGAGGTGAAATAGAGATGGTGGTCTCGGATATGTGGTAATCATCAACCGACAAATCCTCCGCTGTACCCACGGGAGCATCAAACTGTACGTCCTGCTCCGTGAAGGGCAGGTCGTCCCCTGCGACGTCATCTGGCAAGTCGTCCTGCAGGATCTCCTCTGTAAAATCCACCTCCACCTCGACGGAGGGGTCACATCTATCTCCGGTGCATGCAACAACTTCGGATCACTAGCTATCCGCTGTTGCTCGGTAGGCGGCACTCTGGCAAGTAACGCATGTGCAATCTCGGCGCACGTGAGCTTGGGCGCCTCCTTTTTCCTCCTCTTATCGAGGAGGACGGTGCTCAAGCTAGTGTGTACGTCCTTTAGGAGACAAGTTCAAATTAAATTAGTAAGTTTTCTATTAATTTTTTTTCCTTTTATTTAGAAATTCACCCTATGAATATGCATTCAACTAATGAATTCGTCGTTTCTGTCGGAATTAAAATTCCGAACAAAAAACTCATTTATCATTACTAATTTTATTTCAGTTTTCATTACGTTTGTAATGAAAAATGAATAAAACAATAATTCAAACTCTAATTATAATTGTAATTATTTTTTTAAAAGCAAGAATTCAACCTACGACTATGAATTCATATTAAGTACAAGTTCATAACTAATAATTCAAAATCTAAATATAACTCTAAATTAAGACAAATAAATTAAATAAAACAACTAATAACACAACAAAAACTAAATATAAATAGGAATTTGAATAGTAAACAAATTATGAAATTAAATATCTTACTAAATTATATAAACTAAATATAACTAGGAATTTACTCAATATATTCAAATTGATTAACTCAATTATATAAACGAAATTTAATACCTAAAAATTCAATACGAAATTTTACAAAATTTAAAACGTACCTCAACCGTAAATGTCGCTCGGGTGCGGATCCGGCTACGAACCGGATCGGCTCGGTGGACAGTGCTGGCGACGACCTCTGTAGCGACGGGCTCGGTGGCCGGTGGCGACGCGCTGGCAACGCCCTCGGTGGCCGGCGGCGACGCGGTGGCCGGTGGAACCACCGGAACAGCCGCGATGGAGGCGGGTACACGGACGTTTGCGCCCAGATCTACGCCGGCGGGAGGGGGGGTCATGGAGGCGGTGGCGACAAGCGACGCCGATTGCGCCTCGGAATTTGCCGGCGGGGTTTGGGAATCGGGGTTTTGTGGGGGTTGGGACGCCATTTTTTTGCTCGAAATTTGCTCGGAATTTGCTCGAACTGGTGTTTTGCGGAAAGGGGAGGAAGGAGGAAGAAGACGACTGGTGCGGCGCTTCGCGTAAGGATATTACCCTACTAATCCGCGCAATGGCGTTTCGAGCTAGCCCATTAAGCCGCACAGGCCCATTTTGAGCGGCCTCGCAGGCCCGTTTCGAGCTAGCTCATGACCCTTCCGGTCTCTTTCCATTTTCCACTTTTGCCCCTCCGCGCATTACCGTTTCGTGCGAATCCGCGTTGCGAGCATATTTCTGTGCGCTTTTAAAAAAAACTGTGCGTATGTACCCCGCGTAGAACAATCCTTACATGAGGATCTAGAAAGTGAACATTCTGAAGTTAACGACGTCTAGCTAGTGCATCCAAATTTTATGAAGTTGGCTTAAACATAGTTATATCATGGAATTTAGGGATCTTCGAATAGATTATATCTTGTAAGCTTTAGAGATAGAAGTATTTTGCGAGTGTGAAAAAGGGAAAAAAGAAGAAGATCGACAATTCTAGTACTAAGAAAAAGAACATTAAGATAAAAAGTGTTCTTAGGATTTTGGATTGAGAGAAGAGTACAATAAATAGGAGCATGTCAAGCTTCTTGTGACAGTGAAGTGTTTGACTCCGAACCATCCTTTTTAACCAAATCAAGAGATCAATAAAGGTAAGAACAACTTGAATTGTTCTTTAAGTGAAAAGCTCAAAAGGTAGAAGTTTACTTGGGGTAACTAAGTTAGTTAATCAAGGATTCTCTAAATCATGTGTTAAGTCATATACTTAATTATATTGCACAAGATTATTTTTTCCGCTATATAGTTTGAAAGTAGTTGATTTTTGTTATTTATTTCACAGTACGGTTTCAAAAATAGGCATCAAAACCTTTTCTCTAGATTTTGTGATTTAAGAATATTTTGTAGGAAAAATTACTTCTACTAATGTGATCAAGAACTCATTCTAAAACTCATTGGTGCTTAAGATTGGTGGAACCAATCGATAAGGCTACATATATGTTCAATTGATGGCTAGCTTTGTAATATTGACCAACCAATCCAATCCCATTTTGCTCAACCCTTGAAAAAAATAAGAAAGAATCATAAATCAATTTATGACTCAAATTTATTCTCGTATGAAAACACCAAGAAGGATAAAAGGTACCAAATTCATCATCTCAGAATGTCAAACACTTGAACGAAAGCACTAACTAATACAAACCTTCATGGCTACCCATAATCAAATGCATTTCCATGCAAACTACGTACTGTATTAAAGATCATGGTCAAGATGTCGTGTAAATTACCCGCACAAAATAAGTTGAGAGTATATTCGTGTCTTATTGTACAACTAATTACCCACGTAGCTTTTAAGGGCTAGTAGGCAGATATAGCATCTGTGCCATGAGTGCTCTGTTTGTAAAAAGGGGGTTGGTCACCTTTGTAGGTTTTTTAAACAATCGACAATGCTTCTTGTACCAACTGTTGGATCGTACCTGGTTAGCTAGAGCTTGGGAACTGGCTGTTAAGTTGTTCTCAAGGCAGCGGAAGAAAATATCGCAAGTATTAAAAGGACAGAGTGAACACAGTTCCTTATAGAGGAACCCCACTACAACCAACTAGTTGTATGGGTAAACCTCTACCTCCGCTTGGAGGATTTTGAATGACTTACTTATATTATTGATTTGTTCCTTAGTTACAAACAGCCAGATTCAAACTTCTCTGTTCCTACGAGTTCTACCTAACTCTAGCAACACTAATGAATCTTTTCAACTGAGTTCCTAAGCGAACAACAATCACTAAATAAGTAACTCAAACCTTACACCGAATCGCAGTTCCCTTTCTCCTGGGAACTTGACTTCACCGTCGTCGAGATCAGACACTCGCCGTCGGGGACTTCTCTTCTTCTTTCTCTTTCTCTGTTGCGGGTATTTGTGAGTTCTGGGAGAAGTGCTCAGTCCGAGTACTATTCATTTGGCTTTATACTCGAGTGAACTTGGGCTTCAATCGCATCTTTCATTTGTGTCCGAAATGCCCTTTGCTTGATGCCCAAGTTGTACTTTCTTCACATGTGACTTCAATTTGTACTAGGTCAACTTCTTGAAATGATCGGACCGTTGGATCAATCGTGACAGTATGCTCCTCAGACTGTGCCTTCATCCTGTCCAAGACAGGATCCCGTGATATGCGCTGGTCGGTCCTTGTCTTTACATGTGAGTTCCCATGTCGTGGGAACTGTCCTCTTCAGAGTTCCTTTGAGAGAAACTCTTCATCGTGTAAACCTGTGATTTCTGGACATTCATGGGAGTTCCCATTTCTTGGGAACTTTCTTCTTTAGAGTTCCCTTGATGGGAACTCTTCATTATATATTTCTGTGTCCTTTGGTCATTCATTGGAGTTATTTGCTAAACATGTGTTCCTTCGAAACACTTGAATAAAACACATTAGTTCCCATATGGTATTTGTCATTATCAAAACTGGAGAACGCTGTCGTTGTTACGATGTTTAGAACCAGAGGTCCCAACACCGTCCCAACAATTTCCCCCTTTTTGATGATGACAAACCCATCACAAAATAAGCAAGTATTTCTACATATGATGTGCAGATGAGTTCCTAAGCATGTTTCTAGGGAGCCACTTCTAGTGAAACACTTAGATCGTTCTTAGCTTTTTATGCAATTGTTCCCCTTTAGCTTAAGCATATTCTGTGATAGCTTCAACTAACTCATCTCGCATTTTTTGTCTTTCCCCCTTTTGACATCATCGAAAACAGATAACACATAAAATAGGAAGGAAAGGAACACGCAATCATCCTAAAAACCATTGCATTACTTAAGCAAAAATATGTACAAGGGAACACAAGTAGAGTTTGTGGAGACAGGGAGGCTAAAGGAAAAAAAAGGAAGGAAAAGATCATGGGCTTGGTGGGAACAGGGCATCACTTAGTCGAGTGAGGACGCGGATAAGCTGCTCTTGGTCCTTTGCCATCTTGTCTAGAGTGTTTGCAATGTGCACCAACACTCGTGTGTTCCCATCTTGGGTGCCGTCACCAGAGGCCAGTCTTTCTTGTTCCTGACCGGCTCAGAGTGACGCATTTTCTGGACCACATAGATGTCCAGTTCCCTGCCAATGGTGACCTCTTCTTTGGAGGTGTCATAGAGGCCCTCCTTGAGCAGGAGCTTTTTGATGAGGCCGGCGTAGGGAAGAGAGTGGGATGTTGAGGCCATGCACTTCTCCATGTGCCCTAGGATTATGCGGGGAAGATTGATGGGCTTCTTCAGGAGGAAGTGGTAGAGGAGAATGGCGTCAGGAATGTTGATGACTAGACGTTTCTCCTGGCGAGGGATCACCATATTTATGATGAACTGGTGGGCCAACTTGGCGATGAGAGACAAGTGATGGGTCGACGTTCCAGTGGTGGGAACGCGGCCCTCATAGATGGTGTTGTAGATCTCCTCGCTACGTAGTCGCCCCAGTTCTTGGCGGGCAAGGCATTGAGGCCTTGGACAGGGACCTGGAGTTGATGGCAAATGGCGGAAGTTGTGAAGATGAAGTCATCGCCATTGAGGGAGAGAGTTCCCTTGGTGCCTTCGTCGTGGACGACGAAGTGGTTGTAGAAGAGCCGCACATGGGAGGGATCCACACTCACTGCCTCAGCACAGATATGTTCCCATTCTTGGGCCTTGATCAGCTCCCACAGTTGCCCGAGTCCTTGTTCTGTGAGTTGTTTCTCAAAGAGGATGAGAGGGGAAAGGAGCTTGCGATTTTCAGAGACGTGCACCTTCTTGGGGCAGTTCCCTTCCCTCTCTTGTTCCTGTTCTTGTTCCCCCTGGAGGCAGTAGCCTTGCGTTTTGGCTGGGGGATGCATCCGCTTCGATCATTAGAGGGCGGTGCCTCTCTTCTGGGACCTGTGCCGACACCACCATTTGGTGTCCGGGAGTTGGGATGCCGGCAGGCTCAGTGGCAGTAGGGACCTCCTCATGGTCCTCAGCGTCGTCGCTGGAGGTCCCTTCATCTTCGGAGGAGGTCAGCCCGGTTTCCTCCTCGTCGTCTTCTGGATGACGACTGCTTGGCCCAACACCGTCAGCTGGTGCTGGGTTCCCTTTTTCTGGAAGCTTGTTCCCTTGGGTTTCGGAAGGCCCTTTGAGTGCGCCTCCGAATTCTTCTTCGAGGGCTTTGAGTTGGGCTTCCTCTTCAGCAGTTCCCATGAAAATGGGCAGTGGCTGCTGGGTCTTTTTACGAGCGATGACTCCGATGGGGAGATCATCCTCGTCGGAGTCGAGGTTTATGGCGGTGGAAGGAGGAGGAGGAGGGGAAGGGAGTTTTAGTGTGGTAGGAGAGGATGGAGGTGGAGGAGAGTTTTGTGGAGTTGGGACCTTGGGCGTGGAAGGAGGAGGAGTAGGGGTTTGAGCCTTGGGACTTGAGGTCCCAGGGGCAGATTTTGAGGTGGGTGATTTGGGAATGGGGGAGGTGGGTGGGGGAACTGTAGGGGAGGACGATGGTGGAGGAGTGTTCTTTGGTGACGAGTGAGGGAGGTTGGAAGGTCCCTCAGTAATGGGAAGAGAAGAAGGGGGAGTTATGGAATCGGTTTGAACAGGAGGTGGTGGAGGTTGATGCTGGGATTGAGAGTTCCTAGAGGTGGAAGGAAAGGGAAAGGTGAGTGGGGGTTTTTCGACACAGGAGGTGGGTTTGGAGCAGTTGAGGTACTCGTCGAATCTGAAAAAAGGTTTCTTCTTTTCCGAATAAAGAGAGGAGGAGGAGATCTCGGAGTGTTTGCGTTTGGAGAAGTTGTGTTTGGATTTTGAGGAGTGGTGTTTGGATTTTGAGGGATCTTTGGAGGAGTGTTTGTGTTTGGATTGTTTGGGTTTTTCATGTTTAGAGGGAGGCTCGGATCCGAAACTGTCGACGATGACAGTGCCGGATAAAGAGGGAGGAAGAGGAAGGGTGGAGGTCGGCGGCGCTGGGAGTTGCGCTGCCGAAGGAGGAGGAAGAAAGGGACTTACATAATTGTAAAGTCCCTCGATGAGAACATCGCGAAGAGCTTCATTTTGCTCCTTCTCGATGTCATCCATCATGGAGAGGAAAAGGGCTTTAGGATTGTTTTGAATCCAAGCCTTCATCTCGGCATAAGTATGGGCTGGAGCCATTTGAGAAAAATTTGGGAAAGAGAGGATTTTTGGAAGTTTTCTCGAAAGAGGGAGGAGGCAAGTTTCAGAGGAGGGGAATGACAGAGAAGGATGAGGAGGAAGGAACCCAAAAGTAGTAAAGTAGGGTTTTTATGTGAGAGAGAGACGAGGGTAGAAAGGGAAGTTGAGAAAGACCTCGATAACCGTTGGCCAATGAATGTGGAGGAGCGTTTCAACTTCCGTAGCACACCTCTGACGCGTGTCGCTTTCTTCCAAGGGAGGTCACTTCGAGAGATTCAAATGCTTGGCTCATAATGCTTCGAATTCTGACACAATTTCCCGCTTCCCAAGTGACATTTCATTCTTCAGATTTAGTGTTTCCCTACTTTTGCCCATCAGTTCCCATGATCTTTGGAAAGGTCATTTTGAGTGGAGAGGTTAAGGGAACTCACACTCAATTTTCTTTGTGAGGCTAGGGAACTCAAAAGAGAACCAGACAATTGCAACTCGATTAAGGGATAAAGAGTTTGGCTCATGAGAAGCGTTTGTCTGGTCCCTAGCTTAAGGTAGGTTTTATGATCAACCGTCATAGTGGCTTGTAAAGAGGGTTAAGGGAACTCTGGTTGATCATTTTGGGACAAAAGAGATAGTGTTCCTCTATACATATCAGGCTCGAGACTAGTAATATGGCAAAATGAAAGCAATGAGACCTATGGTTCCCTATCATGCATTTTCAGTTTGACTAATCAAGCATTGAGGGAGAGACAAACATGGACTCGTTTAGTTTAGAGTTATCATCCCTAGAAGCATTCGAAAACGCTGGTAGGGACGTCTGTCTAAAGCTTTGGTGAGAATGTCCGCAATTTGCTCTTCCGTTCTACAGTGTTGCATAGAGATGTTCCTATTTTCAACATTGTCACGTAGAAAATGATGCCTAATGTCAATGTGCTTAGTCCTAGAATGATGCACAGGATTTTTGGAAATGTTAATGGCACTAGTGTTATCACAGAGTATGGGAACTGGGCCAAATGACATACCGTAATCCTAAAGTTGGGACTTGAGCCATAGTACTTGGGAACAGCATGATGCGGCAGCCACGTACTCTGCTTCAGCTGTGGAGAGTGCCACTGAATTTTGCTTCTTGGATCCCCATGAGACTAAACATGATCCAAGGAACTGGGCCATTCCTGATGTGCTCTTTCTATCAACGAGGTGCCCAGCAAAATCTGCATCTGTATAAGCAATGAGTTCAAGGGAACTATTCCTTGGATACCAGAGGCACAAGTTGTCGTTCCCTTTGAGGTACCTGGAAATCCTCTTCACCTCTTTCAGGTGTGATTCTTTGGGATTAGCTTGAAAACGTGCACATAAGCATATGGAGAACATAATATCAGGCCTACTAGCAGTTAAGTATAGGAGAGATCCAATCATACCTCTAAAGTTCCTTTGATCAACACTTACCCCTGTTTCATCAGCATTGAGCCTGGAGTTTGGTGAGATGGGAGTGTCGATGGGCCTTGAGTGGTCCATCCCATACTTGACTAGCATTTCCCTGATGTATTTCTGTTGATGAATCCTTGTTCCCTCCTTTGTTTGAGATATCTGGAGTCCTAGGAAGAACGTGAGTTCCCCTATGAGACTCATCTCAAACTCACTGCTCATGAGGTCCTTAAATTTCTCTACAAGAGTTTCGTTAGTTGCTCCAAACACAATGTCATCAACATAAACTTGAACAATCAAGATATCCTTAGACTCTTTTTTAAGAAAAAGGGTTTTGTCTATGGAACCTCGAAGGTATCCATGAGACAGAAGGAACTGAGCAAACCTGTCATACCATGCTCGAGGAGCTTGTTTGAGTCCGTAGAGGGCCCTCTCCAGGAAGTAGACGTGATTGGGTAGCTTCTCATCTTCGAAACCTGGGGGTTGAGCTACGTATACTTCTTCTTTGAGGTGCCCATTTAGAAAGGCCGTCTTCACATCCATCTGGTAGAGCTTGAATCCTTTGTGGGCTGCATAGGCTATGAGAAGACGAATGGCCTCGATCCTTGCAACTGGCGCGAAGGTCTCGTCATAGTCGATCCCCTCTTCTTGTCTATAACCTTGAGCAACCAATCGAGCCTTGTTCCTAGCTACGACCCCAGTATCATCGAGCTTGTTCCGAAAGACCCATCGAGTTCCTATGATATTCTTGTTTTTGGGCCTAGGAACTAGCTTCCACACCTTGTTCCTCTCAAATTGGTGTAGTTCTTCTTGCATGGCTTGGATCCAGTCTGGGTCCTTTAGGGCTTCTTTGATGCTTTTTGGTTCCACCAGTGAGACAAAGGCATTAAAAGCACAAAAATTATTGAGAGAGGAGCGAGTCAGAACACCTTTGTCATATGGAGTGATGATGTTGTCAATAGGGTGATCTCTCTTCTGGTGGTAATTCCTTGTTCGAATGTGCGAGACATCAACCTGTTCCCTTGACTCTTCTTCATCTGTGTCTTGAGCCTCTTCTTCCTCAAGGGAACAGTTATGCTCAGCTTCTTTGCTGGGATTTTCGTCAGGATTCTCTGCGGAGTTCCCTCGTTGTTCCCCTTGAACACTGGATTCTGGCATATTTTCATTTTGGGGAACAAGAATGTTCGATGCATCTTGCGGTTCTTCTGTTGAGGAGGGAACTTCAAAGGAGCTTTGATCTGTGGAATTTTGATCTCCTTCGTTGTTCCCTGATAGAGGGGCATTGTTCCCACTTGGATAGTCTTCATCTCTCTTTCTTGGTTCATCCTCCTCGTCGTCGTCTTCTTCTTGTCTGACCAGCTTGAACAGAGTTCCCTTTCCTTGGGCTTCTGTTCCCATCTTTACAAATTTTTCGTCGAAGATGACGTGAATGCTTTCCTCTATCTTCTTGGTCCTCTTGTTGTAGACCATGTACGCCTTGCTCTGGGAAGAGTATCCCAGGAATATCCCTTCATTGCTCCTGGGATCAAATTTGCCAAGGTTGTCTTTCCCATTGTTGTGGACGAAGCATTTGCATCCAAAGGTCCTTAGATGAGAGATGTTTGGCTTTCTTCCTTTGATCAGCTCGTAGGACGTCTTTTTGATCATGGGCCTTGTCATTGCTCGATTCAGAATGTAAGTAGCTGTTGAGATGGCTTCAGCCCAGAAACTTGGGGGAACTCCACTTTCTAGCATCATGGTCCTTGCCATGTCTTCTAGAGTTCTGTTTTTCCTTTCTACCACACCATTTTGTTGAGGAGTCTGAGGAGCTGAGAAATTGTGGGATACACCATTGTTGTCGCAGTACCTTAGGAACTCTGAGTTCCTGAACTCAGTTCCATGGTCAGATCTGAGCGACTTGAGCTTGATTCCCATGCTTACTTCCATCTTCTTGATTAGTCTCTCGAACTCTTTGAAGGTATCTGATTTTGATCTTAAGAAAAGTACCCATGTAAATCTCGAAAAATCATCAATTAAGACATACATGTACCTTTTTCCTCCGTAGCTCTCAGTGTCCATGGGACCACAGAGATCCATGTGAATTAGTTCCAATGGTCGTGTAGTGCTGACCACCTTCTTGGGTTTGAACGAGCTCCTGGTCTGCTTCCCACGAACACATGCTTCGCACATCTTGACTCCTTCAAGGTTGATTCGTGGGAGACCAATGACTAGATCCTGTAGATAAAGCTTCAAGATTTGATTGATACCTGCGTGTCCTAACCTTCGGTGCCAGAGTTCCGTTTCATCGAGGGAACTTGCCAAGCAAAGTTTCCTTGGTGGCTCAAATTCTGTATCCACCACATAAATGTTGTTGGATCTTCTTGCCTTCAGGATAATTTTGTTGGTCTTCTTGTTGATCACCAGACACTCTTTTGAATCAAAGGTGACAATGTTGTTCCCTTGATCACATATTTGAGAAACACTCAAGAGATTGAAACCCAGATCTTTCACCAGGTTAACGTTGCTGATCTTGATTGATTTGTTGAGTAGCACTTCCCCTATTCCTATAATCTCCTCTTTGTTTTTGTTGCCAAAGGACACGTGACCTCCTTCGGCCTTTGGGTGGAGTGAGGTGAGGTTGTCTTTGTTTCCGGTCATGTGGTTAGAACATCCACTGTCAATGACCCATGTGCTGTTCCCCCTCATTGCCACCTACAAGAAAAGTTAGTTTTTACGGACACAGGCAAGATGACTCTTGCCTGGTCCCTTGCAAGGGAAGACAGTCTCAAATAGCACATAATCAGCAATGTTAATGTCATGAGAGTACTTGTTATAGGCAAAGTTCCTTTGGTTGTTTCTTTTAGTGGGAACTCTAGCAGGCTTGTTGGTCTGATGATTTTGCCTGTTCCAGTACTCGTGGTTTCTCTGGGCTTGGGCCTTGGCTTTGGGACAGCTTTCCTTGTAGTGCCCATGAGCACCATAGTTCCAGCAGGTCTTATAGTATTCTCCTAGGTAATACTTAGGATGGGGTCTCTGTATCCTGTTCTTATCCATAGTTTCCTTGTTGTATACTCTAGACCTATTTCCCTTAGCTATTTGAACATACAACTTATGTCCAGTGTTCCCATTGTAATAATCTACTTCTCCATTCACTCCACTTTCCAGAACACGGATTTTTTCTTCTAAGTGCGCATTTTTCTGTTTCTCACATTGAAGCTCTAGGGCCCTACACTCATTGATCTCTTTTTCACTCAAAGGGGACTTTCCTTTTCTAGGGCTCTCTGATTCATACCCTTTTCCGTGTCTAGCAGGAACAAACTTGGTTTGGGAACTAGAGGCTTCAGAGTTCCCTTTTGTTTTACTTAAGTTTTGTAGAAGGGTATTCTCATCACTTTCTAGAGTTTTAAGCTCATCTTCAAGTTTTACGATGTGAGACAGATAGGACTGCAGTTTTTCTAGAAGGGACACACAGTTGGGACATGGCTCAAGACCAACTAGTTCAGCATTTGTGTGTTCCGATTTTTCCAGCTTCTTTTGCAATTTAATGTTGTCTTTAACAAGGCTTGAAAGAATTTTTAGTAACTCAGGCTTTTCATAATTATTCAAGGAAGCAAGAACGGATTCAGTAGTTACCTCACTGGGTTGTTCCCCAGTGGTGTCTCCAATGGCCATTGCGCACATGTCAGGTGATGCCCAAGATTCGGGATCTTCGTCTTCGTCATCGTTCCAGGTGGCGATGTAGGCCTTCTTCCCTTGCTTACGGTCGTCAGTTCCCAGTGGGCACTCCTTTGCGAAGTGTCCCTTTTTGTAGCATTTGTAGCATGTGACGTCCGAAAGATCCTTCTCATCAGTTTTTCTTTGGGAACTCTGTCCTTTCTGTGAGTTCCCATTTCCCTTTTTGAACTTTCCCTTGTAGAATGATCGAAGGGCCCTTGTTACGAGGACTAGTTCATCATCCTCTTCTTCTTTGGATTCTTCATGTTGCTCTTGAACAGACTTGAGCACCTTTTCAAGTTTGAGGGCGATCCCTTGGTGTGCCCTCTTTTGCTCCTTGTCATCTATGTTTCTTTTCTCATGTCCCACCAGTTTTCTAAAGACCTGGTGAAGCATAAGAGTTCTGTTTTCAGGGTTCTCCTTGAACATCGTTCTTTCATTTGCCCACTCTACAGTCAGTCCGTTGAAGAGTTGTTGAACCTTCATTTTATCAGTGATTTCCTCCTTGGTGATCCCAAGACCAGCCATCTTAGTGCAAAGTCCCTCGAAACGGGATTGGTAGCTATCGACGGATTCTCTCATTTCCATTTGGAAATTGAAGAACTCTCTCCTCGCATTCATCTGAAGATCTTCTCGGAGGTCTGAGTTCCCAATGTGCATTTGTTGGATGGCTTCCCACACTTCCTTTGCTGTGTCTAGATTTGCCACCCTATCACAGTCTTGCACCGTCATAGCGTTCTTGAGATATTGTATGGCCTTGAAGTTGGCCTCCATACACTTATACTCATTTGGCCCCCATTTGGAAAGGTCATTCTCAATCGTTGGATCAATTTTGAAGTTCCCTTTCTCGATAACGCACCAAGCCTGGTAGTCCTGGCTGCGCATCCAATTTTTCATGTCGCGTTGCCATACTTCGAATCTACCAGTGATGAGCCTTGGTGGCTTGTTGTTGTTGTGACCGACTTGGGTGAGTTCGTGAGCCATTTTGAAACTTGCGATGCTAGCACAAATCTAGAGCAACCTCGCTCTGATACCAATTGTTGGATCGTACCTGGTTAGCTAGAGCTTGGGAACTGGCTGTTAAGCTGTTCCCAAGGCAGCGGAAGAAAATATCGCAAGTATTAAAAGGACAGAGTGAACACAGTTCCTTATAGAGGAACCCCACTACAACCAACTAGTTGTATGGGTAAACTTCTACCTCCGCTTGGAGGATTTTGAATGACTTACTTATATTATTGATTTGTTCCTTAGTTACAAACAGCCAGATTCAAACTTCTCTGTTCCTACGAGTTCTACCTAACTCTAGCAACACTAATGAATCTTCTCAACTTAGTTCCTAAGCGAACAACAATCACTAAATAAGTAACTCAAACCTTACACCGAATCGCAGTTCCCTTTCTCCTGGGAACTTGGCTTCACCGTCGTCGAGATCAGACACTCGCCGTCGGGGACTTCTCTTCTTCTTTCTCTTTCTCTGTTGCGGGTATTTGTGAGTTCTGGGAGAAGTGCTCAGTCCGAGTACTATTCATTTGGCTTTATACTCGAGTGAACTTGGGCTTCAATCGCATCTTTCATTTGTGTCCGAAATGCCCTTTGCTTGATGCCCAAGTTGTACTTTCTTCACATGTGACTTCAATTTGTACTAGGTCAACTTCTTGAAATGATCGGACCGTTGGATCAATCGTGACAGTCTGCTCCTCAGACTGTGCCTTCATCCTGTCCAAGACAGGATCCCGTGATATGCGCTGGTCGGTCCTTGTCTTTACATGTGAGTTCTCATGTCGTGGGAACTGTCCTCTTCAGAGTTCCTTTGAGAGAAACTTTTCATCGTGTAAACCTGTGATTTATGGACATTCATGGGAGTTCCCATTTCTTGGGAACTTTCTTCTTTAAAGTTCCCTTGATGGGAACTCTTCATTATATATTTCTGTGTCCTTTGGTCATTCATTGGAGTTCTTTGCTAAACCTGTGTGCCTTCGAAACACTTGAATAAAACACATTAGTTCCCATATGGTGTTTGTCATTATCAAAACTGGAGAACACTGTCGTTGTTACGATGTTTAGAACCAGAGGTCCCAACACCGTCCCAACACCAACCTTCATTCAATATCAACAACTCTTGTTTTACTTTACCATTCTTTGTCTACACATTCTTCTCATACTCACATGAACATTTTACACACTTCTTTGATAACGAATTCTTTGAAATACACAGGAAAAAAAAATCATTTGTTCCGTTTTTCTCCCCTCTTTAATATAGTCTAATATGAAATGCTAAATAGCTTTTTAGAAGACCGAGATTCAAGTTGACTTCTCATATAAACAGTTATTTCCTTTAAAATTCCCCAAATATTTGTTTATCTGTACAACGAACATTTATATAAGGGTGTAAATAAAATCAAAGATTAAGTTTGATAGGTCATATTTGAGAAGCATGAAACTATGAAACTATGAAAGCTACCATCTACCAAATGAATGTAAAGGCGGACGGACATCTTTTGTTCCTAATGACATCCTTGTGCACTAACTGCTATTGCTAATAATTTAACAAGTAATGCCAACTGATTGAAATTTTGAAATCTAGGATAAATCCATTAACTCCGTAACCAAAGCAAATTAGTAATGACATCTTACGCACTAACTGCCAATAATTTAACCATTAACGCCAACTGATTGAAAATTTGAAATCTAGGATAGATCCATTACCTCCGTAATCAAAGCAAATCACTTTAATAATTAATCAGTCAATTTAGTTGGAATCCTCTATTCATCACCATCAATCATTTCAGTTTTCAGTCGATAATGGAGTATCAATTTTCACTCGATTATGGAGTATTTCTTCACTTTCATAATATTTGTCTTTTTAAAAACCTGCACATTACTTAAAAAAGCCGTCAAAAATACTAATATATCCTCATTAATTACGTACTTTACTTTTCTACTTTATTGAAAATCACTACTAATAACCTATTATAAATTAAAATTACAAGGGCAAATATGTAAAGTAAAGACTAAAATAATTAAAAAAACATATATTATAAAACAAAAAAATTAAAGCTAAAAAGACATATATAATGAAACGGAGGGAGTAGTGTTTTACAAGCCTCCTAGATCAAAAGAGTTAGAAGTGTGCCATAATTCACTTATCTAGAATCTATTACTAATAACTAAAGCGGCAGCCATTTCTGTCATCATATTATGTGACATCATCCCTAAATTAAAATAATAATTTAAAATAGGTTATTGGAATATAAAAATATTAACAAACATAATTGTGTAAGAAAATTATCCCTAAATAAATAATTCAAAAGTTAAAAAATATAAATATCTTTTATTTCTAAGCATGATATTTTTTAACAAATTCATTTAAATATATATATATATATACTAATTTTCTTTTACAAATGATTTATAATTTTTAAAAATAAAAAATATTGATACAACATTTAATAATATTATAGATATATTGAATGATTTGATAATCTAAGTTCACGTATATGAAAAGTAGTAAAAAATATAAATAATATAATATTTAATCTTATCTAATATTTAATTTATCCTTATACAAATATTCTTACTAATCTATTGAATAAAATATTCTCATATTGGAGTATAAAGTTAATATATTCTATGTATCATTGTGGTAATAATACTCTAAATAATCATCTATTTTAAAAAAAAATAGCATGCGCATTTCTAATTATATCAAATTTTATATTATATTTTTTATATTAATATCCTATTTATATTAAGTTTAAAAATAATTTTAAAAATCTAAGTCATTGTTGTTCATGACACGACGTTTATTAATATATTCTAGGTGTCCTCAAATCTATATAGTAATATAAAAATAAGATTTGGTAAATCACATATCGTGCAACTCTTTTTGGGCCCATAGCTTGCAATATTATACAATGACATCCAATTATTATTTGCATTAAATTTTCCTTTTTTATATATTCATGTAACATATTTTAAAAAATATAGTTACGAAAACCATTCAACATTAAAATCTATCTTTAAAAAATCATTCAACGTGAAATTACTTAAAATCATTCAATATATATTATAATCTATCATTAAAAACGCATCATTCAACGTGGAATTAAAAAAAGCTTTAAGGGAATTTAATTGGGAGAAGACCTAAAATAATATAAATAATTTTTTTTGTAAAAATATGTGGTTTGGCCATAATCAACTCGATGGTTTAAAAAAGGTCGACTTTCGAATTTTACATTATGTTAGTTTTTTCTCCAAGTTATACATTTAAAAAAAATCAAATTTTGGTTAAAACATAATTAATTTTTTTCTAAATAAAACTTACATAAATAAAAAAAAAAAAGACAATGTAAATTTATCCGCTTTTACATTAATATTCAAGTTTTTCAAAATATGTTACATGAATATATAAAAAAGAAAAATTTAACGCAAATAATAATTGGACGTCATTGTATAATATTGCAAGCTATGGGCCCAAAAAGAGTTGCACGATATGTGATTTACCAAATCTTATTTTTATATTACTATAGATTTGAGGACACCTAGAATATATTAATAAATGTCGTGTCATGAACAATAATGACTTAGATTTTTAAAATTATTTTTAGACTTAATATAAATAGGATATTAATATAAAAAATATAATATAAAATTTGATATAATTAGAAATGCGCGTGCTATTTTTTTTAAAATAGATGATTATTTAGAGTATTATTACTACAATGATACATAGAATATATTAACTTTATACTCCAATATGAGAATATTTTATTCAATAGATTAGTAAGAATATTTGTATAAGGATAAATTAAATATTAGATAAGATTAAATATTATATTATTTATATTTTTTACTACTTTTCATATACGTGAACTTAGATTATCAAATCATTCAATATATATAATATTATTAAATCTTGTATCAATATTTTTTATTTTTAAAAATTATAAATCATTTGTAAAAGAAAATTAGTATATATATATATATATTAATATATATATTTAAATGAATTTGTTAAAAAATATCATGCTTAGAAATAAAAGATATTTATATTTTTTAACTTTTTAATTATTTATTTAGGGATAATTTTCTTACACAATTATGTTTGTTAATATTTTTATATTCCAATAACCTATTTTAAATTATTATTTTAATTTAGGGATGATGTCACATAATATGATGACAGAAATGGATGCCGCTTTAGTTATTAGTAATAGATTCTAGATAAGTGAATTATGGCACACTTCTAACTCTTTTGATCTAGGAGGCTTGTAAAACACTACTCCCTCCGTTTCATTATATATGTCTTTTTAGCTTTAATTTTTTTGTTTTATAATATATGTTTTTTTAATTATTTTAGTCTTTACTTTACATATTTGCCCTTGTAATTTTAATTTATAATAGGTTATTAGTAGTGATTTTCAATAAAGTAGAAAAGTAAAGTACGTAATTAATGAGGATATATTAGTATTTTTGACGGCTTTTTTAAGTAATGTGCAGGTTTTTAAAACGACAAATATTATGAAAGTGAAGAAATACTCCATAATCGAGTGAAAATTGATACTCCATTATCGAGTGAAAACTGAAATGATTGATGGTGATGAATAGAGGATTCCAACTAAATTGACTGACAGGGGCGGCCCATGGCAGGTGCAAGCTGTGCACCTGCACAGGGCCCCCAAAAATAAAAGGGCCCAAAATTTTTTTACAGCCCATATATAGTTTTTATTATTTGTAAAAATATTAATACCTTATCAATGAACCCTTGTCTTGGAACTAGTCAAAACCAAAAACGCTTATTTACTTCCTTTCTGCAATCCCCAATTCCCAATTTGTACAGATGTACCGCGTGCCCAGCCCTTTGCAATTCTCTATGTTTACTTACTAGCATTTAATTATGGGGTTAAGTCCATCTTTTATTCTCTCAAAGAACTCTTTTCAATTTCAAATTCTTAGATATTATCTATTTTATTCTTTCTCTCTCAAACACTTTCAATCCGATTCAAGTGCTTATCAACCAATTTTGGAGGAGTGGAGATCAGAAAGGCATGTACTTAACTTAATCTCTCCCTTTATGTATATTTTTCTCCCCCCTTTATTTAATCTTAATCTCTTTCTTTATCTACGTTTTTCTCCTCTTTTGTAAGTCTCTTAATTTAAGTTGGATCCAACAATTGTGAATTTGTGCAGATCAATTTAAGTCTTTGGAGATTTGGAGCCACATCCCTTCCCATAATATACGTATTTTTAACTTTAAAGTCTAAACAATCATGTACATAATCAAATTAGTTGTAGATAGATTTGTTTGGAGATAATAAGATTGAATAAATCTTTTCCCCAATTTTCTTGTTATTTTATTTGCACTATATTATAGATTTGGAGATTTGTTCACACTGCACATTATAAATTTTTGTTAATGCGTCAAAAGCTTTGATGTGTTTGTTTATTTACCAAATGTATTATTTTGATATGTGAAATATGCATTTCTCAAAAAAAAAATTATGGTTCCTTTGAAATTCTAGAACAGGGCCCCAAAACACCATTGTCCGCCACTGTTTTTTATTGTACCATCTATAAAACATGATATTAAAAAACTAGAAAAAAAACAAAAGAAAAAAGTGACGTGAACAAAGGAATTCCATTAAAACATATAGGTTGCAAAATCGTGTTTTTTTGGCAAAAGAAAGAGTGTAGGTATTTAAAACGAAGCATGTATTTCAATTAGATAACAAAATTATTATAGTTTTTGGCAATTCTACTTCTTAAAGTTATAATATTTTTGTTTGTGCTTTGATTAATTGAATAAATTGAATATATTTGTTATACCCAATTGTTTAAAAGTTTTAGATCTTGAGCACATTGAAGAAAAAGACGAATTAGTGCCCATACCTTACTTTATAAAAACACTTTTCAAATATGTCTTTTTTTTAAAAGTTGCATTCATACTCAAAACAATAGCACAATTGCCTAAAATAATAACAAAAGTTCCAGTGAACCATACCCTTTTCTATTTTAGAAATTTTTAAGTTAAAATAATTTTCTTTATAATTGAAAATAATAAAATACTAAAATCAATTTTATAGAATTATTAGTTTTAAATTATTTGATTTTTACAATTTAAAGATAATACTAGATTTAAACTAAATTATTATTATTATTATTATTATTATTATTATTATTATTATTATTATTATTATTATTATTATTATTATTATTATTATTATTATTATTATGAGTCTACCACCTAAAAAAAAAATAAAGTATCCCCACTTTCAAGATAATCACCTCAAATATAACTTTTTATTTGTAACCGCCCGTAAAACCCTCTTCATTATCTTAATTTCACCTTATGTTACTTGTCCCGTTAAAAATGTGATAAAGCCAGATGTATAATACATATTAGCCTTAATTTAACTTGTTTACTGCCCATAGCCCATTCCCATTGGATCAAAACCCATACACGAGTGATTATAAGAATAAAACCCCAAATGCTAACCCCAATTCAACTCATTCTCTCAATCCAGCCAATTTCGTTCTCATTTCGCTCCATTTTGTGCTTATCAATTGATACGATGGATTTTATGCAGCGTAATTAGGTATTTTATATGATTTCTGAGTGTTTTAGGCTAGATCAGAGCGTTTAATTGTAAAATCAGTAATGCCTACAGAAGAAGAGTTTTGAAGACAGAAATCTAAGTTTGAGCTGAAGACCCGCTACAAAGCGGCTGCGAGGAAGTGCAAGGAAGAAGACCCGCGAGCGCGGATTCATACCGAGACCGCGGTGATGTCCAAATCCGCGAGGCTAGGTAGCCGTCGTAGCCGCGCCCGCGGCTAAGTACCGCGCTCGCGGTTGCTGGTGTTCCGCGACGCCATCGTTTTCCTTTATTTTATGTTTTATTATATTTTTATTATTAGTTTTTTTTCGGTTGTTTTAGTCTTTATAAGACCTAGTTCGTAAGCAGTTTGGGGAGAGCCTCCTTTTAGTTTTAACCTAGAGATTATTCAGTTTTTATAGAGAACTAAACCTTCTGAGTTTGTTCATACTTTGAAGCTTTGATTTGTAAGATTGTGAGATTTGGTGTTTAATTTCTTTTTCTTGGTTGATAATTATCTCTCTTGTGCTTGAATTCCAATGAATGTGATTGATTTCCCTTAGTCTGATCACCTGATTGAATTTGATTATATTCTATTGCTAGATCTGCGTTTTCTCGTAGTAAAACTTGATCTTAGTAGCAAACTTGATGTTCTAGGACTCGTAGGACTAGATTCATTAAGAAAGAGAGGTATTTGCATGCTTTTGTTAATTATCTCATTGCGATTACAATTTGCATGTATTCAAATTATCCTTGTGCTTCATGCTAATATTGAATTGATCGTTTCATTCAGTATTAAGTATTGCTTGGCTCATAGACCTGCGATTATCCATGATTAGGATTGGAATTAACCAAGAGAATAAAAGAAATTTATTGCAAATCAATGATCAAACAACCATATCAAAGTGGATCTGTATGGATGAATTCGCTTTAATAATCTGATTAACAAATTCAACTTGTTTTCATATTTGTTTTTGCTTGCTTAGTTTTATAGCTTAATTCACAAATCTCATACTTTTATTACTTTCGGTTGGTAAAAGTATTAATTTAGGAGCACGAATTCCCTTGGTTCGACCCCGACTTATCAACTATACTAAGTTGTTAACTAGGGTTTTATCTTTGTCTTGGCATAACGACTTTAGTCCGGTCAAATTTTGGCGCCGTTGCCGTTTAATTCTAAAGTTAGTACTTCTATTGACTATTGTGTGGACCTAATTTATGGTCCACACCCGTTCTACTGACTCAGATTTGCTTCCTTTTGATACAGAAATTGAGAGGACTCTTTTCAGGGTGCGACGTGAGATCTCTCGTCGACTACTATCTGATTAGGAATCTGCTGAATCTGAATCTGAAATCATGGATGAAAGAACTTTAAGGCAATTGACGGCTCCTAATTTGCAACAACGACAGCTTGCTATTGAGTTTCTTGCACTAGCTGACGATGTCCAGTTTGAGCTGAAGTCTGGACTGATTCATCACTTGCCTAAATTCCATGGACTCTTTGGTGAAGATTCCAATAAACATCTCTCTGAATTCCATGTTGTGTGCATAAGTATGAAGCCAAGTAAGGTGACAGAAGATCAAATCAAGTTGAGAGCTTTTCAATTCTCTTTGGAAGGCAATGCAAAAGAATGGCTTCTCTATCTTATTCCAGGCTCCATTACTACATGGGCTCAGATGAAAGCTGCGTTTCTTGAGAAGTATTTCCCTCCCACCAAGCAGACTAGCCTCAAGAAGAGTTTGAGTAATCTTGAGCAACAAGAAGAAGAAAGCATGTATGATTACTATGAGCGCTACAAGAGACTAGTTGCTAGCTGTCCATACCAGGATCTCATATGTTTTATCTATGATGGTCTTTGTGATGAAGATAGAAGGATGGTTAATGCTACCCGTGGTGGAAGCATAATGAACAAAACTGCAAGGGAAGCTTTTGATATTATTGGTGCGCTTGCTGAAGAATCAAGGAGTTTTAGCAAGAGGACTACCACTCGTTCCACTAGATCTGCCAATGATGTTGAGTCTAGCAGTTCTAATAATGCTGAACTCAAGGAACTAAAAGAGATGATGAGGCAGATGATGTTGAAAAGTGAAATCCAACAGGTGAAGGCGTGTGGGGTTTGTGCTGAAACTACTCATTCTACTGATACATGTCCCATTATGCAAGAACCCGCTGAGGTTAACGCTGTAGGTGGATTTGGTCAACCATGGCCTCGGTTTGATCCTTATTCGAACACCTATAACCCAGGATGGGCAGCCCACCCTAATTTTAGGTGGAATCAAAATCCACCTCAACCTGGAGGTCAACAACAGTTCAGACCTTAGAATCCTCCAAGACAACAAGGGCAAGACTCTTATAACTCAAATCCTCCTGAAGATGCAAATAGGAATGCAGACATCAATCAGCTTATCAAAGAGAATCAAGAGACCAAGGCTGCAGTGAAAAATCTCAAAAATCAATTGAGCCAGATTGCAACCATGCTTGGTCGCTTAGAAGCAAGAGACTCAGGGAAACTTCCATCTCAGACTATTAACCCGAAAGAGAATGTGAACGCCATCACATTGAGAAGCGAGAAGGAACTGAATATCGACGTTCCAGCCTGCGGAAACCAGCCGTGCTCGCAGGTAGACAGCCCCGATCGTGGTGCAGAAGATGAAGTGGAAATTGAACATCGGGCAGGAACCGCGACCGCGGAAACTGACCGCGCTCGCGGGTCGCCGCGCCCGCGGTGCCCCTCTCCTACCGATACAGATGATTATGTTCGGCCTTCGTTTCCTTCCCTGGGGTCACAAAAGCTCGTTCCTCCATTCCCCAAGGCATTGAAAGACACTAGGAAGCCGGTGGATGACAAGGAGATCTTTGAAACTTTCATCAATTGCCAAGTAAATATTCCTCTTCTGAATTTAATTAAGATTGTCCCTCAGTTTGCTAAGTTTCTTACAGAGTTATGTACTATTAAGAGCAAACAACAAGAGAAGGGGAAGGTTAAAAAAGTCGCTCTTGTTGAAAATGTGGAGAATGTTTCTTCCATGCTTCAAAGGCAATTGTCTAAGAAGTTTGGAGATCCCGGGAGGTTTACTGTTCCCGTAAGCATTGGTGAGACAAAAGTTGAGCGTGCTATGCTTGACTTGGGAGGGTCTATAAATGTCATGCCACTAAGTATGTATGAGAGGTTAGGTCTAGGGCCATTACAGGATACAAATATTGCTATAGAATTGGCCGATCACTCTAATGTGCATCCGAAAGGATTGGTGGAAGATGTTTTGGTGCAGGTGGACGGTTTGATTTTCCCGACGGACTTCTATGTGATGGAGATAGGTAAAGGGAGATACGACCCTGTTTTACTGTTGGGTCATCCGTTTATGAAGACTGCGTTCGCCGTGATAGATGTTGTCAAGGGTTTGTTGTCAATGGCACATGAGGGCAAGGAGGTCCAGTTTCATATAGATGAGGACTCCTTTTGAGCTGTAAATGATGTCGAGCCAACGACGTTAAACAAAGGCGCTGCTCGGGAGGCAACCCGAGGTGAGTTTCCCTATTCTTTTCTTTTCTTTTATGTCCTTTTTGTTAGTTTAGTTTTTTTTTAGTTTCGTTTTGGTTCTATCGGTCTAACTCGCAAGTTACATTTTCTATCTCGAAGAAATTACGAGCCCGCGGCTGTACCCGCGCCCACGGCCGTACCCGTGCCCACGGCGGATTTCCGCGCTCACGGTACTGTTCCTGCCGGAATTAAGTGTTGTTTTCGAAACAATGAAAATAAAAAAAATGTAATAATAAAAAAAATAAAAGGTTTTCGGGTGAAACCCCCGAAATAAAAGGTTTTCGGGTGAAACCCCCGAGCAAGCCCAAATCATTACCAAACCCTAGCCCAATCTTTCTTTGTCTTGTTCATTATCTCCTCAAAATTCCCATCACCCCTCCTAGCCCCATCAAAAATATCAACACACAAATTTTTTTTTCTTTGTCTTCTTCAGCAACACTCACAAAAACTACAACCCACCACCGCTCCTCCAACCTTCCATCGCGACAACCCCATACCGCACGCGCGGCTACCCACCGGCGACCGCGGTCTACCTCCATCACCTTCGTTTTGCTCTTGGATTTGGTTGGATTAAGGTGTTTGTGCAATTGTGGGAGTAGATTTACTTCGATTAGTACCCTTTCTTGCCTTTGGAGTTGGATTATTACCCTTTGAGAGTCGAATTGCTGTTGTTGGGAAGAATTTGGTTGTTTTGTTCGGCCATTTTTGTTGTTCGAAAGCTTCAGATCTACGTTGAACCAGTCACCACGCCCGCGGCTGATTACCGCGTCTGCGGTTCCCTCCGCCAGCTACCTCGCCCTCGGAAAATTTCCGCGCTCGCGGATCCCTTGACAGCCACCGCGCTCTCGGCTACCTACCGCGCTCGTGGGTGACTCACTTTCGGGTAATTCCTCCTTCGATTCTGTTTCAATTCATTATGGAGTATTTCGGGCTACAGAATCTTAGTGACAAGCAGAAGCAATTATGGGATCGATATGAGGGTCGGAAATTTGTAAGCACTAAATTCTTTGACATTCCGACTCTGATTGATTTAGGACTCCGGGAGTGCACTGAGCAGTTGTTGGCAACTGGGGGTTTGGGTAGATTCAGCACTTTGCCCATTCCGACTTACAGAGGGCTCACCATTGAGTCTTTATCTACATTCTGTTATGTGGATGGTGTGATGACGTTCCATGCATGTGATCGGTTATGTACTGTATCCCGTGAGCAGGCATCTCTTAGTTTTGGGATTATTTCCCCACCTTCTGAAGGGTGGCGGAATATATTGACAAATGAGCGGTTCTTTGACTTTTGGCAGGCACTCACTGGCTTCCCTTTAACACCAATAGAGGGGAGCAGAACAGTAAGATCCCTCATCTTTGTGTGCGCTTGTGCCACAAGGTTCTGGCTATGGCATTTTTGGGTCAAGGAGAGGTTAACAAGGCTTCTGCTCATGATATAAGGATGATTTGGTGCCTATTTCCTTTTCCATATGAGTGTCCTGATTGGTTTGTAGTATTTATAGAGTCAGCAAAGAAATACCCCAAGAGAGCAGGGCTAATTGGATTGGGTGGTATGGTGACTCATTTAGCCACTCGGTTCATTACTATTGAGACGATCGAGGCTCGCTATGGAGGACAAATGACTGATGGTCACACTTATACCCATCAGGCATTGATTAGGGCGGGGTGTTTGAGGGGTTCTGCTGAGATTGGTTGGACTTGGCTTCATGGACATCCTCCTTCGCCTATCTACATCTGCCTAGAGCGTTACCATATGGTAACATTGTGTTTGATTTTCACTTACAGCCTAACGTGGATATTCCTGAGGATGAAGAGGATTATGATGCTGAGGATGATGGTGGGGGTAATTGGGATGATCAGGTTGCGGCGTACTAGTCACAGTATGCTTCTGAGCCGTCTGGTTGGGCTGCTGCGGGCCCATTTTCTTCAGCTGGTTGGGGTGGAGCTAACCCATCTACATCTACTCCTATTGGTTTTCCCTGGACTTTTGAGATGGGTTTTGAGGAGCGGGTGTTGAGTGGATTGGAGCATTTATCGGTGCACCAGAATGCTTTAGGTCGCTCTTTGGATGCACTTACTGAGCATCAGAGACAGGCTGCTATCTTCTTTCAGACTCAGTGGCCAGGTTACCCATCTTTTCCTCCACCAGATCAGCAGTGAGTCTTCTAATTCCCTCTTTTATGCTTTGCTCTATTTTTCTTAGCTTCATTGGGGACAATGAAGAGTTTAAGTATGGGGGAGGGGATTCACTGTTTTGTGATATATGTACAGCTGCATCTTATTTCAGTTATTCGATTCAGTTGCTTTCAGTATAAAAAAAATAAAAAAAGACATATAAATCTTGTGCTGAGCTGAAAACCCGAAAGGGCGGTTCAGGCAAAATTGTAGGTGCTTGGACCAGCATTAGACTGGGGTAATAAGAGGCTAATGAGAGATATGAGCATATGTGAGCACACTTATGAAGAAAAATGAAATGAGTGATTAGGTGAAAACCCGGAAGGGCGCCTAAGTAAAATTGAGTGGAAAAATTGGAGTGTTTAGGATTTCATTCTACTTTGGGGCTTGGGGATTACATTTTAGATGCCGGGTAGATCCTAGGACGCTCTACGATTTTTAGAGCTTGAGAGTTGATTTTATATGTATTTTGGTGAGGTGTGTGGTTGAGCTTTCACGTTTTTGCTCATTGTTTCTCTACATGGGTTCAGGTTGTGAGTTGAGAGTGTTAGAGATTTTTCATATTCCCTCATTGCTTCCTGTGGATCTTTGTTGTATTGTTTGTTAGATTTTGTTTGAGCTTACTCGAAGACGAGCAAGATCTAAGTATGGGGGAATTTGATACGCTGGATTTTATGCAGCGTAATTACGTATTTTTATATGATATATGAGTGTTCTAGGCTAGATCAGAGCGTTTAATTGTAAAATCAGTAATGCCTACAGAAGAAGAGTTTTGAAGACAGAAATCTAAGTTTGAGCTGAAGACCCGCTACAAAGCAGTTGCGAGGAAGTGCAAGGAAGAAGACCCGCGAGCGCGGATTCATACCGAGACCGCGGTGATGTCCAAATCCGCGAGGCTGGGTAGCCGCCGTAGCCGCGCCCGCGGCTGAGTACCGCGCTCGCGGTTGCTGGTGTTTCGCGACGCCATCGTTTTCCTTTATTTTATGTTTTATTATATTTTTATGATTAGTTTTTTTCCGTTTGTTTTAGTCTTTATAAGACCTAGTTCGTAAGCAGTTTGGGGAGAGCCTCCTTTTAGTTTTAACCTAGAGATTATTGAGTTTTTATGGAGAACTAAACCTTCTGAGTTCGTTCATACTTTGAAGCTTTGATTTGTAAGTTTGTGAGATTTGGTATTTAATTTCTTTTTCTTGGTTGATAATTATCTCTCTTGTGCTTGAATTCCTATGAATGTGATTGATTTCTCTTACTCTGATCACCTGATTGAATTTGATTATATTCTATTACTAGATCTGAGTTTTCTCGTAGTAAAACTTGATCTTAGTAGCAAACTTGATGTTCTAGGACTAGTAGGACTAGATTCATTAAGAAAGAGAGGTATTTGCATGCTTTTGTTAATTAGCTCGTTGTGATTACAATTTGCATGTATCCAATTTATCCTTGTGCTTCATGCTAATATTGAATTGATCGTTTCATTCAGTATTAAGTATTGCTTGGCTCGTAGACCTACGATTATCCATGATTAGGATTGGAATTAACCAAAAGAATAAAAGGAATTTATTGCAAATCAATGATCAAACAACCTTATCAAAGTGGATCTGTATGGATGAATTCGCTTTAATAATCTGATTAAAAAATTCAACTTGTTTTCATATTTGTTTTTGCTTGCTTAGTTTTATAGCTTAATTCACAAATCCCATACTTTTATTACTTTCGGTTGGTAAAAGTATTAATTTAGGAGCACGAATTCCCTTGGTTCGACCCCGACTTATCAACTATACTAAGTTGTTAACTAGGGTTTTATCTTTGACTTGGCATAACGACTTTAGTCCGGTCATTAATCGCTTGTCATGCTCGAAAAAGTCCCTCCTAAGTAGCTGATCTTCTAGGTATGTTCATCCAATTTATTCGTTCAATGAACTAGCTTTGTGAAATTGATTCGTGCAAATTGATAATGGAACCTAGGATGTGCGAATTTCGGTATATACAAGTACAAAATGTCTAGATCTAGTTCTACAAGTTATAATTCCCAACCTTGGATGTGCTATTGTGGTTACAAAGTAAGACATTCTACTGCACAAACAGAGAAAAATTGGGGGAGAAGGTTTTTATGGATGTCTACAATATACAACATCTCTGAAATGCAATTATTTTTTGTGGGTGGATGAAGAATATAATGAAAGAGCGGTTGTTGTCATGAAGTGTAACACCCCTTTCTGGCAAATACCTAGGGGTCACAAGGTTGTAGGCCTCACAATGGATCTACCAGAACAAATTGACAACAATCGACTATATTGGACCTTACAACAAAAGCACTGCGAGTAAATTCAACTAAACCATCCAATTTAGAAGTTCAAAAATTCATGTCATAAAACCATATACATGCAAAAGCCAGAAATCTGACAGTCATCACAAAAGGACCCTGTAGCTAGTCTAAGTATCAGACAACTCAACATACTTCAAAAAGGTTCACTGTCAAAGCATAACTACTCAAGTCTAACAAATCCAAAAGACTAAAACGCTAACATCACTCTCCTAGAACCCGTCACATCAAGACCGAGCTCCACCATCTGGAATGCAATCTCTTGGCACATTTCCCAATCCAGAATCCTTACCTAAAACGCCACAAGTTGATCACATAAGTCTACGATCCCGGTATGGGCCAAACAAGTAAATCAAACATGTAACAAAACATTATTGATAAAATAAACTTGCACATATCCATACACTTAAAGGTACACACATAATTACAGTCACAATAGAAGTATAATAGTAGCCAAACAAATATAGTCAAATGTGAAATCATCCAAAGCAATGTCAATAAGGATATTATCAACAAGTAGAAGTATATTACCAAGGCACACATAACCACAACATACATTCTCTTAGGTCATCACTCAAGCATTTTAGACATTTCAAACAAATCCATCAAATACAATAGCAATCCAACATCATCCTCAATAGATGGCACCCTCCAGCCTCTCATCTATGGTGCACGGTCAGGGCGCATCCTATACACGTGCCCATTTCACCCATTCACCCTTCTTTCCTCGGTTAAACCTCTACTAGAGCGTTTGCCAAAACATTTTATTTTATTTTTAGAAGGGGGTCCCTTCCAGCCGCATGGTCATGTCCGGGGGCCTCTTCATCTCCAGCGTACCCACACCCATGACCATACCGGTGGAACCCATTACACGCATAACAAAAACGTTTAAAAGCGATTTTCAATAATTTCAAATATATATATAAGCACGTAATATGGAATCATTCCAAAATAAGGGCTACACATTCAATCTACTCATTCAACACATAATGAGTCGTAAACTAAGTAAGTCGGCAAGCGACTTACCTCGAAGGCGAGACACAAACACGTAGCGGGAGAAAGGAAGTTCGAACAAGTCACACCCGAACGTTATCGATCCTAACAATTCAATAACCGAAACTATAACATTCGAATTACAAGAAGCGAAACACAAGCTTAACGTCCCAATAACTAAAAGGTCTTTCTAAGAGATGATTAATGGCATTATCGATTTTAGGTTCACGACTTACAATTTACCACATAACCCATCTTTGTCACCCGTTCAAATCCAAATTAAGCTATTAATTACTAGCATCCTACCAAAAGTGAAATTTTTTACAAATTTCCAAACCAACCCATCTTTGAATATACTCACGATATACAGATTACACGGATTAATTTATAAATAACAAGGAACACCAACCCAACAACATCACAATACGATTGCAACATTACTTATATAACAATTAATCAAATTCAACAACACTTGTTACAATCATACTCCAATTCATTAGCATTGGAACTTTCGGATGAACTAAAAATCAACCCACCAAATTTTCCATTGATCTCATCACAACAAAACGCCATTAAGTGTCCTATATTTTAATCCACACTGAATGACTCGTCAAAGAGATACACCACACAAAACCCAACTAATTCCCTACTGTAGACCCAAAACACCAGCCAAGACCAACAGGAACAAGATCTTATCAACATTCAAAATTGGCAATCGTGCATATTAATTAGCAAGCATCAGTTTAACACGCTTTATAGACCCAAACACTTTTAAGGCTAGAATTCTTAAGGGAACAACAACAGCAATTTGTAACTCAACTGAACATTACACTATACAGAACAGCAACAGTCTCGACAAGTTCGAATTTAACCGACCGGAAACCTAAATACCAACCCAGACCACCCTTGAACAACAACCTGAATTAAACCCCAAAGCTGCCTTGCACTTACAGTCTAGCGGGTGGATCTTCCGACGCCAACGCCGATGTCGTTCAAGGTGTCGAGCGTCGCTTGAAGAGAAGAGAGTGGCGGTCGTTGAAGCCGACGGCGAACAAAGGCGGTGAACAGAGGCGTCGTCGAAGAGGGGAGATCGTGCGCCAATCTTCCCGAGGAGGCGTTCCGAAGAGGCGACGACGCTTGGCGAACACCAGTGGACGGAGCTCTTGGCCGCAATCGGTCTTCTTCGAGGCTGGCAACGCTCGTAACCGGGCTGCAACCTTCGAAGGGAGGCAGGCAAAAAGGTCGGGTTCGAGAGATGAATAGAAACGAGTAACATGGACGTAAATGGAAGCGATAAACGGAGATAAGGAATGGAGAGCGTGAGGTTGTTGAAGGGTGAGCGGAAAATCAGAGAAGATCGAGAGGGGAGACGAGAATGGAAACCAGAGAGCGAGAGAGGAAGGAAGTGCGACCGCTCTCTTTTGGGGAAGACAATGAACAGTCTCCCAAAATTAGGGATAGAAAGGGTAACGGGCTTGGGCCCTTGTTTGATCATCCAACCCAAAATAAAAATAGGATTGAAAGAGAATTAAATAGGCCCAAAATATAATCATCAGTAGATAAAACTCAAGCCCGAGTATTACATATACCCCCACTTAAAGAAAGTTTCGTCCTTGAAACTTAAGTACAGATAAGTTAATATACGAATAAGAATGGGAGATTGGTTAGTGTGTCACAATTCCCCAACCCAACGTAGGTTCGTCCTCGAACCATTTCCCAAAGACCACTACAACGAAAGTAGAGTATTCATTAAATGAACGAGGTGCTTTCAGAACATATAGTCAACATAGTATCTACTCTAACATGTCAAAGAATCATTGAATTCACATAAGGAACTAAGTAGTCAAACACAGGCAACACTCAACCAAGCAAACTAATCAAGCACACAGTCAGACAACCAAGTGAAACACAATCAAGCAGGTTAAGGTAGTAGATATGATGCAAGAAAAATCTCAAGTACTAACCATTATCCCACAGACTCTATCAACTTAGAGTATAACTCTGGGTAGCTCTCTTGCATACTTGCCTCGGTCTCCCAAGTAGCCTCCTCAACTCCACGCCTAGACCATTGCACTAAGACTAAAGGAATCTCCTTGTTTCGTAGTTTCTTTATTCGACGATCCAAGATAGCTATCGGTTGTTCAACAAAAGTATGATCTGGTTTGATTCTCAACTCTTCATAACTAAGCTTGTGGTTAGGATCGGGAATGTATTGCCTTAGTTGAGACACATGAAACACTGGATGAACTCCCTCTAGGGATGGAGGAAGTGCCAAGCGATAAGCTAACTCTCCAACCCTTTCTAAGATCTCAAAAGGTCCTACGTAGCGAGGAATCAACTTCCCTTTAATTCTGAATCTCCGTACCCCTCGAGTAGGCGAAACCCTTCAACCACACATGTGCACCAACATCAAATTCTAAGGGCCGCCTTCGTTTAATAGCATAGGATTTCTGACGACTCTGAGCAACTAACATGCGTTCTTTTATCAAAGCAACTTTATCAACTGTCTCTTGGATCACTTGGGGTATCTCTCCCACTTTGTTAGAGGGTTCATCCCAACAAAGTGGCATTCGACACTTTCGACCATACAACGCCTCATAAGGAGCCATTTGAATCGAGGCGTGCCAACTGTTATTATATGCGAATTCCACCAACTCTAAATTCTCTGATCAACCACCACCCCAGTCTAGGACACAAGCTCTTAGCATATCTTCAAGCGTTTGAATCGTCCTCTCTGACTGTCCATCTGCTTGCGGGTGGTAAGCTATCGTGAAATGCAGTCTTGTACCCAACGCTTGGTGCACCTAATGCCAGAATTTTGATGTAAAACGACCATCTTGGTCGGATACAATTGTTTTTGGTACTCCATGTATCTCACTATCTGCCTTACACACACATCCACTAGTTTAGGAACCGGCCACGCCTCCCTAATCGGAAGGAAACATACCGTCTTCATCAATCTATCCACTACTACCCAGATGGCATCATGACCTCGACTGATGCGTAAACCTATGACGAAGTCCATAGATATGTCTTCCCACTTCCATTCTAGAATGGAGAGGGGTTGGAGCATCCCTCCCGGTCTCTGGTGTTCTATCTTAACTTGTTGACAAATCTGGCATCGTGCTACAAACTTGGCCACATCAGGTTTCAGGCCATCCCACCAGTAATGTTGCTTGAGGTCTTTGTACATCTTACTTGCTCCTGGATGTATGGAGTAGAGCGTAGCATGGGCCTCTTGAAGGATTTTCTGTCTCAGCTCTTGATCTCGAGGAATGCATACTCTCCCATTCAACCTCAAGATCCCATCTTCTCGAATTTCAAACCCGGGTGGTTCACCTTGACGAACCTTTTGACACAAGTCCTGAATCATCAAGCAAGTCCCTTGCTTTTGACGGATCTCTTCTATCAAGCTAGGTTGACAATCCAAGGAGCACAAACCTTGATATCTTTGAATCCATACTTCAATCCCGTTTCTTATCAAATCCCTTTGCAAAGCGGGTTGAGCAATCAAGTGAGACAACATCTTCTACTGGGATGATTTCCTACTGAGTGCGTCAACGACGACATTTGCCTTGCCTGGGTGATAAAGGATCTCCAGATCATTATCCTTAATCAATTCAATCCATCTGCGTTGCCTCATATTGAGTTCTCGCTGAGTGAAAATGTACTTGAGGCTCTTGTGATCCGTCAAAATTTGGCAAGTTGTCCCATATAGATAGTGTCGCCAAATCTTCAAAGCGTGGATCACAGCCGCTAACTCTAGGTCGTGTGTCGGGTAATTTAGCTCATGAGTCTTAAGTTGTCTAGAAGCATAAGCAATCACCCGATCCTTCTGCATTAACACAGAACCCAAGCCAAGTTTCGACGCATCACTGTAGACCACATATCCTTCTGAGCCTTGAGGAAGTGCTAAGATGGGCGCAGAAGTTAGCCTTCTTTTCAACTCTTCAAAGATTCTCTGGCAAGCTTCTGTCCATATGAACTTGGTAGTCTTACGGAGTAAGTTGGTCAAAGGTTGAGCTATCTTTGAGAAACCTTCGACAAACCTCCTGTAATATCCTGCTAGTCCCAAGAAACTGCGTACTTCCTTTACATTCTTGGGAGGTTGCCAAGATGCTACGCTTTCAATCTACATTGGATCAACTTTCACTCCATCCGCAGAGACGACATGCCCTAGGAATGTGACCTCGGGCAACCAGAATTCGCACTTTGAAAGCTTGGCAAATAAACGTTGTTGTCTTAAAACTCCCAACACAACCCTTAGATGATTAGCATGCTCATCTTGGCTCCGAGAGTAAACCAAGATGTCATCAATGAACACTACCACAAATTGGACCAAGTATTCAATAAAAATCTTGTTCATCAACTCCATGAACATTGCTGGAGCATTTGTCAAGCCAAACGGCATCACTACAAACTCGTAGTGCTCGTATCGTGTCCGGAATGCTGTCTTTGGGATGTCTTCATTGTAACACCCCTATTTTACAACATTGGGTGTTACCGCCAGTGACTTCGGACTTTACCGTCCAAAGTCACCCAAGGCTTTTAGAATGATATAGAACATTATTAAAGCGGAAATAAGCATAATTCATAAAATAGAAAAGATGCTCCCGAAGGAGACTTGGTTCTTACAAACGTCTTACATTGTCTTCATAATTAAAGTTCTTAAAATCAAATCACGAAAACATCTTGTTCAGTCAATACAACGATATTAAACCAAAAGGAAATGATAAAAACATCTTGACGGATCCTTGACCTTCCTTCACTTCACTTCGCCTTACACCTTGCTCGGGTTCCTGGTTTCTGACATAATTCGCGAGGGGCGATAGAATGCCAGACAAAAATGCGGAAAAGAAGAATTAGTCTAGGAGACTAAGCAAGCGGGAATGGAACTTCCCAAGGTATTTCGGTAACTTTAATTATTTTCGAGGGAAATAATAAGGTTGTGTTTATGAATGGGCTATATGATAAGGCTTGTGTATGTGGAGTTTTCATGGTTCACAGAAGAGTATATCTTAGACTAAGATAACTCAATAAGCAATGGAAGAGCTACTAGATTGTAGACTTCTTTAGGATTTTAAAAGTATGTTGGGAACGTTTATTAATTAATACAAGTGAAAACCTCTCGCGCCCTGAGCGGACCGAGAGCCGGATCGATCATTTGAGACCGGTCCGGTTTTGGTATCTTAAATGTGCATTGGCACTTATCTTATATAGTGACGAAAGATTCTCGACTTTGTTAATGATTTTTAATAGAGAGTGGTGGGACACGGATAATCCGAGCCACCCGAGGGAGAACTTCAATTTCCCGGCACTTAGCTAGAGTGCGCACATCCCTCCTTGCAATCGGAGCGGATGGAGATCATGATCCCGAAAGTCGTATGGACGTACGACTTAGTAAGGTTATATAGAGGTGTCGGCTATCCCGCACCCCTTTCTAGTTTATTCAAAGTAAATCTCTGAGCGAGACCACAAGCAATCAAGATAATAACCATACTAGCATATATAGTCCTATTACGAGAATATAAAACAACTATGCTAACAGTGAGTCGTTATATCTAGCATTCGATATTTCCTAGGTTCATTTATACTTAAGCACACAAGTTGTTCCCAACATCGAGAATTTTTACGGAATGATCCACTTGCCTTAGCGTACGATTCTAACGAACGAGCTTTGACGAACTTATGCGATTCCCGACTACGAGCGAGGATTCCGACCTATCGACACGGAAATTTGCGAAAGGCTTAAGTCGTGATTTTCCTCCCAAAGTTTGGATTATCTCTTATAATATTTTATAAGAGAGTTTGAGATTCTAAATTATTAGAATAATAATTTAGAAAGTTATTTTCCTTAAAATAATAATATTCCTTTATTATTATTTTGGTCTTGTAATATCCTTATTATTCCATAAAACCTTTATTAAAATAATTATTAAAATAATCCTTTTTACTTATTTATATTAATCAACTATTACTTTTAAATTTCCAATTATTCTTGGATGGACCTTAGAATATTATCACCCTTATCTAGAATACTTTATTAATAATATTTTATTGATAGGATTGCATTTACTTACATAATTCACATTAGATAAAGTTGTCATACTATAATCCTCTTTTCATGGAAGTTTCCATAATTAGGAATTTCCATTTTCTTTATAAAGTAACTTACTTAAACTAGCATGTATTAAATTAATCCTATTTATTTTATTCTTATGGTCCTTTTACCTTATAAAGTTTATAAATATCTTTGATCATAGAGTTTAATATCCTCATGTTTTGTAAAAATATAAACATGGCTTATAAAATATCTTTCCTCATATATATAGATTATTAAAATATTCATAGTTTATAAGAATAATATCTTTTCTATATCTAGAAGATTTCTTACAAGTCAACTTTAGGTTACATAAAATCCTAGAATATTTATAATATTCTATTTAATATATTTAATCTAGACTTATGTCTTGTACCAAAATCTCTACACTCTAATAAAGTAATATTTTTCTTATGGATGACTTTAGTAATATTTTCATTAATTAATATTATATTTCCCTAAAATCATATCCAAGATCAACTATAGTCTATGGTTACAAGTTTTGAACAATAGTTCTTTCATTATGTTTTTCTTCATTTTATTTCTATAGTATGTCATGAATATACTAACATCACCATTATCTAGTATCATAAATCGATCTAGTTTATTTTATAATCACATTTAAATACTTAATAAAAATTCCTATTTGTAGTAGCTTTACACCTAGAGGTACACCATTTATGTTCTATTAGCTAATGGATAAAACTTAATCTTTATTATTAAAATTACCTAATATGATATCACCCATAATCAAGACATGCAATAACTTTTATCTACTAGGGACTTTGTTATAAATTTCATATATGAATGATAATAGTACTACCATTTTTTTCTAGATAATGATTTTATTTAATCATCCTTTTATTTATAAGACCATATAAAGGGATACTATCTTTTAGTCTAAGGCATGCATAAAATTTCTAAAGTTCTATTTGATCTTAGAGATGATCAAATTCATTATAAATTTGGTATGCTACAATATTTTATAAAATCTATTTATACTTCTAATAATTACAACAAAAATTGATCTAATTGTTTATAGTCTTAAGTTACCAAGGTAAAACAAAATTGTTTCTAGCTTTCAACTAACAAGATCTCCCTCGCATATTTTTACTCCTTAATTTACTTAAATACTTTCTAACAATTTATAAAAGCCTTATAATTTAAACATACATAAATTGGATAATTATAAATTAGGATAGAATTATACTTTGAGTATTCTGTAAATTACAGAACACTGGAGAAAGGCAGAGGAGGAGGACCGGCGGCAGGGGCGGCGCGGCCAGGGGCTCTGGCGAGGCTCGGCGGCGTGCTGGTGGCGCGGCGATCGGCTGGTGGTCCGGCCGGTGGCTCCAAAGGGAAGAAGAGGAATTTTGATGGTGTTGTTGTGGTGTTTTAATGGAGAAAATTATCCTAGAGAGTGGCTGATTTTTTTGAGGATCACTGGTGCTTTTGTTTGGAAGAGGAATGAGAGTGTGAGTGTGTGAGAAAAAGGATGAATAGGAGCCTATTTATAGTCAAGTTGGGTGAGGCCATGGATCCAAGTCATGGAGGACTCACCAATGGTGGTGGAGGAAGTGATCACCCATTGGTCTTTGGTGTGCTTCTTCCATGGTGATGAGAGGTGAGGTCACAAGGGTGGTCAAGCAAGCAAGAGGGGGGTGGAGGAGTGATGAGGTATTTTCGGTGGACGTTATACCTATCAAAGAAAACCTAACTTAACCAACTCAGTAGAGCGGTAAGCAAGGGTCGATCCCACAGAGACTCGTGTAAATGTGTTATTGCTTAAGTGCCAAGTAACTAATATGGGGGGTTTTATGATTTGAATCCTAATCTAAGATGCAGAATAAAACTAACTATGAATGCAAAATTTGATTGTAAATATGTGAGAGAAATATGTTCAACTAGTTAAATCCATCATAGATATGCTTATTGATCATTGATTCTTTCGATTCTCAATTCCCTTGAATAATCTATTGTGGATTATACTCCTACTAAGGATTATGACCCAAACTTCATAAATAGTTGAAAGAACTAACAGTCTAAACAACCCTAATCATTTAACAACCTAAAACAACGTCTAGATTCAATTAAACGACAGCTTTACGAATCAAGTTATCAATAGAAACAAACGCTTAGAGCAAACAGACATCTAAATAATTTGTGGATTTATTCCCCTCTACAACTGAATAGCCCAAACGGGTCTAAACAATTATAGGTTCTACTTTATCTAATCAACCCCGAACGGGCATCAATCAGATTAGTTGTAAATTAACCTAGAAATTCTATTAGGTAGCTAATCTAACAAAACCCTAGAATAATTCTGATTCAATTAAGCACAGGGAATAAAACCTATTCAAGTTGATGAGAATCAATCAAACCTCACAATAATTATGCAATCTATGATTTAAATAACTAGTCAAACACAAAAGATTTAGCAATGCATAATTAAATTAAAATCAAACTTACAAAGGTTCAAAGGTTCTTCCTTGAGAGAAAACCCTAGCCTCCAAAAGTTGATCAAAAGTTATGACAAATAAAACTAACATAAAAGTATTTATATGCTCCTAAAAATATTCCTCATAAAATATATCAATCCATACAAACTCGGATAACATAAGCCCAAATAACCAAAGACCAAAGCCCAAAACCAAATCTCGGCCCAAACTCTTGCTCGCTGAAAAAATCCGATTGCGCGGGATCGACATGGGAAAGCGCGGCCGCGCATTTTCCCTCCCCGCACAATTGGCCACCAGTTAAGAATGCGCGGGTTCAATTGCTCGGCTTCAATCCGAGCACTTGGCTTGTGCTTGGCTTGTCTTCTTCCTTGCTTTGGCTCTTCTCCTAGCATGTCCTAGCTTCATTAGCCTCTTTTGCCTCGTCCATCACCACCATGATCCATCTGTACTCGCCCCGCTGTTGCTCCTGAACCTAAAAACTTGTAAAACCGAGCAAACCAGCGCATAATACCCGATAACACAAAAACCTAAAAACTACATAAAAACTAACCTAAAACTAACTAAAACATATATAAAACATGCATCTTAACTATTCCTATATGCTAGCTATCAAGGAGGCATGCAATGGGTGCTTTTCAAATCAACATACATCAATCAGACTTTAGTCTGATGTTCAAATTGGAAGAAGGAGTTTATTTGATATAAGAGGAAAAGGTTGGGCTAAGTGAACAAGAAATTGCAATTGGTCTAGCGGAATTGGAGAGGGCGTGTGAGGGTAGAGTGCAAGAGATCTCGGGTTCAAATCCCGGCTCTTGCATTCTTTTTACAAAGCTAGTAAATTGCATTTTTAGGCCTTTGTGTAATTTATTTTATGGAATAAATTCAATTTCTAAAAGACCTTATTTTTATCTAATGCTCTTCTTATTAATTTACCTCACTTTAATAATCTATGCCCCTCAAGTTAATTTTATTGAATTTCCATCTATTTTAATTTTCTTGATAAGCTCTTTTAAAAGAGATAATAGAAGTTAATTTGATATTTAGAAATTCTCATTTTTAATTTAGAGAAAAGAAAATAATTTATTATAATAAATATTATATTATATTAATTTTAAAATGTTGGAATATCGGGGATATTACATTCATCTCGAATTCTCAATTGATGATAGCCAGACCTCAAATCAATTTTGGAAAACACTACGGCTCCTTGGAACTGGTCTAGCAAATCATCGATACGGGGAAGTGGATACTTGTTCTTGATAGTTATTCGGTTGAGTTCCCTGTAATCAATGCACAACCTCATTGATCCATCCTTGTTTCTTACAAAAAGTACCGGAGCACCCCAAGGTGATGCACTTGGTCGAATGAAGCCTTTTTCTGCCAACTCTTCAAGTTGCTTTTTCAACTCTTGCATCTCTACTGGCGCCATACGATAAGGAGCTCGTGATACAGGTCTTGCCCCCGGCTCTAACTCAATGCTGAAATCTACCTCTCTGTGAGGCGGAAGCCCTGGCAACTCCTTAGGAAATACATCTTTGAATTCTCGCACGACAGGAATGTCCTCAATTCTCGGACTATCCTTGGTTTCTTAAAGGGCATAGCACCAGTATCTTACACAACCTTCATTCAACAACTTGGCAGCTTTCATAGCACTAATCATAGTTCCAGACTTTTTAGGGTCATGTCCCCAAAACACATGTTGAGTTCCGTCATTAGCGGTTATTGTCACTGTACGACTATTAATATCTAAAACTGCTTTGTATCTAGTCATCCAATCCATACCTAGAATTACATCATCATTTGGCAAGGCCATGACGATGAAATCTGTAAGCCAGTCCTTATCTCCAATGCGAATTGGACATTGAAGGATCTCTTTATCCCCACTTATCTTACTACCATCCGGCAAACCCACCATAAAAGGAGTACCCACAGAACATGTCAAATGCAATCTATCTACGCATGCAGTTGCAATAAAAGAATGAGTAGCACCAGTATCAAAAAGAATCTTAACAGGATCAGATCGAATCCAAATCGTACATGTAGCTGTCGGAGCATTTGGATCTTCAGCTCTTCTCATCTCGAACACACGAGGTGGGTGGTTGGCTCCAGGACCCCCAACTGTGCTACCACGACCTCTACCACGACCTTGACTTGGAGTAACATAAGTCTGAGGGGTAGGTTGTGATCGAACTCCTCCAGTTGGCCTAGAAGCAGGTGAGGACCCCTGAGAAGGAGCAACCCCTTTGTTGCGATAGAAGTCAGCACGGTGACCCTTTTCTCCACAAGTAAAGCAAGTTATCAATGGTCGGGGACAAGCACTCCTCAAATGATTATGGCTTCCACAGTTGAAGCACTGCTTTTGTCCCATTGCACCACCCGACCGTTGAGATGGGCCTTGTTGGTTCTGCCTCATGCCCGAGTTGTTACCTCCCTGAGGCATGGAACTCGGCCTCCCATCTCCCTTGAATCCTATTGCGGTCTTTTGCCTCTTACCACTACCTTGGGTGACATCAGATCGCTTGTAAGTTGGGTGTGCCATCTCGTAAGCCATTGCCTTGTTCTGGTACTCTCTCAAGGTAGAGCATTCGAACCCAGCTACATACTGCCTAATCTCTAGTCTCATCCTCTTAGCAAAAGCATGAATGCGTTGCTTCTTTGTGGTCACAGTGTCAGCCACATAAGTTAAATCTCTCTGAAACTTCAGGGCAACTTCTGCCATTGAAATGTTCTTGGGCTTTGCATCAGCAAACTCTTGAGCTCGAGAGTCCCTTAAAGCAGCAAGCAGAACTCATCAATCAACATCTTAGAAAATTCTTCAAAGTTCACTTCGTGGTCCAAAATCTGCAGAGACCACCAATCAAAAGCATTATCTCGAAGCAAGCTCTGAGCTAGCGACACCTTTCGATCCTCTGGTGCCCTGATCGTGTTGAGAGCTGAAGTGACTTGCCTCAACCACAACTCCACGTCTTTCCCATGAGCTCCATTGAAAAACGGAAGTTTCATGTAACTGAACTCACGGAGCCACTTGTCAGGTCCGGAGTCTTAACGACCCCTTTCAACTCGAACTGACTCTTCAGATACTTGTTGAACGGGTTGGGGCGGTCTCTGAATATCCGGCACCCTAGCTGGGGTGCAAGTGGAACTGACATCCTAGAATGGGGCGCTCTCACAACGGAGCCTTGAGGGTTTGGTACCCTTGAACCAAACAGATGGGAAGCAGCAGCGGTAGGGTTTGGTGCTTGACCACCCCCAAAAAGAACTTGCAAAAAGGACAAAACTTGTTCTTGGACCAAAGACTGTAGTCTAGGTGGACCAGTGGGAGGTGCCTCTGTAGCTGGAGCAACTGGCGGCTCTTGAACATTGACATTAGCTTCAGACCTAGGCCTTACAGGCTCTTGGCCTCCAAATCTAGCATTACTTAGCGCGACATCAGATCGATCATCACCTAGTCCCTGATTAGCATTTCTGACTGGTCCCAAAATCTCTGCAGTTCCCTCAGCCAAGGGATTAACACGAGGCTCAACAGTAACTCCTCTTCCTCTACCCCTAGGTCTTCCTCTACCTCTACCTCTTGCAATTACTAAGTGATACCTAAACATAATAAGTCACTTAGATTTTTACAAGTAATAATTGTAATTAAACAAACAAATTGCTTACAGAGATTCTTCCCAGATGATGTAGCGGTCTCGACGTGTTTCCCTACCTAAAATGCAGCATGCCTAAGAAAAGGGTTTTAAATTTTGCATAACTATAAATTGGACCTCACGAGCTCTTTTGTTAGGACCTAGTGCCCTGGTTGCCAACTTGGCTCTGATACCAATCTGTAACACCCCTTTCTGGCAAATACCTAGGGGTCACAAGGTTGTAGGCCTCACAATGGGTCTACCAGAACAAACTGACAACAATCGACTATATTGGACCTTGCAACAAAAGCACTGCGAGTAAATTAAACTAAACCATCCAATTTAGAAGTTCAAAAATTCATGTCATAAAACCATATGCATGCAAAAGCCAGAAATCTGACAGTCATGACAAAAGGACCATGTAGCTAGTCTAAGCATCAGACAACTCAACATACTTCAAAAAGGTTCACTGTCAAAGCATAACTACTCAAGTCTAACAAATCCAAAAGACTAAAACGCTAACATCACTCTCCTAGAACCCGTCACGTCAAGACCGAGCTCCACCATCTGGAATGCAATCTCTTGGCACATTTCCCAAGCCGAAATCCTTACCTAAAACGCCACAAGTTGATCACATTAGTCTACGATCCCGGTATGGGCCAAACAAGTAAATCAAACATGTAACAAAACATTTTTAATAAAATAAACTTGCACATATCCATATACTTAAAGGTACACACACAATTACAGTCACAATAGAAGTATAATAGTAGCCAAACAAATATAGTCAAATGTGAAATCATCCAAAGCAATGTCAATAAGGATATTAGCAACAAGTAGAAGTATATTACCAAGGCACACATAACCACAACATACATTCTCTTAGGTCATCACTCAAGCATTTTAGACATTTCAAACAAATCCATCAAATACAATAGCAATCCAACGTCATCCTCAATAGATGGCACCCTCCGGCCTCTCATCTATGGCACACGGTCAGGGCGCATCCTATACACGTGCCCATTTCCCCCATTCACACTTCTTTCCCCGACTAAACCTCTACTAGAGCGTTTGCCAAAACATTTTATTTTATTTTTAGAAGGGGTCCCTTCCAGCCGCATGGTCATGCCCGGGGGCCTCTTCATCTCCAGCGTACCCACACCCATGACCATATCGGTGGAACCCATTACACGCATAACGAAAACGTTTAAAAGCGATTTTCAATAATTTCAAATATATATATAAGCACGTAATATGGAATCATTCCAAAATAAGGGCTACACATTTCAATCTACTCATTCAACACATAACGAGTCGTAAACTAGTAAGTCGGCAAGCGACTTACCTCGAAGGCGAGACACAAACACGTATCGGGAGAAAGGAAGCTCAAACAAGTCACACACGAACGTTATCGAATCCTAACAATTCAATAACTGAAACTATAACATTCGAATTACGAGAAGCGAAACACAAGCTTAACGTCCCAAAAACTAAAAGGTCTTTCTAAGTGATGATTAATGGCATTATCGATTTTAGGTTCACGACTTACAATTTACCACATAACCCATCTTTGTCACCCGTTCAAATCCAAATTAAGCTATTAATTACTAGCATCCTACCAAAAGTGACATTTTTTACAATTTTCCAAACCAACCCATCTTTGAATATACTCACGATATACAGATTACACGGATTGATTTATAAATAACAAGGAACGCCAACCCAACAACATCACAATAAGATTACAACATTACTTATATAACAATTAATCAAATTCAACAACACTTGTTACAATCATACTCCAATTCAATAGCTTTGGAACTTTCGGATGAACTAAAAATCAGCCCACCAAACTTTCCATTGATCTCACCACCACAAAACGCCATTAAGTGTCCTATATTTTAATCCACACTGAATGACTCGTCAAAGAGATACACCACACAAAACCCAACTAATCTCCTACTGTAGACCCAAAACACCATCCAAGACCAACAGGAACAAGATCTTATCAACATTCAAAATTGGCAATCGTGCATATTAATTAGCAAGCATCAGTTTAACACGCTTTATAGACCCAAACACTTTTAAGGCTAGAATTCTTAAGGGAACAACAACATCAATTTGTAACTCAACTGAACATTACACTATACACAACAGCAACAGTCTCGACAAGTTCGAATTTAACCGATCGGAAACTTAAATACCAACCCAAACCACCCTTGAACAACAACCTGAATTAAACCATAAAGTTGCGTTGCACTTACAGTCTAGAGGTCGGATCTTCCGACGCCAACGCCGATGTCGTTCAAGGTGTCGATCGTCGCTTGAAGAGAAGAGGGTGGCGGTCGTTGAAGCCGACGGCGAACAACAACGGTGAACGATGGTGTCGTCGAAGAGGGGAGGTCGCGCGCCAATCTTCCCAAGGAGGCGTTCCGAAGAGGCGACGACGCTCAACGAACACCAGTGGACGGAGCTCTTGGCCGCAATCGGTCTTCTACGAGGATGGCAACGCTCGTCACCGGGCTGCAACTTTCGAAGGGAGGCGGGCAAAAAGGTCGGGTTCGAGAGATGAATAGAAACGAGTAACAAGGACGGAAATGGAGGCGATAAACGGAGATGAGGAATGGAAAGCGTGAGGTGGTTGACGGGTGAGCGGAAAATCAGAGAAGATCGAGAGGGGAGACGAGAATGGAAACCAGAGAGCGAGAGAGGAATGAAGTGCGGCCGCTCTCTTTCGGGGAAGACAATGAACAGTCTCCCAAAATTAGGGATAGAAAGGGTAACGGGCTTGGGCCCTTGTTTGATCATCCAACCCAAAATAAAAATAGGATTGAAAGAGAATTAAATGGGCCCAAAATATAATCATCAGTAGATAAAACTCAAGCCCGAGTATTAAATGAAGAGCCTCATAAAGGATAAAGAGAAGCTCGAAGAGGACAACATGAAATTGCATGAATCACTTGATTTACATTTAACTCAATTGGAGAAATCAGGACATGAACTTGAGGCTTCAAAATCATCAATTGATAGGTTGAAGGAGGAGAAGGAATCATACAAATTAGACTCAAAAACTATGTTGTTGAAGTTCAAGGCACGTGATAAAAAAATTTGTTTTTATGCTATGTTTTATGACAACTGCAATGTTGTTGAATGTGGTAATTTTGAAGTACTGAATTTGACATTTTCCTTTAAGTATGTTGTGTCTTTGATAATCTATCTTGTCATTTCCATGAATTATGTATATTGACAATCTATCTTGCCATTCTGAAGTAATTCATATCTCCTTCTTGAGACTTGATTGAAGTATGGTCATGCTATTTCCAAGTTTTTAATGTCATTGAGAATTTGTCTTGCTATCTATAGCGTTTTTTTTAAAATGATGAACATGTATGGTCAATAACTAGATAAGATAGAGAATTTGATCAATAATTAGATAAGATGACCAGCCACAATATTCTTGAATGTCAGGCTAACATCCTTAATTCTCATACCATAAACCACATAACAAGTTGCAAGAGGCTAAAATGTCTTTGAACAAGTGGCTATAATGCCTTGACTGTCACATGTAAAATCATCTAACCAAAAGTAGACACACTAATTGTCTCTTAATTTACAAACGACAAATTGGTCTACCATGAATAAGCTAAGATATGGCATTCATGCCACGTTTCCTAGGTGAATGCCTAAGGACTAGTGCAATTGCATCTTTACTTGGAATCTCTTGCACCTTGTCCTTAAAACATTTAAAAGTAAGCCTCTTTCACTTTGAGAATGTTGTCCTTGTTGCTATTGAGGGGTGCCTTGACTTCATACAAATTGTGATCCTTGACTTCTTCTTAATGTTTCAAACGACTACACATGATTAACAAGCACTTAAGTAAGCTTGAAGTAGATAAAATTGATAAATTATGTGAGTGCATTTATGTGTGGCATGTATGGAGTACTTGAAAACAAATCACTTAAACTCTTGAAACCTTTAGAATCTTCAATAGCTTCCTCATCATCTAACACAACATCATCACTAGTGGACTCCTACAAAGTGATTGTATCCCCAAAATCATCCATCGAAGCATCTACATTCGACTCAAACAGGTCATCATCTTCATCCTCAATTTTAGTAAAGTCCCCAAAATCATCCTCAGTTTTAGTGAAGTCATCTTTATATATATATATAGAGAGAGAGGTAGGTTCTATATAGAACAATCTCCTATAGAGAACAAGAGAACAAATATAGGCCATTGGATGAGTATGGAATGGATGGTGGGATTTGTATCTACAATAGAAAAAATAGGAAAATAGGAAAAAACCAAAAATAGGAGAGATATTCTCCCCATGATTTACTCCATCCTAACTACCATAATTAAATCTTGGTTTTGATTTTGGAAAAATCCTCCATTGTGTAACATGAATATTTTGCGTTGGAGACCTGCTCGCAGGAACTGCTCCCGCAACCACCTCCAAAACCGATCCCGCAACCACCTCCGACCGGCGACCGGCCACCACGGTAGAAACGATCCCGCAATTCCGGCGAATTCCGGCCACCACGAACCACCACGTCGGAACTGCTCGCTGCTCGCTGAAACCGAACCACCACGTCGGAACTGCTCGCTGGAGAATTTCGGCCACCACGAACCACCATGTCGAGCAACCGTCGATCCCCTTCACTCGAAAATCATTAATCGGTAAGCAATTTCGGCGAATTAATTCAAAAATCCCACATTGCTATTGATTGATGTTAATTGCTAAGATGTATTGTTGTTCTTGATATTCAACAGGAAGACGATTCAAAAGGGTGAATAAATCAATCAGAATTTTAGTATATACTATCGTCGTCAAAAATTATGGCATCAGGTAATGTTGTATATAATATATTCATTATGTATATGATTGATTTGTTTTAGTATATGTTGTAAATTTACGTGTTAATTGTTTAGGAGACCTAACCCTACAGATTCTTTGTATACATACAATGTAATATTGTATATAACAAATTGCTATATGTATATACAAAATTGGTATGGCTGGATACTATTTGCAATATTGTATGTACAATTAATGAAAACATGTCTATTACATGTACAATTTGAATTATGTATACATTTATTATTAGCGCATATACATATAATTCATAGTTAATATACATGAGTTATTTATAAACTATTTTTAATTTAAATTATACATGTATACATGATTATGTGGTCTATATACATGATTATTAGACATGTATACATGGATTTGACATTAGTTTTTTATGCAGATATCTCAAGTAGAGCGAATTGTCAACATATTTTTGATTTCCATACTTCGAACATTGGGGTTTAAGCGATCGAAGATTAGTGGCAATATTGAACATTAGATCTTATGTTGTATCTATACACCTTTTTTTTGGTTCATTATGTAATATTTATTTTTTTGTTATACCGATACAAAATGATAATCATGTATATATAGTTGAATTCACGTATATGCTCTCATTTACTTATGTATACACATTTAAAGTCATGAATGCAATTCATAATTTCGCGTGAAAATACCAATGCACTAGTATCATGAATATAAGAATCATGTTCTTGTATATACTTTTACGTTCTTATGTATACATTCAAAATTTGAATAGAATCAATAAAAGAGGATTGTATGATCATTATAATATCATGTACATAACAATTAAAATCTTGTATATGAGCAACTAGTTTCATATACAATTATGAATCAGGTTATGAGCAACTGTATATAACAATTAAGAATCATGTATATAACCATTTGATTTCTTGTATACAATTCTGTTAGATTTAGCGCCGGATTTAAATTTAATTGTTAAATTCCTATAATTACGGGATTTTATAATTTTTTGAAATAAAAATGGAAATTAATGTAATCAATGGGATCAAATTCGAGATTTTTAAAAAATCCGAAAATTGGGTCAAATTCAATGGAAAGTAATGTAATCATGTATATAACCACCCCCATAACCCACCTTCCTTTTGTGATTTTTCAATAAATCCGAAAATTCCTTTATTGTTCCTATAATTAAGGACATGATTTATTGTTTGAAATTTGGCCAAATTCGAGATTTAATCTAAGCCATCCAATCGAATCCCATCCAATGGCCTATATGTGTTCTCTTGTTCTATCATATTTAAGTGTTCTCTATAGAACATCTATATATCTATAATTAGATTGGGGATCAAATGAGAACAATTCTTATCATAAGAAATGAGAACAACTCTCATCCGTTGATTTTGTAAGATTAAGGGTTCAGATGGGATGCTCTCTACACTCACACTCCTTTATATTTTTAAAGCTGAAAGGGTACTTTTGTCATTGTACTATTCTTTTATTTTTAATTTTACCTTTCACCACTAAATTGCTCCTCCCTCTCTACGTAATGGAGACTGATGAACGACGACGCTTCAGGCGACCCCTCTTTCGATCCCTATTTTAATCTCGATCTCCCTTTCGATCTCGATCCCCCCCTTCGTTCGATCCATACTCCTACTCCAAATTGAAGGCACAATGAATTTAGGTAAGTGGTTATGAAGAATACTTAAGAAGAGTTTAGTTTGGTGGATGATTTGTTGCTCTCAAATAATTCCTAAATTGGTTATTGTTTATGTTTCTTTGTTGCTTGAGATCATGTAGAAATGTGTTATACTCTTGGTTTTGGGATTGGAAACAAAAATTTATAGAAACTAGAATTAAAATTTGTATGCTTATATGATTGCCCACAAAGTGTTTGATAAAATGTCTCAATGAGCATGTTTTGCTAAAATGACTTTGAATATTATTTTACTGTTCTAATTAGTGAATATGAAGATAATGTGGACAAATTGCAAGACCTTTTCATGTATTGATGATGTTTTAGTGTTCAATTCCCCCTTGTGGATAAAATGATGCTAAGTATGGTTTGTTGAATATGATGTTTTTGTGTATATGTCTATGCCCAGTTATCCACATTGACTAGTATGATATTGTTTTGAATAAGCAATTAGTATCCTTGTGACCTTTGTTAGATCGCTTCACTTACAATTCGTATTGTTTTTTTATATGAACCGTATTGTTATTTTTAGTGAACCTTCGTGTTTAATATTATGAACCACAATGACAATATTTGTGAACCAACTGAAAACGGTATTTTGCACATTTTTACTAGATCTCTTCTTTTTCTCCCTTTTTATTGTAGGTTGTTCATCAAGCTCCGGTCAACCTAATTTGTCTAATTCGGATAATGATGATAGTATTGATCGGGTTCAACTGAAGGGTCTTGATAATGATGTTAGTGTTGATAGGGTTCATCAAGCTCCGGTTATCCTAATATTTGAAGTAAATAATAGATACTAGTCATTTGCTTTCCAGATCCACAAAAAATGACCAAATTTGATACAGTTTATGTCAAATAGTATTGTTATTTACATGAACCGCATTGTGATTTTCAATGAACCTTATAGTGTAATATTATGAACCGTAATGACAATATTTTTGAACCAAAAGAAAAACGTTTTTTTTTCATATTTTTATTGCCCATTATGTGTTCCATGTTGCTTATAAATTAGCTTTTTTTCCTTTTTTTATTGTAGGTTGTTCATCAAGGTCTAGTCATCCTAACTTGTCTCATTCGGATAATGATGCTAGTACTGATGGAGTTTCATTGAAGGGTTTTGATAATGATGAGAATGTTGATGGAGTTCCATTGGATGATCATGATGAAGCTAGTGACACCTACATTCTTCACCTATCACAAGATTGTCCTTATTTCATTCCCAAGATTGAACATTGAAGTTCCAATTCTCTACTTGTCTTTTTTAGTAGTTGTTATGTGTTTTGTGGATTAAGTTGTCTATTTTTATGTTACTTTGTGTTTGAAAAATCACTTTGCTGCATTTGTAATTGCTTTTAAGGTTGTTTTTTACTTTACATTGAACCCAATGAGATGAATGTGTTCTTTACAAATTTTATGCATTTTCTGTTAAATGAACTGATTATTTAAAATCCATGAACCTTCATGTTGAACACTATGAACCTTCATGTGTAACAATAAGAACCTTCATGTCGAACACTATGAACCGTGTAATTAATTCTATGAACCGTGTAAGTAATCAAGGATCAATCTTTTACATTGTTTTCTCAAAATGGACCCTTTCCATTGCGTAGCATCTTTAGTGATTTCCTCGATCCGCTTCTAGTTAACTATTTTTATAACAATGTAATTTAAAATCATAGGTAGTATTCAATGAACCTACAAGTATAAATTGAGATAACAAGTACACTTACAAACATATGAAACAAACTTTAATGTACTTTGAACCAAAAAACAAATGTCATGAACCAAAATTACAACTAGTACGTATGTATGACTTAAAAGACATGAACTGTAAGATGAACTATTATGAACCAAACTTTAATTTACTATGAACCAAAAAGACATGAACTGTAAGATGAACTATTATGAACCCGAGCTTACAAAATCATGAACCGAAAGAAGAGTTATAATGAACCAAAATATATAAAGCGTTGATAGAATTAGCCTATGTGAGATTTAAACTCACATCTATGTGCACATGCACATTGCTATGTCATTTGAGCTAATAGGCTACCCAAACGCAAATACAAAGTTCGATCAACCAAAATAGAGAATATGCAACTTTAAAAAAGATCTAGTTTTTTAGTTGCTAATTTGTATTAAATATGTGTATATTTACTAGTGGTGGGTGATACAACCATTTTTTACCTTCAGAAAAATTCAAATATCACCAATCATCTAGAAATTCTTTATGATTTTGGGTAATGATGTTCAACAAAAGTACAAATGCATGTATATTTTTACATTGCAACTTTTTATATAAATATACAAAAAAGGAGATTTGTGTGCAAAGAATTGCAGCAACCTCTTGATCCCATTTTATAGGGGTCATCAAATTCTAGTGAAGGCAACTCCTCGTTAATTGCCAAACAAGCATGATTTTTTGTTAATTATTTATCAAAAATGGTTTGAGGAAAAAAGTGATGAGGAGGCCATATACCTTAATTGCTAATTCTCTAATAGCCCAACAAGCATTATTTCCCACCAAAATGGCTTCTTTCAGCTTGGAGATATCATGTGAGCACAAATATTAAAAATTTTGTTCTAAGAATAAATGTACACACCAAATTTGGAGATATATATCATGTGAGCACAAATATTAAAAATTATGTTCTAAAAATAAATGTACACACCAAAGTAAATAGATTCAGTTACCAGTGCTGGAAGTGGTAAATCATATAGAAAATGATGGGAGAAAGATTCAATTACCAGTTACTTGACAACTACATTCAGGAAATTTTGCAATCATGGATGAATATGTATTGGACAGACCTAATCAATAGAGATATTTAATTTAAAAAACATTATTACTGGCCTTATGACATTATCAAACATCATGTTTTAGAAATGGAACAAGAAAGAATGTAGATGCCCAAAACATGTTAGGTTCAACTTCTCAGTGAAGTGCAGACTCCTGACACATCCGACAAAATATTTCCAACTTACTCTTGCGAGGTCTCTCAGAAGTGCAAAGGCACTTTGACGGACATCAGGGTCATTATCTTTTTTTTTAGTAGAACATCAGGGTCATTATCTATGCTGAAGAAGAACGTCCCTCAGTGTACTCTGAAAAACCTGCAACAAGATTGTAACATATCTTAACTAGAAACTTGAATGTGAAATACCTACACCAATTCCAATTACAATGTGAAACAACCACACCTATGGATAGTTCATACTCTACTAACAACATACACATCCACACCAATCCCTAATTTGAAGTAAAAGCGCGCTTGAATGAAAGAATTACTAGCTAGTGAAACTTAGGCAAATCCTACTTGACAATTAATTGTAGGAGAGTACACAGCGATGGCGGTGAAGGCTCCACAGGCAGTGCCGAAGAGGGGAGAAGTCCTCCAAGCTTTGATAAGTGATGAACCTATAGTTGAAGAGGGACCAAACAATGAAACAAAGTACATAATGGTGGCAATGAAGACCCCGCAGGCGGCGCCGAAGAGGAGAGAAGCAAGAATGCTTAGAACGTCGACAACGCGGTCATAAGCGGAGCTAGATCCCAGAGAGAATTCAAGTCGGCAAATTAGGGTTTTTCAATCGTGAATGGCGGAATTGGGGGATTTTTGGGGTGAAATTCGACGACGATGGTGAAGAAGTCAAGGCAGACTTCGAAGAAGATGTAGGTGGAGATGGGGAGGGTTTTGTAGGAGTGGAAGGGGAGGTCGGGGCAGGCCATGGCGAGGAGAGGGGGAGGAGGGAAGTTGGGGTCGCCATTGTTGAATGGCCAGATATTCTCATGAATGTGGTATTTTATCGAGGGGTAGTTTTGTCATGTCCTGCAATTTTGAACAAATTTACATTCTATACCATCATTATTGAATCGCCAGATTTTTTTTATTTTCACATTAAATTAATTTCAGGTAATCTCAGCCGTCCAATAATTTGATCCAATGGCCCTTATATTTTCGCATTTTACACCATAACTTTTGTTCTCATCCGAGCCTTACTCTCTATAATTATATATATATATATATATACACATAGGTTTTTGTTCAAGTGAGACCCACCCTTGTGGTGAGACCTTTGGCTTAAAGTGAGGACTAATCTCAACCATTAGATTTACATCATCACTATATAATGGATGGTCAAGAATTTTTTATTTTTTTATTTTTCATTTATTTTTTTTCGAAATTTTTTTCACATTTTTATATTATATTCTTTGTTAAAAAAAGCTTTAAAAATATTAAATATGACAGTTCGATTTTTATATACTACGAGTGCATTTTTATATACTAGAAGTTCAATTTTTTTATGTTAGGAGTTCAATTTTTCCATATTGTATGAGTTCAATTTTTATATTCTACGAGTTCATTTTTTATCTATGATAAGTTCAATTTTTATGTGCTTTGAGTTCATTTTTAAAATAATTCGATTTTTGCACAACTAAAAAAATAGCAAATAAAAAAAATAAAAAATTTGAAAAAAAAAATAAAAAATTTGAAAAAATTTGAAAAAATTTGAAAAAATTTGAAAAAATTTGAAAAAATTTGAAAAAAACGATAAATATGAGAGTTCAATTTTTGTATACTACGAGTTCATTTTTATACACTAGAAGTTCAACTTTTTATGTTAGGTGTTCAATTTTCAATATTGTGTGAGTTCAATTTTTATATTCTACGAGTTCATTTTTATGTGCTTTGAGTTCATTTTTAAAATAATTCGATTTTCACAAAACTAAAAAAATAGCAAAAAAAAATAAAAAAAATGATTTTTTTTGAAAAAAGGCTTTAAAAATGTTAAATATGACAATTCAATTTTTATATACTACGAGTTCATTTTTATACAGTAGAAGTTCAATTTTTTTATGTTAGGAGTTCAATTTTCAATATTCTATGAGTTCAATATATTCTACGAGTTCATTTTTTATCTATGATAAGTTCAATTTTTATGTGCTTTGAGTTCATTTTTAAAATAATTCGATTTTCGCAAAACTAAAAAAATAGAATAAATAAAAATAAAAAAAATAAAATAAAATAAAATAAAATAAAATAAAATAAAAATAAAAATAAAATAAAATAAAAATAAAATTTTTGAAAAAAAGGGTTTAAAAACGTTAAATATGACAGTTCAATTTTTATATACTACGAGTTCATTTTTATACACTAGAAGTTCAATTTTTTTATATTAGGAGTTCAATTTTCAATATTGTATGAGTTCAATTTTTATATTTTGCGAGTTCATTTTTTATCTATGATAAGTTCAATTTTTATGTGCTTTGAGTTCATTTTTAAAATGATTCAATTTTCGCAAAACTAAAAAAATAGCAAAAAAAAATAAAAAAAAATTAAAAAAATAAAAAAATAAAAAAATAAAAAAATAAAAAATAAAAAAAATTAAAAATTTAAAAAATTTAAAAAAATTTAAAAAATTTAAAAAAATAAAAAATAAAAAAATTTGAAAAAATCTTGACCATTGAATACATAATAGAGGGGTAAATCCAATGGTTGAGATTAGTCCTCATTTTAAGCCTTGGATGTACCACAAGGGTGGTCCTCACTTGAACCATGCCCTATACACACACACACACACACACATATATATATATATATATATATATATATATATATATATATATATATATATATATATATAGATTGAGGTTCAATAGAGAACAATTAAATATGAGAGAACAAGAGAGCAATTGTAGGCCTTTGGATGATATTCCATTGGATGGCTCAGATTACATATCTAAAATTGACCCAATTTCAAATTTCAACCCAATCCCTTAATTATAGCAAGTATTTATTAATTTTCGGATTTATAGCAAAAATCACAAAAGGGGTGGTTTTGGGTATCTTTGGTTTTTACCTTATTTTACAATGTTTTTTTAATTCCCCTGTATCAAAATGTGGCTTGACAAATTTCTTCTTTCAAATAACTGAATTCATCTCCCTCGAACTCTGAAATTGTATTACAAAATACGTCATGTATATTCAGGAATACCGATTGTATATAAGGTAACAATACATGTATATAGACATAAATACGGTGTATACAGAGAACATATATACATGTTTACGTAATACATATATCATATACATTAATAAAGATGTTTTATACAAAATTAGGACATGTATATACACATCAGCGTATATGGATCACATGTGTATGTAACATAGAGGTCATGGGCATAGAAGTGTATATAAATTTTAATAATTGTATATAACAATACAACTATTATATACTGAGATCAATATAGACACATCATACTCATTCGTGTATAATTGGTATATTAATTTCTAATAATTGTACACATATTAAAACGGTGTATATGCTCAACATTTGTAAAATTTTTTTTATTCGACGTAGAATTAAAAATAGTTAAAATATAAGTCATGTATATTAATTGTGAATTACATGTGTATACGCTAATATCGAATTTATTCATAATTCAAATTGTACATGTAAAAGACATGTTTTTACTAATTGTACATACAATAATGCAAATAGTATCCAGTCACAATAATTTTCGTATATACATTGATCAGATTGTTATATACAATATTTTAGTATATATATACATAATGAAGATATTATATACAAAATTACTTGATGCCATATTTCTACGATTAATGATTTTTGAGCAGTTCCGACGTTCAGCGTGCAGTACTGAGCAGTTCGATGTGGTGATTTTCGATTTTTCCAAAATTTTAATTATGGTAGTTAGAAGGAGTAAATCATGGGGAGAAGATCTCTCCTATTTTTGATTTTTTTTTTACTATTTTTCTATTTTTTGATATTGTAGATACTAATCTCACCATCCATCCCAATCTCATCCAATGAATGAGATTTGTTCTCTTGTTCTCTATAGAACCTACCTCTCTCTATATATATATATATTGAGGAAGAAGTAAAACATTCATTTGGAGATCACTTTCTGCTATTATATGTTCCAAAGGAGGTATTGTTTTTACTCTAGCTTCAAGTGAAATAGTTTCTTTATTAATTCCATGTTGTAGAACGACACATTCTAGGTTTTATATACCTATTAATATACATGAGGATTCAAGTTGTGAAATCAGGCAAAGCACACCAAGAGTTGAGCTCTTAGCTAAGTTAAGGGATATACTTAGACACTTTAACCCACGAAGTTTAGAACAACCATTCGATGGTAAAGCGGTTTTAGTTAGCGGAGATTTTAGACAAATCTTACTGGTGGTTCCTAACGATACAAGACAAGATATTATTTCATCCACAACTAATTCTTCCTACTTGTTAGCAGATTCTAATTCAAATAGTATGAGAGAATTTTCAGAATGGATTCTCAATATCGGAGATGGTACCATAGGAGGACCTAATGATGGAGAAGTAATAATATAAATTCCAAATGATTTATTGATTACAAAGGCAACGAATCCAATTGCAACAATAGTTGAATCTATCGTACCCTTCAATTGTGGATAGCAATAATAGCACAGTTCGTCGTCACAAGGCCAATGCACACACCATTGAGGCAAAGATCATTTATGGCACAAATATTGGATTCAAGTTATACTTCCCCGTGTTCTTCTTACGCCATCTGACATTACATTGCCTTTTAAGTTACGACGCATGAAATTCCCTCTAATTGTTTGTTTTGCAATGACAATCAACAAAACTCAATGCATGTCTCTCTCACGAGTTGGTTTATACCTTACAAAGCCAGTATTTACTAATGGACAACTTTATTTTGCATTTTTAATGATCAGAAGTAGAGATGGGTTGACAATTATGATTTGTGATGAAAATAGCAACACTTCAAATACACCAACTAAAGTTGTGTATAAAGAAGTTATCCATAATATCATTTAATAGTAGTTAAATATAAATTTAGAATTACATCCACATTATTGTATTACGATTTTTCGTGTATTTTTTATTAAGTATATAATGAATTTATATATATACATTTAATTTATTTTTAATAAAATATCCTCCGTCTTCTATAAAATATCCCCCGTCTCAGTAGATTTCAACTACAATGAATATGTATATATATATATCTATAGATTCAACTGAATGTTCATGTTTAACTCCTCTTGCATATTATTCCTTCAACCATCAATAATAATGAATATTTCGAATACTCATTAAAATTATCAATATACAATTTATTTAACTAATATATATATATATATGTATGTATATCATGTATACCAAATCAGGATTTAAATCCACCAGTCAAATTTTATGACATGGAAAATTTTGTATTCATGATTATTTGTTATAGCAAGTGCAATTTCAATTTATATTTATCATATTACAAAAAGTTATAAAATCTTTCTTACAAAAATAAAAACATTCCGTATAGGGTACAAATCATAAACTGATTACTATTAAAAATAACTTTACGAAGGAATACAGTATCCTATATATAGAGTTTAGTTCAAATAAAACAACACCTTATCCTATAAAATAAGAAGTGTTTACAACCCTTGGATTGATATTCTCGGAAATTAGGGATGCGGTGACATTTTCATAATTTCTCAGAAATTACAAAAGTGCATCGTTATGGTTCAAAGTGCATTACTATACCCTAATATTTTAGGTGATTGAGTTCAATCAGAATCGAGTCAATTGGACGCTCATGATGATGCACTTTTTTGGTTTAGTAATGCACTTTTTGGTATTTCGCAATGCACTTTTCCACCATAATGATGCACTTTTACAGTTTAACGGAATATGGAGCTTGTGCCCCACTGGCTTCATTTTTATTTGCACTTTTTCGGGTTACTAATGCACTTTTTGTATTTAGCAATGCACTTTTCATGATGGCGATGCAGTTTTGTAATTTTCGAGAAATTACCAAAATGTCACCGCATCCCTAAAAGGGATAATATATCGGCCCTTGGATCACCTTGATCCAATGGCTCTAAACGCTCCTTATTTTATAGGATAAGGATCGGAGTTGTTTTATTTGAACCTTACTCCCTATATATATGGATCATTAATTTTTTAAGATTGAACAAATATTATAGAAAAAAATCTAACTTTACGTTCGAAACAAAGTTATTTACATATAAGAGTTTGAATCAAATAAAAAAACTCTTATCTTGAAAAATGAAAAGTGCACTATAAAGTACGAGAAGTGCATTACAAAATACAAAAAGTGCAATTCGAAAAGTGTACTACAAAAAATACGAAAAGTGCAAATGCGAAAAAGTACACTCTGAAGTAGGAAAAGTGCACTACGAACTAGGAAAAGTGCATTTCTTTTCATTTTTCAAGATAAGAGTTTTTTTTTTCATTTGAACCAAACTCTTACATATAGATGAAACGAGTTGAATTCCCGTGACATGCACAAATTTTATTTAAATTTTTCCTAAGTAATATTTTTTAAATTTTCAATTAAATAATTAGATTAATTTTTAAAACTTGAAATGCTTAAATTTTAGGAACAAAGCATTTCTTATTTTAATTAGTATAAAAATTAATTATTTAAAATATAGTGGGACCTAAATTATTGATAAAAATAATAATTCAAAAACACCAAAAAATGACACATAGGCAAAATAAATGTGAGAATGACATGTGGCTAAAATGTCTCTTCTTTAGTATAGAGAAATGAAAAGTGCATTAAAAAAATACAAAAAGTGTAATCCGAAAAGTTTACTACAAAAAATACGAAAAGTGCACTGCAAAGTACGAAAGTGCAAATGCGAAAAAGTATACTCCGAAGTAGGAAAAGTGCACTACGAACTAGGAAAAGTGCATTTCTTTTCATTTTTCAGGATAAGAGTTTTTTCATTTGAACCAAACTCTTACATATAGATGAAACAAGTTGAATTCTCGTGCCATGAACAAGTTTTATTTAAATTTTTCCTAAGTAAATATTTTTTAAATTTTCAATTAAATAATTAGATTAATTTAGAAAAATTGAAATGCTTAAATTTTAGGAATAGTAAGCATTTCTTATTTTAATAATTATAAAAATTAATTAATTAAAATATAGCGGGACCTAAATTATTGATAAAAATAATTCAAAAATACCAAAAAATGACACATAGACAAAATAAATGTGAGAATTACATGTGGCTAAAAGGTCTCTTCTTTAGTATAGAGATAGATTTTTGGACGGATGAACAACTTTTAATATAAATGAAATTGATGTTGAAATATTTATTATTCAAAAAGACAATTTATATAAAGAATGGGATATATTAACTCATAAATAAATTATCATCTAATGCTCTAAGCTGATACATATTTTTTAATTAGATTAGAGAGATAAAGTAATAAATAATTTTTTTTGGTGTTGTTTTCAAGAACACACTACCATGAAAGTCGAAATAGAGACTTTAATATACGGTAGTATCTTAAAGTGTCGTAGTATGATAAAGGAATTAAATCTATCAGAAAGTAATAAAAAAATGTAAACAGTGGTAGTATGAAAAAGGAATTAAATCTATTGTCCCACACTGGAAAACACAAGAATGTACTATTAACACTGTCTTTGCTCAATGGATAGAAAAGACCAATGTTTTAGCTTTTTATAGGCCCAAAAATTCTTTCATAACACAAACGTTTCCAGCTCCCCAGAATCAGATCCAATTTCATTTAGTTCCTCTTATAACATTATTAACACTAAACAAAAGCATAAAGCTTCTACTTGGAAAATATAAGTAAGTTTATAAACACATTGAATAGTAGATAGACATCATCATTCATTTATCTAGTAATTAACCATTATTTCATAATTTATTAATACACGCTAGCTATTCTCTTAAGGAAACCAAATGACAACTTCGGATAACAAATTAAACTACACATCAAAGTGAAAGATATGACCATGATCCATTCATATATATAAATCATCGCGGAGGCGTGGATTAATGAGAACACCGAGAGGCGTTTTCTTCAAGTTTGTTAGCCCAGAGCTTTCAGTCATGTCAACCGGAGCATTATGGAGTGTGGAGAACTCAAAAGCCTGCAAAAAAGAAGCCAACAAGTAGTGCGTGTTGCGAAGCCCAAAAGACATTCCTGGACAGATCCTTCTCCCCGATCCAAACGGGATCAATTCAAAGCATTGCCCTCTTACATCCACGTCTTTGTGGGTGCTCAAGAACCGCTCTGGTCTAAACTCGGTTGGATACTCCCACACACACGGATCAGAATGTATTTTGGAGGTGTTGACTATGAGTCTTGTGCCTTTCTTGACATGATATCCACCCACATTGCAATCTTTGTTGAATTCTCGTGTGCCATTTAGCGGTACTGGAGGATACATTCTAAGTGTTTCTTTAAGAATGGCTTGGATGTAAACCAACTTAGGAATATCTGACTCATTAACTTGACTATCCTTTCCTACATGGGTGTTTAGTTCATCTTGCGCCTTCTTTATAACATCGCGATTGTTGAGTAGTAGCGAGATTGCCCATGTTAGAAGCACTAAACTCGTGTCACTGGCTCCTACAAGCAACATCTGCAAAATATATATTGAACTTCTCAGCATCTTTGTATTCTAAAAGTTACATCTAACTTCTATTTTTGTAATTGGTTGGATAGAAATTTTATTATTCAAGTGATCAGTAGAATTATTTTTATAGTTTTAACTAAAAACTAAATTGACAAGAGGGCAAACTGCCGTCCAAGATGCTCGAATCCGAGACCTCTTGCACATTGACAAGAGGCTCAACCGTTGAGCTATGTGCACACATGCAGTGTCATATGCAAGAATATAAAATAGAGTAGATGGTACCAAAACTGCATTAAGGAAAGAAATAAAAGTTAGTGCATACCAAGCAAGTTGCCTTGTTGATTGTATCAACATCAAACCTAGTGTCGTTGACGACATGCGAGTCACCGAGAATAGAAAGCAAGACATCCATGAAGTCCTTACTGCCTTCTCCGATTCCTAATTTTCTCCTCTCCTTGTGCTCTTGTAGCAAGCTTTCGAGGATGTCATCCATCTCTTTTGCAACCTTCCTCATTTCCTTCTCTTGCCCGCCCAAATCTAGGCACCTTAGAAAAGGAAGGGCATCCCCTATCAAAAACGATCCTATTTTGGAAAAGAAATCTGTCATTGTGTTATGCAAGATCGATATCTCTTCCCCACCAAGGTTTCTCCCCAAAATGATTCGAACGATAATACTCATCGATAGTTGAGAAAACCATGGTTTCAAGTCACCTAACACGGCCTCCGAACCACTTCGTTTGTTCTTGAGCCAAAATGCGTACAACTTATTTATACAAAAGTTGGCCTCCTCCTTCCACACATGGGACAACATATCAAGGCGATTGTTTGAAAGAAGATTAAGGGTGATTATCTTGCGTACGCTACGCCAATATGGCCCGGATGGACTGAAAACAAAATTGGTGTCACCATAACCCATGATATCGACTGCTATTATCATTGGACGAGAAGTAATAGCTTTATCATTCAAAAGAAAACATTCTTTTGCCATCTCTGAAGAGCTTACAACTAAGGCCTTTTGCACCCCATTCCTTATACAAAAAATGGGGCCATGCTTATCAGCCATTTCAGCCAAAAACTTGTGAGGTAGTGTCGCGGATGCTAGGAGGTGAAGATGACCAATAATAGGCCAAGCACCTCCAGCTTCAGGAGGTGATTTGCTCTTATTTTCATTTTTCATTGCACATAATTTTACAATCAACAAGATGAACAAGATGGAAAGTAGAGAGATGATACTACTAGAAATTAAACTTAAAGATGGGCAAAGATGGAAGAAAGTGGACATGGTGGTGCTAGTGGAATACCTCTACCTTCACAACTCCAAATAAACTCTCACATGCATTAAGACATACGTACGAAGGAGATATATATTTACATTATCTGATAGTGTTGATAACTCAATGGAAGTGATTACCTAGTATAAATTAAGACTACATGGACCCCGCTAGTGCTAAAGTCATGATACATCCTCACAATTGCAAGTACCTCTAGATAATTATGGATATTGTAGTTGAGCCCTAAAGCATATATCATTTATTTTTAGAGTCGAATTTTATCAAGTTTATATACTAGGCGTTTATATGTACATTCGTGCGTGCATGACCCCAATATATTGGCCCATAGAGCAAAGCAAGTTCGACCGGTCATGGGTGTTGGAACGATGTTGGGACCTCTGGTTCTAAACATCGGAACAACGATGCAGTTCTCCGAGTTTTGATAATGACAAACGCTATAAGGGAACTAATGTGCTTTGATCAAGTATTTCTAAGGAACACAGGTTGAACAAAGAACCTCCATGAATGACTAAAGATCACAGAAGCATAGAATGAAGAGTTCCCATCAAGGGAACTCTGAAGATGAAAGTTCCCATTACATGGGAACTCCCAGGAATGACCAGAGAACACAAGTTTACACGATGAAGAGTTTCTCTCAAAGGAACTCTGAAGAGGACAGTTCCCACGACATGGGAACTCACATGTGAAGACAAGGACCGGTCAGCGCATATCACGGGATCCTGTCTTGGACAGGATGAAGGCACAGTCTGAGGAGCAGACTGTCACGATTGATCCAACGGTCCGATCATTTCAAGAAGTTGACCTAGTTCAAATCGAAGTCACATGTGAAGAAAGTACAACTTGGGCATCAAGCAAAGGGCATTTCGGACACAAATGAAAGATGCGATTGAAGCCCAAGTTCACTCGAGTATAAAGCCAGATGAATAGTACTCGGACTGAGTACTTCTCCCAGAACTCACAAATACCCACAACAAAGAAAGAGAAAGAAGAAGAGAAGTCCTCGGCGGTGAGTGTCTGATCTCGACGACGGTGAAGCCAAGTTCCCAGGAGCAAGGGAACTGCGATTCGGTGTAAGGTTTGAGTAACTTATTTAGTGATTGTTGTTCGCTTAGGAACTCAGTTGAGAAGATTCATTAGTGTTGCTAGGGTTAGGTAGAACTCGTAGGAACAAAGAAGTTTGAATCTGGCTGTTTGTAACTAAAGAACAAATCAATAATATAAGTAAGTCATTCAAAATCCTCCAAGCGGAGGTAGAGGTTTACCCATACAACTAGTTGGTTGTAGTAGGGTTCTTCTATAAGGGAACTGTGTTTATTCTGTCTTTCTAATACTTGTGATAGTTTCTTCCGCTGCCTTGGGAACAGCTTAACAGCCAGTTCCCAAGCTCTAGCTAACCGGGTACGATCCAACAATTGGTATCAGAGCAAGGTTGCTCTAGATTTGTGTTAGCATCGCAGGTTTCAAAATGGCTCACGAACTCACCCAAGTCGGTCACAACAACAGCAAGCCACCAAGGCTCATCACTGTTAGATTCGAAGTATGGCAACGCGACATGAAAAATTGGATGCGCAGCCAGGACTACCAGGCTTGGTGCGTTATAGAGAAAGGGAACTTCAAAATTGATCCAGCTATTGAGAATGACCTCTCCAAATGGGGGCCAAATGAGTATAAGTGTATGGAGGCCAACTTCAAGGCCATACAGTACCTCAAGAACGCTATGACGGTGCAAGACTGTGATAGGGTGGCAAATTTAGACACAGCGAAGGAAGTGTGGGAAGCCATCCAACAAATGCACATTGGGAACTCAGACCTCCGAGAAGATCTTCAGATGAATGCGAGGAGGGAGTTCTTCAACTTCCAAATGGAAATGGGAGAATCCGTCGATAGCTACCAATCCCGTTTCGAGGGACTTTGCACTAAGATGGTTGGTCTTGGGATCACTAAGGAGGAAATCACTGACAAAATGAAGGTTCAACAACTCTTCAACGGGCTGACTGGAGAGTGGGCAAATGAAAGAACGATGTTCAAAGAGAACCCTGAAAACAGAACTCTTATGCTTCACCAGGTCTTTGGAAAACTGGTGGGACATGAGAAAAGAAAGATAGATGACAAGGAGCAAAAGAGGGCACACCAAGGGATCGCCCTCAAACTTGAAAAGGTGCTCAAGTCTGTTCAAGAGCAACATGAAGAATCTGAAGAAGAAGAGGATGAGGAACTAGTCCTCGTAACAAGGGCTCTTCGATCCTTCTACAAGGGAAAGTTCAAAAAGGGAAATGGGAACTCACAGAAAGGACAGAGTTCCCAAAGAAAACATGCTGAGAAGGATCTTTCGGACGTCACATGCTACAAGTGCTACAAAAAGAGACACTTCGCAAAGGAGTGCCCACTGGGAACCGACGACCGTAAGCAAGGGAAGAAGGCCTACATCGCCACCTGGGACAATGACGAAGACGAAGATCCCGAATCTTGGGCATCACTCGACATGTGCGCAATGGCCATAGGAGACACCACTGGGGAACAACCCAGTGAGGTAACTACTGAATCCTTTCTTGCTTCCTTGAATAATTATGAAAAGCCTGAGTTGCTAAAAATTCTTTCAAGCCTTGTTAAAGACAACATTAAATTGCAAAAGAAGTTGGAAAAATCGGAACACACAAATGTTGAACTAGTTGGTCTTGAGCCATGTCCCAACTGTGTGTCCCTTCTAGAAAAACTTCAGTCCTATTTGTCTCACATCGTAAAACTCGAAGATGAGCTTAAAACTCTAGAAAGTGATGGAACACCCTTCTACAAAACTTAAGTAAAGCAAAAGGGAACTCTGAAGCCTCTAGTTCCCAAACCAAGTTTGTCCCTGCTAGACACGGAATAGGGTATGAATCAGAGAGCCCTAGAAAAGGAAAGTCTCCTTTGAGTGAAAAAGAGATCAATGAGTGTAGGGCCCTAGAGTTTCAGTGTGAGAAACAGAAAAATGCACACTTAGAAGAGAAAATCCGTGTTCTGGAAAGTGGGGTGAATGGGGAAGTAGATTATTACACTGGGAACATTGGACATAAGTTGTATGTTCAAATAGCTAAGGGAAATAGGTCTAGAGTATACAACAAGGAGACTATGGATAGGAACAGGATACAGAGACCCCATCCTAAGTACTACCTAGGAGAGTACTATAAGACCTGCTGGAACTGTGGTGCTCATGGGCACTACAAGGAAAGCTGTCCAAAAGCTAAGGCACAAGCCTAGAGAAACCACGAGTACTGGAACAGGCAGAATCAACAAACCAACAAGCCTACTAGAGTTCCCACTAAAAGAAACAACCATAGGAACTTTGCCTATAACAAGTACTCTCGTGACATTAACATTGCTGATTATGTGCTATTTGAGACTGTCTTCCCTTGCAAGGGACCAGGCAAGAGTCATCTTGCTTGGATCCTCAAAAACTAACTTTTCTTGTAGGTGGCAGTGAGGGGGAACAGTACATGGGTCATTGACAGTGGATGCTCTAACCACATGACTGGAAACAAAGACAACCTCACCTCACTCCATCCAAAGGCCGAAGGAGGTCACGTGTCCTTTGGCAACAAAAATAAAGGGGAGATCATAGGAACAGGGGAAGTGCTACTCAACAAATCAATCAAGATCAGCAACGTTAACTTGGTGAAAGATCTGGATTTTAATCTCTTGAGCGTTTCTCAAATATGTGATCAAGGGAACAACATTGTCACCTTTGATTCAAAAGAGTGTCTGGTGATCAACAAGAAGACCAACAAAATTATCCTGAAGGGAAGAAGATCCAACAACATTTATGTAGTGGAACGATGTTGGGACCTCTGGTTCTAAACATCGGAACAACGATGCAGTTCTCCGAGTTTTGATAATGACAAACGCTATAAGGGAACTAATGTGCTTTGATCAAGTATTTCTAAGGAACACAGGTTGAACAAAGAACCTCCATGAATGACCAAAGATCACAGAAGCATAGAATGAAGAGTTCCAATCAAGGGAACTCTGAAGATGAAAGTTCCCATTACATGGGAACTCCCATGAATGACCAGAGAACACAAGTTTACATGATGAAGAGTTTCTCTCAAAGGAACTCTGAAGAGGACAGTTCCCACGACATAGGAACTCACATGTGAAGACAAGGACCGGTCAGCGCATATCACGGGATCCTGTCTTGGACAGGATGAAGGCACAGTCTGAGAAGCAGACTGTCACGATTGATTCAACGGTCCGATCATTTTAAGAAGTTGACCTAGTTCAAATCGAAGTCACATGTGAAAAAAGTACAACTTGGGCATCAAGCAAAGGGCGTTTCGGACACAAATGAAAGATGCGATTGAAGCCCAAGTTCACTCGAGTATAAAGCCAGATGAATAGTACTCGGACTGAGTACTTCTCCCAGAACTCACAAATACCACAACAGAGAAAGAGAAAGAAAAAGAGAAGTCCCCGACGGCGAGTGTCTGATCTCGACGACGGTGAAGCCAAGTTCCCAGGAGCAAGGGAACTGCGATTCGGTGTAAGGTTTGAGTTACTTATTTAGTGATTGGTGTTCGCTTAGGAACTCAGTTGAGAAGATTCATTAGTGTTGCTAGAGTTAGGTAGAACTCGTAGGAACAGAGAAGTTTGAATCTGGCTGTTTGTAACTAAGGAACAAATCAATAATATAAGTAAGTCATTCAAAATCCTCCAAGCGGAGGTAGAGGTTTACCCATACAACTAGTTGGTTGTAGTGGGGTTCCTCTATAAGGGAACTGTGTTTATTCTGTCTTTCTAATACTTGCGATAGTTTCTTCCGCTGCCTTGGGAACAGCTTAACAGCCAGTTCCCAAGCTCTAGCTAACCGGGTACGATCCAACAATGGGTCCATTTTCTAGGTTGTTGTGATATTAAGAAATTTACGATATACTAGTATGTATTCCCGTACCTTGTACGGGTTTTGCTTAAACAAAATATTAATAATAGTTTTTTTTTCAAATACATGAATTATCTAAGAACAAATAATCATGATCCTAAGACGCAATTCAAATTAATTTTTAATTTGTGTATAACTAATATAAACTTAAAAGTTTTTTCGAATCTAGAACTCTTTTTATTAGTAATATCCCAATTTAATAATAAATCAATTTATCTTAAATAAATTATTTTAATAAAATTATTTTTTAAGTTTTCTAGAATTTAGAACTTTTTTATTATTAATATTCAAATTGAATAATCCTTAAAAAATAAATTTAATCAAGTTATCTTAAATAAATTAAGTAAATCAATTTTTTTATTTTGTTTAACAAATCAATAAATAAATATAATAATTTATTTTTTAAGATATAAATAAAATATTTACACATTGGTCTATAATTAGATTTCAACCAATCAAAAATAGCCCAATTATACAGGATATAAAAAAAATGGATGATGTGGTTCAATGTGCGGTTGGCATGTGTCATTTTATATAGGATATTTTTAATAAATTATACATATTATCTACAAAAAAATTATCATTTCCAAAAATAATAATTATAAATTAATATAGGCAAGAATATTTTTAAAAAAATATACATATATTATCTTTAAATTAGTATCTTATCTATAAATAATAAATAAAAATTAATATATGTAAAGATATTTAAAAAAACTAATATATTGATTGTTTTATTTAACATATAAATATAAACAATTAAAAATAATCAATTAAGATATCTTAGTTAAAAAATGATTCTATCTAAAAATAAAATAAATATTCTAGAATTTGTATGATAGCATAAAAAAATATCCTAATGATCTTCCTATCTATCATATCCAAAAATAAAATATTGTTTAATAATGGGATTTTCTATCCTATATTCTGAAAACATGGATAAGAATTTATCATATCCAAAAATAAAAGATTAGTTTTAAAAAAAGGGGTGGTGTGGTCCAATCTAAAAATGACATGTGTCATTTAATAATTTTTTTTAACCTCCGCTTTAGTTTATAGTTATGATAGATAGATATTGATGATTATACATACACCCACGTGACCACCCACCCATGGCATCGCTTAGACTTAGTGAAATCAAACATGCTTAGACTTAAATCAAATCAAATATATTCTACCAATAAAAAATCAAATCAAATATTTAAATTTTGACCAAAAAAATAAAATATTTAAATTGTTAAGTACGGATGTAAAGAAGTACCAAAACCCATTTCATTGTAATTAATTAATTCCTCCAAAAAAAGATCCAAAAATAAATTTAAAAAACTCGATATTATTTATAATATAATATATAAAAATATAAAAACTCGAAAATTGTATATTTCGTGTTCTTTTGCTTTGTAAGTTGTTGTAATATATGATACGTGAATTTTTTTTGAATTCTCCAATAAGATTGGGAAAAAAAATCTATCTAATTTAAGTGTGGATATACTATAATCTATATTTAGTGGATAAATGTTTTTTTATTATTAAATTAAGTACTTTTTCCAAAAAAGATGAACAAAAAAAAGAATCTATATTTGATAAATATATGATACGTGATTTTTTTTTAATTCTCCTATAAGGATGAAAATAAATCTATCCAATCTAAATGTTGATATAATATATATAATAAATATAATGTCTCTTTCTTTATCTATTTATGTCTCTTTGTGGATAACTTTTTTACATAATTATTTTTAATAATTTTATATTTCAATTAACTATAAAAATTATTATTTTAATAAAGGGGTGATGTGGCGCAACGTGGTGGCAAAAATTGCTCCGGCTTTAGTTATTAGTAATAGATGTTTACTCATTGTTTGGACTAGCAACAAAGATATTGTAACTAAGCCTAAATGTTAACTTGATCAAACTAATTATACTTGTAGGGGTTTTTAAAATATAGCTTCTCAAGCTAAAAATTTTAACTACTGAAGTCATATGGATAAGAATGGTGGGCTACTTTTCCTTTAACTAATTACTAGTTAATGATCCGGGTCTTGTCCGGGGCCTTTTTAAATAAAAATTGTAATATGTTATTGAAATATGATACATGTTGTATAATTTATATAATAAAAATAATATTATAAACAATTAAGTTAATAATAATAATAATAAATTTTATTATTAAAATGTTTATAAATATTATCTTATTATTAAAAATATTAATTGTAATATTTACTTAACTCATTGGGTTGACCGAACTCGTACAAAAACCGCAATGAATTGACCCAATCAACTCGTAAATTTATCGACATCAACACGTACTCATCCGAACCTGAAATGTCTTAATCTAAACTTGACTGAACTGACCCAATTAACCGGTTTTACATTAAGGAATAATTAATTATATATTTATTTATTAATGAATCCGTAATATAAAAAATCAACATACTTATAAATAGAAAATTAATATATTGTAAAACACAACATATATATACCGACATTAATTAAAAAACGTCATACTTATTAATAGAAAAATAGTATAAAAATCAATATACTTATGGATAGAAAATTTAAAGAGTTGTAAAATTAATATAAGAAAATCTAATAGTTAATATATACTCTACCTTTAAAAATATGGTCCGTTAGAAACAAAGTTAATATAAACAAATTTATTATTAAAAATCTAAAATTAATCTAAAACTTTAGTACCGTATTACAAAAAATATACTTATGGATAAATAGTTAATTAAAAATAAATAAATATTAAAAATCCAATATGAAATATGATCCATTTAATTAAATAAAGTGTCATATATATGGATAAAAAAACTACACTAAGGCAAATTTTAAAAACATTTACGTGATTATATTTTTTATGGATCGGAGATTAATTGTCATGACTAAACTATATAGTATGTATATAAAATTACATGTATGATATATATGGATGAGATATATTATATATGATAAATATGTGCAAGATCTTATAATATATAATCAATATATAAATACATAATTAAATTTTTTAATAAAAACATTATTAATATATGGATAGAAGATAATTACATATTATAATATGATGAACATGAACAAAGATAAAAATAATGGGTAGAGATAAAAATTTATCCAATCTCATAGTAAATTGATAAAATAAATTATTAAATAAGATGGAGGTATAAAATTGGAAATTCCTTAAGTTGATTGAATTGCATAATATATAATTGATTAAAAAATCTTTATTAAAAATCGGGTGGTTGTAATATAAATTTGTAATGACGAATCTGCTCAAAAGTGCTTCAGGTTTAAAAGATACTAGTTGTACCCGTCGTGCCATGCACGACTACGACTCAACAATTTTTTGATATATTATAAATATAATATTAATAAAGTAAATATAAAAAACAAATAAAATACCAAAAATAATGTAAATTCTTAAAAAAATTATTCAAATTCAATTCTTTAAAAAAAATTCAATAAAAAGTTAAAAAGATAATTAATAAGAATGGATAAAAAATATAGAATTTTTTAAATATAAAAAATCTTCTATATTTACATAAACAATCCAAAATAAAATTAAGGAAAATATAATAAAAATTTTTTATAAAAATTTAATTTATGCAAATAATTATATAGATATTTAAAAAATTTACATTTTTATCAAAATTTGATTTAAGATAAATATTTTTTTATAAATTGATAAAAATATAAAGATAAAATAATTTTCGTTATTTTTAATTAAAATTTGAATCAATTTGTTCTAAAGGATGAATTAAATAAATAGCAAAAAAAAGAGGCTAATTAGGTGGATATTAAGGAGTGTGTGAAAATTAGCTAAATAGCAAAACCCCTCATCACCCACCCCCCACCCCACTCCCACCGAGTTGACTCGGTCGTTGACCGGGTTGACTCGCCCGTTGACCAAGTTGACTCGGTCGTTGACCACCCGTTGACCGGTGTTGACTGACCGTTGACCGGCGTTGAACGACCGTTGACTGGCGTTGACCGGTTGACCATCAACACTATCTTCTCTATCATCACTATCATCGCTGTCATCAACTGTCATCACTACTTGATGACTATCATCACTGTCATCAATCGTCATCAACTGTCATCAACCATTATCAAATGTCATCAAGTGTCATCACTTGTTATCACGATTTGATTGTCATCAACTATCATCACAAGTTGTCATCACAATATTTTTCACCGTCATCACAATTCTTTTTCATTGTCATCACACTTTTTTTATGACAAAAAAGTATAATAAAAGGTAAAAAGTGTCATCAAAATGTCTTAATAACACTTTTTGATGACAAAAAGTATCATCAACGACATTCAACCACATAAAAACAACCGTCATCACTGTCATCACAATTTTTCTCACCGTCATTCACAACTTTTTTCCACCGTCATCACAATTTTATGTTGACAAAAAGTGTAATAAAACGTAAAAAATGTCATTAAAATATCTTGACGACACTTTTTATGACAAAAAGTATCATCAATGGCATTCAATCATATAAAAACAACCGTCATCATTGTTATCACAATTTTTTTCACCGTCATCACAATTTTTTATGACAAAAAGTGTAATAAAAGGTAAAAAGTGTCATCAAAATGTCTTGATGACAACTTTTTGATGACAAAAATATCATCACTACTTGATGATGGTTTGATTGTCATCAACTATTATCACAAATGTCATCTCTACTTGAAGACGGTTAATCTTGTAGTGTCATCAATCATCACATACAATTTTTAGCGTCATCAATTATATTTGGCATCAAAAAAGTGTCATCAAATGCATACCAAATATGTGTCATCATAAAAAAGTGTCATCAAAATTTGTCATCACTGTCATTAATTTGATGACGGTTTGATTGTCATCAACTATCATCACAAATGTCATCGCTATTTGGTGATGGTTTGACTGTCATCGCTACTTGATGACGGTTCGATTGTTATCAACTGTCATCGCTACTTGATGACGGATTGATTGATTTGTTTTTCATCAAAAGGCCCTTGATGTCAAACAAGTGTCATAAAAGGACCTTGATGACATTCATTTGTTTGTCATCAAAGGGACTTGAAGACAAACAACCGTCATCAAAGGTCATCAAACTGTCATCACTTAAAGTTTATTCATTTTTATCATCACCACAAAAAATAGTTGACATCAAATCTTATCACCACATAAAAAATAGTTGTCATCACCGTATAAACCACAATTTTCATGACTAAAAAAATCAAATTGTCATAAAAAATCATCACTTGTCATAAAAAAATCAATTGTCATGACTAAACTTTTATCAGATTAAGCTTGTAAAAAAGGCAAAAACAAAATTTCATAATCTATGGCTAATCAAACCTTTCAAGGATCAGGCTTTTCAACGTGAACATGCTTCCAACAAGCAAATTAAGGAACATGGTTTCCGTATCATCTGAAATAAATACAAAATTTCAATTCAATTTGCAACTGTTGTCAAATTCTTAATCGAGTAATGGCCATATGCAATTATAACCATAACATTTCAAAGATTTAAACAAAGCCATTAACACTCACTTTCCCTTCAAATATAAGCCCTTCAAACAAAGCCATTAACACTCACTTTCCCTTTAATTCTGATGTGGCCTTCATATCTGTATTAACATGAGTGGTGGTGTTTTTTTACTGGAACAAGGAGTTTTTTGTCTTCATATCACCATTCAACTGCATCTTGCAATAAAAATCCAAGCCATTTCAGTTTTTATTTCCTGTTTCTTAGCAAGTTAGCACTCTTTAAGGATTCATACCGGTCAAAGATGAAGTAGCAATAAAATAGATGACAGATCATGAATCAAGAAAAATAACAAACATATAGATATAATTGATATTTTTCTGATTTTGCATGGGGGTCCAAACAGGAGAAAAACGAAGTGGTTATTTGTAAACAACAATTGGATTAAGATTGAATTTTTCATACAAGAAACATGAATAACAATGAAGAAAAGCAATTTCACAATGATAAGTTAGTTTGAATGTTCTGATTGTCTAAAGAAATCCATCGGATGAAGCAGTAGAGAATACAGAAATACCAATTCATCGAATCGCAGCTCTCAACAAGCCAGGAATTCCAATTCGAATTCTCGGAACCCTAGCCGCCACCGCAAATGGCTGCATATTCCCGGTGTTCAGACTCTTGATCGAACACAATCAAAATCTTCTATGAACAGCCGAATCAGCTTAAAAGGCACTCTAGTTTCTATTCGATCATATTTCTTCACCGTCTCCGGATCTAAATTGATCCAGAGAATCTAATCCATGTGCTTCGAGCAAGGGACGACCTAGAGAACAATCCAATCCCCGAATTGATGATGTTGTAACCGATCTTGTCGATGATACCACCAAATCTGGAGTCGTCTGCCTACGCCATTGGAATTGGGATGGAAGACAAGGGAGAAGCGAACTAATCCGAAGTGATTGTGTATCGCCGATGAGGCGGTCGGCGATGTAAGAGAGGCGGGAGAGATCTCGAAAGAGGGAGTCGGGAAAGCAAGAAGGAAAGAGGAAAAATAAAAAAAGGTCTTAAATACTTGACAAATACCAAAAAATATCCAATATGTGTACAAACGTCTAAATAGGCTAACTGAAAATGCTTTTGAGCTAAATTTGTTCTAAATATAAAGGAATTTAATTGGAAAAAAGTAATATAAATATTTTTTTATTATAAGGTGAGGCCAAAATTAATGTGGTGTCTAGAAAAGTTACAATTTTAATATATAGTAATTAGTTATAGATAGATATGACTAGTTTTATTTCTAAGATATATATGTGATCACGTGTACATACTTTTTCTTATTCTTTACAAATATAATAAATATAATGTCCTTTTTTATCTATATTGGTCAAATCTACTAATATTATTTTATTTTTATGTTTATTTGGGGATAAATTTTTACAAATATTCTTTCATCCTTATGTTTACTTGGAGATAATTTTTTTTGCACAATTAACTATTTAAAATTATTATTTTAATAAAGGGGTGATGTGGCGCAACGTGGTGGCAAAAATTGTTCCGGATTTAGTTATTAGTAATAGATATATTGATATATTGATTTTTAAATGGAACCTTATTGAAATTATTTATTGGACTTACATAAGCATGTGTACTTGTACATGCAAATATATACCTCGAGTAATTTTCAACCTACATATTTAATATGGCATCATAGTATCTTTCGAGGTAGTCATTACCAAATATATACCTCGAGAATACAATTATGTGGTAGATTTGATTGCGAAGCTACACCACGATTGTATTATCAATCGGATTCTAAAACATGGAGGGATCCTAACCCTCATCCGTAAGGATGTCCTACGCCACTAAGACCCACTAACTATGCCAGTTACACTTACAAATTAAGATCGTTTAGAATATTAAATATAACATTCTCATCGAAAATATTTGAAATAAAAGCTATTTTATAAGACGGTGAACTACTACTTTTAAAAATTAGTTTTCCAATAAAATGTTTTGGGTTTGTATGCGCTCTGCGCTCATACATACAAGACCCTGGAACGTACTATTCGCCAAATTACTTTAATACTTGCTTCGATTTAAAATAAATGTCGTTTTAGTTTTCGACACAAAATTTAAGAAAAAATATTAACTAAACTTAAAAGTGTAATTTTTTTTTATAAATTTTACCACCTATCACCATTTTTAACCAATGAATAAATAACATTAATTAATAAAAACACATTCCAATAACAATTATCATAACTCTATCCCAATTAATTGCCTATAAAATCTAAAACGACACATAAATTGAATTAAACTTAAAATTAAAAAATGACACTTAATTTGAATTAGAGGGAGTAATATGTTATACTCCACCTAATTTCATCAAAGAGAATTAAAATCATAAATAACTCTCAATAATTTTCCCTAGTAACTTCTAGAAATTACAAACAAACGAACTTTTCAAAAGTTCAACGTATTTCTCCTGAACTATTCCTTCGACAATCGGATCATGTCGCCTCTTTCCTTGTAACCTCCCTTGACGTTATTTGCTCGCCGCCTTTGAGAAAAGTTTCACGCTTTAATGTTGGATTTTCTCACTATTATCTTAGACCATTTTCATCTGATATTCCCACAAATTAAAGACTATTATTGGAAAGATATCCGACAAATCTCTCAAAAAATTTTGAAAAGTCGATGCTTTCATAAAAGGACCATGATCGAGTGAGAACGGCCGCTTATACACGTAATTTTTTTTGAAAAGGATGACATTAAGGATGTGCGTGAGATGTGCACATATTCTTATCATGGATGTGAATCATTTTATGAATATATCTGAAGAAGCTAGCTTGTATCAAAATTTGCATCAAGTTTTTGGTGTACATTAGGCAGAGTTACATGTACATTGAATATTTGGGGAGGATATTGAATGTGTGCATGTTCTGCACTAGTTATTCATCAATTTTTATCATTTTCAAAAATAATAAAATGGACGGACATTTCGGCTTGTGCGTATGTGCACGTAAATAGAGTTTGAAATTTACGTATATATTGAATTAAAATATGCAAATGTACCATGCATAGAGTTGTCAAAAGCTGACCGAACCCGTCAACCGGACCCGAACCGTCCGATAATTTTAGGGTCAAGACCCGAAAATTTGAACCCGAAACCCGAAATCAACCAAACCCGATAGAATCCGAATCCCGTTGGGTTGAAACCCGAAATTAAACCCATTGGGTTGACCGATTTATTATATTTATAGAATTTTTAAAATTTATTTTGAAAATTATAATATATTTTATTATTAAAATAAATGAAAATAATATGTTATTATTTAAGTAAAATTTGATTTTAATAATCATAAAAAGAAAGGATATCTTATACCCGCTGGTCAATCCGACCCGACCGAAAACCCGCTACAACCCGACCCGATTGACCCGTGACCCATAACGAAATCGAACCCGATTTAACCCGAATTCAAAATGACCGAACCCGAACTCGCCCGACCCAACCCGATTGACAGGTCTAACCATGTACTAGTCTCTTCTTTAGTATATAGGTAGATTATGATAAGTCATATTTGAGAAGCATGAAATCTGCCATCTATCAAATGAATGTAAAGGTGGACGGACATCTTTTTTCACTAATAACATTGTTATCCACTAACTGCTAATAATTTAAAAACTAATGCCAATTGATTATAATCAAAGCAAATCACTTTAATAATTGATCAATCACTAATAACATTGTTATCCACTAAGGGTTAATAATTTAAAAACTAATGCCAATTGATCACCTCCATAATCAGAGACTTTAATAATTGATCAATCAATTCAGTTGGAAGGTTATAGAACATTCCAAATTTACCCTAATTGAAATTGTTTTTGGCAACTAAGTATCAATACGTACGGGAAATGTTGAGTTTTGATTTTTTACTCTAGAAACAATCCTCTATTCTCCAAAATGAAAGCGGATTTTCTAACCTATGCTTTGATAAACATCTTGTTTTAGAAATATTTGGTATTTTTATTTATTTAGAGATTAAATCCTTTTTACGACGGGTTTATTCATTTCTTTTTTAGGATTTTAGTTTCTAAAACCGGGAAGTTATCATATGCCCTTAGGGCATAGGTTAGAAAGACCCAAATGAAAATGCATGTTGAGCAATTACTATAAAAATAAATTTAGAGCAGGATACAAATTTGATACGCTGGTTTTAGTAATACGTAATTCTGTATTTTTATTAGGATTTCTGAGTGTTTTAGGCTAGATTAGGATGTTTATCTGTAATATCAGAAGAGCCTACAGTTGAAGATTTGGAAGACAGAAGTCCTAGTTCGAGCTGAAGAGTTTACGGAAACAAGACCCGCGCCCTCGGGTATGGACCCGAGCCCGCGGTGGAGAAAAGATTTGAAGAGCTGAAGTACACGAGGACCCGCGCTCGCGGGCCTTGGCCGCACTTGCGGTTTGATGAGATTCCGCGGCCGAGGGGAGACGAGATGACCCGCGCTCGAGGTTCCAAACCGCGCTCGCGGGTTGGCCTTTCTCTGCGCCGACTAAGAGTTTTATTCTATCTTATTTATCTTTATTATATCTTTAGTTTTAGGTTATTTCGGTTGAGTATTTAAGCTTAGTTTCGTATTCAGTTTAGATTCAACACATTATCTAGCATAATTTTACTTTTTAGGTTTTATTTCAATTTTATTATGGAGAACTAATTTCTCTTGGAGTTTGTTTGATCAAGGAAGCCTTTTTATGTAATTCGTGAGATTCTGGTAACTTTTCTATCTCTTGGTTAATATCAAACTCTTGTTTTTATTTATATGATCTATGTTTGATTTTATGAGCCTGATCAACTTGTTTGATTGACTTAGATCTACTGTTTGGATTAGGTTTGATTGTTGTATGTGCAATCTTATTTATCCTTGAAACAACTCTTTTCTAGGACCGTGGACTAGAATTGAGAAAGAGTGTTTGATTGTTATTTTATGCATGAGACTCGTAGCTTGATTACATGATTTGATATCCTTCTATCCTTAATACTTTGCATGATTTGAATTAAGCGTTCTTGTTCATATCATACTTTCGCTTAGACCGTGGACAAGCGGAAATCTTTTATAAGGATTGGAATTAACTTGGGAATTAATAGAAAAGTGGATGAATCAATGATCGAATGATTAAAAAGGTGGAATTGATTGAATGAACTCTGCTTTTCTTAATTGATTTGATATTTTAATATTATTTACTTGCTTAAAATCCCAAAACCCCCTGTTTTGTCTTTGCTGATTGTTTAGAATACCGATTTTCTTGGGTACGATCCCTTACTTGCATGCTATACTTGGTTTGTAGTTTAGGGTAATTTATTTTTTTATCTTGGCAACAACACCTTTAGCCGAGTCAAATTTCGGCGCCGTTGCCGGGGAATCGATTTTTAATTTTCTGATAAATCGGCGTTTCTGACGACCCACGCTCACGGCCCACACCCGCGCCCACGGCTGACCCGCACCCTCGGTTGAAAACCGCGCTGGCGGTTCGGTTCATCCACAACCCCCGAATCTGGTAAGAACCTATCTTATGGTTCTTACCCGTTCTATTGATAATTCGCCTGTTGTTGCGTTTGATCCAGAAATTAACAGGACCTTGAGAGAGCTAAGATGTCAAGTTCAGGCCCAAGTGCTAGGCATACAGTTTGATCCAGTTTCTTCTTCTTCTTCCTCATCTGATTCAGAGGTTGAAGAACAGCTAGTAACCAGGGCAGATCGTACTATTAGGCAACTGACCGCGCCTAATCTAGAGCAACAACAGCTTGGTCTTCAATTTCCCACTCTGGGAGAAGGAGTGAAGTTTGAGTTAAAATCTGGTCTTCTCCATTATTTGCCTAAGTTCCATGAATTGAGTGGGGAGGATCCGAATAAACACCTTGCAGAGTTCCATTCTGTCAGTCTGGGGATGAAGCCGGCTGATGTGACTGAAGATCAGCTGATGTGGAGGGATTTTCAATTTTCTTTGGCTGATGCAGCTAAGGAATGGTATCTATATTTGGCACCTGAGACAATTACTACATGGGCTCAGATGAAGGGTGCTTTTCTGGAGAAATACTTCCCTGTTCCCAAGCAAACGTCAATTAAGAAACATCTGAGCAGTTTGGAGCAGGGTGATGATGAGAATCTATATGAGTATTATGAGCGTTACAAGAGGCTCATAGCCAGCTGTCCCTACCATGGCTATTCTGATAAAGATCTAATCTATTATATTATTGAGGGGCTTTGTGATGTGGATAGGCGTCTGATGAATGCGTCCTGTAGAGGTTCTTATGAGAATCTCACTCCTAGGCAAGCTTTTGAGAAGTTGGAGACTCTAGCTGAGCAATGCAGAAATCAAAGAAAGAAGTCCAACAGTAGGTCAGTAAATTCTGTTAATGATTCCCTGAATGCTGAAGTAAGGGAGTTAAAAGCTATGATGAAGCAACTGTTGGTGGGAAATGGAGCTTCAAGTTCAAGGGCTTGTGGAATTTGTGGTGAAACAGGCCATCCTTCTGATGCATGCCCTATCATGCAAGAGCCAGCAGCTGATGTCAATGCTATAGGGAACTATGATCAACAAAGGCCCCGAAATGACCCATATTCAAATACCTACAATCCGGGGTGGACTAACCATCCTAACTTCAGGTGGAATCAACAACCTCAAGAACCTTTTCCACAACAAGGAGGGCAGCCCAACTATGTTCCGAGGCCAAATTATGTTCCAAGGCCCTAAGTTCCTCCGGAAAATCCCGCTATTATTGCTCAACTATTGAAGGAGAATCAAGAGACCAAGGCTGCAATGAAACATCTTGAAAATCAATTAAGTCAGATTGCAACCAGTCTTAGTCGCTTAGAAGCCAGAGATTCGGGGAAATTGCCTTCTTAGACCATTAACCCGAGAGAGAATGTGAGTGCCATCACATTGAGGAGTGGGAAGGAGCTGAATATTGAAGACCCAGCCAGTATAAACCAACCAAGCTCGCTGGAGGACAGCCCCGATCGCGGATCAGAAGACAAAGCTGAAACTGAGCGTCAAACAGAACTCGCGACCGCGGATCAAAACCGCGCCCGCGGGTCCCCAACTGCGCCCGCGGGTCCCCATTTGATATGCTGGTTTTAGTACAACGTAATTCTGTATTTTTATTAGGATTTCTGAGTGTTTTAGGCTAGATTAGGATGTTTATCTATAATATCAGAAGAGCCTACAGTTGAAGATTTGGAAGACAGAAGTCCTAGTTCGAGTTGAAGAGTTTACGGAAACAAGACCCGCGCCCTCGGGTATGGACCCGAGCCCGCGGTGGAGAAAAGATTCGAAGAGTTGAAGTACACGAGGACCCGTGCTCGCGGTTCGATGAGATTCCGCGGCCGAGGGGAGACGAGATGACCCGCGCTCGAGGTTCCAAACCACGCTTGTGGGTTGGCCTTTCTCTGCGCCGACTCGGAGTTTTATTCTATCTTATTTATCTTTATTATATCTTTAGTTTTAGGTTATTTCAGTTGAGTATTTAAGCTTAATTTCGTATTCAATTTAGATTCAACACATTATCTAGCATACTTTTACTTTTTAGGTTTTATTTCAATTTTATTATGGAGAACTAATTTCCCTTGGAGTTTTTTTTTTTTTTTTGATTTGGTAAGATTTAGGGTAGCCAAGTACGACTTGGACTAGCCTAGAGCACCCGTAAACGGGTGAGAACTGGTTTACTAACCAATTCTAAGAAAGAAGGGCAAACCGCCGCCCTGGATGCTCGAACCTGAGACCTCTTGCACATTGGCAAGAGGCTCAACCGTTGAGCCATGAGCACTTGCTCAATTTCCCTTGGAGTTTGTTTGATCAAGGAAGCCTTTTTATGTAATTCGTGAGATTCTGGTAACTTTTCTATCCCTTGGTTAATATCAAAACTCTTGTTTTTATTTATATGATCTATGTTTGATTTTATGAGCCTGATCAACTTGTTTGATTGACTTAGATCTACGGTTTGGATTAGGTTTGATTGTTGTATGTGCAATCTTATTTATCCTTGAAACAACTCTTTTCTAGGACCGTGGTCTAGAATTGAGAAAGAGTGTTTGATTGTTATTTTATGCACGAGACTCTTAGCTTGATTGCATGATTTGATATCCTTCTATCCTTAATACTTTGCATGATTTGAATTAAGCGTTCTTGTTCATATCATACTTTCGCTTGGACCGTGAACAAGCGGAAATCTTTTATAAGGATTGGAATTAACCTGAGAATTAATAGAAAAGTGGATGAATCAATGATCGAATGATTAAAAAGGTGGAATTGATTGAATGAACTCTGCTTTCCTTAATTGATTTGATACTTTAATATTATTTACTTGCTTAAAATCCCAAAACCCCCTGTTTTGTCTTTGCTGATTGTTCAGAATACCGATTCTCTTGGGTACGATCTCTTGCTTGCATGCTATACTTGGTTTGTAGTTTAGGGTAATTTATTTTTGATCTTGGCAACGACTTTAGCCGAGTCAAAATTCTATATATGTGGATGATAAATTTTTTTAACGATTGAACAGATATAATAGTAAAATTTTAACTTAACAACGACAACAACAACAGTAGCAACAGCAACAACAACATCAACAACAACATCAACAACAACAACAACAGCAACAACAACAACAACAACGACAACGACAACGCAACGGCAACGACAACGTCAACGACAACTGCAACAGCAACAACAACAACAATCCAGTGTAGACCTGCCTCAGGCAGGGTCTGGGAGGTCAAGATGTACCCACCCTTTTCTCGACCTAAAGATCGAAAGGGTGTGTAAGAGAAGCCTAAAGACCTAAAAAACCAAGAAAAGACTCCGAGAGAGAGAGAGAGAGAGAGAGAGAGAGAGAGAGAGAGAGAGAGAGAAAAGAGAAAGGGAGAGAAAAATGCAGGAGTGTAGGACGCGCTGTGCTAGCCTGCTACTACCGCTCCTCAAAATCAGATGCAATTTCCTTCAGGATACCGGAATAGAAACCCGATATCCTACAACTAAATCAAACACATTGAATCATCATAATATCTTTTAATTTCAATAGTGATTTTTGTTAAGGCAATATTCCATACAACTTAATCAAGCACACGACAATAATTTTATTCATCTTTATTTTGAAATAAAATAGTACACAAACAACATCATACAACTAGTAACCATTCTTTCCTAATTTTTTGTACATTCATAGCTATACTTTTAAGGAAACAAATGAAAACTTCAAATAACACATACAAATTTCTACCAAAAAAAATAACACATACAACTATGCATCAAAAAGAAAGATAATGCCATGATCTATTCATACAAATCATTGCGGAGGCGTGGAGCAATTAGAACATCAAGAGGCGTTGCCTTCAAGTTCGTTAGCCCAGAGCTTTCACTCATGTCAACCAGAGCATTATTGAGCGTGGAGAGCTCAAAAGCCTGCAAAAAAGAAGCCAACAAGTAGTGCGTGTTTCGAAGCCCAAAAGACATTCCTGGACAAATCCTTCTCCCCGACCCAAACGGGATAAATTCAAAGCACTGCCCTCTTACATCCACATCTTTGTGGCTGCTCAAGAATCGCTCTGGTCTAAACTCCGTTGGATCCTCCCACACACATGGATCAGAATGAATTTTGGAGATGTTGACTATGAGTCTTGTGCCTTTCTTGACATGATACCCACCCACCATGCAATCTTCGTTGAATTCGCGTAGGCCATTTAGCGGTCCTGGAGGATACATCCTAAGTGTTTCTTTCAAAATGGCTTGGAGGTAAACTAGCTTAGGAATATCTGACTCGTCAACTTGCCTATACTTTCCGACATGGATGTCGATTTCATCTTGCGCTTTCTTTAGGGTTTGGCGGTTGTTGAGTAGTAGTGAGATTGCCCATGTTAAAACCACCACACTTGAGTCACTGGCTCCTACAAGCATCATCTGAAATATATATATATCTTTAACTTCTCAGCATCTTTGTACTCTAAAAAGTTATTCAGACTCATATTCCCTAAATCTATTACATCCAATTTCTACTTTTTGTAATCGGCTTGGACTGGAATTTTATTATTTCAATAACTGATGAATTTTTATAGAATTTAACTAAAATAAAATTGGCGAATGAAGAAATCGACTTGCATTTAGGATATATTTTTGGTATATTTAATGTAGGAGTAATATTTATCTATACATTAAATATACCAAATATAGGAGTAATATTTAATGTAGGAGTAATATTTATCTATACATTAAATAAAACGGTTTGGGGCACAAGTTTGTAATCTTTCTATAAATACTTGCAAGTGATTAATGAGAAGCCAAATTTACAGCCTCAATATTCCCTTATGGTATTAAAACTATCTATAAAATAGATACTCTCTCCGTTTCGCAAAACATGTCCTTTTAGTCCACTACACGATTATTAAGGAATGAGTATTTTACCCAAATTACCCCTATATTTGGAAAAATGTGTACTCTTAACCCCTCCTAGAAAATTGTTTAGAGTAATTATTACTTCTATAAAGTAGGGATAAATTTGAAAAAAGGTGGAAGAAAATATTAAAAGGACAAGTTTTATGAAAAATATAAAATGGGCTAAAAAGACATATTTTGCGAAACGGAGGGAGTAATATTATCTTTCCGAATAGCCAAGCAAGCTGGGATAGTGGGATTGGATCTACTAATTTAAGAATAGGTGATCATATTTGACGACAAGACCCCAAGACCTTTTCATTTGTGTACTACTGCATGTGACTGACATCCTAGGACAGGGAACTCTAAAGAAGACAAATCAAAAATTAAGAGCTTGGTATATATATGTAAAAATATAAAATTGAGTAGATAAAACCAAAACTGCAGGGAAAGCATGAAGGAGAGAGACAAAATTTAGTGCATACCAAGCAAGTAGCCTTGTTGATTGTATCAGCATCAAATCTGGAGTCATTGATGAGATGTGAGTCATCAAGAATAGAAAGCATGATATCCATGAAGTCCTTATCGCCTTCTACGCTTCCTAATTTTCTCCTCTCCTTGTGCTCCCGTAACCAGCTGTCGAGGATGTCATCCATGACTTTCGCCGTCTTTCGCATGGCCTTCTCTTGCCCACCCAGATCTAGCCACCTTAGAAAAGGAAGGGCATCCCCTATCAAAAACGATCCAATTTTGGAAAAGAAATCTTCCATTGTCTTATACAAGAGCGATATTTCTTGATCCTCGCGATAGTTTGTCCCCAAAACAATTCTAACAATAATATTCATCGACATGTGAGAAAACCACGGTTTCAAGTCACCTAACACAGCCTCCGAACCACTCCTATTGTTCTTGAGCCAAAACGCATACAACTTATTTATGAAAATGTTCGCCTCCTCCTTCCACACATAGGACAACATATCTAGGCGATGGTTTGATAGAAGATTAAGGGTGACTATCTTCCGCATGTTGCGCCAATATGGCCCGTATGGACTAAAAGTAAAATTGGCATCACCATAACCCATGATATTGACTGCTATTATCTTTGGGCGAGAAGTAATAGCTTTATCATTTAAAAGAAAACATTCTTTTGCCATCTCTGAAGAGCTTACCACTAAGGACTTTTGCACCCCATTTCTTATACAAAAAATGGGTCCATGCTTATCGGCCATTTCAGCTAAAAGCTTGTGAGGTAATGCCACAGATACTAGAAGGTGAAGATGACCAATAATAGGCCAAGCACCTCCGGCTTCAGGAGGTGATTTGCTCTTATTTTCATTCTTCATTGCATATAATTTTACAATCCACAAGATGAACAAGATGGGAAGTATAGAGATAATACTACTAGAAATTAAAGTTAAAGGTGGGCAGAGATGGAAGTAAGTGGCCATGGTGGTGGTGCTATTGGAATTAATACCTCTACCCTCACAATTTCAAGCAAACTCTTACATGCATTAAGACATACGAACGAGATATATATATATATATATATATATATATATATATATATATCAACATTTCCATAGTGTGGACTGTGGAGAACTCAATGAATGCGATTAGCTAGTATAAATTAAAATTACATGGACCCTGCCAGTGCTAAAGTCAAGATATGCACTAACAATTACAAGTAATTCTAGATAAGTATGCAAATTGTAGTTGAGTCCTTAAGCATACATCACAATGATATATAAATTGTTGAAATATGATATATGGTTACAATTGCAAGTAATTCTCTTTAAACTGTCATTTATTTTAGGATCGAATATTATCAAAATTTATATATTAATCTTTTATATATAAGTATATATACGTATTCGTGCGTGCATAACCCCACTAATCACTATATTGGCCCAAGAGCAGAGCAAGTTCGACTGACCAATGGTCCGCTTTTTAGGTTGTAATATTAAGAGATACGTTTGCTCGTTGTTTGGACTAGCAATAGAGATATATTATTACTAAAACTAATTGTTAATTAGATCAGATTAATTGTATTTGTTGCCTTGTTGGGCGTATTATATAATTTCTCATATTAAAAGTTCGAACTAATAAAACCCGATGTATAAGAATGTTGGGCTACTTTTCTTATGACTAGTTATTTTAAGATAGAAACCTGGTCTCTCTATCTATATATTAAAGAAGAGACTATTTTAACATATGTCAGTCTTATTCATTTAATCTATGTGTCGTATCTATATTTAATTCGTGACACCACGTCATCAACACTCTAAACAATTCGATATTAATTTTAATAGAAGATATTTAAATCTTTTTTTATTTTAAAAATTTGTTAAAAAATAATAAGTAAATCTTGGATTCATTCTTATCACATTCATCCTTGAATATTTATACATCTTCTTAAGTAATATATATTCAAATCCTATATTATCAAGATTAAAAAATTATGTATATTAAACATTATTTGATCATATATGTATATATTTTTAATTAATATATATATATATAGAAATAAAAAATTACTAAAAGAATTCATTTTTTTACTAGAAACTAATTTATTTTCTTTTAGTAAAGAAAAAATAAAACATTAAATCTCACACCAAAACAATAAATGATTTTGTTCATGTTTACATAAAATATTAAAATTAATAAATTAATAATTTAAAATATATTATTTATATTTAACCAAATCCGTACGGGGTACGGTACTTATGCTATTTGAAATTATTGATTTGACTTATATGATCATGTGTACTTGTACATGCATGAACACCAAATTAATTATCAACCACCGTACAGTGTTTCAAAAATCGTGTCTAGGCCTCGTCCAGGTCTCGCCTAGGTGTTGAAAAGTTTTGCAACACCGCGGTAATTTATAAGGAATTGAGATGCTCCTCATGTCAACAAGACCTCTTCCTTTTCTGTGTTCGAGTGAGGACAAAGAACTCAGAAGTTAAGCGTGCATGAGCGAGAGTAGTACCAAGATGGGTGACCTCCTAGGAAGTCCTCGGGTTGGCATGGGATAGCGCTTCTAAAAGGTTTTGGGCTTTACAAATGGTATCAGAGCCTTTGGGTTACGAGTTGGCTTGGCCCGGTGGGCGGTCACTCGACCCGGAGGGCGGTCCTTAGGCCTTGGCCAGGAAGTCAAGTGCTTAAGTAGGGAAGATTGTAACACCCCGATAGTTTATAAGAGATTGAGGTGCTCCCCATGCCAACAAGAGCTCTTCCTTTTCTGAGTTCGAGTGAAGCGTGTAAGGGCAAGAGTAGTACCAGGATAGGTGACCTCCTGGGAAGTCCTTGGGTTGGCATGGGATAGCGCTTCTAAGGCCTCGGGCTTTACAAAGGCCCAAGCACCGCCCTTTGGGTCGAGTGACCACCTACCGGGCCAAGCCAACTTGTAAACCAGAGTCGGTTCTGATGCCATTTGTAAAGCCCGAGGCCTTAGAAGCACTATCCCATGCCAACCCGAGGACTTTCCAGGAGGTCACCCATCCTGGTACTACTCTCGCCATGCACGCTTAACTTTTGAGTTTTTTGTCCTCACTCGAACACAGAAAAGGAAGAGCTCTTGATGACATGAGGAACACCTCAATTCCTTATAAATTACTAGGGTGTTACAAGTTCAGGCTTTCTTAGTCTTCCAGCTAGTTTAGGCGCCCGTTTGAAACCATCTAACAAACAACTTAGGCTGCCTGGACACTAGGCAGTCCATCTCCATCAAGAATCTGCCTAGCGCTTTTCAAAACATTGAATAAAACGGTACAATTTTGTGTTCTTTTTTTTTGAGTTGTTTGTGTTGGGATTAATTAGTGGTGTGCTACCTGTCTTTTGTTTGAGCTCTCTAGTTAGTGTATATAAAGATAGAGTTTGATTCAAATAAAACAACTCATTATCCTATAAAATAAGGAGTGTTTAGAACCCTTAGATCTTCTTGATCCAAGGGCTGATATTCTCGGAAATTAGAGACGCGATGACATTTTCGTAATTTCTTGGAAATTACAAATTAAAAGTGCATCGTTATGGTGAAAAATGCATTACTAAACCCAAATATTTTGGGCGATTGAGTTCAATCGAAATTGACTCAATTGGACGCCTAGGATGATGCATTTTTTTGGTTTAGTAATGCTGATGGTGCGAAAAATAATCGCTATATAATCAAGGAGAAAATCATATATATATATATATATATATATAAGAAAGAACAAAGACAAACATCGCGTTGCATGTACGAATTTATAGACAAAATTCAGTTCCAACAGTTTCGTATAGCTCACATTTTATAAAGATCCTTAAAAGCATTTGATAAGGGTAGAGTCGAGCCCATGGGGCTAGTAGCCTAATCATCGGCCCATTGGGTTACTAAGTAAATCATAGGCCTAATATTTATATTTCAACTCACATATTCATGAGTACTGCACGTTGCATGTGCATGAATTGAATGAGGCATTTCTACAAGGCTACATAACGTGAATATGGTTACGTGTAGGCCTATGTATTTGTTGGTCCAATCAAAGGCCGTCGTCATTGTGGAAATTGCCATCCCACATCGGCCAAATAAAGTTAAGCAAGGAACTCTCATGTATTATATATGGGAAGAGGCGTGAAACTAAGAAAGGGTCGAAAATCCTCTCTGACTCGAAAACTATCTCGTTTGTCAAAGCTCGATGTGTTTGATCTCCGAGTGAGATCGCGCTATAAACGGTATAAAGTCTAAAGGCTTTATTTGTAAAGAGCACAAAAACAACCGACTGAGGGGTGGGGAGGAGGAATAATCCACGTACGAAAACCGTTCGGTTGTACGAATCCCGAGAGTTAGTATTTAGGTAATTCCCGTTTATAGCGCATATTATATCGGGTTTCATCACTGGCGCCGTTTGTGGGAACTAACTCTCCCTATCCGACCTACTCTCGGGAAACAAGCTAAGGTGTGGGGACCTCCTCCTCTTCAAAAGTTAAGGTGTGTTAGCTAGCTAGTGGGGCCACTTTCCAATCGAGGTCAAAGAAGGCGAGGCCAACCACGTTTCAAGCAAGGTCAAAACAAAAGCGAGGCCAACCACGTTTCAAGCAAGCACCACACCGGGCCACGTTCCAAGCGAGGTCAAAGCTGGCGAGATGTCCTCAAAGGCAGGCGGGCTTCTCCGCGACCGGCGCTCGGCGTCATCCCGGTGTTGCCTTGGCCAAACATCGCGGCCTTCCCTTTCCGACTCGGCACCACAGTCTTCATGGCGGGCTTCATGGCGGGCTTCGTGCTCCAACATGGCCAACTAGAGGGCACTTCCCCCTCACGATGGCTCCGTAGTGCGCCATTTTTGTTGGCATCTCGACCTCGGGGTTCACAACAAAGCAAGGTCATGAAGGTTGGCCGGGCGTGCATGGCGAGGTTGGCCAAGAAAATCAACGAGGTTGGCCGGGCGTACATGGCGAGGTTGGCCGGGCGTGCATGGCGAGGTTGGCCAAGAAAATCAACGAGGTTGGCAAAGAAAATCAACGAGGTTGGCCAAGCAAACGAACGAGGTTGGCCAGGCGTACATGGCGAGGTTGGCCGGGCGTGCATGGCGAGGTTGGCCAAGAAAATCAACGAGGTTGGCCAAGCAAACAAAAAAGGTTGGCCGAGCATGTGTGGCGAGGTCATGGCCAAACAAGCGAGGTTATGATCAACAAGCAAGTCATGGTGTAAGTCGCGCTCGGCCTCGCCTCGGCGCGATGATCTTCATGGTGTTGCTTCCATGGGGTGGCATCGTGGCCTTTCGTGGATGGCTAGTAAGGCCATCTCGCGCACCTCCTGTATGTCGGGGCGTCGCATACGCTCAGTCGCAAGCTAACGTCGCACACTTTCTTTCGACTCGACGTCGCGCATCTATGTGGGAGACAAATCCCCGCGGTCCTTGTAGGCGACCAAACCTCGCGGTTTTCCTAGTGCCACTTCGGCTCGGTCGTTGTGCGGATTTTCCGTGCTCGTCAGCGCTTGGCGATGGTGAAGGCTCGGCCCCCATGTGAATAGCAAGCATGCGCGGCGTTCTTCCATAGCATGAGGTATAATCTTTAAGCATATATTCAAATAAATTACATGTATGTATGTGAGGGTCGGAACGGGCTTATTAGCTAGTAGGTTACATGGCCATGGGTATACGTAAAAATCATGCATGGAGTATGCATAAAAATCATGCATGGGTGGCATAACTGCATAAGCAAGGTCATATATATATGCATGGTGCCTCGCATTTCCAAAATTCGTGGGCTTGGAGTGGAGTTGTGTTCAGATGGTGAGAGAGAAATGGAATGGCTAGTTGGCCCAAACTTTATCCGGGTGGGCAGTCTCGTTTTTTTGGGTTGACATTTGTGCTTGTGGAGCAAGCATTCTCCAAATGGGCCAATCAATTTGATCGCACAATCCCTGCACCTCGCGATTGCAAGCGCGACTACTATTTATGGCAGATGGCTTAGGTTCATAACCTCCATTCCGAAAATCTCGCGTTGCATAATCGTGGAATGAGGTACGCCTTCTAAATTCGCCTCGTTAATTAATTCTATTTGGCTAATCATTTATACTCGGTATGTACTCGCGTACTTGAAAAAAGTTTCTAATTCTCTGTTATAATCGATCCACCCCTCGCTTCCCGCTTGGGGTTGGAGAATCTCGTTAAAGGTCCACCCCTCGCTTCCCGGTTGGGGTTGGAGAATCTCGTTTAAAGGTCCACCCCTCGCTTCCCGCTTGGGGTTGGAGAATCTCGTTGAGTCCATCCCTCGCTTCCCGCTTGGGGTTGGAGGATCTCGTTGAGTCCACCCCTCGCTTCCCGCTTGGGGTTGGAGAATCTCGTTAAGTCCACCCCTCGCTTCCCGCTTGGGGTTGGAGAATTTCGTTAAGTCCACCCCTCGCTTCCCGCTTGGGGTTGGAGAATCTCGTTTAAAGGTCCACCCCTCGCTTCCCGCTTGGGGTTGGAGAATCTCGTTAAAGGTCCACCCCTCGCTTCCCGCTTGGGGTTGGAGATCCTCGTTAAGGTCCACCCCTTGCTTCCCGCTTGGGGTTGGAGAATCTCATTAAGGTCCACCCCTCGCTTCCCGCTTGGGTTGAAAACTCTCTTACGGACGAGGTCCAAATTCTCTTATGGACGAGGTCCAAACAATCTTTAGGACGAGGTCTTGACAATCTAAAGGACGAGGTCCTGAAAATCTTTAGGACGAGGTCCTGACAATCTTTAGGACGAGGTCTACTAACTCCCTTGGCAAAAGTGCGCGCTCTCCACCCAGTCTAGGGTTTGGATCGCGTTGCATGACTATAACCGATAAATTGCAAACATCTTATGCAAGTTTGCGCACCTGTTTATTGTCTCGTTGACCTCGTGGAACGAGGACACCAAGCCAAGGGGTTGTGATGGTGCGCGAAATAATCGCTATATAATCAAGGAGAAAATCATATATATATATATATATATATAAGAAAGAACAAAGACAAACATCGCGTTGCATGTACGAATTTATAGACAAAATTCAGTTCCAACAGTTTCGTATAGCTCACATTTTATAAAGATCCTTAAAAGCATTTGATAAGGGTAGAGTCGAGCCCATGGGGCTAGTAGCCTAATCATCGGCCCATTGGGTTACTAAGTAAATCATAGGCCTAATATTTATATTTCAGCTCACATATTCATGAGTAGTGCACGTTGCATGTGCATGAATTGAATGAGGCAATTCTACAAGGCTACATAACGTGAATATGGTTACGTATAGGCCTATGTATTTGTTGGTCCAATCAAAGGCCGTCATCATTGTGGAAATTGCCATCCCACATCGGCCAAATAAAGTTAAGCAAGGAGCTCTCATGTATTATATATAGGAAGAGGCGTGAAACTAAGAAAGGGTCGAAAATCCTCTCTCGCTCGAGAACTATCTCGTTTGTCAAAGCTCGACGTGTTTGATCTCCGAGTGAGATCGCGCTATAAACGGTATAAAGTCTAAAGGCTTTATTCGTAAAGAGCACAAAAACAACCGGCTGAGGGGTGCGGAGGAGGAATAATCCACGTTTATAGCGCGTATTATATCGGGTTTCATCAAATGCACTTTTCGGTATTTCGCAATGCACTTTTCCACCATAACGATGCACTTTTACAATGAACCGAACATGGAATGTGCCCTACTGGCTTCATTTTTGTTTGCATTTTTTTGAATTACTAATGGACTTTTTGTATTTAGCAATGCACTTTTTCACGATAGCGATGCACTTTTGTAATTTTTGAGAAATTACTAAAATGCCACCGCGTCCTTAAAAGAGATAGAATATCAGCCCTTGGATCACCTTGATCGAATGGCTCTAAATGCTTCTTGTTTTATAGGATAAGAGGGTGTTTTATTTGAACCTTACTCAGAGAGTTTTGTTCAAATGAAACGAACTCTTATTCTGAAACGAATGCACTTTTCCTAGTTCATGGTGCACTTTTCTTATTTCAGAGTGCACTCTTTTGGATTTACACTTTTCGTACTTTTTGTAGTGCATTTTTTCGGATTGCGTTTTTTGTATTTTATAATGCACTTTTATATAAAAAGTGCACTACAAACTAGAAAAAGTGCATTCATTTCACGTTTAAAAATAAGAGTTTGTTTCATTTGAATCAAACTCATTATTGCTATTCAAACTTATTTTAATTAACCTGGATTTTTTATTCATAAGACTTAAAATGGTGATAAATATTTAATAAGTTTTTTATTAAGAAACAATATTTAAAATATCAAGTTTAATTCATAATTTCCTTAAACATGTTTTCAAAAAAAATTACTTAAATTGTATGTCAAAAGATAAAACAAACATTTATTTGAGATTGGAGGTACACAAAAATCAAAGATTTTTAGGATTGATAGGCCATGTTTGGGAAGCATGAAAGCTACCATTTTAGCAAATGAATTTAAAGGCAAAGGCGGACGGGCATTTTTCGTTACAAATCACATCATTACGCACTAACATGCTCTAATAATCAATCGACCAATGATCAATCATCACTCATCAGTCATCAATCATCAATCATCAATCATCAATCATTAAACAGTACTCCATCCAATTCAAAACAAATGTCATTTTAGTTGTGGACACAAGATTTAAGAAAACTATTAATTAAACTCAAAAGTGTAATTTTTTTTTTAATTTTACCACTCATCACCTTTTTTAATCATTGGATGAATAACATTAATCAATAAAAACACATTCCAATAACAATTCTCATATCTCACTCCTAATCAATTGCTTAGAAAACTTAAAACAACACATAAATTGGATCCAATTTAAAGTGCTAAAATGACACTTAATTTAAATCGGAGGGAGTATTATCATTCAATTTTATTATCACAGTCACCCAATTTTTAATTAAGATATTTTTTATATTAATTTTTATCCATAAATATGACAAGTATAAAATAGTTTTTATATCATAAATAAGAAACATATAAAATAAATTTTTAATATCTCAATCATAATATTTACAAATTTTTTAAATTTATTTTCTATCAATAAATATGATAAATATAAAATAGTATTTTTAATATGAAAGTTGCCAAATTTTCTAATTTCATATCCCAATCACCATATTTTTAATTATAAATTTAAAAAAATTATATATAATAATTTTATCAAATATCAAGTAATTATTATATTATTCATTTCTATTTAGATTCCCCGTTATTTTTTAGTTAAAAATATTGAAGCGAAAATTTAGAACTTCAACGTAACAACCTACATATTAATTTGATAAATATAATATAATATTACAAATATCAATTAGAGAGATATTATTATATTTTTTGATATTAATTAAGAACCTCTCAATTTACATATATATTATTAATTTTTTAATTATACTAACTAAAAATAAATCGGATAGCATATACCGGGTTAACGAATATATCAGGAAAATATAACATTTTATTTTATATGTATTGATTATGCACCATATTTTTTTATAGCTTATAGATTTAATATTTAAGCACTATAACTTTCACATAACACACCGTGTTTTAATTTACAAATTTTATAACTTCTTTATCGATAATAAGTATGACAAATGATAATAGATAGGTTTTAATAATTTTGGATCTTTTATCACCATGAAAAGCATTTGCATAAAAGCTTTAATTTATATATAATTTCTATTCTCATTGGAAGAAAAATTCAAGTTCATCTTCATTCTAATTTAAAATTTTGTTTATTTTTAATTAAACTAATAAGGTTAGTTTATTTATTTTCTTTTATATTCCTAATAATCATAAAATAACTTATTTACGACTCGAAAATACCATAAAAAGGCATTAATATGAACTTATAATTTTTATTTAATGTCTTCTTTAATCTTAGATCTAATAACTTACATGCTATTTAAATTAATAGTACCATGTCTATTTGAAAGTTTTTTTTCCACCCAATCATTACTATATACTAAAGAGGCGGTCAAAACATTATATAAAAGACCCCAGATTAAACCACATCATTCATATTTTAAAATTAGAGTTTGGTTCAAATGAAACAAACTCTTTTCGATCCTAAAACATGAAACGAATGCACTTTTCTTAGTTCGTAGTGCACTTTTCATACAAAAGTGCATTGCAAAATACAAAAAGTGCAATCCGAAAAAATGCACTACAAAAAGTACGAAAAGTGCACTGCAAAGTACGAAAAGTGCAAATCCGAAAAAGTGTACTCCAAAATAGGAAAAGTGCACTACGAACTAGGAAAAGTGCATTCGTTTTAGGATAAAACTTCGTTTCATTTGAACCAAACTCTTTAAAATTAATCTGATTAATTGAAATTTAATTGAATTATTTTTATTTAGTTATATTCAATTTTTGGATGGGTCGGATTTTTTTGATAAGATATGTATATGCTTTTAAAAATATCCTTACGTATATTAATATTTAATAATTATTTTCAGAAATGATAGCTTTTTGTAGATAAGATATGTACTTATAGTTTTTTTTTAAATATTCTTACCTATATCAAATTAATAAAAAAATTTAACAAATAAGAGTTGAAATTTAATTGAAATTTTTTAAATTAGTTTTATTTATGTATTAAACACAACAATCAATCAATATATTATTTTCATTTTTGTATAGGATAGTTTTTTAGATAAGATACGTATAAATTTTTAAAAATATCCGTGCCTTATTAATTTTTAATAATTATTTTTGGAAATGATAGTTTTTTTTATAGATAAGATTCGTATAGTTTTTTTAGAAATTTTCTTACATATATCAATTTAATAAAAATTTAAAAAATATAAATAAATGTTATAATAATTTTATAAAACTTTGTGCCATACATTGAAACTAAGACTAGTATTTATTTAAAAAAGCACAGGTCATAAACTAGCACTACTAGATTAAAAGGCTAAAGCAACGGTCGAAAACCGTTTCATTATGTTAAAAAACCGCTTCATTAGATCTAATGCAGCGGTTTTTGACCGCTTCATCTGATCGCGTTGCATTAGGTCTAATGCAGCGGTTTTGAGGTCTAATGCAGCGGTTTATTATTAAATTCGAAAACCGCTGCATTAGGTATAAAACCGTTGCCTTGCTATATCTAATGAAGCGGTTTTACCCTAAGCTAATGCAACGGTTTTTCTGTATAATGCAGCGGTTTGGCTATATAATGCAGCGGTTTATGTATCTAATGAAGCGGTTTTTATCCATATAATGCATCGGTTGATGTCCTAATGAAGCGGTTTAAAAAAGCAAGAATATGAAAATCTAATACGCGCCAAAAATTTAAAACGCTGGATCTTATTATTTTACGGGATTCACATTTTAAAAACAAACCAAAATTATAATAACATTAATCACAAAATTAAATTTAATATTAAATTAGAAAAAGTTTCATGTATTTACAAAATGATCATCTATTCATACATTTGCTTGATCAATCTAGTTTTAGAATAAAAAGCAAGAGTAGCAGACTTGCACGGTTTTAGTCTAGCTTTGACAACATAAACCAACTAATTAAGAGTAACAATCTTGCAAAATAGCAAAAAACACAATACCGCGGCACTCCCGAAAACAAAACACCTGCAACAAGAAATCAAAACAACAACCTCAAATTAGCAAAATAGTAGTTAGAAAACAAGACTAGATGTTGTATGGAAAATAAACCAATTGTGCAATCCATGGCAAGTTGACAGTTGAAATACAAAAAAACACAATGCTACTATATACTTTCTCCTAAAGTCACAGAGAAAGCAGTTGTACAAGGCCTACCCTATACACAAAAGCATGGGTATGGCTTACTTATAAGTTTATTGCTTCTATTTAGCATCCCTGCTAAGCATCCCTGCTAAGCATATTTGACACCTACAAGGCTACAACAAATCCTTCTAACTAATACACAACATGCCATGTGCAATTCTTGGAGCAATGTTAAGAATCATGATCCCTCCAAAACCAGCAAAGCAGTAGAGCAGGAACAACTTAGGCCATAAATTCATCAACAATTCAAAAATTCATTAGTTATTTGCTAAAATTCATCAACAATCCAAATATCTCTTACTCTCTTAATCCAAGCATCATCAAAAGGCCAGAAATTCATCAAAAATTCAGAAGTTCATCAGAAATACAGTACCAAAAGGCCAGAAATTCATCAACGATTCAGAAATTCATCAACAATTTAGAAATAGAGTGAAACTTAACCATCAAAACAAACAGCACCAAAGTTAAAACTTCAATCAAACATTCAAAGAGTAGCAAACATCAAGCTCTCAAGCTTTATTAACTAGGGAAACTTTTTAGAACCACAAAAATCTTTCTTCAGGGAGGCCATCATACTTGTAAATTTCCATTCTTCACAACTTGAGTGAAAGAACCTTGGTGAGCAAGCTGTTAGATCAGAATCAATACAACAAAAAAAATAGCTGGATATCCCACACAAAAAAAATACACACAACAGTTTAAATTTGCAGGAGATGGTAGTGTAGATTTTCAAAGATAAATTAATAATATATGCTGACATTTTCAATACTTTCTCAGAAGAAAAACTAACATCAGTTGGAGAATCAACATCAAGAAACAATAGAGAAAACTGCAATCCTCACTCATATAAGAGTGTTCAGTTTTGGTAGCAGTATAAGCTACAGAGAGACAGAGAGAGGGAGGAAATAGACCTGCAAATGCAAACTCTGGAGCATCAGCCGGTGGAAATGACGATGAGGCCTTTGCAGCAGCATAAAATGTCGATTTGTTTTTGAAGATCTGCACAAAACATATATTAACTACAAGTAACTTATAAAGCAACTACCAATCCTCATACCTCATTAAACTGACAAGAGAAATGAAGGCAATATCTACCTAATGAAGATTAGGTTATGCATAGAGATAGAAACATACTTCTTTTACAAGGAAAAATGAAATTAATGCACAAACATACTTCTAATATAGATTAGTGTCTAAGTTGTTCAAGTAGACTGTGAAAATGAACCAATATCATCAACAAAGAAACTAGAGAGTTTCAATTGCAATTGTGCAAAATATGAAGGAACCCACAACCTACATAGTTGTATCTCATAGAAAATGAGATCCATTAATGATATAATGAGTAGAAGAGTAGACAACCTACACAATTCTTCTCAAGGTCCTTCACAAGGTGAACATGAATGTTCTTGTATTCCTTCCTTAGCCTGTATGGAACATGAACAACAACCTTCTTTCTACCTGAGACGTCGATTTGACTACACATTTCAGGAGGTGAATCAAAGCCGACGATTGATTGTTGGAGAGAGAGAAAATGTAAATAGAAAATTACCTAAAAAAAGTTCTACAAGAAGCTTACACAATGGAATTGAAAATTCCTTAGCCCTTGTCCTTTTAGATCTTCCTCAATGCAATAAACATTTTCGTCTCTTCTGGTTGGGGAAATCATAAAATTATTAGTCTAGAAACAAAAATGGATGTTTTGATTGCGTAGAAGCATAGAATGGAAACTGAATTCACCTCCAAAGTGCACCATTATAAATTAAGCATTAGCTTTTACTTTTATTAGCTAAATATGGATGGAGTAACTAATGTGTACCATCAGAAACTAAAAGGTAGCTTTTTCAAGATAAAATGAAAACAATCACTAGCTCAACTACTTTAGAAGAGCATACGTTTGAAGCCAACCTTACTGAAAGCACCACAAACATAATAATATAAGTACTAAGGCCATGTTTGACATCATGCTTATTAACAACAACCCATTTTAAAAACAAGTACTTGGGGAGATCATACCTTGCAGAACACTGTGTGTCATAGCTGTCTTGGTGATGGAGGCCAATGTCAAGATGGTCTTTTTTCTCCGAAGGTTGTCTGTGTCGGTAGACATAAGGGTAAGAATTAAGAATGTGAGAAACTATATTGCTAGATATATTTCTAATCAGTCAACAATCAGCAATATCTAGAACAAGGTAATTGTTATTACTCATCTGATGTAAAAGCTTTCAATAATTTTCCTCCACAATAACCTGCACTGAAAATCCAAATCCAGCTTATGTATTTAAGATAAAGATAAAGATAGAATGCTGCTGTGTTACCAGTGTATGTATTTAAGGGCTAGGATAGAGATTTAGTACACAACTTGGCTTGGGATTTACTTGGCATAGCTTAGTGGATTTAATCCGGACGATCCATTCCTTGGCCTAACTTTCCTCCTTCCTCTCGCCCATGGGTTTCGAAATCCGCTCTGTGCCTTTTAATCCGGACGGTTGGGGTCCTCCGACGCCACTGTCGCTGCCTCCAACCATCCCCTCAATGTTCCGTTTGCACCCTTCTCTCGCTCAGACAAGCTCGGCAATAATCAACAATCAAGGTGGTCGCGGATCCAACCGCAACGCCGCTGATTCCGTCTTTGATTTCTCCGGCGACGACTCTTTCGCCTCCTCCCTTGCCGCCGAGGAAGATTCCCCTTTTCGCCTGGTCGATGGCAAGCCCCCTCCTCGCCCTAAAGGAAACCCTAGATGGCGCGGCGGCTACCACCATCACAACCGCAATAAACTCCCGCAACGCCGGGACGAGGAGGTTGAGGCTCGCAAGTGCGAGGTTGAGAAGGAAAGAACCGGTGGCTTTGACAAGAGGAGAAAGACGGAGACGAGATGACCAGTCGTCATTTATGGGGACCAAAAAATGGTGACCAAGAACTTTGATGCTGCCGTTGGAGGATTACAACAGAAGAAGACAGAGACGAGATGTTGTCGGAGGATGGGGCAAGTCGGCGAGGTCGATTGTGGGTTGAATATTAGGTCGGGTGCGATGATTTTTCTGGGGAAGAGATAGGCGGTTCTTGCTCATCTCTGCCATAGGAGAGATTTAGGGTTTTTTCCGTCAATGAGTGGGGCTTTGGGAAAAGTATTTCGCGTAATCAGAAGTGAGGATAGGCGGGGCATAAATTTAGAGACGCGCCTTTTTTTTTGGAAACCGCCTCATTAGACTTTTTTTATCCGCTGCATAACACCTATACCCTCCTAGTACCCGCTAAAAGTGTATATGCTATTTAAAACCGCTGCATTAGCTCGACCGTTGCAAAAAACCGTTGCGTTAGCCTAAACCGCTGCAGGTAAACCGCTTCATTAGCTCGTTAATTTAGTAGTGTAGTTTAAACTAAGGCCAACTAATTGAAATTTGAAATCTAGGATAAAGCGATTAGCTCCATAATCAAAACAAAATCACTTTAATAGTTGATCACTCATTTAGTTGGAACTTGGAAGGCTGGCTAGATAATATTCCAAAATTATCGTAATTGAAATTGTTTTTAGGCTTAAGTAATTAACATGACTTAATTACTTCCAAAAAATAAAATAAATTGTAAGCATTATATATTGAGAGTTTGAATCTTATGTTGTACAAATGTTTTGTGCTAACATTCGACAAGCAAAAGTCCATCATAAAACATCAAAAGTGCATCGTAAAGCCTAAAAAGTACATTTCTAAATAACACTAGTACGGTGCACCGTAACGCATTAAAAGTGTATCTTAAAACATCAAAAGTTCATTCTTCATTTAAATACGTTTTTGACACTTTATAATATACTTTTAAAAAGGACCATATTACCCATAATGTATATTTCACACATAATTACACATGATTTTGAATTTTGATGCTATAAACAAGCATATATTTTGACCGTCAATTTTGTCCGTGTTCACTTCATATATAATAAATGGAAATGTTTAAAACCCTCATAGATCGCATTAATGCATCAAGTTACATGAAATAACATTTAATCTATAATTAATATAATTTAATACCACTTAATTCATTAAATTGACCATCCAACAACTCGCTCGATCCTAAGTGTGCAATAATTTTCGATCAAAAAAAAAAAGTGTTCAATAATTCACTTATTAAGAACAGAGGCGGAGGCAGGGGGTTGCGAGCAGGGGCGGCTCCCGGTGACGGCCGGAGTAGTGGAGCGTCGAAGAAGACCGCCCTTGGGGCGAGGGCGAGGTTGGGGCGGAGAAAAATTAGGGAGTGGAAGCTAGTGTGTTCTCGGAGCCCGGAGAAGTGGAGAACCGAAGAAGCCGCCAGCGTTCATCGTCATTGAAGTTCATCGCATTGCAGGTCTAGATATGTGCATATTTGGGAAGAAGAGTCGGATGACATAACTGAAATTGGGTTGTTTTAATTTTTGGGCATGTACATAAATTTATCAATTGGGCCTTCCCTTAAAAAAATAAGATCTCTTTAATTTTAAATTTTTAAATTATCAAAAATAAGTTTAGTGGTATTTATTGAGAGAGAGGTGTTTGCAACTATTGATAACGAAGTTATTTTGAGTCGCTTTCAAAGTTTAGATACTCGTAGATGTCAATTATCTCGTAGTGGAGATTTAAATGTAGCTTAATTTGTACGCTTTTTTAATGTAAAACTATGTTTAATTTAAATTTTTTGCACTAACTTTCATTTGTTAACTAGTTTGATGATGGATCCAAGATTGTCCGCCCCTCCTTTCGGACATTTCTGGCTCCGCCACTGATTAAGAATATGCCATAATTCGCTCCTACTCAGCAACGGGCAAGACATTTCATGTTTCTTGTTGCCCACAATTCTATCTTGTGCAATTCGAATAGAGTCAGGCGACATTTATCTGTGGAGGCCAATTGCAACAGATGTTCGCATGAGGAAACCAGCCTTCATACGCTGCGTGATTGTGATAAAGTGAAAGAGGTCTGGCTTTCTGTAAGTGGTAATGGTCTTGATCCAAGCTTTTTCACCACTATGGACATTCATCAATGGCTTTATGACAACATCAAAGCGAAAGATGGATGGAGTACTCTCTTCTCGACCATGATTTGGCAAGTTTGGAAGGTCCGAAATGCTATGGTTTTCCAACAAACTGATGATATTGTTGTTCTCTCCAGGCGAGTAATTTCAATTGTGGAAGCTTACAGGGCTTCTGCACAAAAGACTGGGTTTTTAACACCAAGCCTCAACACTGTCGAAACACCAGCTGTAGCTGCGTGGAAGCCTCCACCATTGAGTTGGATTGTCCTTAACACTGATGGGGCGTCTAGGGGAAATCCGGGTGAAGTAGGGGGTGGAGGTGTTTTCAGAGATTCCACTGGTGAATTTATACACGCTTTTGTTGTCAAGCTTGGGGTGATCAATGCTTTTACTGCAGAATTAAAGGCTATAAACTATGGGCTTCACTTTGCAAAACGCATGGGGTACACACAGCTGGTGATTCAATGCGACTCATTTGAAGTTGTTAAGATGCTAAATTTGCCAAGTTTAACCCCTCACAAGGACTTCTATCTAATCAAAGAAGGTAGGCGTTTGATTGCGGAGTTCTCTGGGTGTTCAGCTTAGTTCATATCTGAAGAACAGCTAATACTGTAGCTGACAAGTTGGCTAATCTGGCCTTTGAATCCCAAGCCCTTGTTATTGATTACTTTTATGCTCCTGACTGTATTGTGCCTTTACTTATGGCGGATGTTGTAGCCCTTAGGGCAAACTAATTTTTCTTAATGCTTAATAAGACTTTCGCAGGGGTCTAGCCCCGTTTCCCGACCAAAAGAAAAAGAATATGCCATAATTCACTTATTAAGAATATGATCAATTTTAAACCAACCCAATTGATCTAAACTAAAGTAAGAGTTGATTGGATCATAACCGCACTTATGACATGATAATGGACCTACTAATTAACGCTCGGGATTTTTGCACACTAATTTTGAGCTATTTGCACCACGGTATGAAGTGTCGTAAGAGTTTCACGCAATCTAATGCCGTAACATTAAAAAGTATTAAAATATTTAATTTTAGGACAATTAAATTGGGGTGGTAAAAAAAACTACGTGACATCACGCTATATGTTGTCGTGATATCACGTTAGCAAAAACCGTGATATATACACACCTGGCCAGCCCAATATTATTTGAACGGCTATAAATATGACGCTTTTATATGCCGTGAAAAATATGACCGTTGGAGTAACGGTCGAATTTATCCCTATATAAGCCCTCTTTCCACCATTTCTTATACACACCCCTTCTCAATCTTCCTCTTCCACATTTACCATTTTCCAAAACTATATTGTGGTACAATGTCTTATGGTGAAAATCCGGAATACCATGAAGGAGGAGAAGTAGATGAACAAGAAGAATCGTTTGATCCGAGCAATTTTTTACCGGTACGTACATTTTTATTTGAAATCGTTTTAGAATTCGATATAATTATTTAGAATTAAAATTTAAGAAATTGTATAGAAAGTTATTTAGATTCATTATATTTGTTAGATTTAAATAAGTAATATGAAATCGTTTAATATAGTTATAATATAGTAGAATTGTTTATATTTGAAATCGCTTTAGAATTCGATATTATTATTTAGAGTTAAATTTTAAGAAATTGTATAGAAAGTTATTTCGATTCATTATATATATTTGTTATAATCAAATAAGTAATAGGAAATCGTTTAATATTGTTATAATCTAGTAGAGTTGTTTATATTTGAAATAGTTTTAGAATTCGATATTATTATTATTTAGAATTAAATTTAAGAAATTGTATATAAAGTTATTTCAATTCATTATATTTGTTAGAATCTATTAAGTAATAGGAAATAGTTTAATATTTTTATAATCTAGTAGAATTGTTTAGTCGAAGTTGTTACAATTGTTTATGACGTTTTCCATTCGATATCATCTTAAGAAGTTAAATTAATAATATATAATTGTTTAGGGTTATGTGAAATTTATTAGAAACAAATATGTGATGGAATTTTGTATGTGTAGCCATGTGGTACAAATTTCACAAGTGATTTTACCACGGAACAATCGTGGGATGATAGAGATGAGTTGATTAAGTGGGTTAGGCAAACCGGACGAGATAGGATGATGATTTTGCTCATTTCAAACTCAAATGAAAATTGTGTGAATCTAAGATGCGAGCATTACGGGAAGTCTAGATTGAAAAAGAAGATAGGGGGGGTCAAGGAAGTGCAACTGCCCATTTAAGTTGGTTGGACGCCGGTCAAGGTATAATCGAAAATGGACTTTGGAGGTGAAGTTCGGCATGCATAACCATGAGCTTTGTACGAATTTCCTTGGACACCCGTATGCTGGCCGATTGAGCCCGACGGAACAGGATATGATCATCAATGCTTCCGGATTATTCTTGAGCCCAAAGGCTATTTCAACTATGTTGGTGTCTGCTAACCCTCAAAATGTGACATCAAGGAAACAAATATCGAACTTCAAGTAGAAAATATTAGTGGCAGACCGTGGTAAGTTGACGGTGTGTCAGTGGACGCTACAGTTTATGCAAAACCAGGGTTATAGAGTTCGGACAACAACTCTCCCAGCTTCCGGTGAGTTAGATATCCTATTCTTTGTCCACCCGATGTCACAACACTTGATGAAGAAGTTTCCTTATCTCGTTGTTATGGATGCTACGCACAAGACAAACAGGTATGTTGTAATTTAGTGTTTTGTCCCATTTGAGGTTTGTGTTCTAATCTTTTTTTGATGTGCTATAATAGTTTATTCTAATTTATAGGTATAACATGTTCATGTTGGAGATGGTTGGCATGACGTGCACAAACCTGACGTTTAACATCGGGTTGGCATTCGTGTCCAAGGAAGACACTCCACATTTTACATGGGTTTTAAAGCATTTGAGGAGATTGTACGAGGAGATAGGTGAAATGCCAAAGGCCATTGTGACGGATCGAGATCAACCCCTCATATGCAATCCACGCGGTTTTCACCGAAGACGAGGTGATACATTTGTTATGTTGGGTGCATATTAGAGAAAACATAAAAGCATATGCGCTTGAAATCCTAAAAGACGACGGCCCAGCTCAAGCGTTTGCGGATCGATGTTGGGGATTAAAGCTAGCACACACCTTATGCGGATTATTAGTTAAAATACTTTAAACACATAATATGATTTAATCTGAAATAATCGTACTAAATTATATAATTATTTACGTACCAATGCCTCCGTCTGCACCACACGGGAAGCATCATCCTCGCCTTCGGCTGCACGGGCGACCTCAGCACTCGTCTGCTCCCAAATATCCACCGCGACGTGAGTGGCATAGCTCGCAAGTATATCCATGATCTCCGGGCCCCCACCAAAGTCTGTAGCAGGAGCAGCGGGATCCGGTGCGTCCTCAGGCTCCGCATCTCGTGCGTCCTCGGGCTCCGCATCACGAGGCGGAACTTGAGCCTGTGATGCTGCGTCGGGGACCTCGCTGGTCCCGACGGTGGCAGGAGAGGGGGTTGCGAACCCGCAACTCCTGTATCCGGGGTCGGAGCAGGAGCCGGGATCGGGGAACCGGGGTGGGAGCCGAGGTGGGAGCTAAGGTCGATGTCGCAGTAGCAACAGGATCTACTGTGGCAGTCGGGGCGGAAGTCGAGGCGCGGGAAACCATCGCGTCGAACTCCTCCATCACTTACCGGTAGGCTGCGCATCGAACTCACGCTCCTTTCTCTTCATTCCGGCCGCCAAGGCCACTTGTACGACCTAATTTCATATACGAAATTTAATTTTACTATTTTTTCGAATTTTATTTTTTTAATAAAGTTTTAAACAACTTTGTATGGATAATTTCCAATTATTAAAATCATCTAATGATTTTTACAATTCTAGTTATTGTAAGATATTAATGATTTTTGCATTTCTCATTTATATTTTGTTAATAGAAATTATCTAATGATTTTTATTATGTTCTATAATTTATACTTTCTAGTTATCTAATAATAACTAGATTAATATTATTAGATAATTTTGTTCTATGATTTATATAAATTATCTAATGATTTTTCTAATTATGTTCTATGATTTATATAAATTATAAATTATAGCACATGATTTATTAGTCAAAACCGGCTTCGACTTTTAACTAATATTATTAATGGAACTATTTTTTTTATTACTCTATATTGTTTCTTATTATTAGGTAGAATATATTATGATCATAACTATAAACGTTTTCGAATTGTAAACAATTACATAAAATAATCCTTATCAATCTATATAATAATGATAAAAAATTATAAATAATTTGCAATTGAATATATTAACCCCTAAACATAAAATAAACAATCAATACTATCAAATTAATTAATAAAATAGAAAAACATACCGATATCGTTGGCCCGACTCTCGATTCCAACGGACCCGTCACCTGCGTCGGAGTAACCAACGGGCCCGCGCTCGCCCGTCCAGATCCAGCGGGGCCGACTGCTTCGCTTGTGCTCGTCCCCTGCCCTCTAGAACCGGCGGCCCGAACCCCCATGGACCTCGCAGCACCGGCGGACGGTTGTCTTCTCCGGCCTGTCACATTGGTCGTCGAACTCGCAGCACCTAGCGACACCGGAACCCCCGTCGAATTTGCTGGTAATGCACGCCCAGCCGTCGAACCCGCTAGTGGTGCCCGCCCAACCGCGAAACGAGCCGGTGGTGCCTGCCCAGCCGTGGAACGAGCCAGTGGTGCCCGCCCAACCGCCGAAAGAGTCAGTGGTGGACGCCCAGCCTCTGAAATTGCCGGTTGTGCTTGCCCAGCCTCGGAAATCGCCCCGGCGGCTGTCGAACCATCTCCTTCAATCGGGCCCGTTGTAGATCCGGTGGGATAGCCACCCGCCCCACCAATTTTACCCCCTTTTCCTTTCTTTCCCTTAACCATGCCAGAATATCTCTCGTATTTTCCGACCTCTCGCGTGCACTGGTAAAAACCTCGGGATGAAGACGATGAATTGACGGCGTACGCAAGCGTCTTTTTACGCAATATGTAACCCTCGTTTCACGGCATATGGTGCCGTGAGAATGTTATGGGCCGACCCAAATTTAACGCGAGTATAGGCCTCGTTTCACTGCACCTTGTGCCGTGAAATGTCACTGCCCGGCGTGCCGTGAATTTCGATTGGGTCGGCCCATCGGCAATTGCATTGCAACCCTTTCATTTTCTAAGCATTTGCATTTCACTGCACTTCATGCCGTGATATTACGCTATATAGAACCGTTATGTTTTGAATGTTACGCAAGAAATTTAAAACGAGATTAAATTAGCTTATTTTAATACGTTTTAATGTTACGGCACTAGAACGCGTGAAAACATTACGGCATTTAATAGCGTGGTGCAACAAGCTCAAATTTAGTGTACAAAAAGGCGTAGCCCTAATTAATCAATATAAGCCCAATTTGTTTCTGCCCGCTAAGAAGGAAGAAGCCTATATAATTCAAATCAAGCATCAATTTTATCTCATATGACAAAGGCACAAAACCAAAGCATTAATTCTACCGCGGAAACATGTATTTTATTAACACATTCCATCATAATATCTTCAAAACTCAAGATCCATTTTTTTTGTTTGGTCTTGAGAATTGCCCGTAGGAGTCGAAACGAAAACCTCGTGGTACTACTATAGAGTCTTAACCGCCTGACTTGATGCCCGAAGTCACTCAAGATTCATTTTTACTTTGAGGCAATATTCCACAGAACTAAATCAAGCACACAACTCTATTCATCTATATTCTGAAAGGAAGTAGCACAAAAACATCATCATACAACTTATGGAGTAACCTTTCTTTCTTACTTCATTTCTTTTTTAATCTAGTACGCATACATAACTAATTAACTATTCTTTAAGGAAAGCATATAACAACTTCAGATAATAACAAATACAAACCACACATCAAATGAAAGCAACGCCGTGATCTATTCATACAAACCATTGGGGAGGCGTGGAGCAACGAGAACATCAAGAGGTGTTGCCTTCAAGTTGGTCAGCCCAAACCTTTCGGTCATGTCGACAAGAGCATTATCAAGCGTAGAGAACTCAAAAGCCTGCAAGAAAGAAGCCAGCATGAAGTGCGTGTTGCGAATCCCAAATGACATCCCAGGACACATTCTCCTCCCGGACCCAAACGGGATCAATTCAAAGCATTGTCCTCTCGCATTTACATCTTTGTGGGTGGTCAAGAACCGCTCTGGTCTAAACTCCATTGGATCCTCCCAAACCCGTGGATCACAATGGATTTTGGAGGTGTTGATTATGAGCCTCGTGCCTTTCTTGACTTGAAACCCACCCACCGTGCAATCTTCGTTGAATTCTCGTGGGCTATTTAGTGGTGCAGGGGGATACAACCTCAATGTCTCTTTAAGAACGGCTTGGAGGTAAACCAACTTAGGAATATCTGTCTCTTCAACTTGCCTAGCCTTTCCTACATGGATGTTTAGTTCATCTTGCGCCTTCTTTAGGACATCACGGTTGTTTAGTAGTAGTGAGATTGCCCATGTTAGAACCACTACACTCGTGTCACTGGCTCCTACAAGCAACATCTGCATGATACATAGCACTTTTTCGATCATGTTTTTTTTTTTTTTATATATGACAATTCAAGCTTGATCCTAAGAGAATGGTTGTTTTACGTGTAGAAAGGAAAGCAACTCTAAACTACACAAATCAAATTATTGGAGATTGCCTTACGGTCAGATAGAAATTGATTAGATACCAAGTCTTTCTAACTTCACCTTAGGAAATAGGTTAAGAGTTAGTATATTTTCTAAAACTAAATAAATAAAATCAAATACGGAGTACAATCTTTCTAAATCGGGATTCTTAATATATGTCTTCATGACATTGGCTAGGAAAAACGAATATATATAAATATATACCAAAACTACATGGAAAGCATGAAAAATTAGCACATACCAAGCAAGTAGCCTTGTTGATTGTATCAGCATCAAAGCCAAAGTCATCAATGATATGTGATTCATCAAGTATAGAAAGCATGATATCCATGAAGTCCTTTTCACGTTCTGCGATTCCTGATTTTCTCTTCTCCTTGTGCTCCCATAGCCAGTTTTCGAGGATGTCATCCATCTCCTTAGCAATCTTCCTCATTTCCTTCTCTTGCCCACCCAAATCTAGCCACCTTAGGAAAGGAAGGGCATCCCCTATCAAAAAAGATCCTATTTTGGAAAAGAAATCTCCCATTTTCTTATGCAAATGAGATAACTCTTCCCCGCAACTATCATAGCTTTTCCCCACAATGATTCTAACAATAATACTCATCGACATTTGAGAAAACCACGGCTTCAAATCAACTAAGACCACATCTAAGCCACTCCCTTTGTTCTTACACCAAAACTTATACAAGTTTTTTATGCAAGTGTTCACCTCTTCCTTCCACACATAAGACAACATATCAAGGCGATGGTTTGATAGAAGCTCGAGTTTGACTATCTTGTGCATGCTACGCCAATATGGTCCGTATGGACAAAAGGTGAAATTGGCATCACCATAGCCCATGATATCGATTGCTATTAGCTTTGGGCGGCAAGTAACAGCTTTGTCATTCAAAACAAAGCATTCCTTTGCCATCTCCCAAGAGCTTACAACTAAGGCCTTTTGCACCCCATTCCTTATACAGAAAATGGGTCCATGCTTATCGGCCAAATCGGCCAAAACCTTGTGAGGCAACGACGTCCCTCCTAGGAGATGGAGATGGCCAATGATAGGCCAACCACCGTCTGCTTCAGGAGGTGATTTGCTCTGATTTTCATTCTTCCTTGCATATAACTTTGTTAAGTATGGGAGGAAAAAAATTAGCAAGAGTAGTGAAACAAGAATGCTACAACCAGAGACTAAAGATGGGCAAAGATGGAAGAAAGTATCCATGGTGGTGGAATGTGGTATAGGTCTCTGCTCACAGGAACTCTTAACAACTCACATATGTTCCTGTGAGTTGCCTTACTGAATATATATACTCACAATTGCAATTATTTCTAAATAAGTATGCAGGTAATAGTCGGGCTATAAGGACTATGAATGCTGCCTACTAAAAACAATTTAGTTCATTACATGCAACTTTATCATCAATCATGCCAAGTGCATGCATAAATTGACAAACTTTCTTGTTTGTTTATACACCAAAAATCAATTATAGGGAGTTAGGAATCATCTCACGACTGATCGATCTCATTCAATCACCCACCTCCTTTTCTTCCTCTTCATCATTCCTCTCTATCCTAATCTCGATCAGCAATTAACTGTACGGATCATTTTTTTTGAACAAAAATCTGATTATTTACCAAATTTCGTAACAAAATTAGTGTTGCGGTCTCAATTGATCTTTCACTTGGCAGTTAACACCAAACTTTTCTAATGAATGGGTTATAAAATTTAAAAGATTTTACGTCATACCAATTAGAAACCAAACATGAAGTTCAAGATGCAATATGCAGAATATTGCACATGTGCCTAGAAAGAAAAGAAGTGACTAATGAAGAGTTTTCACGGCCACAAAACTCAGGCTATGAAAACATATAAAACAAACCATATGGTTAGGTTTGATGGGCCATGTTTCTATATCAGGAGAAACATGAAAGCTATCATTTACCAAATGAAATTAAAGGCGGCCGGACACTTTTCCTCATAAATCATATCATTATAATCTAAACTGATTCCAGCTGATTGACATTTTAAATCCACATAATCAACACAAATCATTTTGAAATTGGTCTCTCAGTTAATTACTTTCAAGGCTAGAGAGAATTCCAAAAATTACCACAATTGAATTTATATTTGGGCTTTCAGGAGTAAATTACTTTCAAGAAACAAAAATTACCACAATCTGATCAATTCTAGACCAACCCAATTGATCAAACTTAACTCAATTCATGCCCAATTTATTCAAGCCCACAAAAGAAGCATACCTCAATTCATGCATTGGATTTATTAACATATGAAGACACCAAGAAGAAGAATAACAAAGGAACCATATCCATCAGCCATAAAACACTGATAAACCAAAGCATTACCTAACACCATCAGATACATTTCCATACAGTTTAACTAGTAAAGATCATGGCCAAGACGAGGCGTAACGACAACATTAAGAGGAAAAGCATTGGAATTAGTCAGCCCAGCGCTCTGATTCATCTCAACACGAGCACTGCCAGGTGTCGATAGCTCAAACGCATGGATCAGGCTAGCCAGGGTCAGATGCACCACTTGCACAGCAAGAGATGCACCAGGGCACTTCCTTCTACCCGCACCGAAAGGGAGGAGTTCAAACCCCTGACTTCCTTTCACATCAATTTCCTGATGAGTAGTCAGAAACCGATCAGGATTAAACTCATTCGGGTCATCCCAGATTTCCGGGTCATGTTGGATCTTGTGAAGATTCACAAAAAGCCTTGTCCCTGCAGGAACAGTGTACCCTCCTATGCAACAGTCTCCGGTGGTTAAGTGAGCTGCTGCCAGAGGAGCTGCTGGAAACATCCTCAATGTCTCCTTCAATATTGCTTGAAGGTAAATCAGATTTGGGATATCTGATTCATTCACCTGCCTGTGTTTTCCAACATGTAGTTCTAGCTCCTCTTGAGCCTTTTTTAGAGCGTCGCGATTATTTAGTAGCAATGACAACGCCCATTTGAGGGTTACTGTGATAGTATCACTGCCTCCAAGAATATCCTGCATATCCAGATCAAATTAAACAATTAGTTGCAAATTAGTGATCATTGTGTTTCAAGAAAATAGTTTTACATACCAAAACTGTAGCCTTTATGATTGTGTCTGCATCATAGCCACTCGAATTTCCACTATCAACAAGTGAGAATAACATGTCCATGAAATCCCTATCACCATTCACAGAAGAATCTGAATTGCCTAATTGCAACATCCTCTGACGACGCTCGTCAATCCATCCTTGAAGGATTCCATCCAGATCTTGTTTGCATCTTTTCATTGCTTTCTCATGGCCTCCCAAATCCAGCCATCTCAAGAAGGGTAAATAGTCAGCCGGAACAAAGATCCCAAACATATGAAACAACTCCAATAACCCCTTCTGGCATCGCCTCGCCTCCTCATTCACCGGATCCATTGTGCAGTATCTCTTCCTGTTCACCATCCTCACAATTATATTAAGAGCTAAATCAAAAACCCACTGACCCATTTGCACCACAGCCTCCCCAGACCCATTTCTGTTCTTCATCCAAAATGTAAAGAGCTCATTTATGGATACCTGCACCTCAGAAACCTGAAAATGCTTAAGGAGCATCAGTTTGTGGTTAGAGAGAAGTTGAGTCATGGATATTTTCCGCAATTCACGCCAAAATGGGCCATATGGGGCGATACCGAACATGGCGTAGTCATAACCGAGGTGTTCTGAGGCGAGCATCTTGGGGCGAGAGGCGACTGCTAGATCGGTTTTGGTGAAGCATTCCCTAGCAGTCTCTCGGCTGCTGATTACTACGGTTTGGTGTATACCGAGCCTCAAAGTAAAGATGGACCCATAAGTATCAGCCATGTCACCAAGGGCCAAATGGATTGGCTTCTTGGTTCCACTGAACAAATGCAGGTGACCTATGATTGGCCATGGGTTCTTGACTTGAGGAGGTGATTGTGATTTCATCTGCCTGACATTTTTGAGCTTCCATGATATGAAGTAGAAGATTGGCAAAGAGAAGGCAATGGCGATGACAGTGAGATTGAGGTATTGGAGTACAGAATTCATTGTCATTCTGGGTTAGAGAAGGATGGGAGAACTCATATGTTCAGGGAACTAAGTTCAAAAAACAAAAATGTAGGCATCGGTGCAGAATTGTCCTCTTGTGCTACACAAGATAAGCACGAGTGTCCAACTAAGAAAGACCCGTGTCATTCTCCAGCTGACAATAGTAGTACAAATTTAGACCATCAATCAATGCATTACTAACTGCTTTTATTGTTACATTATGGCCATTGATGTTTACTGGAAGTTGCTTTGAATCGTTTGATCAATTCTGTGTTTGGTTTTAAGCCTTCTAGGTAAGGCCATCAATGCATTGCTAATTATTGCTTTTTGGTCAATCAATGTAATTACAACATTAAAAGTTGGTTGTATCAACTTCGTTATTGGTTTTAGGTATGATGAGCTGCACACAGAGTGGTTGGACTAGGCCTGAGAATGGTGATCGCTAATCACCACTATTCTAAAACTCCCTTCTAGGCCCCGCCTAGGCGCTGGAAGGTCCCTGCCCGCCTAGCCTTTCCCTTTCAGACCGCCTAGGCACCCGTCTGGGACCGCCAGGGCAACCATTCAGGCCGTCTAGGCGCTAGGCGGTCCCTCTCCGCCCAGGGTCAGCCTAGCGTTTTTTAGAACAATGCTAATCACTAGTGTTTTTGCTCACCCCACTCCCGGTCTCTCGCTTGGGTAATTTGATTGTTCTGTTGTATTATCCCATGCCAATAAAAAACAATTTCCTCTAGGGAAAAAAAAAACAGCACAAAACCTATAATTTTCTTGTCCAAATTGAGACTGAAAGAAACTTGAAATACTAGTTCTCAAAAAACCCAGGATATCCTGAAAACAGCTGGACCAAGCATTCAATTCAACTGAGAGATGCATGAAGTATGGTCCTAGAGGACCGGGGTCCTGGACCATGTTCGATGATTCTGAGGCTTCTGTTCCAGCTTGCAATTCGAACCAGAAAATCTGCACCCCTAATTTAGAAATTTAGAATCCTACAATTGTAATTTTTTTAACCACCGATGAAGTATTAGCCAATAAATAGTTAGTTCACTAAATCGAAACCTACCACACATAGATCACTACGAACCCTGCTAAGTGCTAAACCAGCTCCACCCTCAAATTTTGTATCCAACCATGTCGTAAAATTCCACTTGAAGATACAAATAATTGTCCAATCTAATTAACCACACGTCTCACCTTGGACATTGTTTTTCAAGTTTTTACCATACATTTGCTTCACTCCTCTACGGATGTACATGTTGATTGTTGAGGTTCAATTAAATGCCTGTCCATTTCATCATACACTCGAAAAGGGTAAAAGATCAATACGTAAAAAGATTGTGCAACTCCAAAAGGGTAATGGATCAGTGGGTAATTGGTTTTGCAGCTTGAATGATCAAAATCATGTAAACAACCAAAGAACGTAATTAGAAACAAAACGCCTTATCGTATTGCTCAAAACATCCAAACATGACAACATCAACTCATTGCATAAAGTGAATTTACATCATTGTTCTGTGATCCCTGCATAATGAATGTGGCCACCCTTCAAGACTTCCTAATTTTTCCTCCATATATTCACCTATACTGAATCCGGGTCCAATAAAAACTAGATAACCATGTTGATTGTAATTGAAATAGCAGATTAGCTGACGCCATAACTGGATATAATTGCGGGAGGTCATTACTGATGAATAATTTGGTAATTAAATGCAATAAGCAGGCCAGAATGCCAGATTGAGTACTTTCAGTAATGAAATTCATAACAACCCATTGAACAGAAACAGCACAACATTTGTTCGTAATTCCTTTCATCCAACTATTATTTCATCCTAAAGTAATAGCAGTGATCCGAGTTTGAATTCGCCTAATTCATTCATTTTCGGTTGCCCTAATTTTGGTACATAACCGACGGTCATCAATTTACAAAAGCAAATAGAAAAAAAAAACAAATTAGGGCAGGGCAAAGATGATCAAGTTGATAACTTTTCCCTTCCAATACGGAACCTCTGGAATCCATGAAAGAAATGGTGGCGCCCACCGCTCAATTATTCACATTGACAATTCAGAGAACGAGAAGAAGCAGCAGCAAATTGAAGAAGTGGGGGAACCATGATTCAATACCACACAAAGGAAGAAATTTAGGGGAACTCGTAAAAAAGAGAGATCGAATTGGATGGATGGATGCAGGATTACCTGGAGACACTTCAAATTCCCCAGTTTCCAAAGAACTTTTTGTGGTGGGCCAAAGCCAATATCCGCCATTGTTAATGTTGTGTCCACCCGACAACTTGTGAGCATTCTATTTTGTCGCGGGAAGAAGGTAGAGAACAGAACTTGGGCTTCAATTTGGGCCAATAGTGGGCCCACAATCCACCAACATTTGATTCGTTTGTTCTCCTTTTGTTTTTCACCTCTTTTTCCTTTATCTCTTTTGTGAAATTCATTGTCATTCGTGGGTGTGTGGGGCAATGTAGTAGCCATTGTCAATGCATTAAAGAGCTTTTTTTTTTTCTACTTTATCTAGGGTTTTAAAAGAAGTTCTAGGCTCGTCGAGTCAGTTCGATCAAGTTTAAAATGGTCATTTAGGATTCAAACGGTTAAAATTTACGGGTCAATCAGGTTGGGTTCAAGTTACTCTTTGACTTAAGTCGGGTTTTAATACGAAAATTTTCAAGTGGTTTCAGTCCGGTTGAGTTTTTACATGTCTAGATTCTAGTAAAACAATTCTCAATCTTTTCCATCTACTTTCTAAAAGTTGTCGAATGAAAAGAAATTATATGCACATTGAATCTATTCCAAAAAGTTTTAAGAAAGATTGGTCGATTACTAGAACTTATTTTGCAACTCAAGTTATATCAAAGCTACAAAGGCGGTTAGATGTGGGAAAATTGGAGATCATATACTACATAATTAGTTTTCTATAGAAACCACAGAATTTCAAGATAGCATTGATGGAAAAATTAACAACAGGTTATAGGAGTGTTAGCTCCTGGCTTGGGCATTCTTTGATAGGCTTTTGCCAGTTTGGCCTTCCAAGAGTAAACTCTAAATTCACTGCACTTTTCACCGAGGTCGACTCACACCCAACTGATGATGAATCTTGACCCTTCTGCTGGTTGAAATGGTTTCCAGATTCCCCTTCTGCTGACGTCAACCAAGAATGTCCTCTGCTTAATCACAACATTTGATTAGAAAAAAAAAAACAATATTAGTGAATAAAAAGAGTGAAATGATGATCATATGAATGAATGTGAATAGGGGTTGTGAATTGTGGTGCATAATCAGTCAACATGGAAATTTTGTAGCCAAGTATATATTCTTCCTTTTGTTACCTGATAGTTAGTAGTACTAGCTAGCAGAGTTGGTATTTTGGTAGTAGTAATGGAATTTGGAATGTAGACTAACAAAAACAAGAAGTCAAAATCAACATTAAATACAAAAGCAAAAGGACTAGCATAAAATTCAACCGGGTTTGGCGAAGATGATGAAACTGAAGAGTAACCTAACCCCCTATGATAATTAATCTGCACCCACTTAGAAAAGGAGACAACTTTTGCAGCAGTGCATTGAGATCTGAGCTGCTTTGCTTCCTATATTGACTCTCTTTTTTTCTTACACTTCTCTGGGGTCTGTATATTGTTTACCTAATGAGCTAAAAAGATGACTATTTGTTGGAACTGTAATAAGGAAAAGGAAGCATTCTTGTTTTAAGGAGTACAAATGAAATATATACTCTACTGTACTGTACTATACATTACTATTAGAGCTTAGACTATTACCTAAAAGCCCTAGATCATTAGTATTCTTTGGACAGCATCATGCGTGTGATTTCATTGATTTGAGCAAATTGTATGATATTAAGTGAAAGTTCATTATTTGGATCTTTACCATTCACATAGGAAAACAGACTCATATGTTTGACCCCTATCAAAACTCAACCTTTAATATTTTAATGTGGGGTTCGGTGACAAACCTTGGGTTTTTGACCTTGTCGGCGAGAACTATGAATCAGGAAAACCAGCTTAAGTACGTTGACTTACTTGACTCAATAAATTAAATAATTGTGGGACTTGGTTTTTCAGGTGAAGGCAAAAACATTCAAATTTGGGAACTCTCAACATCTCGCGTGTCTCCTACTATGAGTCCACCACATGTAGCGCTACCTTCTCTTTGTTAGTGCTTCATATGTTTAGATATAATCTCGCTCATACAGCTATGCTCTAGTATATATGATAAAGCCTGATAATGAAACTGATAAGTTCATAATATGCTGCTACAAAAGCTTCAAAAAATATAGAATGTACGTCCTCAAACACATTGCACATAAAGCTAAAGAGAAGCCCATAAAGATACATATGAGTGGATTAAACACATGAGTACGTGGATTAAACAAAAAAAACTCACAGTTTGGTGTTTTCTAGTGAAACCGGAGCTGAGAGTGGTGGACTATTGGTAGAGTTGGCATCATGAGATTTGTCAATGGAGTGGACTGCTGCTGGAGCTCTTTCATTTACTCCATTTCCAACGAATAATGCGTCTGTAAAAGCATTATACAGTACACACACATGATGATATATATAGCTCAGTCGCCTCTCTCCCAATTTGTCAGAGACAATAACAACAAATTATAAACACACAAAAATAGGCTTCACATGGAAGGAAATACTGAGAAATTTACAATATACAATGCAACTGCCGGTAAATAATACACCTTATAAGAGGGATTTTAATCTGAGTGACCAAATACTGTATTAATTTCAAGCACACAATAATTCAAGTATTTGAAAGTGGGCACGTGGTACTAAGAGAGTACTGGGTAAAACTATATAGTGGAATGAATTATCACTTACCAGATGAGGAAGATCCTTTATCAGTGCTCTTCACAGTTCTATACATCTGCATAAACAAGCCCATACAAATTAGAAAGAGAATAAATTTGGGCACCTTTTTTTTTTGTCTTGATGATACCCAACAAGAGATTTTTTTTTATAAAAATATATATATATGAAAATCACACCTGCAAATGACTCTTCACGTGAGCTAGGGTTAGATCCTTCACATTCATCAACTCCAGCACTGATTTTGGGGTAGCTCCTGTTTTTAGTACAAATATCATTTTGACAATTAGATTAATAATGAAAATCAAAACAAACTAAAAACAACTTCTTGTACATATATAAGAAATAATGATTATATATATCATAGAGAAACTAATTAATTAATTAGACTTACTTTCATGGCCTCCAAGGAGCTGAACAGCGTGAACAAAGTGGGCATGAAGAGTAGAAGTCCATCTCATCCTAGGAGCTCTATTGATGCTCCTCTTAACCCCACTAATCATCATCCTACTTGAACTATTCCTCTTGAAATCTCGGCCGTAGATTTGGGGCTGATGATGATGATGGTTAATCATCTGATATTGATGGGATAAATCATTATTCCCCATTCCTCTTGTGAAATTAGAACCAGCCATCATACAATTACCACCACGGTAATCAAACCCTAAACTCAAATTAGGTTGTTTAGCAACATGACCCGGATTTTGATCTTTTCCATTGTTGTGGAAAATCCCAATTTCATGGCTTACATCACTCCCTGCTGTGCTACTGCTTCCGGAATCGGAACTCCGATCAACAACGTAAAGATCTCTTCTTGGGAAGAATCCATGAAGAAAGCCGAGTTCTTTGGGTTCAAAATCTGAAATTGAAGGCGGGCTGATCTGCAGAGAGAGATCAGGGATTGGGTTTCTTGTTCTGTTCATTTGGTTTGATGGGGAAAGAGGATAGGAGAAAAATTAAATTATGGTCCCGATTGATCGACAATATAAGGAAGCCAAAAAAATGTGTGCTTTTGTTTTTGGGCTATCTGTCTCCGTTTCTTCTGACTTTGTGCTTGGTGTAATTTGATGAGGAAAAGGAAAGGCTCCTTCTTTTTAAGCGTTGATTACTGATTAGATCATGAGTGCCTTATCATTTGCATGGATGCCTTTAAAAAACAACAAACTCTTGAAAGAAGAGAAAGACGATGAAAATGGTGAGTAGGCTTTTTCACTAGGCTCCCTCGCTCTACTACTAGCTAAAGAAGCAAAAAATGAAAAGTTAGCCCAGGAAAAAAGGATCGATAAAAGAGCCCTCTTTTTTCTTTCTTCTGCAACTTCTCAGATTAAAGGAGGTAAAAATGGGGTAAGAGGCGGAGAAGAAGAAGAAGAAGAGATAGAGAATTAATGGTGAGTTGGGAAACGAGAAAACAAAAGAGTGAGTTGGAAATGGAATATTGATTGGGATGGGAAATTGAGAATTTTTCTTACTCTTTATATTTATATGTAGAAGAAGATGGAGTAGGAGTGAACAGGACCCATTTTGTTTTCTTTGAATTCTTGCTCCGTTTGTTTCGCTGTGGAAACTAGTTTTATATTAGTCCCCATGTCTTGCTCTATGTCTCCTTGAACCTTTTATCGCTAGGTTTTTCTTTGTTCTGTTCCTTGCTTACAATATTCCCATTTTATTTCATTAACCAGGTTTCCAATACTATAGTCTATAATTCAGCTTCAAGTTGCACCATAAAAGTTGAGTTTCAACTTAAACGTACGTAGTTTAGGATTGTCAATTTATCTATACTTAAGACTCTCTCCGTTTCACAATACATGTCTTTCTAACAATTTGTACATCATTTAAGAAAAGTAACAAAAATACTAATATACCCTCAATTGTTATCTTACTTTTTTACTTTATTTAAAATCACAACTAATAGTCTATTATTAATTATTTAAAATCACAACTAATAGTCTATTATTAATTACAAGCATAAATATATAAAGTAGAGACCAAAATGGTTAAAAAGACATATATTGTGACAAAAAATTATGGCTAAAAAAACATGTATTGTGTAAAACGGAGGGAGTAACTCATTAAAATTTGACCTAATTTCACAACTCGATCAGACTTTTTTGAAATTTTTATGATTGAAACGACTAGCAAATCAATGAGTCAAAGAAAACACGAAGTTGATTGACTTGAAATCTAAAACCCGTTACCTAACTCGATATTTTTGACAAAAATTATAACATTTATTTTAAATATTATACTTTATTTAATTATTTAAATGTATAAAAATAATATTTATTATTAAATACGATTAATATTATTTGATTAGAGACATGTTTAAGTTTAGGTGCAACTTTCTTATGGTGTAACTAGTGTACCGCTATAAATAACATAATATATTTCTTCTATTAATAACTCTATACCATATATAGTGTGAATAACTTAGATATTATAAATAACTCTAAATGACGTAATGAATAAATTCACATTATACAACGACTAAAACACATGTAACATTCTTTTTGACATGTATGTTGGATAGGCACGAACCGCTTAAAACCCGTTTGACTACACTAATGAAAAAGTACGTAGATGATTAGTTTTGATTTTGAGCTGTTACAATTTACTAAGATTGACGACTTACAAATGGATACAAATCATACAGCATTAAAATTAAATTTTAATAATTGTACAATAACTCTTGTGTTTGTAAATATACTTTTAAACTAATTAATTAGTACAATATGTGACACAACTTTTACCAGCGTAGAAATGAAATCTTTGGTATTTTGAAGTACTAGATTTTATTCCGAACAGCGTATTTTATCCAAATTAATACACCTGGGGACTTTTTGTTTGTGGGGGCAAAAAGGAGTCAAAATGTCAATAATTTCAAAGTACATACATACCATCAAGTAGCATTGCTGAATTTAATCATTATTATAATATTCTCGCTAGAGGATGGTCACAAAATTGCAATTATATTTTCGTTACAAATCTGATATCTAAAAAAATTACATTTGGGAGCACGCAGTTGTTAAATAATTAGTTGATTTTTTTGGTAGAATTAAATAATTAGTTGATTGCCCCTGCTTTATTAACACAAATATTTTCTTTCGCACGTAACCGTTGTCCCGCCCAGTAGACGTGCCGACACCCACATGCACGTATATTTGCTTATGCCTACCTCGCTTGCTTACATGCAACATTAAGATGGAAACTATATTAAAACACATTTATACAAGAGATACAATAGAAAGAGCCATGTGTGAAAGGGCACGTATGTGCCAAATAAGAATGCAGCTTACCTATGTGATTATATTAAATGAACGGTGAGATTTCCCCTTTCTTTTAAAAAAAAAACTCAACAAAAAACATGCAACACGTCTGATGTCATTTGCATCACACGCGTATGATATATTTTCGCTCTTTTTTTTGCTTTCTCGTCATTTCTCTCTCTCACTTTATAGGTTCCAAAGAGTTTGATAGTGCTTTTTGAGCGAAACAGTTCATTCAAATTCATCCCGGGAAGAGATTCAAGTGCTTCTCACCAAATATTTCAATTCAAAACACAATCGAAGTCATTTCGAGACAAAGAATGTACAAAACGACTCCCATGAGAATCCAGTTCGTGTCCCTTTTATCTCTCGTTTTACTTTGCTTGAAACCTAGGTTTTTTGTTTGCTATTTTGTTTATCGAACATGTGTAGACACTAAATGAATGATCAATTGTGTGTATTTTAGTAGTTATTTGAAGCTTGTAGTCCCCATTAAAACATGTATTTGGTGTTTTGTGCTTTATTGAATTAAACAATTGATGAACTGTCACTTTCAATTTGTTTAGTGGTTTTTTGTCCTACCACTTGAATCCAACACAAATTCTATGTGCATGTGCGTACGTATTAGATGTTTTTAATCGATTAATCGATATGGATGTGGGTAATAGACGATTCTAGCTTTGTCAAATTCTTAAGAGTCTATATTCTAGCAAGATATTCATAAGAGGATTGTGTATTTTTTTGGCAGGAATAAAAGGATTGTGTATACGTGTGTGAGAAAGTGTTTTTTATTCTTGTTGTGATTTTTTTCATTTTTATTGTCATTTTGTTCATCAAAAATGGCATACTATTATTTAGCCATTCTTTATATTTTTGTGCATCAATAACAACTATTTGTAATAAAATTAACTTTTTGGATGAACACATGTTAAATTTATGATTTGTATTTTTTGTATCTTTAGGGAATAAATAATCAAGGTTTATTAAACAAAGTTCTGCAAATAATAGAGAAGTAAAACATCTAAGATTTGGGACAATTACAATTGGAGAAGATGAAACATTTGCTATTTGAAGAGGTTTTCATTTATTTGTATGTGTTTTATAACCTTTTTTGTGTTTTAAAGATTTGTTTATACTGCTTTTTCTCCTTCTATTGTAATAGAAGTAAGGAGCAAATCTGCTAGTGATGTCCCTTCAGCAGCCGAAAAGCCGGTACGAAGAAAATCATTAGCCAAAAAGCGTGTACAACCTATTGGACCACCTACGAACGTGTTCAATCAAACCTAAGTTCATGTTTTGAGGAAAAGGCCAGGGATTCAGGCGTCTCCGTCAAGGAAAAGCTCTCGTTTGGATAAGGGCAAAGAGATTGCTTGACTAGGGATTTAGGTGTATCCATCAAGGAAAAGCCCTCGTTTGGATAAGGGCAAAGGGATTGCTTCGGATGAGAATTCTGATGACATCATGCTTGCTGATATATGATCCCCAAAAAGGTGAAGTGATAAAAGAACTAGTTGGTGATGTTGGTAAAAAAGGACACATGCGTGAAGAAGAGGAAGTTAGAAAGTGCTGCTAAACAACATGGTGTTGCACCTTCATCAAAGAAGGCCAAATGAAAAGTCTCCGTGAGATTTTTGAATCGTTAGCACTTGTGATTGTCTACCAGGAACTCCCCTAGTCTGATTTGTTCAACAATAGCTAATTTTGAAGGGGACAAGTTTGCTGCTCTAAAATAGATCGGATTTGAGTATAATATCCAATGGGATATATCGAATCTTCCTGGTAGGATGTGCTACCATGTGGTTAGTTGTTTTGATCCGGCTTCTTGCACACTTAAGTTCGGCGATGCACAAGGGGTTAGAATAACTCCTAAACTTGTGATGTATTACCTGGGTCTACCTCGTGGTCTGAGGACAATTTCTGTCCCAAAAAATGTGAAGCATACAGATATTTATAATAGTTTTAGATATGTTTCTAATTTATTTTGTTGTATCTAATTTCTTTTTTAGTTACATATATTTCTTTTAAATTTCTATTTTATTTAATTCCTCTTTATCTATTTATGTAAAAAATATTTTTATAATTTTACTCACTAATACAAACGTTGGGGTGGATACCCAAAATTTGATACCAGTTAAAAAAACCGGTATCCTGTGTATTTGTATGCATACCAATTTTATACTAAAACCGATATGAGAAAATAAAAAAAGCACACGGATATATACCATTTTTTAAGAAAAATCGGTATCCAACATTCCTCTCGCATACCACTATTCCATAAAATTGGTATCCCACTTTTTATTTGCATACTACTATTTAAGAAAACTGGTCCAACTTCTATTACGCATACCAGTTTTTAAAAATGTAGTATCCGATAGTTATTTTGCATACTAGTTTTATATAAAACGGGTATCTGTGTGCAAATATATCTTTTTTTAAAAAATAAATTTATTTTACTTTTCTTGTTTGGCAAGTACAGCCTCTCAAATTTTATAGTACTATAAAATATTTATAAAATTATTTTATTCTATCTTATTTTCTATCTTTTTCCTATATATCTATTTCATTTAAATGTATATATATTATTTATTTTATTAAATTCCTCTTCATCTAACTATGTAAAAAGTAGTTTTGTAAAATTGAATTCACCATTAAAGATTTATAAATTATTTTATTCTATCTAATTTTCTATCATTTTTCTTTTTATCTATTTTAATTTTTCTTATTTTTTATTTTTCTATCTATAAATTTTCTTTTGGGTATAAATTTTATATCTTCTAAGTATTATTATTGTAACACCAATCTCAAAAATAATCAGTAATACTAATCTAACAAATAATCTCATTTTTTTTAAAAAAAAAAACCTATTCATACTAAATTATATATACACGTACATTATTAGCTAAATATGCCATTGGCCTGATGATGAACTATTTTTATTTGCTTGTTGACAGACCCATAGCCATAGGAGGAGAAGATGGAAGTGAAAATAGACATATAGGTAATAAGGTACAAGCTGAACATTTTAATAAGATAAAAAAGAATAATAAGAGTACGTAGAGATGTGGGTGTCAGACATAGTTCGGCGTCAGCTGGGCTGCATCCACATGGTCGTCTCTGTGGATATCTGACGTCCCCAATTGCTGCTTCTCTCCTTCATAATTCAATGGTTCCTTATCATCGTGTTCTAGCTTTTGGACTCTTCAATATTTTGCGCATGCATATATGCCATGGCTTCTTATATAATTTGTGATCATCATCATGAGTCATGACTCTCTATAGCTTTTACTTCGTCTCCGCACAATCATCAATCAAAAACGAAAAACAAAAAAACGTACAAATCTCTGTTTCATGAATAGACAAAAACGGACACTGTTGTCCCACCGAATTAAATTTAGAGACATGAGACGTTACTAGCTATATATAATCAAGACAAAACAATAGTAATATTCACAAGACAATTGTAGGTGTTACTCGCGGTGGATGTTGAATGTGATCAAGTCACACATGAGTCAAGTGGCTAGCCGTTGAGTTTTGTTGGATCGTAACTGGTTAGCGAGAGCTTGAGAACTGACTATTAAGCTGTTCCCAAGGCAGCGGAAGAAACAATATCGCAAGTATTAAAAGCTGAAAGAACATTGTTCCCTTATAGAGGAACCCCACGACAACCAACTAGTTGTGTGGGTAAACCTCTACCTCCGCTTGGATGATTTTGAATGACTTACTTATTTTATTGCTTGTTCCTTAGTTACAAACAGCCAGATTCAAACTTCTCTGTTCCTATGAGTTCTACCTAACTCTAGCAACACTAATGAATCTTCTCAACTGAGTTCCTAAGCGAACAACTCAACTAAAACAAGTAAACCAAACCTTAAACCTTGACTATCTCAGTTCCCTTGCTCCTGGGAACTTAGCTTCGCCGTCGTCGAGATCAGACACTCGCCGCCGGGGACTTCTCTTCTTCTTTCTTTCTTTCTCTGGGAGTATATGTGAGTTCTGGGAGAAGTGCTTGAACTTAGCACTATTCATTTAGCTTTATACTCGGTTGTACTTGGGCTTCAATCGCATCTTTCATGTTGTCCGAAATGGCCTTTGCTTGCAGCCCAAGTGTACAATCTTCACATGTGACTTCGATTTGAACTAAGTCAACTTCTTGAATTAATCGGACCGTTGGATCACTCGTGACAGTCTGCTCATCAGACTGTTCCTTCGTTCTGTCCAAGACAGGATCCCGCGATTTACGTTGAACGGTCTTTGTCTTCACATGTGAGTTCCCATGTGATGGGAGCTGTCTTCTTCAGAGTTCCTTTGAGAGAAACTCTTCAGCGTGTATTCTTGTGTTCCTTAGCCATTCATGAGAGTTCTCATAGTGTGGGAACTTTCTTTGCTGGACCTGTGTTCCTTAGAAATACTTGGACAAAGCACATTAGTTCCCATATGGTGTTTGTCATTATCAAAACTGGAGAATGGTCTCGTTGTTCCGATGTTTAGAACTAGAGGTCCCAAAAGGGAACCAGACAATTTTCTTTGTATAAGCAATGAGCTCAAGGGAACTGTTCCTTGGGTACCAGAGGCACAAGTTATCGTTCCCTTTGAGGTACCTGAAAATCCTCTTCACCTCTTTCAGGTGTGATTCTTTGGGGTTAGCTTGAAAACGTGCACATAAGCACACTGAGAATATGATATCAGGCCTACTAGCAGTTAAGTATAGGAGAGAGCCAATCATACCTCTGAAGTTCCTTTGATCGACACTTACCCCTGTTTCATCGGCGTTGAGCCTTGAGTTCGGTGAGATAGGAGTGTCGATGGGCCTTGAGTGGTCCATCCCGTACTTCACTAGCATTTCTCGAATGTATTTCTATTGATGAATCCTTGTTCCCTCCTTTGTTTGAGATATTTGGAGTCCCAAGAAGAACGTGAGTTCCCCGATGAGACTCATCTCAAACTCACTGCTCATGAGGTTCTTAAATTTCTCTACAAGAGTTTCGTTAGTTGCTCCAAAAACAATGTCATGAACATATACTTGTACGATCAAAATATCCTTAGATTCTTTCTTTAGGAACAAGGTTTTGTCTATGGAACCTCGAAGGTATCCATGAGACAAAAGGAATTGAGCGAACCTGGCATACCATGCTCGAGGAGCTTGTTTGAGTCCGTAGAGGGCCCAATCCAGGAAGTAGACGTGGTTAGGTAGCTTTTCATCTTCGAATCCTGGGGGTTGAGCTACGTATACTTCTTCTTTGAGGTGCCCATTGAGAAAGGCCGTCTTGACATCCATCTGGTACAGCTTGAATCCTTTGTGGGCTGCGTAGGCTATGAGAAGACGGATAGCCTCGATCCTTGCAACTGGTGCGAAGGTCTCGTCATAGTCGATCCCCTCTTCTTGTCTGTAGCCTTGAGCAACCAGTCGAGCCTTGTTCCTTGCTACGGCCCCAGTGTCGTCGAGCTTGTTCCGAAAGACCCATCGAGTTCCTATGATGTTTTTGTTCTTAGGCCTAGGAACTAGCTTCCACACCTTGTTCCTCTCAAATTGGTGGAGTTCCTCTTGCATGGCTTGGATCCAGTCTGGGTCCTTTAGAGCTTCTTTGATGCTTTTTGGTTCCACCAGCGAGACAAAGGCATTAAAAGCACAAAAATTATTGAGAGAGGAGCGAGTTAGAACACCTTTGTCGTATGGAGTGATGATGTTATCGATGGGGTGATCCCTCTTTTGGTGGTAGTTCCTGATTTGGATGTGTGAGACGTCAACCTGTTCCCTTGACTCTTCTTCATCTGTATCTTGAGCCTCTTGTACCTCAGGGGAACAATTATGCTCAACTTCTTCGTTGATACTCTCGTCAGGATTCTCCTCAGAGTTCCCTCGTTGTCCCCCTTGAACACTGGATTCTGGTACATTTTCATTTTGGGGAACAAGAGAGTTCGATGCATCTTGTGGTTTTTCTGTTGAGGAGGGAACTTCAAAGGAACTTTGATCTGTGGAATTTTGATCTCCTTCGTTGTTCCCTGATTGTGGGGCATTATTTTCAGTTGGATAGTCTTCATCTCTCTTTCTTGCTTCATCCTCGTCGTCTTCTTCTTCTTGTCTGATCAGCTTTAATAGAGTTCCCTTTCCTTGGGCCTCTGTTCCTATCTTCACAAATTTTTCGTCGAAGATGACGTGAATGCTTTCCTCTACCTTCTTGGTCCTTTTGTTATAGACCCTGTACGCCTTGCTTTGGGAAGAGTATCCCAGGAATATCCCTTCATCGCTTCTGGGGTCAAATTTGCCGAGGTTGTCCTTCCCATTGTTATGAATGAAGCATTTGCATCCAAAGGTCCTTAGATGAGAGATGTTGGGCTTTCTTCCTTTGATCAGCTCGTAGGATGTCTTTTTGATCGAAGGGCCTTTGTTAAGAGGACTAGTTCCTCATCCTCTTCTTCTTCAGATTCTTCATGTTGCTCTTGAACTGACTTGAGCATCTTTTCAAGTTTGAGGGCAATCTCTTGGTGTGCCCTCTTTTGCTCCTTGTCATCTATCTTTCTTTTCTCATGTCCCACCAGTTTTCCAAAGACCTGGTGGAGCATAAGAGTTCTATTTTCGGGATTCTCCTTGAACATCGTTCTCTCATTTGCCCACTGTCCAGTCAGCCCGTTGAAGAGTTGTTGAACCTTCATTTTGTCAGTGATTTCCTCTTTAGTGATCCCAAGACCAGCCATCTTGGTGCAAAGTCCCTCGAAACAGGATTGGTAACTATCGACGGACTCTCCCATTTCCATTTGGAAGTTGAAGAACTCCCTCCTCGCATTCATCTGGAGATCTTCTCGGAGGTCTGAGTTCCCAATATGCATTTGTTGAATGGCTTCCCACACTTCCTTAGCTGTGTCTAGGTTTGCCACCCTGTCGCAATCTTGCACCGTCATAACATTCTTGAGGAATTGTATGGCCTTGAAGTTGGCCTCCATGCACTTGTACTCATTTGGTCCCAATTTGGTGAGGTCATTCTCAATAGCTGGATCAATTTTGAAGTTCCCTTTCTCTATAACGCACCAAGCCTGGTAGTCCTGGCTACGCATCCAATTCTTCATGTCGCGTTGCCAGACTTCGAATCTACCAGTGATGAGACTTGGTGGCTTGTTGTTGTTGTGACCGACTTGGGTGAGTTCGTGAGCCATTTTGAAACCTGCGATGCTAACGAAAATCTAGAGCAACCTTGCTCTGATACCAATTGTTGGATCGTGACTGGTTAGCGAGAGCTTGGGAACTGGCTATTAAGCTGTTCCCAAGGCAGCGGAAGAAACAATATCGCAAGTATTAAAAGCTGAAAGAACACAGTTCCCTTATAGAGGAACCCCACGACAACCAACTAGTTGTATGGGTAAACCTCTACCTCCGCTTGGAGGATTTTGAATGACTTACTTATTTTATTGCTTGTTCCTTAGTTACAAACAGCCAGATTCAAACTTCTCTGTTCCTACGAGTTCTACCTAACTCTAGCAATACTAATGAATCTTCTCAACTGAGTTCCTAAGCGAACAACTCAACTAAAACAAGTAAACCAAACCTTAAACCTTGACTATCTCATTTCCCTTGCTCCTGGGAACTTAGCTTCGCCGTCGTCGAGATCAGACACTCGCCGTCGGGGACTTCTCTTCTTCTTTCTTTCTTTCTCTGGGAGTATATGTGAGTTCTGGGACAAGTGCTTGAACTTAGCACTATTCATTTAGCTTTATACTCGGTTGTACTTGGGCTTCAATCGCATCTTTCATGTTGTCCGAAATGGCCTTTCCTTGCAGCCCAAGTGTACAATCTTCACATGTGACTTCGATTTGAACTAAGTCAACTTCTTGAATTAATCGGACCGTTGGATCACTCGTGACAGTCTGCTCATCAGATTGTTCCTTCGTTCTGTCCAAGACAGGATCCCGCGATTTACGCTGAACGGTCTTTGTCTTCACATGTGAGTTCCCATGTGATGGGAGCTGTCTTCTTTAGAGTTCCTTTGAGAGAAACTCTTCAGCGTGTATGCTTGTGTTCCTTAGCCATTCATGGGAGTTCTCATAGTGTGGGAACTTTCTTTGCTGGACTTGTGTTCCTTAGAAATACTTGGACAAAGCACATTAGTCCCCATATGGTGTTTGTCATTATCAAAACTGGAGAATGGTCTCGTTGTTCCAATGTTTAGAACCAGAGGTCCCAACATCGTCCCAACAAGTTTGATTGTGGCATCAATGAGTTAGCAACTGCAGCTGATTTGGTCTTTGTTTATTTGCTATTTTCTAGGAGTTAGTTGTGTGAATCTGTTGCTTAGTTTAATTTAGTTGTTAAGAGTATCTTGTTGAGTTATTAAGCCACGTTCCTAGGATATTTGTTAGTGGTGAACGTTGGCCTTCATTTCAGTTATTTTTCAGATTCTGTAATGGCTACTTATAGCCATGTTTCCATTCAATGAAATATGCAGTTGCACAATCGTATTTGTTCTTTCTTTCCAACATTGTGGTATCAGAGCTTGAGAGCTAATCCTGGGGATTTGAGTGTTTTCGTGTGAGAAATAAACACAAGGGAAAACACATTTTCTTGAGTGCAGATCATTCACCATGCAAGGCAACAATGGGAATGCAAACTCACTCAATCAGTTGCCTATCTTCAAAGGTGTTAACTTCCATTTTTGGAGTTTAAAAATGAAAACTCTCTTCAAATCACAAGAGTTGTGGAGTTGTGTTGAGAGTGGCTTTGAAGATGATGAAACTGAGGAGCCCGATCAAGCCTTGAGAGAGAAAAGAAAGAAGGATGCTAAAGCCCTCTTCATCATTCAACAAGCTCTTGATGATGAGGTGTTTCCACGCATTGCAGCGGCTTCTACAACAAAGGAAGCATGGCATATTCTTAAACAAGAGTACGTGGGAGATAAGAAAGTGATCAATATGAGATTACAATCTCTGAGAAGAGAATTTGAGTCATTTCACATGAAGGAAAAAGAGACAGTGCAAGAGTATATATCAAGGATGTCCAACACAGTACAACAGATGAGGACCTTAGGTGAAGAGGTCAAGGAATGCCAGGTTGTAAGCAAAGTGCTAAGGAGTCTCACAAAAAGGTATGATCATGTCGTGGCTGCAATTGAGGAGTCCAAAGACATGGATACATACACCTTTGATGAATTGAATGGCTCCCTTCAATCACATGAAGACAGAATGTCCAAAGGTGATGACAAGAAAGAAGAGAAAGCTTTCCAAGTAAAAGGAGAGTCTTCAAACAAAGAGAGATTTCAACAGAATTCTGGTAGAGGAAGAGGCAGAGGAGGCTCTAGAGGAAGAGGTCGTGGGAGAGGGCAAAGCAATGAGGGAAGAGACCAATCTTCTCACAACAAAATCCCTCCCAAATGCTACTACTGCAAGAAGCCGTGGCATAAAGAAGCAAACTGCTGGAAGAAACAAGAGGGTGAAGAAAAGGGACGTGAGCAAAAGTCCAATTTTGTGGAGCAAGAAGAGAAGCTTTTCCTGGCTCAAACTGAAGCAAGAGATGAGACAGATGGAGGTGTTTGGCATGTTGACAGTGGATGCTCAAACCACATGTCAAGTGCCAAATCCATGTTCAGGAAGTTAGATGAAACTGTGAAGAGCAAAGTGAGGCTTGGTGATGGGAAGCAACTCGAAGTAGTGGGTCTAGGCACCATTGCAATCACAACAGAACAAGGCAACACTAAGCTTCTGTGCGATGTGCAATACGTGCCAAAGCTAGCTCACAATTTGCTAAGTGTGGGCCAGCTTCTCAATTCTGGATATTCAGTTTTGTTTGAGAATGGAGCTTGTTTGATTCGAGATAAAAGTTCCAAAGAGATCATTGTGAGAATATCAATGGGAAAAAATAAGATGTTTCCCCTTGATTTGTCAAGCCACGTGAGCAAGGCTTTGACAATAAAAGGAGATGAAGATGCCAAACTGTGGCACCTGAGGTATGGCCATCTACATATGCAAGGATTGAAGTTTCTGCAGTCTGAAGAGATGGTGCAAGGATTGCCTAAAACTGGAGAACTTGAACTGTGTGAAGGCTGTATCTATAGAAAGCAAGCAAGAGGTTCATTTCCAACAGGCAAAGCATGGAGAGCAAGTGAGTGCCTCGAATTGCTCCATGCTGATTTGTGTGGCCCAATGAAGACAGTCTCACTTGGTGGAAGTAAGTATTTCTTGCTCATCACTGATGATTACAGTAGAATGAGTTGGGTTTATTTTCTTAAAGCTAAATCAGAAGCCTTTAATTGCTTTAAGATTTTTAAAGTCATGGTTGAAAAAAGTTTGGATTGTTTATAAAGGCATTGAGAACAGATAGGGGTGGTGAATTCTTGTCAAATGAGTTCATCACATACTGTGAAGAGAGTGGCATAAGAAGAGAGCTTACAACTCCCTACACGCCTGAGCAAAACGGGGTTGCTGAGAGGAAGAACAAGACAGTTGTTGAAATGGCACGAAGTATGCTGAAAGCTAGGAGTGTGCCAAACAATTTCTGGTGTGAAGCAGTAGCCACAGCTGCGTACATTCTCAATGTCTCACCAACAAAGGCAGTCTTGAATAGAACACCATTTGAAGCATGGAGAGGAAAGAAACCTTCTGTAAGTCATTTGAGGATTTTTGGTTGTCTAGCATATGCACTAGTTGATGTGAGGTCCAAGTTAGATGATAAGTCAGTAAAGTGTGTGTTTATTGGCTATTCAACTCAATCGAAGGCATAAAGATTGTACAATCCACTCACTAACAACATTATTGTGAGTAGGAATGTAGTATTTGATGAAAGTACAGGCCTGAATTGGGAGAGCAAGGATGGAAGCAACAACACTCAGAAAACTGTCAATTTTGATGGTTTAGAGAAGGAGTTAAATGTGCAGGGAAATGATCAACCTCCAAGTCCTCCTTCAACACCATCTTCAAGTCAGAATGTGCAATCTCCATCAAGCTCATCAATATCACCGAGTGCTTCAAGTGAATCAAGTGACTCAACTCCAAGAAGGTACAGATCTCTTGCTGACTTATATGAGAACTGTGATTTTGCATTACTTGCCACAGATCCAACTCGGTTTGAGGAAGCTGAGAAAGAAGTGGAATGGAGAAATGCAATGAATGATGAGATCAAGTCCATTGAGAAAAATGAGACTTGGGCATTGGTGGATCTTCCTGAAGGGAAGAATGTAATTGGACTGAAATGGGTCTATAGAACCAAAGTCAATACAGATGGAAGCATCCAGAAATACAAGGTGAGGCTAGTTGCTAAGGGATATGCACAGCAAGAAGGGATCGATTTTGAGGAAACATTCTCACCAGTAGCCATATTTGAAACTGTGAGGATTGTTTTTGCTTTAGCAGCTCAATGGAAGTTAGAAGTGTTTCAGCTGGATGTTTAAGTCAGCATTTCTTAATGAAGATTTGCTAGAAGAGGTGTTTGTTGAACAACCGCTTGGGTTTGTCAAAGAAGGAGAAGAAGACAAGGTGTACAGATTAAGAAAGGCCTTGTATGGACTGAAACAGGCTCCACGAGCCTGGTACAACAAGATTGATTCATTTTTCCTTCAAAATCAGTTTGAAAGAAGTGAAAATGAACCAACACTTTATGTGAAAAAGGAGGGAAAGAGTGGATTCATAATAGTCTGCTTGTATGTAGACGACATAATCTACTTCAGTTCTTCTCAAAAGATGCTGACTGAGTTCAAGATTGCAATGATGGAGCAGTTTGAAATGACAGACCTCGGAAAGTTGCAATACTTTCTTGGTTTGGAAGTGAAGCAAGCTGAGGATGGTATTTTTCTGTGTCAAAGGAAGTATGCACAGGATCTGTTACTAAAGTTCTCAGTGAAGAAGGTTGATGCAATAAGAACTCCTCTGAATACAAGTGAGGAATTGCAAAGGGAAGATGGGACTGGAAAGGCAGATGAGAAGATTTTTAGAAGCTTAGTTGGTGGCTTGAACTACCTCACACACACGAGGCCTGACATAGCTCACAGTGTGAGTGTAGTATCAAGATATATGCATTCACCAACTAAACAACATTTGGGAGCAGCAAAGAGAATTCTTAAATATGTGGCAAGCTCAGTTGATCTTGGAATTCTCTATGAGAGCACTGAAGAGTTCAAGTTAAGTGGATACACAAATAGTGACTGGGCAGGGTGCTTGGATGACAGAAAAAGCACGTCTGGTTCAGTTTTTAGTCTTGGTTCTGGAGCCATCACTTAGAGTTCTAAGAAGCAAGACATAGTAGCTCTATCATCATATGAAGCAGAGTATGTAGCTGCTGGTGCAGCGACAAGGCAAGCCATTTGGTTAAGAAAACTATTGAAAGACTTGTGTTGTGAGCAAGGAAGTGCAATTGAGTTGTGGTGTGATAACCGGTCTGCAATAGCAATGACCAAAAACCCAGTTTTTCATGCCAGGACCAAACATATAGAAGTTCAACATCACTTCATCAGAAAGCTGGTTGTAGAGGAAAAGCTGATTCTAAGGTTCTGTAGCACGAATGATCAGAATGCTGATCTATTTACAAAAACATTAACTCCAGCAAAGCATTCATTCTTTATGGAGAAAATTGGTATGTGTGCACTTGGATCAAGAGGAGGTGTTGAATGTGATCAAGTCACACATGAGTCAAGTGGCTAGTCGTTGAGTTTGATTGTGGCATCAATGAGTCAGCAACTGCAGCTGATTTGGTCTTTGTTTATTTGCTATTTTCTAGGAGTTAGTTGTGTCAATCTGTTGCTTAGTTTAATTTAGTTGTTAAGAGTATCTAGTTGAGTTATTTAGCCACGTTCCTAGGATATCTATTAGTGGTGAACGTTGGCCTTCATTTCAGTTATTTTTCAGATTCTGTAATGGCTACTTATAGCCCTGTTTCCATTCAATGAAATATGCAGTTGCACAATCGTATTTGTTCTTTCTTTCCAACAGTTGAGTCGGGCCTTAGCGTATTATTGATGTAGCCCTACACGAACACGACATATATAAGTATATAACTCAAGAGCAAGTGAAAGGGGAGAAGTTGAATGAAGAAGTACGTACGTAACTTCTGTATTGATTATTGTGAGAATTACAAAGAAGATAATGTAGACTTATACAAAGTAAAGCTAACGGCACAAAGAGAATTACAGAGATAAATTAGCTATTACTTAAGATATCTATTACTAATAACTAAAGCCGGAGCAATTTCTGCCACCACATTGCGCCACATCACCCCTTTATTAAAATAATAGTTTTTTATAGTTAATTATGCAAATAAAGTTATCTCCAAGTAAACATAAAGAATAATATTTGTAAAAGTTTATCTCCAAATAAACATAAAAATAAAATATATTAGTATATTTTACCAATATAGATAAAAAGGACATTATATTTATCATATTTGTAAAAGATAAATTAAAAAATATAAGAAAAAATATGTACATGTGGTTACATATATATTTTTGAAATAAAAATAGCCATATAAATGATAATATCTTTAAAATATCTATCTATCTATCTATATTAATTATTAATTAACTATATATTAAAGTTGAACCCACCACAACAATTATGGCCCCACCTTATATTTAAAAAGTAATTTTGTAACTTATTATTTATAATTTTTTCTTTTAAATTTTCTAAAAATCTATCTAATTTTTATAAAAACTAATGTTATAATATATTTAATAAAAAATTAAAAGAAAGGAAAATAAAACATAAGATTTTTTTAATATATAATGATAGATTGTTATCATAATAAGGTAGGAAAATATTTTTACTATTAATTTTTTCTATATAAAACTAACATTACACTATATTTTATATGTGGAAAAAATTAATTCGAATTTTAATTAAAAATAAAAAAAACTAAATTCGAATTTTTAGAAAAATAATGAAAATTATTTTATCTTTTGAACTCACCACATTGAATCTTGCCCCATCTTATATTTAAAAATAATATTTTTTATTTATATTTTCAATTAAATTCCTTTCTATCTATTTATATAATTATATTAAAAAAATTTAATTCTAAATTTAAATAAAAATAACGAAAATTATTTTATCTTTATCATTTTACTTATTTATGTAAAATATTTTTATTAAATCAAATTTTGATAAAAAAAATATTCATGATCTAGATAATTACTTGCTTAAATTGAATTTGGATAAAAAAACTTACATTATCTTTTCCTTAATTTTCTTTTTGTCTTATTCATGTAAATATAGAAGATTTTTTATCTTTAAAAAAATTCAATCTTTATTCATATTTTTTTTTATCTTTTCTTATTAATTATCTTTTTAAATTCAATAAAAAATATTCACGATCTAGATAATTACTTGCCTAATGTGAATTTGGATAAAAAAACTTACATTATCTTTTTCGTAATTTTTTTTTCTTATTCATGTAAATATAGAAAAAATTTTATCTTTAAAAAAAATTCAATCTTTATTCATATTATTTCATCTTTTCTTATTAATTATCTTTTTAAATTCAATATTAATTTTCTATAAATAGGAATGATAACATTTTAAATTTTCAACCATAAATATGTTAAGTTTTTTATATTAGTTTCACTGCTGGAAAACGCGTCTGTAGCCAAAAAATATTTAGCCACGAATATTGTCGAGGTTAATTTGGGTGGCAACGGCCACAAGTTTAGCCACAAATATTTACGTTTGTGGTTATATTGCCATGAAAAATACACTTGCGGCTATATTTGAGGCTGAATCGCCACGAAAAGAGCGCGCGGCTAAATTTGGTCGTAGATTTCTGGCCATGTTGTCATGAAAATATTCTCGTGGCTAAAGTTTAGGCCAAATTGACGTGAATGTCTCGTGCGGCTAGATTCATTTCTAGTGTAGTAGCTAATTAGCCACGAAAAAGGATTCGTGTGTATATTCACGGCAAAATCTGGAGCTAAGTACCCACATAATATTTATGGCTAGTTTTGTGGTTATTTGTGTGGGTAATTTGAATCATTGACTTATAAATGTTCCTTCATTTCGTTAGAATTTTTAGAAATAACCACAAAACTAGCCACGAGTTCTTATTTTCGTGTCTAACTTAGTTTGTTTGGAAAAATCCGCGATAACAGTCACGAGATTAGCCACGAGTTCTTCATTTCGTGAGAAATCTGCAGAAATAACCACGAGACTAATCACGAGTTCTTCATTTCATGTCTAACTTTGTTTGTTTGGAAAAATTTGCAGAAACAGTCACGAGATTAGCCACGAGTTCTTCATTTCGTGAGAAATCTGCAGAAATAACCACGAGACTAGTCACGAGTTCTTCATTTCGTGTCTAACTTTGTTTGTTTGGAAAAATTTGCAGAAACAGTCACGAGATTAGCCACGAGTTCTTCATTTCGTGGTTAATCTTCAGAAATAACCATAAGATTTCAACGAAGGAAGAGGAGAAAAGTTTAAGTTTGGATTGGGATGCTCCTCCATATGGGACGAATAAGGTGATCCAAAAACGGGCCCATTTCTTTTGACTCCCAAGCCCATCAAATTTTCTATTATCTCACAAGCCCATTCCTAATTAATTTTTATTATTTGTAAAATTATTTTAACTATAAATAATAATTATTTTAAAATTTTAATAAATATTACCCATATTCCTTTATAAAAAATATTTATTAAAATAAAATATCAATCATGCTCACATAAGAAATTAATAATTTTTAATTAATTATAAACGACTTCCTAGAATAATATATTTATGAGAATAATATTATTATGTATGTTTAAGACTAAATTATTCGAGAATAATAATTTAAAATAATTTCCTTTAGAAATCGTTCATTCTTATAAGAAATCGTTATATTTCTTTAGAATCGTTCATTCTTATGAGAAATCGTTATATTCATTTAGAATCGTTCATTCTTATGAGAAATCGTTATATTCCTTTAGAATCGTTCATTCTTATGAGAAATCGTTATATTCCTTTAGAATCGTTCATTCTTATAAGAAAATGTTATATTCCTTTAGAATCGATCATTCTTATAAGAAATCATTATATTCATTTAGAACTGTTCATTCTTGTAAGAAATCGTTATAGTCCTTTAGAGTCGTTCATTCTTATAAGAAATCGTTATATTCCTTTAGAATCGTTCATTCTTATGAGAAATCGTTATATTCCTTTAACATCATTAATTCTTATAAGAAATCGTTATATATTCATTTAGAATCATTCATTCTTAGGATAAATCGTTATATTCATTTAGAATCGTTCATTCTTATGAGAAATCGTTATAATAAATATTTTAAAATGTTAATAAATATTACCCATATGCCTTTATAAAAAATATTTATTAAAATAAAATACCAATCATGCTCACCTAAGAAATTAATAATTTTTAATAAATTATAAATTACTTCCTAGAATAATAATATTTATGAGAATAATATTATTATGCATGTTTAAGACTAAATTATTCGAGAATAATAATTTAAAATAATTTCCTTTAGAAATCGTTCATTCTTATAATAAATCGTTATATTCATTTAGAATCGTTCATTCTTATGAAAAATCGTTATATTTCTTTAGAATCGTTCATTGTTATGAGAAATCGTTATATTCCTTTAGAATCGTTCATTCTTATAAGAAAATGTTATATTCCTTTAGAATCGATCATTCTTATAAGAAATCATTATATTCATTTAGAACGTTCATTCTTGTAAGAAATCGTTATAGTCCTTTAGAGTCGTTCATTATTATAAGAAATCCTTATATTCCTTTCGAATCGATCATTCTTATAAGAAAACGTTATATTCCTTTAGAATCGATAATTCTTATAAGAAAGTGTTACATTCATTTAGAATCGATCGTTCTTATAAGAAAGCGTTACATTCGCTATATTTCTTTAAAATGGTTCATTCTTATAAGAAAGCGTTATACCCCTTAGGGTTTAGGGTTTAGGGTTTAGAACCATTCATTCTTATAAGAAATCGTTATATATTCATTTAGAATCATTCATTCTTAGGATAAATCGTTATATTCATTTAGAATCGTTCATTCTTATAAGAAAGCGTTACATTCGCTATATTTCTTTAAAATGGTTCATTCTTATAAGAGAGCGTTATACCCCTTAGGGTTTAGGGTTTAGGGTTTAGGGTTTAGGGTTTAGAACCATTCATTCTTATAAGAAATCACTATATTCCTTTAGAACCGTTCATTCTTATAATAAATCGTTATGTTCATTTAGAACCGTTCATTCTTGTAAGAAATCGTTATAGTTCTTTAGAATCGATCATTCTTATAAGAAAGTGTCACATTCATTTAGAATGGATCATTCTTATAAGATAGCGTTATATTCCTTTCGAATCGATCATTCATATAAGAAAGCGTTATATTCCTTTAGAATCGATCATTCATATAAGAAAGCGTTATATTCCTTTAGAATTGATCATTCTTATAAGATAGCGTTATATTCCATTCGAATCGATCAGTCATATAAGAAAGCGTTATATTCCTTTAGAATCGATCATTCATATAAGAAAGCGTTATATTTCTTTAGAATCGATCATTCTTATAAGAAAGCGTTATACTCCTTTAGAATCGATCATTCTTGTAAGAAAGTGTTACACTCATTTAGAATCGATCATTCTTATAAGAAAGTATTATATTCCTTCATTCTTAAAAGAAATCATTATATTTCTTTAGAATCGTTCTTTCTTATAAGAAATCGTTATATGCCTTTAGAATCGTTCATTCTCATAAGAAAACGTTATATTACTTTAGAATCGCTCATTATTATAAGAAATTGTTATATTTCTTTATAATCGTTCATTCTTATAAGAAATCGTTATATTTATTTAGAATCATTTATTCTTATAAGAAATCGTTATATCCCTTTAGAATCGTCATAAATTAGTTTGTAAATAATTTCATAAATTTTTTTGTAAATAATTTCATAAATTATTTGTAAATAATTTTTTAAAAATTTATTTGCTAATTTCATCATCTAGAATTTTAAATTATATTAAGAATTATAGTAAAAATGTGTGAATATGATTTTATAAATTACTATAATCATACTTATTTATAAATTATTCAAATTTTAAAAAATTTAGTTAAAAATATGTGAAGAATTATTAGGGGGCATAATAAGAGGGAATATATACTTTTTAAGAGGGAAAATGAAAATTTGGTTGAAATATTGGCGGACTTTTTAGGAGGGAATATCTCTTTAAGAGGGAAATTGAAATAATGGGCTTAATTGTTGGCGGGCTCAAACCCTAATTGCTAAAGTTTGGCTCAAAGGTCCACCAAGTTCATTCTTCAGTCTTCACCGCCGAGAAAGAAACCCTAAAAGCTCTAGAAAGTCAGATCCTCTCCGCCATCCTCTCGTTCTGCGCCTTGTAATCGTTGAGCAGCTCTTCCATCCCTTTCGGATTGAGCCGAAGATTCGTAGTGCTGCGCCTCGAATTCTGTGGTGTTGGCTTGCCCTGGGCCGCAGAAGGGCCAAATTAGGGTTGAGCACTATGCAATCAAGAGGACCAAGTTCATCACGGCTCACGATTCGAGGATCGCTGCCATGGCCTTGACACAGGACGGGAGAATCGTGGCCATCGCGAGCAGTAAGGGGACTCTTGTTAGGGTTTTCAATACTCTCGATGCTACATTGTTACAAGAGGTATAATATTTGATCTTTCATTGTGCATTTTAGTTGCACGCCATATCTCATTACATATAAATGATGCAGGTGAGGAGGGGAACCGACAGAGCAGAAATCCATAGCCTAGCCTTTTCCCCCAGTGCACATTGGCTTGCTGTATCAAGTAATCGGGGAACTGTTCACGTTTTCAGCCTCAAAGTGGATTCAGCCTTATCTCCAGGGAACAACAGTGTGTTACACCGGACTCCATCTGAACCTATTCATTATGCTCCACTACCTGTGTCATCTCTTTCTTTCATGAAAGGTACCCGCTTTTTTCCATTGCACGTGTAGCTCATTGTTAAAGTGTGTATATTTGAAGTAAACAAATATGAATACCGAACATGGTCTGTGATGTTCTTGTGACAACATTGAGCCGAAGATTCGTAGTCCTTTGCCAAGAATGCTGATGCTGATGATGGTGGAAACTCAAACCCCTTTCGGATCAACTTTGGGAAGCTTCCTGATATCAAGTCTTTGGTCCCGTTTGTGAGTGGTTCTACAGCTTCTCTGGGTGTTGCACGTCGCAAAGATGCTGGAACGGTTTTTGTTGCAGGAGCCAATGGCCAACTCGCATTGTGCAGGCTTTGCTACGTCAAGGTTTTAAGGTTAGGGCTGGGGTTTCTGATCTGTCTGCTGCTCAGGAACTTGCTCGTTTCCCTGCTCTGTATAAGGTTGGCTTCTACATATTGTTTTCATTTGTGTGTAATATAGTATCTTAGTACTGCTCGTTTGGTTCCATGGACTAACATAGTGTATATTGGATAAGAATTTAAATAGCTCCTGTTTGAGTGCAAAGCTTTTCTGAGTCTGGAGGAGGAAAATATAGAATAGAAGCCTGGGTTGATCTTAAAAATATGATGAATGAATCATTGCAAAAAAGTAGACAATATTTGAACTTGTTTTTAAATTGATGGGTTAACATTACTTGATCAGGTTTCCAAATTTTCATCATCGGTAAAAATGTGTGAATATTATTGTCTTGCTGCTGTTGCAAGTTGTATGGCTTCCGGCAGAGGAGCTGGACCTAGAGATTGCACACATGTACAAGGCAGACAGGGGCAAGTATGAATCAACTGCAAGGAGCTGGACCAGAAGTTGAGATTCAAAAAGCCTTACAACAGGTTCCACTTCACCCCCACGTCTGTTTTGCTAAATATCAATTTTGTTTCTACTGGCTGCCTTAGCTAATATTTGCCCTTTGGTGTTTGAGGTAGTGTACATGCCAACCGAGGATGCTGCTGGGATTGAAGTTGAGATTCAAAAATCCTTGCAACAGGTTCCAATTCACCCCCACATCTATTTTGTTAAATATCAATTTTGTTTCCATTGGCTGCCTTAGCTATGATTTGAGTAAATTTGTAATGCACCTTCTTCGTGTTGCAGTTTTAAGTCTTTCTTTTCTCCTAAAGAAGATTTGCTTTATTAACTTTATATATGACATACAGGTTGGAAAACAATCTCTTCGGGATAATCAAGGAATCAGAGTTCTGGATTTGCGAACACCAGCAACCCAAGCCGTATCTCTCCTACTATGTCAAGTTGAAAATGTAAGAACTTAAGTTTCATGCATAACCAAATTCATGTGATATGACCTCTATCTTAACCTTTGCCAATGAGATTTGGACCAACATATGCTGCATTCAATACGTGTTGACTTCAACATGTGACGTGAATCGATTGACATCATATAAATAAACAATGGTTTTATTGGCTTCTCACAATAGAGTTGGGTTATGGTTATTCAGATCTGTGGTTTTGGTTAAATTGAAGGTTTAGGTCTAGAGGATTTTAGCGAGGGTAATGGTGACTGTTTATTTTTGGTTAATAAAGAATTTTATATTGTTATTTTTTGAAGTATAATTTGGTTAAGTTTACAAATCATAATGTCTTTCTGTTGATATTATAAATATAGCTTTGAATGCACATATAGTTGCATTTGTATTATTATATTAACATGTTTGTTGACAGTTCCAGTTTCCTACATTGAATTGATTATGTTCTTTCATACTTATTTGTACTAAGGTGAGCAACTTTGCATATCAATCCTTTAGACTTCAGTTGCATGATGATTTTCTCAAGTTAGACTTCATTTCTTTTCCTTTTTAAATGACTTCATTTCTCAAGTTAGACTTCAGTTGCATGACGATTCCTTCTTTTTTTACAAGTTCTTGCATGACGATGAGGAATGATGATGTTGAATTGCTTGAAAGTGTATGCAGGTGGATTAGACAGTTTTTGTAAAATATCTTAGTTTCCTTCTCTTTTCTTTCTTTCTTTTGTTTTCTCTATTTTAAAGTTAGGACATGAAACTGTTGTTGGCCTGTTTTGAGTTTGAACTTTAATTTTCTACCATTTGTATGCAACAGGGTGCCAATTTTGCAACAAGGGTGCTGAGTTTTGTTCTTGCTGGGCCAATTTTGCAACAAGGGTGTTGAGTTTTGTTCTTTGCTAGATTATTCTGCAGTACTAGTTTCAATTGCTTCTTGCATTGTTGCATTTTTGTTGCTTTTATGTAAAACTTTCTGTATACTTTACTATTGCTTTGACTAAATTAAAGAACATTAGAGAGAAATTAGCATATATATTATGGTATAATAATTTTTTTATTTTTTTAAATGCGTAATTATTTAACCACGAAATTTCAAACAAAATAAATTCATGGCAAATTTCAAGGCTAATGGCCACGAAATAGGGGCAATTCTGAGTTCAAATTTGACTCGAATTTAGATACAAAATGCATTTCATGGCAAATTTCAAGGCTAATGGCCACGAAATAGGGGCGATTCTGAGTTCAAATTCGACTCGAATTTAGATACAAAATAGATTTGTGGCTAAAATTTGATGGTGATGCACTCAACACTAACCACGAAATTCAATTCTGGTTAATATGGTTGAACGTGACTTTCGTGGCCAATAGCCACACATTTAGCAATGAACTAATTCGCGGCTATTATTTGCAGCTAAATAGCCACAAAACTAGAATTATGTGGTTCTTTTTCAGAGTGATATTTAGCCTCGTGTGTTTTAGCCCCAGGGCACCTTTCGTAGGGCAATCCGTTGGGGATGTCGTGGCTAACGTGATTTCGTGGGTTTTTTTGTGGCGGAAGTCGTGTCTATTTTCCTGGCTACAGATGCGTTTTCCAGCAGTGTTTTCTATCTATAAATATGAAAGTTAAATGCAATATTCTCATTAAATTTTAATGTCTTAGTCACCATATTGTTAGTTATGAAATTATTTATATTAATATTTTATCCATAATTATTCAGCCTTTTTAAGTAATATGAACCATAATAAATAAAAATTATTGATCACTTAATCTTAAATCGGTTAATCACTTTCCATATATATGAGTAATATGACACACAAAAAAATACTAACTTAATCTATTAGAGTAAAATAGATAATTGTTTTTATAAATAAATGTGATAAATATAAAAAAAATTATATAACGTTTCTATTTGTAAGTATATTTTTAATTATAAATTTTTAGTATTAAGTTCTTATCCATAAGTATGGCAAATATAAAATAGTAATTAAGTATCCCAAATACCTTTTTAATTTAATACCCCATTTAAATTAATTTTAGTATCTCTAAATGAAATAGATAACTTTTATATCCATGAATATGAAATATGGACCATATTTTAAATTGCGAATTTTCAATATTAGATTTTCTGATTCTTTTATATTAACTTTCAATCCAAAAGTATATAAGTTTTTTAATTAGTACGAGACATGTTTTTTATCATGTATTTTTATTTTAATTTTCAGATTTTTAATATTAATTTTATTATTTATAAGTATGATAACAACTTTAATTAATATTGACCATTTTTTCATAATAATTTTGGATTTTTCTGTAACACCCCAATAATTTATAAGGGGTTGAGGTGCTCCCTATGTCAACAAGAGCTCTTCCTTTTCTGGGTTCAAGTGAGGACAAAAAACTCAGAAGTTAAGCGTGCAAGGGCGAGAGTAGTACCGGGATGGGTGACCTCCTGGGAAGTTCTCGGGTTGGCATGGGATAGCACTTCTAGGGCCTCGGGCCTTACAAATGGTATCAAAGCCGACTTTGGGTTACGAGTTGGCTTGGCCCGGTGGGCGGTCACTTGACCCAGAGGGCGGTCCTTGGGCCTTGACGAGGACGTCAAGTGCTTAAGTGGGGGAGATTATAACACCCCAATAATTTATAAGGGGTTGAGGTGCTCCCCATGTCAACAAGAGCTCTTCCTTTTCTGGGTTCAAGCGAGAACAAAAAACTCAGAAGTTAAGCGTGCAAGGGCGAGAGTAGTACCATTTGTAAGGCCCGAGGCCCTAGAAGTGCTATCCCATGCCAACCCGAGAACTTCCCAAGAGGTCACCCATCCCGGTACTACTCTCGCCCTTGCACGCTTAACTTCTGAGTTTTTTGTCCTCACTTGAACCCAGAAAAGGAAGAGCTCTTGTTGACATGGGGAGCACCTCAACCTCTTATAAATTATTGGGGTGTTACAATCTCCCCCACTTAAGCACTTGACGTCCTCGTCAAGGCCCAAGGACCGCCCTCTGGGTCAAGTGACCGCCCACCGGGCCAAGCCAACTCGTAACCCAAACCTGGCTCTGATACCATTTGTAAGGCCCGAGGCCCTAGAAGTGCTATCCCATGCCAACCCGAGAACTTCCCAGGAGGTCACCCATCCCGGTACTACTCTCGCCCTTGCACGCTTAACTTTTGAGTTTTTTGTCCTCACTTGAACCCAGAAAAGGAAGAGCTCTTGTTGACATGGGGAGCACCTCAACCCCTTATAAATTATTGGGGTGTTACAATTTCAATAGTATTTTTCTACAAATTAGAATGATAACTTTTAAATTTTGCATCTATAAATATGATAATTAAATGCAATATTGTCATCAAATTTTAATGGCTCAATCACCAAATTTTTAGTTACTAAATTTTTTATAATAATATTTCTATCCATAATTATGATAAGTTTTTTAAATAATATGGACCATTTTTTTAACTGTAGATTTTATATTAAATTTTTTATTTTCTTATATTAATTTTTTATTCAGAAATATGATAACTTTTTTAAATTTTCTATCCATAAACATGTTGATTTTTATACTAATTTTTTATTAATAAGTATGAATTTTTTTAATTAATTCGGTGTGGATATGTTGTGTCTTACAATATATTAAATTTCTATTCATAAGTATGTTAATTTTTATATTACGGATACGTACATAAATAAATAAAAATTATTGATCTTTAACTGTTTAACCGATTAATCGGGTTAGTTCAATTGAGTTTACGTTCATTCATTTCGGATTCGAGTTGAGTACGGGTTCATGTCGTTAAAATTTATGGATTGATTGAGTCAATTTATTGCGCTTTTTGTGCGTGTTCGAGTAAAGCCTACGAGTTAAGAGCATCAATTTTTTTTATAATTATTACATAATATTACAAATAGCGTTTTTAAAAAAATAAGATAATACTGGTATACGTTTTACGTATCCCTTAATAAATAAGTAAAAAATTATTAGTCCCTTAATGTTAAACCAATTAATCGAGTAGATTCAGTCGAGTTCGAGTTTACTTTTGCTTCATGCCATTAAAATTTACATATAAATTGAGTCAATTAGTTGTGGTTTTTGTGTAGGTTTGAGTCGTCCTAACAGGTCGAGAGTGTCTACTTTTAATGATTATCAAAATAGCATTATATCAAAATAATATCTTAATAATAAAACAATATTATTTTTACTATTTAAATTATAATACTTATATCATATGTAAATTAATATTTAGTACTTTTTATTTGAAAAAGCCCCCGGGAAAGGCCCGGGTCATCAACTAGTGCTATCCTAATATGGGAAAGATATGCTATCCTATTATGGAGAGATAATAGAGTATATTATCTTAGAGATAATGAAAAGCATAACATATATCATATATGTATAAGGTATTTGACTTATTCCTTAATACTCCCCCTCAAGTTGGAGTGTATATTAGAAACACCCGACTTGGCTAGCTAAAAGAGTAAGGAATTGTGATGCTCCGACTGGTTTAGTGAAGATATTGGCCGGTTGATTGATGGTGCTGATGTGATGAGTTCGGATTTCGCCTTTTTGAATTTTACATGACAATCAATGTCGATGTGTTTAGTGCGTTCATGGAATACGGGATTAGAGGCGACGTGAACGACGGTCTTGTTAATGTAAGATGACCGGTTATGGATGCTTAATGTTGGGGTCGTGCAGGAGGGTGCGGAGCCATGTTAATTCACAACAATTGTACTAACCATTGATCGGTATTCGGCTTCGGCACTCGAGCGTGAGACAGTGGTTTGTTTCTTGGAGCGCCAAGATACAAGGGCGCCGTCAAGATACAACGTGTAAGCTCTTTTTTACCCATCTTTTATAAAAGTCTAATATGAAATGTGACTTTTTAAAAGAACGTGTGAGATTGATTCTTATTTCGCAGTGCAACAACCATTCTAACGAGATCCTTTAATTTTCCACAAAATAACGTAATCCGAATGTAGTGATTCAAGTTGATTTTAGCAATTATGCATTACATCTAAAATAACTTTGAAAAATCATTACACCTAAACTCTCTGCTAACTATGATCAATTAAGTAACGGACTTTAAAAAAAAATAGGATCATAGGTGGTGAAAGTAGAAATAAAAAGGCGAAAGAAGCGTAAAAAGGTGAAACATTGCAAACAGAAAACAAAAACGTAGCGTTTGTCGGACTCAGAGGGCAAAACTTAACGTAACACTACAATCCAGCAGTCCCCAATATTCCCTCTCCGTGTCCAATTATTATTCCCGAGCCCCGCCCGCCTTATTCCTCGGCGTCAATACGGCACCCCCCGTCACGTGATCCACCCCCGGACGTGACCTTGTCTAGGCTTCGTCTAATTACAGTATTTTAATTCCCTTGTTCTTCTTGAATGTTTTCCATATAGTAATAAGAATTATTCCGTGCGCACACCCCTATGGGATGAAGATGGTCTCTCTCTAGCTCCTCCTATCTATAATAAGAATTAATAATTCCCTTGTTCTTCGGAATTAAGAATGATTAATTAATACTCCGATCTACTCTACTTACACAGAAAGCTGATCTGATTTGGGATCAATTTGCAAACAACGATGTTAAATTAATAGATTTCGAAGCTGCGGTCAGCGCCTCGTGCGCTCTAAGATTCCCCAGCTATTCTTTTTTATGTACAATACAGCATTTTTAAATTAATCCAAATAATGTTTACGGTGGTGGTAGTAATACATATTAACTAGCTAGTAAGAATTTGAAACAAATAAATCCAAGTACATACTGGATCATTGTTATTATACTCCGTAATGTTTACGTGAAGCATAATATCCGGTCAACATGTCTCTCTATATGGCTGGCTTTGCATGTTGCTAAATGCTTTGGCCGTATATCCTCCATATTCCTTGCTTTTGTCTTATTTCTGCATTTTCCTTTGTTCTCTCGCTCTCGCTCTCCATCCAGATTAATTACTTTAAAAACAAGTGTAACAAAATAATGGTCATTAGTATAATTACCGCAACCCTTGATTAATAATATATATTCGTAATTCCTGTACCGAAAAGTTACATTAAGCTCATTAGTTTGTGCCATTTTTTGCTGACAAACTATAGAAGAATACTTCAAATGATAGCCCATATATATCATTAGAGTTTGGTTATGCTATGGTCGATCATTTTTAAAGTATAATACTAATTATATAATAATAGCTAGTATATATATTTGGGTGATCGAGGGGGGATTTGTTGGGACGGTGTTGGGACCACTGATTCTAAACACCGGAACAACGATACCGTTCTCCAGTTTTGATAATGACAAACACCATATGGGAACTAATATGCTTTGTCCAAGTATTTCTAAGGAACACAGGCTCAGTAGAGAACTCCAATGAACGACCAAGGAACACAGGAATTCACGATGAAGAGTTTCTCTCAAAGGAACTCTGAAGAAGAGAGTTCCCATCACATGGGAACTCACATGTGCAGACAAAGACCGTTCAGCGCAAATCGCGGGATCCTGTCTTGGACAGAACGAAGGCACAGTCTGAGGAGCAGACTGTCACGAGTGATTCAACGGTCCGATTGATTCAAAGAAGTTGACCTAGTTCAAATCGAAGTCACATGTGAAGATTGTACACTTGGGCTGCAAGCAAAGGGCATTTCGAACAACATGAAAGATGCGATTGAAGCCCAAGTACAACCAAGTATAAAGCCAAATGAATAGTGCTAGGTTCAAGCACTTCTCCCAGAATTCACACATACTCCCAGAAAAAGAAAGAAAGAAAAAGAGAAGTCCCTGGCGGCGAGTGTCTGATCTCGACGACGGCGAAGCTGAAGTTCCCAGGAGCAAGGGAACTGAAACTGTCAAGGTGTAAGGTTTGACTTTCTTGTTTTAGTTGAGTTGTTCGCTTAGGACATCAGTTGAGAAGATTCATTAGTGTTGCTAGAGTGAGGTAGAACTCGTAGGAACAGAGAAGTTTGAATCTGGCTATTTGTAACTAAGGAACAAGCAATAATACAAGTAAGTCATTCAAAATCCTCCAAGCGGAGGTAGAGGTTTACCCACACAACTAGTTGGTTGTCGTGGGGTTCCTCTATAAGGGAACTGTGTTCTTTACTATTTGTTTACCTGCGCTTATTTTCTTCCGTTGCCTTGGGAATAACTTAACTACCAGTTCCCAAGCTCTCGCTAACCCCTTACGATCCAACAATTGGTATCAGAGCCTGGTCGCTCTAGATTTGTGTTAGCATCGCAGGTTTCAAAATGGACGAACTTACTCAAGTTGGACACAACAACAGCAAGCCTCCAAGGCTTATCACTGGTAGAATCGAGAACTGGCAACGCGACATGAAAGACTGGATGCGGAGCCAGGATTTCCAAGCTTGGTGCGTCATAGAGAAAGGGAACTTTGAAGTACATCCAGCCATCAAGGACGACTACTCCAAATGGGGGCCAAATGAGTGGAAATGCATGGAGGCTAACTTCAAAGCTAAGCAATACCTCAAAAATGCTATGACGGTTCAAGACTGTGACAGGATAGCTAACCTGGACACCGTCAAGGAAGTATGGGAAGCCATTCAACAGATGCACATTGGGAACTCTGACCTCAGAGAAGACCTTCAAATGAATGCAAGAAGGGAGTTCTTCAACTTCCAGATGGGAATGGGAGAATCTATGAATAGCTACCAATCACGCTTCGAGGGACTTTGCACCAAGCTCGTGGGACTAGGGATCACGAAGGAGGAAATCACTGATAAAATGAAGGTCCAACAACTGTTCAATGGGCTGACCGGCGAATGGGCAAATGAAAGAACGATGTTCAAGGAGAACCCCGAAAATAGAACTCTTATGCTCCACCAGGTCTTTGGAAAACTGGTGGGACATGAGAAAAGAAAGATAGATGACAAGGAGCACAAGAGGGCACACCAAGGGATCGCCCTAAAACTAGAGAAGATGCTCAAGTCGGTAAAGGAACAACATGAGGAATCCGAAGAAGAAGAAGAGAACGGCGGCGAGTGTCTGATCTCGACGACGGCGAAGATGAAGTTCCCAGGAGCAAGGGAACTGAAACTGTCAAGGTGTAAGGTTTGACTTTCTTGTTTTAGTTGAGTTGTTCGCTTAGGAACTCAGTTGAGAAGATTCATTAGTGTTGCTGGAGTAAGGTAGAACTCGTAAGAACAGAGAAGTTTGAATCTGGCTGTTTGTAACTAAGGAACAAGCAATAATACAAGTAAGTCATTCAAAATCCTCCAAGCGGAGGTAGAGGTTTACCCACACAACTAGTTGATTGTCGTGGGGTTCCTCTATAAGGGAACTGTGTTCTTTACTGTTTGTTTACCTGCGCTTATTTTCTTCCACTGTGATACACTATAATTAATTAATGATAATTATTTATTTTAGAATATGTTGTTTCCTTTTATTTAGAGATTTGATTTAATTTTCTAGTAAGGGTTATTATAAATACCCTTAAGTTGTTAGGCTGTTATCAATCAATGAAACCAATTACTTAATTTATCCCTTTGTTCTAAATTTATTATCGTTCTTCTTCCCGTGGCTACCAACCACGTTTATCGAGCCAAACCCACATCATGTGCGTCTCACCCCCTTGACCAACAAGGGTTTCGATACGAATCCACACCGGGTCCGTATCAATTGATGCTTTCATTTTGAACACTATGTCTAACCCTAACGGAGGAGTTTGGGATCCGGTTTCAATCACAGAGATGCGAGATATGCTCTTGCAATTGAAGGATGACTTGCAAAACACCCGCAGAGATCTTGAAGTTCTTCGACAACGGACAAATCTACTTTTTTCCATCCTGGGGATTCCTTTCGAAGACGCGACCGCCTCGCAGCGAAACTCTACGCCAGCAACCCCCACGGCCGATGCCCCAGCGCCCGCGGCTAGCCCTCCGGCGCCCGCGACCCATGCCCCCGCGCCCGCGGCGTCTGTCCTCGCGCCCGCAGTCCCGGAGTTCGCGCCCGCGGCTCCTGCCACACCGCACTCGACGCCGGCGTCGCTTTCCTCCCCCACATTTGAACCGTTTCTGCGGGAAGTTGCGTCTCCGCGCTTGAAGATCCAGGCTCACCAATCAAGTCTGCAAATCTTTGGCGCTAAGTCAATTGACAACAACTTCAAAGACTCTATGAATGAATTGGTGGAACCCGAGTTTTCAGCTTTTGAAGGCGATATCTTCATGTATTGGTTTAGGAGTTGTGGGGTTCACAACCAATTTGCTTTTCTGATGCTGCATCAAGCCATGCTACATGTGCAATGGGATCCTGGCGGATTCAGCTCCAAGATCTGTTTCATGAGTCTCCTCCTGATTTCCGACTTGAGGACAAGTCGATTCTCAATGGGGGAGAATTGATACACTATAATTAATTAATGGTAATTATTTATTTTAGAATATGTTGTTTCCTTTTATTTAGAGATTTGATTTGATTTTCTAGTAAGGGTTATTATAAATACCCTTAAGTTGTTAGGCTGTGATCAATCAATGAAACCAATTACTTAATTTATCCCTTTGTTCTAAATTTATTATCGTTCTTCTTCCCGTGGCTACCAACCACGTTTATCGAGCCAAACCCACATCGGGTGTGTCTCACCCCCTTGACCAACAAGGGTTTCGATACGAATCCACACCGGGTCCGTATCAATTGATGCTTTCATTTTGAACACTATGTCTAACCCTAACGGAGGAGTTTCAGATCCGGTTTCAATCACAGAGATGCGAGATATGCTCTTGCAATTGAAGGATGACATGCAAAACACCCGCATAGATCTTGAAGTTCTTCGACGACGGACAAATCTACTTTTTTCCATCCTGGGGATTCCTTTCGAAGACGCGACCGCCTCGCAGCGAAACTCTACGCCAGCAACCCCCGCGGTCGATGCCCCAGCGCCCGCGGCCAGCCCTCCGGCGCCCGCGACCCATGCCCCCGCGCCCGCGGCGTCTGTCCCCGCGCCCGCAGTCCCGGAGTTCACGCCTGCGGCTCCTGCCACACCGCGCCCGACGCCGGCGTCGCTTTCCTCCCCCACATTTGAACCGTTTCTGCGGGAAGTTGCGTCTCCGCGCTTGAAGATCCAGGCTCACCAATCAAGTCTGCTAATCTTTGGCGCTAAGCCAATTGACAACAACTTGAAAGACTCTATGAATGAATTGGTGGAACCCGAGTTTTCAGCTTTTGAAGGCGATATCTTCATGTATTGGTTTAGGAGTTGTGGGGTTCACAACCAATTTGCTTTTCTGATGCTGCATCAAGCCATGCTACATGTGCAATGGGATCCTGGCGGATTCAGCTCCAAGATCTGTTTCATGAGTCTCCTCCTGATTTCCGACTTGAGGACAAGTCGATTCTCAATGAGGGAGAATTGATACACTATAATTAATTAATGATAATTATTTATTTTAGAATATGTTGTTTCATTTTATTTAGAGATTTGATTTGATTTTCTAGTAAGGGTTATTATAAATACCCTTAAGTTGTTAGGCTGTTATCAATCAATGAAACCAATTACTTAATTTATCCCTTTGTTCTAAATTTATTATCGTTCTTCTTCCCGTGGCTACCAACCACGTTTATCGAGCCAAACCCACATCGGGTGCGTCACACCCCCTTGACCAACAAGGGTTTCGATACGAATCCACAGCGGGTTCGTATCACACTGCCTTGGGAACAACTTAACTACCAGTTCCCAAGCTCTCGCTAACCCCTTAGAGCAAGCCCAACAGCTTTTTATAATTTTCTCCAAAATGGAGAACCAACTGCCATATTCTCCAAAAAAAATCCAGCCCAACTCCAACAGATTCTCTATTTTGGAGAACACTTCATTTAATACTTTCATTGTTTACCATATAAATTACAATGACTAATTATATATTATCTTACATAAGAAAATAAAATATTATAGAATCTTAAACTAATAAATGATAATTATTTGTTATTCGACTTTTAAGGAAATAAAAATATTTTAAAATCTTAATTTAATAAATGATAATTTATTTGTTAATTTGACTTATAAGGAATAAAAATATTATAGAATCTTAACCTAATAAATGAAAAATTAGTTGTTATTTGACTTATAAGGAATAAAAATATTCTAGAATCTAAATTTAATAAATCATAAATTATTTGTTATTTGATTAATAAGAAAATATTCTAGAATCTTAAGGAATAAAAATATTTGTTATTTGATTAATAAGGAAATATTCTAAAATCTTAAGGAATAAAAATATTTGTTATTTGTTATTTGACTTATAAGGAATAAAAATATTTTAGAATCTTAATTTAATAATCTCACTTTTTGGCTGGCTCTTTTTTTATTTTTTATCCATTAAATTAGTAAATAAAAGAAAAAAGACAAGGAAAATATATTGATTTGGAGATTTGGGGATCACCCCAAATTTAGGGAAAGCTCACCTCATTTTGGAGAATTACTCCAAAATGGAGAATGGAATGGAGCATCTGTTGGGACAATTTTTAGGTCCAAAATCCCCAAAAACCCAATCCTTAAAAATTTGGGGAAACTGTTGGGCTTGCTCTTACGATCCAACAGGATTAATTAAGTTAAGTTTGTATGATATATGACATGGACGAGAACGCAAATTCGAGATCAATATGAACTAAGTAGACCCTTTTCTTCAAATCTTGATCTACATATTTAACAATAATATATGACAAAATGATCATGTGAGTCTTCTTAATTAAGTATTATATAAGGAGTACAAAATAATATAATCACTAAAAATATAATACTTTTTTTTTTGCTTACGAAATACTCATGTTTTTGTCTTAATCACGTACAATCACGTATTTATAATCAATTAATTAAGTATACTTATCGGGGCTCAACAATCGGGAGGAAAGAATCATGGTTTGCTTGTCAAATATAGTTAACGTCTTAACCTAGCTTGGTTAATTATTTTGTCCCTCGATCTCTCCCAATTAATTACAAAGTTTATTGCAATTACAAAAATGAAACAGTAGCATATAGGTTTTGAAGGATCAAAATCAAGTTGGACTAAACAGGAGAGGACAAACAAGAAAGGAAGAATCACCGAAATCTACGCCGTCTGGGCTAATGTGAGCCATGTCATCCCCTTTGTTATCTGTGTTGGATGTTACTCTCTCCGACGTTTTATTTTAAATTTAAAATTATAAAGTTTTTTGAATCTTATCATATTTTTAATATCCACAATCCTTTTAATCCAATGAATCAAAATATTTCAACCAAAAAAAATGAATCAAAATATTAGTTATTTAAAGTAAATTTCAATAATAATTTTCATACTTCACTTTTAATTAATCTAAAAATTTTAAAATGACATGTAAATTTTACTTTTAATTGAAGGGAGTATATAAAATTTTTAAAATGCCATCTTCGTGCATTCATTAGGAGTTTGGTTAAAATGAAACAAACTCTTATTCTGAAAAATGAAACGAATGCACTTTTTCTAGTTCGTAGTGCACTTTTCCTGCTTCGGAGTGCACTTTTTCGCATTTGTATTTTTCGTACTTTATAGTGCACTTTTTATATTTTTTATAGTACACTTTTCAGATTGCACTTTTTGTATTTTTTAATACATTTTTCATATTTTGTAATACACTTTTAAATTTTCAGGATAATAGTTTGTTTTATTCCATTCATTAATTAAGAACTCTCTTTCCTACAACTCTTTCTCTTTTTTTCTCTTTTTCCCCTTTTTTCTTTATTAATTGAAAATTTTCTAATCTAAGTTGTTTAAACTTTAGCGTTATATTTAAAAAAATATATTGTCCACGAAGTGAGCGAGTGAAGATTTTGTGTTGAAAAAAATAGTCCACAACAATTCTAATAAAATTCCCATAGCTCACCACATATTAATTAGATGTCTAATTGAACAACCTAAGATGATTTGTATTATTAAAAAAAATATAGAAAACTAAAACCACTAGCTAGCTTATATTATTCAAAGAATAAAACGACTTCTATAAGGAGTAAATATATACATATACTAGTGAAATTTTCCTAAAAAATATTCTAGTGAAATTAAAGCATCCATCAATCTATTGGGCCTTAAAAGTCCAACAATCTGAGCGTAACAAATTTTCATAGTGAGTGGAAATCCAATTAATATAACCTTGGAGCTTATCACGCAAAGGCTGTCTTGTAGGTTTAGTTAAAAGTTATTGACTTTGGCCTTTCTTTCCTTGATCATTTTAGTTATTTTTTTGACATATATATTTTTGATTGGTGAAAAATGATGTGTCGTACCCGAAGAATATGTGTCACATATCGATCTTCGCATTGAAACCCATTTGCAGGCAACCTATGATCACAGATAACTTCTTGAACCACGTTTGATCGATGAACTTTGGGTAAAAGAAGAAACGTTGTATGTATTGAGTAAAAGATTTAATTATGAAGAAGAAAAAGAAGGCCTGGAAGTTGAATGTGTAATTAATACTACTTGAAATTGAAACGGTTGAAAAATGGGCCGGGTCGGGCCGGGCCGGGGATTCCACATCGAGGCCTCCAATTATTGTACAATTTCAACTTGAAAGTTTGGTATTAGTGGATGGCTGATGCTTCTTCTAACAAGCTCGCAGCTTTTCAATGTTTTTGATTTTTACCTATCTAGTTGCATTGTTTCCCCGCTCCTTAATCATTCTAAAGTTGCTCCAGTGCTAGATTCTTTTCCCACCTGATCGAAGCTTTTTAGTTTTAACTTTTACAATGCTTTTACAAAGGAAACAAATTAAAAGGGTCTATGAATGATCGTGATGTGAAACATTTTAGAGCTAGTATTTTGTATGAGAACCATCATGATCCTTGCATGGCTAACTATCCGATTGGTGCTTTTGGTTTATCGTACTTAAAAAGGCAAAATTAAACGAGGGAAGATATGGTGAGAAAGGGCGTTTAAGTGTAAAATGTGAATAAATAGGAGGTATTGGATGAAGAGGAGTCAAAGACACGGATTATTTCACTTAAAACAACATGAGCGAGTTTTTGACGAATTATTCGCAAACCTTTCCAAAAAACGGAATAGACGACGCGCTCGGATTGTGCATTAAAACTAGCTTTTTGTGCATCCAAACTTATTAAATTTTCACGAATTCATGAACTAGTGATTGAACATACATAAGCTCAATACACAAGTCCGTGAGGTTTAATCCTATATATTATATTGTTAAGATATTTCCCATAATTATCTTGTATAGAATATTTTGTTTATACTTATCTTAGAGACTCAAGATAGGTAAGATCCCATGGGCTCTAATTATTATCTTGTATATAAACCCTTTTGGGTATTCTGAAATACACAAGATTACATTCACACAAATATTCTATCGTAACATGGTATCCAGAGAATAATACGATCCAATTTTTTTTCCAAACCCTGGTCTTCGATCATGTCTGACGGTAATCACGAATCGTTAGCCGCCACCACCGGAGTAGTTACTCCCACCATTCAGCCGGAGATCACGGGAACCACCACCGGCGTCGTCACACCAACCGTCCCACCGGCTATCACCACCGTCGTTCGCGATGAGTCGACGCATCACAAAGCTGTCGGCGCCCTCCTTGTTGTGGCATCGGGTGCGACAGTTCAATCTCTTGCGTTTCCGACTCTCAATATTAAGTTGGAACGCACAAACTATATTCTTTGGCGTCATACGATCAAGTCTTCTCTTGAGGCGTACAATGTTGATAGCTTTCTTCTTCTCGACAGTGCACCATCAACATACTTTCCAGTTGCTTCGGGATCTACATCACCTCTTATACCCAATCCCGCATTCGCCGATTGGACTCGGAAAGACAGGTTTATTCTTTTATGGATGCGTTCTACTTTATCTACACCTTTATTAGAACATGTTGCTCGCGCCAAGACCACTCATGAGGCCTGGGCTATTCTCGAGCGCATGTTTTTTGCCCAAACTAGGGCTCGCTCTATGTTTCTAAAGCATCAACTACAAAATCTGGCGAAAGGCAATTTATCTATTCTTGATTATGTCGAGAAAAAGCGGAGCTTTTTTGATGCTCTTGTTGAATGTGGTTATACTGTTTTCTGATCATGATTTTATTGAATATATTCTGAATGGGTTAGATTCGTCATACTCTGCGTTTCTAACTACGTATAATATGCAAAGACACCCTATTTCTTCTGATGAACTATTTGGTCTCTTATTATAAGAGGAAGAGCGTCTTAACACAGGAAATCAGACTGCTTCTTCGGACTCATCTCTCTCGGCTAATGTAGCCAATCGTGGACCTCGTTCTCGCAACAATCAGTCACGATCTTACCCGAGTTTCGACGCCGGCTCTTCTTCGAGTCGTCCTACTTGTCAACTTTGTGCTATACCGGGTCATGAGGCAATCAATTGTTGGCAACGTCAAAACTTTACAGATTATCCTCCCACCAATCCTAATTACAGTACTAGAGGTGGACGTGGTGGACGCACTAGTCAAGGAGGACGAGGTGGCCATGGCCGTGGAGATTCACGTGCCTACACTGCTGGCCGTGACGATTACAATCAACAACAACAGTCCGGTATTTCTCAGTCCAACTTCATGCAACAACAGCCTCGATACTCCTTTCAAATGGGCAATTCGCCCTCCACTCTTGTTGATCCCAATTGGTGCTTTGATACGGGGTCTAACGCTCATGTCACCGCTGACTTCGGTAATCATTCTGTGCATTCTGATTACACTAGCAATGATGGTTTACAAGTAGGCAACGGTATGTCTCTTCCTATTACGTATTTGGGTCATCATACTTTACCTGCCTATCCTAAACCTATACAATTACATATGATACTTTTTGTTCCTCAAATAAAGAAAAATCTTATCAGTGTTTCTCAATTAACCAAGGATAATGAAGCTTACATGGTTTTCTATCCTACTTGTTGTTTGGTGAAGGACAAACAGGGGCGAACACTCCTCAAAGGAACCGTTGACAACGGGATTTATCACTTGGCACCCTCTCAGCCGATTCACCCGTCACCTAAAGCCTTCCTTGGCGAACGAACCACTATTCAAATTTGGCATGAGCGTCTTGGTCATCCACATGAGTCTATTTTTCGTCGTTTAGTTTCTAAATTTAAGTCACCAGTGTCGTTGAACAATTTGAATTCTGTGTGTGAGTCTTGTCAACTTGGGAAGAGTCATCGTCTTTCTCTCCCGAGTACTCATATCTCTAGTTCTTCACCTTTTCATTTAGTATACTCTGATGTTTGGGGGCCTTCCCCGGTTTCTTCCTTTAATGGTAATTTATATTTTCTTATTTTTGTGGATGATTACACTAAGTTTGTATGGATTTAGTTTCTCTCCCAGAAATCCCAAGTATTGCCTCATTTTCAACTATTTCAAAAGATGGTTGAAATTGAGCAATTCTCTACAAAAATCAAGCAATTCCAATCGGATGGGGGGGGGGGGGGGGGGAGTATCGTTTGGTCTCGAATTATCTACAAACACAAGGTATTCTCCATCGTGTGTCTTGTCCTCATACACAGTCTCAAAATGGAGCAGCTGAGCGTCGTCATCGCACCATTGTTGAAAAGGGTTTGGCTCTCCTATCTCCCTCTAATTACCATCTTTATTTTGGGAGCATGCCTTTCACACATCTGTTTATCTACATAATAGAACCATTTCTCCCATCTTAGATTACAAATCTCCTTTTGAAGTTCTCTATGTCAAAATTCCTGATTATTCATTTTTAAAATGTTTTGGTTGTCTTTGTTATCCCTTTTTAAGACCATATATGGCCAATAAACTTGAGTTTAGATCGTCCCCATGTATTTTTATTGGGTACATCTCCAAACACAAGGGTTATATGTGTCTTCATGTTCCCACGCGTCGAGTCTATATAGCACGCCATGTCATTTTTTATGAGACCACTTTCCCTTATCCTTTACATGCCCAAACACATGCCTCTCTAACCAATCCAATGCCGCCCATTTATGATTTTTCACCGTCACCTTCCCTCCATCAATTAGCTTCATCGCACTTACCCCCCACTATGAACCTTTTTCCACCAAATAATGAAATGCAGGATCGCGCTTCTGCGGCCGAACCGCGGGAAGTGACCTCACCGCGCGGTCGTGCTCCTCCGCCTCCCACCCGCGCTTCACACGATCACCATTCTGCGGCTGAAACGCGGGAAGTCACCTCAGAGCGCGGTCGCGCTCCGCCACCTCCTACCTGCGCTTCACCAGATCACACTACTGCTCCCCTGATCCCTAACCAAACCTCACCGAGCCCCCAACCATCCTCTCCCAACCAAGATGATAGCTTGGTGTCGCGTTCCATTGCTAGAGAGTTAGCCACTGTTGCCTCACCAAACACAGGTATGCATTCTTCGTCCTCTCCTTCTAATTCTTCTTCGTTAGTTCCATCCTATTTCCGTCCCGTTGATACTTCCACTCACCAAATGGTTACTCGTTCTAAAACGAACAACCTAAAACCCAAAGCTTTCACCACTAAACATCCTCTACCTGTCTCTTCTGATTCTTTCAATGAACCAAAAACCTTCTTACAAGCCTCCAAATCGCCTAAATGGCAACATGCTTTGCAATCTGAATTTGATGCCCTTTTGTGTAATGGGACTTGGACACTTGTTCCTTGCCCTTGTAATTCTAACGTTGTTGGTTGTAAGTGGGTGTACAGGATAAAATAGAAAGAAGATGGTTCCATTGAGCGTTACAAGGCTCGATTGGTTGCAAAAGGCTACAATCAGGAAGAAGGTGTTGATTATTTTGACACTTTCAGCCCAGTTGTCAAGCCTACCACTATCCGGATTGTCATGATTATTGCTTTACAACATTCTTGGCCTATCCGACAGGTGGATATTAATAATGTCTTTCTCAATGGTGACTTATCAAAAAAAGTTTACATGCAGCAACCACCCGGATTTATTGATCAGGCGCGACCTCACCATGTCTGTCTCTTATAGAAAGCTTTATATGGTCTTAAGCAGGCTCCTCGAGCTTGGTTTACAAAGCTCTGACAGTTCTTGCTCTGTCATGGTTTCCGCTCTTGTCGCTCTGACACGTCTCTGTTTGTCCGGCGCCGTGGATCTTCAGTCATTTATATCCTTGTCTACGTTGATGATTTGCTCATTACAGGCTCTCTTTCTGTTGAGATTGATAATTTTATTCAGCTGTTCAACAAGACCTTTGATCTTAGAGATTTGGGTCCGCAGCACTATTTTCTCGGCCTTGAAGTATCTCGTGGTTCAGATTATTTCCTTCTTTCTCAGCAGAAATATATTCGAGATATTTTGATCCATAGCAAAATGCAGGATGCCAAGCCTATCTCTTCCCCTGCTGAGCCGGCATCCAGACTGCAACGATCAAGAGATCCTCTGTCTGATCCTTCTTTATACAGAAGCATTGTTGGTGCCTTATAGTATGTCACGATTACTAGACCGGAAATTTCTTATGTTGTCAACCGCGTCTGTCAGTACATGCATTCTCCTACGGAAACACACTGGGCTGCCGTTAAGAGAATTTTACGTTATCTCAAAGGCTCCATTTCAGCTGGTCTTTATCTTCGCCCCTCTGTTGATCACCGTTTGATTGCCTATTGTGATGCTGGCTGGGCTTCTGATAGTGATGATTGTAGATCCCAACATGGCTTTGCCATTTATTATGGTGGTAATTTAGTCAGTTGGGCTTCTAAGAAACAACATGTGGTTGCCAAATCTAGCACTGAAGCTGAATATCGGGCCATTTCTTTCACTTCCACCGAGCTTATTTGGATTCAACAGCTTCTTCTTGAGCTACAAGCGCCTGTTGTTCGTCCGCCTATCATTCTCTGTGACAATTTAAGTGCTACATACATGTCCGCAAATCCAGTCTTTCATCAACGTTCAAAACACATCAAGATTGACTTCTATTTTGTGCGTGAACAAGTTGAAGATGGATCCTTGATTGTTCGTCATGTCAGGGCTTGTGACCAGACTGCTGACATTTTCACAAAGGCAATTGGTACTTCTCGCTTCTTACAATTACGGTCCAAGCTTCATGTTCAGAATCCGCCATGAGCTTGTGGGGGGGGGGTATTAGGATAAAGATTATATTGTTAAGATATTTCCCATAATTATCTTGTATAGAATATTTTGTTTATACTTATCTTAGAGACTCAAGATAGATAAGATCCCTTGGGCTCTAAGTATTATCTTGTATATAAACCCTTTTGGGTATTCTAAAATACACAAGATTACATTCACACAAATATTCTATCGTAACATTAATCATTTGGCAATAGGAGGAGTATATCATAAGCTTATATTCTAGTCATGTTTAGTTCCAACTTTCACATATGTGAATTATATTCTTAACAAAACTGTTTCTAATGCATCAAAATCGGTCAAATGTGCATCAAAACTATCTTAGATATATTTATACATCAAAATTAGGCGTATGTGCATCAAAACTAACTACGTCCTATGTAAATCAAAACGAGTCGTGTGTGTATTAAAGCAACTAAAAAGGCATCTCGTTTGCATGTGAATCAAAATCGGCTCAATGTGCATCAAAACTGACCGATTGTTTCAGGGGCGGAACCAGGATTCAAGTAATGTAGGCGCCGATTTTTTTTCTATCAAGCATAATACCACTTAAATGTTGTGACTTACAATAGAAACCTAAAAATTACTAAAATTGAACTCTACGCTCTTTCAAAGGAACAAAATCATCGAGTATACAATCCGAATCAAAGCTCTTAGAAATCTCCTTCTCAATGTAAACAATCACATTATTGGCTAAAAATCATCCTCCATTCTACTTCTAAGCCTTGTTTTAAGGATGTTCATTGCTAAAAATGCTATTTCACCAATCATCGTAGACACAGGAAGGGTCAATACAAGCCTGATCAATCTATCAATAAGATAATACATACTTACCCTCTTAGTCTCCACTAGCCTCCAACATAGTTCTTAAATTGATGGCAATGATTGCACTTCTTGACGGTTTTGCACATCAATCTCAAATGACCTCAATTGGTATCTCAAATTAATTCTATCTTGATCAAAAAAGTCAACAGGATAGTACTTCTTAGATAGCATACATATGTTATCAATATTGAATGATTTGTATCCATTTTTGGGATCCAAAGCACTGCTAAGCATCACGAGTTCCATAGTAGAATCGCAAAATCTACAATTCAGCTCCTCAATTTGGACATCAATTGCAGCAAGAAAAATATCAACGTGAAAATGATGCTTCACTGTCACATCTCTTTTGTGTCGACGACTTCGACCTTCAAAATAAGGAGCATCCAAGTCAGATACATCAATTTCCAATCTACTACAAAATGAAACAACTTGTTCAAGAAAACTTTTCCAACCTTCTTCTCTAAACTTTTGGATCAATGTTTTTGTATTTGAAACCAAATGCATAACATTTAAAATGTTATGATTTTTCTTTTGCAACGCTTGACAAAGGTCATTTGTGATGCCCATGATCTCCTTCATCAAATTTCGAATAAAAACAAACTCAAATGAAATAACCATTTTGCAAGCAGCATTAGCATCTTCCCGATAGGAATAATATGAAGTTAAAGAAAAATTATAATAATAGAGGATCGAAAAATGAATTGAATATGCTAAAGTGATAGGGAGTTTGATGTTTTTGATGAATTGCACTCGGCCTGACATAGCATACGTTGTTAATAGGCTTAGTCGGTATACTCATAACTCTAGTAAGAATCATTTGTGTGAACTTAATAGATTGTTGAAATATATTAAAGGCACAAATGATTGGGATTTACATTATGTATTAGAGGAATATTGTGATGCTAATTAGGTAGCCGATAATGATGAAGTTAGCTCCACTAGCGGATATGTGTTCACACATTATGTGCTGGTGCTATATCTTGGAAGTCTTCTAAAAAGACATGTATTGCTAGATCTACTATGGAATATGAGTTCATAGCATTAGACTTAGCTGGTCAAGAGGCTGAGTGGTTAAGAAGTCTACTAGTTGATTTACCACTATGGGGGCATCCAGCTCATCTTATTTCTCTACATTGTGACTCACAATCTGCTATTTGTGTAGCTAATATCAATGCTTATAATGGTAAGAAGAGACACATTCGAATCAGGCATGAAATTGTGAGACAATTGATTATGAATGGTGTTCTCAGCTTGGAGTATGTGAGAACCGGGAGGAATATTGCAGATCCATTGACTAAAAGACTAAACCGTAAATTAGTCCTTGATTCGTCAAGGGGAATGGGAATTAAACCCGAGGGATGAGGAATTCATGGTGGATCTCCTTTTGGGGTCAAACGAAACCATGGAAAGACTCATATGATGTTACATTAATTCCCATTTCCATGACAAGTGTACATAAAGAGGTTGAGCATAAGCTCTTAATGAGTTCATAACCCAGGATTTGGGTGGTCCTCTAAGATGGACTTGATGAATTCACCGTTGAAAATTAAGAGGTTGAGTTATAAACTCTTAATGACTTCATAGCCCTATCATGGGTAGCCTTGATTAGACGGACTTGATGAAGTCACCTACTAGAGTGTGAAGTGCTAACCTCCTTCTATGAAAGAACTCGGGTAATCTTTCTAGAGCACCCATTAGGACCCAAAGGCAATTTGGCTACATGTGAAATTTATCGCGGAATCACAAGGAACATAGGAAAGATGTGTGTTGTTAGGACCCCAACTTTAAGGAGTTCAAGACTTAGTTCACTTCTTGAAGAAAGGGTTACCTTGCTTCACTATGTGTTGGTTCAAATCGTAAGATACCAATGCTTAAGCATCAATTCTATAAACCATGCTCAAAACTTCATTTTCATCCTTTCAATTTAATACTTTTCGTATTGTGGGGGATTTTTGGAAATATTATAAATGCAAAAAGACGTTTTGTTATTGGGCCTATTTGATGGGCTTTTGTCCTTTATGGCAAATATCAGATTTGGAGTTTTATGTTCTCCCACAACGGAAAAAGCTTTTGAACTTGTGTGGTTTATATATGGCTTTGTTTTATCTTGGGTTAGATGAGTTGAGAAGGAAACTCTCCCACGCGCACGCCGCCGTGGCCGTCCGGCCGGTTCGATCTCGGGCTTCGCGGCATGTGCAAGGTGTGGCTAATTGCTCGTCCGCAACTTCCGATTTCTGTTTTAATTATCTTAAAATTCGAATTCCTATCTTTAACTTGGTCTTATCTCTTATTGGATTTTCTCCCACTTTGCGTAACTAATTAGATCCTTTTTGTCCATAAAATTGAACGTGAACCTCAGTTTTCAATACGCAGAAAAACAGTTTCTTCCTTCTCTAAAAAAACTCTCTTTGTTCTGAGCCTTCTCTGATTGATTCCTCACCTCCATTGGCGAGTGTACACTATCGGAGGTCATGTGTGATCCTTGGGGGCGGTGCCATCACTGACTTGCAACACCGGTCAAGGCGAAATCGCTTCTAAGACAGCAGATCCCATACCGCGACACAATTTCCGGTTTTAAGGAAGTTGTGTTCGATCCTCAAAGGCTTCATCTACGGTAACTCGTTCGACTTGTTAATTCTGGTTTATTACTAACATTTAGGTCTAACAACATTTCTATAATATAGTAATTAAGTAGTAGGCCACCTCAAGTACTTTCTTTGTGTTAAATCGATTTAAAGTAGGTTAATACGGAGTATAAGTTAAATCCCTTCTTTAATATTCTTGCAACTCTGATTATTATTTTTTGGTTGAAACTTGCAACTCTGATTAGGCCTGAGCTGTTCAGGTGAAGAAATTAAACGTACATATGGGATAAAAGTACAACAACAAATAGCTAAGATTCCCATGATAATGGTTTTGAGAGAGGAAGCCATTCATCATATGAGCATTCAATTCAGGTATCAATGAGGTCGTTGAAAGCTGATTCATTCAAAATTCCCAAACCCGAAAAGAAAATATTCTTATATATGACGACAGGAAGAGTGAATAATTGCATATGCACAAAGTCGGACCACAAGAAACTGCAAAATTCCCCTTGTCAACGTCCGATCAAGTACTTTCCATCCTCGCTATCTTGGCTTATTTTCAAAATTCGTCATGACCGTCGTAATGAATGAATGTAAATTTTGTTCTCTTCGCCTGACGACATGCGTGAATATATGTCCCAGTTAGAATTCCAGATTAACATGCTGGAATTACTACTTCATATTGATGGAGGTTGTGTAAATTAATTGCTACATAAGTTCCTTTTAACATATACTCCAATGGAAATGTTAGTAGATAACAAAACTATGTCAACAGTAGTAGTTCCATTAACATTTGGAATTACTTCATATTGATGGAGGCTGGTTTAGTACTAACATTTGAGATCACCTTGCAAATCCCATTCCTATTGACGCTTAAAAATATGTATTAGTTCCATTCTTAAAGTTGAAGCCAGCAAACCGAAACAACATCATTAGTGCAACATGACTAGCAATTAAATATTGAAACTAAAGGAGATAATCTTATTGATTTTAACTTTAAATATGGATTTGTCCATAAAGAATTGAGTGAAATTTCTGGTGTCTTAAATCAATTAATTTTTTCTTGGCAATACAAATTTACTTGTTCTTTCAGAGAATTGAACTTTGTAAATGCAGGCCTTTATGTTGCACTTGAGGGGAGATATATGGAATTCCGGAAAATAAATAGATTTAGACAGGGGAGGCGGCCTGTACCTTTCGCTGAATCTCATCAATGATCAATCCATCCAAAATAGATTATCGATTATTGGGCCACTGGCCCAAATATCAATGGTCCTAGGCCACAAGTGAACGAACCATAATAAATATTGAAGCGTAGAGTAAATCGGGTTCATGAGAAGCTCTTGTTCGCCTATATCAAACCACCTCATTTTCATTTTGAGTTCATTCTTATCAACCAATCTCATTTCCCGCCTACCTATTTTCATGGAAAATATTTAATATTTTAATCATACCCAATCTACCTATTAATATTAATGGGTTTTCCTTATTTATATATTTCCCTTCTCAATTTACACTCTCCTCCTTCTCACTTTACATTCTCCTTCCTAATTAAAGTGACCTAATCATTGTTAGTGTGTGCCCATGGGCACACACTAGAAAAACCCATTAATAAAAGCCGTACGAAATAAAGTCACTAAATTGTGTCACCTTGGCTTTTTTCGCATGACACTCTTAGAATAATTAAAAGACCGGAATAATTGTGAAAACCGTTGTTGAGATCTCACACGAGGTTGCGAATGTGTTAATAGAGACTAGGGTAGAATATGCCTTGGATGGAGGCCAAGATACATGATACAAGATAAGGAAATGATAAAATATAATTTACATAAATACAGAAGACTTGATTTTATCTCTATCTTCTATCTTAATGCCCCCGTAAGTTCGTGGAGGAGCCCGAACATGTAGCTTGGAACGCTGATGAACAAAACGACTAGATCCAAGTGCCTTACTGTAGGTGTCAACAATTTGCTCACGAGAACTAATATGTTGATCAACCAACTCCTTTCTAGGTCTTCATAGTGAAAATCGATTATTAACCACAAGATTACGAGTCATAAAAGTAGCACTAAGCTGTCTGAGAGTGGCACATGTGAAGTGGCAAGACAAAAATAGAGATTGGGGAGGAGTTGACAAATCCAAGAGAGTTCAACAACAGTCGCATCTATGGCTCTATACTCTGCTTGTGTACTAGAATGAGCAACCACTTTTTTCTTTCTGGATGTCCAGCTAATCAGAGAATTGCCAAAATAAATGACACATCCAAATTGAGAACGATAACCATCCTTATCAAACACTCATCCTGCATCCAAAAAAGCAACCAAGAAATGCCGAGATGTAGGGCGCAAACATAAATAATGAGAAAGAATACAGTTGAGATGCCGCAAAATACATTTGACAGCACAACAATGATCCTCAGTCGGCTTATGCATATATTGACAAACATGATTGACAACATAGGATATTTCAGGATGAGTAATTATGACATATTGTAAAGCTTCAACCACACTTCTATAAAGTGTGGGATCAATCATAGCATCACCGGATAGAACCAGCATAGAGTGAGGTTCGACAAGCATTGCAATGGGCTTAGCCTCGGCCATTTGAGCTCGATTCAACATGCCGCAGATGTACTTTCACTGACATAGATGAAGATTTTCCCCTTCTTGAGATACTTCTATGCCTGAAAAACAATGGAGAGAGCCAAGAACTTTTAAGGCAAAAGTGTCATTCAACTTCTTAATGAAAGAAGAGATAGCATGTGGAGAATTGCATGTAACAATAAGGTCATCCACATATACAAGTACATAGATAATCACAACCTTTTAGAAGAACACAAATAGAGAACAATTAGACTGACATGCATGAAACCCTAAGCAAAGTAGCAACACTTTTATCATACTAAGCCAAGCTTGAGTGCCTATTTGAGACCATATAGAGCTTTGTTGAGATTGGTGTCAAACATCTGCCTATGACTCCTAAGAACATCGAGGACAAGATAAAGGTGCCATTTGATGGACTGATCACAAGAACTCAAGCAAAGAAGATCCAAGAGATACTCTAGCTCATTTAGGAGCCACAACGGATCAAGCTTCACAACCTCCGTGGATCAGCTTGCTTAGACATTGTGTTTTCACAAAGCCGAGATTGGGTCATGAGGTCTCAAGGATAAGGCCGACGTCCCACATAAAGTCGTGCCAAGGTCGTGCACCCCATCTCAAATAAAGGCTAGGGTCGTGCACCATAAGTTGTATGATTGTGCACCTCAACCCAGGTTACGCCTAGGGTTGTGTGTGGCACAACCCAATTGGAGGTCGTGCGCCCCTAGTGCACCATCGTGCGCCTTAAGCCAACTTACTCCTATGGTCGTGCGCTAGCGTCGAGTGACGGGTTTGGGTCGCGCCTTTGTTTGTTCCGCTTCTAACCTAGTTTACCTTTTGGTTTACTCTTATAAACACTTGTTATCCTCTCATTTTAGCTTAGATTGAATTTAGTTGTGAGCGCTTTGGCAAAGGCGCTTCTTGATTTCAAATTGAAACACTTTTGTAAATGTTGCTTAAATTTCAATCTAGTTCGGTTGTTTGCATTCAATCTTTTGCAATCTTCATCAGTTTCAATCCCAAAGGAACTTAAATTAAAAGATCGGGCCACAATCAACATGATACTATTCACCCACGAGTCGTCGCGTATCAACTAGTATCAGATTCTCGAGTCTCTTTAAATTAAGTTCCTCTTTGATACAATTCTTGAGTGTCTACTTTCAGTTTTGGATCCAATCTTCCTTGAACCCTAATTTTGACTACACTGCCAATCCACCCCAACATTCTACCACCACCACCACCACCACAACTCCTTGCCTCCGCCCCCACTCAATCTCCCGATCAAAAAAGTCGTGAAACCTTAACCCTAAATTGGCACTTCTTGTGTTTAATGAATTTTTATTGGATCTAGAACTTGGAAGACCTTGATTGATTCTTTGATTGCAAGTTGTATGCATGTTTTAAGTTTCCACTAGATTTATGCTTCTCCGTGCTTAAGTGTATTGTTTGGATTTCTAGGTTACTTGCATGCTATTTACTAGTGTGAGCGGGGTAAAACTAATTGTCATAATTATTTTCGCTATTATTCGCCATAAAGGTATTATTATGCTTGTTTATATATTTTATTATAAAATTAAGGGAAAATTGCATTTAACCACCCTTTATTTTACACTTGTTGCAATTAACCACCCTTTATATTTTTTTCTACACTTAACCACCCCTTATTTGTAATTATGTGCATTTAACCACCCATTTTGATGAAAAACGTTATTTTCTTCGTTAATTAAAGTAAATTACGGTTTTTCCCTTCTTCTTTAATTTTATTTACAATAAATAAAAGAATTTAGGAATAAATTGAGCTTGGAATGTCATTATTGTTGAATTTCGGCCTACATCTCAACCTTTTCAATCTCGAGTCGTTGTCCATCAAATTAGACACGATCGGCTCCAAGGGACACTAAAAGTCGTCAGAATCAGATCCAAAACCCATGGTGTTTACATCGGCGAAGTCGTGGTTCTTCTTCGTCATTGGGTGGAGGGAATGAATTATTATGAAGGAAATTAGGTCAAGGTTATCGACATATTGAAATTTATAAGTGTCAATTATGGTTTTTGCTTTATTTATTTATTATAAACAAAATTTAAAAAGATAGGAAAAAGCGTAATTTACTTTAATTAACGGATAAAATGAAGTTTTTAGTTAAAATGGGTGGTTAAATGCACATAATTACAAATAAGGGGTGGTTAAGTGTAGAAAAAAATATAAAGGGTGGTTAATTGCAACAAGTGTAAAATAAAGGGTGGTTAAATGCAATTTTCCCTAAAATTAAATATGACGGTTATTCGTTATGATGGAGGATTCTATCTTACTTGAAAGATAGAGTTTCAATATGGATTGGGGAACAAGAAATAGCTTATTGGGCCTGGAGCATTATCGGTCCGCCCTTGGAGATAGAGTTTTCGACCTTATCTCTCCCTTTCCTCCATTATAAATACATGTCTTCACCATGTATGATGAACACCTCAAATTAGCTGAGCTCAAACATAAGTCTTGTCCTTTACCTCGACGTTCAATCGACAAATTACTCTTTTGACTTAGGCATCAGAGGTGGATTAGGGGTCCCCGCCCCCATGTCCATTGTTTTGCAAGTCTTAGTTTGAAGAGGAGCTTAGAATGGAAGTTGAAGAAGGGAGTATACAATTAGTGCATCGACGACGAATTTTTGTGCACTAACAGTTGGCGCCATATGTGGGAAACGAGCAATCGATCCACACAATTATGGTGTTGGAATCGATCCCAGAAGAGCAAGAAGTGACATTTCAAATCCCTAGGGCAATCGGGCAAAGCGAAATCGAGCGCAGTGCCCTCACGAGCAAATTTGCGATCGCGGAACAGAGACCCACAATCGTGAACCAGAAACCCGCGACCACGGAATCTAGGGTGATCGCATTAAATTCGATATTCCCTTGGAGGATCAAGCACTAGCACACATTGATCACATAAACTTCGATATTCGCTCGGAGGATCGGACCCTAGAACATGCCGAGCAAGGCACCTTGCTTAAAGACGACATGAACCGTGACCCGACCCCTCTCTCAAGTGCAGTAGCCGTCCGGGCTCCGGATCGAGTGACGGAATCGACAGTCGTAACACTACACAGTCCGAATGTGATGGGTTTGGCCAACTATGGGACTCAGCAATGCGCGGCTCCACCAGTCCAAAGGGGAACCCAAAATTAACATGGATTGGATAAATAAGCTCAAGATTCCCCAAAAATGAAGAATTTCTTACGGAAAAAGGCTCGAAACGGTCTTCCAACTAAAACAAGGCTTGTAGCCAACCATATCCCGGTTCCACAAGGTTGTGAAGCCTGCAAAAACCAGTTTGAAGACACTAACCACATCCTACTATCATTCCCATATCATTCCCACATACCAGGGCGACCTTGAATTCTTTAAGCCCAAAACTACTTTAGATTGTCGATCAGGTGTTACTAAACGACAAAAAACCGCATCAAGTCCTTGATAAAATTAGGGCAATGGCAACAAAGGAGGAGATGGAACTCCTCACAAACGCCTGGTGGAGCCTTTGGTTCTCTAGAAATAAGAGAATCTTTGACAAAGATAATGGCCAAAACATGAATCATGATGGGAACCTTAGCAAGTTTACTCCTAACTAGGTAAAAGAATGGAAACTTGTAAGAAATCTTGAAACTAACACCTCTCACACTTATATCGCGAGAGCTAGGGAAGGAAGAAAGCTTGCTAAGTGGGCAAAACCCAAGAGGGACTTTATTAAGTTGAATTTTGATGGTGCAGTTTGTTCGGGTGGCGTGGCCTCTTTCAGTTTCATCCTTATGGACTCTGGTGGCTCCCCCATCCATTTTGACGGAGGACTGATTCGTCGGCAATCTGTTCTGATCTCCAAGACCATCGCCTTGCGCCAGGGTCTTCTCGAGACCATTCGTCGTGGCATTTCCCGGATCTAGATTGAAGGCGATAATTTCCAGCTGGTCAAGACGTTCTAGGTGAATGGCGCTGCCCGTGGAAGATTGAGTTGTTGTGGTCGGACATTCACTGTTTGCTTGTCCGGTTCCATGTTTGGAGTATTTCTCATGTCTTCCGTAAGTGCAATTTGTTGACGGGCCTTCACTCGGGACAACAAATAAATTTATAAGTCAAGACCCCGCTGAGTATAGGGGAGTCAGGATCGTTCCACGAGAAGCAAGGTTGTTTGTTTATCGACTACTAACAATCAAACAAAAACAAGCAAAACACTAACAAGCAGCCTCGTTAACGACGTTGTCAGGGTCGTTAACGAACCATTGTAAACAAAAGACTAAAAACTAACGACCTAAACAGGTTCGGTACTGAGGCTACGAACTCAGTAACGAATATCACTAAAAGAGAATTCAAATAAAAACAAAGATCTAGGACAAGGGATACCACAACATAGTCATGCATATAAACTTGCAAGAAGATAAGATCATGCCTTTAAATAGATAAATTATCAACTTTCGTTGACTAGCAAGTAAATTAATCTACTTTCATAAACCAATTCACTCAATTGCTTGTTTTGGATCTAAAGCTTGAAACTTTCGTATTCAAACAATATCAGCCTTCAAGTCTATAACATTCTCTTTCAATCAAGTTAAAAAACTCAAATCACCTTCACTTTCATCTAGGTCTAAGCACAACAAACAATCTCAAAAATAAATAAAAGGCAATCAACACATACTCTTACTCCTCAAACATGCATAACTATGACGGGTTAAACCTCGACCCTAGAAAAGAAGACTACTCACTACTCATAACTAAGAAACAAATAAATTCAACAAAAGAAATCATTGAAAACAAAACACTACTCAAATTAATAGGAAATATCGTCTTACAGAAATTCAGAAGAAACCGAAAAATACAAAACACCGAACCGAAATACAAACTAACGACCCCGGTAACTCTCGTCCACCGAGCTCTCGATCTCGAATCTGATCCTCTCTCTCCTCTCTCGGCTCTTCCTCTTCTCTCTACTCTTTACTTTTCTACTTCGTCTCCCCCTTTCTAGGCTAAATAAGAGGGCTACTTATACTAATAAGGCTAGAAAATAAAAGGCTAAAAGATAGAAACTTTCCTAAAAAGATAGAAATAAAATCCTAAAAGATAGAAATAAAATCTAGAAAGATAACAAAACCTAAAATACATAATATAATAACCCTAAAATTATAAAAAGACACTCTATCGACACGGAAATAAATTCCCGCACAGGATCGGTGAGTCACAGAATCAAACTCTCGAAAACTTTATCTCGTAGCCTCATTAACGAGCCCTCGCAGCCTCGTTAACGAGCCTGTGCTTGGCTTTCTTCAACACTTCAACTCCAAAAATTTAGACTTCGACTTCTTTATCTTGTATTCCTCCATCTTTCATCATAGCGCTCCAAATTCAGCTCAAAACAGCACCTTTTCCTTGCTAAAACCTACAAAAATACACAAAACGGAGTAGCTTCCATACTTTTCACAAAATATGCAAAACTATCGAAAAACACATAAAACTAATCCTAAACTTATCAAAACTAATCCTAATAAACTAAGAAAACATACTAAAAACTATACCAAAAATACGAACATCAAAATACCCCATACTTAGACTTGCTTGTCCTCAAGCAATCACTAAACAATAATCAAAACCAAACAACATACTCATCAAGACATAGCCATTATCTAAAAAGCAACATCAACACATAGAAGAAAAATAACAAATGATTATTAACGTCATCACACATATATGCACCAAATAGACATAAGAAAATACAATCCAACCTCACAAGGGATAATAATATGTTTCACTCAACTCTCAAGTGTATGAGCTTATAAATTCAATCTCTCAACTCAATCCAATATACAAAAACTCATAGAAATTGGAACTTATATCACCAAACTCTCCACCCAAGATTTGTCAAAACAAGCAAAAATCATCAAGAGAACTTAGGGGGCTCAATGAAAAACTTCATAGAAGCTTCCATTCGGCCGGGTTGTAATGGGGCTTGGTAATAACAATAAGGCGTGGAAAACATTTTGGCTATGTGGTGCTAATAATATCCGGGAATCAAAGACTCCTAAAAACTCACACATCCAAAACTCTCATAAAAACAACTTTACCAAACTCACTCTCTTCTTTATGCTCAAACTCATTCACTCACCCTATATATCCTAGAAAGCCTTATAGCAAGGAAAAAAAAATCTCTGATATTATCTATATAAACACATGCACTTCAAACTTCTTCTTTCTTCTTTTCTTCCCCTTTCTTTCTTTCGCTACCTTGCTGCCTCGTTAACAAACCAACATGGGTCGTTAACGAACTTCATCGTGTACTCCTCTTTCTATTTAACAAATTTCTTTCAACCATCAACCTTATTTCGTGCATCTTTTATTATCAAGAGATCTTTCTTTTTACATAACTTAAAAATCAAAAGACTTCCACTCTACCCTTCCCAATAATACTTAAATTCAAACCAAACATAATAATTCACTCTTTTTTTTACACTCAACAAAGAATACCTCTCCAATCTAAGTCCTAATCCTCGGATAGGGTCAAGCTTATCTCGGCTAGGGAACAATTTTGTGGAGCTAAAAATAAAAGGCTTCAGGCTCAAATTGGTTGCCATAAAGAAGGATCATGTAAGGGTGGATAAGGAATAATAGGGCTTATAAAAATAAGTTCTCTATCATCTAATATTCACAAGTAATGAACTATAAATCTTATATAGGTCTCAAGAAATAGATAATCATCACAATTCCAAGAGATAATATGTATATAGAGAGTAAATCACACAAAAAAGAAGAGGGATTTTTTATGTTCTCCCTATAAGGCCAAAAATAACTCACTAAGTCTATTTTGTTGGATTACATCACTTATGCTATAAAGTATATGTGCTCAATTTCATCAAATGCTATTCCTTTCTAAAAAAAATTTCATAAAAAGAATCCGGCTATACTATCAAAGACATGCTTGCAAGGAATTATATGATCATGCTAGCAACTACCATCATAGAACCTAAGAAAGGGATATCTATCAATTCTAAAACTCTTTTTTAGATTTTATCAAAAAATTTCGATTTTTATGGTTTATGAAACAAAACTACTCAAAACAAAATAAAACACATAAGGCAACAAAAGATAACAAGTTTTCTACTTTCTCCCACCACATACTTAAAATTACAGTGTCCCCACTGTAAGAAAAATAAGAAGAAGGAAAGAAATAGAAAAGGAAAACAACAAAATAAAAGAAAAGAAAAACCATAAAACTTACAAAGTCTCAACAGTGGAAAACAAGGAAAACGTCTTCTTCAAGCTGAATCAACGGTTTGGTGGAGGAAAGTAGTGCTCAAAGTTCCCCATGAAGTCGTACATCGTCCTCCAACGCTCTGCATCTTCCACCTCTCTCTGACGATGCCTCTCATCCTCCATCGACATGCGAACGGAATAGATAGTCTCCCATCTATCCATCCTCCTATGAATGTGGTCCTGCTGGAGGTGAAGTTGTTGCATCTGAGCAGAAAGATCCTCGGCCCATGGTGGTGGCATCCTCGATCTAGTGTACTCGAGCTGAGGAGGTGGTGGGTAGTGAGGTTGGAAGTGGTCTTGGTACAGCATCGGGTTGTATGGCATGAGACCATAAGAATGAGGGTCGGTAAGAGTTGGTGGAGGGTCGGTAGTTGTCCTCGGGGCCTCGTTAACGAAGCTGGGTGCCTCGTTAGGAACATATGTAGAAGTCTGGAAATGGTCGTTAACGAGCCTGGTAGGCTCGTCAACGAGGACGTTGGTGCCCAAAACTTCTGTGTCGAGGTCTTCATCCTCGAAGTTAAGCTCCTCTGTGCCTCCCTCTGTGACAGCCTCTTCAGTGTCTTCTCCAGCTACCTCGTTATCCTCATCTTCATCTACATCCATCTCTTCACCTTCTCGCTCGAACCTTGTCTCACAAGGCCTAAGTGATAGCTCATCCTCCGGCTTGGGCTCCAACGGGTAAGCATGACCCGTCCACACCTCGTACCAATTTGGTACATAGAGTAGCTCCAACAAGTCAAGGGTTGGTACAACAATTTGGTTTTGCACTTTTACTTTGAACCCTCCCTCGGCTTGGATGAAAACACCGGAGCTATACCAATAGCTCTTGTTGAGGAGTTGAGCATGAGCCGGCGTATAGCGAGTAAGGTTGACTCCCAGGTTTGTAGCCAAAAGACTAACCAAGTTTCCACACCATACTTCCTTGGACTTGGTTGATTTCTCTATATAGTAGAGCCATTCATACCCCAAATTCAAAGGGCCGGGCTCCTAAAAAAGGATAGTGCGAAGACAAGCAACTTCCGTCCTTGTTGGCCTGTTTAGCTCTCTCTTCGGCCAGAATGTAGCGGCTAGGACTCGGAGGATGATCCTAAATATAGGGTTGATGATGCTTGCCCCGGATAATGCCGCTGCGGAGGGTACAACCTCCCCGGTGATGTAGCTCCATGTTCTTGTCACCTTATATTCTTTCAAGTTGTACTCTCTAGAAGGGTTTGGGAGCTCCAGAATTGCATTGAACTCCGCCATGGTGTATTCTCGGTTCACATTACCGAGCCTAAACCGGATGCATCCTGCCGAAGTCTTCGACGGGAAATTAGTCTCTAAAGTGGCCAGGAACTCGGATGTGAGGGCTGGAAAATGTGGTAAACTCTCCTTCTTCAGCAAATGTGGTACACCGAGAATATCAAAGGCATCCTTGACATCCGTATAAATCCCCATTTTCTTGGCACTCGTCCTTGAAAACCACCGAGTGTTGTGGTCTTTGTCTAAGATGGTGTTGTATCGGTCCGCTTGCCCATGAGTACGCAAGATCACATTGTCCATGCGAGGTGGAGATGGGGATCTCTGGTTCCTCCTCTTTTTCTGAGCTCGGGTAGCGGGTCTGCTTGATCTTGCCATGTGATCTACAAATCAATCATGATTTTCCAAGATAAGATCCACTCAAGTAGATAGGCAAGAGACCCCATACTTGGTCTCGAAATAATCCTCGGATTTATTCGTTAACTACCCAATTGGGTCGTTTACGAATCTGGACTGGTTATTGAACTTTGAATTTGCGCAGGGTCGTTAACGAGCCTGGGTGGGTCGTTAACGAGCTGCCGAGAGCCAGTTCACAGAATTCCGAGTATTATCAACTTTAAAAATCAAGTCATAAATCAAGCATGCAATCCTCTATAATCCTTCACTAGACTCACAATCGGGTTTATGTACCCCATACTTGCTCAATTACCCATCCTGAACATGCTAATATTTACCCAAAATTGACATGGCAAAGATTGAACTTAATACTAGAACAAGAAAAATTCATGCTTTTCTAATCAAATTTTTACAATGGAGACATCTAACATGAATATCCTTCCCAAGATCAAGAACAACTAAGCACAATCAAAATTAAAGAGCAAAATCCAAACATGCAAATCGATCCTCTCTATGAACACAATCCAAGACATGAAATTTCTACCCTAAAAGCCATGAATCATGCAATTAAGAGTTAGGGTTTAGAAATCATACCGGAAAATCGCGAAATTGAAGAACAAGAGATCGGATTTGGTGAGTAACGAGCTTGGATCTCGTCGGTGGAAAAAACGGGGTTTCGGGCTTCGGTAACGAAGGCGTCTCCGACGGTCGGTGGAGTGAAGGATTCCGATCGGTGGTGAGGGTATTCGGTGGAGGATTTGAGGGATTTGGAGTTTGAGATTTGTGGGTAGGATTTTTTAGGGTTTTAGAAGGGTTAAATAGAAGGGGGTAGAAATAGGAGGGGGGGTAGGTAATGGCGGCTGGGGGGTAAGAAATAGGGTAGAAGATAAAAGATAGATTAGGGTTAGAAATAAAACTTACTTGCTCGAGTCGGTTCGCCAAACCGGGTCGTTAACGACCCTGGGTGGGTCGTTAACGAGCCACCGTAGCCTCCTTGAGTGATTTTTCGAGCCCCTTTTCTGCATCTTGTTAGCTCTAAATTTATCCTAATTTTCTATCCTAAAAAACTACTAAATATAACTCAAAAGAAAGCTAGAAAAAAGAGTCTAAAAAGAAAAGAAAAATCTAGTCTATACTAAAAGCGGGTTGCCTCCCGTAAGCGCTATTTTTAACGTCGTCAGCCCGACGTACTCCCCAGGCTCAAGGTGGCTCTTTTGCAGCTATGTTGGGGTCTTGAGGTACCCCATACTTAGCCTTGTAGCCTTTATTCGCTTGAGTCACTAAATTAGGTCCCTTTTCTTCTATCAATATGCCCGGTATTCCTACATGATGGTTAGCGAAATCCGAAAACCAAGGTGGTTTGGACTCCTCTGTAGTGCATATAATGGGGCATGGTGTAGGAACAAAGGATAAAGAATAGTTATGACCAGCATTAGTGAATTCACAGTTAGAGTACTTACCTTGATTACACTCTTGCATGTGAGGCTCGGTGATCGGCCAATGAGGTTCGGTAGGGACTTGTATGACATTCTCTTCTGTTTTGGTATTTGAGGGAGGCTCGATAGGATCAGCTGTGTCGATTTCTGGTTGAGTCAACTCGATTTGTGCGACCGCAGTTGGGTCGTTGGCATTTTGATCCAGGCTGAATTCCACGCGTTCCTCTCCAATATCGAAAGTAAGAAGTCCTTTCCGCACATCCACCCTTGCACCTGCTGTGGCTAAAAATAGTCTATCGAGAATTATGGGGGCATGAGGGTCTTCAGGCATATCGAGAACGATGAAATCATTTGGTATAAAGAATTTCCCGACTTGAATAGGATAGTCGTCCACGACTCCTGTAGCCTTGACACATGATCTGTCTGCCATGTAGAGGTTCATATCTACCGGCTCTAGTGGTCCCATATTGGCTTTAGACCAGATTGAGAGCGGGAGTAAACTAGCACTGGCTCCCAGATCACATAAAGCTTTGAACTTGTGGTCGCATATACCAATAGTTATTGCAAATCTCCCTGGATCTCCCAACTTTTCTGGTAGAGCTATAGATCTGAATTCGTCCTGCAGCTCTGTAATGGATCTTTTCCTGCTAATAATATCTTTCAAGAATTTTGTGTAAGCCGGCATTTCGCTTAGGGCTTCAGCGAATGGGATGAAAATATTAATGCCCTGAAGAATCTTTACGAAACGCTTGAACTTACTCTCAGTAGAGTCCATGGATTTCTTAGTGGGAAATGGAAGAGATTTCACCATCCTCAGAACCAAGTTAGGCTCGAGGGGTGATGCTATCGGGTCGACACTAGGGTCGTTAGGTACGCTCGGGGGGTCGTTACCGACCCTGATAGGGTCGTTAACTACCTTGGGATTGAGAGGAAGGCTCGGATTAGAAAACATACCTGGGCTGGGGTCGTTAGGTACTCTCGGAGCCTCGTCACCATGGTACGCTGGTTCGGTAATCGCCCTCGCTGGCTCGTTACCGAGTTGAACCGTGGCGTCCTCTTCCTTCTTGTCTTCAGCTTGGACTCGCTCCGGTAATGTCTTTCTGCTCCTAAGGTGTACCGCTGCTATTTGTCCTTTAGGGTTTTCTTCGGGACGGCCCGGAAGTTGTCCTTGTGGCCTTGGAATCTGTGCAGCAAGGTTCCCTAGTTGGGAATCGACATTCTTCTTCCATACATCGAATTCTCCCCATCTTTTATTTTGGTGGTTATGGTTAGCTTGAACTTCATTAACCTTGTTGAGAACTCCATTGATGCTTTCCTGTAACCCTTGTGCCTAAGATGGTGGCCCCTGATGGCCTGGAGGTCTATAAGGCGCAGGTCGTCTATCTGGTGGAGGCGCTACATAGCTTGGATTTGGATTTTGATTGCCCCATGTCTGATAGTTATTCGACCTGTCAAAATTGCTAGGCTGGTTCCTATATGGGCCTCTCATGTAATTCATCTCAGCAATTGTCTCAGCGGCTCTTACTTGCTCTATGTTAGTGCAAGCAGAAGTACTATGGGCAGAAGAACCACACTCTTGACAAGATTGAGAGGATTTCAGAAAACTTACCTGCCTCTTCAGGCGGTTGACCTCGTCTTGTAGAAATTGATTCTTAATGTCTGGGTCAACTTCTTCTCGGTTAGGCACGTAGAGACGTTTCTGCGGCTGGGGGGCTTGCTGGGTTCCATATATGGCATCATAATTGGATAGCTTATCCAGCAATTCCCATGCGGCCATAGGGTCCATCTCTATAAAACCGCACGATGTATGCGTGTTGATGCGATTCTTGGTCTCTGCGTTGATACCCTGAAAAAAGATTTATTGCAGAACATATAAAGGTTGCCCATGAGTGGGGCACTGTCTAAACATCTCTTTGAATCTTTCCCATGTTTCAACAAAAGTCTCATTAGGCAGCTGGTGATAGGAGGTGATGCGTTTCCTCAACTCCGTTGTCTTGGCAGGAGGGAAGAATTTTGTAAGAAATTGATCATACAAGTTCTTCGAAGTCCTGATAGACTTAGGAGGTAGGCTCTCCAACCAGCTCAGGGCTTTTCCAGCTAGAGACCACCTGAAAGCTTTTAACAGAACATATTCAAGTGAGACACCTTCATCAGCTATGGTGTCACATAGATCAAGAAAATTTCTAATATGCTCCATAGGGTACTCAGTAGGTTTCCCTTCAAACTGAGCCCGTTTAATTAAGGATATGAATTGAGACTTGATCTCAAAGGGTTTCTCTATCTCCGGAAGCACGATTGGGGATTCTGGCACCCTCAGTTCTGGATGCATGTACTGTTTGGCATTCCTCGGATAGGCGTTCAGCTCCTCTTGTAGACGAGCATTGTTAGCTCGTTGACGCTCAGCCTCAGCGGCAGCGCCTTCCTTTTCGGTTTTCAATGCCTCCAATTGTGTTTGGAGGACTTCTAACTGACGAGCCAGCTCTTCAGGTGTGGCCATGGCTCGGTTCTCTCGGTGTCTACGGTGCAGGGAACGTTCAGGTTCTGAATAATAACCAGCGTTGTCAAATTCGAGTCTTCGACGTCCTACCGGCATGCGCCGATAAAACAGACAAAGAAAACAAAAGTTAAAAATAAAAATGGGGTCGGGCTATTCCCAGACCCACAGATAAACAAACAAACTCGTTGCTTCCCCGACAACGGCGCCAATTTGTTGACGGGCCTTCACTCGGGACAATAAATAAATTTATAAGTCAAGACCCCGCTGAGTATAGGGGAGTCAGGATCGTTCCACGAGAAGCAAGGTTGTTTGTTTATCGACTACTAACAATCAAACAAAAACAAGAAAAACACTAACAAGCAGCCTCGTTAACGACGTTGTCAACGTCGTTAACGAACCACCGTAAACAAAAGACTAAAAACTAACGACCTAAACAGGTTCGGTACCGAGGCTACGGACTCAGTAACGAATATCACTAAAAGAGAATTCAAATAAAAACAAAGATCTAGGACAAGGGATACCACAACATAGTCATGCATATAAACTCGCAAGAAGATAAGATCATGCCTTTAAATAGATAAATTATCAACTTTCGTTGACTAGCAAGTAAATTAATCTACTTTCATAAACCAATTCACTCAATTGCTTGTTTTGGATCTAAAGCTTGAAACTTTCGTATTCAAACAATATCAGCCTTCAAGTCTATAACTTTCTCTTTCAATCAAGTTAAAAAACTCAAATCACCTTGACTTTCATCTAGGTCTAAGCACAACAAACAATCTCAAAAATAAATAAAAGGCAATCAACACATACTCTTACTCCTCAAACATGCATAACTATGTCGGGTTAAACCCCGACCCTAGAAAAGAAAACTACTCACTACTCATAACTAAGAAACAAATAAATTCAACAAAAGAAATCATTGAAAACAAAACACTACTCAAATTAATAAGAAATATCGTCTTACAGAAATTCAGAAGAAACCGAAATATATAAAACACCGAACCGAAATAATGACTAACGACCCCGGTAACTCTCGTCCACCGAGCTCTCGATCTCGACTTCGATCCTCTCTCTCCTCTCTCGGCTCTTCCTCTTCTCTCTACTCCTTACTTTTCTACTTCGTCTCCCTCTTTCTAGGCTAAATAAGAGGGCTATTTCTATTAATAAGGCTAGAAAATAAAAAGGCTAAAAGATAAAAACTTTCCTAAAAAGATAGAAATAAAATCTAGAAAGATAACAAGACCTAAAATACATAATATAATAACCCTAAAATTATAAAAAGACACTCTACCGACACGGAAATAAATTCCCGCACAGGATCGGTGAGTCACGGAATCAAAATCTCGAAAACTTTTATCTCGTAGCCTCGTTAACGAGCCCTCACAGCCTCGTTAACGAGCTTGGGCTTGGCTTTCTTCAACACTTCAACTCCAAAAATTTAGACTTCGACTTCTTTATCTTGTATTCCTCCATCTTTCATCATAGCGCTCCAAATTCAGCTCCAAACAACACATTTTCCTTGCTAAAACCTACAAAAATACACAAAACGGAGTAACTTCCATACTTTTCACAAAATATGCAAAACAATTAAAAAACACATAAAACTAATCCTAAACTTATCAAAACTAATCCTAATAAACTAAGAAAACATACTAAAAACTATACCAAAAATACGAACATCACAATTCTATGGCGGACTTCATCGCTGGTTCCTTCCGACGGGTCTCCTCTATCCCCCTTGCAGTTGATTCGGATTTGCATACCCTCATCCGACAGAATGTCCTAGGGCGACCGCTAGTTTGTTAGTGACCACTCTAATCTTTTTCTTTATAAAAAAATATATAGAAAAAACGTTATTATAGTGCTGAAATGAAATTTACCCTATGTGGCAGCTAGGTGAAAATGAAACCTACATGATAAATTTTAATAAAATTTACCCGAGAATAACGGATAATGCAATTCAAAAGGCCCCTGGGTAAGTATCGACGGCAAGTTCCGAGTATCAGAAAAGGACACACAGCAATGGAGCAAGCGGAGGGCCACGTTTCGCCGAGAAAGGAAAATTGAGAAGAACCCGCCAACTGTTACCAATTGTGCATAATGGAGAGCGATGATTCATTCTCGAGAGACACATTAACTACGCTTTTAATCCACTTCCAAATTCATCCCAATCCTCATCTCCAATTTCCCAATTCTTATCTGTCTCCTATAAATTCCGCATACAACTTGCTCTCTTGCTTTACCTTTTTCCATCTCTTTCCAGATTAATCATCGATCCACTTCTGTCCCAGTGCTGCTGTCATCTCTTTCCATGGCGGTCGATGGCTACGCCGGTTTCATCTTCGGCAATCTGATAGCTCCTTTTTCCACTTCCGTCGTTGTTGGAGGATTCTTGCTTTTGCTGTACATTTTCGTCGTTAGGTGGTCGCCGTTCAATCGGGGGAGTTTACCTACTGAACTCAAGCCTGTACCCAGTAAGTCTTCTGCATACTGTTTTTTTAGATTCATAGTTACGATTGTTTCTTGTTCTAGGTTCGGTTTTCGATCGACTGAGTTTGTTTTGTACAAACCCTAATTTCAAGAGTGTAATTCTAGTTAATGTGAGAGAATTCTGCTAGCCAGGGGTTACAATCAGATGAATTAGTATCTTTCGTTGAACTTTGGTTTGAATCTTTGTTCCCTGCAGAGGTAGGTGGACGATTGCCTTTGCTTGGGAATTTGCTGCAATTGAAGGAGAAGAAACCCTTCAAGACTTTCTGTCGTTGGGCAGAGATTTATGGGCCTATTTACTCCATCCAACTCGGGTCTTCTCACGCCATTGTGCTCAATTCAACTGATGTTGCCAAAGAGGTCTCTCTCTTGCTAATATATATCCTGCTCTTCTTATGTTTCGTGGATATGCTCATCAAACTATTCAGCTTCCACGTTGGAGACATCCAACTGAATTAATTAAAAAATCCATGGTTGTATAGTTTAATTGAAATAGTAATCTCCCTTACTTATAAGTTATAATATGTCTTGCCATGTCAAAAGGGAAGAACTATAGAGGGGTGGGTATTATTTTATTTGCTCTTTCTTTTTAATGGTCAGTCTTGTACTTGTTCAAGCATTCTATATTAATTTCTCTTGCCTTTTCTTCCGACCTTTGCTTTCTTTTGAAATATATTTGACCCGACCCAAATACAAAGTTGAGGAACTTCATTCTTCAATGCCGTGATATCATTTGTTAAGCTACTTTGCTGATCCTTGTAAGAATTTTGTTCAGGCGATGGTTACAAGATTCTCATCCATATCAACAAGGAAATTGTCGAAGGCATTGACAATTCTTACTTATGACAAGTGCATGGTTGCAACAAGTGATTATAATGACTTCCACAAGATGGCTAAGCGACATATACTCAACAACCTCTTGGGAACAAATGCTTTGGTAAACCTGTTCTTAATATTTAACTTGTTTTTTTTTGTGCTAACTTATCTGCTTGGCTTGCTTAATGCTGTCTATTAACACAATCCGTTCAATTAGTTACTCGAGTCTTATATCTCATAAACTTGCAGAAGCGCAACAGATACCTTCGTGAAATCATGTTATGTAATATCATGGATGGCCTTTCTGCCCACGTGAAGAGCGATCCTACTAAGCCAGTAAACTTCAGAGACATATTTGAGTATGAACTCTTTGCCTTAGCTTTGAAACTCGTGAGTTCTCTTGTACTGGTTCTTCCAGTTTGTATAATGCCACCTCTTACACTACACAGTGCAATTTACTTACAAGTGTGATTACATTGTGTAGGCAATCGGGCAAAACATCGAATCAATCCATGTGCCAGAGCTTGGGCGTACAATATCAAGGAAGGAAATATTTCATATCCTAGTACTAGATATGATGGAGGGTGCGATTGAAGTGGATTGGAGAGATTTCTTCCCGTATCTGAGTTGGGTTCCAAATAAGGTGGAAGCAAATATAAGAAACCTGGCTTCCCGTAGGGAAGCTGTGATGAAAGCCTTGATTAAACAGCATAAGAGACAGACTGAACCGGGACAAGTGACCAATCCTTTATATCTTATAAAAGAATTTAAAAGGATCGATCCTGTAAAGCAAAAGTAACTCATACATGTGTTTGTATTTACAGAAACTGGAAATCGAATGCCATCTTGATATGCTGCTATTGGAAGAAAACGCATTGACAGAACCACAAGTGGCTATGCTACTATGGGAGCCAATCATAGAGAGCTCAGACACTACTTTAGTAACTACAGAGTGGGCTCTGTTTCAACTTGCCAAGGACCCTGAGAGACAGGTTAATCTTGTTCAACTCTAGAGTTATTATGCCTTTGTTGATAGACCATTTTAAACTGACGTTTCTATTTATAATGTGGTGTTATGGTAAGAAGTAGTTTTAAGTTTTAACACTTTGGAATTTATGTGGTGTTCATAGACTTTTGGCCCAAAAGGACATTATTTGTAGAAAAAATGCTTGTCCTACCTGACATACTTGAAAATAAGTATTTATATTTGAAAATTTGAGTATAATATGTGGTGTCAAACAATCCATGATTTGTAATTTTAATCTCATCTTTCAATTAGACCTGTTATGACTTTTGGTCATGTAGAATAAGCTCTATCAAGAACTTCAAATGGTGTGTGGTGATAAGAAAGTCACTGAAGAGGACCTTCCCAAGCTTCCTTATCTGGGTGCCGTTTTCCATGAAACTCTAAGAAAGCACAGCCCGGCTCCCATTGTTCCCATTAGATACGTTCATGAAGACACTCAGATTGGAGGATATCACGTTCCTGCTGGAAGTGAGGTTGATGACTCACTCAACCATGTTAATTTACTTTCCACCGTTAAAAATATGCTAAATAAATAGCTGAATTTCATCTTATTCATGTTGCAGATAATTATAAATCTCTACGGGTGCAATATGGACAAGAATCAGTGGGAGAATCCTGAAGAGTGGATCCCAGAGAGATTCCTGGGCGACAAATGTTATCTGCTTGACTTGTTCAAGACTATGGCCTTTGGAGCTGGGAAGAGGGTTTGCTCGGGATCGACTCTGGCAATGTTGATTGCTTGTGTATCAGTTGGCAGACTAGTGCAAGAGTTTGAATGGAGGCTAAGGGATGGAGAAGGAGGGGAAGTTGATACTCTTGGGTTGACCACTCGTAAGCTTCATCCTCTGCTCGCTCTCTTAAAACCAAGAAACTAAGTTGTTGATGTGGAGATGGGTTTTTTCCGCTTGTATGTATGTTCTTAGACAGCTGAAAAAACTGGTTTTTTTATTTATTTTTTATTTTATGAATCTCTAAGAAGATTGTATTACCAAGTAGTATGCATCTGGTTCCTGATCAGATAAATGGGTGAGCTTAATATAATTATATTCAGTAATTTGATTTCTTAAACTCACTTTTTAATCTCTGCCCTTGATACGTATGCTCAATTAGAAGCTATTTTTCTAACACGGAGAAAACCTTGTAAAAGTGAAAGTGTTGAAGAAAATTCAAAATCAATTATCATCTGGATTCATCGTCTTCAAGCTGTTTAAGGAAATAATAGTATCTATACATGAGTATAGACATCATTATGAGTATTACATGTATCAAAAGTGCAATGGGATTATGTTCTTCTCATCTAATTCGATGTATATAAGACAGTCGTATGCTTAATCCAATGAAAAGGCAAATGGTGGTGAGACATGAAGATGTGGGATGTTTTGTGGGTGCATTGACCAAACGGACAAAGTCAGTGCAAAATTGGATCCCACCACCTTCACGCTTCCTACACGACTACATCCTACACATGATGATGTCAAATCCTATAATTCAGCTCCTCAATCTGTATAGGAGAATCTCAGCAACTTTTTACTGTAACCAAGCTACACACAAATACCTCTCATCTCCGAAGTCTGATACAGAGCAGAGTTGGATTGACATAGGAAGTAGTAGTAGGGGAGTTGATGGTGCTGGGGAGTGATGGTACAGGCGATAATGTCGGCATGGGAAGCAACTCCGCTGTTTGTGGGAGGAAGTGGGCTCCATCTGCCCGTGCATCCCGGGACCCCACACTCCGATCTCCCTCCATATCAATTCAAAACCCCCACACAACTCCCCCCAACGAGCAGCAAACTCAAAACAAATTCAAATTCAGTATTCACATCCTCCCTCCCCTGTTCTTTTCTTGGAGAGACTAAATCGATCAATGTCATCGGAGCTGGGCGATCGGAGGTTCGTGAAAGGCGGGATCGTGGGCGGAGTGGGCGGAGTGGCGCCGGAGCCGGAGAACGTGCAATGCCCTCGGTGCGAGTCCACCAACACCAAATTCTGCTACTACAACAACTACAACCTCTCTCAGCCGCGCTACTTTTGCAAAGCCTGCCGCCGCTACTGGACACGTGGCGGCTCCCTCCGCAACATCCCCGTCGGCGGCGGCTCCCGCAAGAACTCCAAGCGCTCCCGCGTGCCCGCCGCCTCCCATCCGCCGCCGCCGCCTCAGCCCCCCGTGGTTCTTGATAACTCTTCGGCGCCCGTTTCGTTCGGAGCGGACGTCAACTTGAACGAGACGCTCCCTCCTACGGGGAGCCTGATTTCGCTGCTGGGCTCGCAATCACAGCAGGAGAATCCGTTTCTGGGCCTGGGCGGGTACGGGCTCGGGTCGGGCTTTGATGGGTTATCCGCGTTTGGGCCCGGGAACGATGGGGCTGGGGTCGTCGTAGGTGGGTCGTCGCATGATCAGGAGCCGACGTCGGAGTGCAGCACGTGGCAGGTGGGGGAATCGGACGGCGGAGATTGCTTCGGGTGGCCTGAGCTGGCCATGTCAACGCCTGGGACGATGGCGCGTATGGAACGGAGCTTTTGGCCAGCTAATTAGTTTCATTCAGCAAATCAGAGCATGCATACTCTCTCCACCAACAACAACACACTTGTAATTTGTTTTTGTATTTTTTCGGGTGTACTGTTTTGTGTACTGTTTAATTACCTACTGTTGGTTTGGCTGTTTTTCACTTTTGGATTGTGGTGGACCACACCACGTATAGGAGGTTCTATTCTCCTAGAATAGGACACTTAGTTTTGGGTGTTCTACAAGAAAGAAATGGTGTAAACTTTTCCAACATACCATCCCTTTTGTAATAATTGTTTGGTTTGACGGTGAAGATGTTCTTTTCATGTGTGTTGGTTGACTTATACTTCGTTTAGCCTAAATTTCCTTCAAATTCCTCTTTATTTGCATTAAGTATACAACAAATATAGAAATTTACTAGTATGTATTCCCATATTTTGTACGGGTTTTTCTTAAATAAAATATTAATAATAAAATATTTTCAAATATATTTATTATCCGAGAAAAATAATCATATAAATGCTTAAGTATAAATTTTGAATAAATATTTATAATCAATAAACTATAAAAGTTGTTTATTTGATAACTTTATTAGTATTATGAATTAAATTAATATCCAAAATATGATAACTTATTTAATTATGAAAATAGATAAGTAATAAGATAAAAACTTATCAATTTATTATATACATGGGATGAGACCATTCAAAATAAACTTAATTATAGTAATATAAGATTATACGTACATTACATTATCTTTATATTAAACTTAATTATCTGAACCTAGCATATGCATTCTATCAAAAAATAAAATAATTATCCTAATATTTGTATAATATATATCATAAAAAATATCTTAATAATCTTCTTATTTATCATATCCAAAAATAAAAGATTATTTTTTTTTAAATTAAAAATGAGATTTTCTATCTATTGATTATAGTGATATAAGATTGTATGTACATTACACTATCTTTATATTAAAGTTAATTATTTTGTCAAAGATTGGTTTTAATAAAAAAGGGTAGTGTGGTCCAATCTAAAAGCGACATGTGTCGTTTAATAATTTTCTTAACTTTCGCTTTAGTATATAGTTATGATAGATATGACTATTTTTATTTCTAAGATATATATTTGATCACGTGTACATACTTTTTCTTATCTTTTACAAATATAATAAATATAATGTTCTTTTTTATCTATATTGGTCAAATACCTTAATATTATTTTATTTTTATGTTTATTTGGGGATAAATTTTTACAAATATTATTTTATCTTTATGTTTACTTGGAGATAAATTTTATACTTTTTCTTATCTTTTACAAATATAATAAATATAATGTCCTTTTTTATCTATATTGGTCAAATCTATTAATATTATTTTATTTTTATGTTTATTTGGGGATAAATTTTTACAAATATTATTTTATCTTTATGTTTACTTGGAGATAACTTTTTTTGCACAATTAACTATTTAAAATTATTATTTTAATAAAGAGGTGATGTGACGCAACGTGGTGGCAGAAATTGCTGTATAATTGATAATAAGAAGCGGTAACTCGCCAACTTTATATACTAATCTAGTTAGTTCAATCTTTCGATTTATTCTAAATGACTTAAAATAAAAAAGTACTATAAATAAGCTCTAATTGAGCGACCCAATAGCTAATCCCAAGTCGATAAAATAACTACTAGGATTTGAGTTGCTACCATTTTTTGCAGTGACAAGGATGTGTAGATTGAGTTCCTTGCGCCCCTGGCAATAAGGTACAGATAAATTTCTTTGGCGGTATACACAATTTACAAAATAAGTAAGAGTAATCCCACGAAGAACGATTTGATCCAAAAATTCATTCTTGTTTTTCTTTTTCAATTCTTGCTATATTCTTCATCAAATCCACCCTAATTCGTAATAATGTTACTCACTTTTGACTAGGCTCACATTGTTGTATCTAAATGAAAAAGGATGGAGCATATATATACTTTGTAGTTGCATAATTGACCAACATCATCGTATAAAGTTGTTGCACGTACGTACAATCATACGGAAATGCATCGTATCTGCTTCGATCAGAATAACAATTAAGGTGATGCATCTAAACAATCTACTTGTAATTTGCCCGGCCGCATGCAATATATCATGCACGCTTATCATATGAAATCATCAATCATGATGATGATGGATTGGCTTTGCCTGACCGATCACCCACCAAAAGCACGCCATCACTGCGAATTTTATGATTCACACACCCCTTATCCTTTGCGCATTCCAAATCATTCTTTGTAATGATTTTTGTTTGTCTTGATGTTCTGCTTATGTCGAAACACTATTAATAAACTATAATTTCCCGCACCTTCGTATTGTAACTTATCAAGGATATTAGTTTATATTGTATAGGCCGGATAGAATTTACATATACATAAGATATGTTTCTTATAAGATTATCTTAAGAAGATATATTGCCCTCGTATTATTGTATATATTGATTTCTAGATGGGGTTTGTTATTACGAGAATGATAAAGCGAAGAAAGATACAAAGATTTAACGTGGTTTGTTAATAATGTGTTAGCTATGTCTACAAGCATGGGTGAATCCAATTAGGGGCGGAAGGGGACGATTGCCGCCACATTCGGCCAGAGGAGCTAGAGTTGACATGGGGAGACGCGAAAGTGAAGAAATTTTTGGGAATTTCGCCCCTAGATGGCAGCCCATGGCGAGGCGAGTGGCGGAAGGCATGGAGGAGGAAGAGTCGAAGCTCCGACTCCGGAGAGTTGTGTGCATGTTTGTCGGCGATATAATGGAGGAAGAAGACAAACCGGGTGAAGATTGACGGCGAAAATAAGACGACATCGTTTTTACTGATTTCATACATACACTTTTCAAAAATAAATTCTAACTACTAGCCAAAATTTTAGGGTTTCTAAACTCTTGTTTCGTGAACTAGATGGTAAAGCGCACGAACTATGTAAACCGGCTTGTGCCAACCGGCTCGATACGATGGAAAAGAAATTAATGGTAAGACTTCCATTGGGTCGAGCCGGAGAATCACATGTAACTAGATGTGTATGTTCGTTATTTTTTTTGTCAAACTATATTTATTTTAATTTTTTGTGTACTACTTGATATTTAAATTAGCTTGATTTGTCTGAGGTTAATATATTAAACTATTTATATGTTTAAACTCCACCCATACTTTCGGAAAATCCTGGATTTGCCCCAGTTCATGGGTAGAGAAACAGAATTCTTGTTATAGAGGCTAAAAACATATTAAAATTATGAGGTGTTTCAGAAGTATATATAGTGACTGAAGAAAACAAAGCATATTGTTTTGACGGTTGGAGTGTTGCCCCTAGAACCTCCTACCAGGGTCTCCACGCCCCCTAGGACTCTTGGTGTGTCGTGGAATCTGCCCCCACCCCTTGACGACTACCGATCATCAACAAATTCAAGGTACATTAACAGGGTTAATAAAATCAGAGAAAATTTTCCAAAATCATAAATTGTTTCGTGGTATTGGAATTAGTGATCTTGCCATAATTTTTTCTCTCACACGTTCTTCTATTTTAGATCTCATTCTTCGGTTTTTTTCTCACGGTTTGTCAACTCTGACAATGAGTGGTAGCGATGACGACATGCTCAATCTGACTTCACCAATGGTCACACAATCCTCTCCTTCTCCTAAACGGGCTGCTCTTGATTACACTTCACCCGACCTTTTTATCTTCATCTTTCCAATCACCCGGGTCTTACCATATGCCCAATTGTTTTGAAGGGGAAGAACTATCAAGAGTGGTATACGCCAATGAAGAATGCGTTCCAGGTTAACAGAAAGATGGGGTGCATTGATGGTCGGATTCTAAACCCCGAGGATTCTGCCTCATAGATTGATGATTGGTGGCGCGTGAACTCCATGGTAATAGGCCAGGTCGTTCAATCAATCGACTCTTCCTTGCGCTCTTCTATTACCTATTGTGACGCCGTTAGTGAATATGGGAGGATTTGAAACAACGTTTCTCAACAGACCAAATATCCTTCAGATTCGATTCGACATCGCTTGTTGTTGCAAAAACGGAAGAGGAGTTGTTGCTTATTTTGGTAATCCCAAGATGCTATTGGGAACAAGCTTGTCACATATGTGCCGCCCAGGGGCTGCTCTTGCAGGAATTGCATGTTTCAAATCTCATCATAGTTGTCTAATGATCGAGAGATCGAGCGAATCCATCAATTTCTTATGGGTCTTGTTGATGACGTTTATGGTCTTCTCCTATACAATATTAGGCTCAATCGCACTTATGCCCTAGGAGTTCGAGATGAGAGAGGCTTCACACCATTGTTAAGAGTTGGGACACTAAATCCTACTCGATGGCTTTCGCTATGCAGTCTAAGGCACCAACTTCATATCAAAAACCGTCTTCTAAGCCTCAATCTTCTTAGGATCCATCATGCAAGAAGTGTTCTCATTGAAAGCATCCAAATCATGACGCCTTGCAACGCTATTGACTCTATGGCTATCTTGAGGGCTGGGTTCTGGTGGTTTTGAGTCGTGGCCAATCTTTAACGCCTCAAGCTGACAACAATTACCGAGAATGTGAGAGCGGTAGAACTGCCACTACTAATTCTTCCCAATAGGTTGGAGCGACGCCTTCCTTCCAACCCTCCATTTAAGATCATTCAAGTTTCGGACCCTCGGTTAACCAAGATCGATGGAACACTGTAATTCAAATGTTTAATAAATTAAACTTGGGTTCCTCTAACAATCAGTCTAGTAAGCTTTCTTCCTAGATCTTGGATATTAGTGCCTCTTTTCATATGACTAGCAATTGGGCATTGTTTTGATTAAATTACCAAATAACAAATATACATCAGCTACTGAAGAAGGAACAATGGTGTTCATTCCGTCTTTAGAATACAATTTGATTTCTTTTTGGCTATTCGATTGCGGATTTGAATGCGTTTGTGGCTTTAATTACTCGAATGTGTGTGATACATGACAGAGGTACAAGGATGGTGATGGGTGAGCAGGAGGCGCCTACTAGTTGCACACTTTTTGTTCTTCTGCTCGATCAAGGTCAAATCAATTGGTATCAAAGCGCACACGGCTCGAACGGTCCCTTCTCCGAGGTCTCTCTTCTCCATCTTCACCTTTAAACTCCAAAATAATAGCCTCGACTTCTGCCCAGATTTCAACCCCAAAAATAAATCTTTTTCTGCAATTTTCTTCTAGTATATTGTAGATCTTTTATGAGTCCGACAATATAAAATTCGCCCAAATCGGACTTCGTTTGTTCCTCCAAAGGGTCGAAACATCGGGGCTGCTCCATAGATCCCTCAGTTGCTTTGGCGAAGATCTTCCGAGATTCCTTTCAAGTTGGTTGTGCTATTTCGAGGCATGTCTTTTAATTTATTTGACTTTTATTTCGATTTTATTTTTTCCAATTATTGTAAAAGATCTTGATTATAAAAGATCTTGTGTTTATTTTATTTTCAGGTTACTTTCTTTCTTTCCTATCTTGTAAGAGATCTTGTAACATAAAAGATCTCGTAGTATACATGTCTTGGCATATGGAGTCAGATATTTGGGGGATTCGGACCTTTGTGATCGACCACCCCGATGAGCCAAAGCTTGAAACCGACATGACCCCGATTGGATCCCACCATATCGGCTTCCACAAAACTAGGTCCATTATTATGGCGAAACTCCAAAACCCCGACATTGCTCCTACTATGAGTGGGATTGGAGTCTGCCTTCTCAATGCCCGCAACCATCACCCAAACTTTTCGCTTTGCCCACCCAAGTCCGCCATCAGCCTAAATCCCGATGCTCTCGCGCGCCATCACTCGAAACTGAGCGCCCTGACCCACCGAACCCTAAGGACTTGCAAATCGCCGAGTTGGAGAAGTTGCTAACCGAGGCTCGACTTGCCGCGTTGGAGTGCCAAGTTGCTGCTCTCTTGGAAAGCACCGACACCGTGCCGATTGTCGAGTTTCAACCCGAGTCCGTGCCAACACCACTGTTGTTTCAAGCATCAGAGAGCACCAAGGTCTCTGCACCCTTGGATCCGAGCCACACTCTTGGGACTGAAGACTCGTTGCAGCCGCTACAAGCGCCTTCCCAACCATTTGCAATGTCTTTACTTTTGTTGTCCGACGCCAAGTCCGAGGTCCCATACATACTGATTTTTTACTAGACCGAGAATGATGACAAGGTCCACTTCTTTGCTTATTCGGCCGCCCTTCTCTACACCACCTTGAAGCGAGGATGCTTCGAATCTAAGAGGGGAGAATGATGCGACCTTACCTAGGCTCGGACCCGATCCCGACAACCCAAGACTCTCTAGGCCTTGGCGACCCTCTTTGCGTAGGACATAGCCATTTTTATGTAATTTCTATTATTTATATTATTTCTAATTCCGTCATTTCTAATTCCATCATTTCCATTTTAGGCGTGTGCTCCATTCTTGTACAATGGGCTAGCCTTTGTTCTAGTTTAAGCCCAAGCCCATTAGGGTTTGACTACTAGGGTTGGTGCCCCCTTGGCCTTTAAATAGGCTGCTTTGTAACCTTATTTCTCACGTCAAAAATAATCCAAAGCTTGAGTTTAGAGAAGAGTTTCTTCCTCCCTTTGGGTCCAACGTCAACCATCTCTAAATCTCTTTTCCCTCTCGTTTAGTCATCCCTTGGATCGGTGTAGGATCGTTAGTACTTGAACGAGTCGGCGACTCTTACGAAGTCGTCGACTTTGAGTAATATAGCAGCGGAATAAACAAACAAGAAAGATGTTACCAAGTTGTAAATGACAAGCGATGCATAGTGGAAACTCTTCGTAAACCAACTAGTTTACTTAGAGAAAAATCACTCCCTTCCAAGCTTCTCACTTGGTCGGATTTCAAGAGTCCCTAGACTCGCTCTATTGATTTCTTGAGTGTTACAAAGCTCTCCCGTGTACAAGAATGAATCCCACACCCTTGAACCATGCTCTACCTTTGCACTCACACTCTCAATCTCACGCTATGCCTAAGAACGCTCGACCACACCACTTGCACGAATCTTTCGCATAAGTTCACTCTTCCTTTTTCACAAGAATGCAAATTATGCTCAAAAGTCTCACATTCTATCCTAAACACTGAGGTATTTAAGCTAGGGTAAGAGAGATCTCGTGTGTATCAAATCCCATTCGATTAGGGAAGTGACACACACTCAAATCTTTACAAATCTTTCCTAATATAACATGCATGCACACAAAATATTTTAGGAGAATCAAATCATCTTCTTCTGATTTTAGGGTAAGAGAGATCTTGTGTGTATCAAATCCCCCGTTTAATTCCCCCTTTTGGCATCATCAAAAAGATTGCTAAAACAAGAAAAGAATCAGAGGCAAATATGGAAACTTAAAACATAAAATCAAAATAGTCATAGATAGTCATCCACCAAAGAAAGAGATAATGTACGATGCAACCACCAACAATCCAAAAAATGCAGTACAACCAAATCGAACTAAGCAAAGAAGTCTTTTAAATGAGAAGGATAATGCAGTAACGATAGAAGAGAGGGGTAGAGAGACTCATAAATGTGCAACAGTCATTGACATCATGCTCCAAAGTCATTAAGCATGTCCTCAATTGCTTTGATCTTTGTAAGCACATTGTCGCATGTGTTCTGAAGCCTCTCAATAAGCCCCTTGAGAATCATATTATGCTCCTTAATTTCTTTCAATTCACCGACAATTGAGCAGACTGAATTCCCTCTTCATGCTGATCCTTGCCACTGACCTCAAAAGTCTTTGACACCCACTAGCCATCCACTAGACTCTAGCCAAATTTCCTTAGCATCTCTTTGTTCAAAAACCTTGACTTGATAACCTCACCACCATTTTTGTAGACTTTGTGCTCAAACATCAGCACAAAGATCAAACTTCCATAGGGAAGAGCGTGATTAGTAGTTTCAATCACATGTTTCATGTGGAGCATCATCAGCCCGGGCATATTCACCATATTACCCATAAGAATCTTGTTGACAAGAAGATCTTGAATGGATGTAGCATTCCTTTTAAGCTCTCGTGGCAGCAGATTACTGATGAGGTAATTGAACAACACCTTCTTCTCAATTCCCATTTTTTTTTGACAAGGTAAGGACTGGTGAAGTTATTATCATTACTGTCAGTAACAGTCCTAATGATCTCTCGATCATTGACTCCCTCAGGCCACGATCCTTTGTAGTATTCAACAAAACCCACATGTGGAAGCTCTAAAAGATCACTGACATCCTTGCTGGTAAACGAGTACTTCTTCTTTCCAACTGTATATCTACCCAAGGTCATGTTCCCGGCGCCCTTTATCTCCAGGGACTCATAAAACATCTTAATCATCCTAGGGTTATAATCACTCTCTCCTTGCAACAGATTGTCCTACCCTTGTTGTTTAAGTCAGTCATTGACCTTGGTCAGTTTTTACTCCTCCAAGAAATTTTCTTCCCACAACAGATCCTTGGTGAAATCCCTAGAGGACATATCCACCACATCAACAGTCTTCTTCTTTTTATCCGTGCTAGCCCTAAACTTAGGTGGTGACCTCCCTCTTTTCTTCTTTGTGACCTTCTCAGAAAGAGAAGAGTCATCGCCTTCAGATGCAGCATCAGAGGTTGCTAACCCCTTAGCCTTTTTAGCCTTAAGAGCCATAGTCGTAGCTCTAGCAAGTCTCAGTCTAGTCTTAGGGCGAGAAGAGGGAGGCAGTTTAATTTCTCCCTCTTTCACCAATTCAGATTCATCACCAAACAATTTCTTTTCCAGATTTCTTTTATCAGATTCAGCCTTTTTAGACACCTCAGGGAGAATACAGGGATCAGAATGAGTACCTTCTTCAGAGATTTCCAATGGCTCCTTTGGAGAGGTCCCCTTCTCAAAGGTTTTGTCGGCGACATTAGAGATAGTCACCTTGTTAGTGACAATAGGAGCGTCACCGGCCTCCGTAGGCTGATCTCTTGGAGATAGCCGTTGAACCTCTTCTTCTTCGTTTTACCCTTGCATGTTTTCAGGAGCAGCCTCATACCCTTTTTCTTCTTCCTTCTCTTCGAAAGAACCAACTACAGTTGCAGTCACGTCCAACTCCATAGACTCCAAGTTCGGAGTTTTCAATCTCTCTCTCCTTGGGTTTGGGTATGCCGGTTTCACCGGTTTCTGGAACAACCGTTGGTTGCGCCATTTGGCGCAGAGTTCCAGATTTCGGTGAGAGGGTTAGGGTTTGGTTCTCTTTTAAAGGTGATTGAGGAATTTGGGGATTTTCGAATGGAATGGGAGATGAAGGGGTTGATTTCGGAGAAGATGATTTTGTGTGGAGGTTTCCATGGCGGTTTGAAGGGCGATAGAAGGGGATAGTTGTCATGCCATTATCGAGCGAAGGATATCATCACCAAAAAGTGCGATAATTTTTCTCCTTGCCGAATCTGGGCTTTCATTCGGACGTGGGGAGAAATAGGGCGGTCGGAGGTGTTGGAAGGAGAAGCCATGGAAGAGGACGAAGGTTTTGAGGGTTTCGGGTTCGAGAGAGAGAGAGAAATTGAGAGCGTACCTTTTTCCTTGACGGTTGAAGTATTTATGAAGTGGACTTCAATCTCAAAGGAAGTTGTCAAATCACCCAGATCTTTTCTTTCTTCCTTTTTGAAAAACTTACCAATTTCAAAAGATCATAAGATCATGTTAAGCCATGATCTCATCCACGTGCCTTTTCCACAGTCACTGACCCTGATTAAGTCAGCAACCCATATCTCAGAATTTACTCTTCTTATTTGTCCGCGACTTTTACACAATCCATGACTTTCTCTAAAAGAACTTACTTGGCGTTGGGGTTGCACAGGGAGTGCCAAAGCAAACCAAGCATGAAACATAATATATATGTGGATTTGTCGATCATGATGATAATTCTCCGATTAAAGAAAAATCAAAGAGGGCTCATAGAGACTCTCAAACATGATAGGTCAGGGACAAGCATTAGAATCAACCATCACTTGGGCTTGTAATGAGGGTTAGGATCATCATGTTGATTCTTTTGGGTTGAAGCAAAGAGCTCAAAAAGGTTGCACACATACTGAATGTAATAGAAGTCACCGACAAGTCAAATGCATGAGGTTTCCTAAACATGATGTCTGTCAAGTATGCAAAGATTTATACCATAAAGCATGACTTCAAAACATATGAAAAAGAAATCAATTTTAAACAATTATCGAGGGAATTCATGTAGGGAAATAGATTATTGAAGAGAGATCATACCTAGTTCCATGCAGAGTTGTTCGAAGGGTTCACGATTTAAGGCCTTTGTGAAAATGTCTGCTCTTTGATCACTTGTTCTACAGAATTTCATTGTGACCATGCCTTTTTCCACACAATCTCGAAGAAAGTCGTGCCTTATATCGATGTGCTTTGTATTTGAGTGTTGCACCGGATTCTTTGAAATGTTGATTGCACTTGTGTTATCACATAGTATGGGTACTGACCCACACTTCACTCCATAGTCACTGAGTTGTTGTTTGATCCATAAGAGTTGAGAACAACATGCTGCATCCGCAATATACTAGCCTCCACTGTTGATAGAGCAACAAAATTTTGTTTCCTAGACCCCCATGAGACAAGGCAAGGTCCAAGAAATTGAGCCATCCCGGATGTGCTCTTTCTATCAACACGATTCCCAGCAAAATCTGCATTCGTGTAGCCGACAAGTTCAAACTCGAATCCTCTTGGATACCATAAGCAAAGATTGTCAATCCCCTTAAGATATTGAATGATTCTCTTTACAGCTTTCAAGTGGGACTCTCTTGGATCAGCCTGAAATATAGCACATAGGCATACTCCAAACACAATACCAGGTCTACTCGTAATAAGATAGAGCAAAGATCCGATCATACCCATGTACATTGTAGCATTTACTTTTGGATCCTTGTCGTCTTTTCCAAGTAAGGTAGTCGGCGACATGGGAGTGTTGAAAGGTCTAAAACTCTCAAGATCGAACTTTTTGACACATTCTCTGAGATATTTCTGTTGATGAACTCGTTTCCCATCCTCACCTTGAACAACTTGAAGTCCTAAAAAGAACTTCAGCTCACCGACCATACTCATTTCAAACTCATTGGACATGAGGTCGACGAACTTCTTCACCAGCTTATCATCTGTTGAACCAAAGATGATGTCATCGACATAGACCAGAAAAACAAGTGTATGACCTCCTTCCTTCAATAAGAACAGATTCATGTCTACTTTTCCTCGAACATAACCATGTTGAATCAAGAACTGAGACAAACGATCATACCAAGCACGCGGTGCTTGCTTCAATTGATAAAGAGCTTTGTCCAGTTTGTAGACATGATCTGGGTGGGCGACATCTTCAAAACTCGGAGTTTGTTCAACATACACTTCTTCCTTTAGTATCCATTCAAGAATGCAATCTTGATATCCATTTGTTGTAGTTTTAACCCATGATGAGCAGAATAGGCAATGAGCAATCGTATAGCCTCAAGACGAGCCACTAGAGCAAACGTCTCATCATAGTCAATGCCCTCCTGCTGATTGTATCCCTTAACTACCAGCCTTGCTTTGTTTTTGACCATATTTCCTTCATCATCCAGCTTATTCCTGAACACCCAACGTGTTCCAATCAGAGTTGTTCTGTTTGGCCTCGGGACCAAGTGCCAAACTTTATTTCTTTCAAAATGATGGAGCTCTTCTTGCATGACACTGAACCCAGTCCGAATCTTTCAACGCTTGATCAACATTTTTAGGCTCCAACATAGAGATGAAAGCATTGAAAGCAAAGAAGTTGTTCTGAGAAGATCTGGTTTGCACACCCTTTGAGAAATCAATGAGGATATTAGTGACAGGATGAGCACTTTTCTGTTGATAATTCCTAACCTGTAGATTTATCAAGTCGTCGACTTGTGTTTGAGGTGTTCTCTCTGAATCTTCTTAGAGTCTTTTGGACTTGAGCTTCTCTCAGGAGTTTTCTCATCATCTGACTCACTATCACTTCATCTTTGATCTTGATTACTTCCCCTTGTTATGTCTGAGTCGGTGACACCAGCATTGTCACTGACTACTGATTCTTTTTCTGTTGCAGCAACTTGAAGTTGATCATCTTGAACTATATAGTATCCTTGATCACCATCATCATGATCCTCAATCATCGAGCCTCCCATCGTGTTCTCATCAAATACAACATGAACACTTTCTTCTATCTTCCTCATCCTCTTGTTGAACACTTTGTAGGATTTGCTATGAGGGGAGTAGCCTACGAAAGTGCCAACATCACTCCTTGGATCGAATTTTCCCAGACTGTCCTTGCCATTATTATGAACATAGCATTTGCACCCAAAAGTGCGAAAGTGGGCGACACTGGGCGTAACTCCTCTAAGCAGTTCATAAAGAGTTTTTCCAAGAAGTGGATGAATCATGGCTCGATTCATCACATAGCAAGATGAATTAATGGATTCACCCAAGAAATTTCTTGGAAGACCACTTGAGATAAGAAAGGTTCGCGACATGGTCTCCAAGGCTCAATTCTTCCTCTCAACCACGTCATTTTGTTGAGGGGTTCTTGGCGCTGAGAAGTTGTGACTTATGCCATTTTTCTTGCAGAAAACCAGAAACTCAGAGTTGTCGAATTCCGTTCCATGATCTGACCTGTAAGACACAAGAGCAACTCCAAGCTTTTTCTCAACAGCCTTCACCCATGCTTCAAATTCTTCAAAGACTTGATCTTTAGAAGACAGAAAAATTCTCCAAATATACCTCTATAAGCCATCAACAATGACAAAGATATAGCTATTTCCTCCACGACTTTGAACTCGCATGGGACCGCATAAATCAATATGAATAAGCTCTAAGGGTCTAGTGGTACTTACCTTCTTGGATTTGAAGGAAGACTTAACTTGCTTACCTCTTACACATGTCTCACAAACTTCATACTTGATTGGATCAATTTTGGGCAGTCCTCTGACTAGCTTTTTCTTACGCAGTTTGTCGATGAGTTGAAAGCTCGCATGGCCAAACCTATTATTCCACAAGTTGGTGACATCTGTAACTGTTTTGAGACACGGTTTTTCCTCGGGTTCGAAACAGGGGTCCACCTTATAAAGATTGTTTTCACACACCCCTTTTAGAAGAATGTATCATAAGTCAGTTTCTTGCACCTGACAACCTTGCTTATCAAAAACAACTTGAATTTTTCCATTAGCACACATTTGAGAAACACTTACCAATTTGAAACTGAGATTATCAACCAAGTTCACATTATCTATAGTCAGTTTCTCAGAAAATCTTACCATACCTATACCAGAAATACCACCTTTACTATTATTGTCGAAGGTAATCTTACCTCCCTTGTATTCTTGAAGTTATACGAAATTCCTGGGGTTCCCCGACATATGAGTTGAAGACGAACTATCAATAAACCAGGGCTCCTTGTCACCCACTTCAAGCTGCATTGAAATAATTAGTTCTTACGAAACTAGAGTTGTTTAACTCCTTTGGGTTTGGCAACATAGTAATTTCTAGGACAACATTTGTTACAACTGGCACAAACAGATCTTGGAGGAAAGTCAGCGACAATAGGTTTTTCAAAACTGTCACCCAGAGTCTGCGACCTGGCATTTTTTTCATCTCTGTCCTTTTTGTGAAAATCATGTTGGTAATGACCAGCCTTGCCGCAATACCAACATGTCCTATCAGACTTTAGGCCGACATACTTGTTGTAGCCCGTATAGATGGGTTTGTTGTTGATGCGTGATTAAAAATCAATTTATGAGAGAGCCTAGTTCTGGGCTTGTTTTTGTATTATAATGCAAAATAATACATTATGGAACAAAATCTAAACAAACCATAACAAATTGTATATTTGAGAATAAAAAAATTATATACTATTAAGAATATAAAATCTCCCCACATTTAAAAATTAGGAATAAATAAACCTACTATATTCGCTCTTGAGCTACTCCTCCTATTAAAAAATGCTTTCAGGATGGAACCCCATTGTAGCGCTTGTGTATTGAGCTTTGTATGCGCAACCCCAATTTATGGCATGTAGACTATCATCTCTTATTAGAAAAGGGTTGGGTATGGGCCCGTTTTCTAAATGTTGGGATTTGGATAGCGACCCACCCATTATTTGGGTTGAGTTGGCAGAAAATAGACTGAGATGCCACCACCCATTATTAGGCTAATGATATAAGGAGATTAGGATGCTATATCCCTTTGTCCAAGCGTCAACTAGGTCAATAAAGTTCTACTTTCGTGGGCGTGTTGAAAATATAAAATGTTCCCACACTTAAAAATTGGGATTAAACAAGAATACTATATAATCTCTTGAGTTACTCCTCCCATTGTCAATAGGATTAGGGTGGAACTCAATTATGACACTTAACTTGCATGTACACCCCTCCCCCCACCCCCCGTTTATGACCCATGGGCTTCCACATACATGGTAAACTTCTTATAAATATGGCCAAATTTATTCATACGCAATCATCCAATTTAAATTTTAAACCATCTCAGTATAAAAAATTGAAGTACATACTGCTACAAATAAATCAAGCAATTCAGAAATCGATTCATATAATAGTCTTATTATTTAATGACCGATAGTCCAAGTACAACGATCGTATTGAATTAACTAGATGATCGAAGTTAAGTTACATTGAATGAATTCTTATTCCAAGGGTAGCATTGAGCATGATCAAGTCCCTTACAAGGGTCTGCCTCCTTTACATACCAATTACAATAGCGAGTTTCGCCACAATACTTGTAATCTCTCGTTTGAACATAAACATCAAACCAGTGCAGGACATTATGGAAGACGAACCCACAATAGTAGTCTGCCGCTATGCCTGGAAAGATTCTAAACCCGTACGTTTGGCCAGCAGAATTTGATGGACCCCATAGTCGAGTCTCTCGTCCTTACAGTGTACTTGTAGAATCTATCGAGATTCCAAACCATTGTAGATAATCACATCATTGACCCCATTGTCGGTTCTTCTATCTACTTGAACTTGCAGCAACTCGACAACAACTCCCATTATCAGGAGGATAAACATCATTTTTTGGGATGAAGACATTTGTGAGAAGTGGTTGCCTTGGAGACTTGATGTGCTTTTTTATGATTTGAAATTTGGAATGAGGTAAAAAGGTGTACATTTAAGGTTATTATATATGAAGTTGTGGTACATTGGAGATGATTATTATGCGTTGATTGTATCCTCTATAGGAAATTTGACCTATGAAAGAAAAATAATGCAAACCTTGAAGAAGTATTTTTATCCCTTAGAATATAATTCCTTTTCACATTACATCCTTCTAATAAGGGAAATTCCGAATGGCGCCCCTGATTTTGTTGCTTTTTTAGATGGTGTCCTATGAAAAACGTTATTTCAGATGGTACCCCTAAGCTTTTTAAAAAGTGTGGCCCGTACCCCTAATGCTCATTTCGCTACTTTCTACTAACTTTCTTTGTTACTCCGTCCGTTAGTGTTTTCATTTTTTTTAAATAAATAATTTCGGAAACGAAGAAGGTGGGAGATAGGGAAGATGACGACGACGGAGACGAAGAAGGTGGAGTCGGAAAGCCCAGCCGCCCATTCGCCCACTTGCAACCCAAGAACAAACCGGGTTTGACCTAAACAACACCACCATCATTACTAGTCCAACTGCACACTTTTTACCAAATAAAAAATAAAAAAAACAAATCCCAAGAGTCGGAATCGAAGAATTTTCCAACTCGTCGTCGTGGGCTTTTTGAATATGGAAGAGTGCCGAGGAGGATCTTAATGTTGAAGTTAAATGCATTTTAGGGACATGTGGAGATATTGAATTAAGGAGGTGAAGATAATATCATCTGATGAGATTCAAAGAGGGAGGGCGACGATATTGAATGAGATTGAACTGCAATTTGGATATTGCCTGCTCGACGCAATAATCGAGTGGATTTTCAAGCCAACAATATTTTTAAGAAACTAAACCCTAATTATTTATTTAGGTACTCCATCTATTTATTAAAAGACGCATATATATATATATTCTATATATATACTAAAGAAGTCACTTTTTGACACATGTCGGCCTCACATTCATTACGCCTATGTTTCGCCTCCATATTCAATTCGCCTATGTGGCGCCACATCATCAACACTCTAAAAAAATTCAATACTAAATTTTAAAAAAATATATGTATAAATATTTTTTATAAAGGTTTGTTACACACTAATATATTTTTTCGCATGCCCGCTAGGTTAAAAACAGGTTATCTGGAATCAACCTGTCATAATTTCGAAGTTCACCCTGTCCGGTGCTCATCCTTCTTCTCAAACCAAGAGTTTGTGATTACATCCCTAAACACCGTTGAGAACACCAAAGGTTTTTTCTTAAGATTTTAAATGTGATTATAATGCAAAATAATACATTATGGAACGAAATTGAAACAAACCATAACAAATTGTATATTTAAGAATAAATGCTTTCAGGATGGAACCCCATTCCGGCACTTGTGTATTGAGCTCTGTGTGCGCAACCCCAATTTATGGCATGTAGACTATCATCTCTTATTAGAGTAGGGCTGGGTATGGGCATGTTTTCTAAATGTTGGGATTTGGATAGTAACCCACCCATAATTTGGGTTGAATTTGATGAGGTATTTTTCAGTCGTTTTACCTATCAAAGAATCCTAACTTAACCAATCTGAGTAGAATGGTAAGCAAGGGTCGATCCCACAGAGACTTGTGTATTTGCGTTATTACTTGTATGCCAAGTAACCAAAGGGGGGTTTATTAATGAAATTCTAATCTACTATGCAAAGTTGGAAACTATCTAAGAATGCAAATATGATTGAGTTTGACAAATATGAGAAAAATATGTTCAACTAGTTATCCATCATAGATATGCTTATTGATCATTGATTCTTTCGATTCTCAATTCTCTTGAATAATCTATTGTGGATTATACTCCTACTAAGGATTATGACCCAAACTTCATAAATAGTTGAAAGAACTAACAGTCTAAACAACCCTAATCATTTAACAACCTAAAACAACGTCTAGATTCAATTAAACAACAGCTTTACGAATCAAGTTATCAATAGAAACAAACACTTAGAGCAAACAGACATCTAAGTTATTTGTGGATTTATTCCCCTCTACAATTGAATAGCCCAAACGGGTCTAAACAATTATAGTTGCTACTTTATCTAATCAACCCCGAACGGGCATCAATCAGATTAGTTATAAATTAACCTAGAAATTCTATTAGGTAGCTAATCTAACAAAACCCTAGATAAATTCTGATTCAGTTAAGAACAGGGAATAAAACCTATTCAAGTTGATGAGAATCAATCAAACCTCACAATATTATGCAATCTATGATTTCAATAACTAGTCAAACACAATAGAAAATTAGCAATTCATAATTGAAATTAAGAAAACTTACAAAGGTTCAAGTTTGCCTCTAGAGAGAAAACCCTAGCCTCCAAAAGTATGATCAAAGTTATCAAAAATAAAACTAACATAAAGTATTTATATGTCCCTAAAAATATCCTCAAACAAGTCTATCTTAACACCCAAACTCGGCCAAAATACAATAAAGCCCGAATGCCAAGCCCAAAACCAAGAGCTCGGCCCAAAAGTCATGTCCGTGTAAAAGCCCGAATGCGCGGCTTCGTCACCGAAAAGCGCGACCACGCTTTCCCTTTGCTTCCCCGCGCTTTTACTCGCCAGTTGGGATTGCGCGGGCACAATGCTCGGCTTCACCCCGAGCTTCTGACTTGGCTTCTTTGGCTTGTCTTCCTTGTCTTGGCTCTTCTCCTAGCATGTCCTAGCTTCCTTAGCTCCTTTGCCTCGTCCATCACCACCATGATCCATCTGTACTCGCCCCGTTGTTGCTCCTGAACCTAAAAACCTGTAAAACCGAGCAAACCAGCGCATAATACCCGACAACACAAAAACCTAAAAACTACATAAAAACTAACCTAAAACTAACTAAAACATATATAAAACATGCATCTTAACTACTCCTATATGCAAGCTATCAAATTCCTCCATGCTTAACCCTTGCTTGTCCTCAAGCAAGACATAAATCCAAATCACTCCATAGAAATGCAATCATACATCCATCTCAAGTCAAACAAGCATTTCACATATAATTAAAAACCCAACCAAGATTTCCTAACATGCATTACGATAAGCAAAAAGTAAAGACCATTCATTCATTCTAGACCTCACCATGGACAATGTGTTTTGCTCTCACTCTCAAGTGTTTAAGGACGTGTTTCACTCAAAATCAACCATGAAAACTAGACTACCATATGCTTGCATCAGAGTTCTAAATCTCCACCGCTGGGATCAAATACATAACAAAAATCATGAGGTCTTTTTAAGGCTTGTAATGGGGCCAAGGTAAAGAGAGATTTGGAAAGGATAACATTTGGCCTGTGGTGCTAAATCCGGGATAAAGAACTAATCCTAAACCCAACTCAACACATTCTTTCTCATAACACTTCCAACTTCACTCTACCAACTCCTTACATTAACACTTAAGCACTTTGCTTCTCTTTTATTTTTTTCTTCTTGCCTCTTCAACTCTTTTCTCGATTTATTAATGAAGACTACTAACAATTAAGCTCAATTTTCTTTCTTTTGCTTTTCTTTTGAAATCAAACTTTTTCATCTTCATTTTTTTTTCACTTTGCTCACACAAGAGTTTTAATTTCCTCTTTTTCCACCTCTTTCTCAAACTCCCCCATACTTACATCAAACTCACACAAAACATAGTCAACCTAAAGTCCTAAATCCCGGATCCTGGGTTAAGCTTATTAGGGTAGGAATCATTTTGTGGAGCTAATAAAAATAGGCTTAAGGCTCAAAGAAATAGGGGTGTCAAAAACATGGATCTTGTCAAGGTAGGAAGGGAAAATAATAGGCTTATAGAAACATTGCCTCAATCATTTTAATGTCATGCATTCAATCATATTTAGCAGCCTTGATAAAGAGTATTAACGCAAGTTCTAGAGCTAGATAATCATGGTGATACACTCAAGAATATAGAGAACAAAATAATCATGAAAGGCCAAAAATATCTCACAAGGCTAATGATTGTCTAGAACTTCAGAATGAATCAAATACTCAAGCTAAATACATGCTCCATCCTATAATCAAGGTAATCAATCAATGATCATGCTCATATCATATCAACTTCAGCATATCATGCAAATCATGGGTTAGAATTTATACTTAGCATTGAAAAACAAGAGGAATTAAACAATGGGGAAATAGAACCTAAATGCAATATTTTTGTATTTTTTTAAATTTTTCTAATTTTTTTTAATCATTTTTCAGGATTTTAATCAATGCATGCAAAAATTGAAATATGACCTAATCTAATGCAACTACATGCAATGCACAAGTAATCCCCTTCCCCCATGCTTAAAACATACTTTGTCCTCAAAGTATAGTAAAAAGAAAAGAGAAGAGAAAAACTCACAAAACTCTAGTGATTCGGGTAATACAACGGAAAATCCGACGGTGGTGGTGGCTCTTCGGGTTATCAATCTTCAGACCTGGGATATCTAACACACAAACAAAACTACCTAAAAAGCAAAAGATTAAACCGAAAAGGAAATCTACTCTAAACATTGGGTTGCCTCCCAACAAGCGCTTATTTAACGTCATTAGCTTGACTCTTAGCATGATTAGACAAGATTAGACATTGTCAATGCCCTTAATAACTTGTCAAAGCCTTGTGCACACAACTCAGAAAAACATAAGTAACACAATGATAATTAAAGATGCATAATATAGCTTTCAAAGACCGTTTTAATTTATCAAACCCGTTTGCCCAATTTTCATGAAATGGAATTTGTTCAAATAAATTCAACAGAAGTGGTGGCTTTAGAAAATACTTACAGTATGAATCAAAGCACTTGTCAGCAAATCCATTTTTATCCAAGATGAACTCCATATATTCTCCATCTTCCACCTCGTGTTGTAGACTTGGCTCCTCATCTTGGAACTCCATAAGCTCTGGATGTGAGAAGGTGGGGAAACTGAAGCAAGGAGTGTCAAGGCCTAACATAGGGGGCACCATGACAGCGGGAGACTTAATAGATGCATCATGTTGATTTTCTCCCTCATGGTTGTCTACTTCATCAACAAAGAAGTCATCATGATCGGCAAAGTAATCTTCTTCCAAAACCACAAAACCCTCTAACAATTTACTTCACATGAGTGAAGATGATTCAGGCTCCCTAGGCTCTGTAAGAATCTCTATGCCTGCACAAACTTCTCTTGGCTCTGTGATAATCTGCTCATCTTGCCTTACAGGTGCAAATTCATATTGAGCATCAAATTCATCATCATAACCCTCATCAAGTGTATTAGATTGCTCCTCAACTTGAATCTGGGTGTCTGACTCTTGATCGTTTGACTCCAATGTGATTCCACCACTCCTTTCACACAACTCAAAAGGACATGAGATTGTAGAATGGAAATATGAAGAACAAGACTCACAGTGCTCATTGATTATAGCATCTGCCCCTTTGGAGAGATCCTTGATTATATCCTCAAGAGACGTATCAATCGGCTGGGGTGGTTGGGAAGATGATTCGACCAAAAAGCTCTGATGGCTCATGAAACATAAGAAATCCCAACATTCCTCAGGTCCCATAAACAAAAGCCTCTCATTGCTCATGTAGTTAGCTAATCCCCTTGTCTCAAGATTCATACCATAGATAACTCCCATGTTCACCTCTCCATCACTGTATCGTATTCCCCAAGTACCAAGTTCAAACACATGGTCTTGAAATCTTGAAAAATAGTCATGGAAGTGTTCATCCTGCAGCTGTCTACAATCGAACAAAGCCATAGATTAGTAGCACGGGTGTTATGAACCGTAAGATAGGTTCACAACACCAAGAATAGCACAAAAGTAAAAACACAAATAGCGACGAGTCCCCAGCAACGGCGCCAAATTTGATGAGGTATTTTTCAGTCGTTTTACCTATCAAAGAATCCTAACTTAACCAATCTGAGTAGAATGGTAAGCAAGGGTCGATCCCACAGAGACTTGTGTATTTGCGTTATTACTTGTATGCCAAGTAACCAAAGGGGGGTTTATTAATGAAATTCTAATCTACTATGCCAAGTTGGAAACTATCTAAGAATGCAAATATGATTGAGTTTGACAAATATGAGAAAAATATGTTCAACTAGTTAAATCCATCATAGATATGCTTATTGATCATTGATTCTTTCGATTCTCAATTCCCTTGAATAATCTATTGTGGATTATACTCCTACTAAGGATTATGACCCAAACTTCATAAATAGTTGAAAGAACTAACAGTCTAAACAACCCTAATCATTTAACAACCTAAAACAACGTCTAGATTCAATTAAACAACAGCTTTACGAATCAAGTTATCAATAGAAACAAACACTTAGAGCAAACAGACATCTAAGTTATTTGTGGATTTATTCCCCTCTACAATTGAATAGCCCAAACGGGTCTAAACAATTATAGTTGCTACTTTATCTAATCAACCCCGAACGGGCATCAATCAGATTAGTTATAAATTAACCTAGAAATTCTATTAGGTAGCTAATCTAACAAAACCCTAGATAAATTCTGATTCAGTTAAGCACAGGGAATAAAACCTATTCAAGTTAATGAGAATCAATCAAACCTCACAATATTATGCAATCTATGATTTCAATAACTAGTCAAACACAATAGAAAATTAGCAATTCATAATTGAAATTAAGAAAACTTACAAAGGTTCAAGTTTGCCTCTAGAGAGAAAACCCTAGCCTCCAAAAGTATGATCAAAGTTATCAAAAATAAAACTAACATAAAGTATTTATATGTCTCTAAAAATATCCTCAAACAAGTCTATCTTAACACCCAAACTCGGCCAAAATACAATAAAGCCCGAATGCCAAGCCCAAAACCAAGAGCTCGGCCCAAAAGTCATGTCCGTGTAAAAGCCCGAATGCGCGGCTTCGTCACCGAAAAGCGCGGCCGCGCTTTCCCTTTGCTTCCCCGCGCTTTTACTCGCCAGTTGGGATTGCGCGGGCACAATGCTCGGCTTCACCCCGAGCTTCTGACTTGGCTTCTTTGGCTTGTCTTCCTTGTCTTGTCTCTTCTCCTAGCATGTCCTAGCTTCCTTAGCTCCTTTGCCTCGTCCATCACCACCATGATCCATCTGTACTCGCCCCGCTGTTGCTCCTGAACCTAAAAACCTGTAAAACCGAGCAAACCAGCGCATAATACCCGACAACACAAAAACCTAAAAACTACATAAAAACTAACCTAAAACTAACTAAAACATATATAAAACATGCATCTTAACTACTCCTATATGCAAGCTATCAAGTTGGCAGAAAATGGACTGAGATGCCACCACCCATTATTAGCTTAACTATATAAGGAGATTAGGATGCTATATCCGTTTGTCCAAGCGTCAACTAGGTCAATAAAGTTCTACTTTCGTGGGCGTATTGAAAATATAAAATGTTCCCACAATTTAAAAATTGGGATTAAACGAGACTACTATATAATCTCTTGAGTTATTCCTCTCATTGTCAATAGGATTAGGGTGGAACCCAATTATGTGTACTTAACTTGCATGTACACCCCTCCCCCCCCCCCCCCCCCCACGCCCCGTTTATGACCCATGGGCTTTCACATACATGGTAAACTTCTCATAATTATGGCCAAATTTATTCATACTCAATCATCCAATTTAAATTTTAAACCATCTCAGTATAAAAAATAGAAGTACATGAAGCTACAAATAAATCAAGCAATTTAGAAATCGATTCATATAATAGTCTCACCTTTTGATCAGGATACCATTATTGCTTCCCTTTGTCTTGTTTAGCTGCCACATGAGTAGAACAACTTGCATTCCACTACCCATAAGGGCTTTACCTTTAGACAGAAAGGGAGCATGTTTGGTACCCTGAGTGTTGGGTGCACGAGCATAACCAATCCTAGACCTTTCAACCTCCTTCACCAATTTCTTTTTATAGTCATTTCTGACTTCTGGAGCCTTTTCAGCAACAAACTCATCTAGCCATTTCTTTCTCTTAGTCTCATCAACAACTTTCAGATCTTCTAGTTCTTTGGATAGCTTAGCATGACTGAGCCTAAGCATAATTCTTTCTCCTTCTAAGTTAGTGACTTGTTTCTCCAAGTCCTCAACTTGTATTTGCAAGTCGAAGACCTGGGATTTTGAGTCAGAACATGACTCACAAGCCACTGACTTAGGTGAAGAAATCTTTTCTAGTTCAATATGTTTAGAGGACTAGAGTTTGTTATCATCGAAAAGATTGGAAATGGTTTTCATTTTCTTCCACTTTTTCTCTTAACTCAGTAACTTGAGTTCCAATTTTTTCGATGATAGCAACCAACTGTTCTCTAGACTTTTTAGCAAGAAGAAAGGAGAGTTCAGAATCATTTACCTCTTGGGATGACTTGTCTTCAATCGCCATACAATAGTTTCCTCTTGTCGGCAACACTTCGTCATCATCGTTTGACATATCCCAAGTTGCCATCATTCCTTTGCCAGCTTCTCCATTTTTTTGGACATTGCTTGGCAAAGTGTCCTCTAGCCTGACATTGATAGCAAATCACTTCCTCTGTGTCCTTTCCTTCCTTGCTTGACTCTGAAGTCTTGACAGGAGCTTTGATTCGGTTCCATAACCTCTTCATAGCCTTTGAGATGAGAGCAACATCCTCATCTACTCCTTCAGTGTCATCGTCTCCCTGAGCTAAGTCAAATGCCCTTTCGACTTTCAAAGAAATGTTCTTGACTTTCTCCGAGTCATGACGTTCTTCTCTTCTTTGTTGAATACCTCCATACATGATGAGTTGACCAACAAGATCCTCCAAGGTCAGCTCCTTGGTTTCCTTTTGTGTAAGCAAAGACGTCGCGACGGTGTCCTAGCTTTTGTTCAATCCAAAGATCAACTTGTTGGTTTGCTTCCATTGAGGAAGCTTTTCTCCCAGACACTCCAATTGATTAATGCTTGTTTGGAACCTTGAATGATAGTCCCGGAGAGACTCACTCTTTCCTTGAAAAATATTCTCATATTGCCTTTCGAGACTTATGATCCTATCTTTCTTGACATCCTCATTCGCTTGACGAAGTCTTTTGAGAGCATCCCAAATGTCCTTAGCAGTCTTGTATCCGGTAACCTTTTTAAGGTCATCGTCTGTGAGAGCATGATGAAGGACCTTTTTTGCTTTGGAATTCTTTTCAAGCTTCTTGAAATCGACATCATCGTACTCAGTTGTGGTTTTCGGACCAATTTCTATCACTTTCCACAACTGACCATCTAGAGAGCAGATGTGGGTCTTCATCTGTTCAACCCACCAGTCATACTCTCCAATCTTGAGGATTGGAGGCTTCTAGAAAGAGTCACTCACAACAGTGTTGGTTGAAGACATTTTCTTGCAAGAAAAGTACTAAAAACACAATCTAGAGCCTTAGCTCTGATACCAATTGTACGATCGTTAGTACTTAAATGAGTGGGCGACTCCTGCGAAGTCGTTGACTTTGAGTAATATAGCAGCAGAATAAACAAACAGGAAAGATGTTACCAAACTGTAAATGACAAGCGATGTATAGTGGAAACTCTTCATAAAACAACTAGTTTAATTAGAGAAAAACCACTCCCTTCCAAGCTTCTCACTTGGTCGGATTTCAAGAGTCCTTAGACTCGCTCTATTGATTTCTTGAGTGTTAAAAAGCTCTCTCGTGTACAAGAATGAATCCCACACCCTTGAACAATGCTCTACCTTTGCACTCACACTCTCAATCTCACGCTATGCCTAAGAACGCTCGACCACACCACTTGCACGAATCTCTCGCATAAGTTCACTCTTCCTTTTTCACAAGAATGCAAATTATGCTCAAAAGTGACACACACTCAAAATCTTTCCTAATATAACATGCACGTACATACTAAATATTCTAGGAGAATCAAATCATCTTCTTCTGATTTTAGTATTCTTTTGTGATGATCTTCTCCATAAATAAACGCCCCGACTATCTGTAAATACGCGTACACGATTTGTGCGTTCCTTCCTTAAATAGATTTCCTGTCGGCTGGTCATGTCAGTGACTTTGTCGAGTCGCCGACTCGACTTGCAACTTCGAAGTCATTGGCTTCTTGGAACCATAAAAACTCTAAATCTTCTAACAATCGGACACCTCTAGCTTTGCCCTGCCCTCGTTCATACGAGCATTAAAGGCCCATGAGACAATAATGTTGGTCTCGTACTTTCCCAGTTACTATCCTTCAGAGAAGATTCGGGCATTTTGATCCTAGATCGGCCCCTAACGACCAGAACCCGAGTAAGGTCGCATCAATCTTATAAGCACATTTGGGTCTTTGGGTGCTTGTGTTTTGCATCTAAGTTTCGCGCAATAAGGATAAGTTCATCCCTCATAGTCTGAAATGTATGTTCTTAGGAGATACGTTTGGCTAGCGAGGTTGGCGAGTGTTTGATCTCAAGGGACATTGGATTTTTATATCTCGTGATGTTGTCTTCTTTGAGACCATTTTCCCATATCGCCAGTCGCCTACTCTTGATTCGCAACCAATAACGAATTTTACTCAGCCTGTCGCCTACGGGTCTGATTTTGAGCTCTTGGGTGTGCCGCCGCCACTCACCGTTGATGAGCCACACTCGGTCTCTCCTAGCCCTACTTCTCTTGTTGACTCCTCCATGTCTAATCCTTCCGATAACAAGGGGAGCTTGCCGACAGAGCCCGTTCGTAGTAGTCAGTGCCACCGACAATACTCCATCCTTCTTTGTGACTTTGTTTATAATAAAGTTTGCAAGACCGACCCCCTTCTCACTCTACATCAACGTCAGAAACGACACTTGGAATGATTCTCCTTTACCTACTCATAAAAAGGCAATTGGATGTAAGTGGGTATTTCGAATTAAATATCATTCTAATGGGATTATTGAACATTTTAAGGATCGTCTAGTTGTCCTTGGTAACAAACAAATTGAGGGGATTGACTTCACGAAGGCTTTCACTCATGTTGCAAAAATGGATGTTGTTCGAGTTTTCTTATCTGTAGGTGCTATTTTTGGTTGGGAACTTCATTAAATGGTTGTTCATAATGTCTTTCTCCATGGTGATCTTGATGAGGAGTTTTATATGTCTCCTCCACCGGGTTATTCAGGTGTGTCGTCCGGACAGGTTTGCAAACTTAAGAAGTCCTTGTATGGTTTGCGATAGCTCCAAGGAGTTGGTTCTCTAAGCTTGCCATTGCCCTACGTGTCTTTCGATTTTAGCAGAGTCATGTTGATTACTCCTTGTTCTTGTTGTCTTGAAATAGAATTACCGTTCATACCTTGGTTTATGTTGATAACCTGATTATCGCGGGTAATGATTCTAGTTCCATCTATACTTTCAAGCAGTATTTGAGCACTTATTTTCATGTAAAGGACTTGGGTACTCTCAAGTACTTTCTTGGTATTTTTTCTGTCCCAATGCAAATATGCTCTGGTATTGTTTCACAAGTCAATTTTAATTGTAAGTTACATTTAAAAACTCACAATTTGAAGAAAATAAGCTGAAAAAAAAATATATTATCACCTCCATTAAACTTTACTTCAATCTTCGCGTTCGTCATACAACACCACACTAACAAGTTTCATCTAAACAGCACGCATTACATGATAGATATTGATCATCAACTAATGACATCACAAATAAGCCTTTTGCATATAAATTAGCTTGGAGGCCTGAAGAATTTGAGCTTAAGCCCATTGGTAACAATGCTCCAAATCCCTCCAATTGAGAAGGCCAAACTAAAAGCAACGCCCAGCCACCCCAAACTCCAGTGGAAGTACCAATTAAAGCTGCCCCTTGTGGGCTGTTTGAGCAACACCCACATGAAACAAGGGTAAGCAAACGTCACTGGCAACGTCAGCCCTCCAAGTAGACCCGCTAAGCTGGAGAGGAAAGGGAAAGCCACGCCTATGAGAAGAGAGATGAATCCACACACCACTCTGAACCCGGCTCGGACCCAGATTGAGCAAGGCCGATTCGTCCTGCTCGTGTAGCTCGCTTCAAAGCTGTCGAAAACGGGCATTGAGTATATTTGGAAGCTGCTCAGGCAGCTGAATACAACTAGGAGGAATGCCAGTGCGAGAAGTCCTCTTGGAATGTCCTTGCTGTGGAATCCGTATATTGCATTAAGCATCCCTCCTGATGGCATCTGTTGGAAAACAATTAAGCATGGATTAATTTTCATTCAAATGATATGCCAAGGATTTTGATTTTTTGATCCAGGGGCATTCAATTAACATTGGTATGAACCGAACCGTGAATAACCTTCCTTTGATCAATTAACATTGACTTACAAGGTTTCCATAGGCCCAGTAGCCTCCAATGGCGACAGGGAACAAGCACATTGCAATGAAGAAATAAGCAATCTTCGCTCCTCTCCACATTGGCACATGAGACGGGTGCTTGAAAGTCGACGGCATTGTGGCCTGAAATTGCAAAAGAACATGTAAAGCCTTCAGATAAGTTCCAAGTACAAATGTGTTATGATTTGTTGTATAATATATAGTAATCCTATAACAAACCTGGATCTCCAAGACTAAATTGTGACCTCGAAACGCAAATGCTATGATCCCAAGCGCGTTAAGAGCTGAAAAGAGAGCGGCAGTTGAAGTAGGCATTGTGATTGGATGGTAAGAGATTGGCGGCGGCCTTTGTTGGCTCACTGAGAGCACCCAAACCATGGTGGAGTAAATTATAGCCGTTACAGCTCCAATTAGTGAGAGCCCTGCTATTGAATTCAGATTTGGAAGCTGAGACAGAACAATGCACAATGAAGTGAACACTAGGTACCACTCCACTGTTGTGAGCGGGTTGGACGAACAAGTTGGCCCACACACTATTTGAAAGAAGAGTTTCATGGTCTCTCCACCCATGAGTATTAGAGCTGTAGCTGTCCCTGCAGATAGGTAAATTGTCGGGAAGAGCGCGAGCCATTTCCCCAATCTTTCTCCTGCCAACCATATAATGTAACCGATGAGCAGACGTTTATATACCTGCAAGATAATCTTGCAATGCTTGTTGGTATGAATTAGGGAGAATTATGTAGAGACGAAAAATGAATCTTGGAGCATTTGCGGATATCTCTTTACTGGTTTTTGTGGATGAGTAAATACAGCCCTAAATTAAAAGCATGCTATATATATAGCCCCAAAGCCTGATACAGAAAAAATTCCTAATAAATGTAGGATTAACCTAAGAATACTCACCAAATGCAGCCTCGGCTAGCTCCACATATCTGTTGTATCGTTTTCCGGGGACTGCTTCATGAAGCTGAACTAGTATCCACAGGGTGTAGAGTTGCCAAATGTAGGCAATGGTCAAAGAAAGTATCCCCCAGCTCCTACAAATTTATTTGATCACAAATTATTACACTAGTCATGTTTTGCCTTCAAGAACAAACTATCAAAAAATCTTGACTGATTCAAAAAGAATTCAATAGTAGTACTATACAGAATATAAGGTACGAATTGTAAGTATGGTGGTTTAGGTTTGGCAATCAATGCACATTTAATGTCAAAAGCTTTCATCTTTAAATTGATGAATTATTTAGAAGCAAAGTGATACAAATTGGCTTTAATTGAAAGTGGCATTAAAGTAGGCCATCTGAACACTACAAGTGAATGTCTTCCCACTCCCCATCTTTTATAAAGAATCAGAATTATGATGAGGTTCCTTGAATGGGCAGCATGAGCTTAACAAATTGTCAAAGATTCTGAGGAAATAAAGAAAAAGCTGAAAGGGACTGAACTGAGATACATACTTAGCTAGTAACAACACTAGTCTTTCACATATATACTTTTTTCTTATCAGGTATTTAATGAAATCTACAATTGTCAATACTGAAAGGAAAAAGTTGTGCATTGTGTAGTCTCCATCTTACCTACTTAAGCCACATACATACTACGTTTTATGACTATTTGTGTAGATAACATATGACATTTTGGCTCATACTCTGCAAAATATGGACAGGCAATGGATAATCCCATGGCAGTGTCAAGCAACTTATGGAAGCAATTTGACAAGAATTCTCTCATAAAGAAATTTGCCTTATTAACTGGAAACTAAAGAAAATCCTGAATTCCAAGATTGAGAAATTTGCCTGGAGTTCTTAAGCATAAATAGAGCAACTACTTATTCACATATAGAAACAATTCAAGCAGAAAATTAAAACTAATGCAACAGAACTATAAGCATTAAAATGAAGAAAATACAATATACTTGGTCACATTTTAGCACTAAGTTTTGATCAATTGTATGTGTTGTTTTAGATTTGTAAAATTTATTTTTGAAAAATAAAAATAAATTAATTAACTCAAACTTATTTAATTAGTGGTAAGATTGATGGGAGGGAGTAGTAAAAAGTGGGTACCATCCAAGAAAAGCAAAGGCAACCGGGAGCATGAGAGCTTGGAAGCCGACGCCGGCGTTGAGGTTGTGAAAGGCGGCGTAGTGGGCGTTGCCGTTGCGGGACTCGGTGATGGGAAGCCAGGCGTCCTGGGGATTGAGCTTGGTGAGGTGGCCCACCTCCTCCAAGTACCCCTTCATGTTCACCAGCACCCTCTTCATCGGCGTTCCGATCGGGCTCAGAAACCGAGGCGATATGAACGACGTCGGCGTCCATCCCGCCGACGACTTCCCCTCCTTCGACGCCGCTCTCCCCGCCGGCGACCTCTGCCCCGACGGCGTCAGTATCTCCGGCGTCGACCCCCTCTGCGGCGTCGCCGGGATCGATATCAGCTCCGTCTCCGGTCTCTCCTCCATGTCTTGTTTTACCTTTTACGGCGGTGAAGATGGCCAAGGGGCTCAATTACAGCAGAGTTGTATACGATCTGAGTTAACACTTATAAATGGGCCGGGGAGCCTGGCTATTTATTACAGTAATCTGTGTTTTGAATTGAATTAATTGATGATTTTTGGAATTTGTAAAGATATTTTGGGGGGTTAACCATGTCGGGTGGGTGGTGGTCAGAAGAGCGCGACTGCTGATGAAGTGATGATGAAAGGATATCGAGCGTGCATTTTTCTGCTCTAAAAGCTTCTTTTTTACCACTTGAGTTAATTTATCAAATCTGTGTTGCTTTTTTCGCTCCCTATTTTTCATTTTCATATGATATTCAACTTCTTCCAAAGCCGGTAACTTTTTTTTATTCGCCAATATAAACTTTTAAAGGTATTGTTTCGATAGAATTTGATTGATGAAAAATTATCTTATGGTCGATTTTAAATTCTACAACTAAATTTTCTTAAAAGTCTAATTCTTTCTTATATTCATTTAAGGATCAAGAATTTATGAAATCTATTGATAGATTTTTTCTTAATCCATCATTTCATGTCATATTTGTTTTCTTAATGAGTGGTGAGATATATATATTTTGTGACAAGGCTTAGGATGCAATTGTTTCAACCCCTAATTTATTTTATACTCCGTACTAGAAACATACTAGTTTAAGGACCCGCACCCCGTACGGATTTATTAAATATAAATAAATGGTTAAATATTAGAAAAACTTGTACTATAGATTTATTTATTTTTCTTAGAAAAATATAAATTCAAAACTAATATTCATTAAGTTTTCTGATTTAATTGAAAATATTTATAACATTTCAAGAAAAAATTGGTTTTGAAGAGTCGTACATAGACTAACATAGTTGAAAAGAATTGCATATTTATTTTTACTCTAATATTTATCTTTATATAAAATATTTTAGCTCTTATCTAACAGTTTAGAACAAAAAATATTATAAATATTTTTTAGGTAAATTTATTTTATCAAAATAATATAATTTAAATTTAATCTTTTTTTCAAAATTAACTATAGTCTATAGATAACTAATTGTCAATATCTTATAATGTAAAATTTAATTGTTATTGTCAAAATTTAATTTAATTATTTAATTGTTAATCTTGTAAGACATAATGTATATTTCTATTTTATATCAAAATTCTTTTTTTAATAAAATATTTTCCATAAATAGATAAAAGGAAAATATAATGTAAATATTTATTTAATTCTAAGAGTAATTTAAATTCATATCATTTTTTTTGAAAAAAATCGATTGTTAAAAAAATATTTTACCAAAATTTTATTTAAGCAAAGTTTTTATGAATTTTTTATCATAATTAGTTTTTAAAATAAAATTTACATAAATATATAATTTTCAATCTTTTAAAAGATAGTGTAAATTTCTATCTTTTTTCAATCAAAATTCAATTTTTAAAATTATCAAATCCAATTCTTATAGAATATTTCACATGAAAATAAATAATAATTTTTTATTTCGGGTTTAGAATTATTTTTTAATCAATAAAAGGATACACAATTAAATTTCAACCAATCAGATTGGTTTTTAAAAAAGGTGATTTGGTCCTATCTAAAAGCGACATGTGTCGTTTAATAATTTTTTAAGGAGATTGCTAGTAATATACAGTTACAAAGATAACTATGGAATTAAGATATCTTAGTTAAAAAACGATTCTATCCAAAAATAACATAAATATTCAAAAATTTGTATGATAGTATAAAAAAATATCCTAATGATCTTCCTATCTATCATATCCAAAAATAAAAGATTGTTTAATAATGGGATTTTTTATCCTATATTCTAAAAACATGGATAAGAATTTATCATGTCAAAAAATAAAAGATTATTTTTAAAAAAAAAGGGTGGTGTAGTCCAATCTAAAAGTGACATGTGTCATTTAATAAATTTTTTAACCTCCGCTTTAGGTTATAGTTATGATTAGTATGATAGTATCAGCACAATTTTCTATTGATTCTCACATTATTAGTCAATTATCTTACATTGTTGATACAGTGTAAGGTGGATGAGCAGGCACACGAAGACGCAGGAACAGAGGGTGATGGTAGCCGAGATGAGAATGCTAAGGTGAATGAGCGGGCACACGATACTAGACAAAATCAGAAATGAAGTGATCAGAAGTAGGCTGGGGGTGGCCAGTATAGGAGATAAACTGCGAGAGTCAAGATTGCGTTGGTTTGGACATGTTCAGCGGCGGGCCCCGATGAGCCAGTACGTAGATGTGAGAGTCTGGTCCTTGGAGACGTATGGAGAGGGAGGGGATGGCCGAATAAATGTTGGAGGGACTGCATAAGGCAGGATGTCAGCCAGTTGGAGATTTCGACAAATCTGGCAGTAAACAGGGACAGTTGAAGGGAGAAGATTCGAGTTGTTGATAGTTAGGCACCCGAATAGACTGGCCCACGGGGGCCTTGAGACCCGACACTAAGCTTTGGTTTTACGTCTTTAAGTTTTATTTGTGTTTTGTTTTGGTTTGGTTTACGTTTCGGCTTTGCGTTTGGTTGTCTCGTTTACTTCCTTGGTCAGTGGTCACGTCTGGTCTTTTGGTCGTTCCCCCTTCGCTTTAAGCCAGGGGTGCCCCCATCCTGACCCCCAAATTTTCCGTAAGGAAAGTCCACTTGGTCAATGTTTTTGTTGTTGTTGTTGTTGTTGATACAATTATTAATTACATTATTATCATCAAATATAACCATGATATAGCAAGAAAAATAGTGGTAAATAATGTTTTTCCTAATGTGTTTGAATAGCATGGTATATATAAAATGTCCTTATAGCTAAAATGTAGGATATAGGTTTGTCTTTATGAAATCAGTTAAAGCTATCATTACGAAAAAAATATATAGCAATTTCAATATGGTTAAACAAGTAAACAACGCAATGCAATTAAAGTTAAATCGCTCATTCTAAGCTAGCAAATCTAAAAGAGACAAGAAGTGTGGGACATGAGAGTTTGCGAACTTGTGATTGTCTTGGATTCTTGTGGTAAGGATGCGACCAGTGGATTTTGACTGAGAATTGTTACTGTGCATAGTTGCAGAGTGAGGGCACAAGAGCATGCAAGGAGCGTCTGGGCCCATCATTATGTGATGTCTGTGCTTATCTCAGTCTAATCATTTTGCCCGGACCTATACCTTTAATAACACCAGATATTCACATGAAATTTTTATTATGAAAACTAGAAACAAATGAGAATCATTGGATTTGAAAAATGAACGATTAAAATTAAAATAGTTAGAGACAAAATGATAATTTTGACAAAAAATAAAATAAAATAAAATAAAATTTAATTTAATTTTCTTAGTTTTACTTGTTTTGCCAAAAACACGAAATTTGATTTTTTACGTTACGTTCACATATTTTATGTATATGCTTACACTGTTATAAGACATGTTCACATATTATCACACTTTTCAGTTCAGATATTTTATAATATGTTCACATATATTATAAGTGTGTTCACATATTAGTACTGTTTGTTCATGTTTTGTGGTCATGTGTTCATGTTCGATTAAATCATAATACATGCGTTAAACAGCTTAAAAAATTTGACAAAAAAAAATTATTTTTTTTAATTTTTTTTTTATGTTTTCATTTTTTATGTTTTCATTTTTTAATTTTTTAATTTTTTAATTTTTTAATTTTTTTTATTTTTTTATTTTTCGCTTATTTTTGTCAAAAACATGACGCTTGACATTTTACATTCTGTTCACATATTTTATACACATGTTCACATTATTACAAGGGTTGTTCACATATAACCGCATTTTAACTTCAGAAAATTTAGTATACGTTCACATATAATATAGGTACGTTCACATATTAGTATTGCATGTTCACGTTTTATGGACTTATGTTCATACTTGATTTATATCATTCCACATACGTAAAAAGACTTAAAAAAATAAAGTAAGAAAATTATTTTTTTGTTAATTTTTTTGATCGGATGGTCCAGATTCGTTCTTAGTTTTCATGATAAGCCCCATTTTCATTTGATTCAATCTCAATAACACCAAGGATGTTAAAAATGAATCTTTATAATGATAAGTGGCGTCAAGAGATAAACAATCAAAAAAAATTAGGGACAAAAAAATGTCCACTCACAATCCAAACCCTAAATACTATTAACCCAAACCTAGTCCATATCATCAAACAAACTAACCCCGCAAGTAATAAGCCTCTCCAATTCTTGGAGGAAATTCGATCTAGGATATCCAAGAATGATTTGGAATGGCTTTCATGCTCCTGGTGGTGCATCTAGTACTTCAGGAACAAAAAAATATTCAATCCCGATGACGGCCAAACCCAATTTAGCCCAAACAGTATGTGTGCGTTCATTCGCAAACAAATGGAGGATTGTAAAAATGCAAACAATACAAACCCGAAATGCTCCACCATCGGGATCAAGAACCCCAATAGAAGGAAAAGGGTGAAAGCTAAATGGGTAAAGCCCGCACAAAATCAATTTAAAGTCAACTTTGATGGTGCAGTTAACAATGATGGTGTCTCTTCCGTTGGATTCATCCTTCGAGACCACCAGGGCGCACCAATTTGCTTGGACGATGGACTGCTTGGGTGTCATTTTGTTCTGATGACAGAAGTTGTTGCACTTCGATTGGGAATTCTTGAGGCCATCCGACGTGGCGTTTCCCACATTCAAATTGAAGGGGACAACCTGCAGCTTGTTAAAGCCGTGCAGGGTGACTGGAGCTGTCCATGGGAGATCGAGCTTGTTCGAACAGATATTCAGAGTCTGCTAGGCCACTTTCAAAGTTGGTGTATTTCTCACGTCTTCTGAGAAGCCAATTCTGTTGCGGACTACATCGTTGGATCCTTTCGACGTGTCTCCTCCTTCCCAATTGCCTCCGACCCGATCCTTAGGGACCTCATCCGCAAGGATGCTCTAAAGTAGTTTTCCTCTTTTTAGAGTGAAACTTCGTAATTCCTTTCCTTATCAAAAAAATCAAAAAAAATTAGGGGTTTTTTCAACCAAAAATAAAACTTGAAGGTTTTTGTTTTAAACAAACTTCGTAAGAAATCACCCGTAAAATGATTATTTATTTTGACACATTCATTAAATGTAATTTTGTTGCAGAAAACCATCCAACCGTCTACTCTGTTAGATTTTCCGTTAAATTGTGAGCTTATACCAAATTGCCCCTTCGTTTTTTTTAAATTACAACTTTTACCAGGTTTCCCTTAAATGTAACCGGCTAGCTAGATAGACAACACTCTCTTCTTAAATGGCTTGAAGCTCCATTTACAAACTCAGAAATCTTCCATAGGGTGCCATTAGTGGAGCTTGAACTTTCGACGAGTGTCTCTTAGCCATTGTCCATCATCAATCGTCATTCTTTCATCGTCCATCTGATTCGCCAGGTACATGATCTGGGTTTGAGTTTAAGGTACACATTTTGATCGACATTAGTGCAGAGATTAGGGTTTATAAGTTCGAATATGCCGGTTCATGTAAATATGACCTAATTGGTTTCCATTTCATCTATATTGTGATCGATTTTGCCTAGCCTAATCGACAATCTGTGGCTACATATATCAGGTTTTAATGTGTTGATTGTGGAAGTTATATATCTCATTCAAAAGCTATACTAGTACACATGATATTGTCTCAATTTCTTCAGGTGTCATGCCAAGTGGAAGCTATATATCTACTACTAATGGAGTGATTTATTGTTGTAACATGAGGGAGAAAGTTTACACTGATCACACCCCTAAAAACTATGGAAGAAGGTTTTTTTTTGCCCAATGTATATTCCAAGTGGCGCAAATGGTTGTGTTTTTTAGTGGATTGATTATTCGTTCGATAGTCAAGCAAGCAATGTCATTAAGAGATTGCTTCACCAACAAAGGCAAATGGAGGCAAACAACTTAAAACTGGTTGAGGCTTTGACAGCAAGGGAATCCGGGATTCATAGGCTCAAGGGTTTGGTCTAGAGTTGGTGTGATGTATGTCATAGGTAGCATGTTTGTTGCAATGGTGGGGGTTGTTGTTGGCAAGTGGGGCGCACAATTATTGTTAGGTAACTTCAGTAGTCTTAATGTAAGATGGGGGGTAAGCCAATTGTTTTGATGTTGTTGTTGTTTTGCATGAAGTAGTTGTATGAAATTGTTAGTATGAATGTGTAGGGGTGGGCACAGTCGGTTAACCGAACATCAGTTAATCAGAACTTTAGTTATTAAATTTCAATAACCATAACCGTAGTGTTAGTTATTGGTTAACCGTGAAACTCAGTACGGTTTAGCAGTTAACTGACTTGTTTTGAAATTATTTTTTAATAAAAAAATTAGATTTTTAATACAAAAATTACCTTATTTTTCAATAAAATAAACTTAAAATTTAAATTAAATGCAAAATACAGACAAATATCTAACAAACAACAATAAATCTCAAAATTCTCCAATTCCACCGGTAGTATCCGAATTCACTCTTGAACAAATTAGATAGTCTCATAACCCTTAAAATTCATTCAAACAATTAATCTTTTCAAACCCACTTTCCAAAAAACCAATGAGCTTTCAAAAGCCATAAATGAAAAGACATGAATTTCTCACCAGTGTGATCAAGGGCCATTTTGATTCGGCAAGTAGACGTGATCAATTATAGTGCACATCCAATCTCTCACCAGAAATCAACACCTAATTACAACCATACAACTCACAAAAATCACAATCATAGAACTATCGAGACAAAATTCAAATAGAAGAGAAAGAGCAAAGAGTGAATCGACATTGAAGCGACTATTGCAACTGGCAGAATACTTTTAACCGTAATGCTCATATTGGTCTTGTTCATGATGTGGTAGAATCACATCATCCTCACTCTCTTGAAAAAGGTTCAACCTCGAACCTAGATCCTCATGCACACTGTAGCTTGGGGGCAACTCTATCCCGTAGTCGTTGAAGCAGACACGTCTCATCAATGGCGATGGGCCATCGCGCTGTGGCCACATGAAAGAGAGTAACAATCCACAAGTGTCATTGTAGGAAAAAAAAACAAGATGAGGCTGTATGGTCTCCTTGGTTGGTTAGAGGCTGGTATGGTCGAAGACTCGAAGGTGTGGACCACGATTTCAGGTTGGAGCTCGGTTGGCACCATTGAGGAGTATTCTTGTAGAGATGGTTAGTGTAGTGCAACACCTCCTCAATGTCGATTCCCCTAGAAAATTGTTGTATACTCACAAGAGATTTAAGGTCAAAATTCAAATCATGAATAAATTCAGAGACCACATAACCTTCGAGAAATTACACCCCGGACCAAAACATGAGCATGCACAATTCATGGTAGTACTTCTCGGGAGACCGATTTCCTTGGCTTAGGTGCTCCGACTTAGCATGTGTCCTCTCCTCATAATATCGAGGTACAAACCTCTCTTCTAGTGCTCTTTTTAGGGCATGCCATGTTTGAATGGGAAGCTCACCCATTCGATCCCTAGTCGCTTTCAGTTGCACCCACCAATTGTAAGCAAGACCGGTGAAGTGGATGGTGGCAACGGAGACTCGTCTCTCATCATCATAGCCATAGTAGTCGAAGATGGACTCTGTCTTGGCTATCCAATCAAGGCATGCATCGGATCCTAGAGTGTCGGAGAAGGATTGAATGGTGAGCTTGATGCCATGATGTTTCTCCCTCATTTGATTCCTTTCTTCCCGTCATAAGGTTGAGGATACCATTGAGGTGGCGGGGGTGGATCACGCTCGGGTGCACGCATGGGTGGTGCACGGCGTGGAAGAAGGCTCACCAACCCCGATCGACCAAGGTACTCATAACCTGCATTGTTAGTCTACATTGGCAAAGGAATGTTGTTAAGGAAAGTAGACAAAGATGGAGCACTTGGAATTCTTACCCCTGTACGTAGTCACATGCAAAGTGTAAGGGTCTTGCTAGGAAGATATCCTCATGGACTCGTGGTGGACATAGGGATGTTGGGAAGTTGATGCTTCCTCCCCATGTTGGCCACGACTTACCAAATAAGTTGGATCTCCCTACACACTCCCGGAAACCACTTGGTGACCTTGGTTAACACTTGGGCCAAAAGGTGATTGGGCCCTCTGTTCAATTCTTTGCATTCGAAGTTCCAAAGGTTCAAATCTAGAACTCAAACGTTGTATTGCTTCTTGGATGGATTGATTGACGGAATGTGGGATTGAATGAATGGATTGTTGTATTATTCTCATCATAGCCTCCATAGAAGGTTGAGTAATAGGTGGAATTTGCTCTTGTCATCCATCCTCATTTTGTCTTACCTCTGACATACTTACAAACACTATACAAACAAGATTATTCCAACAAACACTAGTAATGCCAAACCACAAGTTCCTCCTTAAACAACCAAGAAAGAGCAACAAATTGCAAGTGCAAGGTCAAGGCAAGGAAATAGGTATGGATAGGAAAGAAACAAGGAAAACTCAAGCACAAGCAAAAGACTCAAGTAAAGGACTTATAGTACCAAGAAGGTACTAAGCATCAACGTATACAGCAAAAATTCAAACAAAGAAAAAGCCAAGCTCAGATTCTTTTCCTCACGGGATCCGAATTTTTCTAAGCCCGGCCTCTTTTTCTTTAAACTTTCACCGGGTCCGATTTTTTCTAAGTCTCGCTTCTCTTTCTCTTCCAAGTCTGAATCTTCCTTTTCAATGGCTCAAGGTTCTTATTTTTTTTAAATAAGTGAAAAACAACAACAATTCACAAGCAAACTTGCTAGGCAAAGCAATGCCTATTTCAAGATCAAAATGAAATGATGCTTTTCCCATATCCTAATCCAAGCCAATACAAGTCAAAAGCAATGAAATGTGCATGCAATGGAGTTATATTCGTGGCTGGAAACAAGGCTAAAGCAACTGAAAAACATTCATCACAAAAAGCAAGTCAAGGCAAGTTAATGTGGGAAAATAAAGGGTTGTTTGTGAATCAAGGGGGTGGCGGATTTGTGTTAGGGTAAGGGACTTTTCAAGCTATTCTTAACACAAACTAGGCCAAGACAACACATTTCGACAAGGCAATGGCAAGGGCGGCTCTAAGAGCACTTGTAACCCTAAATTGCTCAATAAAAGGTTAATGAAAGGAGTACCTTGCATGGCTCAGATACCAAGTGATAAAGGATCTTGTTTTTTATTTCAGTGCAAGGCAATCCAAGGCTTGATCCAAAGGAAAACTTCAAGGGAAGGTGGAACTCTGTAGTTGAACTTCTTTTGGGGTCACAAGGAAATATCTCCATCGTCCAGAATCAGATTTGGGTGATTCTAAATTCCAGAGTTAGATCTACAAGTCTTCTTGAATCCCTCAAATTTTGAGGTCAAAAGCTTTTTTGGTTCGAAAGTTATGGCTCTTTCACTGAAAGGTCATAGGAACCACCGAGATGGAATTTCGACTTGTTTTGATGGAGTTTTTGAAGAGGATTATGGATCCGAGTTTGATGGAGGAAGATATGCTGATTTTTAGGATGAAAGGTGATGGAAAATTGGATGGTTGAGGGATGGATATGGACAAGTAGGGCAAAGGATATGACGCACCTTTGATCTTCTCGAACTAGGAAGATCAATCGAGGATATGACTCACCACAATATACCTTCGAATTTGGATTGATATGACTCACAATCCAAGGAACCAAAATCTAAATTTTTGATTCAAAACAAAGCAAAAAATGTGGGTTCTAAGGGGGAGACAAGGCTTTGGAATGTTTGTCTTCAAAACTTGTCTAAAGAGAATAAAATGGCGTCTAACACCCTAATAGCCTAAGACACAAGAGATTCCTCACACAAAGAGCACAAAGGTTTGATAAAGTTACAAAAATATCCAAGGAAAATTAGATAAAGAGCCCAAACTTAATTAAAGCGCCAAAGAAGGCTCACGGTGCTGGAAGCATCAACGAAGGGCTCTCAACACTTGGATGATTCAGGTTACCTTTCATGGGCGTTCTTGGTGTCGTTGGCCTTCATTTGAGGAGTGTAGGGACCTCCCAAATTATGGTCCAATGGAACTTGAGAAGTAATCGATGGACTTGGCTCCAATGCTTCACCCGACGCATCAAGGCAAGGCACCATGGCACTAGACTTAGGGCTGCTTGGCGCGGCGATGGACTTGGGGTTGCTTGGCGCGGTGTGTTCCTCTTGGAAAAGCTCCACTTTCTCATGGCCAATGTAATGCTCCTCTTGGTCTTATTCATGATGTGGTAGAATCACATCACGACTTAAAATACCTCATCAGTTGCCTCGGTGGATGAAATATATATGCCCCAACATCTACTGACAAATCTATTCGTAGCGTTTAGGTCCTTTAGGACACCAAGCGCATATGCTTTAATGTTCGCCTTAACATGCACCCAACATAGGAAATGTTTTACTTCCTCCCCAAAGACAACTACCTTTGCATTCATGATTGTCTTTTCTCGATTTGTAAAAATTGCATTTGGCATTGTCCCCAATTCTTCAAACAAGCACTTCAAACTTTTCAACACCCATGTATAAATATCAATGTCTTCTTTTGCGATAAATACAAAACCGAAGTTGAAATATTTGTTAGTTCACGTAAACCCAACCATCTTTAGTAACGTCATGTCATACCTATCAATGTATTAAATGTTTAATCAACTTGAGAACACAAATAATTGCTTCAATAAAGTATTCAAATGTTAGAAGAATGTAAATATTTGTTTTATATGTGTTGTCCATAATGACAACATATAGGGAAACAATTTCAATAGATGTAATGAGGTTTGGTGGACAAAGAAAAGGATCCCAATATGATATGAACCATGCAACCTCTTTTGGAAGACTCGGTAGTTGTTTCATTGCAAAAATTGTAACGAATATTAGGTTACCATCATATTTTCACGGTCCTCAAATAGATACTTTGCCCTCAAATTTAAAACTTGTTTCGTTGATGTCACATTACTAGGATAATGCTTTCTCAATTGTTCAACTATTCTCCTTGGGGGCAAGCATATGTAGCTCAAATTCCTGACAAATCCTTCTAAGATACTATCATTCATCCCATAAAAGAATAACCAAGTAAACTAGTTGGGAGGTCATAGTTGTGAACTCCACATAGACGTTAGTGCCCACTTCCCAGTTGAATTATTTCGAACCCCAACCAACTCAAATTTACAACTGCACTTGCTCTGGATTATAATGCTACTTTGAGGTGTGTACTTTGACTATTTTTGCCATGCTTATGACACGCTACTTTGACCATTTTTGGGTTTGAGGTGTATTTGACTAGCCAAGCAAACAAACGACCATGCATTGTCAACACCATCATTCTTTCCCGACCAACCTAACTCAATTTATCATGTCATCTCGATGCTCCCACACATTATCATTATGAAAATCACCAGAAAAATCCTTCCTATAACTGGGCAGCGGAATAATAAAACAAGTAAATTAAGAACACGTATTTTCCAAATCGAAGTTACTATCTTTATTAATTGAAACGAACTTACAAACGGAATAGTTAGGTTTCTAGGTGTAAACAACTCCTAGGGACAAACCTAATGTTCCTAAGCGTCAACCGTCTTCAATTAACTTCGACTAGCTTCTTCGACCCACAAACCTGACTTCATACTCAACTCTGTCAAGATATCCTCGTGTCTCTATCTTTTCCTAGCTTCGATCGCACACAACTCTCGAAAACTCACTGTGATCAACTCATAAAAACGTATGTTAAAAACCTTATATAATTTCACAATTTATTTCAATTATATATATATGATAGGGTAAGGACTAGGGTCGCCACAAGTACTACTCGGGCTCGCCTAGAGCATCCACTAGGGATGAGAACTGGTTACTAACCAATTCTAGAAGAGAATGGGCAAACTGCCGCCTGTGGTGTTCGAAACGGTGACCTCGGGGTACTACCCAAGGCTTAACAGCGGAACCAAATGCTCGAAGGCTTATTTCAATTATATTGAATAAACATCTATATCTATATCTATCTATCTATATAACATATAAAATTGAAAAACTTGATCATTTATGACCAACTCCTTAATTAAATTACTAGAGAAAAAACAATTACACAATACATATACAACCCCATAATTAATGTGAATCTTATTCTTTAAATTTGGGAATCAATTTCCATATTTTTTGGATTAAATCAATGTACATGTACATATATTTAAAAATGAATTTGAAACTAAAGAAATTTTATATCATAATACACACTTTTTTCCACCTAATTCTTTCCATCTCAAAATAAATATCATAATACATAATAACGTTTACTTTATATGAATTTGAAACTAATAACATTTCATACCGAAAAAAGATATATACTATAGACCTATCTATCTATCTATAATATAAAATAGAAAAATTGGACAACTAATGCATCATTCAATTTGTCTAAATATTTAATTCTAATTTGATTATTATCTATATAACATATAAAATAGAAAAATTTGGTCATTTATGACCATTATCACAATTAAGTTCATAGATAGAATTAAGTAAATAAAAAATATAAATAAATTGTATGATTTTAATACATGTTATTTATGAGAGTTTTAATTCAAACAATGTTACAAGAATTAAATGGGCATTTGTAAGGATTCTTTCAAAATTAAATCATTAATTTTTTTTAATAATACTAATTATAGGAATTGAAAGGGCAAATGTTTCAACTTCCCAACCTCCTTCTCACAAATAAATTCCATTTTATTTTTTGAGAAAATAAACTTTATTTTTCCAAATGTTCTTAATTTGAAAAATGTGTAAAGTCTCTTTAATTAAATTCTCTACTTAAACATGTGGTCATTTATGACCAAAAATCTAAATAAACATAATAAGTAAAAATTTAAAATCAAAATCAAAATCATTTTAGGAATATATATGCATTATATTCAATTATATGTTTAATAGATGATGTGAACTTTAGTATTACCCTATTAAGTAGCTAAGAAACTAATATTCTTTTATATACAATTTCAATACATACTATTTATGAGAGTTTTAATTCAAAAAATGTTACAAGAATTAAATGGTCTAATAACCCTCTTTTAACCTTCTTTTAAGAGTTTTAATGTCCAACTGGTTCTAGGATTACTAAAACTTTTGATCTACCATTTTGTGTATTAACCCTCTTTTAAATTAATTTCTCTAATAAAATGGGTGATGAAATTCTCTAATTAATTGGATACCTATTAATTTTCTATTAAAGTCCTCCAACTTTTCACATTTCTAAACAACCTTTCATATTTCTAAAACTCTAATTTTTCTAATATAAAAAGCCATCTCATCCTCTTCATATGGACACCCATCCATTGTAGGAGAGTTTTGGAAGAAATCACAAAAATCCAAGTTGGTAGTGAAGAAGAGATGCATATGTGGATGTACACAAAATGACATCCCATGTATAAAGCCTAGATATAGATTATGCATCATCCTGGGTTATTTTTTGAATGCTTTCTATTCATCTTATCATCATCGTAAAGATATCCTCTCATCATGTTGCTATCATCATTCCCTTAATCCCCCTTCTCTAAGTCTAATTTATTCCTTCATTTTCATGTATATGTATGTGTGTTTAATGTAACCTCTAACTTTTTAATGACTAACTTTGGATGCAATAGATTGACATGCACCAATGTGGATTTTTTGGCCAAAATATGATCCACTTCGATGTAAGTATGGTATCAAGTTTATGGATTTTTTTTAAAAGTAAGTTTATGTTTCATCTTATTATGCAAATAATCTTGTATATTTGTCGCTTCATTACATACCTTTTATTCGCGTATGTTCCATATCATATAAAGATGAAAATTTTATTCATTTATGACCAATTCACAATTAAGGTGAAAGAGTAAAAAAAGAAAAAAGAAAATCTACTAATTTGGTTGTGAGTTTTGTTTTTCATTGAATTAAATAGAACATCAATAAAATATAAAAACACACAAGGTTGGTAATATTAGGAGTATTAATTAGTGTTTTAATTTACTAACTATTACCAAATGTATTTATAAATTCTTAAGCCTCTTATTCCTCTTTTAAATTCGCAATTAAGGTGAAAGAGTAAAAAAGTAAAGAAAAAAATTTACTCTTTATTGGTTGATTTGGTTGTGAGTTTTGGTTTTCCATTGAATTAAGAGAACATCAAAAAATATAAAAATACCAAAGGTTAGTAAAATCAGGACCATTAATAAGTGGTTTAATTCACCAAACATTACCAGATATCTTTACAAATTCTTAAGCCTCTTATTCGTCATTATCTAATGCCTTTACAAATCCTTAAGCCTCTTATTCCTCTTTTTAATTCACATTTTAAGGTGAAAGAATAAAAAAAATTACATCTTTGGTTGATTTAGTTGTGACTTTTGGCTTTCCATTCATCCATTGAATTAAAAAGAACATTAAACAAATATAAAAACACCCAAAGTTAGTAAAATTTGGAGTATTAATAGGTGTTTGAATTCACCAACCATAACTAAATGTCTTTACAAATTCTTAATTAAGTTTCTTATTTCTCATTATATAATGTCTTATTGTCTTTACATGTTCTTAATCTTCTTATTCCTCTTTTAAATCCACAATTAAGGTGAAAGAGTTAAAAAGAAAAGAAAATTTACTCATCTTTGGCTGATTTGTTTGTGAGTTTTGGTTTTTTTATTGAATTAAAAGAGAACATCAAACAACTATAAACACACCCAAAGTTAGTAAAATTAGTACTATTAATAGGTGTTTTAATTCGCCAACCATTCTCAAATATCTTTACAAATTCTTAAGCTTCTTATTATATCCTTTACAAATTAGGACCATCGCTATGTTACATTGTTATCCTTCAAAAATAAATATGTATTGGTCTTTACTCTTTAGTACTTAAATGCACAAGAAATTTATATTTCATATTTCTCCCTTAAATGGTAGATTTGTGAATATAATACTTTAAGAATTATAATGTAGCTCAAATTATAATAGTTAAATCCAATAAGACTAAAGTTGTTATCATCATTTGCTTCCATTTTTTCAAATAAACGACCTTAATTTCTTAAATAAAAGGACATATTTACACACGATACTGAAGTTTGTATAAAAAAAAAATTTGACCCGTACGTAGTACGGGTATGACAGTTAGTATAGCTATAAAGTGGAATCTTATCTTAACAACATATAAAGTTATCCCTCTTCTCCTCATAAATGTCCCATTAATTTATAAAATCCTATTAATAGAATAATTCTTTTGGGCAACATAAATGTCCCTTTAATACAGAATAAGAGATCAAGCAAATATGAGAATTTTTTACCAATAAATATCTTTATAATAATTTTAAAATTAAATATGTTAATGGTACTAACTTTTAGTAATATATAATTCAGTTGTAGATTAGAAAAATAAAACAAATAAATTTCAAGTTTGTATTCACCCGATCACGAGTATATGTATGTATATTACAACAAAATTATTCTTAAAATTAAAATATTGTCTCAATATTCTTAGCTAAATATTAATAACAAAATTATTCTTAAAATTAAAATATTATCCTAATATTCTTAGCTAAATATTAATCCTAAAATTAAATAATTAATTAAAATTAAATTAAAATCTTAGTAAAGTTATTCATTTTGTTAAAATAAATGCATTCCCATTTTTGTATTAATTTCCAATATTATAAGTATGTAAAGACGATCTTCATCAATAACAAGCCGGTTTTATAGATAACAACCTAACTTGCTCTCAACCCCGAATAAAAAAACTTAATTTAGTTTCTTAATAACAAGCCCGAATAAGCATTTAGATTGGAAAGACGATCTTTTCAAGAACCAGGAGCGGGTGGTTTTCCAAGCAAGTTGTGCTATTCCGACCCGGTTTTAGTTTCTTTTAATTGTGCTTTGGCACTTATCTTATGTCGTCGTAAAACTTTCACTTACGTTAATGACTTTTAAGAGTGTGGAGGCCATGAATGGGCCCGGGTCCACTAACAGGAACAAAGTTCAGGGCACCTAGCTAAGGTGCACTCATCCCTCTGTTGAGCGGGAGCGGACATAGATCATGATCTTGAAAGTCGCAATTTAGGTATGGTGGCAATACAACTTAGTAGGTTATATAGAGGTGTCGGGTTAATCCTGCACCCCTCACTATTTCATCCAATCGATCTCTAAACGAGATCTTAAACAAACAAGGTCACAAACAAGACTAGCGTAATAGTCCTATCGAATAATAAATAGCGTAATAACGATAACAATGGGGTCATTATTTCTAACAATCAATATTCCTAGATTCGTTTATTATAAGCAAACAAGTTGTTCCCAACATCGAGAAATTTCACGGAATTAATTATCAAGGCTACAAGGAGAAATTTCACTTGCCTTAGCTTAGCGATTGTATACGAAGAATGAACGAGAAATGTCACCTTTAGTCGGGACGGAAAACTTGACCTATCGACACGAGAAGTACGAACGAAATTTAATAAGAATTTTCTTTAATTCTTCTAAAGTTTTTAAAAGTCTCTTATATTCCTTTTATAAGAGAATTAGTACTAAATTATTATAATAATAATTTAGGTGGAGGTGATGAAATAATAATATTCCTTATTATTATCTTTAAATTGTAATATCCAAGTATTCCTTATAAACCTTTATTTTATTTCAAGTATTATATGTTTTCCGAAAAATTAAAACATAGTATTATTAAATTCAAATATCCATTATCTTAAGGTTATTATTCCACTTAGATTATTTTATAATTATTTTATTCAATTAAGATCACGCCCTTATAACCTTATCATTAGTAGGAACTTCTTTTATAATATAAGGCATGCAAATTGATTTAATTTGATAAAGCTCATTTAAAATTATACGTTCCATACATATATTTCAAAATAATTATAAGAATCATTCTTATGGTATAATAAGTCAATTATACCCTTATCATATTATAACTTTTATCTTTCTTTATCAAAATCTTCTTTTATCACATAACTTGATCATAAAAATATCTTTAAGTCTAGTATAACATTATTATTATATTTTCCTCTTATTATAACAACTCCTCTTTTTTTTAGACATGCAAGCTTTCTTATGATATAAAAGATATTAAGATAATATATTAATATACTTGTTCAATCTCCTTTACTTATATAGTAAGTTTTTTTTTATATTATGCTCAAAATAATTATATTATGCTTTCCATGTATAATAATAAAGGTCCATTATTATATTAAAAAGGTTTTCCATATCTTGTGATATTATTTTATAAAACTAACATACATATTAATTATTTATTTTTACCTAGGAATATAATAACAAGAGTTTATCTTGTCTAACAACCTAGATCTCATGCTCTTATTATAATGTGTTTCTTTATATAAAAACACATGCAAATTATTTAATATATCTTTTTTTTAGTCTTCAATTTAATCATATAAAATTATATTATGATAAGAATACCTTATCCATATTATATATAGGTTTATAATATGATTTTGAAAGACATGTTAGTATTTTCTATTAATAAAGTCTTAAATTAATAAATCCCTTCATCTAGCTCTATTTTCTTTTACTAGCAGGGGGCCCATGCTTCGCATGGGGGCCCATAAGTTATAATCATGTTTGGTTTGGTCAAAATAATCACTCTTTATTCAAAGGGTTTAGGAGAAGTTTTATGCATAAATTTATGTTCACTTCTATCGTACCGTAATAAAATCTTAAACCTAAATGTAGACAATACAAAGAGAACCTGCATTATTTAAGAAACTAAAGTAACCCGCATAGAATTATTCATATAAGATTATTTCTTGTTAAAAAATAGACCAAAATTCTTCAGTTTGGAGCAAGTTGTTGCTCTTGTAGAGCAACGGGAACAGCTGGTCTCCAATTCGTTCCATCTAGGCTATCCATGAGAGCAATCCCCACAGAGGCCAACTCTTTCCTGATCACATACGATCTTTCATACTATTTGTTCTTCCTTGCATTGTCCCTCTCCTTTATCTTTTGCAAAACTTCCGACTCTGTCAGCTTCGCACACTTTAGAGCCTTTTCTCTCAGTTGTTGTAAAACCTTTTGGCAGGTAGAAAAATTCATCAAGGGCTACATATAAATAACGACAATGTGAATTTCTCAAAAAATAAAAAGATACTTTTTCTTACCTCGGATATACTTGGAGGCAACAATCCAAGGACAGTCAAAATGTTTTTGATGCTTTTATCAAGGGAAGCAAGTGATTTAATTCGCATCTGTTGCTTCTTCCCCTAAGCAGTTCATTGAAAGGAAGAAACAATCAGATTAATAAACTAAGCACGGTTTACTTCTCTGCATTAATAGAAACAACTTTAATGACTATTAGTACCTTACGAGTGTGCAGAATTGATTGTTTTCAATGGGTCAGAAAGTGCAGCGAGGACAATTGGGGTGTGAAGATCATCTAACATTCAAGTCAAGAATTCGTTTTGGAATTTACTTATGCTATCCATGGTAGTATTAGGAATAGAGTCCTTTTGGCTGGCTAAATCATGCTGACTCAGAACTTCTTCGCAATCTTGCAATGTCTGCAAAGTTTATACCAGATATTGGATGGCATTAGTGTGGTGCAAATGAGTAAAGAGAATGATATTGAGTAATGAGTATATCTTGGAGTAGTACAACCAAATATTTCTTGAAGCATCTTTGCAATCATGCAATATTGTATTCGAAAGTTTACTTAAAGGGTCCATGACAATGCGAGACAAATAGAAAATTCAAATGTTATCCAATACATGTATTGAAATGTACAACAAAAAAATCTTCAGTACTCCCTTCTTCTCTCTTTTATCTTATAGTGAGATCATATGCCCATATAATGTGGCCCATCCAGAAGGCCTTCCACTCAGTGAATCAAGTGATTAACTATGGCGCTTACCCTATGTAGAAGTGTACAACTAAAATCAATTCTTCTAAGTTGTTAGTTATCCAGAACCGATCATAGTAAACAAATGATGTGTTTCTTTGTCATATGTCATCATTGCATTGATTTAGGTTGTGTTTAGTACTCTATCTACCAAGTACTTCAGTACCTATTCTTCATTTAGGAACAAATTTTGTTTCATGAGAATAAGCAAAATAGGCTAGGAATTCTCATGTTTCAGCAAACTTGAATATTTAAACGAATTGAGAAAATTGGAGATTTTTCAGAACCTTTCAGTGGTATCTATCGGCTTGACATATATTCTCTTTTATAATAGCAAAGCAAAGAGTACGTATAGTAACAAAAACTTAAGTAGTAGAATAAAAATAAGTCAAACAAGACATTACCATTCTTCGATTAATCTTACAGGAGCCATCAACACAGAAGAGAGTTGGAAAGGTATCAAATCCCTCTGACAAGCCCAAAGCTAAAATAAGCCTCATCCCCCTTTGCCATTCAGGTGATTCTGCCAATGTCATGTGACCAGTAGAGTTGGTATATGCATAAAGCAGAATAATCCACCAGAAACCTGAGTCAATGGGAGCAACTCTTCCAATGGAAAACTCACCAAACTCAGCGACTATGGTATCCGTCTTCGAGTAGAATCATGCAACACTTTGAAGCTTGCTGGCATTGTCTCTTCTCCTAGCCCAAACATGTCAAATTTTTTCTCCCAACCCTAAAGTCTCAACGTTTTCAACCCTAAAGTCTCCTAGCCCAAACATGTCAAATTTTTTCTCCCAACCCTTTTTCAATGATCACATTCCTCTAAAAAGATGGACAGTACAGATCTGAGTAATATATTTAGGTATACCTTATCATAGTTCAAAACTTCTTCAGAAGCATGGTCATAAGACACAATTGTGCCAACAGGCTGACCTCTGAAGAGCACTAACGATTGTTTGAGAGTTTCCATGCTTCTACAACGATGGGATTAGACTCCAATGAGTCCTTGGAAGATGTAGTTGGAGTATCCAATCCATACCTGGTCACTGGACTGTGCATGCTCTCAAAATTCCCCCTGTTCGATTTGATTGACAACTCACTAAACACTCTCCTATTAAATGATTTCAACCTCTCCATATTCAGCCTCAGGTTATCAAAGAACTTAGAGGAATTGTAGGCATCAATCTCAGTGATAGATTAATGGAGCTTACTTTCCTAAGTCTGCCTCCTTCCATATCTTCCAGAACACAAAAAATGGAGATTTAAAAATTAAATAGGTTTATCAATAGAGGATAAATTGGCATCAACCATCTCTTAAGGAGGACAACTAAAGTTGCAAAATTTGCATGAATCAAGGGAAAATATGTGAACTGATAAGCATTACAGTTGCAAAAACAGGAGCTGCTAATGGAACTATATTATCAAAAACGAAATCACACACAATTAGAACAAGCCATCATTTTGAAAAAGATAATTTTACATAGGTTGAACTGATTTAAAAAAATACCTTGTACTTCTTGCCAATCAGCAACGGGAATAGCACCTGCAGGGGGCACTACAGCTCCTTCAGCTGACCATGGTGCATCAGCAGCTGCGCCCCATTGTTCAATGGTGAGGGGCTGAGGGCAGCTCCAAACATGTATTCTATACCATAATCAGCACCACCTACTGCTTCTTCCTCTTTTGGTGCCCTTGGCTTCTTCAGGCTCCCTGTAGAAGAATAGATCCACCAATTACTATTCTCACAACAGCAAACCATACATTTAATTTACCTAACATAATTGTATACTCTTTATCATGATTCTAACACCTTGCTTTTTAGAATTAACCGAATAATTAATAAAAACACTACTCTTCCATTCAAATAAATTGGCAACAGAACTATATAGTATTATAAGAACAATATCTAAAAACTGAAAAAAAAGAGGCTAATATCACCAAATAATGCAGATTCACATATATTTTTTGCACAAAAAATATATGAACTAAATTTTCTAGATAAAGTGGGGTCATGTTTGTGTGGAAGCCTTAGCCTGTGATAAGCACAAATACGCAGTTTTCTATGTTGATTTAAAATCTTATAAGTACAACGCAAATATATTACACTGAATTATGACAAACCTCCAAGCTCATAATCTGAATACAGATGCCATCTCTTAACCTGCTCTTTTGATTTGAAACTAAAAATATATTTTTGTGTTGGAGGCATTAGGTCCTCTATATTCCATGTCAAAGCTGCAGTTTTCAGGCAAGAAAAGCGAAGGATGTAAATCATGCATCAACAAGAATACAGAAAATAGCCAAAGAGATAGATAGCATATTTTTTCAATAAATAAAAACAAGTCTACAGATTAAACATTCATCATACACAATAGAACGAGATGACATAGGGTAGTGAGATCCATTTTGGATAACAACATTTTAGTTTCATGTACTGATGGTGCATCTGTCTTAACTGACAAGTAACAAAGAAGAGATACAATGGGTTTATATCAGTGTTAACATGCCTTTCCTTTACAACAGCTCTTACCATATTCATCAGCTCTTCTTTATTATGAAAAAAAAACATAAGCTTGTTTTTTAACAACAAGCATGAAAGCACTTTGGTTCTGAAATGCTCAAGGAGAAATTATTTAAGCAGATTGAAAATTTGGTTAATGATGGGCTTGAGAATTGGTCTTCCCAAGAATCCAACAGCTGAAAATATCAGCACAATTGTACATCTTGAATATTAAAAGACACTGGTAGCAAGAAGATGAACTCACCATTGTCTCGCTTGGACACGATTTTCTAATGCTTCATAGGCCTTGCCTTGTAGGAAGCATATTGTTGAAGAAATCTGTTGAAAGTTAAGTTAACAACTTTTTTCACAACATACTATCCTAGATCATTTTATAGAATAAGAACATATATATACAAATTTTTGCCATATCTTTAGATTCTCGAATCAGCCACATAGATCAAAGGTCTAGCTTTGGAAGGCAAACTTAACACAAAGACTTAAGGAAAATGATTATATACCGGAGAGATTCAGTAGGTGAACAGCAGGATTGAAGTGTATAGATGATCAATGAATGAATTATTAGTACAGAAGTCCATTAGAAACATAGTACAAAAATCCATAAGAAACACGGGAAGAATGTTACTTTCTGGCCATAGACATAAAGTGCCTACATATATATAAAGCACAACCTGAAGCAAAAACTTTTTTAATACATAGAAATATGTTCTCTTGAAGACATTCATAACTTTAACTGAACAGAATATTTATTAGTCAGTTCAACATTAGCAACAAATCAAATATGGTCGCAGGATTAGATGAGGTGAAATGATGACCTTTATACAGATCAACTCAAGTACCCACTGACATATGATTACTTAAACAGAAAAGTATGTAATGTACATAGAATTCAGAAGCAAGAATACAAGATAGTAAAAGATAAACCCCATGTGAAGAAAAACACATAATTAAATTAAGTAACTCCAATGCCAGAAAATTTATATATACTACAAGAATCTGAATTTGTCAATTTTTTTTGCTTTTGATACACTCAACATGTAAACAATAAGTGAAGGTTGTGAAGCCCAAGAATACAAACCCCATCTACTCCTATTGCTGGTGACAGTAGGGAGATAGAACAACAAGATATTCGAGTGTATACATATATTTAGTTATCATTTGATACTAAGATAAGCTTCTCTCTTTTATCAGCTACCCAAGAATCAAGTTAGCACCAAACCTAGAATTATGAATGAAAACAAGCAAAGATCACGAGTGCTCACATTAATTTCGATCTTCTCCATCCTTTTCGAGGTACATAACAAGTGCAAAGAATCAAGTTAGAACCAAACTTACTTATGGCTGAAAAGGGAGCTTAAATTGATGAAGATGAATGGAAGTTCTGTCTGAGACTGTGTTCATACCAGCTGCATAACACGTCTTTGCCTGTCAAAAGCAGCATCAATCACATATTTTACAGCATTTGGTGAAATAGAGAATAGCAGCTCAGATCCTTCAATTGTTGAAAGTTTCAGTAATGATACAAACGAGCTTTAAAAACACAGGCAATAAAATTGAATCAAACAACATTAGCAAATTAAAAGAAGAGACCACCATCTTGCTACTGAATTTTATTTGATGAATATATTTTCCTTATTGTTTCCTTAGCAAAGAGCAGATATAAAGGACTATGCATTATATATGCTCCCTCCTTTATTACATTAATGAAACACACATACACAATAATACTTACAAGACCCTATTTGACCAATGGCCTTGAGTGCACATTCATATTCATTTGCACTAATGGGTTCAGGTAACCCTAGACTGATTTCTATTGCAGAAATAACAGGTTGAAGACCTGAAATACAAAAGCCAACTGAGTACAAAATAATATATCACTTGAAAAATATACTTCTAAGAAGAAAAGGAAAGTCTCCACAAAGTAGCATTAGACAATATATCACTCGAGGGGTAATTCAGTAGCCTTACTGTTTTCATCAATATATGTAAGCTTGTTCTGTTTTGACAGAAACCTCCCAGTTATCATCATTGCTCTTGATCTCAAAAGTGACTCTATTGAACTGCTACATGAGAAGAACATTGTCTGTAATAATATCAATATTACAAGCAACTAAAGACATAAACTAAAAAGGGCAATAAGTTAGAGAGGCTCTCCAACTACTCTGATGTTTGCTCCAAGGCAATGATCTCTTGAAATAAAATAGTAACAGAGCAGAACAAGAAATATCTCCAATTATAAATGAAAATTATTGAAAAAGCCTCACCTCTTCAATGTTTACAGTGAAGGGTCCTTTTCACTGAAATCCAAGGCAAGAACCGACCTTGACCTCTGAATAAGAACTCTGGGTAAAAGGCAGCAGGAGCAATTGACATTTGCCGCAATCATACTTAACCTTTTGCAGCTGAGGGAAGACACCAGATCAACTGGTTACCACTCCTCCAATACGAATCGTGGTGTTGAAGTGGATTTGCCTGCCAAAACCAATTAAATTTAGCCAATCTTTATCATAGAATACACAAGCTTGCACAGAAAATCATTTATAGTTATAGCATACCTTATGTTTAAAATTTGCTCATAAACCGGCAAGTTAGTGATGCGAATGTATAGAGTTTCATAAATATTTTTGTAGTTTGGATGCAAATTGAAGACAAATTTTTTAGCAACATCCTCCATAACCTCCAGAATAGATTGAGGAGCATCAGCAAGGCAGATGGCAATAGTAGGATGAACATAGATAAACTGCTTATAATCAATCTCCAAACTACATATATTGGTTGCAGCAAAATATAAAAGAATATATCGGTTAGTAACATAAACAGATTCAACCACCACCTTATTGATAATGATTGACTAATATAGAAGCAGATGACACATACTTATGTTTGTAAATATCATTATAATGATTAGTAATTACAAGTGAGCAAATTGAGGATAACAAACCTGAGACCATATATGTAAACAATGGAATATGTTCATGATCTCCATGCTCGTTCTTTGGATTCACATAAGTAAGCAAAAAATATTTGAATTTTTTTTAAAATGAAGTGTTGCACTTCTTCCTGGTTAACCCACTCTCTATTTGCAACTTTCCAGCTTTCTGCAATACATACAACAATAAACAGCATTCATAAGCAAGTGTGACTTATGACAACTTGACAAGTACTAAAAAAAACCAGACATACAAATCTTGATCTTGGCTAGCATTATCTTGAATCTATCAAAGGCATTCAGCAATGCTCGCTTCTTCTTGAACACTTTCGACCCCGTGAACTGCTTTCCCACTTGTTCTTCACGTCTACAACCATTGAACCATGGTTAACCATAGTTAGAACACATTAAAGTGCTAGCTTTTGTTATTTATAAGTGAACAGCGCAAAGCATAAACAACATTATCCATGAAATTATTAACTCTTACCAGCAGATTCCATAACCTCGATAAGTTTCTTTTTCTTTGGCACGCCCCTTGAAGTTCATTTGGCACCTCACCATGTCAGGTGCATCAACAAGAGCCTAGAGGGAAAAAGGAATAATTCATGAAAGGGTATTATTTAAAGTGACAAAAAAAGGGACATCTTCGTAGGATTATATTGTTTATTGTACATCACATTTTCATGAGTGGATAGCATATAATCTCACAAGCATACAAAGCAATGAAAGATATAATATTACTAAATAAGTTAGTTAGTATGATTCATTCCACAAGATTTTTTTGATGAAAAATTCAATAGTTCACACTCGGTGGTTACACTTCTTCTGAGCAAAAAAAGGAAAAAACAAAATGCAAACAACAATCATCAAAGTATACAAAGATGAAGGTGGTGTTACGAGGGCAGTTAGGTTAATTGGATAGTTGGGTTAAATTCAATTGCCAGCAAAATTCAATATGGGAAGTGGAATTTCTCTTTCCAAAGTATTAAAGTCCTACGTAATGCCTCAATTAGAAGATACTCCCATGAAAACAAGGATAGATGACATAGTAAATCCTAATGAGGCAGTGAACACCACCTGTGATCGAAAGTGAAGCAATGACGGAGCTGGAATCAATCGAGGTAGGGAATCAGCCACATTTATATCACATAGATACCTAACCATTTAGTACGAGCAACATTGCACAGATGAGCCAATAGATACTTAAATTGAAACGAAGACTCAAAGGAGATGTACCAAACTGTAAGGAACTGTTGCATAGATGCCAAAAGCAATACATAACTCTTCAAATTGATAACTTGTGGATTGAATGATCCCACCGCGACGCACATTCACAACCCGCAAATTTTAAAAAAAAAATAGAAAGACAAGACAAGTTAAACTGCAGTTTGAGATTTTATCAAAAGTAAAAAAAGAAAAGAAAAAAATGAGGCACCATATAGTAAACTAGAATCATCAAAACTTAATCGAGTAAGAACCAAAAAACCTATCTTATAAATAAAGATACCAATTATAGATGCTTCACCAACATATAAAGAATGAAGGTGCTGCTTGACTGGGAATTTGGGGGCCAATTTTAAAATCCAGAGCTATTCCAACCCACAATGCATATCATACCCTCAAATTTCAACTTAATTTGCAAATAAATAAACATTACATGAAAGAAATCTATGTGTAAGAAGACAAGAATAAAGCTCCCTTAAAGCAATTCAATCACCTGATGTCTACAAAGCAACCTTTTCTATATTTAAAATAGAAAGAGATAACTAAGGAGAAATCAATAAATCTAGAAGACATCAAAAACATGTTATTGTTAACCTTAATTTATAATTAACCAACAACTATTTTGTAACTAATTGGTCCTCTGTCAATATGCTGCTTTAGCTTCAGTGATTCAATCAAGTTATGTCCCGGTTGAATTGAAAACCTAAACAAATCCAAGTAAAAAATGAAGTAAGAATCTGTATCTAAAATTAATGTTTAACAACAGCTTCAATAATAGATGTTTTATTCCTTATAGCAATACAGACCATGGATGGTAGGGAACCCTAAATCAAGCAAACAACAAGCATCAACACTTAGGAAACAAAAAGCAATTGACAGTGACAATTTCAAACTGTTCAAATCTGGATACGAATCTGCACACCTTGATGAGGCGGAGAAGATCTGCAGGTGGTAATGGATTCTTTATCCCGAATCTGTCGTTCTGTGCTGATTCTCTGGTTTCAGTTCAATTGAAAACGACAAGTTGAAACCGATGAATTTTGAGGGCAAATCTGTAGAGTGGTGAAGAAATATTTATCCCGAGTCCGTGTTGATTCTCTCAAGCTCTGGTTATTTGGTTCAATTGAGAACACCAAGTTGAAACCGATGAATTTGGAGGACGAGTTTGTAGAGTCTGACGAGGAAGAGAAGATATCCCGGCGGTGAAGAAATCTTGCTCTGACTCCGCCGTTTTCGCCCCGATTCTCTCCGGTTCCATGCTGAATCTCTCTCTGGTTCAGGTTAAATTGAGAACGATAAGAAAGGGGGAGAGGAAGTAGGAGATGGAGGTGGGTATATGGAAAGCAGGAGGTGGAAGAGGACAGCCATGGAAGCAGGAGGTGGAGAGGGCAGGAGATGGAGAGGGCAAGTTGGAGGGGAATGAACGGACGAGATGAACAAAAGCACTATTCTGTAACATAGAAAGTTACTTTCGGTCGTAGGTTTACCTCACTCCCCTTCCACTTCCCCTATATTAAATTTAACCAAACAAAGAGACTAATTTACTCTCCCTTCCCTCTATAAAAATCCCCCCTTTTCTACCCAACCAAACACACTGTTATAGTAGTGTAGATTCAATATAATTAAAAATCCAAGCAAGGTAAAAATATTATTAAATCATATTCTTTATACTTAGAAGTCACATATAATAATCTTGTAATTTATTTAGAATTTTCTCATGTCTATCCATATTTTATTTCTTTATATAAAATACACATGCATGTTGATTTTATTCCATTTAAGTATAAGGAAAGTAAAAAAAAATCCAAATATGATTTTTCCTAACAAATTATATCTTTCATAAGATGCTAATATTAATTAATAGCTATTTATTAAAATAAAAGGGGTTAAAAACATTTTAAAAAATATTAGAATTAAACCTTGTGTACATGTTTCTACGTCTGATTGAAACAAAGGAGAACACCAAGGGAGAGAACAAGGGCGGCGCACCAGTAGGTGGCCAGCAGCAGTCCGATAGTGGTCCGGCGAGGCTCCGGTCGGCGCACATGGGTCCAGTGGTGGCTCGGTAGTGGTCCCGGCTCTTGCCTCCTTTTTATTTATTTTACCTTATACTATTTTTAGCCTTGTAACACTCCATTGTTAATAAAATCTGAGATTTATATTAATCTTATTTTATTTGAAATTTTTACCACTTTAATAATCCTTTATAATATGTTTATCATTTTATTAAAAATATTGAAACTCTCTATTTAAGAGAAAAAGGATTATTTAAATGAATACCCGAATTGCTTAATATTTTAATTAAATTCTTAATTTCCATTGTAGTAAACTTTTATAACCTTTTATAATATAATACGAGATTATAAAGATTACTAAATTCCCTATTTTAGAGAAAAAAAATTATTGGGATAATTACCCATTTTATTTTATTTAGAATTTCGCGGATATTACACGGTGTCCACCATTGCCGTTCCTCCACCAACGCCGATGACCCTCCAGATTTGAGAGCGGGATTTGAGACCTCCAGATCTGAGGGCGAGAGTTGAGACCTCCAAATCTGGGCACAAATATAAGTCAGTCGTCCCGTCCCGACTCTCTCCGTTGTGGTTCCTTCCTACATCGGCAATGAAGGATTCGAATTCCTCCTCCGAGTTAGTCGTTCGTTCTTGATTTCGTCTGGTTTGGGGTTCCTTCCTATGGTGGCGGTGAAGAATTTGAATTCCTTCTCTGAGTTCGTCGTTCCACCTTGATTCGGTCTTGTTTTGGGTTCATTTATACGCCGGTTGTGAAGAATTCTACTTCCTTTTCCGAATTCGTCATTCCGTCTTGATTCTATTTGGTTTTGGGCTCCTTCCTATGTCGTTCCGTCCTGATTGTCTCTGGTCTATTGGTTCCTTCCTTCCAAGGGTTGTTCAGCTGTTGAAAGAAGAGAAAGATAACGAAAAGAAAAAGAAAACCCATTTGTAATATTTTTTTAAATGATCTAGTTGGCACCTAAATAGCACAACTTTGTTCCACGATCGTTAAAGAGTTGTGTTTGATCGAACAAATTTAAATAAGTTTAGGTGTTTATTTGAACATTTTATTGTACTAGGTAATGGTGTATTAAGAGCATGTGCAATGGTGAGGAATGAAAGTCCTCTTGCACTCTCTCTCTCTCTCTCTCTCTCTCTCTCTCTCTTTCTCTCTCTCTCTTCAAAGAGAAGCTCTCTTTGTTGTAAAAATTGAAAGGGGAATCCCCTTTCAAAGAGTAACGAGAGCAATCCTCCTTCCATAGAGGAATGAAAGCTTTGGCCCTTGTGCTCAAAGAGGAACTTTCATCCATCCACAAGTTGACACATGTATTCTAATTTCATTTATTTCATTCCAACTTACCATTAAATAAATTTCTAACAAAATAATAATTAATGTTGACATTTTAAAAAAAATTAATCAATTTTTATAATTTTTATTGTCTATAAATAGAGTCTAATATTGTTGTTCATTTTTTCACAAATTCATCTTAATTTTTCTTTCTCTATTTCACAACTACTACTATCTTCCATGGATAATCACAATAAAAATCCAAATAACTCAAACACCCAATATAATCCAAAATACATTTAATTTGGATCAAGTTCAAGCCATGCTACAAATGTTTGGTAATCAACAAGGCCAATTAATCTAAATTATTTGCAAACCTTTCCACAAATCTTTCCTAATCAATTTCAACAATCTTCCTAAAATTTTAGCCAACCAATTGAGCAATCTCCTGGAAATGGTAGTTGTAATGCAACTCCAACACAACAGCTAGAAGATATTGAGGAGGTTCAACTATTTACCTAAGATCCCACTACTGTAAAGAAGAAGCAAATGAAGGTTTTGTTCAATATATATTTTAGTTTTAAATATCTAGGAGCTTTCACGTTTTATTTCAATTTAGTGATACCTTTATTTTACATTTAACTTTGATTCATTCTAGGATTTTCTATTATATTGTTTTCCCCTTTCTAAATACATGTGCAAATTATCAGATTCATAAAACTCGATTGTTTACAAAACTTCTTCATTCTAGATTTCATGGAATATACGAAAGGATGAAGCGCTTGTATCGGGCTACATCAATGTCGGAGGAGATATCGAGCAAGGAACAAATCGAACTAATAAAGATTTATGGGTAAGCATTTGGAAACTCTATGAGGTGGCACGAAGTGATAATTAATCCTGAGCTACGTGAAAGATCTACCAAAGTTGTGCAACAACGTTGGGATCACATTAATCAAACTATTTCGAGATGGGTAGAGGTGTATGCTAATGTGCAACGAAACAAGAAGAAATGATAATGAGGCATTCACTGTGACACATATCAAAATTATAAAGACCCGTGTGAAAACGTATCAAGATTATAAAGACTCGTGTAAATTTGTCCAATATCAACCGAAAATATAGTTGGATTATCAAGAAGAAATGATAATGAGGCATTCTCTGTGACATGTGGACGATATAATGAGCGAAATCTAAGAAGATTTATGGCTAGGAGGGAGGAGCTTCGGAATAAAGAAATGCATGTGGCTCTAAAGAACGATTTGGTGGATAACATATTGATAGCTTGCATTTAGGTATAGTTCAGGATGCATATTTATGTTTGTTTTGCATGTGTTTTAGTTTAGTTTAGTGTAGTTCTTAGGTTTTTAGGTTTTCTAGGAAATTCGGGTTTTGCGCTTGTTTTGTTCGGTTTTGCAGATCTTTAGGTAAACAAGCATGGATGGGATGGATATTAGAGGAATATGGTGGAGTTTGAGGAAGCTTAGAGTGATACAAGTGAAGATTGGAAGAACCAAGGCCCAAGAGCTTGTGTGAAAAGAACGCTTAAACCAGGATCATGCATTGGAGTCTTGTTTTGACACCTCTATCTTGCAATGCTTGGTTTGGGAGCTATAGAGGTCGGATGAAGCTGAATTTGGTATCACTGGAAAGCTAACTCGAAGAGATACAATTCATATTTTTACTCCGAGTCCAAATTCTAACTAGAAGGGGGTCAAAACAGCCTCTAAAGTGTAACTAAAGTTGATGCACGCAAAGCGCGGGCAAAGTGGCCATAGAGCGACCGCGCTTTGAAGGAGCCAGACCGCGCTTTGGCGGATTGATGCGACGCTGACTCAGGCCTCCGTAATATCTTTTGGGCCGACTTTATTAGTATTTTTGGATGTTTTTAGATACGATATAAATACTTTTCTTAGGATTTCTTTTGGAGGATGCTATCTATTGCTTTTGTTTTTACGTTAGTTTGAATTGGAGATTTGTGGGAGACAAAACCCTAGTTTTGCAACATTGAAGAGAAATCAAACTCTTGTAAGTTTAATTCTTTTTTAATGTATTATTCTAGCTAAATTCTCATGTCCAACTAGTTAGTTGAAGTTGTATGCATGATTGTTTGTGAGATTTGAATTATTTCTATTTGCCTTGACTAGGTTGAATTTCTCCATACATAATTGATTAGATTCGCTTAGGATTATAATAGCTTAATCACCTATTCTATTTCTAGGTCGAATTACAACTAGAATAATTAAATAGACGGTGAAATTTGGTTATTCAGGGATGAATCCTTTGATTAAACTTATAGACGGTGGAATAAGGTTCATCAAAGGCGGAGAATTCAATCACAAAACTTCATGAATAGACGTGGAATTCATGAACTATGTTTCTATTGAATGCTTTGAACTTAGCATGATCAATTTGACATAGAAGGTTTTCTAGGTTAATTGGTTAAAAGGTTGTTAAAGACGGTGTATATTAATAACCACCTTAAAGCTTGAATTTCATAAATTCACAATAGATTAGTCAAGGGAAATCGAAATAAGAATAATCAAGGATCAAAACTCATGTATGCAATGGATACGAAGCTAGTTGCACGCTTTTCTCTATATTTGAATTTTTAGTAGTTAGTTTGTTTTGCTTTATTTACTTAGATTTATAGTTTGAAATCACAAAAAAAAACCTTTAACTTAGTAATATTATTTAAATACAAGTAATCTGAGTCCCTGTGGTTCGACCCTTGCTTTCACTATACTTAGGTTAGGAAGTTAGGTATTTCTTTGACAATGCTTTTACAGCGACATAAAAGTGCTCGTCACATATGGGATAAGTTTTAGGGTTTGATATCGGATTCAGATTTAGATTAAATTTCTAGAGTTTGGTTCAAATAAAACAATTTCTTATCCTATAAAATAAGGAGCATTTAGAACCCTTAGATCTCCTTGATCCAAGAGCTGATATTCTCGGAAATTAAGGACGCGGTGACATTTTCGTAATTTATCAGAAATTACAAAAGTGCATCGTTATGGTGAAAAAGTGCATTATTATATACGAAAAGTGCATCACTAAACCCAAATATTTTGGGTGATTGAGTTCAATCGGAATCGAGTCAATTGGACGCCTTGGATGATGCACTTTTTTGGTTTAATAATGCACTTTTTGGTATTCGAAATGCACTTTTCCACCATAATGATGCACTTTTATAGTGAACCGAACATGGAGCGTTTGCCCAGTTGGCTTCATTTTTTATTGCACTTTTTTGGCTTACTGATGCACTTTTTTGATTTAGCAATGCACTTTTTCACGATAGCGATGCACTTTTGTAATTTTTGAGAAATTACCAAAATGTCACCGCGTCCCTAAAAGGGATAGAACATCAGCCCTTGAATCACCTTAATCCAAGAGCTCTAAACACTCTTTATTTTATAGGATAAGAAGTTGTTTTTTTTAACCTTACTCTAAATTTCTATGCCAACAATGTTTTTATTATTTATGTTTAACGCTATTTTTAATTTGTATTTTTGCACTTTTAAAGTTGTTTGAAGTTATCTTAATGTTAATTAAGCGTATTTTTATTACTAATTAGTTTATACTAGTATGTATTCCCGTACCTTGTACGGGTTTTCCTTAAACAAAATACTAATAATAAAAAGTTTTTAAATATATAAATTATTCTTGAAAAATAATCATATTTACACTTAATATAGAAAATTTTGAATAAATATAAAGAATAAAAAAATATAAAAGTTTTCATATATCATTTAAAATAATAAATATTTTATTAATACTATGAATTGAATTAATAGGCAAAAGATGATAGTTTAAATAATTATGAAAAAATAGATAAAAAGATAAGATTTATAAATTAATTATATGTGTGGGGTTCAACCAATTAAAATATTCTCAATTAAATTTTAACCAATTATAATATTTTAATAGATATGGATCATATATGTCTTTCAAATATATATGTAATCTTTTAATAAAGTAAAGGAGTAACCTATGTCTTCCAAATATAGTCAATATATTATTTTTATAAGTAATATAAGGAATATTATTATAATATATAAGGATTGTAAATAGTAAAAAAAATTAAGGGTAAAGAGGTAAATTGAAATTTTTAAACGCTTACGTGGCATAGTTAAGACGACGACACATAGGATAGAGAGATTCGACTTTAGTTATAGTATATTTATATTTATATTGATTATCTTAAATCCAATTATTTAAATAAATATAATTTATTATTAATTCATTTAATTAACTAAGTTTGTTGGTTATTTTGTGAAAGAATTTTTGGGCCTATAAAAAGCGGAATTTGTGCTTGTGGAAATATTGAATGATACGGAATATAAAATATTTATTAAATCATAACTATAACCTAAAGCGGAGGTTAAACATTATTAAACGACACATGTCACTTTTAGATTGGAACACACCACCTTTTTTTTAAATAATCTTTTATTTTTGGATATGATAAATTCTTATCCATGTTTTTAGAATATAGGATAGAAAATCCCATTATTAAACAATCTTTTATTTTTGGAAACGATAGATAGGAAGATCATACGATAGATAGGAAGATCATTAGGATGTTTTTTTTATGCTATCATACAAATTCTAGAATATTTATTTTATTTTTTGGTAAAATCCTTTTTTTAACTAAGATATCTTAATTGAATAGTTATATGATAATTGCTTTATCTTTTTACGCAGATCATAACAAAATTTATATTTAAGCGTTTACATAATTATTTTTATCGGATAATAAATATATTTGAAAATATTTTATTTAAGAAAAATCCGTACAAGGTACGAGAATACACATTAGTTACTAATAACTAAAGCCGAAGCAATTTCTGCCACCACGTTGTGCCACTACACCGAATCTGAACGCAGCTGCAGGGCAACAAGGAGCTGAGAGGAGGGCACCTGGACCAGATTCTATTTTGGCTGCCCAACTGGGAGCAGCGCCAGCTTCTGGAGGACCAGTGATAGCTGATCAGGTGGTCGAACCGAGGAGACAGTATCGTGAGCCTCAGCCTGATAAGTGGCTCGCAGAGTTTAGGAAGACTGGAGTACCGAACTTTGTTGGAGCTCAGGGTTCTGACGTAGAGCAGTGGCTGAGGAGAGTAAAATCGGCATTGGATTCTATTAAGGCACCGGAGGAGCGGAAGATGTCTTTAGTACAGAGTCTGCTACAGGAGAGCGCTTTTGACTGGTGGGAGCTGTGTAGGGACCATCGGACTGAGGTTACTTTCGAGGAGTTTGAGAGGCAGATTCGAGATCGGTATTGTCCTCCGGTGGTGAGGGCGGCACGAGAGGCTGCTTTTCGGGATGCTGGACCCGAAAATATCACAGTATCTGAGACTATTCTGAAGTTTCAGCAGGAGTTGGCAGCGGTGCCAAATGCTGCCCCGACTGAGGAGTTGAAGATTGCGACCTTTCTGAAAAGGTTGCAACCGCATTTACGTGCTTATGTGTCTGGTCTTAGACTCACGACATTGACAGAGGTTCAACAGTCTGCTTTGGCGTATGCTATAGCCACTCTGAGGCCGGAACAGGTGGATGCTCAGGTAGGAGGGGGTAAGAGACGGAAAATGGCAGCTGCATCGACTTCTAGGGGTGACAATCAGTCTGGACAGTACCCGCAGAGTAGACTTGAGTTCCAGCCATCGGGACGCCAAGAACGATCACAGCAGAGTCGGGCTGCCGGGAATCAAAGACAGTGCTACAACTGTGGAAGCGCTGAGCACTTGAGGAACCAGTGTCCTAGTCCAATGAAGGATTGCTTTACATGTGGGAAGCCCGGACATCTTCAAAGGTTCTGTACGGTTGGCGTGCCTTCGCAAGGATCGGTACCGGGAACTGGAAATCGGGGAGTCCATCATCGACCACCAGCACGGCAAACACCAGATCAGAGTGTTGGTCGGAGTGCAGGAGCTAGTAACACGGGCGCAGTTCCTACTCGAGTATTTGAGATGAAGGGAATGGAAGGATCGGATGTCTTCGCTCCACCCGACGACCTAGCTTGAGATTTCTAATCATCGGTTGATAGTGTGGTTTAGCTGCTAGTAGTTTAGTTTTCAGGACATGGCAACCTTTAGTTGTTCATTAGGGTTGTTCGGTTGTTTGAATCGGGATTTTGTTGCTTTGTTTATGACTTTTTTTTTTTTTTTTTTGGTTGTTGGATAATTGTTTTGTTTGGACGTTGTTCATGAAAACGAGATTGTTTTTGTTTGTTTATTAGGGCCTTAATTTTATATATTCTAGTTCGTAGGATATTTTGAAATTCTGGTTCGAGGACGAACCCTCTTTGAGGGGGAGAGGTTTGTGAGAACCTCAAATATCTTTTCTTTTCTTTCGTATAACGCCTCAAATATCTTTTCTTTTCTTTCGTATAAAGCCTCAAATATCTTTTCCTTTGTGTAAAAGTTTCGGGACGAAACTTTCTTAAGGGTGGTAGTATGTAATGTTCGGGATCCGTTTTTCATTTTAGGTCGGAAAAACAAATTTCTTAATTCATAAGCAATCGAATTTCTTGGTTCGCAAGTAATCCCAGATTAGAGGAGTACTTAGTTATATCCGTTAATTTTTTTTTCTGAAGCCTTTATGTACGTATATGTACATATAAATTATGTGTGTGTATATATCCAAAAAAAAAAAAAAAAATTTATCCTTATCAAAACAATAAAATCCTAGGCTAATCCAACTATAAATACGTTTAACCCTAGTCATCAAAGTCGTTTAGCATAACCCTAGACTGAATTTTCTTTCCTCGTTCCTCGTCGGTCGCTTTAAACCAGTGATCAAGTTTTCTCGTTATCGGTTCGCCACCCTCGTTCGCATCCACCGGCCTCCTTCACCAGTGACCTCGTATCATCATCGCTTTCAAGGAAAGCTTCACCGATTTTGCCTCGGGATTTGTCGCGCCGCAAAGCCAGTGAGCGAGCCGCACCATCAACACCTTGTTTCCGAATAGGACGCCGGGTTGAGCACTCGCAAGATCCGTCAGAATTCGCGATCGTCGTTGTTAACCGATTGAAACAACCGTCGGTATGTCAAGACCTTTCCTTTATTTGTTCTTCTCGGGTTTTTCCGTTGAGGTGGGCTTGGGCTGTCTAGCCATCGGCTTGATCGGTGCCGTCGGTTGATCGGGAGGGGCAGTGTGTTACTCGATCGTGGTGTTGGGAGGGGTAAGGTTGGGTGTCGGAGAAATTGTGGCCATGTGTGTTGTGAGTTTAGGAGGTTGTTGGCTTTAATTAATTTCACAAGATCATTATATTATAAATCTCTAATTTTATAAGCCTGATGTTTTGTTTTCTTATATATAGGTTTAGATGTTAACGTTGTGTATAAGTATATAGTGTTAGATTAGTTTAGTGGTAAAGGGTAGTTAATGCTTTAGTTGCTTTCGTTGGTTGGTTAATTAGTTTGAACCTGTATATTTTTTTTTTCTTGGACAATGATCACTTTCGTACAGTGGGAAGTTGCTGAGTTTAATTTGATCAACTATTTGGTTAAAAGGGGATGTAATTAATTAACTAGTTAGAGGTTGTACACATAGGTTTAGTGGGTATGCGTTTTAATGGGAGGAAGGTGTTGTTTATGTTAGTGTTTAGAATTAGTGGTATGGTTCGAAGTGGGGTTTTGAGTTTATATTGTTTATCGATCAGATGCATTCGAGTTATTTAGTCAGTTTCAAACGTATAATTAGCTGGTCTTGTAGGACAGTTTCGTATCTAATTTAATCATACGCATTCATATTTCTTTTAGGAAGTTGTTTTTGCTCAAGTCCTTAGTTTCTATCCTCGTCAAAGGATTCTTCGTTGAGGTAAGTCGTTTTTCGACTTGCTCGGTTCTTTTCTCCCTTGTTAGATTGCGTATCGATATTGTAGGACGAGTTTTGGGAATTAGTCCCGAATACCTTTTAAATTGTTTTGAACTCCTTGTGTGTTGTGTGCGTTAATGATTTTAAATGTGATTTATCGGAAAATACTTTGGAACGTTTTCTCTGTGTTGGTACCGTTTCCGACATGGCCCATTGTAGCTGGTGTTGAGGAAGAGTTGGCTACTTTGACCCGTGTGACTGGGAAAATCGTACCCCTTCAAACGAAAATTGTTATCTGTGTGTTTTTGGCAAGCGCTCCAGTGGAGGCTTAGCCCGGAGTTAGAAGGGAGATTGGGAAGTGGAGTGGGAGGGCCTGCCTCTGCACTCGGCGCGGTGATGAGCGCCTTGGAAGTCGGACCGTGGACAAAGGAAGAAGTGCATTACTGTGTGATTGTGATTGTGAATGCGTATGTGACTTGTGTGACTGATATAACTAATTTAGGTATTGGCCTTTAGAGTTATGATTGCGGTTGTGGAATTGTTTGCTGACTATAGATAAACGATTTTAAAGCGTTCTACAGTTTCCATATTCTTTCTAGCTTGGTAGATTAGACGCTGATCCTTCGGGGAACATTTTTCAGTTCCAGGTAGGAATCAGGAAACCATGCAGGAGCCTTGGCCGGATGGTGGAGTGGATTGTTGACGCACGTGTCATTAGTTTGGGATTTTCGGGAGGATTTCGGGAGGATTTATTATTATTACTAGTTCTGTTGAATTATTTTAATTGTTAATTTGTAAGTGTTGTTTGGAATATTTTGAGGAAATTTTGGGAAAAGGTTACTTGGTAATTTTTGTTTATGCATTTGGGCATTCAAACATGTTTTATATCGAATTTTATAAATCTGAAAGTTGGATGTTTTCACTTGTTTCTCGTCGTGCCCGCGTTGTTAAGATCCTACAGTGTAGTTGTCAACCTAAATAATAGTACCTTGTAAGGTCTATTCCCTAGTAGCGCCTCGTCGGAAGACGGGGTGTTACAAATTAGTATCAGAGCCAGGTTGACAACAGGGCACATGGAACTGACCAACAAAGAGTACCCGAGGTCCAACTTAAAACCAAAACCGGCCGGTGTTTTCAAATGTTTTTACTGGGGTAGACATGTTGCATATAGGGGGGTAGGTGACACGTCGCGACTCCGCCCCATCAACCGAAGAACCTCACGTAGATTAGTAAGAATTACGTTAATAGATAGAATGTTTAAGTATTGACCGTGGGACTTTCTATTATAGATGGCCCCACCAATCAGAGCTAGAGCTGTTGCAGCTAACGGAAGAGGTCGCGGAAGAGGCCGCGGTAGAGGCCGAGTAGGAGGTCGTGGCAGGGGTAGAGGAGAGATCCCTGTAGCTGCTGAGCCAGAGGTACAACAGGATAACCATCAGGAGGAGGTTGCTGAGAGTCAGGATGTGGCTGTTGCTGTTCATCGAGAGGACAGTGCCTCTGTCGCTGGAGGAGGTCTCCCAGCAAACGGGGCTCAGGTGGGAGGAGGAGTACCACCAGCAGGATTGGCCCCAGAAGTGACTGCTGCGATTCAGCTGTTATTGCAGACGTTGATGGGTGCGGGAGCTACACCGAATCTGAACGCAGCTGCAGGGCAACAAGGAGCTGAGAGGAGGGCACCTGGACCAGATTCTATTTTGGCTGCCCAACTGGGAGCAGCGCCAGCTTCTGGAGGACCAGTGATAGCTGATCAGGTGGTCGAACCGAGGAGACAGTATCGTGAGCCTCAGCCTGATAAGTGGCTCGCAGAGTTTAGGAAGACTGGAGTACCGAACTTTGTTGGAGCTCAGGGTTCTGACGTAGAGCAGTGGCTGAGGAGAGTAAAATCGGCATTGGATTCTATTAAGGCACCGGAGGAGCGGAAGATGTCTTTAGTACAGAGTCTGCTACAGGAGAGCGCTTTTGACTGGTGGGAGCTGTGTAGGGACCATCGGACTGAGGTTACTTTCGAGGAGTTTGAGAGGCAGATTCGAGATCGGTATTGTCCTCCGGTGGTGAGGGCGGCACGAGAGGCTGCTTTTCGGGATGCTGGACCCGAAAATATCACAGTATCTGAGACTATTCTGAAGTTTCAGCAGGAGTTGGCAGCGGTGCCAAATGCTGCCCCGACTGAGGAGTTGAAGATTGCGACCTTTCTGAAAAGGTTGCAACCGCATTTACGTGCTTATGTGTCTGGTCTTAGACTCACGACATTGACAGAGGTTCAACAGTCTGCTTTGGCGTATGCTATAGCCACTCTGAGGCCGGAACAGGTGGATGCTCAGGTAGGAGGGGGTAAGAGACGGAAAATGGCAGCTGCATCGACTTCTAGGGGTGACAATCAGTCTGGACAGTACCCGCAGAGTAGACTTGAGTTCCAGCCATCGGGACGCCAAGAACGATCACAGCAGAGTCGGGCTGCCGGGAATCAAAGACAGTGCTACAACTGTGGAAGCGCTGAGCACTTGAGGAACCAGTGTCCTAGTCCAATGAAGGATTGCTTTACATGTGGGAAGCCCGGACATCTTCAAAGGTTCTGTACGGTTGGCGTGCCTTCGCAAGGATCGGTACCGGGAACTGGAAATCGGGGAGTCCATCATCGACCACCAGCACGGCAAACACCAGATCAGAGTGTTGGTCGGAGTGCAGGAGCTAGTAACACGGGCGCAGTTCCTACTCGAGTATTTGAGATGAAGGGAATGGAAGGATCGGATGTCTTCGCTCCACCCGACGACCTAGCTTGAGATTTCTAATCATCGGTTGATAGTGTGGTTTAGCTGCTAGTAGTTTAGTTTTCAGGACATGGCAACCTTTAGTTGTTCATTAGGGTTGTTCGGTTGTTTGAATCGGGATTTTGTTGCTTTGTTTATGACTTTTTTTTTTTTTTTTTTTTGGTTGTTGGATAATTGTTTTGTTTGGACGTTGTTCATGAAAACGAGATTGTTTTTGTTTGTTTATTAGGGCCTTAATTTTATATATTCTAGTTCGTAGGATATTTTGAAATTCTGGTTCGAGGACGAACCCTCTTTGAGGGGGAGAGGTTTGTGAGAACCTCAAATATCTTTTCTTTTCTTTCGTATAACGCCTCAAATATCTTTTCTTTTCTTTCGTATAAAGCCTCAAATATCTTTTCCTTTGTGTAAAAGTTTCGGGACGAAACTTTCTTAAGGGTGGTAGTATGTAATGTTCGGGATCCGTTTTTCATTTTAGGTCGGAAAAACAAATTTCTTAATTCATAAGCAATCGAATTTCTTGGTTCGCAAGTAATCCCAGATTAGAGGAGTACTTAGTTATATCCGTTAATTTTTTTTTCTGAAGCCTTTATGTACGTATATGTACATATAAATTATGTGTGTGTATATATCCAAAAAAAAAAAAAAAAAATTTATCCTTATCAAAACAATAAAATCCTAGGCTAATCCAACTATAAATACGTTTAACCCTAGTCATCAAAGTCGTTTAGCATAACCCTAGACTGAATTTTCTTTCCTCGTTCCTCGTCGGTCGCTTTAAACCAGTGATCAAGTTTTCTCGTTATCGGTTCGCCACCCTCGTTCGCATCCACCGGCCTCCTTCACCAGTGACCTCGTATCATCATCGCTTTCAAGGAAAGCTTCACCGATTTTGCCTCGGGATTTGTCGCGCCGCAAAGCCAGTGAGCGAGCCGCACCATCAACACCTTGTTTCCGAATAGGACGCCGGGTTGAGCACTCGCAAGATCCGTCAGAATTCGCGATCGTCGTTGTTAACCGATTGAAACAACCGTCGGTATGTCAAGACCTTTCCTTTATTTGTTCTTCTCGGGTTTTTCCGTTGAGGTGGGCTTGGGCTGTCTAGCCATCGGCTTGATCGGTGCCGTCGGTTGATCGGGAGGGGCAGTGTGTTACTCGATCGTGGTGTTGGGAGGGGTAAGGTTGGGTGTCGGAGAAATTGTGGCCATGTGTGTTGTGAGTTTAGGAGGTTGTTGGCTTTAATTAATTTCACAAGATCATTATATTATAAATCTCTAATTTTATAAGCCTGATGTTTTGTTTTCTTATATATAGGTTTAGATGTTAACGTTGTGTATAAGTATATAGTGTTAGATTAGTTTAGTGGTAAAGGGTAGTTAATGCTTTAGTTGCTTTCGTTGGTTGGTTAATTAGTTTGAACCTGTATATTTTTTTTTCTTGGACAATGATCACTTTCGTACAGTGGGAAGTTGCTGAGTTTAATTTGATCAACTATTTGGTTAAAAGGGGATGTAATTAATTAACTAGTTAGAGGTTGTACACATAGGTTTAGTGGGTATGCGTTTTAATGGGAGGAAGGTGTTGTTTATGTTAGTGTTTAGAATTAGTGGTATGGTTCGAAGTGGGGTTTTGAGTTTATATTGTTTATCGATCAGATGCATTCGAGTTATTTAGTCAGTTTCAAACGTATAATTAGCTGGTCTTGTAGGACAGTTTCGTATCTAATTTAATCATACGCATTCATATTTCTTTTAGGAAGTTGTTTTTGCTCAAGTCCTTAGTTTCTATCCTCGTCAAAGGATTCTTCGTTGAGGTAAGTCGTTTTTCGACTTGCTCGGTTCTTTTCTCCCTTGTTAGATTGCGTATCGATATTGTAGGACGAGTTTTGGGAATTAGTCCCGAATACCTTTTAAATTGTTTTGAACTCCTTGTGTGTTGTGTGCGTTAATGATTTTAAATGTGATTTATCGGAAAATACTTTGGAACGTTTTCTCTGTGTTGGTACCGTTTCCGACATGGCCCATTGTAGCTGGTGTTGAGGAAGAGTTGGCTACTTTGACCCGTGTGACTGGGAAAATCGTACCCCTTCAAACGAAAATTGTTATCTGTGTGTTTTTGGCAAGCGCTCCAGTGGAGGCTTAGCCCGGAGTTAGAAGGGAGATTGGGAAGTGGAGTGGGAGGGCCTGCCTCTGCACTCGGCGCGGTGATGAGCGCCTTGGAAGTCGGACCGTGGACAAAGGAAGAAGTGCATTACTGTGTGATTGTGATTGTGAATGCGTATGTGACTTGTGTGACTGATATAACTAATTTAGGTATTGGCCTTTAGAGTTATGATTGCGGTTGTGGAATTGTTTGCTGACTATAGATAAACGATTTTAAAGCGTTCTACAGTTTCCATATTCTTTCTAGCTTGGTAGATTAGACGCTGATCCTTCGGGGAACATTTTTCAGTTCCAGGTAGGAATCAGGAAACCATGCAGGAGCCTTGGCCGGATGGTGGAGTGGATTGTTGACGCACGTGTCATTAGTTTGGGATTTTCGGGAGGATTTCGGGAGGATTTATTATTATTACTAGTTCTGTTGAATTATTTTAATTGTTAATTTGTAAGTGTTGTTTGGAATATTTTGAGGAAATTTTGGGAAAAGGTTACTTGGTAATTTTTGTTTATGCATTTGGGCATTCAAACATGTTTTATATCGAATTTTATAAATCTGAAAGTTGGATGTTTTCACTTGTTTCTCGTCGTGCCCGCGTTGTTAAGATCCTACAGTGTAGTTGTCAACCTAAATAATAGTACCTTGTAAGGTCTATTCCCTAGTAGCGCCTCGTCGGAAGACGGGGTGTTACAACATTAAAAATAAAAGATAAGAAAAAATATGCACACATGATCACATATACATCTTTGAACAACCATATCTATATATAATCTATAACTATATTAAAGTTGTAATTTTTCTAACCACCACATTAATTTTGACCCCACCTTATATTAAAAAAATTTATTTATATTTTTTTCCAATTAAATTCCTTTCTATTTATTCATGTTGAAAAAAATTAATTCGAATTTTAATTAAAAATAACGAAAATTATTTTATCTTTATTTTTTTATCTACTTATAAAAAATATTTATATTAAATCAAATTTTGATAAAAAGGTAAATTTTTTCAAATACCTATATAATTACTTGCATAAATTAAATTTTGATAAAAAAAAATTATATTATATTTTCCTTAATTTCCTTTTTGGATTTTTATATGAATATCTTCTTTATATTATATTATTTTTTATTTTGAAATTTTGTATCTATATCTGTACTCTACTAACCCATACAAGTTAATTGGAACATATTTTTTCCATCCTCACGTTTCTTTTTTCTATGCAATTGGCATCCATTCAAGCATCTTCACTGTCAGGTTTCATTTTTTTGTTAATGTTTTATCCTATTCAATTGAAATTGTCATGAATTTTTACTCTTGATTTGTTTTTAGTTTAATCTTGATAGTTATTCTTAGTATTACATGTGTTATTATTATAGTATTGAACTATATGTAAGTTTTTTAACTTAAATTTGTTACTTTTTTTTCAGTTGAACAATGACTACTACTATAAATTTTATTTGTGATTTGGATTTGAAAAAGAAGACAAATTGGAAGTTACGTGTTCGCTGCATACATATGTGGGATATTGTCAAATTTCATGATAAGACTCAAATTATTGGCAAAGAGATGATCTTTGTAGATGAGAATGTTTTTCCCCTTAAATTCATTATTTTACAAATGATTTTCTTCTAATGTAATTAGTCTATTCTAAATTTCTAATATGTATAATAACTATATATTAATTGCATTTTTTGTGTGTTTTTCCAAGACATAAAATTAACGCCTTTATGTATATATCAGTTGCTAACAGATTTTTACATATTGGAGAAGATGACATTCTTATTATCAAACTTTTCTTTAATCAGTATTGTTGATCTATAATAACAATTATATATTATTTAAATATTATTATTTTATTTAATCTATAATATACTACTTTGTTTATGTAGTGCAAGGAAAATTGGTTAATGCACGTGGTCCTATTGGAGTTTTTATTGATGATCCTCTTATTTCAGACATTGTTGGATTCAAAGATAGGTAAAAATTTATTAATTAAAACATTGATTAAGATATTAATTTTAATGATTAATTTATTGATGTTTTAATTTTAATTTTTTTTTAAATATTTTTTTAATTCAGTTAATCTCAAGAAGATAACTCCTATTTTAAGTGCATCATCTCCTATTCAATTCCTAGATATTAAATATGGAAGACAATTGATGAGATACTCGACATAAAACAAGGTATTTACATTAATATTTTATTATATCTTGATAATCTATTAATTTTTTCAAAACTAATATATTTGTCAAATTTAATTTAGTCATCTTAGTTTGAATATTTTTTAATATCATTAAGAATGATTAATTAAATGAATCTCCTTTTATATTTTTTCAGAAGGGTCAATATGTTACTATTGGCATTGCAGAGGATATTGATGATTCTTTTGGATGGTACTATATTTCATGTAAACAATGCAAAAAAAAAGGTAAAATGATATGATGATGAATTTTGGTGTACTGGCTGCGAGCGTATTGTCAAATATGTGATTTCAAGGTATATAAAATACATTAAATATTAATCATTAAATATGTTTATGTCATATATATTTAGATTATTATATTTCATGACAAGTTTAAAGTTACTTTGGTTGTTAATGATGGAACGACCGTTGTATCATTCGTTATATTTGACAAAGATGTTCGTTAATGTAGGTTTTATAAGCATATACAAGATACCATTGATGAATCCTCTATGCCTTACTTAACACTATGTCGTTCTTTGATAAGTAAAATATTTTTATATTTTGTACTTTAATTAACACTATGCGATTCTTTAATAAGTAAAAAAATTTATATTTTGTACTTTAATTAACACTATGTCATTCTTTAATAAGGAAAACATTTTTATATTTTTTACTTTCATACAATCTTTCAATGTTCAAATTATTTTACTTAAAAATCACATACATAAACAATGGATCTAAAACTCTACAAGCCAACATGCTAAGGGAGTAATATTAAATGATATTACCAAAGTATTAAAAAATCATTTCAAACCATCATGACATTGCAACAAAAGAAGAAATATACAACAATTAATGATATACAACAATTAAATCATTAATCAAACATTCATATATAATTAATATATTATAAAGATAATTTTAAGGTTCCCGGGCAAGGCCCGGGTCATAAACTAGTAATTATAACCTAAAGCGGATGTTAAAAAAAATTATTAAACGACACATGTCACTTTTATATTAGACCACACCACTCCTTTTTTTAAAATAATCTTTTATTTTTGGATATGATAAATAGGAAGATTATATGATATATTATCCCATTATTAAACAATCTTTTGTTTTTGGATATGATAGATAGAAAAATCATTATGATATTTTTTATACTATCATAAAAATACTAGAATATTTATTTTATTTTTAGATAGAATCGTTTTTTAAACCCAATCTGATTGGTTGAAATTTAATTGGGTTTTTTTATTGGTTAAAAATAATTGTAGATCCCACATTTGGATTTGGCAATTTTTGGCAAAATAACCATTAAATTAAAAAATATCCAATTTTACGAATTTGTAATTTTTCACAAGATTATAAAAGATATATGAAATATTTTTTCCAGTAATAACTATGAAATAATAAAAAAACTAAATCTATTACTATATAGTATATGCTAAAGAGATTGTAAATTTTCTCACCATATTGCGCCACATCACCCTTTTTGTTGATATAATAATTCAATTTATATTTTCTACCATATTAAAATCCCCCAAAAATTAGTTAGAAGATACATCTCCCCTACAAGATTGAAAAATATTCAAATCACTTTAATATTAAAATAGTTAATTAAAATACAAAAAGTGGATATAGTCAGTCATAGAAAAATAAATATTTCCATTATTTTTACCTTTTATCTATTTATGGAAAATATTTTATTAAAATAGAATTTTAATAAAAAAGATATAAATTTACATTATGTCTTACAAGATTGACATTTGACAATGATCTATCTATTTATGTAAAATTTCTTTTAAAAATTGAATTTTAATTTATAAAAGATAAAAATTTATAGTATCTTTTAAAAGATCGCCCGTTATCTATTTATGTAATATTTCTTTTAAAAGCGAATTATGATTAAAAAACTAATAAACACTTTGCTTAAATCAAATTTTGGTAAAATATTTATTTAAAATATAATTTTTAAAAATGATATGAATCTAAATTGCTCTTATAATTAAATGTATATTTACATTATATTTGCCTTTTATATATTTACGGAAAATATTTTATTAAAATAGAATTTTGAAAAAAATATATATAAATTTACATTATGGCTTACAAGATTGACAATAAATGATTAAATTAGAATTTGACAAAATTAATTAACTTTTACATTTTCTCATAAGAGATAGACAATTCATAATACAAAAAATCCATTTAAATTATATTAATTTTAACTCTATATTTTTCTAAGAAAAAAATTTCGACTTTTTAAATATTTATTTAGTTTATTTATTTTTAATAAAATCCGTATAAATTACGGACTAGTATACTCCGTATTTATTAAAGTAGAAGAGATGAAGTGAAAGAAGATAAAAAAAATGAAAAATGAGGTGCGAATGAGAGAAAAATGAGAAAGAATTGCACATACTTCCACATGTGCAATATAATATAATCTCGCGGGGTTTGGTGTACGTGTCCGCCGCGTCGTGGAGGGAGAAAAATCAGAAAAGGGCAAAGATGAAGCAAAGCAACTGCATCCGGGGCGGGCTACCGGCTGCTACCTGCGTGGTCAAAAGTCAATCACGACTCACTTCACCAGTAGCCCTTGTGATTCCAATAATTTACAGTTCCATGCCACCACTTGCTTTTTCTCCGACACTATTTTCACATTATAATCCGTGATAACAACTAATCGAAAGTGCATTCCGTAAATCTGCCAATATCGATTTTTGTTTAGTTTTTTTTTTTTGGTAGGATTTTTTTTTTGGTTTTTAATACGGAGTATCGATTTTTTATTTAACTCCCCCTGGCTGTTTTACTTTAAGCAACTACGTCTATTTTATGTGTTCAAAATAAAAAAAACAACGTATATTTATTATTTTTGGTAGAAAATAAATACGGAGTATTCTGCATTTCTGCAGTTCTCAGTTCTGTTCTATATGCGTTCTTATTTTCCTTTCAAAAAAAAAATATGCGTTCTTATTTTCCAAGAGAGAAATGGCATTTTCGTAATAAACGCAAACTGTAATGGCATCTCTGGCAGTTTCATAGAGACTAGATCAAATACAGCCGCCACCCTCCTCCAGAAAGGCCCATTATCCAATTTTCCCATTCCAATCTTTCCGCTTCTTCTCTTCTCCTTCAACTCCGATCGTCGGCGTCGGCACCGTAATTGGCCGGCGTCAATCTCATCCTCTTATTCTTCTCGATCCACCGATCCAGTCAATTTCTCCAGTTGAGCTCGCAATCCTATCTTCGCGGCCTCTCTAGTTTTCAATTCGTCGCCGTGGTCTCCGATTCACCGAACGCGGAATTCACCATGGCTTTCTTCGCTGCCTAGGGTTCCGACACCTGTCGCCGGACCCTATACTTTACTTTAACCTGTTACATATCTTGTTCGAACTATTCGTTATCCTAAAAATGGCGATCCGGTACACCGTCTTCTATTCCGGCTACGTCGCCCAGAACCTTGCCTCCTCCGCCGGCTCCCGCTTCACCAACACCCGATGCATCCACGAGTTTGTTTTCAAGTCCCGTTCAATCCATAATCCCAACGTTGAGCCGTCTAAGAGCTGCAATTACGGTTACAACCCTAGCTACAGGTCTGAATCCCGGCGCCCTAAGCCCAGTTGCTTTCCTGGATCTGGTGCGACTTCATTTAGCACCATCGCCGGCGGTCTGATCGGGGAGAACTTCGAGAGCCCCATCGTCGCCGGCCTTGCTTCTCTAATGAAGTCTACTGGTAGCGCCTCTGGATCGAATTCTATGGGAGTGTTTGGGATTTCGTCTTTCAAGGCGTCGTCTATTATTCCTTTCTTTCAAGGATCAAAGTGGACGCCGTGCAACCAGCCGGTGATTAACAGGTTGGCTAGCAGCGCCGTCGACAAAGGGGGGACGGCGTTTGCTAGTGACTTAGCTCACAACAAAAGCTCTATGGAGATCTCCAAAGGCTTTAAGGCCAAGGGGGTTGACCACAATAGTTGGTTGTCCAAGCTTATGAGTTTCTCATCTGATGATGCCAGGGCCGTATTTACTTATGTGACAGTTAACTTGCTTTTCCGCTCGTCTTTGGCCGAGCCGAGATCGATTCCCTCCACTTCGATGTACCCTACGCTCCACGCCGGTGACCGTGTTTTGTCTGAGAAGGTAGATTGAATTTCCAAAAACTAAAAGCCTTTTATTGCGTTTTTCGGCTTAATAGAGATCATATTTGAAGAATTCGAGCCATTATGTTGACGAGTCTGTATCTGGTATATCTCTGGAAGCGATTTCGGTTTAAGGTCAATGTTCCAAGGTTTGATTAATCATGTGACATTAAGACTGCTCTGAATTTGTTTAGAATTATGTCATTAGGAGTGTGTATCTTACTGTATGTTATTATCTTGATGCTTTGATGAATGTTATGACACAAGATTGATCATGATCATAACAAGATTATGGAGAAAGTGAGGTTAGTGGAGTATTATTAAGAGAGGAGGAAGGAGAGGAAATAATCTGTCAGTGGGAGTGTGAGGTCAAGATTTTCAAAGAGAAGGAGATTGCTGTAGTGAGAATGTTGTATGTTGCTTAAAAATCATCATAAACTTCATTACCGAGTGCAAAATGCTTGTTAACTAGTAATGATCTCTTAGCCTAACTCTAATGTGATTATAATGAAATTAGACTGTCTGAGGTAGCTCTAAACATTTAGGGCCCGTTTGGTATTGATATCCTGATATCAGATATGTATCAGGCCATATCTCATGTTTGGTATGGGAGTATATGGATTCAGGGTATCAGGCCCTATCTAGTGTTTGGTATGGGAGTATATGGATATCAGGTCATATATTTGATATTAAAACAAGCCATTTTCCATGATATTTGATATACCCCAAATAAAAGAGGTATGAGATATGAATGATATCTCATATCCGATACCGATACCGATACCCGATACCGATACCCGATACCCGATACCGATATATGATATCGATACCAAACGAGCCCTTACATAATTTTTTGCATTGAGAAGTATAGTAGCTTTCCATATGGGACTAGTGTTAAATGCTTAATTAATGGTTCTATAGAGATGAAGGCTACATCTTAGGAATAATTTTTTGAGGAATCAGCTGTAATAAGAAGGGATCTGGAATTGTTCTTTATTTTTTGAGAGATCATTTATAGACTAGCTATTTTCTAACTGTCACCTCCCAAAATACCACACATCCTATGAATATGTAGAAAAATAAAAATGATTATGATTGTTAATGTATCTATACATAAATTGAATTGCTAGTGGATAAAGTCTTCAACCATTTTGCTGTAATAATAGCTAATTCTAGTGATGTTTTTGCTGAACTCTGTTTCATTATGACATACTGCTCTAATGTATCATCAACTTATGTGCATGATAGGTTTCTTATGTATTCTGGGAGCCTGAGGTTTCAGACATTGTTGTATTCAAGGCACCTCCTATTCTTCAGGTAAATAAAGCTCCTATATATGCATTATCAACTTCTGTTTCTATGTTAGGATTGACATTTGTATCGGCATTCATGATACAGACAATTGGTTTTAGTTCTGGAGATGTGTTCATCAAAAGGGTCGTAGCAAAGGCCGGTGACTGTGTAGAGGTGAGTATTTCAGCTTCTTTACATAGCCTGGTTCATTACAAACATCTGCAGCTATATTTCTGAGAGCGTGTTTCATGGTTCTTGGAGTAGGTCCGTGATGGCAAATTATGGGTAAATGGTGCTGTACAAGACGAGGAATTTGTCCTGGAACCATTGAATTATGAGATGGAGCCTGAGGTGAGCAGAATAAATTGACCTTAGTGTAGCTGGTAACATTTCTTTAATCTCTTACGGCAACTCCTAATTTAATTGACTGCAGGTTGTACCTGAGGGATATGTATTCGTGATGGGTGATAACCGTAACAACAGCTTCGACTCTCATAACTGGTATGTATGATCTAAATATATCTGATGAAATAGTGAATAACTCTTTATAATATATGATGATGTTATATATGCCTTGGATTTTACTGACACCTACGCATTTTTACAGGGGTCCTCTTCCTGTCGAAAATATTGTTGGCAGATCAGTGTTTAGATACTGGCCTCCAACCCGCATCTCTGATACTATACATCACTCGAAAATCGGAGCAGTTACAGTAGCCCATTCATGAACTGGATTCACCTCAATCTCTACATACTGTATGGAGGAGGATCTCTCTCTTATTGCCTGAAACAGAAGGCATTGTCTAGTGTATATTTTTGTTCAGTTTCTTGGTTTTCTTGTACCGAGACTCTCAGTGGCGGAGGCTGGTGGCCGGGAGTTCTCAGGAGCGAGGGCCAGTGGCACAAAACAAGTGAAAAATTGGATATTTTCAATTGATAAATAAGAACCACGAATTCCTTATTCAATTGAGAACGAGGAGTTAAAACCGATCAATTTTGGACCTTTAAAAATTATAAACAAGACGAACGAGAGGAAATCCTAGAGATGCATGAAGTTTAATCCTTTGAATGAACTAAAAGACAGGCCCGTGAACGTGACTGTGACCGGCCCGGCTCAACGGGGTCATTAGTTTTTTTTTTTAATCAGAAAACGGGGAGACCCCTGCAATATTACTTAAGTGAAAACTAGTTTGGCCCCGAAGGGCTTACCAACATCAAAACTAAGCAAATGCATAATAGGACTAGGAGGAGTATCATAAATTGTAAAAGAATTATTAGAAGCAAAAGCTAAGTTAGCTAGCATATCGGCCACCGAATTTGCCTGACGACGAACATGATTAACTTGAATCACGCCTGGATAACTCCGCATTAGCGTTGTGCACTGTTGGACAAGAGAAGAGTCCCTTGCATGTACTTGTGTCTTGCCATTTAAGAGCTTGCAAGCAATGAGAGAATCAGTTTGTACACACAAACAGGGGTAGAACATGTTGATTGCGAGTTGGATTCCATGCTTCAAAGTCCAAAGTTCAGCTGTAGTAGCCAAGCATATTCCACACGAGAATGTAAATGCACTAATGAAGGCACCATTTGAGTCACGAAAAACACATCTACTAGCTGACGGGCCAGGATTACCCTTTGAGACTGCGTCAACATTCAAAGCAATCCAATTAAGGGGAGGAGGAATCCAAGCCATTACAACAGGCTGGTGTTCAGTAATGCGAGCAATCTCCATGGTTTTGTCCACGACAGAGGAAAATGCAGCAGTCGTGGAAACAACAACCCTTGAAAGGCTATTGCAATTGTCAATCCCATCAAAGCTCAACTCATTTCGAACTTTCCAAGTGTACCAAAGCATGGATGCAAATGTTGTACTCAAATTATCCCGATTTTTCACATTATCATGAATCCAAGTCTTCATATCATCACATGTAAAGAAACTGGGCTGAACTGAATTTCCGGTTAAAGCAAGCCAAGTATCTTTGATAACTTGGCAATCTCGGAGTAGATGAAACAGAGTTTCTTTGACAGAGCATCGAGGACAATTCAAAGTACTAGACAAGTGTCTTCGTATACGAATGGCATTGCACAAGACAACTTCATGAGCTACAAGAAACATGAAATGGCGAGCACGTTGTTGTACAGGAGTTTTCCAAATTGCACCCCAAACTGGATGTTGCAAATTTGGAGTGTTGGTGCGCTGCAAATCACGAGCCGAACAAGTGGTAAACACACCTGATGTAGAGGGGTGCCAAATGAATCTATCATGTGCATCATTCTCAGGCATCAGTTGGACTGATTGCAATCTGAGCAAAAATTCAGCAGGAAGCAAATCATGAAGCAGAGGCCAATTCCACTGGTTGTTGCCCAATAGTCAGAGACGGTACAACTGAGCATATCATCATCTAAAGGTTGTGTTGCAACACTCATAAGTGGTTGTGCAAGGAGCCAAGGATGGTCCCAAAATAACGTGTTATCCCCATTGCACACGGACATGCCGATCCCTCGCCTAAGGAGCTCAGAGCCATGTATAATCCCTTTCCATAATTGTGATGAGCGAGGCCGAGACTGGAACATATCAATATCAGCCCTACCCCCACAATACTTGTTGCATATAACTTAGCTCCATAATTGTGATGAGCGAGGCCGAGACTGTTGAACTTGGTTGCCCTTTCCAAGACACTCAACCCATGAACTTTCGGATACAACAATTCATCCTCTTTCTCATCTCTCATAGCCGGAGAGAAGAAACGTGACATCATTTTCTCCTTAAACATATCCCAATCTAGATTAGGATGCTCAGACAGATTGGAATTTTCCCACCACTCACTCGCTCCCCCTTTTAGTTGTAGGGAAGCAATCTGCACCTTCTCAGCAGGAGTGCAAACTATGTTTCTGAGTAACTTCTCCACATGGGAGAACCAGTAGGCAGCGAGAATAGGTTCCCCAGTGCCATCATAAGAGTCAGGTCTCATAGCTGTGAAAGTTTTCATCGCCCTCATAAAGCTTAGGCCATTATCGGGAATAGCCTGATTGACCTCTACGGCGACAGCCATATTTGCAGGAGGCGGTGGTTGGACTCCTCCCTGTTGGGCAACTTTGAATAGTTCCATTAAGGCTGCAGTAGTAGCAACGTCAAAATGTACGACATTTTGGCCTCCAACTAGAGCTCTAGCTGCACTAGTTTTTGTGTGGTTGCCTTCTGACTCATTGTCTCGAATAGTTCCCCTGGTGTTCACCATCTATGGTTTCCACAAATCTCATAAAAAATTAATCAACATTTGTATATGAGTAATGGACACACGTTTGAAACAGAAATCATCATAAATCGATATACTGTAAGGTTGGTGCCATACTACAATGTACAAGGAAAAGATGGTTACAACCCTATTCTAAGAATCTAAACAACTTTATTACTGACCCAACCATCCTTCACATGAGGGTCATCATCCATGTATACACTATTTTCTGAAGACGAAGACGGTAAGTATTAGAATTTCCTTATTCAATACTTACTGTGAAGATTATAGACGGAAGTTTTGAAATCAAATCATGATTCTTAAGACATAGACATTTCCCTTTTTTTTCTAACTTCATAGACAACACAAAGAAGTTTTATCGAATGATTCTCAATTAAATAGAATCAAAAAGTGTTTTTAGTGAAAAACAAAACCTTTGGCTCTAATACCATAATTGTAACACCCCTATTTTTAAACCAAGGGTGCTACCGCCAGTGGCCTCAGATTTTACCATCCAAAGCCACCCGAGGCTAGGTAACACAACACATTTCAAGTAAAACAAAATACAAACATAATAGTGATCTTGTTTATTACATGATTAAACCGAAGGAAGACAACTCTATTATTACATCTTTGTTGTTTTGAAAGGGAAATATAACATAAGTAACTGGCAACAAAGTACAAGACGTTTAACTATAAGCCATAATTGTACAAAAGCACGTGGACCTCAAAATATATTTAAAACAGTCAAAAGAGCTTCCTTCCTTTCAGGCCTTCAAGGCTTCGTCTTCCTATCCTGCGATAGTCCTGTTTTCAAAGTCTGATATTTCCATAGAAGACAGAAATACCAGCCGGACGAACCGGGAAAGAAACAAAAGTCGGTTAGTCTACGAGAGACTAAACAAGTGAAAGAATAGGGCTTGGTTCTCATGGAAAAGACTAGACATGTGGCATCGGAACCCGAATAACTGTCGGTCGATGATCCAACGGCTGGCGTTTCCAGGAAGAAGTTTACGTAAATAATAGAATTCAATATTAAGATAAGACACCAAATAAGTGGCTCCTACGGAATTTATGAGATTTGTTGGGAACTATATTACCACACATACAATAGTAAGAAAAACATCCGACTCTTATCCGGACCACAACTAAGTTCATTTAATTATAGTGCATTGGGCACTTTATTATCTCATAAGTCATAAAACTACTCACTTCAGTTAAAGACTTTTAAGTTGGCTAGCACATAGCCGAGATACGAAGGACAATATTTCAGACCTCGTATATTAGTGCACTTAGATAGAGTGCAAACATCCCTCTTATCGATAGAGCAGACAGAGTCATGACCCGAGGTATTAAGGAGAACAGTAGGCACATTGCGCGTCACTACTTTCTACACATAATACAGAGGTTAGGAGCCAATACCAAGTATACCTCCTAACAAGTTATAAAGAGATATACGAGTCAAAACCCGCTATCCCTGTTCTAAAATTATTCACAACAAAGAGATCTCAAAGGAGAATCTCCAATTACATAAGAGCACAATCAACGGCCCTAAACAGTACTAACCGTACGAATAATAATATGAAATAACGAACAGTCGTTAAATCTAAACAATAAATAAACCTAATTCCGATTATTTAGCAAACAAGTGTTCCCAACAATTAAGAGATATTAAACGGAAATAGAAATTCACATTTAATAAAAAAAGGGTAAGAGAGAACCGTTCACTTGCCTCGAAAAGCGAACCTAGAACTGATCAAGGCAATAATCCGAAGTGAAACTACTTATAGCTTTTCTAAACACTGAGGCTGATTTGAACGAGACGAGCTAGGGAAGATACGCCAACGGTGCTAGTATTATGAACAAAGGCAATTTAAAAGATATAAAAAGTTTGAACGGAGGTGGAAAAGAGATCTGGAGACACTCTAGGAGTTTTCGAACCCATGAAGAAATAAACACTTGTTCATATGTATATATAGTAGAACGGAGGTGGTTGAATGTGTCCAAAATATCTTCCTCCATCTACGTATATTATATTGTTGGATCGTGACGCGTTAGTAACAATACAGGGAACTAGTAAGGTTCCCTGGGCAGCGGAAATAAACAATAGAACACAGAATTTAGAGAGGAAAACTTTCTGTCCGACCAACAAGTCGTAGAAAGAAAAACCTCTACCCCTGAGACTCCTTCTCAGAGGATTTTCAATAGAATACTTTTATTAAGTTTCAACGATTACAAGGCAAGTCAAGTTTCCTGGTAACTAAGGCACCGACCAAAGTTCAACCAACTAGACTTCTACAACCCTAAGCGTAAACCTAAGACAAAGTAAACTACTGACTTACTTGTGGATTCTTCACCGAAAAAGCCACACACTCGTACACTTGAAAAGCTCTCTCTTCAAGTTCTTCGACTTCAATACTCGTTCAACCACACTTTTAACCCTAGCTAATCCTAGCTATTTATAAGATAAGTTAAGTCTGATCTCACACGTAATTCTTGCCTAATTACGCTGATATTCCACTAAACAAATCCCACACAATAAGGAAAAAGATTGTTTGTGATTTCGGATCCTCAACCATGCCGATTCTTCCCAAAACCGAATGATCTCGGATTTCCTAAGATAAGATCGTGTGAAGATTGATCTTATCCTCTCTTTTATCTCCTTAAGCAACCACCTACAGTTGGAAATCTTCGTAGAAGATCGCTCGTAGAAGATAAGGTAACTTGTCATTTATAGAAAGTCGCGTTCCTTCTGAGATGCGCTTCCTAAATCTGTCACTCGTTCCCTCCATCGTTCCTCACGATGTTCCGTCACTCGTGACCATGTACCTGTTTTCCTGAAACACTTACATGTAGAAGCAAGTTATATTAACTAAGTTTGTTATCATCAAAACTAAGAGAAACCATGGAACAACTATTGTTCCAACAATTTCCCCCTTTTTGATGATGACAAACCTATACCAAAAATGCATGTCTAGAAACCATAAAGAAATATAGACCAGAAAAAAAATTCCTGTGTGGTTCCCCCTTAACAAATGCACTGTTATTCTTACTCTTCAGAGTTAACAAAATATTCCCCCTTAGCCATAGTTCCCTCTGTATTTCCTGGATAGAACGCATCTCTGCATTTTTCCTAACTTCCCCCTTTTGACATCATCAAAAGATCAACAATCATCAAGCAAAACATAGAGCAAATGAACAAATTTAATTGAAACTTAAACCATTCATAAGCAAAAGATAGTCATTATTATAGATAATTGTCTCGGAAAACATAGCCAGAGAAGACATAAAACATAAAAATCTTAACATCCAGAAAAAAAAATTAAACTGGGGATAGATAGGCTAAGGAACGAGAGAGGGTCCACATCATGGTTCAGAGGAGGTGGAATCAGCAGCAACAGCGTCAGTGTCTCTCTTAGCCAGGTAACCAATGATGGTACTCAGCTGAGAGGAAATCTTTTGAAGCTCAGACAACATCTTGGCAGTAACACCTTCACTCAGCGAAGAACTCCCAACATCCATCTGGGCAGTCTTCTTTGCAGCTGTTCCCTTCAAATCACCCTGAAAATTCATCCTCGAGATATTGCGCATCTCCAAGGGTAATCCAAAGAACTCCTCTTTTGAAGGCTTGTACGCCTTTCTCTCCTTCAGTATAGCCCTCACAAAACGAGGATAAGGCAGGCTATGCTTCTTCCCAGTACACTTAGCCATCTGCCTCATCATTATCTCCGGAAGACTGATACGTTCCCTCCTTAGAAACTTGTCCAGCAGAATCATATCGTTGATGGTGAGTGTAGTTCTCTTCTCCAGCCTAGGAACAACAACCTTGATGAGGAATTGATGTGCAATCCGTGCAGTGTAGCTTAAATCATTGGTTGAATAAGGACCAGCAGCAGGAACTTTGCCCATAACACGCTTGATTAACTGATTTTTGTTCCTGGGCCAGTTACTCGAGGTGTGGACATGCCCATATCCTTCAACAGGCACCTTCAGAATTGTAGCAACAGATCCCAAAGAAAAAGAGATTTCCATCCCACAGACAGTAGCAAAGCCCATTGGACCGGTAGAGAGATCAGCTAGTTGGAAGGAACCAAAGAATTGGGAGAGAAGGGACACATCTACCTTGACTCCAGAGTCACAGATTTTCTCCCATCCTTGAAACTTGAGAAGTTCCCAGAATTCCTCCAAGTCATGGCTTTTCAGGAATTCTTCGTCGATCACCAGAGGAGCGACAACCTTCTTTGAACCCTTCTTGGAACGGGCCGCTGATTCCATTGGCAGTTTACCTTTTGCCTTGGCAGACTTGAGGTCTTTCTCAACCTCTTCTTCCAACTCCTCCTCTTCTTCGTCTCCTTCTCCACCAGACTCTTTCTTTTCTTCTTCCTCACCCTCTTCAGACTCCGAGCCAACGTCCTCTTCATCTTCCTCTGGATCTTCTTCATCTTCAGAAGATTCCTGAGCCACCGGTTCTTTTGGAACGGTGGAGCGAAGGCCGTACTTGGATCCAGAAGGAGTAACCTTCGGCTTTTTGTTGGCAGGGGATGGGGTGCGCTCCGAATCAGAGATGTGAAGGATTTGAGATGGTACGGGAGGAACACTCTTTCTTGCCTTTCGCTTCCCACGGCTCGTTGGCTTAACCCACCCTGGTCGCATATGCACAGGTAAAGATTCCACCTTTTCGTGATCATCGGTGGTGTCCTTTGGTGGCGATTTCACCTCTTCCTTTTCTGACTCATCCTTGCTCTCCTGTACCTCCCCTGTTTCAGCAGCCTTGTCGGAAGGATTTTCTGAGGGAACCGTGGATTGATCCTTCTCAGATTTTTCACCCATAGTCTCCTTCTCCGATGAGACCTTATCAGCGGTGGCCATACCAGTGTCGGAGACAGCATCGAATTTGGTTTCAAGTTTGGAAATTGGGGAGGGGGAGGAAAGTTTGGCCTTTTTGATGGATTCGAGTTGGGCTTGAAGCACGACGATCTCAAAAGCATCGAGACCGTCAAAGTTGAGGATGGGGGTGTTTGAGGAGGAGGCCATTGTTGCAGAAAAGAGAAGATTGAAGCTTTGAGGAAGATTTAGGGTTTGAGGGAGAAGATAAGAGATGCGGTAAAAAAAAATTGACCGAGATAAGAGTTTATAAAGCACACCTCTTTCCTTGTTTACAAGATCATGATCTTCCCAAAGATCTTCTATCCAAATCTTAACGACTAAGAGTTGCCATAATGATGAATTTTCACCGCCATTAAATTTTGACTGCGCAGACGTCTTATCGTTCCCTGCAGAGTTACTGTGCAACGGCTGGAAAAATTTAAACAAGCAGTCACAACGGCTACAACATGACTGCGATCCCTGCGTTGATTGATGTCTGTTCCTTTGCAGAAAACTTTCAATTATAATTAAAGACGTTCCTTTAAAGTGACACAATTCTCAACCACAAGTTCTATACCTCGTTACCATGAGTGGATAAAAGGCTATGTCTGAACAGAAAGGGACTAGAGACGTTCCATTCAAACTTATTTTTGGCTAGGACAATTTGTGACATCCACACAATTGTTCCCCGTTTAAAGGAAATCAAAAGAGGTTCATAGGGAACGTTTGTGTGGACCAGGCTAGGGACAGCTTATAACCAACTATCATTTCGGCTTGAAGTGAGGGATAGAATAGATCAAGTTGGTTATTTTGGGCCAAAATTTTTTTTTGGATGTAAGCAATTCAGTTTTAGTTCCTTTTAGCATGTAACACTTAATAATTTCTAATATATACACCATCTATGCACAGAGGAAGGATATAAGCCATTAGAAAACTTGTCAAATGATATGTAGTTACCTGAGAAGTTACCTCTTTAGTCAGGCACTGAGGGAATAGAGGACCGGGACTTGTTTACTCCAAGGAAATCATTCCTAGTAACATCCTCAGATGTTCATAGGGTTTTCTGTCCAAGGCCTTGGTAAAAATATCTGCCACTTGATTTTCAGCCCTACAATGATCCATCTTGATGAAACCTTTTTCAACATTATCTCTTAAGAAATGATGTCGTATATCTATATGTTTGGTTCTAGAATGATGCACTGGATTTTTGGAGATATTGATTGCACTTGTATTATCACATAAGATAGGAATAGTTCCAAGAGACATACCAAAATCCACCAATTGCTGCTTTAACCATAATACCTGGGAACAACAGGCAGCTGCTGCAACATACTCTGCCTCGGCCGTTGAAAGAGCAACCGAATTTTGCTTCTTCGATCCCCAAGACACCAAACAGGGACCAAGAAATTGGGCCATGCCTGATGTGCTCTTCCTATCTACTAAGTGACCTGCAAAATCTGCATCCGAGAATCCGACAAGATGCAAAGAGTTGTGTCTTGGATACCACATACATAACCCATCATTCCCTTTCAAGTATCGCAGAATTCTCTTCACTTCTTTCAGATGTGTTTCTTTAGGATTGGCCTGGAATCTAGCACAAAGACACACACTGAACATAATATCTGGTCGGCTGGCCGTTAGGTACAATAGAGAACCAATCATTCCACGGTACATCGTTGATCAACATCAACACCATTAAGATCAGCATCAAGACGAGTATTGGGAGAAATAGGGGTATCAAAACTTTTTGTAGAATCCATACCATACTTCTTCAATAGTTCCTTAATGTACTTTTGTTGATGTACCTTTGTTCCCTCATCACTTTGTACCACTTGTAGACCAAGAAAGAAAGTGAGTTCACCGATCATGCTCATCTCAAACTCACTACTCATGAGATTCTTGAAGCTTTCTACAAGTTTAGGGTTAGTAGAACCAAATATAATATCATCAACATAAACTTGAACTACTAAAACCTCACCGTCTTGTTCCCTTAGGAACAATGTCTTGTCGATCACACCACGTCTGTATCCATTGGCTAATAGAAACTGAGCAAATCTATCATACCAAGCATGAGGAGCCTGTTTGAGACCATAAAGGGCCTTATCCAGTACATAGACATGGTCAGGGTGATCAACATCTTCAAATCCTGGAGGTTGTAGCACATAAACCTCTTCTTGTAGGTACCCATTCAGGAATGCTGTCTTCACATCCATTTGATACAGCTTGAATCCTCTGTGAGCAGCATAGGCGATTAGAAGACGAATGGCTTCTATTCTTGCAACGGGAGCGTACGTTTATCGTAGTCAATCCCTTCTTGTTGATTGTACCCTTTTGCTACAAGTCTCGCCTTGTTCCTTGTGACAGCTCCGGTGTCATCAAGTTTATTCCTGAAAACCCATTTTGTTCCTATAGCCATTTGTGCTTTGGCTTGGGAACTAATCTCCATACTTTGTTCCTCTCGAACTGGTGTAGTTCCTCTTGCATAGCAACTATCCAGTCAGGGTCTTTTAATGCTTCCTTCACATTCTTTGGCTCTGCAAGAGAGATAAACGCATTGAAAGCACAAAAATTCTTAATAGAGGAACGAGTAAGCACACCTTTATCATATGGAGTGATGATGTTGTCAACAGGATGATCCCTCTTTTGATGGTAATTCCTGACTTCAATTTGAGTGGGATCTGTACTTGACTCCTCTTGTTCCTGTTGGCTTGTCGTTCCATGTGAAGTTCCTTCACCATGATCTTCCTCTATTTCTTCATTTTGTGAAGTATCATCCTCAGGAACTAGGGCACTTTCTGTGTTATCTCCATCCAAGTCAGGACTTGGAGGCATAACATCATCATTTGGAGTTTGTGCACCTTTATCTGGATCGACTTCATCATCTGAATCTGCATTTAGAACCTTCAGTACATCCTCGTTACTAGAGAGGTTCCCTCCATTTTTGGACTCGTCAAAGATAACATGAATGCTTTCTTCAAACTTCTTAGTCCTCTTATTGAACACCTTGTAAGCCTTGCTGTTGGATGCATATCCCAAAAAGATACCTTCGTCACTCCTTGGATCAAACTTGCTAAGCTCGTCTTTTCCGTTGTTGTGAATAAAGCACCTGCATCCAAAGACTTTCAAGTGGGAAATATTTGGCTTTCTGCCCTTGATTAGTTCATGTGGAGTTTTAGAGAAGTTGGAACGTATGGTGACTCGATTAATGATGTAGCAAGCGGTACCGACTGCCTCAGCCCAAAAGGACCGAGGCAAGTTACTTGCCAACATCATAGTTCGAGCCATGTTTTGTAGTGTTCCATTCTTTCTCTCAGCTACGCCGTTCTGTTGAGGAGTCCTTGGCGCAGAGAAGTTCTGAGAAACTCCATGTTCATCACAGTAGCTATGGAACATGGAATTCTTGAACTCTATTCCATTGTCAGACCTGATAGATTTTAACTTCTGCTCTGTTGATGCTTCTACCTTCTTGATCTAGCTTTTGAAAGCCATGAACGTCTCATCTTTGGAACCTAGAAAAAGAGTCCATGTATATCTAGTAAAATCATCAACAATAACAAAAATGTACCTGCTACCACCATGACTTCTCACCCACATGGGACCACACAAATCCATGTGTATCATCTCAAGGGGATGAGAGGTGTTGACTGACAACTTAGGCTGAAAAGATGACTTGCTTTGTTTTCCTTTTGCACACTCTTCACACAAGCTTTCCTTTTCTGTAAGAACTTTGGGAAGTCCTATCACCAGGTTTTGTGAGTAAAGTTTGTGAATTCCTCGATGATTTGCATGACCAAACCTCCTATGCCAGAGGTCAGTCTTGTCACCTAATGTCACAAAGCAAAGATCTTCTTGTGGTTGGAAACTTGAGTCGACAAAATACACATTGTTGCGCCTCTTTCCTTTCAGGACCACAAGATTTGATTTCAGATTCTTGATCATACAGCCTTTTGAGGTAAAGGATACCTCGTTGTCCCCTTGGTCACAGAGCTGAGCAATACTCAACAAGTTGTAACTAAGACCTTTCACCAAGCTTACGTCTCTAACGCTGATCTTGTCATTTAGCTTGACTTCACCTGTTCTAATGATTTCTCCTTGATTGTTGTTGCCAAAGGAAATGTTTCCTCCAGCTTTGCTTTGAAGTGAGGACAGAATACTCTTGTTCCCTGTCATGTGACATGAACACCCGCTGTCAAGGATCCAACGGATGTTCCCCCTCACTTCAACCTGCAAGAAAGAAATCACGTTTTAACAACCCAGGCCTACTTAGCCTTCCCGGGTCGGTTAGCATAGCTCACAGAATGATAGATTTGTGATTAAACTAAAGTAGCTTTCTGTGGGCTCTTGGAACTAGAAGCAACACTTGAGGGATCAACATAGTTTTTCCCTTTGTCAGCTTTAGAGTTTTGCTTCTTTTGTGGTTGTGGAGTTGGTTTCTTTTTATTCTGATGAGATTTGTCATACCCTTGATTTTTCTTACCAGACAACTGTTTCTTGTTGTTCCCTGTGTTCTGGTTTTGACTTCTTTTGTTAGACTCTTCTAACCTTACTTTACAGTCTTTTTGAACATGACCTCCCCCACCACAGTGATAGCACACCCTATAATATTTGCCAAGATAGCGCTTAGGATGTGGTTTCTGGAGGGTACGTTCCTTCGCACGTTCCTTGGAAGGAACTCTGTGTTGGTTCCCTTGAGACTGTTTTAAGTATATTTTATGAGCTGTTTTACCAGAATACCATTCAGAGTTGTTGTTCAGATTACTTTCAAGAATCTTGACTCTACTTTCTAGATGAGTTACCTTATCTCTAGCGGATTGCAATTCCCTAGCTTTTCTTTCCATTTTCTCTTCAAAGGTAAGGTCATCAGGAGGATATTCCGATTTGTTTTTACCATAACCAATACCACACCTAGCAGGATTAAACTCAATTTGAGTTCTTTTGTTAAGCTCATTCTCTAACTCCTCTCCTCTGAGTTTAAAGATAAGCAGATCCGATCTAAGTTCATTATTGGTTTCAGTGAGAGTCTTAATATCTTTCTTTAAATCTTCACACTCTGAACAAGGAACTACACTAGTTACAGTAGTTTCTGATAATTTTCTTCAAGATTAAGACATTTCTCATCAGAGGCTCCTATTTCTTCTTACATCTTTAAGTTATCTTCAAAAAGCTTTTTGACCAGGACAAGAAGATCAGATTGTTTAGCATTCTTTAAACTATCAAGGAATTGTTCAGGAGTTACCTCTGGATCAGCATCTTCGATCTTCAGAGTCATGGCACAGACCTTTGGTTCAGATTCATCATCTGAGTCTAGATCCCATGCAGCGATGTAGGCCTTCTTCTTATCGTTCCCAGATTCGTTACCTTTGGGACAACTCTTTGCATAGTGACCCTTCTCTTGACAGTTGTAGCAGGTAACTTCCTTGATGTCCTTCTTCTCTGAGTTGATCTTCTCTTGTTCCTTCCATGCTCCTTGCTTTTTGCCTTTCTTGTAAAAAGCCCTCATTGACTTTGTTATGAGCGCCACATCAGAGTCCTCCTCTGTAGTATACACCTCTCTTCCTGCGGTGATGTTCTCAATGGCTTTTTCAACCTTGAGAGCAATGCCTTTGCCGGAACTTGAGATGCTACTTTTGATCTTTTCATATCGCTCATAATTCGTCAGCTTTCCAAAGATTTCATGAAGAGTGCAAGTCTTCGTGATTGGATTTTCTTTCAGCAAGCCTCTGGTAACAACATACTTAGGACCGAGACCATCAATAATCGCAGAGACCTTTTCTGATTGTGTGATGGCTTTCTCGATACCTAGATGATTGATGCGATTCACCAAGGCTTCAAACCGAGATTGGTATGTTGCTATGGTTTCTCCATCCTCCATCTTGAAGTTGTAGAACTCCTTCTTAGCCTCTTTCTGATGACTTTCTTTCAGATCCGTGCTACCAATGTGCATCTGCTCAATGGCCGCCCATGCTTCTTTGGCAGTTTTGCAGTTCACCACCCTTAGCAGATCTTCAGCACCCAAGGCATTGTTGAGAAGCATTTGTGCCTTGAAGTTTTTCTCCATTCCCGTCCACTCAGCTGGTCCCCATTCAGATTTCTTGTCCTTCTTGGCTTCAGGAATGACATAGTCTCCATCCTCAATGACTGACCATGCTTGGTAGTCATTGCTCTTAAGCTAAGTGGCGAAGAGGATTCTCCAGTGGTCGTATTCTCCAGGAACAAGAAGTGGAGGCTTGTTGTTTCCAATTCCGACGTTGGGAGTGTTGTTTGAATTCATTCTGTATTCCTGCACTAACACACAATCTAGAGCAAACCTGCTCTGATACCAATTGTTGGATCGTGACGCGTTAGTAATAATACAGGGAACTAGTAAGGTTCCCTAGGCAGCAGAAATAAACAATAGAACACAGAATTTAGAGAGGAAAACTTTCTGTCTGACCAACAAGTCGTAGAAAGAAAAACCTCTACCCTTGAGACTTCTTCTCAGAGGATTTTCAATAGAATACTTTTATTAAGTTTCAACGATTACAAGGCAAGTCAAGTTTCCTGGTAACTAAGGCACCGACCAAAGTTCAACCAACTAGACTTTTACAACCCTAAGCGTAAACCTAAGACAAAGTAAACTACTGACTTACTTGTGGATTCTTCACCGAAAAAGCCACACACTCGTACACTTGAAAAGCTCTCTCTTCATTTCTTCGACTTCAATACTCGTTCAACCACACTTTTAACCCTAGCTAATCCTAGCTATTTATAAGATAAGTTAAGTCTGATCTCACACGTAATTCTTGCCTAATTACGCTGATATTCCACTTAACAAATCCCACACAATAAGGAAAAAGATCGTTTGTCATTTCGGATCCTCAACCATGCCGATTCTTCCCAAAACCGAATGATCTCGGATTTCCTAAGATAAGATCGTGTGAAGATTGATATTATCCTCTCTTTTATCTCCTTAAGCAACCGCATACAGCTGGAAATCTTCGTAGAAGATCGCTCGCAGAAGATAAGGTAACTTGCCATTTATAGAAAGCCGCGTTCCTTCTGAGATGCGCTTCCTAAATCTGTCACTCGTTCCCTCCATCGTTCCTCACGATGTTCCGTCACTCGTGACCATGTACCTGTTTTCCTGAAACACTTACATGTAGAAGCAAGTTATATTAACTAAGTTTGTTATCATCAAAACTAAGAGAAACCATGGAACAACTATTGTTCCAACATATATACAAAATAAATTCTTGATTTTTGAACAGATGTAAATGGCTAATGTATATGTAGACACCTAGACAACTCATTTAATGAGTTTGTATATACTTAACATGCAAACATGTATTTGGATCAACATCGTTGACTCCAAAGTCGGTAAAAGATTAAATTCGTGTTGGAACGAGACTTGCGTTAAGGCGGTAAAATTATATACTCCTGATCGCAATACTCTTTTTATAGAAACGGTCCTAAAAATTATGTAGACTAATAAAATCAACTCAAATGGTTTTATCTTGCTACTTTTAATTTTAAGGCTTACGTTTCAGAGTATACTCTTAACAGGTACATAATTAATTAAGCGGATCTCACCCGATCAAGATACTTCTTTCATGGAAGTGATCCTAAAAATTATATAGATTAATAAAATCAGTTCCAATGATTTTATTACGTCACCTGGAATTTTCTAGGAACAATTTCCATTTAAAACGTGTATCGAGATTGATTGAATGGGTCTTAGAAAGGTGCTCGAAAAATTAAAAAAAATATCCATGAAAAACCACGGATATTACAAAACTCTCCAACCCAACTTTGCAAGCAAAACTTCATTTGAATCCCTCATGGTTCGTAGACCCAAACCCCCATCGTGTCGGGGTTTTGTGATCTTCTCCCATGATAGAAGATGTATTTTCTGTTTCTCAGCAGTAGATCCACACACAAAATTCCGAATAATCTGGTCCATGTCATCACAAATAGATCGAGGAATAAGTGTGGATTGCATCACATAGATAGGCAAACTAGATAGCACTGAATTGGCCAAAGTAACTTTCCCCGCCGCCGAAAGAGTCCTTGCCTACCAACCATTGAGCTTCAGTCTCATTCTGTCAAGCAAATATGTATATCGATCCCAAGTTAATCTACCACAAGTCGTTGGAACTCCAAGATAGGTTCCAAAATCATTTGAAACTGGAATTTGAAGGACCCGACTGATATCTTGCTGAGTAGAAGATGGAACTCATCGTGAGAAAAGCACACTACTCTTTTCAAAATTGATCTTTTCACCAGTGGCTCGGCAAAAGTTGTCAAGGCAATGTTGAATTACACGGGCTTGCTCACAAGAGGCCTCAACGAATAACACGAAGTCATCCACAAAAAAGAGGTGAGAAAGAGCAATTCCGCCTTCAAAAACCGGCTTCCAAGTATCATTCGAGACATCATCATTAATGATGTGCGATAGGTATTCCATGCATAACACAAATAAGTATGGAGATAGCGGGTCGCCTTGAGGGACACCTCTTGATGGTTTGAAACTACCACCCTTAGAACCATTCCACAACATTTCCATCTGACCTTTGGAATGACATTTCATAATAACCTCAATCAGGTGCGATGGAAATTGGGCTTGAACAAGGATTGAACGTAAGAAACCCCATTTGATCCTATCATGGGCTTTAGCAAGATCAACCTTAAGAATCATAGTTTGAGCCGTAGTGTGAGCCGAAGACATGGAGAAACCAAGAGAGGAAGCACAGGCTTGAGGTGATTGTCGATAATTTGTCTTCCCGGTATGAAACTAGCTTGTGCTGGAGAAACCAAGAGAGGAAGCACAGGCTTGAGGCGATTAACTATCATTTTTGTGGCCATTTTAAATATGACATTCAAGAGAGAAATAGGTAGGAAATGGGCCTGTCAATCTTTGGTAACAAGACCATAAGAGCATCACTAATATTGTGAGGCAACAGTCCCTGGTTTACAATTCCGAGCACCGTATCCGACACCTGCCTCCCAATTAACGACCAATTTTTTTGGTAAAACATCGCCGGAAAACAATCTGGGCCCGGCGCCTTGAATGGGCCCATTAACCACAATGCTTCCTAAACATCAGAAGCGTCAAACGGCTTGGCTAAGAGATAATGCAATGCTCAGGTAGACGTGAAAGTTAATCCCTGGAGCCGGCTGGCTGTGGAGATCATGAGGATGGTCAGCTGTGTACAGATTAGCAAAGAAATCAAGGACCCTATTACAAATCTGATTTTGGTCCAAGGTCCATTCACCAGTTTGATCTCGGAGAGCCTGGACGTGATTTGCTCGACGTCGTATCACTGTTGATAAATGATAGAAGCGAGTATTATGGTCGCCCTCAATAAGGAACGAAGCTCTAGATTTTTGAAACCACATCAATTGTTCTTGCTCAAGTACCACTTCAAGGTCCCTCCTCAAATCTCCTTCAAGATCAATCAAGAATAGTGAAGGGCGATTAGCCAAGTTGCATTTAATTCCTTCCAAACGCACCCACAACTTCTTTTTTTTGTGAAAAATATTCCTAAACACCATTCGATTCCAATGTAAGAGGTCCGCCGTCAGTTTTTCAAGAGAAGCCAACACACTCTCATTTTTATCCCAACTAGATTGCATGAAATTATTGAAGTCGTCATGCAAAAGCCATGCAACTTGAAAGCGGAAAGGTCGAGGATCTATAGATTGGTGTTGCGTCAGATTAAGGTGAATAAGAAGCGGTAGATGATCGGAGTGTGGCGCCAAAACATGGTGAAGCGTTGCTTCTGGGAATCTCAATCTCCAATCTTCATTACAAAGACCCCGATCTAAACGGGTTGCCTTGTAAGTGGAGAGGGCTCTTCCAGTAGACCAAGTAAAAGGGTGGTCCAATAAACCCCAAGTCAATCAATTGTAGTTTGTCAACCTCTTCCTTAAAAAATCGGGTTGTATTATTTGAAGCCTCAGATGACTCAACTCTCTCTTGTTCAGTTAATGTAGCATTGAAATCACCAAAAAGAGCCCAAGGGAGAGTGCTATGATGTGCACGAGATGCTAAAGAAGTCCAAAGCTCAGTGCGAGTTCCAGGATTAGGCGATGCATATATTGCAAAAAGAATCCAAAGTTCCTCACCCCGACGGAAAACCTCCACAGTTGTATGCTGATTGTGCAAAGAAATAGGCACCAAAGTGACCTCAGAAGTTCCCCAAAGAATCCAGATTCCACCGGCAAAACCCGTTGCATCAACTCTGATCACCCCATCAAACCTCAAGCGCTGGCAAACTTGATCAACTCGGACCCCACTAATCTGTGGTTCAACAATTCCGATCACGGTCGGCTCATGCAAACGTATCAATTCCCTCATTGACGTCAGAAAGTTGGTGGCCCCTGCACCGCGGACATTCCAAACTAAGAAGCTCATTCTATTCATGGCAACCATGGCATTGTTAATGGTATCTATCAGATTATTCATAATAGGCGACATAAAGTTTACTGATTCAGGTTGTAAATCAGCAAAATGTTGGATTGAATTACTGAGATAACTCTACATTGAGTCCCGGCACAGAATTGGCTGGTCCTCCGCTTGCATTGGAAGCATTTCGATCTTCATTATGTTTGCCATCCACGGGAGTCGCATGAGCAGCGGGCCTATCCGGCGGTTCGATACCACTGTGCTTCGACTGCTGAAGACTTGGATGATTTCTAGTGGGTCCATTGGGTTCCTTGGGACAGGTTCCGATTGCACTGGTATTAGGATTTTGGTTTGGAAGGTTGGGTGAGGGTGCAGTTATAGGTTGAGCTTGGGAAGTGGCGTGATTGGCATTAGGGTTAGCTTTTGTTTGAGATTGTGGAAGGCTCTCCGAAATTAGGGCGGCTTTTCTGACGTCAGCAACCTTTGCAACCACTATAGCCTTGGAAGATAGTCTCTCGGATTCTTTCCTAGTCGTTGAAAGATTATGATCTTTTCCTTCCTTCTTTTTTTTGAGCTTCTTGTTATCATAGAAGGATTTTTCTGATTTGATAAATCTGACACATCAACAGATCTTCCCATGATACGCGCAACGCATTGTTTCGGATTCAAATTTGCCGATTTTACTGCCGCCTCGGAAAAGACCGCTTTGGTCATCGGATTCAAATTTGGCCTCGGTTTGTTTGCTATTTTCCGACGAGTTTTGGTCATCGTTGACCTTTTCCGATTGGTCTTGAACATCGTTGATGTTTTCCGAGGAGTTACTAGCCGGTGTGTCCTTCTCGGCAAATGTGCCCTCCCCAGTCTCCATTTGCATTAGTTGAGCTTGTCATTAGTTGCACACTAAGGTTTAACGTTTTCAAATTCAATTTCTTAGAGTGTGTCTTAATCTACCTTAGTACAATACTAAAGCAAAACTCAAGTCTTTGTTAAAAATTGAGCCACATGTCAAATTTGAAATAAAATTTTTATTTTTTTATTTGCACCATGAATACAACAATTAATTATTGGTTTAAAAAAAACTACTTTTCACTACATATAAATAAATTACGTTTCCCCACTAAACCACTTTTAAACCCATCACCTCTCTTTCCCCAAATAATCATGTTAAAAACTACTCCATATTTATTCTCATTCATTCATTCACCATAAAACATTACTTCACCCATGTCAAAGATCTCAAAAAACCAAATTCTTCGCTTGAACAATCAAAAGTTCATTGAACCAAGCTAAATTCATATTGAATGTTGTCTGGTGAGTTTAAAAATTCTTTAAATTTTAGACTCTTTTATAATAGATTTATAATTTTTTTAGTATAAAATGAAATATGATTCAATCGTGAAAGTTGGTTCATTGGAATATTTTTTCAAAATAAGTCGGTAATAATTTTTCTAAAACCATTTTGAATTAAACCATACAAGGTACGGGAATTACACTAGTTTGATTTTTATTAAGAAATTATTTAGAATTTTCGTTATTTATTCAAATTGATATTTGATGAGAATTATTGATAATAGTTTCTTGAGAAATTGTTGTTATTTGTATAAAGTGATAGTTCTAAGTAACGAGGAACTCTAATGTGTACCTGCCCTAGTCTGAGGTACACATCACTTTTGTGCATCGATTTCGCCTTAGATGTGCATCCGTTTCGCATTGGATGTGCATAAAAAAGTTGATGCACATTGTGCTCAATTTGGAACTTTTTTTATTTTTAAATTAGTTTTTATTTTTAACCTTTTAGATATGTTTATGAATCATATAGTTAGCTAGTTTTGATGTACATGCCGTTAATTTAGATGCACATGTAAAATAACATGCATTTTTTGGTTGTTCTGATGCATATATGCATATATGGTTAGTTTTAATGCACATACATAATAAAACACACTTTCGTGCATCGATTTCGCCATGGATGCACATAGGATAGTTTGTTATACAACTAATTTTGATGCACAAATACATATCTAAGACACTAGTTTTGATGCACATTCGATGCTTTTTGATGCACTAATTACAACAAGTTCTGATGCATAAAAATAGTTTTGATGCACAAAAAACCCAATTTTGATGTACACCGTGTGCGTGACCCTTGTATCCTTCTTTTTCGAAAAATAAGTGAATAATTCGTCCATACCGCGACCCTTGTATCCTTCTTTTTTGAAAATACGTGAATAATTCTTCCATGTTGTATTTTTTACTATCTTTAAGTAAAATGATCCATGCTCTTGATTTCTCCCCATTCAATATCTATTGTTTATTCATATTTCATACCTAGACACCCATTCGCACTTAAATCGGACTCTGATATCATAGAATAACATATCCTACTATATCTCATGGTTATCAGTTTGCACAATTTTCCTGTGATAGTTGAAGAACTTATATCGTCTTCATATGAAAATAATTATAAATATAATATGGAGCAACCTAATTAAGCTTCATTATCAAACAATACTTTAGCCAAAGGCGACCTGGCCAGCCGATATTATTGGATGATTTTATGCATGTTAATTGATATGAGCAATAATAAGGCTGGGTGTACAGATTATAATAATTATGTATGTTAGATAAAGAATACTACCATAAGTTAAGATGGCTTTTGTGTAGTTGATTCTATTTTATACTTGGGGTAGAATATTCTAAGCTTCATAGATTAGAATAATAAAACTAAAATTTACCTTGCGAAAACAGTGATTCGAGCTTTATCATGAAAAAAACACGGTTAGGTCTGACCTAAAAAAGCATGGTTAGTAGGTAACGACAAACAAGCCAAGTAACATCACATTGACAGCCCAGCCACCTTTCATACTTTACATTTTCTTCTGCTAAAATTGATTCCGTCCTTTACTTTTCTACGAAAACAAAAATGTGACAAAGCTTATAATATGACTAACTTTTTACCTTTTTATTATTTAAAATTAGTGTTAGACCGGATAACCCGATTAAAAAAATGCAAAGTGTATTGTTTTAATTTTAATCTCATCTTTCATTACAGCAAATAAAACATTCTTATCCCACCTGCTAAACTGAACAAAAAAACAAAGAGGCCAATATAACTCAGTTGTCTCCTTCCACGAAAACTCAGTTCAATACCTAGATATTCGCAGTGTAAAATATTTTAGAGATACTTTCGTACTTTGGTCGAGTATTTATTGCAAAATCATTATTTTAAAAATCAAACAAATAATATTTTCTACGCACAGCACAACAGATAGAGATATTCCCACAGCACAACGCCACAACCTTCATAATAATTCATTCCTTGCTTTTTAATTTATCTTCTCATTTGGTCAGCTGATAGCCATCTCTGTTTACTCCTTTCGTTGTCGGCGTTCTGTTCCGAGTACGAACTCGTTTTCCAGGATCCACACTACAGATATGGGCCATACCGGAGATTTCGATCGACCGCCGTCACAGGCGGCGCCACCCGTACAAACACCGCCGATGCGGCCGCAGATGCCCATGGGAGGCGCGCTCGGTCCGCTCTATCCTCCTCAGGAACAACTCCTCACTCTCACTTACTGCATCCACTCAAACCCTTCTTGGCGTATGTCTCTTTCCCCCTCTTATTCTTTCTGATGCTGTGTTGTATGATAATATTTTTTTAGGGATTTCAAGTGAGATTTTTTATTGGTAGCCTGATTTTTGCTGTTAATTGATTCAATTGTTGAGCTGATAAGCTTAGTCTTCACTTTTATTTTTCACGTTGCCCTTTCTTTATATTTATCCCCTTTTCTGCTGCAAAAAGTAGGTGTGCTTGAATTGGGAATTTTGAAGGAGATCTTGTTTCTCCTTTTCCAAATGATTCTTTGATCCCCTGCTTCTTTTGAACTTTGCTTTTGATGGGGGATTCAAAAGTTTTGCCTTTTTTTGTGATTCTAATTGACCTTTTCCATGAGTCTGAAAGAACAAGCAGAAACAATCTTAGCATCTCGTGAGCTGTAATTTTTTATTTTTCTGATTATAAATGTTTATTGATGTGTATACGTGGGTTGACTTTGTCTCATCTCTCCTGAAATATTGATGGCTGAAGAACTACTCACAGAAAAATATGCTTGATATAATATAAACCAAGACAAGTACATTTTCTACCCTGAACTCTCTTGTGATGTGATCATCAAGCTGAAATTTTCATAGTCATGTATAATTTTTTTTATTGAGATAGTAAGACTTTTTTGTTGTTTAATGATCTACAGCTCAATTACTTATACTAGCTTTTCAACACTATATTGTGATGCTCGGAACAACGGTGTTGATTGCTAACACCATTGTGCCCTCAATGGGTGGGACTAATGTGAGTTCTCGTTCATCCGCCTCTCTAACTTCTGGACAATATGCCTAATTTCTTTGGAGAATTCTGATTTTTTTTTTGGTTTGACCCATGAATAGGGCGACAAAGCTCGTGTGATACAGTTGCTGCTGTTTATGGCAGGAATCAATACGCTTCTCCAGACCTGGTTGGGGACTAGACTCCCTACAGTGATGGGTCCTTCTTTTGCCTTCATTATACCAGTCACTACTATCATCAGTGATTACAATCAGAAGATATTCAGTTCGGAGCACCATGTATGAAGAGAAAAATATGTTTAAAAATATCATTTTGTATGCTTTTTAGTTTACTAGTACAAATGAAATGCATGACCTGACTGTTATTCAATTCCAATAGCTAGGCATTTGGAGAAACAATCAGTCTATTGAAAATGTGGGAGCCAATTTATCATTGAGATATTGTTTCTTTCTCACATTAAGAAGTTCATCTTTACAACATTAACATTCAACTACGTATATAGCTAGATAACTTCAAAGATAGTAGTGTTTTTGCTGTCCTTTTGAAATGGGCCATGAAATCATAATGTTTGTGTCTTGCAAGTTGCATCTCCAAAATCCTCCATATTGAGTCTAGATAGAAATTCAATATAGTCTGATTAAGATCTGTTTAAAAACTTTGCTGCAACCTGTCTAGAGATAGAGATTTTGCTGGACTGCTTCATCAAGCACAAGACTGACTTTTCTATTCCAAACGGGTATTTACAGAGATTTACCTACACCATCAGAACGATCCAAGGATCTCTAATAGTGTCTTCCTTCATTGGCATCATTCTTGGATATGGCAAAGTATGGGCAGCTTTGACAAGGTAATCAAATGATTCAAATCATATCAAAAAATTGATGCTGTCCTATGCTATCTTATCTTACTACCTACTGTTACTTCAACATCAACATCGACATCATCTCCCAGTATAGTCCCACTCAAGCGGGGTCTGGGGGTGTCAAGATGGAGGCACCCATAACCTGAACATGTTAGGGGGATGCGCCTGATAGACCCAAGAAAAACTGAAATTCAGCTATGTGACAATAATGATTGAATTTAGTTAGAATGCACCAAAATTGATATAGGGGCTAAATCCATCTCAAAGGCACTATTTAAAAGTCAATGAGCAGGAGGATGTGCCCCATACTACTACCTATTGTTACTTATTTAGTTTTATTTCTCCCTCTCCCAAATCATTGCAGGTTCATTAGCCCAGTAGTTGTCGTGCCATTGGTCAGTGTGGTTGGTCTTGGTCTGTTCACAAGGGGCTTTTCACAGGTACCTCCAGCTTCACCAGATTTCCAATTGCTTCTTTTATGGTGCAATTATGATTGCTAAAAATAATTTTTGGTCTGTTTCTACAGCTAGCCAATTGTGTTGAGATTGGTCTGCCTATGCTAATTGTACTGATTATCACCCAACAGGTAGATTCTCATATTTCCAGCTGAATTTTTTTTTTCTCCGAAAACCATAATTTGTACATCTTTCTTCTTATGCAGCATGCAAGACGCTTTGTCCATGGGTATCACTCCGTAGTAGAGAGATATGCTCTGCTTTTATGTATTGCCTTTATCTGGGCGTTTGCTGCCATCCTCACAGTGGCTGGTGCATACAATCATGTCAGGAGTGTAACAAAAATGAGTTGTCGTACTGATCGTTCCTACCTCATATCATCTGCTCCATGGTATTTTCCAAATACCTCTAGTTGTGAGCTCTAGGGCCTTGTTTCACTAGTAGATGGAAAGTTGTTTTTGGGTGAAAGTTATTTTTTGTGTCTCGAAAAATGTAAAAAGTAGAGAGAGATGCACGGATTTCAAGACTGTTAAAAGTAGGTTTTGGAGAGAAAGTAGTTTTTGGGTGAAAAAAGAACAAGGCCTAAAAATATTTTGGGTCTGATATTGACTATTCTAAATGTAGGGTAAAAGTTCCTTACCCTTTCCAGTGGGGCGCTCCCATATTCAGAGCCGGTGATGTCTTCGGGATGATGGGTGCAGCACTTGTTACCTCAGCAGAGGTTTAATTTTCAACTTTTCTTACTCTCTTCTTGAATTGAAATTCTAATGTTCTATGGTATTAAATATATCTTTTATTCCAAGGGTATGTTATTAGCATGTTCTCTTTCTTGATGGTTCAATAACTACATGTGCAGTCTACTGCAACGTTTTATGCAGCCTCTCGGCTTGCTGGTGCTACTCCTCCACCAGCTCACGTGCTGAGCCGAAGCATTGGTTTACAGGTACCAGAATTTCTAGAAACTTCCCCTTACAATACTAGCATTTTGATATGAAGATTATAAGCCCTTGGATTCCTAAAACATAAGGTATAAGACATGTGTTCTGTAGTATAATGCCAACTATAGAAAATAGGTGTACATATGCCTCAAATTATTAAGCATTTTGACATTATGTGGGTAAACATATAGGGCGTAAGCTTGCTGCTTGATGGGCTATTCGGTGCACCAGTTGGCACTACAGCCTCCGTGTAAGAAAAATCTACTGTCAGATCTTTCAGAAACTCCTGCTAACATGATTAATTGGTCTGTAAATTTGGATGTCTTGGGCTGATGTGACTTCATTTTCTTGCAGTGAAAATGTTGGGCTTCTTGGGTTGACCCGTGTAGGGAGTCGAAGAGTAGTTCAGATATCCACAGCTTTCATGTTCTTCTTCTCTATATTTGGTGAGTCCACATGCAATTTCCTTGATACTTGATTCTTATCATCTATAAATCAACCGTCGGTAAGTCGGTAACTAACAAACACATCCTTTTCAGGGAAATTTGGAGCCTTCTTTGCTTCAATTCCTCTTCCAATATTTGCCGCTATATACTGTGTTCTATGGGGAATAGTTGGTAAGCATTGTTTTCTATTTTCATATTCTGTACTAATGATTGACTCAAATCTGCATTCTTCTAACTTATTAAACCTGTCCATACAGCTGCTACTGGCATTTCATTCATTCAGTTTGTGAACAAAAACTCCTTTCGAAACATGTACGTCTTGGGGCTTACTCTCTTCCTCGGGATATCAATCCCTTACTACTTCTGGAGCTACACAACATCATCTAGCCATGGTCCAGTGAAGACAGGCGGCAGTTGGGTAAGCATCTGAACTCAGGTTAACCAAATCAAATCCGACCCATTTGACTAAAATGCTGGTTTTCTTGTTTCAATGTTTTTCTTTCTTTCAGTTCAACGATATATTGAATACGATATTCTCATCTCCTGCCACCGTGGCCTTGATCGTTGGGACGCTGCTGGATAACACGTTGGAGGCGAGGGAGTCGTACAACGACAGAGGGATACCGTGGTGGGTCCCTTTCCAGGACAGGGATGGGGAACCGAGAAACGATGAGTTTTATAGCTTCCCACTTAACATGGACGAGTACATGCCCACTAGATTTATGAAATGAAATTAATCCTAGTTTTGTAGCTTTGTAGTTTTGTTGTAACTTGTAAAGTATGAAGAAGGTGTGGTCTGAGATTTATGTTGGTAAATTTTTTGTTGTGTTGTATACGACGCACTGGGTAGTGAAAAGAATGCAAAAAGATGATGGTAAAATTTTCTGATGTGCACTGTACATGTACATACATGTTGGTGGAAGTTAGTCCCTTGTGTTTGTTTGAGTTCCAGGATCTTGAATTTGGATCCGAATGAGAGTGCTTGTGACTTGTGTGAGTCGTAAAATGTATCTTTTCGTATCCGATGCCATGCAAAGTGGCCCGTTATATACTAATTAATTAATCCACTTTGATTAATTAATTAGTCGTAAAATGTATATTTTGGTATTTCGCAATACTCTCGTTCAACTATTTCTTCCAAGATGCAAAAAAAAAAACGATTTTTTTCAGTCTTTTTCTTAACTTTTATCCACCCTTCTAACTTCTTCTTTTTCTTTTAGAAATTAAATTAGCTCAATGTATACAAGAGAGTCTTTGATAACAACAACGCAATAAACTTGACCAATGCCAATAACATCACCGAATTTATCCGAAATTAAATTAATGATTGGAGACTTGCTAGAGTCTCTGACTCATTCGGTCCTCGTACTCGCAAGGTGGGGGTGGAGAAAATAGAAAACATGTGAAGTGGGTAAAACCAAAGAGGGATTATATTAAATTAAATTTTGATGGTGCAGTGAGTGCAGATGGCGTGGCTTCGTTCGGGTTCATACTCAGGCATTCCGGCGGCTCCACCATCCATTTTGACGGAGGATTGATTGGTCGACAGTCTGTTCTGATCTCCGAGACCATCGCCTTACACCAAGGACTTCTCGAGGCCACCAGAAGTGGCATTCCCCGGATCCAGATTGAAGGCGATAACTTGCAGCTGGTCAAGGTCGTGCTCGGCGACTGGCACCGCCCGTGGGAGATTGAGCTGTTGCGTTCGGACATCCACTACTTGCTTGCCCGGTTCGAGGATTGGAGTATCTCTCATGTCGTTCGGGAGTGCAATTCTGTAGCGGACTTCATCGCTGGATCCTTCAGACGTGTCTCCTCTATCCCGCTTACAATTGACCCGGGTTTTCTCACCCTCACCCGTCAGGATGCCCTAGGGCGACTACTAACTTGTTAGTGGGCACCCTAATTTCTTTCTTTATGAAAAAAAATAGAAATTAAACTAGTTGATGACCAGGTCTTGCATGGGAAATTTTTTTATCAACCCTTTTAAAAATTAAACTAGTTGATGACTTTTGAGAGTAAGGTTTAAATAAAACAATCTTTTATCCTATAAAATAAGGAGCGTTTAGAATCTTGAATCAAGGTGATCTAAGGACTGATACTCTATCCCTTTTAGCGATGCAGTGACATTTTTGTAATTTTTCAGAAATTACAATGGTGCATCGTTATCGTGAAGAAGTGTATTGCAAAATACCAAAAAGTGCATTACTAAACCAAAAAAGTGCTAACAAAAATGAAGCCAGCGAGGCACGTGCTCCATGTTCGGTTCATTGTAAAAATGCATCGTTATCGTGAAAAGGTGTATTGCGAAATACCAAAATATGCATTACTAAACCAACAAAAAGTGTATCATCCTAGGCGTCCAATTAACTCGATTCCGATTGAACTCAATCACCCAAAATATTTGGGTTAGTAATGCACTTTTTCACCATAATGTTGCACTTTTATAATTTCCGAAAAATTACAAAAATGCCACCACATCCCTAATTTCCGATAATATCAGCCCTTGGATCAAGGAGATCCAAGGGTTCTAAACATTCCTTATTTTATAGCATAAAGAGTTGTTTTATTTGAACCAAAATTTTATAATCTATCTATCTATATACTAAAGAAGAAGTTTTTTTTGATACATGTCAACGTCTGGTTGAATTTGCATATATGTTAACATGTGGTTCATTTCGCATAAATGGCGCCACATCATCAAGCCTTTAAAATATATTTAAAAATTTTTTTATTGAAAGATAATCATAACCAACTATATCTATCTTTATCTAAATTTGTTAAAATAAATATATAAATCTATATCTACTCAAATCTTCCATTCCTCTTTAATTAATTATATATTATCCTAACCTTTTAATAAGAATTAAAAATTTAATAATATCCTTTACATGAAAACGAAAATTGTACATTGTTATGTTAAATATATCTGCTTAATTATCTATATGCTACACTGGGAATTTTAAGAAAATTAAAAACATTAGTTCTCGCATTAAAACAATCGATAATTTTTGTTCATATTCACATAAATACTAATAAGAAATAAATACTTTTAAATTAAATTATTTTAAAATATATGATTTATATTTGACCAAATCCGTACATGGTACGGGTACATCCGTACATATGCTAGTATATACTAAAAATATACAGACCCAAGTTCATTCATCTTTCTATAAACATGTTTTACTTTTGGAATTTTCTAATGTAGGGACACTCAAATGGTCTAGTGGTAAAGTGGTGCTAGACTCCTTAAGTGTTGTCCACGAGATTTAAAGTTCGAATCCCACTGACAGCATGTATGGAGAAACTGATATTGGGAAGGTCTTCCCCAAAAATGGGGTCACAAAGTACCCGGTCCGGATTTAGAGCGGTGTCCGACCGATCGAACCGGGCGAGCCAAAAGGCAAGACAAAAAAAAACATTATTGTGTAGGGAATGTATGAAAATTGTTTGTTAAGTTAATATTTTTTTAATGAGGATCACCAATTCTAATTTAGGAAATAGTTTAGAAATTATTTCCAAATTTAACTTATTCATGTGTATCCATGGGCACACATTATAATTTAGAAAACCCATTTTCTTTTTTATTTGTCCAACAGACAGGCCCAAGTTCATTCAAATGATTTGTTTATTTGAGAAAACGCTCCCGAAAAAAGAGCCCCAAGCCCCCTTTCCCTAACCTCTCTCATACTGCCCTTATGTACCCACAAAACCAGTAAGTTTTGACCAAATTTTTAGTTTAATGGCTGGATCCTTACCTTTTCTCCTCACAAATTCCCTCTGATTTCATCTCTCCCCATCTTTCAAAGTGGATTGGTGGAAAAGATGAGGGGAGTCGAGAGGAAAATCTCTGACTCGCCGCCGAGGAGGCACTAAAATTTGTCGAGAAGGCATTAAAGTTCGCCGAGAAGGCTCTTGATTATGTAGATGTTCAAAGAGAACTCTTTTTGTTGTGTTTGATCCCATTTAAATTGATTGGATTTAGACTCTTTTAGAGAGAAGGTTCTTGATCTCAAGGAGAACACTACAATTAGTACTTGTTCTGATTGATTTGCTTGAATATGCCCCTTCTTAGAAAGCGATTTGTCGATCTCAATCTTCTTTGAAGATCGTCGATCATCAGCGTCAATTGTTGTCCATTCGGTTTTTTGCCAAAAATTCCAGATATATGACAAGTGTAAATCAGATTTGGTTTCTTCATCGGGTATCCACCGATTATCCACCGAATTGATCGCCTCACCCTCAACCGTCAACTTCGCCGACGTGTTTGCTCGGCCCTCCGATGTCGGCCTGAACCTTGTTCGCTTGCCTTGCAAGCTTATAGAAAAGATTAAAAAAACGAAAAGAAAAAATACCACTTGGGCTGCAAGGTAGAAAAATTGATAAAAGAAAAAAAGAAAAGGAATTTTTTTAAAATTATTTCTTAGGATTGGGCTGCAAGTATGTATCGGTCAAAATACGAAAATAATTTATATATATATTTAAATAAATTAAGTCCTTGCTAGGCAAGGCTTTGGTGCTTTTTCCGGTGTCCAATTGTGTTGCAAGTAAGACTTTTACGTTTTACTTATGAGGCAAGTTTTCTTTTCTTGCAGGGTAGCTCCAAGTTTAATTTAAGTACTTTTTCCGAGGAATTGGAGCTGAGTTTGACATTTGACCTGCTGCTTACAACACTATTCTTATAGTGCTTTACTCACCCCTAGTGGCGTAGCAGGAATTTGACCCAGTGGGGGCTAAATTTTTCTTGGTCAAATTCCTGGCTATAGATAAAAAAATCATAGGTAGAATTGATAGAGGTTAGAACTCATTTTATTTTGTTTTATTTGTTTGTTTTTCCGAGTCAATTATATACTCTAATATAAAATTATAATAATATGAATTAATAAAGGGCTGAGCATGGGTCAATTCAAACCAAAATATTAAACCGAACCGACTGAACCAAACTAAAATCGATATCGTTTTGGTTTTTGGTATGGATTTTCCTAATTTTAATTTCGGTTCGGTTCAAATTTTCCAAAAAAGATAACCTTTTATCCATCTTAAACCAATACAACCGAAATCAAACCGAACCAACCTAAATATGTTCAACTCAATTTTTAAAAAAATGTTTTTTTAATTTTTTTTTTTCAAATTTCAATGCCCCCACCGGATACAATGTACCTATGCCCCTGCTCACCCCGATCTCAAACTCTTCTACGTTATGATTTTGCGGAAATTTGTATTTTTCATAGCTTTTCCTGCTTGATTTGCCTAACTTGTTTGGTATCCAAAGACCTTATGAAATTTTTTTTTAAAAAAATGATTTGTTTATTTGTTTTAGTAAAGTTCATTCAGACTGACTGACTGAGCAGTGAGCATCAGGGAGGAACGACGGACTCGGGAAAAAGAATCCTTCTCACCGGGATATCTTCTCTGCCTCGGCAAAGTCTACAAATTCGTCTCCAAAATTGATCGGTTTGAACATATCTTTCTCAATTGAATTTTGTTTTTAATGTTTTTATGTCAACTCTGGCTCTTATTTCTCAATTGAGAAAGATCCAAATTTTCATTGTTTTTGTGCCGCTGGCGCCTGGCTGAGAACTACCGGTGGGGGCGGCCGCCCCCCGCGCCCGCACCTGCCTCCGCCACTGTGTCCCACTGAGTTTTTTTAATGGTCTGTTCGAACTATTTTATTTCAATCTCATTTACTTGAATTTGAGTTAATTCCTCATTCCATTCATTATTGAGCTGTCGTATAAATGGCATAAGTAGTGAATCCGGAAGTACTTCTGTTTGAGATTATTTGTCATTGATGTATGAGTGAATGTCTTGTAGTTCATCATGAATGTAGGAGACTAGGAGGGTTTTGAAATCTTAGACATATCTGTGGACTCATATATCGGTTGGTTGTATTTAGTGGCTCATTCAGTCATTTGATGATTTTTTCTTGTGCCATTTGTATTATCCACTGCCGGGTTCAAGGCTTCATATAAATTACATTTATTTTCGCAAGTTACATGGGCCAATTCTAATGTCATCTATCCTATGCTTTTTATCTTTTATAAGCAGGTCAAAACCGAGATGGAAGGTCCTACAAGTTTGATTGCTAAGATCCACAACACCTTCTGTGAGGACATGCCTATTGCAATATCTTCTGCTTCTTTAAGGGCTAGTGAATTTGATCTGGTAGTCTTAACGTTTTGTGATGTCACCATTATGTTATCTTCTAAGCTGCCTGTAGTCTTGTACACCTCTTCGATCTTTTCTTCCCCTCCTTTTTCCTACATGTCTCTAATCATGGACTGGTTTCTTTGTTCTTTTCCTCAGGTCCGAGGTGTATTACAGGTATTACAGGGAAACACCAATTCCCTTTTCTACTGGGATCAGATTGGTCAGTGTTATCGTTCCAAGGCTGGAATTTATATGCCGCATCTCTCTATATCAAGTCTAAGTGATATTCTCAATCAGCTTCTCTATACTTCCACATGTTTACGTCTGGTAGAGCATGTAGTTAATAAGATTGAGATATCCGTAAGATCATCTCCTACATTGAGGGCATTTGGAGGTGCTGTTTCTTCTTGGCTGAAGGTCTGTATTTGTCCTGCTTATTCTTAATTTTTCATTTCTTGCTTGTATTAAACATGATTACTGAAGTGCTTATATTTGTATTAGATGCTGCGGGACATTGCATTGAAGGAAGAAATGAAAATCATTAAGTCGGAATCTCAAAATGTTCCTACCTTATTGGGAATGACTAGCTCCCTCTCCAGGTTTATATTTGGCTGTTGGCAACCCTTTATTTATTTTTTCATGACTAGTTAATTGGCCTATATATAGCTGTTTTGGTGAATTTGGATATGTTACGTCTACTATTTGAGAATGTTTGGATGCTCTTCATCTATATGCTACTCTTTTTGCATAAAATTTGCCATTTTTGAAATCTACTTATATTCAGAAAGTAGAAGTTATCTTTTAAGTTAAATCATCATCACTGTCATAATTGTTTTGGATGACTGCTGAAATATTGAGCTTGACATGTTTCTTTCACTTTGATGTATACTACAAAGTCTTCGTTGTTTTTTGTATAACTGGAGTGTCTTGATATACTGCAGTCACTTAGATATTTGTATTCTATGTTTTGATGACTTTCATCATGGCTGTTTTTGTTGTAGTTTAAGCTTCTCTGACCTAATATGACTTTCCGATGTGACTTGATTTGTCCTAGTCTTTGTTCAGGGGCTGAGTTCCTGCTTCAAATAGCGCATGAATCAATTCCTCAGGCGTTTCTTGAGTCCCTTGCATCTATTCCTGCTGCTCAAGTGGCTGCTCATATCCTTGATCATTTATACAAGAAGCTGCATGAAGTTTGTCTTGTGCATGGTGGTGAGGTTGTCAATACTTCCTATCAATCATGTTTAATTTTTCTCTGTTTAACTGCTTTCCATCCAGTAAGTCCGGCTAAAGGTTATGCTAATTACAGGAAGAGGCTTACCGGATGCTCCTTTATTTATTTGTGGCAAGTTTATTGCCTTACATTGAGACTCTCGATTCCTGGCTTTATGAAGGAATTCTTGACGATCCATTCAATGAGGTAACATCCATTATTTTCATGTTGAATAAGATGGCTTAATTGTATGCTTGAACTTTTCTCATGAAACATGAACTGAATGTGGAAGTTAATAAAAAAAATCTACCTGTAGCTGGTAAAAAATCTCACCATGCAATACGAATTGACAACTATGGGTTTTTGCTGTGCATAAGAGCATAATCATCTTTTCCCCGCTCTATAAAATCACAATGATGTGCATTTATGCTAACACGTTGTATGTCTACTCTTGCAGATGTTTTTTTATGAAAATAAAGCAGTTTCAATTAGTGATGCTGCATTTTGGGAGAAGAGCTATCTTTTAAGATCCTTTTCACATCTGAAGTCAGATCCTTTCCTTTCCGGTGCACCTCATGATAGGAGTATAATAGACTTAGAGGCATGCCCTATTTTTGTTAGGGACATTGCCAGGGCAATTGTTTCTGCTGGAAAATCATTGCAGCTGATTAGGCATGTTCCGGCAAAATCAGATCAAATATCTTTTGGTAGAGATGGTTGCTACAAGCTTGATTCATCTGCAGATGCCGATAAGGGTACTACTTTAGGTGAAGTGCAAGAAAGCCATAGGACTACAGGATTAACATTATCAGAGATTTTTTGTATCTCATTATCAGGTCTTATAGCTCATGGTGATCATGTTTACAACTACCTTTGCCATGAGAACCTCCATCCCATGGTTACTCCACCACAAACCTTGGAAAGAAAAAGGACCTCTCACGATGTGTACAGTTCTTTTCCGGCAAGTAAAGGGAAGATATGGACTGAACTTTTAGATGAAGCACTAAAAGATAAAAAATTTGGTTCTAGAGATGAAATTGGTTTCACTCATATGGAGGACGCAACTGCTGCTGAGAGTTGGCTTAAAGAAGTGCAAACTGTGAAATCTTTTTGCCCTCAGAATCCTGTTCTTACTGTATCCAAGATGTTTTTGGATGAGAACAAGCTTGCTTGGAGCTCGTTGAACTTGTCCAAACACATTGATCTCCCTTCCTTGAATGATGAGGAGTTATGGGAGGCTTTGTTTAGCAAGAAATCTGGAATTGATGCTCCAATAGGAGGAACCAACTACAATTTTGGTTTTCGGTTTACTGAGTCTGGGTACTTCCGTTCTCAAGATGATAATAAAGTCTTAGAAACACTATTTCCATTCCCAACCATCATCCCTGCATTTGAGGTACAAAGTTTAGAAGTAGAAGTTTAGCATAGACTATAATTTGTGTTTTTGAAGCTTCTATATCGCAAAGCTAATTAGACTCTTATGCAGGACAATCTTTGTATGTCAGAAGTTCTTCCATTCCAGAGGAATAGCTCTCTTTCATCCAGATTTCTACGGTGGATTCAATGTGCCGAACCAAGACTAACTCCACTTCCTATGGTTATTCTACAAGAGTGTCTCATTCTATATATTAAGAAGCAGGTTGTTTATTTTTCTCCTATAGGCTCTAGTGTCATCATATTTCACTACCTCATCTGACAAGGATTCACTTCCACTATGATTTATCTAAAATGTAGGTGGATTACATTGGAGGACGCATGCTGTCAAAGTTACTGAAAGATTGGAGATTGATGGATGAGCTAGAAGTATTGCGTGCTATATATTTGTTAGGCTCAGGTAACTTGTAGGCCTATATATCCCAAACTGAGCAGTTCAGTTTTCTTTTACCCATTTTAGCAGGCTATTCAGATCTTCTTTATGGGCGCATATGTTTATTTTTCAGGTGATCTACTACAGCATTTTGTAACAGTGATTTTCAATCGACTTGATAGAGGAGAATCCTGGGATGATGAATTTGAGTTGAATATGATATTGCAGGTAATTTTTTTCCAATTATAATAAATATTATTTGTCAAGGTAAATTATGTGGAACTTTTGGGAAGAGAAAAATTATTTGCAGGTGCAACTCTGCAATTATGGTGAAGGCTGTAATTAGAGTCATGTTTGCACACATACACCATGAACTTTGTACTCAGGAGATGGTCATTGAACAGCTTTATTCCATATTTGCAGGAATCAATTACAAATTCTTCTGATCACATGATTCTGAGTGCTCCTGATTCATTGGTCATCTCTATCGCGAAGCCTTCTAGTCTTGATGGAAGTGATCCACATAATTCTAACTTTGTCTCAACTCCCCGAAAAATTAATGATCACTGCTTGGGCATTAATGGGCTTGATGTGCTCAACTTCACATACAAAGTATGTATTAATGAGCTGATTGAGAATTTTAATATTTATCTGTTCATACAGTCCCTGATATTTTTCTTTCCCACACTATTCTAATAATAGGTTTCCTGGCCACTTGAACTCATTGCTAATGCAGAGACTATAAAAAAGTATAACCAGGTAATCCTTTGTTATCAATGTTAGATGGTGAGCAATCCATCCACTAGCTACGATTTAAAAGCAAACCTTATGTTTTGTACAGGTGATGCGTTTTCTGTTGAAGGTGAGGCGTGCAAAATATGTTCTGGACAAAGCTCGAAGAGGGATTTGGAAGGTACTTTTCTATTGATTTAGATTATACACCTTGTACTTTGGAGTTAATAATAGAAATCCGCAGCTTTGTAGAGAAAAAAAAATGATACTTCCATTAAACTTTGCTCAAGAATTTAGGTTTGTTTTTTGAATAAAAATACCTTGTTCTGCTAATGGTTTGCAGGACAAACGAACTTTATCCTTTAAGTCCAAGCACCACTGGTTAGTAGAGCAAAAACTTCTGCATTTCATTGATGCTTTCCACCAATACGTGATGGACCGGGTAAGAACCTTACATTCATTTTAAAACCATTGCCACTTTAGACTCTTATCCTTTCTATGCATTGTCTGCAAGCAACAAAGTTAAACTAGAGGGAAAGTGTAGTACATTAAGAATGCCAAGTGCTTAAAAGGCTTTCTTTATGTTTTTTTCCCTCTAGTTTAACTATGTTAGTTCGAAATGCATTGCCATGCTTTTTCTTTATAGTTGAAGAAACATGAGATTGTATTCATTACGAGGGTAGGATTCTATCAATTACACATGCATTTGCATGTTCTGATACATGGTTAGATTTTTCTTGCCAGTGATATATTAATGGCCTAAAGCTTTATTCGCGAGTTGGGAGGTGCATGCATCTTAGGAGAGTTTGGCATCAAACTAAGAATTTTAAGCCCATGTCTCCTTGTGTAACCTTGGTGTAATTTTGCATGCTTTGCCTATATATCCTATCCATCGAAAGAAGGAAGAAAAAAAAAACAAATTTCATTTGTCTTGGTTATTAACAATTGGCTAAGTACCTTGATTACTTTTTCCGAATGGTTACAACAGCTGGAAGTTGATCAGACTATCATATCTACATTACTTCCCTGTTCTTCTGAATTATAATCGGGTTTGTGCCATCTCTATCACATGCAAATGCAACTAGTCAATAGTACCTAATGAAAGACTAAAGTAGCCTTGATATTATTGCAATTCACTTGGAAAGTAGTAGATGAATTTTGAAACAAACAGATTTGCTATCGAATTTCATGTTAGAAGCTGTGAGGTTCTTTCGAATGGGACAATGGGTACTCATGCATGGGTCATGATAATCATACGAAACAAAACTCTTCTGCTTCATAAATCGCATTTGATTTGTATAGTTTGAGCATCAACCAAAATACTGCTGTTTCTGATTAGCCTTAAATCATGCAGGTTTACCACAGCGCATGGCTTGAACTATGCAATGGCATGGCTTCAGCTCGTTCCCTGGATGAAGTGATAGAAGTGCATGACGCCTACTTGCTGTCAATACAAAGACAATGCTTTGTAGTTCCAGACAAGCTTGTGAGTCATAAATTACAATCTTGGGTTTTTGGTCTTTTTCTGTGATACTAATTTTTGTGTTGGCTAATCACAACGTTTTATCTACGCGCTCAGTGGGCCCTGATAGCAAGTCGAATCAACACAATCCTGGGATTATCCTTGGATTTCTACAACATACAGCAGACACTAAGCAGCGGTGGAGCAGTCTCCACCATTAAAGCCAGATGTGAGATGGAAGTCGACAGGATCGAAAAGCAGTTTGATGATTGCATTGCTTTCCTTCTCAGAGTATTCATCCACCCTCATTTTTGGTTCTTCCAATGAATATGAATCCTAGATAGTTTCTACATATAATATGGCACCTTTCTCTTTGCAGGTGCTGTCTTTCAAACTCAACGTGGGCCACTTCCCTCATCTGGCAGATTTGGTCACCCGAATCAACTACAATTACTTTTACATGTCTGATACGGGTAACATGATCAATGCGCCAGGATCTGAGACCATCAAGATTGGGAAGACCTTTCCTACCAGATCAAATTGACAATGATCCAATATGTTGTGCAGTATACGAATTTTCAATGTACGACTAATTTCTTAGCCATTGTGCATTTTGACCAAGAAATGATACCCACATCTCAAGTAATGTTTTAGTATATTATATTGGTTTTTCTATCTTAATGTTTATAAGAATCTAGATAAGGAAACCAATATCCTAAATTAAATAGGATAAATTTTTTAATTTCTTATGAAACTCGGTCATTGAACATATCACATTTTTCCAACTTTGAATGCTTATTCAAACCGATATTTTATATAGCTCACCAGCTCTTCTTCCTATCTCTATCTACAATTAGAGCCACACTTCATGGAACTGAAGAAAGTCTATTCTGAAATGTTTTGCAGGTTTTGGGCCTTGCACAAGCGCAGCCCAAAATCTCGTCAGAAGTAGAAACGGTTACAAACCAACATCTGAGTTGCTCTGTTGACTTCTACTCCTTCGAGTGACAGTTGCGCTCCATTCGTCAACTGGATAATTGAAATGGAAAAAAATATTAAATAAATGAGAAAATTAGGTTAATCAAATGGCATTATCGGCCATAGCCACTGGCCTCACTCGCTCCTCTCTTCGATCTTCTACTCCTCCCTCTTCCATTTTCCGATCAACTTTTTCTCTCCTAACACCAACTCTCACACTCCCTAGCAGCCGCCGCTGGAAGCTCGTTGATTGCCGCCGCAGCCGTGGGAGTTTCGTACGGATGGCATCAACTGGCGGAGTCGGTGCGGAGAAAGTGACTGCTCCGTATGGCTCTTGGAAGTCGCCGATCACCGCCGATGCTATTGTTGGGGGTGAAAAGCGGCTCGGAGGCATCGCCGTCGATGGTCGCGGCCGCCTTGTTGTGCTTGAATCTCGCCCCACGGAGTCCGGGTAGTCAACGGAAACTCTGCTCTTTTTCAATTCCCCGATTATGATATACTACCGGTTTCTGCGTAATTTGATAAGAGAACGTTAACATTGAAAATCCTGATTTCAGTGTGGATTTGTTAGACCTATCACCTATGGTTAAATTAGGTCCAAGTGCCACCGCTTTGAAATCTATGCTATTGCAATGTCTTTTTTTTTTTCCAACTCAAATTTGTTACTAAATTCTATTTGAAAAGAGCTATTTCCAGAGCTAAGCAATTGCAAAGGGCTACATGTTTTTTTCTGTTTTGTTGCTCCAGTTAGAAGTCTTTCTGTTGTGTAGCATTAGGAGGATTTAAACGTTGAAAATTTTTAGGTGAATTTAAATGATGGAAGAAGGAATTCTAGTAGTATTGCTGGATGAGTTTTCTGTTACCAGAGACCCTTTGCTGCAGATATGGTATTTCCCTCTTTAACTTTCATCTCTATCTTTGTGTTAGACGCGGTGTCCTTGTTTTGGAACCAGAGAATGATGCGGAAGCATCATTGGACATAACTCCAAAGGACTATGCAGTTCGTACTTTGGCTCAAGAGTATGGAGGTGGTGCATTTGGAATTTCGGGAGACACTGTGATCTTCTCAAATTACAAAGATCAGCGGCTTTATAAGCAATCAGTTACTCCTGGAGGTGATTTTTACCCTGAAAACCTTTCTTGTTCCTTGCTGAGCTTGTATTCAGTACGAAGATGATGATTGCTTAGTTTGTCTTTAGTTCTGTTATGATAGTTGAAATAGTTCAGCTGCAGACCACTTGATTGGAATGAAAAGTGATTGACATTGGCAGTCAGTGTAATTCTAGGACTATCTCCCACCAGATATTTGGCTATGCTACAGACTTCACTTTGAAGTGAATCTTATTACAATCGTTGAAAAAGTAGAAATTCATTTGCATTCTTCAATGCAGATTCTCCTCAACCAATCACTCCTGATTATGGCGGGCCATTATTCCATTATGCTGATGGAGTGTTTGATGTGCGTTTTCAGCGTTTCATCAGCGTTATGGAAGGTAGTTGTCAATTCCTTGGATTGTCTTAGTATTAGCGAAGCTGTTTGTCCATTTAAAAATATGATTTTGAGCTGCTTTTTATTGACATATGTTTATGCCTTTTATCAGATCATAGAGAGAGCCATTTAAATCCAACTACCACAATTGCAGCAATAAACCTCAGTGACACTAGCATACAGGGTACGATTCTGTATCTTTATTGGAAAAATGTTGAGAAATGATAACAGATTACGATGCTTTTATATTAATACATGTATTGTAATATTTAATGATGACGATGATAGTTACCTTCTTTTCTGTTGTGCCCACTGTTTTATGCTCAGAACCTAAAGTTTTGGTTAGTGGCAACGATTTTTATGCATTTCCACGCATAGATCCAAAGGGCGAGCGAATTGCCTGGATTGAGTGGGGGCACCCCAACATGCCTTGGGATAGATCACAACTTTGGGTTGGCTATATCTCTGAGGATGGGTGAGTAGTATTTTATCGTGGCAGTGGCATTCTTATTTTTTTCATAAACTTGATCATCCTCTACTCCTAATATATTTGTGGGGAGTTAGTGATGAATCGTAGCAAATTTCCTTTCTGAGCTCAATTTGCTAAACTGCTGTAACTTTCACATTGGCATCATGCAGCAATATAAACAATCGCATTGCTGGTGGGGATCCTTCTCTGGCTGAGTCTCCAACTGAACCACAATGGACATCGGAAGGTATTTCAAAGAGAAAAAACCCTAGCATTTTTATATCAATTGTCCTTTCAATCTCCAAATTCTACCTTGTATGGCATGGTCAATTTTAAAAGCTCTATTAGAATCATCTAATATGTCAAATCATCCATCTCCATCTCTCACTCCCTTTTTATTTTTGATTATCCTTAGTGTTCCTTGTTTACATGTATTATGTATGTGTTCTATTGAGCTAAATAGTGTTATCACTCAAAGGACAATCAATATCTATTTTATGTAAATGCTTTTTTCTTCCGTGGTTTCTACCATTGAGGTGCTGATTTGACAATCTGGTAGGTGTAAACTTTGTACTTTGTTTCTTTTTACTCCACATTATGGAGATAGAGTTAACAAAAGATTTAGATAAGCTATATATGTGTTTGCTAAGAGACTCTGTATTGCTGAATTTCTGGCGCTAATGTATTTGTTCTAAATTGTGCAGGGGAGCTTTTTTTTATTACTGACAGGAAAAACGGGTTTTGGAATCTTTACAAATGGGTAAGTAACTTGAACATTTTCAGTCAATATGTTTGGGGCATCCTAGTACATTTTGGTTGTAATTCTGGGGCTTGTGGCAATGGGATAATAGGTGAATAGAAGGAAACCAGATTCAACGGTGCCTTAAGAGGAGCAATAGCTTCTGAATTTAAAACTCCAATGGTGATGAAAAAAGCATAAATCATCCTGCAGCATGCATCATCTGATGTTTACTAGCATGGATAATTCATATAAATATTAGATACATTGTGATTTCTTAATTATAGGGAGAATGGAAGTTCCATGAGCCAGCATATACTGTGATCTTTTTTGTATGGAGTGAACTACAACTGACTTGTTCCTGTGTTTTCCAAACAGATTGAATCCAAAAATGAAGTGGTACCACTTCACTCAATGGAAGCCGAGTTTGCTAGGCCGCTTTGGGTCTTTGGCATGAGGTCTTATGTATTTTTACAAAGCCAAAAACAAAAGAACATAATTGCTTGCAGCTATAGGTCAGTCAGCGGAATTGCTTGAACTTAAAAGTTAAAACATATTTGCATGCAGAGTGATATTCATAACTTAAGGTATAGTTCTCAAAGTTGTGTACCGATTCAACTCAAAAGCTTTAGTTCTGTTTCAGGCAGAAGGGGAGCTCCTATCTTGGAATCCTTGATGACCTTGATGATGTTGAATGCTCCTTCTCGCTTCTTGATATTCCTTTCACAGATATAAGCAATATTGTAATGCTCTCTCTCTTGTTCTTCATTAATTTATCCTTCAAAAATCCCCAATTCCCTCAAATGGTCTTGATGATGCTTGTTTCTTCTGATGCAGGCTTTAGGACATAATTGCTTATTTATTGAGGGAGCATCTGCTACTCTTCCATCATCAGTAGCAAAGGTGTAGTTTTCCCTTGCATACTTTTTGTGTTTATAGGCTGAAGCATCATCCTTTAACTGCTAGATGCTATGTTCTTTTCTGTGAATACATTCGCTAATGCTATTACAGATTTAAGATTTAAGTCTTTTATTATTGCAGGTTACTCTAGATGAAAATCTCAAAGTCTCTGACTTTAGGATTATGTGGTCATCCTCACCTGATAGTTCAAAGTACCAATCATATTTTAGCCTGCCAGAATTTATTGAATTTCCAACTGAAGTACCGGGCCAGACTGCTTATGCATATTTCTATCCACCCTCTAACCCTATGTATCAAGCAAGTCAGGAAGAGAAGCCTCCTCTATTACTAAAAAGTCATGGTATGTTATGTAGGCTGAGCTAATTCTGAAAAGTTTTAACTTCTTTATGTCACAAAAGAGATATATTAAGCTGAATGTATTTTCAAGAAATTCTTTGGTCTTTTACGGTTTCTCTTGCTATTGAAAAACATGTGTTTCATCTAATGTCTCAGGCTACTATTTGAATTATTAGGTGGGCCGACAGCGGAAACACATGGTATTCTTAATCTTAGTATCCAGTATTGGACTAGTCGTGGTTGGGCTTTCGTGGATGTCAATTATGGTGGAAGCACAGGTCAGTTCTCCCGGGTTGTCTCTGGAGAACTCTCTCTTCATCTGGTTCTAAGTTCTTTGAGTTTTTTTACTATTTCCTTGAAACAATATAATATGCTTGGCTAAGGGTTCATTAAAACATTTCTTCTTGACTTACACAGGTTATGGACGAGAATATCGCGAACGCCTTCTGGGTGCCTGGGGAGTTGTTGATGTTAATGATTGTTGCAGTTGTGCTAAATTTCTGGCAAGTGTTTTTTTTTTTTTTGTTTCCATTCTCAACTGCTGCCTTTTCTCAGCATGCCTCTGACGCCTAACATGCTAATATTGATGAAAAATGGCAGGTTGACAGCGGAAAGGTAGATGGCAGTCGACTTTGTATAACAGGGGGATCTGCCGGAGGTTATACAACACTTGCTGCTCTTGCTTTCAAAGAAACATTCAAGGCTGGTGCTTCTTTGTATGGTGTAAGTTTCCTGGAAAGGTTCTTGCATGGTTAAATATTTTAATTACAAGTATAACAAACTGCATGGCCAAAGATTTTAAGCTTGTATTGGACATTTGGACCTTTGGTACTTTGAAATTATTATTGAGTTTGCTGACAAGTTAATGTGTGCACTACAATTGAACAGGTTGCAGATCTGAGTTTGCTAAGAGCAGAAACTCACAAATTTGAATCCCATTATCTTGATAATCTTGTTGGTAATTAGCTTGAGACATCTCAACTAAATTTTTTGCTTCTCTTATGTTTAAAGTTGGAGATAAAGAGATTTTTTTTATTGCTATCGTAGGAACCGAAAATGCTTATTTTGAGAGAGCACCAATCAATCACGTTGACAAATTTTCTTGCCCAATAATTCTCTTCCAGGGGTTGGAGGACAAGGTATGAGATTTATTAGACTGCATTGAATCGAGTGGCCCATGTTTATAATCCCCTGGCCTTACAAGACGATTCTTATTTGAACTTTTTCTCCCTAATGAAAATGCAAATAATTTGTTGGCATATGATGTAGCCGATTTCCTTAAATTACAAAAGACAATTCTCATTTAACCTCTTTTTATTTGTGTCAAGAAACTGCAATAATTTGTCTACATTTTTTGCAGGTTGTACCGCCGGATCAAGCTCGCAAAATCTATCATGCATTAAAAGATAAAGGTTTACCAGTTGCTCTTGTGGAGTACGAAGGGGAACAACATGGTTTCCGCAAGGTACACAATAACACTGCATTGCTTCCTGATAACAATAATTAGTATTATATGTATCATTGTATATTTTTTGAACTAGTCTTTAGTTTGTTAATAATGTAACGTGTTAATAGGACACAGACTAGGTCTACTAATCTCTTACACTTACCTCCTTGATTATAGGTTCTGTTAAAGCACTAGTTCATTTGTATATATCTTACAGATTGAATCAATAATAATAATAAAACGCAGCATTTTCTACAAACTTCTGTTCTCTATATGGTATCTTACACCTAAAATTTCCTTGGCCAAACAACACCAATCCTCCCGACATCTCCACCACATCAGCTTCCATGTCAGCCGACTTCCCTACCGCTATTTCCGTTTACAGTGGTTCAATTTCCAAATATTATTAAACTTAACTCCACAAACTATATTAATTGGAAAACCCAGATCCAAATCATCCTCGAAGGATACGACCTCTTCAAGTTTGAGTAGGAACGCAATGTGTCCCATCAAGGAACTTGAAGAGATCGTATTCCTCGAGGGTGATTTGGATTTGGTTTTTCCAGCCAATATAGTTTGTGGAATCATGTTTAATAATGTTTGGAAACTGAACCATCATAAACGGATGGTCAGCTTGGTGGGGGTTTGGAAGAGCGGCAGGGAAGTCGGCTGCCAAGAAAGCTGATGTGGTGGAGATGTCGTGAGGTCTGGTGGAGTTTGGCCAATGAAATTTTAGGCGTATGATACCATGTAGAGTACAGAGGTTTGTAGAAAACTGCTGTGTTTTATTATTATTGATTCAATCTGTAAGATATATACACATGATTAGTGCTTTAACAGAACCTGGAATCAAGTAAGTGGAAGAGAGATTAGTAGACCTAGTATGTAGTAGCCCTATTAACAAACTAAAGACTTAACTTTACAGTTGCTCATAGGTGGGCATTATTTGTTTGACCATTGTTTTATTATATATCACAGGCTGAAAACATCAAGTTCACCATAGAACAACAAATGGTTTTCTTTGCACGTCTGGTGGGCCACTTTAATGTCGCAGATGATATTACACCAATCAAGATTGACAACTTTGACTGATCATTTGGTAGTATGAACTCGCTGTAGAATGCTATTTACAGAAAGGTTGCTGATCTTTGTCGGACCCTCTTCCGGTTGATAAGAGAACAAACGATCTCCGTAGACATGTGTAGATCTAGATGATAAAAACTTTCTGAAGATGAAGAATTGCCATGTTTGTTCTTCTGCCGCTGTATCTTGTTCTTTAATAGGAATGCATACCAATGTAGTTTCTTGAATAACACATCTCCGTTATTACAGTTAAGAATTTCTTGATCAATTTGATTTCTTGTCATAAAAAGGTACTAATAAGTAGGGGTGTCCGTAAAAAAACTGAAACAAAAAAACCGGTAATTTTTTAACTAAACCGACTTTTTTTGAAATTTCGGTTTGAAATTATTTTCGGTTTATCGGTTCGGTTTCGGTTCACGACTTTACATATAAACGGTTAGCCGAAAAATCGAAAATATATTAATATTTTTTTACAAATATTAGTTATATTTTATTTATTTAGTGGTTAAAATCTATAATTGTCAAGGTATTAATCTAGTTTGAGTCTTTTCTTCTCCAATTTTAACAATTTACACACTATTTTTCCACTTCTCATTAATATAAGAGTCGCTTATTAAATTTGTTGGGATAAAAATTAATACACACAATATAGTATATAATCTCGATATTTATTTACAACAACCAAAACAATATGATATAAGTACATATTTAAAATAAAAGCCTTTCTTGATTACTTTTTTTTAATTCAAATTTATTATTTTAGTTTTAAATATTTAAGGTAAAATTACATAAATGGTTATCAGTTAACCGAGAAAACCGAACAGAAAAACTAGTGAACCAAACTACGGTTAACCAGAATTCACGGTTCGGTTCATGATTTTAACTAACCGAAATTATTGTTAACCAAACTTCGGTTGATCGGGTTTGGACACCCCTACTAATAAGTAGTGTTTGAATGTCTTTAAATAGATGCTCAAAAAAGGCCTTTAAGAATAAAGCATTTTGTTATTACATACTGCCGTTTTTATTTCTTTTCATAATTTATCCTAAATTAAGTATTATATTTTCAAAATCGGTGCTCGAACACGGAAAGTATGATTAATTTATCGGAAATGTATTTTTCGGATATTGAATTTCATGAAATTTGAAAAAAATATGTGATGTATAATTAATTTTCCATCAATTAAAGTAGTATAATTAGGTGTTTTTTAGAAGAAGAGTAGTATAATTAGTTTGGTTGAATTGAAAGTGATAAATTTATTGGAATTTATATTAAAATAATATGAGAACCTTTGTCCAAACTGTTGGGCAAAGGCCCAGTTGGTCTAGCCCAATAGTTTTGCTAGGTTTTAGCAAATATAAAAATGAAAAGAAAAAGGTGGTGTGTATGAGTAGCAGTGAGCACGAGAGAGAGTGTGCAACTGCCCCATTTTTGGGGACAAAGAGTGAGAGAAGAGGGAGAAAGGAGAAAGAGGGGAAATTGAGTGAAGAAAGGAGAGGTCTTCCATGTCTACGCCGGGATTGTTCGTCTCTTGCTCCGGGAATCAACAACGGGAGTTTGTTGGTAAGTTCCTCCTCTCACTTGGAACCCTAATCTTAGTTTACAAGTATTTACCCAAGTTTGGAGTTTTCTAGCATTGATTCTCCATGGATTGATAATCTCCTAGAGTGAGATTTGTATGTGATTGTAAACACTTGTACTCGTCAGTTGATTAGTGGATTTGTGCTCAGTTGGGCATTAGTGGGTCCCCCCCCCCCCCCCCTCTTTCCCACTTAAATTTGTTATTGATTTGTGCATTGATTTTGCTTGAAATTGCCTTGGTTGTTTGTGTGGTTTTGTTTCCTGGATTGAGTTGTTTGGTTTGTTTGCTTGGAGTTTGTCGTCTTGGTTGTGTTTTTTCAGTCCTACAGATTGTTGGTTGCTTCCCTGAGATTGTTTGTGGGACTGTGGAGCTAGTGATCGATCCATTTTTTCCCCAACACAAACGATAACTGCCAGGATGATAAATCAAGGGTCTTGAATGAATATCCATGGCCCTTTGATTTCCAATTGTCTCCAATCAATGGTTTGAGCGGAATCCAGTCACTCTCATCCTCTTCTCAACCCATAAATCGGAGAACCCCAACTTCGGTCGTTTGACGATTTTGTTTATCTGATTGTAACCATAAATATAATCCTTCTGATGACTAGAATCAACCCTTACATGATCCGTCTGATCTACTCTCTCTTCTCTCCCGTCGGCCCGACCTTGACCATCTCCCCACATCCAAGGACGTCAAGGCCAAATTAGCCAAACTAAAAACCGAGTTGGTTAAGAAAAAGAACATCTTCATGGCAGTGGATTTGGAATACTACAACTGGAAGCAGAAGGTGGAAAAGGTTTCTCAATCTAACACGTTGGCACTTGGTTTAAAGGTTATTTCAACAGTTGGAATGAATATCAATAGCTTCCTTTTGGCTAAGATAAACTTGCAAGACTGCTAAAAAATAATTGAATTTTTCAGTAAGTATGAAGGAGCATTTGGTCAGCAGAGTCATATGGCATTATCAAAAGTTTACTAGTCCAGTTGTTACAAACCTCTTTGGTTTCAGTGTTAATTTAGTTGTCAATTGGGTTATTGTTCAATCTTCATGGCTAGTTGATGTAATGTATGATTTCTTTTCTATTCCTAGTTGTAAAATTGTCACTAGACAAGAATATGTTGTGTCTCTCACTCTCTATATGTAGCTTGTTTAAGATCCGAGTCGGGATGCGAGCAAATCTTTTATAAATAATAATAATATAAGCTGTTGGTGATTTGTGAAAGTCATCAATCCAGTTGATGTGAGCAATGAATGGATAAGTGGGGGAATTACTAAGGGTATCGCTTAGGCTTGGGGCGTGCGGGAGGCACGACCTAGTGATCGGCCCAATAGTATTTCTAAGGGTTTGAAAGAGTTAGAACTATCATGGTGGTTTGGCATATGCCTCGATGCAAGGGAGCTAGAGGCGCCTTGATCGGTAAAGTCGAACTTGAGGTTCTCGGCATAGGTTGGCTTGATGGCACTGGGGCGTGTTGAACCTCGAATGCGCCGAGCACCATGTGTCGGCGTGGGGTGCCGGGATGCTCCAACGAGCGCGCGCCGAGAGCCAAGGCGTCGGCGTTGGTGCGTCGTTGCGCCGAAGCATGCGCGCGTCTCATGCGTCCATAGCGTAGGCGGGCCTATGGGGCTGTTTTGCATTGACTTGCATGTTTAGCCAATTTCACATGATGGATTGGTTATGTTATGATTCCTATAGTGAGAAATAAAGCTCAAGGACTATGTGGCAAAATTTGAGAGCTAACCAAAGCTTGGAACACCGATTTTAAGCTAGCTCAAGTTATGAGCTGGCTTTGGGTTTTAGCTCGGTTTGAGCTAAGGCGTTGACCTTTTGGCTTTGCGGAAGAATCACTAAGCCTCGTAGGAACGTTGTCTACAACTTTCGTTTCGGGAGTGATGGCTTGGCAAGCTAGCTCGAAGCTAGCTGACCCATGGTGTTGGGCCGCGCACACATTGGGCCTTTTTGGGCCATGTCTTGAGTTTTGGATACGTATGGATTTGAATTTTGAAAAGTTGTTAAGGGAAGTTACAAAAGTTGTTACAACAAACTCCTTACTTTTCCTCCTTGTTTTCCTCCTTATTTTTTTTCAACTAATTAACTACCATTTTCTCTTTCTATAACCACCACTCCTCTTGGCCTATAAAAGGGAGTGGACGCCGTTTGTGTTCATGTGGTTCGAATGAGAGAGTTCGTGAGTTCAAAGAAAATCACGAGATTGTTGTTTGAGGTTTTCCACATCAAATTACAAACACTTATCAAAAGAATGAGGTGCGTATATATACAATGATGATACATGCTTGCCACATGTTCATTGTATAGGAACGTTTTATCTTACAACATTATTGTGGTTGAACCCTTGGCATTAATAGGGGCAATAAAGGTTGAAGAAAAGCGGGATCTCATCCCGTGACTCGTTGCCTCTATCAAGTCACGTTTTGTTTATGCTTAAAGTTTTACTTGTGTTCTAACGTAAACTAACTATTCGGCGGTGATTACCCTTGTGGTCTACACCCAACGAGATTACCTTCGGGTCTACTCACGAGATTACCCTTCGGGGTCTACTCATACTGTCTTGACTACCCTTCGGGGTGTACAAGAGCCGAATCTAACCTTCAACTAACAACATACACTAAAACTAACAATATTCAACGTTTATTTATTGTTTTAGTTTTGTTGTTTTGACTTGCAAGGTGATTGATAATGGCAAAAACGAGTGAGTCATCGATCAAGGAGATGACCTCTAAGTTTGTGAAACTTGAAAAGTTTGAGGGGCAGGATTTCCGCCGATGGCAAAAGAAGATGCATTTCTTTCTTACTTCTTTGAAAGTGGTGTACGTGCTCACAACGCCATGCCCAAAGATACCACCCCCCATACCGGCCACGGTCGAGAATGAGACCGAGGAACAAGCCCAAGAAAGGAAAACCATAGCGCTCGAACATAGGCGTTATGGAAAATTGGAGAATGACGACTATATATGTCGTGGTCATATCCTAAATGGAATGGCGGACTCCCTCTTCAATGTGTATCAAAATTACAAGTCCGCTCGTGGTTTGTGGGAAGCACTCGAAGGGAAATATTTGGCCGAAGACGCTTCGTCCAAGAAGTTCCTAGTTTCTAACTTCAACACTTTAAGATGATGGAGTCTAGACCGGTGATGGATCAATACCATGAATTGGTTCGCATATTGGGACAACTTACCCAACATGGTATTACTATGGACGAGAATTTCGTCGTCTCATCCATAGTGGATAAGTTGCCTCCTTCATGGAAAGAGGCAAAACATCTTCTTAAACATTCCAAGGAGGACATCAATCTTGTGCAACTTGGATCATATCTTCGGATTGAGGAGGAGTTCAAAGTGAACGAAAAAGGAAAGAAGAATGAGGGCAAGTCTGCCCATTCGGTTAATACCATAGAGGCGGCTAAACGCAAGGGCAAGGGCGCCAAGAGCGCGTCAAGTGGTCCAAGCGGTCCAAGGGTGGGAAAGGCGAGAAGCGTGGTTCCAAGGAAAAGGCTAAAGGCATATGTTGGAATTGTGGCAAGGTTGGTCACATGAAACGGGATTGTCAAGCCAAACTCGTTCACAAGGACAAGAGCGCACCAACGCTTAAGTCGGGCTCGGGCACAAGCCACGAGCAAGGTAATCCAATGGTCTTTGGTTTATCGAAAGAGGATTCATTGTTTAGTGTATCTAAAACTGATGAATGTCTTGTCTTGAAGGATGAGAATCAAAATTGGTGGCTTGACTCGGGAGCCACCACCCACGTGTGCATGGATAAAAGATGGTTCAAGCACATGAAGAATGTGGAGGACGGTTTAGTTCTTTACATGGGAAACGAGTCAACGACTCCAGTCTTAGGAAAGGGAGATGTGCTTCTTCACTTTACAAGTGGGAAGGAACTTATTTTACATAATGTATTGTACGCACCCAACATTAGAAAGAATGTTGTAAGTGGTGGTGCATTAAATAAGTTAGGATATCGATTGGTCTTCGAGGCCGATCGTCTTGTTATAAGTAGAGCTGGAATATTTGTAGGCTTTGGCCACTATAAGAACAATATGTTCCTACTTAATGTAATCAATAATAATAAAGTTATGCATGATTACATGGTGGTGTCAAATGATTCGGTTTATGATCTATGGCACGCGAGGTTAGGGCATGTCCACATGAAACGCATGGTGGATATGGCAAAGGATCAAGTTATTCCTAACTTTGAACCTACAAAGGAAAAGTGCAAAACTTCCTTGCTAACCAAAATAACAAGGCTTCCTTTCAAGAGAATTGAGAGAGAGGAAGGAGTCCTAGGGCTAATCCACTCAGACTTGGGGGATTTACATGCAACGCCATCGTTGGGTCAAAAGCGTTATTACATAACGTTTATTGATGACTACTCAAGGTTTTGCTATATCTATCTAGTTCATTCTAAGAGTGAGGCACTCGATAGATTCAAGGCATATAAAACCGAAGTAGAATTGCAAACCGGTCATAAGATCAAAAGACTACGAACCGATCGTGGTGGTGAATATATGGACAAGGAGTACTTTGAGTCTTGTGGTATAATCCATGAGACAACGACTCCATATACCCCTCAACAGAACGGGGTGGCAGAACGAAAGAACCGTGTGCTTAAGGACATGGTAAATGCCATGTTGTCCTACTACGGGTTAAAGAAATCGTTTTGGGGTGAAGCAATGCTTACGGCCAACTATATCTTGAATAGAGTGCCTAGCAATAGAAATCGCCAATCACCTTACGAGTTGTGGTTCAAGAGGAAACCTAATCTTCATTATCTTCGTATATGGGGTTGTCGTGCGGTTGTTAGACTAACGAACCCTAAACGTAAGACATTGGGAGATAGGGGTGTTGAGTGCATCTTTATTGGATATGCTCATAACTCTAAGGCCTATAGGTTCTTTGTGATAGAGCCCAATCATGCCATTTCGGTTAATACAGTGATAGAATCGCGTGATGCCATATTTGATGAGACCAGATTCACGTCTAGTCCAAGGCCTAGGGAAAAGGACCAAGAAGAAATCGACCAATTGTCGGATCCAATGGATACCGAGGAGGAGCCAACTTCGGCGCTTGGACCGAGAATCACTCGATCCATGTCTCGCGCCGCCGCGCCACAAGGCACTTCCATAGGGGCGTCGCAAGGCACGCCCTTGACGCCGAGCGATGACGACGCCGACGTGGCGCCGATGCTCGAGGGATCGAACCCATTTGAAGGATCGAGATCACCAAAGAGCAAGGTTGCGGGGATCGAGGATGAGGACGCCGACGCGCCTAGCAATGCCAAGGACGCAACCGTAGCGTTGCTTGGCACATGTAACGCCGAAGCGTCGACGCCGAGGTCTCAAAGGCCTAAGCGGCGACGAGTGCACGATGCACTTGTGATGGGACAAACGTCTCGTGAGCCAATTTTTGAGATGTTTTTGGTAGAAGGATCTAGAGAGATTGAGGGTCAAAGAATTTCATATTTCGATATGGATGAGGATCCTAAGACCTTCAACGAGGCCATGAGTTCTCAAGATGTTTCATTTTGGAAAGAAGCAATCCAAGATGAAATGGACTCCATTGTTGGCAACAACACATGGGAGTTGTCGGACCTTCCACCCAGATGCAAGCCATTAGGGTGTAAATGGATCTTCAAGAGGAAGATGAAGGCCGATGGGTCCATTGACAAGTTTAAGGCTCGATTGGTTATCCAAGGCTTTAGACAAAAAGAAGGTGTCGATTATTTTGATACCTATGCCCTTGTGGCAAGAATCACCACGATAAGACTCTTGATTGCCTTAGCAAGCATTCATGGTCTTGTCATCCATCAAATGGACGTGAAGACGGCGTTCCTCAATGGAGATTTGGATGAAGAGGTTTATATGAAGCAACCCGAAGGATTCGTAGTGGAAGAACAAGAACATAAGCTATGTCGTTTGATCAAATCTCTTTATGGACTTAAGCAAGCGCCTAAACAATGGCATCAAAAATTTGATGAAGTAATCTTGGCCTATGGTTTCAAGATAAATCAAGCGGATAAGTGTGTATATAGAAAGTTTGATAATTCCAGTCAAGGAGTTATAATTTGTTTATATGTTGATGACATGCTTATATTTGGTACAAACCAAATGATAGTTGATGAGACGAAAGAATTCTTGTCTAATAAATTCTCCATAAAGGAACTTGGGGGGCCGATGTGATCTTAGGAATTAAGATAAAGAGGGATGGCAAGAGATTGACCCTAACACAATCCCATTACATCGAGAAAGTGGTGAAACGATTTAATTGTGATAAATCCACGCCGGTGAGCACGCCTATGGATCCTAGTGAGAAACTCCTTCCTAACCTAGGAGAACCAATGTCTCAACTTGAGTATTCGCAAGTGATAGGGTGCTTGATGTATGCAATGACGAGTACTCGCCCCGACATAGCATATGTCGTGGGCAAGTTGAGTCGCTATACTAGTCAACCAAGTGCAAGTCATTGGAACGCTCTAAAGAGAGTGCTTCGTTATTTGAAAGGGACAATGACTTATGGTATTGTATACATGGGTACTCCTTCTACATTAGAAGGTTATACCGATGCAAGTTGGATTACCAATATGGAAGATCACTCGTCGACAAGTGGTTGGGTATTCCTATTGGGTGGTGGCGCAATATCTTGGGCATCCAAGAAGCAATCTTGCATAACAACATCAACAATGGAGTCGGAGTTTGTTCCTCTTGCCGCAGCCGGCAAGGAGGCGGAATGGCTTAGGAATCTCGTGAGTGAGATACCCATGTGGCCAAAATCGATATCCCCCATTGCTATCTTTTGTGATAGTCAAAGCACTTTGGCAAAGGCCTATAGCCATGTGTATAATGGGAAGTCAAGACATCTAGGTGTGAGGCATAATTCCATTAGAGAATTGATCACACATGGAGTCATCTCGGTTGTCTTTGTTCGAACACACAATAACCTTGCCGATCACTTAACCAAGAGTTTGGCAAAAGATTTGGTGTCTAAGGCATCGCGAGGGATGGGGTTAAAATCCTAACAAACCCCGTGTTTGGACGCCCAATTCCCCCTCATCGAAAGGTGTGGGCTGAATTCAATGTGGTAGGCCAAAGACATGGAGTTGGAGAGCATACAAAATTTCCATCAAGGTAAATTGCTCTAGCCTACATGGAAAAATAGTTTTGAAACAAGCTTTCATTAATGAGTTTTTGGAAATTGCAATTGTAGGGCAAGTTAGAAAACTCAACTAAGCATATGTGGAAGTGCAAGGCTTCTTCCAAGTTAGAGTTCAAGGATGACTTGACTATAAGCATATGTGAATAGATATGGGATGAAAGAGCCTTCATAAATGAGTCAAGTATAGCCTGTATACGCTAAGAAACTCATGTGTAATTCTTACGACGTGTACTTAGACAAGTTGATGTGGTTCACTTCTTAGAACACCACGATTCTTTAGTGCATGATTGTAATTGTCACAAGTTATAAATTCAAGTCTACGAACATTTATTTCTATACATAGAGTTTGTTTCATAAAGTTCAAGTTTATGACGTTGCACAAATGGGGGAGGAATGTTGGTGATTTGTGAAAGTCATCAATCCATTTGGTGTGAGTCATGAATGGATAAGTGTGGGAATTACTAAGGGTATCTCTTAGGCTTGGGGCGTGCGGGAGGCACAACCTAGTGATCGGCCCAATAGTATTTCTAAGGGTTTGAAAGAGTTAGAGGAATCATAGTGGTTCGGCATAGGCCTCGATGCAAGGGCGCTAGAGGCGCGCCTTGATCGGTAAAGCCGAACTTGAGGTTCTCGGCATAGGCTGGCTCGATGGCATGAGGGTGTGTTGAACCTCGAATGCGCTGAGCACCATGCGTCGGCGTGGAGTGCCGGGACGCTCCAGCGAGCGCGCGCCGAGAGCCAAGGCGTCGGCGTTGGTGCGCCGAAGCATGCGCGCGTCTCATGCGGCCATAGCGTAGGCGCGCCTATGGGGTTGTTTTTCATTGACTTGCATGTTTAGCCAATTTCACATGATGGATTGGTTATGTTATGATTCCTATAGTGAGAAATAAAGCTCAAGGACTATGTGGCAAAATTTGAGAGCTAACCAAAGCTTGGAACACCGATTTTAAGCTAGCTCAAGTCATGAGTTGGTTTTGGGTTTTAGCTCGGTTTGAGCTAAGACGTTGACCTTTTGGCTTCGCGGAAGCATCACTAAGCCTCGTAGGAATGTTGTCTACAACTTTCGTTTCGGGAGTGATGGGTTGGCAAGCTAGCTCGAAGCTAGCTCACCCATGGTGTTGGGCCGCGCGCACATTGGGCCTTTTTGGGTCATGGCTTGAGTTTTGGATAAGGATGGATTTGAATTTTGAAAACTTGTTAAGGAAAGTTACAAAAGTTGTTACAACAAACTCCCTACTTTTCCTCCTTGTTTTCCTCCTTATTTTTTTCAACTAATTAACTACCATTTTCTCTTTCTATAACCACCACTCCTCTTGGCCTATAAAAAGGAGTGGATGCCTCTTGTGTTCGTGTTGTTCGAATGAGAGAGTTCGTGAGTTCAAAGAAAATCATGAGATTGTTGTTTGAGGTTTTCCACATCAAATTACAAACACTTATTAAAAGAACGAGGTGCATATATATGCAATGATGCTACATGCTTGCCACATGTTCATTGTATATGAACGTTTTATCTCACAACGTTATTGTGGTTGAACCCTTGGCATTAATAGGGGCAATAAACGTTGAAGGAAAGCGGTATCTCATCCCGCGACTCGTTGCCTTTATCAAGTCACGTTTTGTTTATGCTTAAAGTTTTACTTGTGTTCTAACTTAAACTAACTATTCGGCTGTGATTACCCTTGTGGTCTACACCCAACGAGATTACCTTCGGGTCTACTCACGAGATTACCCTTCGGAGTCTATTCAAACTGTCTTGACTACCCTTCAGGGTATACAAGAGCTGAATCTAACCTTCAACTAACAACATGCACTAAAACTTACATAAACTTCTTCCTCGAAAAAAAAACCGATAACTGCCAGAACAGAAGAATAAGCCTAACTGCATAAATAATGAAGAGATGATTGCTTTCTGTAGAATACAACTTATAAAGCTTGACATCAGCTTTGTATAAATAGCTAAGACAGTTGTAACAAACTTCTCTGAGAGAGTTCATTCAATGAATGTGATAGAATTCTTTTCTCTGTTTTTCTTCTCTCTCGATTACTCACTTTGTAACATGGTATCAGCCAAAAATTAGCATTCGATCTATTTCTTCCGCATTTCTGTCTTGATCGATTCTCAAATTCGATCTATGACGACCTTTAATTCTGATTTTTCTACGCTGAATTCATCTCCGATGGTTCGTAATTCAGCGAATCGAGATCGTAATCCAGATAATCCATGGGGCTTACCCCGAGATTCTCAAGTCTCCATGGATGAGTTGTATCTTCACCATAGCGATCATCCTAACTATGTTCTTTCCACGAATCTTCTGGACGATCGCAATTATGCGTCCTGGCGTCGTTCTGTTGAAGTGTCGCTTCTTGCCAAGAACAAGCTAGGGTTTGTCATCGGCGCGTGTTCCACACCGATTTCTGATGTCAATCAACAAGCACTTTGGGATCGTTGTGACAACATGGTTTTCTCTTGGATTCTTCACTCCGTGAACAAAGATATTGCTGAATCCGTCCTGTATTGTAGATCCGCTCGCCATGTTTGGCTTGACCTAGAGTCTCGATTCAGTAAAGTCGATCGTACGAATCTGTATCAGCTGCAGCGTGATCTTGCATCTTTACAACAAGGCAATCTTTGTGTCACTGCATATTTCACAAAATGCAAACACTTATGGGATGAGTATTCTCTGCTTCTTGAATCCAAGATTTGCTCATGTGGTTCGAATTCTCTTGCTCGAGATATTTTTGAAGATCAGAAAATTATTCAGTTCTTGATGGGACTTGGTGAGTCTTTTTCGGCAACACGGGCTCATATTTTGATGATGCAACCTCCGCCATCTCTCAGCACTGTATACAAACTTGTTCTTCAAGAGGAATCACAAAAATCTATTCGTGTTACTCCTTCACCAGTTGATCTTGAGAATTCTGCTCTCGCAGCAAATAAAGGAGGTGATTCTACTTCTAAAAACTCTGGTAAAAACCGATTCTATTGTGATCATTGTAAAAAAACTACTCACACTAAAGATCGTTGCTGGAAGCTACATGGCTATCCTCCGAATCATCCTCAATATAAGCCATCTGAGAAAGATGTAAACAATGTGACAACTACTAAATCAGAGTCGGCTCCTTCTATTACACCAAATCAGTATCAACAACTTCTCTCTTTACTCAGCAAACAGGCTGTTTCTTCTGATTCCTCGTCCGATTCTCATGCGTTTATGGCAGGTACTTCTGTTGTATCTTGCTTTCAGTCTTCCTCTCTTAATTCCTCGTGGATATTAGACAGTGGTGCTACTGACCACATGGTCTCGAAGTCTGATTTGCTTAGCACTACAAAATCTGTTTCATTGCCTATGTCTATTACAATGCCAAATGGCCACAAGGCATCTATTACTAGCATCGGTTCTGCTAAGCTCTCTGAGGATATTTCTCTTGCAAATGTATTGCTAGTACCAGATTTTTGCTTCAACCTATTGCCCATAAGCAAGCTTACTAAACAAACAGGAGCTAATGTTGTGTTTACTCCCACTCATTGCTATCTTTAGGGCCCCTCGATGAAGAGGCCAATTTTGCTTGGTAATGAAGACAAGGGACTTTATATTTCTGTGCAACATTCATCTCAGGTTCTTGCTGCTTTATCTCCTGTTGCTTTTCATAAAAGCCTAGATTTATGGCATTGCAAACTTGGTCACCCTTCTTATGAGCAATTGCAATGTTTGCCTTTCCTTAAAAATGTTGCTAGATCTCACCATATATGCACTGTTTGTCCTAAAGCCAAACAACATAGACAATCATTTCGTACCTCTAAGAGCATTTCTGTCAATGCTTTTGATTTAGTTCATGTGGATACTTGGGGGCCATATCGCCATCATACTCATAATGGTTTTAGGTACTTCTTGACTCTGGTAGATGATCATACTAGATGCACCTGGACTTTTCTGATGGTAAATAAAAGTAATGCCTTAACCATCCTCCAAACCTTTGTTGCTCTTGTCCAAACACAGTTTCATGCTTCTGTTAAGGTTTTTAGGACTGATAATGCCCCTGAGTTTTCTAATCCAGCTGCCAATTCCTTCTATTCTGATCATGGCATTCAACATCAAACTTCTTGTGTTGAATCACCACAGCAAAATGGTGTTGTTGAAAGGAAGCATAAACACCTTCTTGAGGTAGCTAGATCACTCATGTTTCAGTCTAATGTTCCTCACAGATTTTGGGGGTTCTGTTTACTCACAACCACATTTCTTATCAATCGAACACCTTTATCTTCTTTGGATAATCGTTCTCCCTTTGAATTACTTTTTCACAAACCACCAGATTATACCTTTCTCAAAGCCTTTGGGTGTCTTGCTTTTGCTAACACTCTAAAAAGAGGAAGGGATAAGTTTTCTTCAAGGGCTTCTCCTTGTGTGTTTCTAGGATATTCTAATGGAAAAAAGGCCTACACACTCCTGGATCTTACTAATCATCATATCTTTCACTCCCGCGATGTCATTTTTCATGAACATCATTATCCTTTCCACTACATTTCCATCTTAGAATCCACTTCTGTTTTACCTTCTTTAGCCAATGATTATCCTAGCCATATTTTTTTACCTTCACAAACCGATCCATCCTCTATCTCATCTTTTTCTCCAGATTCTCCTTCTTTTTCTGACCCTATTCCAGATTCTATTCCAAATCTTGTTCCTAATATTGTTCTCAGGAGATCAACTCGAGAACATCATCAACCTTCTTATCTTAAAGACTATGTTTGCTCCTCCTCTCAATATCAAGCAAACATGGTTTCCTTGCCTTCTTCTTGTAATGCATTTTTATCTACCATCTCATCCTATTCTGAGCTCTCCACTTATAAAGAAGCCTCTACAGATCCTAGGTGGGTTTTAGCTATGAATAAGGAGGTTGAGGCTCTACAAAAGAATGAAACATGGGAGTTAGTTCCTTTACCATTAGGAAAAAAGGTTGTGGGTTGTAAATGGGTGTTTAAGGTGAAATTAAAAGCTGATGGATCCTTAGAAAGGTTCAAGGCCCGGTTAGTAGCTAAAGGGTTCACTCAACAAGAAGGTATTGATTATCAAGAAACCTTTTCTCCCGTGGTAAAAATGGCTACTATTAGGAGCATTATTTCTGTGGCTGCATCTAAGAAGTGGCTTTTACATCAACTTGATGTAAACAAAGCCTTTTTACATGGTACCTTGGATGAAGAAGTTTATATGAAGCTGCCTGAGGGTATTTCTAATCCAGATAAGCTGGTTTGCAAATTAAAAAAGTCACTTTATGGCTTAAAACAAGCTTCTAGGCAGTGGTTTCAAAGATTGACTTCTGCCTTAGTTTCTCTTGGTTTCTCTCAGTCTAAAAATGACTATAGTCTGTTTACCAAGAACAAAAATGGTCATATTACAGTCATAGCAGTCTATGTAGATGACTTGCGTGTTACTGGATCTGATGAAGCTGAGATTTCTGCCTTGAAGAACTATCTTGACTCTGTTTTCAGTATTAAAGACTTAGGCATTCTTCATTTTTTCCTGGGTCTTGAAGCTACTCATCTGAGTAATGGTATTGTTTTACAACAATGCAAGTTTACTAAAGAGTTATTACAGTCTGTTGATCTAGGCAACATGGCTTCTGTTTGTACACCATTGCCTCTTAATTGCAAGTTAACTCAAGATGAAGGGGATTTATTGGTAGATCCTACCATTTATAGAACTCTGATTGGTAAACTGAATTTTTTGACACACACTCGACCAGATTTGTGTTTTACAGTACAGACTCTTTCTCAGTTTATGCAGCAACCTCGGTCTTCTCATTACTCAGCTCTTTTACATACGCTCAGATATGTTCAAGGCACTTCAGATTATGGCATTCTTCTTAATGGTTGTGACACTCCTGTTTTATCTGCTTATTCAGATTCTGACTGGGCCTCGTGTGTGATTACTAGAAGATCGGTGACATGATACATTTTAATGCTGGGTAATTCTCCTATTAGCTGGAAAAGTAAAAAACAGAGTGTAGTGTCTCGTAGCTCCACCGAGGCTGAATATCGAGCTATGGATCAAGCTGCCACTAAAGTCACATGGCTTGTTAGGTTGCTTGAAGATTTGGTAATTACTTCTATCAAGCCTGTTACTTTGCATTGTGATAACAGTTCAGCACTCCAAATTGCTCGTAATCCAGTTCAGCACGAGCGTACAAAGCATATAGAAATTGATGTTCACTTTACTAGAGATAAAATCATGGAAGGGCTGTTACAATTGTCATATATACCTACTGCACAACAATTAGCTGATGTCTTTACTAAAATTTTACCTTCTAGTCAACAACAAACTCTTGTATCCAAGCTTGGTATGTTTCTTCCTTCCCATACCTAGCTTGAGGGGGGTGTAGAATACAGCTTATAAAGCTTGACATCAGCTTTGTATAAATAGCTAAGACAGTTGTAACAAACTTCTCTGAGAGAGTTCATTCAATGAATGTGATAGACTTCTTCTCTCTGTTTTTCTTCTCTCTCGATTACTCACTTTGTAACACTTTCTTATTACGGGTATACATAACATACATGTCTTTTTTTTTTGTCAAAAACATAATACATGTCTTTTAACAATATGGAACGAAAGAATAAAAAAAATTGCTCTTCGGGTAGATTACCCCCGATCATAAAATCCAGTAACCTATTTTTCCTTGCAACATCTACATTCTACACTAACTACCACAGCCACAACACAAACAATTTTTAGCCATAGAAACTGCCGAGAATCCCTTGCTTGTAAGGCAGGAACGTCTTCTTCTTCATCTCATCGGCAACCGCCTTCTTCATCGCGTAGTGCTTCTCATGCGCCGAAATCCGCCCTCTCCTCGACATAGAGACGAAGCTTGTGCTCTTGATCTCCTGCTGCCTGCTGTACATCGCCGTCATCTTCCTCAAAGGATCCTTATTATCCGCCGCCCTTCCCTCCGACGCACTCCTGAACAGCAGAAGATCCCTCAGCCTCCATCTCTGGCTGCTCGACGAAGACGGCGGCGGCATATTATTCTCAATCGCTTTCCTTTCCTCTTCCCACGGATACTTCGAAACCCTAATTGGAGAAAGCGATCGCGCAACTCTGTTCCCCGGAGTCGTCGATGTCATGTTTCTTCCTCTCACTTGCTCTGATTTCTCAATTAAGCCCTCAGGATTGTTCTGTTTCTTCTTCCTCGATGTGAATTGACTCCAGAAACTCCTCTTCTCCTTGGATTTTAATGGCGGTGGCGATCGAGGAGGCAAAACTTCCCTTCCACTAGAATCGATGTACGCCGGAGCGTTCAGGGAGCGGATTCTGCCGCCATCGAAGAGCTCCTCAGCTGAAGCTTCAGGCGATTTGATTCCTCCTCCGACATGAAAGGCGAAATCATCTTCATCGGCGTCGGATTGATCGATCAAGGAGAAATTGTCGAGTTCTCGATGGAGCTCGGAGGATCGATTGGGGCTGGTTGGAGCGCTGAGGAACATAAAGTGGCTGCGGAAGGGTTGAGGAGAGGAAGGAGAAGATCTGGCGCTGTGGAAGTTGAAATCCAGAGGTGGAGATGAAGGCATCTGCAAACTCACTTCCATGGCAGCTGCTGCTCTCAACTTTGTGAGGAGCTTCGGAAGGTGATTTTTTGTTTCTTATAATAAGGTTGTGGCTTGGGTTGGATATGTTGACCTTATCATTAGAGCCGCCTCTTAGCTAATCAAGATTTTGAATAAATGTGATATTTTATAGATAAACTTTTGGCTTTGTGTGCAAGAAAAATAGGTGTGATCAAAAGTGAATATGGGAATATTAAATTTGTGAGTATGGACTAACGGATGGACGTAGGTTGGTGGGATTTTATGAACAATCAATCCATCAATATTTTTTTCTAAGTTTTTAAATTTAAAAAACAATTAAGATAACATTTTCTATTAAAATGCCTTACTAATTTTATTTGATAAGGTGTTCTACATGTATGCATTCCTACATGTGTCGTTGTTAATGTATATAAACTATTATTTGCGTTACTGTCTTAATAATCAGTTGGTTTACGCAACTTGCGTATGCCAAGTGAGATTTTTGGCGGGTGAATTTTCGTAGATGATTCGTTTGGTATGGCAACTTCTTCGAAGCTGGGTACTCATCAGTCATCACGTTATAAACGCAAGTTAATAGTGGGATTAATTTACTTTGAAAATTTCAAATCTTGGATACCCTCTTAATTAGAAATTTAGGAATGACTAAAAGTCGTTAAGAGGAAAGTGTTCCGTTACAACGGAAATGGGAAGAAAAGGGTGCACGAGTTTGTTTGGTGATCGGCTTTTGAAGATCCACTGAACCTGCAACTTTTGGTTTTGGAAGGTAGGTGGAAAGATTTTAGCGTCTACTTTGTCGGAGAATGAAAATCTTGTGCTATGTTTCTGGCTGCTTGACTAGAATGGAACCCTATAACTTTCATTTTCTGTGATCTTAGCTGGATTATTGAGTTGTATGTAGAAATTGCGCGGTCGGAATTATTGTGTGCAACATGAAATCATTATTGAAAATTTTTCAATGTTAGCAAATTTTAATTTTTTTTTGGTCGAAATTAGCAAATTTTAATAATCTTCTTGCGAAGTGGCTTAGGAAAAATCGCGGAATGGTAACGCCCTACGGCCCAAATTGAAGTTAGGGCTTCGTTTGGATAATTCTAAACGGGTAGCCCATTAAGAGATGGGCCCAAAAGTGGGTCCATCAGTCATTCACCTGGCTTCCATTTTGAACTAAGATATGATGACAATAAAATGCACATGTAGAGATAAAACGATACACTCCAATCACTATGCAAGGCTTAACCAGTGAGGAGTGAGGACCACCGACATCTGTTTCATCTTATTATATGGCATCAAACCAACTACTTTTACTTTAACAGCAGGGAAGTTATTATAAATCCCAAGTTTCATCACACAATGATCAACCTCAAATTTCAAAAACTTTACCCACCCACCATTACCCCCAAATGTTCTTAAAACTCCAAGCAAAATCTCTGTAGAGGGAAAATTTTCAGTTCACTTTACGCTGTATCTCTATAGGTGATCTATAGATACACCTACTGTACGTAAGGTGCCCTAACAATAAAATGAACAATAATTCAAAATGGGATTTTATCAACATATATACACACTAAAAAAGAACTTTTTTCATATGTCAATTTGATTCATCATTCTATTGAAATGGGTCAATTTTTGATATTTTGAATTATTATTATTATTATATCTGGGTCTCATATAACCCTTTATTTAAAACTTCAAACAAAACTCTAAGATATTATCTTTGACAAGAAGATATCTATTGGAAATTGCAGGAAATGGTCCAGATCTCGCATCCCTGGGCCCTCCTCATTCGAAAGCCTACCTTACTATAGAGGTGGTAATGTTTTAGGTTTTATTTGTGTTAGGCGATGGTGCTTCACCAAGTGCGCTGGTACTTGTTATTTCCAGTAGTTACCAAAGCCCAGAAGAGGAAAGGACATTATACGGTTTGAGGATCTCAGAGGGCCGCGTAAATAGTCGAAGATAGTCAGTAAGGACAGCACTGCATTTTATTTTTGTACAACTTTCTATGGTATATCATCGTATGCTGTATGCATTATTGTGGAACTCAAATGATTGACAGCTGCTCAATCCAGCTGACAACCAAAATGATTAAATACATGTTACCAAGATTAAAAGTCCAGATCTACCTTTTGATTAAGAATTTCTACTCATTATAGAATTTGGATTATATTAATGCATTATTGCACAGCAGCAATAGTTTCACCAAAAAAACCACAGTAGTAGTATGGACGTATGGTAGACTGTCACTGTAGCAAGACAACTACCTAGCTTGTGTCCAAAATAAAGTAAACTAACTTGCCCATTTCCTACTGTTAACAATTAATTAAGCAAGTATCTATTCAACATTGCCAACCAGATCTTTAACAATTCACTGCTCATCAGCTCTTTTCGAAGAATGTTAAATGCGCAAAGAAAATCTGGGTTTAACTAAAAAAGTTTGTATTATCTTTACAGATCTTTGCATGCATAACTTTTTTATTACACAAACACTTTGAGCACACCAAAGTGAGGAGTATAACTTCATCTACCAAGCACTAAACAAGTACTAAATTAGTGATAGTGCTATTGTATCAGGAAGTCATTTTCAAATATAGACGTGTATCTAAAATAGTACCTACTACCAAGTACATATTTCAAGCTGTAGTTCATTGACAGCTAGTTAGTACACATTAATGAAACACGGAATACTTTTGCATTTTACTTCACTATTTCATCAATTTGCACATATGGAATTTTCTTTGATGTGCTATAATAGTCTACACAAAGGCCTAGAGTAAGACTTCTCATACAAAGACAACAAAGCATAGCAGTATCTGGGGCCGGTTGCTATTGGAAAAGATACCTTTCTTTTCTCTAATTTGTATTTCTGTCATGGAAATCAAGCAAATACAAAGCAATGACTTGTAGCACCTCCTTGTTTTCTACTTTTTACTAGTGGAGGAGAGATTTTACATTTACTTTATTTGTATCTACTATAAGCTCTACAATTAATCAATTATGGATAGACCTACATCATGAATCTCTTGAAAAGTAAAAAACTAACAGGACAAAAAGAATAATAAAGTAACAGTTTTTCTACTGCTTAATCAGTTCGTGTGAAGTAGGTACCTGAAACTGAAATCATATAGAGTAACCTGGACACAATGCGACAGAGGTTCATGTTTACCTCTTTCCAGGCACTTCGTTGCCTCCTTTCTCAGATCAAGGGGAAGTTGAAGAGAGATCCAATCTAGAAATGATTCTAAGTCCTTTGCAAAATCAAGAAGATACCAATCCAACAGTTTAGGAATAATAAGTTTTCCCGTTTCTGAAATTCCTACTGCTGCCTGTAGGTAGTCTCTTTTTGCCACTTCTAGTTCATGTTCAACTTGAGAGGCCGTATAAACCCTTACCTAAAAGTGGTAAGAAAGATACCCAGGATTCGTGGGTTATGAGAATAAGGTTTTAATTAGCAGGGGAATAGACAAAAAATGATATTGTATTAACTAGCTGAAAATATAAATGACTAAAAGAGCTACAATTTTCTAGCATGCAAACTTACAGCAGGAGAAGACCAGCTTCCGCACGAGAGTGCGAATGTAACCAAAGGTTCAGATAGTTCCAATCCAAGATCACTTCGACCAGTCATTTCATTATTTTTCACTTGCTTTGAGATAGTCTGGTGATATACAGGTCAAATTATGCTAAATTACATGACTGTTGCAAGGGTAAAAAAATAAATAAAAAATTAACCACAACAAATGCTGCACTTACGTTATTTGAATGATAAGATAACCGCAACATGAAGTGCTCAATGGTTATTGCATTCAGTAGGTGTCCACCAACATTTATTGAGGCCTAATGGGAGTGTTGGAATTTTGCACTTTAGTGAAAAACTTTGCACACAAAATAATGACGTGCTTTAACAGTACAGTTCCACAAGAAAAGACTTTTTTCACAATTACTTCTTAACTGTCTTGGTGGTCTACCACAGGGAAATTACCTTCTGTATCACAGCAACAACAGTCTCTGGGCTCTCTGGAACTCCATGTTCAATGAAAGCCTGCAACAGAATTGTACATTCATGCCAAAGTTCATTTCATCCCACTCAAAAGTGTACTAGCTAAAATGACATGCAGATTCAAGAATTTATACAGAAATGCAGGACAGTTCCAGACTTGTCACTTTACAGTTATCATACCAGCCCAGCCCATTCATGTAACAAATGTAGACAAAAAGCATCAACAAAATTAAGATTTCAAAATAACATATACAAAATATCCAAATTTTTGAAAAGTAGTTTTTTTTTTCTTTTGAAAAAAAGAGACAGTAGTTCAGTTCTTACATTCATCATGCATGAATTATAGACATTTATCCAAAAAGCCAGCTTCTCCTGATGTGTAAGGCCTTGCAGGTTCACAGATGCAAGTTTTTCTAGGAGAATCCTGAGAATGAGAAAGACAATTATGATTTTTCTGGAATCATTGTATGAATTAAGCAAACAGATCACTTATATGCAAAGTACTCACTTCATCCTGCGTAGAAGAAACAAACAGCTTGACTTTCTGTTAGGATTGAGTGAGCTTTGGTCAATTGAGCAGAGATTTTTGTATGGCCCAACGTCTCTCCTCATCTCTAAGCAGATACCATAAGGATCTCGAAATTCTGTATCTTCAGAATCTCGAAAAGAAGTTAAGGAAGGCAACTGGTCTGCTGTACTTCTACTCTTGGATCTTCCCATTCTCAACAAGATAGTCATTAAGCATTTTACAATATTCTCAGAGACAGCATTTGGACTGTGATCTACTAATTTCCTCTCATCCTGTGGTAGAGTGTTGGCTACTGCATTATCTGTGTTGCTGTTTCTGCATGCTAGCTGAACATTCTAAAAGTCAAAGGTTGCAAAAAAAAAAAAAACTTGAAAAACTGATTATCACTACTCTTTGCAATGCAAACCTGTGACTTTTGGGGATCAAAACACTTGTGTACTCGTCCGTTCTCAGCAGAAGGCTTCTTCCTCATAGGACTTCGGATTTGTTGGCCCTTTGTCAATTGTTGTTTGTTCTTTGTCAAACTTGTAAATTTCTGATTTTCCTTTCCTTTTTCATCACCTGCAGCAATGTACGTGTATACAACAAAACTAAGTTTCCTCATTCTGGATCATCAATTTTTCTGAGATAGCTGCTACAGAAAATCACCAGGGTCAAGAATTTTGTGTAAAAACTACCTGCAGATATAATGGAAGACATCTCAGCTGAAGCAACCTTTTCAGGTTCTTCCCTTCTTATGATTTGCATTGCAGAAGGCTCATACAGCAAACAATCACTATTTCTCTTGGAAGATGATATGTGAGTAGCCTCTTGATAGAGGCCTTGTCTAAATAAAACAACCTGTTCTTCTAGTCTAACAACTTCCTCTTCCAGGACTGCCACCTCAGCTAGAAGTTCCAATGTCTGCATAAATGGAATTCTAAGTATTGAGCTTAAACTCCATCCCTCTAAAGTGGGAAGATAAAAACCAATAGCACATTGCACTAGTATATCATTCAATTCCCTTTAAACAATGTCCAACTTTGGCCATTCTAAATACACAGCTTGACTGTATCTGATTATTATGAGTGTAAAAGCAGCTGTCAGCTAAGCGAACATGAGAAATTAAAACTCAGTTAGAAAGACTAACATTTGGAGGAAGATAAGGAGGAAGCCGAGGAAGTGATCCTAGCGGCCTAGTGAAAGCACGTTCTAGAGCTCTATGAACATTCTCCTCGTATCTCAGCTTCTTCTTCAACTTGTCAACCTGAAATCCAAATTAAACGAAACTATGATACAACCAAACAGGAAATTGAGCAATGGAACAGGACAATCTTCAATAAACTCCAGAAAGGGGATTTTTCAGCAATTCTCAGGCATACATCTTGTTGTAAAGCCAATTTCCTCTCTCTACGGGAGATTCGTCTACAAGTGGTAGACTTATTCCGTTCCATTATCTTGTCCCTCTGCACTGACTCCACCTTCTCCTCCTACAACAAATACCCAGTGAGCGGAATTTAATCAAACAACTCATAGTCGACCTTCTCAAGTAAGGAATTAGATTCTACAGACAAATTCAAAAATTTAAAGTGACCGATGCCTTTTTTCCAGCTTCTCGGTTAAATATTGATGAAGAGTAATGACAAAGGGAGTAAAAGGAGGGAATCATAGAAAAATTCGTCGCTACTCGAACAATAAAGCGTATTATTTTTCTCAGGAGTTCCGACAAACTCAATAAATCGCCGGAGTTTAATAATTCCATCCAATTACTGCCAACTTCAACCCAACTGCTGGCTGACATTACTTTTGTTTGCTTTCCTCGCTGATAAATGAAAATCTTTATCAAGGAAGACGCTAAAGAAATAAACGACGAATCACCTCTTCGTGCTTTACTAGAGATTTAATTGATTGTAGCGTCGCTCTTCGTTTAGTGCTCAGCAGCATGTTCAGTCTCCGATCGAAATCTCCCAAAGACTGTTGCATTACTCGCCAAGCAACAAAAAAAAATCATCAATTAAGCAAAACAATTGAGCGGACAAAGAACGAGATCAAGCGATAGATATTGAGAAATACCTTCACTGGAAACGAAGCGGGAAAATCCAAATCCAAATCATAATAGAAGCGGAATGTGATATGAAGTCGCTTTATTGCAAAGTCTAGGGCAATTCTGTTGGTTTGTTGCAGGTATAGGTGTGAGATCGAAGAGAAAAGGGGACAGTGAGAGATGGAGAGGGGATTTTTCGTTTTTACCTTTCAATTGTAGGAATGGAGGGAGTATAGTCAGTAGTAGTGTTAAATTAGTTGGCTTTCAGAAATGGTGGTGTGTGCATCGTGTTAAGTGGGCACGGCAGGCGCATTTTAGCGGCCCCACAGTTTGGGCTAAACAACACGAAACCTCCACTTCCAACCTGGTGGAAAGTGAGATACTGGAATTTTATGCAGATAACAATGATTTTTAATTCTCTAGACTTTTGTAAGATAAATCTATTGACTTTTTACGATAGTATTATGTCATGTCTAAAGTGGCAAGATCAACAAGCTATAAAAGATAGTATTATATCTATTGACTTGTTCTCAATCTTTGTTTACATATCAAAATAGAATTGGGGAAATTAATTCAAATATTACAACCTTTAAGGGGGTGTGTAAACGGTGACACAACCTTTGGGGGTGTGAATTCAACATCACGACCTTAGTTAAAATAGTGAAAAAACTATCATAAGTCCATCGCCGGTGCACAAATCGTATGAGTTGGATATCGGAAAAATGACTTGGCATGTCTAGGTGGTATAAAAGTCACATGCATTTTATATTGTTTATTCTATTTTCCCTTTTCTTTGTACTCATTATTATTTATTATATTTATCCCTTTTGTTTTTTAACATGATAAATTTAAAATTTTGAACACTCTTTCTACTATTTTTATGCCTCATTTCAAGATTTTTTTCTAATTTTCAACTTAAGTTATGACCCGGATAAAAAAACCAGAACCTACTCATAACGAGTAATTAAGATATATAACCTATGAAAAAAATGAGTAACAACAATATACAAAATGCGCAATAGGATTATAATACGCGCTATTTTTAATAGAAAGAAATATAAAGTTTAATAATCTCGTCCTTTATTACCTTTTGGTACCCCTCTTCCAAATGTGTATGCAAATGCAGCAAATCCTGCAAATGTGCATATACATTTCCAGATGAGTTAGCAATCCTGCAAATCCATCGAACATAGGCTGATTCCAAGGCATGTCATAAGTTCTTTAGCTATATAATCAAACTGTACATTTCAAGCTCTTTAACTCTAATTCAATCAATATTCTCCAAATATGTATGCACTCAGCACTCGATTTCCCCTAATTTCTTCAAATGTGTGTATTTATAATTTTTCCAAAGTAAAACCCTACTTTTAAAATTTTCCCAAATTAAAACCCTAATTTCAGATTTACATACTAAGTGAAACGTATATTGAAGTTAAAACCCAGAAATTGATGTTGCCTCGTCGTCAGGCGACCTCGTAGTGAAGCCTCATCATCCTGCCTGGTTTGGAGCCTCGTCGCCGGCGACCGGCCGCAGGAGCTTCGTTGCCCCGTTGCTCTTCCTCCTCCCTTACCGGCGTCGGCGTCGATGAAGCTTCATCCTTTAAATGGGCGAAATGGTTTGCGGAATCAATGAATTTCTTTGATTTCAGTATAAGTGAATTTCTTTGATTCATTAGTATAAGTTTTCTTTGATTCACAGCAACTGAAATTAAAACACAACCCCAAAATGAATTTCTTTGATATGTGCAATCGAGCTTGCCCTCCCTACCTTCTATTTTCTCTTTAGAAATGAATTTCTTTGTTTTTTAACGGAATTGATTAAAATTGGATGGAAAGTGATTGTGTTTTGGATTTTAGGCTACGGAGACAAATGTATACAAAGTAGAAGGGTACCAAAAGGAATAAGATTTTTTTTAGGGCACCAAAAGGAAATGTCGAAAACTGGAGGGCACCAAAAGGAATTTCCCAAATATATGAAATTCTATTTTCTATTAGCCTAGAATTTTAATAAAAACGAATGGGGCTTCGGTAGAGGCCGTCAATAATCTCGTCCTTTATTTATTTCGGTCCATAAGACTTAAGAATATGGGAAAAAGTGAAACCCATACGTGACTTTTATGCCACCTAGACATGCCAAGTCATTTTTTTGATATCCAACTCATATGATTTGTGCACCGGCGATGGGCTTATGATAGCGTTTTCACTATTTTATGTAAGGTCATGATATTGAATTCACACCCTCAAAGGTTGTGTCACCGTTTACACACCCCCTCAAAGGTTGTAATATTTGAATTAATTTCGCCAATAGAATTTAGTCGATTTTTAAATATTACAGAATTTTTTAAAGGGAATTAAATGGATGATTGGTAATAGTCATTCATTAACTTCTAAAATAATGATAAACTTATCGTCACAATTAAACTTCCCATGCAATCATTCCTACAATCTTAGTCAACACTAAAAGAACTACATCAAATCAACAATTTTTTTTTTTAGAATAAGGAAAGTAACTACAAACCGCTAATCAGTTGGAACGTGATCTGTCAATCTCATGCCCAGGGGGGTTGGGATTGCTAAGGCGGAAGACATGAATCATGCACTCCAAATGAAACAGTTGTGGAAGATATTAGCTAAACCAGACAATCCCTGGTCTAAATTAATGAGCCTTAGAGACCTATTTGTCAAAGGACTTATCTAGCAAGTGGGGGATGGAAAAACCATCCGCTTTTGGAAAGACATTGGACTCTCTAGTTGTTTGACTCCGAAAGGAAACAATGAAAACATCATAAACTAGGAGGAACACATAACAAATTACCTCCTTGAGGACAATTCGTGGGATGTGGATAAACTGCTTTTTTTTTGTTGTAAAGGTAAATTCGATTAAAAATATGACCCTACTAAGAGGGTAAAATAAACAATACAAGGGTCAAGCTTAATGGACAAGCACACAGGCCCTCCAAACAAGCAAACCAAAAGCGTACATGGATAAGCATGCAAGCCTCCCATACTACGCTAACCAAAACAATTACAACTTCTCAACCTTAGACAAAGGAAACAAGTCATGCAACAACTGAAATACATGTGTAAATATCATACGAACAACCACCTCAGGTGAAATGAGGTTCCCATAAAAAATACATGCATTTCTAGCGTGCCAAATATAATAAACCGTGGCTGATCAAGCAAACACACGAGCTCTAGCAAGGTAGTTGCGGCCACGAGCATGGTGTCGGAGCCAACGCAAGGCGCGCCTAACCGAGGAGGCTGCAGCGGGGATCAAAAACCTGACTCGAATCTCCCTCCAAATAGTGTCGGCGTATGGGCAAGCAAAGAAAATATGGTCATGCGTCTCAAACTCCTCACCACACAATCGACGGCCAGGATCAACATCAAGGAACAAAAGTCTATCATAAGTGGATAGCCGGCCAAGATTTGCAAGCCACAAAATAAACATGTGCTTGGGCGTATTGTGTGGCGCCCAAACCTGCCGAGTGCAACGCACCACCGGGCGCCTAGGCCGGAGGGCCTCATAGGCGCGCGCCACCCGAAATCCACCACTATCACACCAAGAATCAAGCAAGTCTCCAACTCCAACCTCTCTCCCCTCGAGGTTCACAACCAAATTCCGAGCATCAAGGACAACCTTAATCAAGGGAGAGTCCCATCTATGAGCCACCCAATCAAGCGGCTCCACCACGCCAAGATAGCGATGACGAACCCACCTAACCCACAAACTATCCCTCATGGAGAAAATATGCCAAAAGTGTTTGATCATGAAGCAATGGTTCCATACTTCAAGATCGAATAAGCCAAGTCCCCCTTCCTCCCTCGGCACACACAAATTGACCCATTTAACCCGAGGCCTATGCCATAAGAAATCCTGGCACATACTAATCAACCTAGAAACAACCCTCGTAGGCACAGGAAGAATGGAAAGCCAAAAGCACTCAAACCCCTAGAGAACCGAAGCAATAAGCTCACGCCTCCTCGCAAAAGAAATGGTTTTTTTGGCCCAAGCATTCAAATACCCCCCAACTTTATCAAGAAGAGGTTTATATTGCACCACTCAAAGCCCATAAGAAGCAATAGGGACCCCTAAATACCGAAAAGGAAAACCCCCTTCTTTGAAACCCGTGGCATCAATGAGGGCGCGCCTTTCATGCGCTGGCACCGAACCAAGGAAAATAGAGGACTTCCCAACATTAACTCCCAAACCCGACATAAGAGAGAATCGATCCAAACATTCCATCAAAAATTTGACCGAACCCACATCCCCACGGCTAAAAAGTACCACATCATCCGCAAAAATAAGGTGAGAGAGCGGTAAACTCTCACAATACTTGTGAAAATGAAAGGAACTTCGAGTCGTCTCCTTCTTAATCAATCGCGAGAGGAGCTCCATACAAATAACAAAAAGAAGGGGGGAAAGTGGATCACCTTGCCGAAGCCCTCTCTTGCCCTTGAAGAAGCCGTGAATGTCCTTGTTTATCTTAATAGAATATGAAGCCGTGCACACACACTCCAACACCCAAGAAATAAATTTGGGAGGGAAACCGAGGTGCTCAAGAGCATACCGTAGGAAGTCCTATGAAATAGAGTCATAAGCCTTTGCCAAATCAACATTTAGAAAGCAACATCGAGTCTCTCTAGTGGTGTTGTAGCTCCTCAAGAGCTCTTGCACAAGAAAAATATTGTCCGACATCAACCGACCCTCCACAAAAGCGCTTTGGGTCGGATCAATGATGGAGCCAAGACAACTCCCAAGCCGAGTGGTCATTATCTTCGTAATCAACTTGTAAATAACATTGCAACATGAAATGGGCCTGAATTGTTCAACTCGCGGGCCTGAATTGGTATTGAACCCCGAGGATGCTCACCGAGTGACCCATACTATCACCACGATTAACAAAATTCTGGACAAATTATATTGGCAACCAGGTAAAAATGGGTGGTACTCCGCTCATTCCACCATGCAATGGCTCCACCACAATAAAGGTGAACCCCATATCAACCTGGAATGGATCGGTAAGCTCGACATTCCGCGAAAAATGAAGAATTTCTTATGGAAAATTGCCCGAAATGGGCTCCCTACAAAAAATCACCTCGTAGTAAATCACATCCTAGTTGTTCAAGGATGTGTAGCGTGTAATAACATTAACAAGGATATCAACCACATACTACTAGCTTGCAATCGAACCAAAACAACACTTCGCTCAATCAAACCTAAACTTCTTCGGATTGTGAACCAAATTGACCCATAAGGTAAAATACCAAGCCAAATTCTTGATGCGATTAGGCCATGCTCATCTAAGGATGAACTGGAGGCCCTAGTATGCTCCTGGTGAAGCATCTGGTTCTTTAGGAATAAAACAGTGTTTTGACTTAACCAACAATAGACAAACAGTACCCCATAACAACTTGAGCGATTTTATTCGCAATCAAATGACATAATGGAAATTCTACCAAAAAAATGACATAATGGGAAAATGCTAAAAAGGTCGATGTCTCAAGCTCATGTGGTAGAACTCAGGAAACATGCTGTACAAGAGGAAACACTCTAAGTGGAAAAAACCCACAATGAATTGGCTTTTGTGAATATGACATCATCATATTCGCAAAAGCTAATTGCCAAACCAGCAGTAAGATCAAAAGTATAATCGATGACTACTGCAAAATATCTAGTCAAAAAGTCTAACTTCTAAAAATCTGCATTCTAGGTAACAAAAAATACTAGTAACAACACCAAGACACAACTTCAACAAATATTGCATATATCAAACACTAGAAGCCCTAGACAAATATCTAGGTTGCCAAATAATCAATGGCAGAGTGACGAAGAATACTTTCAAACCACTAACACTTAAAACAAGGGCACAACCTATCAACTGGAAAACAAACCATTTGTATCAAGGACGTAAAACCCTTATTAAAGCTAAACTCTTGCCACAACGTAGCTATCTCATACAATCTTTCCTAGTCCCAAAAACCACTCTCAAAGAACTGGATGTGACTAACAAGAACTTCTTTTGGAATAGAGAGCATAATTACAAACCTCTTATTAGCTGAAACTCCATATGTAAACCCTACAACCAAGGGGGCTTGGAAAATCTAAGGTAGAGGAAATGAACCTGGCTCTATAAATGAAACTTTGTTGGAAGATCCTCACAGGACCTGGAAAGATTTGGGTAAAATTTGTCTCAGAAAAATACGTAAGAAAAGAAAACATCTTCTCTTACACAAAAAAAAACACATCATGTCAATCGGCCAAACTCATGAGTCTGCATGACCCCTCTTCCTTCCTGGTTTCCAATGGCAAGTGGGCGATGGCCAAACATTCCAGTTTTGAAAAGATAATTGGACGGGTCTCAGGAAATTAGAACCTAAGACTACTGCCCAACAACATATCAACAAGGAGGAACCTATTGTCGTATACCTCCTAAATGACAACACTTGGAACTTGAATAAGCTCCACCGAGTCTTGAGTCTAGAAATGGATAATAAAGTCTCACAAATCATAACAATTGTCAACAAAATCCCAGATAGGCTATATTGGAGACCTAACAGAAATGGTTGGTACTCAACTCACTCAACAATGAATTGGATACACAACAACAAAGGAGAAACTCCCATCGACCTTGAATGGATTTGAAAACTGAACATCCCCACACAAAAAAATTCTTGTGCAAAGTCGCTCGTAATGGATTACCAACCAAAAGGAGACTTGCTAAGAATCATGTTGCAGTTCCACAAGGTTGCGTTGCTTGTGACAACCTAAATGAAGATACCCCCATCTCTTACTTACATGTCCCCAAACAAAACAAATTTTGAAATCCATTAACACAAAGAGCGCTCACATAATTGACCAAACTAATCCTGATGGTAAAAAACCACACAAAATTATCGAGGAAATTAGATCCGAAATCTCAAAAAACGAGTTTGAATGACATTGTTTTTCTTGGTGGTCCATTTGGTACTTTAGGAACTTGAAGGCCTTTGACACCAATAATAGCCAAACAAAAAATATCTAAACAAATATTTGTGAATTTGTACGAAAACAAAAACAAGATTGGAAGCAGAATTACTAAGAATATGCGAAAGAGATCAAATCTCAAATGGGAGAAACCCAAACTAAACCATGTTAAACTGAACTTTGATGGTGTTGTCAACTCTGATGGTGCTTCATCTTTCGGCTTTGTCTTTCACGATCATTTGAGCTTGTCGATCCACCTCGATGGGGGCTTTTCGGGCAGGTACTTTTTTTCTAAAGCTATCGCTCTCCGGTAGGGGATTATTGAGGTCATCTGACGTGACAACCTTCAACTAATCAATGTCGTTCTTGGCGATTGGAGCTGTCCCTGTGAGATTGAGATGGTCCGGTCCTCCATTCTTTGCTCGCTGGCACATTTTCAGAGTTGGCTCATCTCTCACGTGTTCCGAGAAGTCGATCGGACTACATTGCTCGATCGTATCGTCTTGCCTCTTTCGTCCCTATTGTAGCTGACCCAGGCCAGGACCTCAACCATCAAGATGTCCTAGGTCGGCCCTGCTCCCTTGAGTCCAGCTAATCTCTTTCCTTCTAAAAAAGTAGATTCTTTCCTTTTTTTAATTTTGTTATTTTAAAATCACAGAGATTCGATAGTTATCTTAGTTTTTATTTTATTTCTTGTTGGCAATAGTTTGTTAGATTGCAAATCCCTAAAATTACACCCAGTTTACTAATTTAAAATGTGAAGTCATATTATCATATTCATGCACTCAAATTAGTTAATTTAGACCTTCATCACACACTATTGATTATATCAAATGTGACTATCCGTTTCTCCTAACAGATATATTTCCTTTCTCCAAACAGCTATTTCTCTTGATCTTCCCCACGTACATACACGTTGGTGGTGCTATTAGTCATATTTTTCTTACTTTTGAAGAATGCTACTTTATTCTATATACCAAAATAGAAATGGAAGGACCATAGAATCAAACACAGAGTTTTGCAACCCTACGAAATGTCCAAAAAAATGGATTGGATGTAGCATACGTATGTGGAGAAGTTGAAATGTTCTATCCTCCCCAATTCTCTGAGTCATCCATATCAATTGCTGGTCCTACTTAGAATTGTCATAATCATATACGGTATACTATCAAATGATCAATCTACATACACATATATTGCTTCATCTTTAAAATTACCCCAATCTACTTGGAAAATGTATCGAAATGGCCAAATATATATCGTTCACAAAGCTATTGAATGAAGTTGCGTACGTCTTCAAGTTTTGCCGTTCATCCACAAGCCCATAGGCCATAGCATGCAATAATATTCATATCCAAACACGGTAATTAAAGACTAATTATCTGATCGATTAATTACCCTTACAAAGAATGCACCCTACCTAAATAGTTGGGCTAGCTAGCTAATTAATTATGCCAAATATACACAATAACATGCAGTTAGAATTTTGTTGGTAGGTGGGCTAGCCAAAGAGCTTATGTTACGAAATTTCAGGGGCAACAGGAAATTATGTAGGCGACCCATTTATTGTTGATGCTACCATTCTCGTTTTGAGTTACAAACAAAGGTTTATGATTGAAGGTATATGATAATATGATGATATGGTGGCCAAATCTCAAATCTCTTAGCTGGCACCTGCCTATATGGGGCAATGGCAAGACCTACCCATTCGTTACGAATTCAATGATTATTTAATATGCTCGATTGTGTTTATATATGCTATATGTACATATATATATTGCTCAATCTAATAATAGTGGCTCTGGCTATAATTGCCATTCTTAATGTCTTATTGTGATGCTTTTGTCGTATTGATTTTCACTTTTCCAAACAGTGGTGCAAATAGCGTAGAGAGCGACTGATCGAACAAGCTTGCTAGACAAAAAGATCTGTAAATATATTAATTAAACTGATATATAAAAGCTAGCTTTTATATATTCATGATTAAACGGCATATAAATGAGAAATTGCATTTTAAAGATAAAAAAAAGTGGATAGTAGATGTGGAATTAACTTTAATTAATCCCTGAAAGACATCAGCTGATAAAAAATTTAGGGTGCAATCATTAGAGGAACATGAATCTTTTGTTGTTTGATACGGAGTAGTAGGTTATTTTGACCACTCAATTCGATATGGGAAATCTTTAAAAATAAAAGTGAGTTTAGATCTACAATTCTGGTAAGATTAAAGCTGAGAAATGTAAAAAATAAAAAATGAAAAGATAGAGCTTTGTTGGCCTTTTAAGTAATAACAACGGGAGGATTGAAAATTAACTAGTATATATAATATATTTGATGGATTAAGCGGATAAGATTTGAGTAAAGCTTTGTAAAATATTAACAGGGACAATAGAGACATGTGACGAGAGGTTGAGAACGTAAATTGATTTTTGTCTTAAACGCAAAACTTGTGATGTGGGTTTAAGATGCTTACTTCATGATTATATTATCCTCTTTTCTTGTTTGGACCCTTATCAACCTGTGTATCATAAAAGGCTCTATAACTTCAATCCGACATCTCAAGAAATAAAATAATTCAAATCTGGGAAAGAGAAGCCCAACAATACTTCATTTGGGCTTTGAAGGCAATGGACAGGTCCAAGAAAGGTGAACTTTAAGTTAGACTAGGCTTTGTTGTTTTAATTAACAACAATAATTCAAAAAAAAAGACAATCTATAAATATTTAATTATCTGTATAATTAATTTCCACACATACTAATAAAATATAGAGAGAGGGTTCTCTCTTCTCTCTTCTCTCTAGAAAGTAGAAACCCCAAAACAAAATCAAAAAAATAAAGGGGAAAAAACCCCAAAACACTCACCAACAATAAACCGGAAAAAACCTCCACAGGAAGGAGAAAATCCTCCTAACCAAGCAAATAACTCTTCTATCACCCAATGTAAAGGGGAACCAATGAGGGAGAAATGAACACCATCTTCACTCAGATCCAACTACATCAACAAACACCCTAAAAAAACTACCTCCCTAGATACCAAAATCAACAAAAGTCAACAAGGAAGGTCTATAACATCAAACAACCAAAACTGGAAAACTACTCTAACTCAAATTTGACGGTGGTTGTATGAATGGTTTAGTGGTTCATGGATCCCAAGATCAAGATCTAGGTTTTTTATATCTCTTCATCCTCCAAATTTCGATTTTAAGATCTAGGGTTTTTCCTTGCCCGCGCAGTTGTCATTTCCAAGTCTGGTCTCACGTCTTCCTTGTTACTTTTAGCGGTGCTTTTGTTTCTTTCTTTGGGCTTTTGGTTATAATTCTCGTCGGCTTGTTCCGACTTCCGTGTTTTCTCGGACTCTCGAAGCTTTCGGCCTGTTGGCAGTTTCGAATCCCTTTCCTGATAAAAAAAAAAATTCCACACATACTTATCAAAAAGCTCAAACAAAAAAGTCGTAGCTAGCTAATTTGTACACAACTAAAGCAAAGCGATTAATTATTCCTTTCTCAACTCTATCCACCATCAAATCCCGAATAAAATTTTCGCTCGCTATGTTACCTATGATATGTATGCTTATTTTTTTATCAGAAAGGAGAGGGCTAAGCCCTGCTTATATTATTACAACAAAACTGAAAGAGTCTACAGCATAGGGGCTGTGTCATTAGCCAAAATACCAAACAACAACAAAGGAGGAACATTAAAAGTAATGAAAGCAAGAGAGATATCTAAGGCCAAATTAGCTAAGTGATCTGCAGTAGCGTTGGCAGTGCGACCAATGTGCAACAGCTGGACGTTCAAAGCAGAGGATTCCACCAAATATTTGCACTGAAGAATGAGGGAAAAATCAGGGTGAGTTATGGGCAAAGCCGAGTTCAACAAATTAATAGCAACAACAGAGTCAGATTCGATTATCAACTAAGAAAGCCCAAGATTAATGCTTTCTTTGATCCCATAAAACAAAGCCCATAGTTCATCTCTCAAGGCCGTGCAACTGCCACAAGTAAAGCTAAAACCATGGATAAAAGTGCCTCGGGAGTCCCTGAAAAGCCCCCCTCCACCAGCTCTTCCCGGATTTCCCTTCGAAACACCATCAACGTTGATTTTAAAATAGCCAGAGGTCGGGGCCTTCCACATCATAACAGAATGAAGAGGAAGCGTGGGAGATGGATTCTGAATCAAGGCGACTCGGTCACGATAGTTCCAGTAAACTTCAGTAATAGACACCACTGTGGAGGAGAGGGTGTTAATCGTATTAGATCCATTGAAAACCATCGAATTGCGGCATTTCTAGGTGTACCACAACATGTTGGCAAAGGTGGAAGCAACCTTATCACAATTCTTGATGTTCATAACTACCCATTCATGCAAATTGGAAGAAACGAAAAAATTTGCAAGAGGTGAATTACCATAGATCACGAGCCAAATAGAGCGAATTTCATTGCAATCCCGAAGAAGATGCAATTCGGTTTCATCCATATTGCAACGAGGACAGGCCGGGGAAGTGATGAGATGTCGGTGATGCCTGTTGTAGTTACACATTAGACAATTGTTAAGGAGGAGGTAAACAAACTATCTAATGCGGTGTTGTACAGAGATATTCCACACCAACTTCTAGTTGACTTGAGGCGTTATAATCGGTGGCTCCTGGCCTCGGGCGAGTCTCATGGCCGATTTAGTCGAGAAAATGTCATTCGGCGTGGGGCTCCAAAAGAACCTATCCACGTCATTTTGGTGAGGACTCACATTAATAGCAAGTAAATCCTGTTTAATAGAAGGCGACATATAAGGTGCCAGCACAGGCCAATCCCATGATGATCCATTCCATAATTCAGCGACAATTGAGCCAAGAAAGTCCTCCGAAACCGGCATAAGAGCAACATCAATGAGCGGAACATCATTGATCCAAGTATGCATCCAAAAAGAGTCGTCAGACCGTTCCCAATAGTAACGTGCAGACCCTTATACAAAATGATTGCACCATGGACAACACCCTTCCACATATGAGAAGAGCGAGGGCTCAATGTGAAAATATACATGTCAAGCCTGCCCTGGAAGTATTTCCCTCTAAGAATTCTACTCCATTGATTATTAGGTTCCATCACAACTCTCCAACCGAGTTTTACAAGAACAGCTGAATTTGAGTGGCGCATGGAGCGGAGCCCGAGACCACCTTCTGACCTTGGACGAGAAATCTTTCCTTGGCTAGGAGATGCATTTTATTAGAATCTTTCGTGGACCCCCATATGAATGGACAAATCATTTTGTCAATGTTATTACATATAGAACGTGGAATGAGGGTGGATTGCATCACATACATTGCAAGGCTCGTTAGAATTGAGTTTGCAAGAGTTGTCCTGCCTGCCATGGAAAGACACTTTGATTGCCAACCACGTAAGCGGGAAGAGACCTTGTCAAGAAAATAAGAGTAACGATCAGTTGACATCCTGCCACAGGTGGTCGGGACCCCGAGATAATTACCCATATCATCAAAAATTGGCATAGAGAGGAAAGAACTCACAACAACCTTCACATTTTCTCTAACCTTGCGTGAGAATATAACCGAACTCTTGTGGTAGTTAACCTTCTCACCTGACAGATTACAAAAGGTATCAAGACAACTTTTAATGACCCCCGCTTGCTCAGTAGAAGCTTCCGCAAACAACACCAAGTCGTATGTGAAAAAAAGATGTGAAAGAGACACACCCCCAATGTCAATCGGTTTCCATCTCAGGGAGCTAATTGCTTCTTGAATGATATCGGAGAGACGCTCCATAGACAAACAAATACGGGGATAAGGGGTCGCCTTGACGCACTCCCCTAGACGGTTTGAAAGAACCCGCACGAGACCCGTTCCAAAGCAGTTCCGTCACCCCTTCTGTTTGAGTTTTCATGATTGTATCAACCAAATTGTCAGGCAAGTGATCTTGAATTAGCGTCTCCCTTAAAAACTCCAACGAATACGATCATAGGCCTTGGCCAAGTCGACTTTTAGCATCATCTAGCGAGACGAACCAGAGCTTGCTGACATTGTGTGTAGGACTTCTTGAATTATAACGACGTTGTCAATTATCTAACTCCCAGGGATAAAACTTGCTTGGGCACGGGAGACAAGCTCGGGAAGAACAGATTTTAAACGTTTAACAATAGTTTTTGTGGCAATTTTAAATACCACATTTATGTATGCTTATTATTGTTATGTATGTTTGGATTTATGTGTTTTATGCATATCTTAGTTACCCATTTTCTTTCAGCTTAGTCATGATAGATAACATAATCAAAAGACAAAAAAAATTAGGGATTATGCGTTTAATAACTCCATTTTTTCTCAATCATATGAGAATTTCAAACTTAAAGGTATACGCTTCAGTGAATCTAATAATAGTGATGTGAATTCCATCATTGAAGCTGCCAATAGAGACGTGAATCCTACACTTCATTCCACTTTGATGTGTTTTCACATTCTTTTTTCATTTTTTTTATATCGTGGCTATTTGTTTTTGCTTAGTTAGTTGGGAAATAAATTTCTAATTGCCCAATGTAATGCCCCTAAGTTTTTTAAATTTAGGTAAGTGTGAGCGGGTAAAACAAACATAACTACCATAATTATTATTTTTGTCATAAAGGTATTTCTTAATTACTTCATATTTATTATTATTTTTATTTATTTTCCTATTATTTAAAATATGGTAGTTGTGCAACTTAATGGAAGATTCTATCCTTCAAATATGATGGAATTCAACTTGGAGAAGGGGGATTCCCCAACGATCTCTTGAACTCCTTATCAAAGCTAATGACTTATTAATACATGTTCTTCTGACTTTATGACTTTTCCTTACCTTGGTCCATGATTGCTAACCAACTAGGACACCTTGGTCCATGATTCCCCAATGATCTCTTGAACTCCTTATCAAGTATGCTTCGTTCCATTTTTGGCTTATATTGTCAATCTCATAGTTTAAGATTGGTGAATATATCATCTTACTTTTACCAACTAGGACACATGGAAATTATTGTCCAAAGGTAGATGAAGTGGTAACCAAATCTTGCAACTCCCTTAATATTATATCTCCTTGTTCGTCAGGTTAAAAGTAACATCCACTTATATTCTGGGCATGGCTTAGGCCCCTTGATTACAATTACCTTTAATGACTTAATCGTACCAACGTGTGTTCTCTAATCGTTGCCTCTTACTCCAATGTATCCATTAAATTAGAGGTATTCCTTACTCCTATAACCATGTAGGTCATTGATACGCTGGTTTTAGTACAACGTAATTTTGTATTTTTATTAGGATTTTCTGAGTGTTTTAGGCTAGATTAGGATGATTATCTATAATATCAGTAGAAGCCTACAGTTGAAGATTTGGAAGACAGAAGTCCTAATTCGAGCTGAAGAGTCTATGGAGTCAAGATCCGCGCCCTCGGAAACCAACCGAGCCCGCGGTGCCGAGGAAGAAATGAGGAATCCGGGGGCGAGGCAAGATGGATCCGCGGACGCGGATTATTTCCGCGCTCGCGGTAGGAGGAAATTCCGCGGCCGAGGGGACGAGCAGATCCGCGCCTGCGGATTATTTCCGCGCTCGCAGATCGAGGGTTTCAGCGCCGCCGTCATTCGTTTTATTTTATCTTTTAGTATTATTATATCTTAGGGTTTCGGACTTATTTCTACTATTTAAGCTTTGTTTCGTGTTTCACTTTGGGGTTACACAATTCTAGCATACTTTTACTTTTAGGTTTTTATTTCAGTATTATGGAGAACTAATTTCCCTTTGGAGTTTGTTTGATCAAGGAAACCTTTTTATGTAATTCGTGAGATTCTGGTAACTTTTCTATCCCTTGGTTAATATCAAAACTCTTCTTTTTATTTATATGATCTATGTTTGATTTGATAAGCCTGATCAACTTGTTTGATTGACTTAGATCTACTGTTTGGATTAGGTTTGATTGTTGTCTGTGCAATCTTATTTATCCTTGAAACAACTCTTTTCTAGGACCGTGGACTAGAATTAAGAAAGAGTGTTTGATTGTTATTTTATGCATGAGACTCGTAGCTTGATTGCATGATTTAATATCCTTCTATCCTTAATACTTTGAATGATTTGAATTAAGCGTTCTTGTTCATATCATCCTTTCGCTTGGACCGTGGACAAGCGGAAATCTTTTATAAGGATTGGAATTAACTAGGGAATTAATAGAAAAGTGGATGAATCAATGATCGAATGAGTAAAAAGGTGGAATTGGTTGAATAAACTCTACTTTCTTCCAATTGATTTAATCCCAACAATATTTGCTTGTTTGTTTGTTTGCCTGAACTTCCAAAAACCCCTGTCTTTGCTCTTTGCTGATTGATCAGAATCCCGATTCTCTTGGGTTCGAGCCCTTGCTTGCTTGCTATACTAGTTAGTAGTTTAGGGTTGTTTATCTTTGATCTTGGCAACAACGATTTTAGCCGAGTCAAATTTTGGCGCCGTTGCCGGGGAATCGATTTTTAATTTTCTGTTTAATCGGCGTTTCTGACGAAACCGCGCCCTCAGAATTTTTCCGCGCCCGCGGAAGATCCGCGCCCTCGGAATTTTTCCGCGCCCGCGGATCGGTTCGTCCAGATCCCCCAAATTGGGAAGAACCTATCTTATGGTTCTTACCCGTTCTATTGATAATTCTCCTATTGTTCCGTTTGATCCAGAAATTAACAGGACTCTGAGACAGTTGAGACGTCAAGTTCAGGCTCAAGTGCTAGGCATACAGTTCGATCCAGTTTCTTCTTCTTCTTCTTCGTCTGATTAAGAGATTGAAGAGCAGCTAGTAACCATGGCAGATCGCACTATTAGGCAACTGACTGCGCCTAATTTAGAGCAGCAACATCTTGGTCTTCAGTTTCACGCCCTAGGGGAAGGAGTGAAATTTGAGCTTAAATCTGGTCTTCTCCATTATTTGCCTAAATTCCATGGACTGAGTGGGGAGGATCCGAATAAACACCTTGCAGAGTTCCATTCTGTCTGCTTGGGAATGAAGCCAGCTGATGTGACTGAAGATCAGCTTATGCTGAGGGCTTTTCAATTTTCCTTGGCTGATGCAGCTAAGGAATGGTATATGTACATAAAACCTGAGACGATCACTACTTGGGCTCAGATGAAGGGTGCTTTTCTAGAGAAATATTTCCCTGCTGCCAAGCAAACGTCTATCAAAAAGCAGCTGAGTAGTTTGGAGCAGGGAGATGATGAGAACTTGTATGAGTACTATGAGCGTTACAGGAGACTCACAACCAGTTGTCCCTACCATGGCTATTCTGATGAAGACCTGATTTGCTATATTATTGAGGGTCTCTGTGATGCTGATAGGCGCCTGATAAATGCTTCATGTGGAGGTTCTTATGAGAATCTCACTCCTAGACATGCATTTGAGAAGTTGGAGACTCTAGTAGAGCAATGCAGAAATCAGAGAAAGAGATCCAACAGTAGGTCTGTCCATTCTATTAATGACTCCCTGAATGCTGAAGTAAGGGAGTTGAAAGCTATGATGAAGCAACTGTTGGCGGGCAATGGAGCTTCAAGTTCAAGGGCTTGTGGAATCTGTGGTGAATCTAGCCATCCTTCTGATGCATGCCCTATCATGCAAGAGCCAGCAGCTGATGTGAATGCTATAGAGAACTATGAACAGAGGCCTCGGAATGACCCATATTCAAATACCTTTAATCCGGGGTGGGCAAACCATCCTAACTTTAGGTGGAATCAACAACCTCAACAACCTTTTCCACCACAGGGAGGTCAGCCCAACTATTTTCCCAGGCCTAATTATGTGCCAAGGCCCCAGGCTCCTCAGGAAAATCCAGCCATCATCAATCAGCTTATGAAGGAAAATCAAGAGACTAAGGCTGCGATGAAGAGTTTGGAAATTCAGTTAAGTCAGATTGCAACCACTCTGAACTGTCTAGAAGCTAAGGACTCAGGAAAACTGCCATCTCAGCCCATTAACCCGAGAGAGAATGTGAGTGCAATTACATTAAGGAGTGGGAAAGAGCTGGATATTGAAATTTCAGCCAGTAGAAACCAGCCGAGTTCACCGGAGGACAGTTTTGATCGCGGCGCAGAAATCGAGGAAGACATAGAATCCGCGCCCACGGAAAATTTCCGCGCCCGCGGATCATCCGCGGTCGCGGGTCCCATTCCGCGCTCGCGGATCGCCCCTCTGACAGAATCCGATGATTACGTCAGGCCTTCGTTTCCCCCCATGGCTTCACAAAAGCCCGCTCCACCATTTCCTGAGGCACTGAAGGACACCAGGAGGCCAACCAATGACAAGGAAATTTTCGAAACCTTCTCCAAGTGTGAGGTAAATGTTCCTTTGCTTAAACTTGTTCAAAGTATTCCTCGTTTTGCTAAATTTCTGAAAGAATTATGTACTATCAAGAGGAAGCAAAAAGAAAAGGGGCAGGTTAAGAAAATTAATCTTGTGGAAAATATTGAAAATGTATCTTCCATGCTTCAAAGGCAATTGCCTAAGAAGTATGGAGATGCAGGGAGGTTTACTGTTCCCGTTATAATTGGTGAGGCCAAAATTGAGCATTCTATGCTTGATCTAGGTGCATCCATTAATGTCATGCCACTTAGCATCTATGAGAGGTTAGGTCTAGGGCCATTACAGGATTCTAATATTACAATTGAACTGGCTGACCACTCTAAAGCGCATCCGAAAGGATTTTTGGAAGATGTCTTAGTGCAGGCGGATGGCTTAATTTTTCCGACGGACTTTTATGTCCTAGAGATCGGTAAGGGGAGATACGACCCAGTTTTGCTGTTGGGTCGTCCATTTATGAAGACGGCGAGCGCCGTAATAGATGTTTCAAAGGGCCTATTATCTATGGCACATGAAGGGGAAAAGGTCCAGTTTCAAATTGATGATGACCCATTCTGAGCATGAAGCACGTCGGGCCAAATGACGTTAAACAAAGGCACTGCTCGGGAGGCAACCCGAGGTAAGTTTTTCTTTTTCTTTTATTTTTATTTTTATTAGTTTAGTTTTAGTTTTAGTTTTTGTTTTGGTTTTGTCGGGCTAACTTGCAGGTACAATTTTTCCCATCAAAAGAAGCCAGTTTGAGACGAATCTGAGCCCGCGGCTCGATCCACGCCCCCGGATATGATCCGAGCCCGTGGCACGATCCACGACCCCGGATGTGATCCGCACCCGCGGATCGACCTGATAAAATCAATTTTCGTTCTTATTTAGAAAAATAAAAAATAAATAAATAAATAAATAAAAATAAAAGGCTTTCGGGTGAAACCACCGAAATAAAAGGCTTTCAGGTGGAACCCCTGAATTAAAAGGTTTTCGGGTGAAACCCCCGAAAAAGCCCGAACCAATACCAACCCGAGCCTAAATATAATAAAATAAAATATTTTTTTCTTCCTCAAATATCCCCCACCTACCTATCTCCTTCCCCACATCCATTCCTCACTCCTCACCAAACACTCCCTTACAAAAGCTCCATTATCAACCACCAACCTTCAACCACCACACCACCACCCGCGCTCCACCGGTGCATCCGCGACCAAGAAATTCCGCGCCCCCGGAAACAATCCGCGCCCGCGGTTGCACGTTTTCCAGATTCGGTCGTCTTCAACAATGGGATCGAGTTTTGCTTGGAGTGGAATTTTGGAGCAAAATCTAGCTAGATCTACATCGGTTAGTCCTCAAATCTTATTCTTGGAGTTCGATTTCTGTTGTTTGGGGGTTGAATCTGTGTTATTGCTAAGATTTGAGTCGAGTTGAGTAGTTTGTGAGTTCTCCATTGACGGTAAGAAACAGATCTGGAAAAATCCAAATCCGTGCCCGAGGAAACTTTCCGCGCCCGCGGATCCACTAAACCTGACCGCGCTCGCAGATCCAATCCGAGCTCGCGGATTGCTCTTTTCAGTTCCACAGTCTCTGTGTTTCTGTCCGAGGCCGCGGATCTCAGCATATTCCGGGTAATTTTCTAGCTTGATTCCATTCTGTTTTATCAGCTATGGCATATTATGGTTTACAACATCTGACTACGGGGCAGAGGGAGATTTGGGATCAGTATGAGGATAGGGAGTTTGTCAGTACTAAATTTTTTGATGTCCCTACACTGATTAATTTGGGATTTAGAGAGTGTACAGAGCAGTTGCTTGAGACTGGGGGTTTAGGTAGTTTCAGTACTCTATCTATGCCTACCTATAGAGGCCTTACTATGGAGTTTCTGTCCACTTTCCGTTTTTCTGATGGGGTCTTGAGCTTTCATGCATGTGATAGATTATGTAGTTTGTCTCGGGAGGAGGTTTATCAGAGTTTTGGGATCACTTTATCACCTACTGATGGGTGGACGAGTATATTGTCTGATACTACGATTTATGATTTCTGGTATACGCTTACTGGCTCCCCTTTTAACAATCGTTCTGGGGAGACTAACAGTAAGATTCCCCACCATTGTGTCCGTCTATGTCACAAGGTCCTAGCCATGACATTTTTTGGACAGGGAGAGCCGAACAAGGTTCCTGCACGCGATTTGAGGATTATTAGATGCTTGTTCCCTTTTCCGTCTCAGTGTCCGGATTGGTTAGGATTATTTGTTGCATCTGCTGAGAAGTATTCGGCTAAGAAGGGGTTGATAGGATTGGGTGGTATGGTTACTCTTTTAGCCACCGGATTTGTTTCTAGAGAGCTGATTGAGGCCCAGTTTAGAGGACATTTGACTGATGGGTACAGATATACACATCAGGCTTTAGTTAGGGCCAGTTGCTTAAGAGGTTCCGTTGATGGAGGGTGGACTTGGTTGCATGGGCACCCTGCTACAGATTTTCTGCGTCTGCCTGCATATTTACAGTATGGAGATACTGTATATTCTTTTCATTTACAACCTGATGTAGACGCTCCTGTAGAGGATGTTGGAGATGATTATGAGGAGGATGGGATGAGCAGGCTGAGGCGTTTCATGCTAGATTTTATTCTGAGCCATCTGGATGGGCTCCTGCTCCACATACTGCAGCTGGTTGGGGTGCACCTCCCCCAACTACTCGTGCATCCACTTTTGCTTCTACTTCTGCTTCCTCCTTTTTGCCTTGGACGGATGGTATGAGTTTTGAGGATCGTATGTTGAGTGGGATGCAGCACTTGTCTCTTCGTCAGGATGCTTTCTCTGTACGTCAGGATGCTATGGATCGGTCATTGGAGACATTGTATGAGCATCAGAGGTAGGAAACTCTTTTCTGGCGGACACAGTGGCCAGGTTATCCATCATTCCCTCCACCAGATCAACAGTGAGTCTTCTGATTCCTTCTTCTGTACTTTGTTCTTTATTTCTTAGCTTCATTGGGGACAATGAAGGGTTTAAGTATGGGGGAAGGGATTCACTGCTATATTTGTATCATATGTACAATTGCATTCTATTTCTGTCATTTGATTTATTAAATTTTTTTTAAAAAGCCATAAAAAAAAAAGAAAAAAGGCATAAAAATCCTGGGATGAGCTGAAAACCCGAAAGGGTGGCTCAGGTAATAAGCAGGTAACCCGGACCAACATTAGGCTGGGGTAATAAGAGGTTTATGAGAGATGTGAGTATTTGTGAGCACACCTGAGAAAAATGAAAAGAGTGATTAGGTGAAAACCCGAAAGGGCGCCTAAGTAGAATGAGTGGTAAAATCAGAGTGATTAGGATTATGTTCTACTTTGGGGCTTGGGGATTACACTTTAGATGTTGGGTAGATCCTAGGTTGCTCTACACTTTTTGGAGCTTGAGTGCTATATCTTGTATTTGTGAGGTGTGTGAGTTGAGCTTTCATGTCTTTTGCTCATTATTTCTCTAGATGGGTCTGGGTTGTGAGTTGAGAGTTAGATATTCATATTTCCCTTTACTTCCTGTGGATCTTTGATTGGATTTATTGTTAGATTTATTTTGAGCTTACTCGAGGACGAGCAAGATCTAAGTATGGGGGAGTTTGATACGCTGGTTTTAGTACAGCGTAATTCTGTATTTTTATTAGGATTTTCTGAGTGTTTAAGGCTAGATTAGAATGATTATCTGTAATATCAACAGAAGCCTACAGTTGAAGATTTGGAAGACAGAAGTCCTAATTCGAGCTGAAGAGTCTATGGAGTCAAGATCCGCGCCCTCGGAAACCAACTGAGCCCGCGGTGCCGAGGAAGAAATGAGGAATCCGGGGGCGAGGCAAGATGGATCCGCGGACGCGGATTATTTCCGTGCTCGCGGTAGGAGGAAATTCCGCGGCCGAGGGGACGAGCAGATCCGCGCCCACGGATTATTTCCGCGCTCGTGGATCGAGGGTTTCAGCGTCGTTGTCATTTGTTTTATTTTATCTTTTAGTATTATTATATCTTAGGGTTTTGGACTTATTTCTACTGCTTAAGCTTTGTTTCGTGTTTCACTTTGGGGTTACACAATTCTAGCATACTTTTACTTTTAGGTTCTTATTTCAGTATTATGGAGAACTAATTTCCCTTTGGAGTTTGTTTGATCAAGGAAACCTTTTTATGTAATTCGTGAGATTCTGGTAACTTTTCTATCCCTTGGTTAATATCAAAACTCTTGTTTTTATTTATATGATCTATGTTTGATTTGATAAGCCTGATCAACTTGTTTGATTGACTTATATCTACTGTTTGGATTAGGTTTGATTGTTGTCTGTGCAAACTTATTTATCCTTGAAACAACTCTTTTCTAGGACCGTGGACTAGAATTGAGAAAGAGTGTTTGATTGTTATTTTATGCATGAGACTCGTAGCTTGATTGCATGATTTAATATCCTTCTATCCTTAATACTTTGCATGATTTGAATTAAGAGTTCTTGTTCATATCATCCTTTCGCTTGGACCGTGGACAAGCGGAAATCTTTTATAAGGATTGGAATTAACTAGGGAATTAATAGAAAAGTGGATGAATCAATGATCGAATGATTAAAAAGGTGGAATTGGTTGAATAAACTCTACTTTCTTCCAATTGATTTAATCCCAACAATATTTGCTTGTTTGTTTGTTTGCCTGAACTTCCAAAAACCCTTGTCTTTGCTCTTTGCTGATTGATCAGAATCCCGATTCTCTTGGGTTCGAGCCCTTGCTTGCTTGCTATACTAGTTAGTAGTTTAGGGTTATTTATCTTTGATCTTGGCAACAACGATTTTAGCCGAGTCAGTCATCCAAGAATAATGGTATTTTGACCCTTCCAACCATACTATTTCTCTCACACATCCAAATATATATGCCTGATTTTCAAACTCTAAAAGTTTGAAATTGCTCTTATCTATGCTTAGTCATAACTTTCAACAGATTCTTAAGGATCCAAATCATTCCTTGTTATCAGTACGTCACATTATGGGTGCTAAGTAATGTGAAACACTGCCTCGTGTCATAAAGCATCCTTCCATTAATGCCAAGAATATGTTTGTAATGTTACCTTATCAACACATCCTTCAATCGATTAACTAGTTCTTTCCTCTAATTAGAAAGAAAAGTGTTGACCTAACTCATTTCATTACCTTCACTCTAACAACATCATTATTCCAACTATTATGGATCTATCATCATTTCTTCCTTCATCTACTCAGAGATGAAAGTTAGTTAGAGATTCCTTACCAGTCTTCAGTGCCTTATCTTTACTCATTGAATACTTAGACATTACTTCCTCAACATAATGTATCAGCTTCGGGTATAACCATTCCATAACGTCCTTTCGAGCTTGCATCCTCTTTACTTATCCTTAAAAAGAGAATGGAATATGTCACAAACCTTTTGTAAAGTTCTCTACATTAGGTTGTGATCTTGTGATACATAAACTCGGCCATATAGTCCCAAAAGTTTTCAACTCATGTGACTCTTACATCATGACTGTTCTCCATCGAACACCTTCTGATGCATCATTTGACTTATCACAAGTCTATTATCTTTGACAAGTCTTTTCCACTCGAGTGAATTGACAATTCTAAGTACATAGCTAATCTTGATATTCTCAAATTCACACTAGGCTTCAATTTTTTCGCCAAACCTTCTTATTAGGTACTAAAGAATTTTCAAAGCATAACTTCTGATTAGCATGTCCCAACACTACCATCTCAGGTCAATAGTAGACATACATTGATCAAATTCTAATTCCTTTTCTTAGGTCTCCTAGTTCATCTCCTCTGTCTTAAGCTCATGAGATGGGTAAGTAATCATCTGACCTCTTCACATCAATCCACATACCAATTTTACACAAACATTGGTATGATCCTTGTATCTCTTAGGGTCCTACGAACGACCATATTGGGTGTGGAAATCAGTTCCTCCTTCAACTAATCAAATCCCTTCAAGCAAGTCTTGATCCAAATAAACTTTTTGATCTGATAACACTCATTCAGAGGTTAGGCTATGGTCAAAGACTTCCCAATAAGTCAATGATGCTACTGAATTTACTTGAAATACTATATTCATTCAGCCGCTACCTAGGGTTTCCAAATAGTTATGACTTCTATTTACATCGAACCATCTTAATTTCTTTCAACCGGAATCACAAACCTTAATATGCAACATCAATCACTTAAGAGTTGCATTCATTCCTTATACATAGCTGGTGTTGGGCCCTAAAATATCGGGCTAAATTCCGAGGTGGGGCCACAAAGATATGAAGATATCGGAATGAATTAAAGACATTATTCACCATTAATGGAGCATTAAACTGCATGGAGGAAATCAAGGAGCATTAAAGAGCTATTGGAACGCATTAACTACATGGGCAAAAATCACGGATGCCTTAAATGCCTAACGCATTGACGATTCAGCAGAAGTTGTAAGTGGTCAAACTAGCCGTTGGAAGACATTAATAACAAGACAAGATTCTCGGGATTGACTCATAAATGACCAGAATGTGAGCCTATAAAAGGGGTGGAAGAACATCAGCAAAGGGGACTCATTGACACAGATTCTCTCACGCTCTCTCTCTCTTGTGAACAAAACAATCTACAATTGTATTTTTATTCTTCGATTATTCATCCACGATCTCAAAAGCTATTTTGTTCTTCATCTTCTCTCTGGCATATCCATCAATTTTCCTTAAACATATGAATGGAATTATAGTGAAGTTTATCATCGTTATTTTATATTTTTGTCTATTTATTTCGATATCTATTATTTTACCAATTAACGTGTCTATTACTTATCATTGGTATCTTGAATCATAAGGAGTAACTCGCAGCAGTGTAATTGCAATCTCATTTCACTATTATAGACTCATATCTCTTTCTCTATTTGTTTACTAGTTCATTTTCTATTCATCTACGTGAATCCCTCACTATAGCAGATAATGCGTTTATGTGTTAATTCTGCCCAAAACAATTGGCGCCCACCGTGGGGCCTTTAGCCAAAAATCCCAACAAACACGTTACCACCACCTTGCTAAACACGTTACCACCACCCCTCTACCAAAATGGCCAATGACCAAACTTCCAACACTAGTCCCACTAGTGAACTTGGAAACCGAGAAGCTAACCTCGTCACTCTCAATCAGCCACAAATTATACCTCCTACTATTCCCACCGATATTCAAACCGACACATACACTGACCAAACTATCAAGCCAAATGACCCTAACGCGTTACCGGAACTGGGGGTCACATCCGACTCGGTTGTCATAGCCGAACTCAGGGCCTTTATGCTTGCCTTGCAAAAGGAGGTTCAGTCACAGAAACAATCAAGTCCAACTCGACCACATGTTTCAAAGCAATGAATGGTGTTGCGCGACAATTGGATCTGGATGATCCTAATCACTTCACGCCGATTGGTGGGAGACAGGTAACAAGTTATCAATTTACTATGTCAGCAAAACTTTACTTGATGCTGGATCCATGTATTCTCCTATCAAAAAATCGGTATGAGTACTAGTTGTGAATTCTATCATGTTACATCTTTACTTTGAAAGTCAATCCATAAAGTGAACACTAACTTTTCTATGAAGAGTACAATGTCAATACCAGAATTATCAGGACGTCTTACAAAATAATTTCATGGTCGACTTCATTCCTATCCAAACTGATGACACCTTACAAGAAACAATGCAAGTAGACAACAAGTTACAAACAGGAAAATGGTTACTACAAACAAATGGCGCATCAAATCAAGGAGATGAAGGACTGGGGGTGGCATTGAGCACACCACTGGGGGTGGCCCAAGTCGTGCAATGCACATTCAAAGCAACGAACAACGAAAGTGGAACACGAATCACTTTTTTTCAACAAAGTCAAGATGTAATACACAAAGATTCATCGCATCTAAATCATCATGAACGCGTTAAGAGATGGCAACATAATCTTCAGGTCATAGGTAATTTACCATTCCATTTTACATATGTCAATACATTCTTTATATACTACACATCGACCTCTTTAGCCAACACGTACAACATCGGCCTTAGTCGCCAGCACACGAAACATCGGCCTTAGTCGCCAGTATACATCAAACAAAAAAACTAGCAAGAGACGCCTTGTGACGTTACAGGCCAAAACATGGGCCCTTGCCTTATGATCAGGCAAACGATGTGCACACATGACCGGTCAAAGATGCTAAGGTGGAGTACACTTAAGGCGCTATAGAGCAAGGGGAGCCCTTAAGCGCAAATGACATGTAACAATGAACGTGCATATTACATTTGTCATTTGTGTCATTACACTACATATACAAAAAACTCCCTTAGTACATTCTTACACGCGCGCTACAACAATTACAACGACGACCTCTGTCACCAGTCTTACAACATCGCCCTCTGTAGCGAACACTTACAACATCGGCCTATGTAGCCAACACTTACAACATCGACCTCTGTAGCCAACACTTACAACATCGGCCTCTGTAGCCAACACTTACAACATCGGCCTCCGTCGCCAGTGCTTACAACATCGACCTCTGTCGCCAACACTAAACCCCGGGTACACGTTATGACAAACGCGTCATCTTGATTAGCAGCTTGTCCTGCGAAAGCCTTCGTTCAAACAAAGCATACACAACAGAGTACCGAAGACAAAGACAAATGTTCAAAAGATGCCCCATGGGCACAATCCAAAAGCGTATCACAAGACGTTTAAGAGCCTAACATCAAGCTTCACAAACCAACAAGGGCAACATGAGATGATTATCGGTTTGACGACTTCAGGCAATGGTTCCCAACACAAGTTCAAACCCGCACCAAAATATACGTCAGGAATTTTTGAGCGGGTTTGGGGGGTATTGTTGGGCCCTAAAATATCGGGCTAAATTCCAAGGTGGGCCACAAAGATATGAAGAGATCGGAATGAATTAAATACATTATTCACCATTAATGGAGCATTAAATTGCATGGAGGAAATCAAGGAGCATTAAAGAGCTGTTGGAGCGCATTAACTACATGGGCGAAAATCACATACGCCTTAAATCCCTAACGCGTTGACGATTCAACAGAAGTTGTAAGTGGTCAAACTAACCGTTGGAAGACATTAATAACAAGGCGAGATTCTCGGGATTGACTCATAAATGACCAGAATGTGAGCCTATAAAAGGGGAGGAAGAACATCAGCAAAGGGGACACATTGACACACATTCTCTCACGCTCTCTCTCTCTCTCTCTCTCTCGTGAACAAAACAATCTACAATTGTATTTTTGTTCTTCGATTATTCATCCACGATCTCAAAAGCTATTTTGTTCTTTATCTTCTCTCTGGCGTACCCATCAATTTTCCTTCAACATATGAATGGAATCATAGTGAAGTTTATCATCGTTATTTTATATTTTTGTCTATTTATTTCAATATCTATTATTTTACCAATTAACGTGTCTATTACTAATCATCGGTATCTTGAATCATAAGGAGTAACTCGCAGCAGTGTAATTGCAATCTCATTTCACTATTCTAGACTCATATTTCTTTCTCTATTTGTTTACTAGTTCATTTGCTATTCATCTACGTGAGTCCCTTATTATTTGCGAATTAACGTGTTTAAACTGGTTTTTTACTAGAGTTCCCTCATTATAGCAGATAACGCGTTTACGTGTTAAATCTGCCAAAAACAGTTGGTGTTTCAGAAAGATCCCCCATGAAATCTTCAAGTAGTTAGCACCCTCTATGTAACTACCATAGTAACAATGTTATCAGAATCCCGATTCGATTTTACGATTCTAGCGATCCTACGATCCATAACATGCAAAACGATCCACGATCCCAAGTAGGATCTTATTGGAGTAGGATCTTAAATGATTTAGAATACAATCTCAATCCGATCCCGATTTTACATACGATTCTAACGATCCTACAAACGATTCTAACGATCCTTTAAAATGACAATTTTAAATATATATTATTAATAATTTTATGATTTAACATATCATTTCCATTAAAATAGTTGACTAGTCCATCCTAAAACATTTTTAATAATCAAATTAATAAGGTTTATCATTTTCTTACTTCATATATAATAAAATATACAATCTATTAGGTTATTCTTGCATACTTTTAGTTATAATGTAGGATCTTACGATTCAGCGATCCGATCTTACGATTTGATCCAAAAGACCCCCAACGATCCAAACTAGAATCCCGATCCTGATAACCTTGCATAGTAAACTAAGAATAGCATTAGTACGTCAATCTCTCATGTTCCAATCCAATAATTGTTAAAGATCTGATCTGATTCACCAACTGCTTCGAGCATTTCATATGCATTCATTCCATTAAACATTATCATTATAATGTTATAGTGTCTAAATCTTCTCCGACATTTAGTCCTCCTGCTATCTTCATCCTTAATTCATAGTCTATGATATCCAAATCATAGATCAACTCAAGATTAAAACTTCGTTTGAAGATGATCTAATAAATCATCATTGGAAGAAAACGAACACATGCTCTTGAGACTATTCTTGATTCATTCGTAATAATTGCTACAACACGACTAAGCCATCCTTCTTCATCACAAATGTCATTGAATCTTGCTATGATGACACCTTAGAACATATATATCATCTTTCATCTATTGCCTCTAATTACATCTTAGTTATGATCCCCATTGATCATCATTGATACATTCCAACCTTCATAGGAATAAAATCCTTATAGCTCGTATAGAAATCATCCTCAATCCTTTCACACCTTGGGAATCTTAAGCTGCAATCTCTACTTGACTTCATGAATAACATATCCCAATCAACCAAAATCTTTACCCACTAACTTGATTGATGTCTCCGAACTAACAACCTTTCAAATAGGTTGGCATTCCCCAACGATATTGTTGGTTCTGAATATTCATCATCATTGTCGTCTTACATCAATGAATATTTTGTCATCTATTCCTATCACTTATTCTCTTCACTAAAATCACGCTAATGTTCAACAACATCTCAGTATAGTATGCTCCTCATTTCTGATCCTTTGAGCAAACTTGGATACATAAAATGGGTCCTTCCAACCTCACTAGTTATTCCATATTATGGTGAATCTATAACACATAGGTCTCGTTGGAGTAAGACAGAAGAAATATGACTAGTGTAGTCTAGATCTAATTCATGTCTTCCCCTTTGGGTTAACTCATGGATCATTCAAAGATGGTCAGTTCTCAACCACACCTTAAGGTCATAATCTTATTATATACGCTTGTATTTCCAACATGTATTCTCTTACCTTTCTCCTCTAAAGTAGTCACAAACCTCATTATTACTTGGCTGAAGATGCCTTCGAACTCGTCCCAAACCTACTTTTCAATAAGTTTGTCAAAGGTAACGCTGATGGTAGCTCATGCCACATAATCGTGTAGAGCTCTTCATCTCATGTTTCTTGTCTAAGTAACCTCACAATGTCTATTGTGAAGGTCAACCCCAAATATGTGTCCATCACATTGTGATATTATCTCTTCTTAAGTCATCAAAATACGATCCAAGATCACTTCCATAGCTTTATCCTAAGGCTCACTTTTCATGTATTGTAAGTCAGATCTAACATAGCCCTCCTTAGAAAGATAATGTACTAATAATCATGCTTAGTTACTCCATTAGTTGTACTGATTTTCTTTAACTAAGCGTTAATTGAGGTTTAATGCTATCACGTCTTCATTCTTCATTGTGTCTACCAGTTCTTTTTCTTGTAGAGGCAGTAACATTCCTTGTTATGTCTTCCTCGAGAAAAAATAATATGTACCTTAATTAAACTTAGATATCTTATATTCCTCATTAGTATTCTTAACTTAGGCTCAGGAGCAATTCCTTTTCTCCTGCCTCATTTCTAATCTTTACTTCTTTGATTTATTAGGAGTAATATCTATTAACACAATCAGTACTTGGATTTCTATAAACATCTACTTCTATTAAACAAACAAAATGTTTACGGAGATCCTCTTGTATGATGATGACATCTCGACGTGCCTTTCTATCCCAAATGCACTATGCCCCCAAAAATCAAGTTTTTGTGTAAAAGAAACTCTAAGTTGGACCTCACATGCTCAATTGTTAGGACCTTATGCCTTTGTTGTCAACCTCGCTCTCATACCAATTTGTAACACCTTGTCCAGTGAACAGGGTTGCTACTTAGTTGTAGACCACACTTGGGTCTACCAGAACTAGACTGAAAACAAATTCACCGGTATTGGACCTTGCAACAAAGGCACAATGAGAAAAACCAAGAAAAACATCCAACTTATCATTTTCAAAATAACTCGAAAACCAATACGAATGCAACCGACTACTAGTACTACATCCAACATACTAGATTCCAACATCAACTCAAAGTGATTACTAACTACACTGTCCTTGCAAATAGGGACTCAATCCCTCAATTCCCACTAAGACACGTCACGTCGAGATCGAGCATCATCGTCCAAGAAGTGATCTCCTGGAACATTTCCCATACAAGGATGTTTACCTAAAACATTGGGAGTGAAACGCATTAGCTAACAATCCTGGTATGGCCAAACAAGCAAATCAAACATGTAAACAAAACATAGATTATCAAAATAACGCAATCAGTCATCATATACATACCAAATTAATATGCACACCAAAACGCGTCATATAGTTATATAGACTAGCATATCAATTTCCAAACCAACACTCAATTCCACAATAACTCATCAGCACGAGACTAATCAATGTAATGCTCATGCAACATATATCAAAACAATCATCAACAATTCCTCCATAACCCAAACCGTAATCACTAATTCTCTAGTTCAGGCCCGGACCTGCCTTCGAAACATGGTACACGGCTAGCGCGCACGCTAAAGTCGTGCCCATTTTCTTTCTCATCACCCTTCTTTCCCCGGCTAAGCCTCTACTAGAGCATTTGCCAAAACAATCAATTTTTGGAAGGTGATCTCCACACGCCGCATGACTATGTCCGGGGTCTCTTCTCTACTGACTTGCCCATGTCCATAATCACACCCGTAGAGACCAAGTTGCACACAATAAAAAACAATTGAAATTATTTCGATAATTTTCGAGTATGAAAATATAATATGGAATAATATTCCAAAATAAGGTTCCACACATTCAATCAACTAGCTTAACACATAACATGATTGTAAGCTAAGTAAGTCTAGAAAGCTTACCTCAATGACGAACTTATACGAGTTAATTCCTTTTAAAGTAAATCGTTCTGATCTCGAACAACATTTAAACAAGACCGACGCACAAATTGAGATGTCCCAATTCACTCTTCTCCTTTCTCTTCTTTAATCTTGGCTAGCTCAAACTAGACCGAGGATTATCCATGGTATCCAAACCTTTCAAATTACATAACAACGCATAAATATTCATAACTTTTCACATATATATCCAAATCGAAATCCGTAAATTGTCCCATACTCGTAGGAGAATTCCTCACCTTAATATGATGTCCAAAACTTTCTTGTAATTACAGAAACTGCCCATATTTTCAGAATGTACAGAAATGCCCAAGGTCACTCATTTCTTAGCTAACTTCGTTAATCCAACACTTTAGCTCCCTCCTTTACCTTCAAACACATATCTCATTTCCTTTAGAACCACTTCAAAAATCATTGATTTAAACCAAAACGAGAAGCCATGAACTTCTTACAACATTAGAATTGAAAGTAGCTTTCACCTTGCAATAAAACTAATCCCACATCTATGGCTAACTGTTGGAACGAGTATGTTAGAAGTACAGACACTGTTCCCACGAGAACAATGAACTGGGCAGCGAAATAAATACAGTTAGGCAGGTAACAGTTTGACACGACCTCTTAGAGTGGAAACCTCGATCAACCAACTAGTTAAACGAGTAAAACCACTACCTCCTTAGAGGATTTCAAATGACTTCTTATATTATTAATTCTTTCACGAGCTACAAAGGCAAGTAGGGACTCCAAGATAATCTAGTCTAATCTCTAGACCCTAGATCTATCAAACCCTAACTTCTCAGCCTAAGCACGTAAAGATAATAATCTAAGAAGAACTAAAAACCCTAGTAACAACTTACTTAACACCTTGGCGAAGCTTCAATGGCACTTGAATGCTCTGCTGCTCGATAGCAATGGAGATCGGTCAAAAGAAAACCTAAACTGTACTCTTATTTATAGAATAGACTTGGATCTGATATAATATTATTTCCTTGCCACGAAATAATATTTTTCCTCCCAAAATATCTTCTACAAACTGATTCGCAATATAATATTCCATGAGATCTTTCCTTAACCTAGAAATCTTCTCCTTGCATCACAAGCTACTCCTAATTTGGTGAGATATGATTCCGATTTTATCTTTAGAGATTATCTTCTAATAACCAACTATTCCAGCTATCAAATCTTCGAGAATCAAATCTTCCAAAGTTGAAAGGACGCGCTTTCCTTATTTATAATCTGTCCAAGCGCAGACACTGTTGTTCCCTTTGGCACAGACGTTGTTCCCTCATATCAGCATCAACTCAATCCTGCTTCCATACTTCTCATTTGACCTGTATTACCTGATATTACTATGGAATCATACAACCCATCAAATCTCTTAGAGGTTGACATTGTCAAAACACAAGGGAACGATCGGTATTGTTCCCATGGTAACAGTGTTACTGTTCCCATGGTACCAGTATCCAACAATTTCCCCCTTTTTGATGATGACAAACTCGTATAATAAAATTGCCCTATCATCTATGAAGTTGATAAACAGACACACCATATGTATGAAACAAACAAATGTTCCCCCTTAATAGGACTTTACCATACGAACAACCAAGTGATGTTGCCCCCCCCCCTTAGCTTTTGAACCGTTCCCTAGAGAACTGTATTCTGAACCTATAAACGAACGCATCTCTGCAATTTTCCATACTTCCCCCTTTTGGCATCATCAAATGATCAAAAAACCATATTAATGGAACAATGCACATAATTTAAACTCATCATCATAAAGTTGTCATTGTAACATTTGGGCAAAGATTACATAGCCATCACAGACACATAGCAAAGTAAGAGCATAGGTAGTCACGGGAACAGTAAGCAAAACACCAAAAACATCAAAAGAAAACCTTTTAGTGGAGGAAATGACGGCTAAGGGAGAAGGAGGGATCCATTCATGATTTTAAGTAAGAGATTCTTATTCTCACTATCTTTCATTTGCACCTCCAAAATCATATCCAACTTCTCATTCATCTATGACTTCATTTGGCTCTTTTCTCTTATTTTTCCGTTATCCCCCTTTAACTTCTTTGACCATGAATCTTGGAAGATCACTTTTCTTTCATTTTTCTTTCTTTCTTTCTTTTCTTTTCTTTTCTTTTCTTTTCTTTTCTTTTCTTTCTTTTGGTGCATTCTTAGCCACTCAACTTCTTTTACTTCACCTTCAAACCACATTCCCTTTTCTCTTTTGTTTTGAACTTTGAGAATCATTGTTCCCTTCCTCGTCATCATGAATGGAATGAAAAGGCCGGTTTGGATAGCAAGGGGTCAGAAGACAAAAATAGCATATCCAAACAAACAAACCATGGTAGGGAACATTTAGTAGTCCAAGTAATTGAGTCCCGTTGGGGGGATAAAACAATCAAGCTCATAGGAAACGTTTACTTGGACCATGGCTTAGGACGGCTGTACGACCAATTATCATATCGGCTTATAATGAGGGATAACATAGATCAAGTTGGTCGTTTTGGGCTAAAAAAAAGTGCTTTTATGCTTATGCTACTATTCCATGACATATTTTGAAATTACATGCATGGAATCATGAAAGGATGTGCACTTCACCAAGCATATCACCATAAGACATCATAATCAGAAAAGTAAGCAACTGAAATCATCGTTCCCTATATAGTTTTGATCATCTTAGCCAATCTTTGAGGGAATAATGGACCTGGACTTGCAAGTTCAAGGTGATTGTTCCTATGAGCATCCTTAGATGCTCGTAAGGTTTTCTGTCCAATGCTTTGGTAAGGATATCATCAACTTGGTTTTCAACCCAACATAGATACATCTAAAGACTCTCATGGATGCATGCCATTCTATGGAACAAAGAGCTAATCACAACAGAAATCAAGAATAAGATTAGAAATACTTACCTGGATTGTTCCTTCTGGGATTGTTCCTTAGTTAACAACAACACAAATTATCGTTCCATCTTCTTTCCTTTGAATGCTTCATTCCACCTTATAGCCCTCAATTGTGGTGGTTTAATTGCTTCTTGTTGCTAGTTCTTGACTTGAATTTTCGTTACATTAATTGACTCTAATCCCACCTCTTCCCCCCGAACGCATGGTTCCCCTCCAACATAGGTCACGAAGTCCTTTGTTGGAGTGGTACCAAGCGCTTCTTCGGGATTTGAAGTGGGATCAGTTAAAATGTCACGAACATTGTCAAGAACTTATGTGGTATCAACAATATCATCATTGTTCCCCTGGGAACTACTTATGTTACATCCAAAGTTTGTTGTATTGTTCCCAGTGCCAAAAACATCTAATGGTTTACTGGTCTCATCATCTAAATATTATCCTCTGGGTTCTTTTATTCTCCACAATACACTCTCTTGAGAACACATTTTTCATTTTTACCCTGGGACCAGATCTATGCAATATTCATATGATTATAACCAAGATTATTAACCAGCCTTACCTTTCTTACCTTGATGTGATCACTTAGTTTAGCTTTTCTTGTGATTGCTCCTTGTCGTTTGTCACCAAAGGAAATGCTTCCTGTAGTGCTTTTTGTGAAGTGAGGATAGATTCTTGTTGTTTCCTGTCACGTGGTATGCAAACAAGTTCTCTACATACCACTGGTCGTTCCCCCTCACTTCATCCTGCAAAAGAGCAATTCAAGGCTTCACGACCCAGGCAAGCATTGCCTTTTTGGGTCGGTTAGGATAAAAACGTTTATGTTCCTGAGGACTAGCAACAAAATATTCATTTAGATTAACATCATTGCTTCCACTTTGTTTTCCATGATTTTTCTTAACACTTCTTGAAACAAAGCTATTATCTTGAACATGTGGAGAGTATGAGTTCTGTTTCTGTTGGTTACTGTTCCCTTGCCAGTGGTTACGATTATTTCTTTTCCTGTTTTGACCACTGTTACCATTCTGGTTGTAAGACTTGTTCTTCTGATTTTTCTGAAAGTTTTGATAGGTTTTGGCCTTGTTGCACTGAGTGTGGTCATGACCTCTCTTACCACACTGCCTACAGAATTGATAGTACATACCAAGGTAGTACTTAGGATGAGGTTTTTGAAGCCTTCTCTCCTTAACAAAATCAACATTCAAGTCTTTTGGTTCATTACCTAAAGATTGTTTTATAAAGATTTTATGAGCAATTTGACCTGTCTACCAATCTTTTTTCCCAATGTTTCCACTCTCTAAAGTTTTTAGCCTTTGTTCTAGATGAGTGTTCTTATCCCTAAGACTCTGAATCTCTCTATCCTTATTTTCTAGCATTTGAGGAATGGGAACATCAGGTGTAGGCTCATCATCTCCTGAGACATAACCTATTCCATGTCTAGAGGGACAAAACTTCGTTTCATTTTTCTCCTTTTCTTTTAAAAGTTCATCTCTTTCTATCTCGATTTTCAGTAAATCAGATTTAAGAGAATTGTTAACCTCTCGAAGAGAGTCAATTTCTTCTCTTAAAGGACCACAAGTCTTACAGGGAACAGTAACACCTTCAGTGGGAACAATCATTTTCTTTTTCATATTATAACATTGTTCCTCAGCATTATTCAAGTCATCTTGTAAACCTAGACTTTCTTCATACATTCTTTTCAGAAGTTTAACAAGATCACATCTACTACTAGAATCAAGAGTATCAAGAAATTGTTCATGGCTTACCTCTTGGTCGACTGTCTTGGTTTGAATGGTCATGGCACACATGTTTGAAGTTGTCCAAGACTCAAGTTCATCTTCAGAATCATTGTCCCATGCTGCAACACAAACCTCCTTTTTGTCTTTTTCAGAATCGTTACCTTGGGAACAATACTTTGCATAGTGTCCCTTCCCTTGACACTTGTAGCATGTTATATCCTTGAGGTCTCGTCTATCTCTACTGTTCCCACAGTCACGACTGCCTCAAGCCTTTCCTTTGTTGTAGAGATTTCGCATGGCTCGATTAATGATGGTTGCTTCTTCATCATTGTCATCTTCATACTCTTGCTTCTTAGCTTTGACATTATCATATGCCTTCTCAATCTTTAGAGCTATTCCCTTCCTTGAAGTATTGTCAGATTCAGCATTGACATGATACTTCTCGTAGTCTTTGATTTTCCCAAACACCTCATGTAAGGTTGAGGTCTTTGTTAGGGGATTTTCTTTGAGCAGACCCCTGGTATAGGCATATTTGGAGTGAAGGTCATTGATGATCCTGAGAACTCTCTCTTCGTGGTCAATGACTTTCTCATCGACTTCTAGAGCATTCAGTCGACTAACCAGCACCTCAAACCTTGATTGATAGGCTGAAACAGTTTCATCCTCCTTCATCTCGAAGTTGAAGAAATCACGTTTGGCGTCATGAAGATGACTTTTGTGAAGATCGTCACTTCCCACATGCATCTGCTCGATCGTAGCCCACATGCTCTTGGCATCTTTTACATTCACGACCTTCAGCATATCTTCACTCCCAAGGGCATTCATCAGATACATTCTGGCCTTGAAGTTCTTCTCCATCCCTTGGTATTCAGTGGGTCCCCAATCCTTCTTGTTGTCTTTCTTAGCAGCAGGAACCTCGTAGTCGCCATCTTCAATGGTACACCATGCCTGATAATCATTGCTTCGAATCCAGTAAGTGAACAGAATTTTCCAGTGTTGGTATTCTCCAGCCTTCAGCAAAGGTGGTTTGCTGTTGTTGATACTAACTTCGTAGTGAGTGTTGGAACTCATCTTGTTAACCTGCAGTGAACACACTATCTTGAGCAAACCTGCTCTGATACCAATTGTTGGAACGAGTATGTTAGAAGTAAAGACACTGTTCCCACGAGAACAGTGAACTGGGTAGCGGAATAAATACAATTATACAGGTAACAGTTTGACACGACCTCTTAGAGTGGAAACCTCGATCAACCAACTAGTTGAACGAGTAAAACCACTACCTCCTTAGAGGATTGCAAATGACTTCTTATATTATTAATTCTTTCACGAGCTAGAAAGGCAAGTAGGGACTCCAAGATAATCTAGTCTAATCTCTAGTCCCTAGATCTATCAAACCCTAACTTCTCATCCTAAGCACGTAAAGATAATAATCTAAGAAGACCTAAAAACCATAGTAACAACTTACTTAACACCTTGACGAAGCTTCAATGGCACTTGAATGCTCTGATGCTCGATAGCAATGGAGATCGGTCAAAAGAAAACCTAAACTGTACTCTTATTTATAGAAGAGACTTGGATCTGATATAATATTATTTCCTTGCCACGAAAATATTTTTTCACCCAAAATATCTTCTACAAACTGATTCGCAATATAATATTCCATGAGATCTTTCCTTAACCTAGAAGTCTTCTCCTTGCATCACAAGCTACTCCTAATTTGGTGAGATATGATTCCGATTTTATCTTTAGAGATTATCTTCTAATAACCAACTATTCCAGCTGTCAAATCTTCGAGAATCAAACCTTCCAAAATTGAATGGACGCGCTTTCCTTATTTAGAATATGTCCAAGCGCAGACACTGTTGTTTGTTGAAGGGTTTCTTGAACAAATAAATTTATATCAAGACCCCGCTGAGTATAGCGGAGTCAGGTTCGTCCACGAGAATTAGATTAGGGCCAAAGATTAGTTGATAAACTAAGAAAAGCAAAATAAAAACGAAGGGGCACAGACAAACACGAACACAAACAAAGGGGCTAGGCTCGAGCACGACCTTGGTGAGGGCGAGATCGAGTCAAATTAACGAGTTTTAATCAATATAAGAAGGCAATCCTAGGGCTAGGGCTACCACAACAACAATCACACATGCTTTCAACGAGAATTCACAATTATCATGCAATCTAGATCATAGAAAAGTCAACTGTCGCAAACAATTCAAGTTATTCAATCAACTGTCGCAAATTAAACAACTTTTTATCTATCTTTCAACCTAGGAATATCAACTGTCGCAAATAATCCTATTAGAACTAGTCAAAGCAATCAACTTTACACTTTCGCTTTTAGGTTAATTGCAAGACATGCCTCAACTTTCGCAAAGGATTTAAGCACAAGATAGATAGATATGATCTTCAAGCATTCAAGTCATGAATTCAAGTTTAGACATGCATGATTGTGTTGGGTTTTGACCCAACCCTAGAATCTAAAAAGACTACTCACTCATAGAAAAGAAAGAAGAAGACATGATCATAGAAACAAACCGAAAATTCAAATAAAAACAAAGATGTCTTACAAATTTCTCCAACTTGTCCTCCAAGTCTTCCTCTTAATCTCCCCCAAGAACGAATCATCAAAACTAGAGAGAGCCCCCCTTTTTATAGAGGAAAAGGAGCCCTAATTAAACTAGGAAACAAGATAAAACTACTTCCTAAAATAAAAGATAGAATATATCCATAAAGATCTCGGAATAAAGGTAAAGTCGGCGCCATGCACGACCCAAAGTGGGTCGTGCACGACCCCCCTAGGGGTCGGCCCTGAGGCTTACAACTTTGGGTGGGTCTAGCACGATCCTGATAGGGTCGTGCACGACCCTCATGGGGTCGTTCCTGAGGGCTTGTTTGAACAACCTTGAGTAAAACTTGCGTAGAAGATTCGTTACAACTCCGTTTGACTCGATTCTTTTTCCTTTGTTCTTGTAACGAATTCCTCTAACTTTTTCCAAGATCAAACTTGATCTTCAATAACTTTACTTGAGCACTTAATCTTCATCTTCTCTTGCAATGCTCCAAACTCTTCTTCCAAGCTCCAAAACTCCTACAAAAAGACACAAAAAATGCGTAGCTTCCGAATCTCAAGGAAATACGAAAACTAAAGCAAAAAGATTCAAAAACATAAAACTCTAGTACTAAAACCAACTAAATCTAATCTATCTAGACACTAAAAACCTACCTAAAAAGCGGATATCAAAATACCCCATACTTAAACTTGCTTGTCCTCAAGCAATAATCATGCAAAATCAAGACCAATAACACAATCTTCAAGCATAGCCCTTGTTCAAAACATTTTAAGCACCAGTGAAAAGATAGACAAGCAATTTTAACGTCATCACATATGTATGAGTCTCTAGCTTAAGTAATCACAATCCAACCTCACAAGGGATTTTAATGTGTTTCACTCATCTCTCATGTGTTTAGGCTTATTAATATCAACTCTCAACTCAATCTTTATGCAACATCAACTTTATCATTGAGACTTATATCACCAATCTCTCTACCTAGAGAAGTCAAAACACATCAATCATCATAAGAACTTAGGCTCAATGAAATCTTCATAGAAGACTCCATTCGGTCGGGTTGTAATGGGGCTTGGTAAAGACATTAAGGCTTGGAAAATTTTGGTCATGTGGTGCTAATAAAATCCGGGAATCAAAGACTCCTAAAAACTCACATATTGCCAAAACTCTCATAAAAGAACTTATACCAAACTCACTCAGGCATTATGCTCAAACTCACTTATTTCTTCAACCTTTTTAAATCCCAACTTATCTTGCTTACAATATACTAAGGAAATCTGGCTCATGCACATTATTCACTTTCAACACTTTGCTTTCTTTTTCTCCCTTATGATTTTCATTTTTTTTTTCATGGGAGATCGGCCGATTTTCTTTCTTTCTTTGATAGTGCATTCAGGGAACCAAACTCCTTTTACATAACAAACTGCAAGATTTTTGACTTTTCCCAACCCATAATTACCCCACACTTGAACCAAACAATCTCACTCAACAAAACTATAACAAGCAACACTAAGTCCTAATCCCCGGATAGGTTCAAGCTTATCTTGGCTAGGGAATAATTTTGTGGAGCTAAAAATAAAAGGCTTAAGGCTCAATTTGGCTTCAAAAAGAGGATAATGTAAGGGTGGATAAAAGAGAGGATAAAAAAATAGCTTATGAAAAATAAGTTCTTAATCATAATTAACATGCATGAACGATCTCATAACGGCTTCAAGAAATAGATAACCATATCAATAACAAGAGATAGATGCATAAAGAGAGCAAATCACACAAGAAAAAGAAGAGGGATTTTTGATGTTCTCCCTATAAGGCCAAAATTCCTCACTAGGTAAAAATTTTGTTGGATTGCAATTACTTCTACTTAAGACACATATGCTCAATTTCATCACAAGTCAATTTTCACAATCAAAAAGCAATTTCTCAAGACTTAGGCTATACTATCCAAATATGCCAAATGAATTATATGATAAGCATGAAAATTAATTCTCATCATAGGACATCTAAGATGGAGCATTCTTCTATCCTAAAACAAAGAAGCAAATATTTTTTTGGATTTTTCGACATTTTTCAATTTTTTTTAAAGCTTTTTCAATTGTTTTTTCTTAACAAAACAAACTAACCAACAAGAAATCAAGCAAACAATCAAAGACTCAATTATATACAACAAGTGAGATTTCTTCTTCCCCTACCCCATACTTAAATCATGCAATGTCCTTATGCATGAAAATGATATGAAAAAGTAAAGAGAAAAGAAGAAGAAAACTCACAAAGAACTCTTGGAAGCTTGGAGAGGAGATGGAGCTCATCATGGTGAAGATGGAGTGGTTGAAGCTTAGCACCCTGCAAAAATCCCACAAAATTCTATTCCAAACAAAAGTATTCTATCCTAGTCTAAGGAAGGTTAGAAAAAGAACCTAATTTGAAAATAAAATAAAATAAAATAAAAATAATAAAACTAACTAAAGAGCGGGTTGCCTCCCATAAGCGTTTGTTTAACGTCATTAGCTTGACAACTTATCTTAGCTCATCAAGGCGGCCTCCATCCAGCTATGTCGGGATCATGGGAAACCCCATACTTAGATGGAAAAGCTTCAAAGCTTCTCTCCAAGATATTTGGTCCTCTATCGTTAATAAGAACGCTTGGAAGTCCTACAACAGGGTTAGTAAAATCCGAAAACCAAGGAGGTTTTGACTCCTTCATATGACTAACAGTAGGATCTAATATAGAAGGAGAATAGGGGAAAGGATCATGATCAGAATCAATTGGATAAGAACAAGAAGACTTATCTTTGTTACTTTGAGGAGGAGTCGTTACCGACCCCACTGGATCAAGGAATGCCTCGGTATCGTGCCGGTCACCCACAACGTTGTGATTTTTCAGAGAATGGTTGGTTCCAATCCACCATGGGGGGTCGGTATGCTCCTTAGTGGGTGTGACCTCTTTGAATTTGCTCATTTCGGATCTTAGGAAAACGTCGTTACCGACCCATGGAGGGTCGGTAGGCCCTTCGTTAATGCTCTTTACAACAGTGGTCTCATTCACATCGGGATTGAAAAGGAACTCGACCCTCTCCTCCCCAATATCGAATGTGAGGAGCCCCTTTCTAACATCAACTCGTGCCCCTGCGGTGGCTAAGAATGGTCGTCCAAGAATGATTGGCACCACAGGGTCCTCAGGCATATCTAGAACAATGAAGTCGTTTGGGACAAAAAATTTGCCAACTTTAATTGGGACATCCTCAACGACTCTGGTTGCCTTTACACAAGATCCGTCCGCCATGTATAGCCTCATATTGATGGGCTCCAGTGGTCCCATGTTAGCTTTGGTCCAGATAGATAATGGTAATAAACTAGCACTAGCACCTAGATCACATAGAGCTTTAAAACGGTGAGTTCCAATACCTATTGAAATTGCAAACTTACCTGGATCACCGAGTTTTTCAGGGAGCTTTATGGAATGGACCTCATTATGCAGCTCTGAGATTGATCGCTTCCTAGATAAGATCTCCTTCAAGAATTTAGTATAAGCAGGCATTTTATTCAAAGCCTCAGCGAAAGGCATGGAAAGATTTAAGCCTTGAAGCAACTGAACAAAGCGCTTGAACTTACCTTATGTTGAGTCTTTGGGTTTCTTAGAAGGGAAAGGAAGTACTTTAGATGGAGATTGAATGGAAAGAGAAGGGTTAGAAGACTTACCTGGCGAAGGGTGGTCGAGATCGACCCTTGGAGGGTCGATCACCTCTTCTTCCTCGTTAATAGCCTCCTCAGGAACGACCCTTGGGGGGGTCGTGCACGACCCTAAGGGGGTCTTGCACGACCCTAAGGGGGTCGGTCCTGAGGCTTGTTCCTTCTCTTTTTGCTTGGTTGGCTCGGGCAACTCCTTGCCACTCCTTAATTGCATGGCTCGGATTTCTCCATCACTTGCTCGGCCTCTAGGATTCTCCTCAGGGCGGCCCGGGAGTTGTCCATGAGGTCTCGGGATTTGAGTCGCTAGCTGGCCAAGTTGAGAATCGACATTCTTTCTCCATGATTCAAATTCTCCCAACCGTGCATGAACACTTTTCAACTCAGCTTGTACTCCATTGATCCCGGTTTGGACCTCAGCTCGGACTCCATTAATTCCATCTTGCAGCCCTTGCACCCATGATGGTGGCTCTTGATAGCTCGGAGGTCGGTAGGGAGGTGGACGTTGCTCTTGTTGAGGGGGTTGCTTGTATTGGTCATAATTTGGATTGCCCCAAGATGGTTGAGCATTGTTCCTCCCTGCATAATTATTTTGATTCCAAAAGGAACCTCGCATACAATTTGCCTCCTCATAAGCCTCAGCGGCTCGTACTTGTTGCAAGTTAGTACAATTGGAAGTAATATGGGCGGAAGACCCGCATTCTAGACAAGATTGAGAAGTTTTAAAGTAACTTACTTGCTTTTTCAATCGATTGATCTCATCTTGCATGAATTGGAACTTCACATCCCGATCGACCACCTCACATTGTGGTTCATACAGCTTCCTCTCCGTCGACTTTGCTTGTTGGGTTCCATACATAGCATCATAGTTGGTTAGCTTATCCAACAAAGCCCAAGCTTGATCGGGATCCATCTCAATGAACCCACAATCGGTGTGGAGGTTGATTCTGTCCTTTGTAGCGGCATTAATCCCCTGAAAGAAAATCTCTTGAAGCACATAGGGTGGTTGTCCATGAGTAGGACATTGCCGAAGAAGTTCCTTAAACCGCTCCCAAGTTTCCACAAGCGTCTCATTTGGAAGTTGATGGTAGAAAGTGATGCGCTTCCTAAGCTCCGTTGTCTTTGCCGGTGGAAAGAACTTAGTCATGAATAGATCATGCAAAGCCTTCCACGTTGTAATAGATCTTGGTTGCAAGCTCTCCAACCAACTCAAAGCTTTTCCTGCAAGAGACCACTTAAAAGCCTTCAAGAGAACATATTCAAGTACGACACTGTCAGCAGCAATAGTGTCACATAAATCAGTAAAATTCTTTATATGCTCCATGGGGCAATCAGTGGGTTTCCCCTCAAATTGAGGACGCTTGATTAAGGATATGAAATGAGATTTAATCTCAAAAGTGCGGTTAATCTCCGGGAGCACTATTGTCGATTCGGGTACCCTCAGTTCTGGGTGCATGTATTGCTTGGCATTTGTCGGGATAGCGTCCAGTTACGCCTGAGCCCGTCGCACATTTGCAGCCTGAGCATCTCGGTCCATTCGTATGCGCTGCATCTCGGCGCGGATTTCCTCCATTTGTTGAGCAAGAGTCTCAGCGTCGCCCATTGCTCGTTGTTCTCTCAAACGTCTATGGAAGGACCTCTCAGGTTCGCAATAGTAGTCAATCTCAAGAGTTCTCCGGGAAGAATGAGATGGCATATACTGCGAACAAAAACAAAGAAAACAAAATTAAATAAAAACAAAGGGGTAAGGGCTAGTCCCAAACCCCAAATATCAACTAAACTAGGCACTATTGCTCACTCCCCGGCAACGGCGCCAATTTGTTGAAGGGTTTCTTGAACAAATAAATTTATATCAAGACCCCGCTGAGTATAGCGGAGTCAGGTTCGTCCACGGGAATGAGATTAGGGCCAAAGATTAGTTGATAAACTAAGAAAAGCAAAATAAACACGAAGGGGCACAGACAAACACGAACACAAACAAAGGGGCTAGGCTCGAGCACGACCTTGGTGAGGGAGAGATCGAGTCAAATTAACGAGTTTTAATCAATATAAGAAGGCAATCCTAGGGCTAGGGCTACCACAACAACAATCACACATGCTTTCAACGAGAATTCACAACTATCATGCAATCTAGATCATAGAAAAGTCAACTGTCGCAAACAATTCAAGTTAATCAATCAATTGTCGCAAATTAAACAACTTTCTATCTATCTTTCAACCTAGGAATATCAATTGTCGCAAATAATCCTATTAGAACTAGTCAAAGCAATCAACTTTACACTTTCGCTTTTAGGTTAATTGCAAGACATGCCTCAACTTTCGCAAAGGATTTAAGCACAAGATAGATAGATATGATCTTCAAGCATTCAAGTCATGAATTCAAGTTTAGACATGCATGATTGTGTTGGGTTTTCACCCAACCCTAGAATCTAAAAAGACTACTCACTCATAGAAAAGAAAGAAGAAGACATGATCATAGAAACAAACCGAAAATTCAAATAAAAACAAAGATGTCTTACAAATTTCTCCAACTTGTCCTCCAAGTCTTCCTCTTAATCTCCCCCAAGAACGAATCATCAAAACTAGAGAGAGCCCCCCTTTTTATAGAGGAAAAGGAGCCCTAATTAAACTAGGAAACAAGATAAAACTACTTCCTAAAATAAAAGATAGAATATATCCATAAAGATCTCGGAATAAAGGTAAAGTCGGCGCCATGCACGACCCAAAGTGGGTCGTGCACGACCCCCCTAGGGGTCGGTCCTGAGGCTTACAACTTTGGGTGGGTCTAGCACGATCCTGATAGGGTCGTGCACGACCCTCATGGGGTCGTTCCTGAGGGCTTGTTTGAACAACCTTGAGTAAAACTTGCGTAGAAGATTCGTTACAACTCCGTTTGACTCGATTCTTTTTCCTTTGTTCTTGTAACGAATTCCTCTACCTTTTTCCAAGCTCAAACTTGATCTTCAATAACTTTACTTGAGCACTTAATCTTCATCTTCTCTTGCAATGCTCCAAACTCTTCTTCCAAGCTCCAAAACTCCTACAAAAAGACACAAAAAATGCGTAGCTTCCGAATCTCAAGGAAATACGAAAACTAAAGCAAAAAGACTCAAAAACATAAAACTCTAGTACTAAAACCAACTAAATCTAATCTATCTAGACACTAAAAACCTACCTAAAACGCGGATATCATTGTTCCCTTTGGCACAGACGTTGTTCCCTCATATCAGCATCAACTCAATCATGCTTCCATACCTCTCATTTGACCTGTATTACCTGAAATTACTATGGAAACATACAACCCATCAAATCTCTTAGAGGTTGTCATTATCAAAACACAAGGGAACGATCGGTACTGTTCCCATGGTAACAGTGTTACTGTTCCCATGGTACTAGTATCCAACACTAACTAAGCAACCCAAAACTTCAAGCTTGTGACACTTAAGGGAGGGGGTGATAGCTTACTCGTGACGGCGATACCTGGCTGGCGATGGAGACTACGCAAGGCGAGGACATGGCCATCTATGGTGGTTGACGGCAAGAATTGTTCAGCTGGCTGCTTTTCATAAGAAGAAGGAGGCAACAACCTTTTGGTGCGCTGGTTGTCACGAGAAGTGGTGAGGTGGTTGCTTGCACAAAGAAGAAGAAGGAGACGGCTGGTCACAAGATTGATGTGCGGTTGATGTTTGCAAGGAAAAGACAGCAACTTGCTTGCAAAGAAAGGAGGTGATAAGTATGAAAGCTAGCGTACACACATGTAGATGTAGGAGAAACGTGGAGGCTTCTTACTTAGCTTTCATATGCCACTTTCCCACAAATAAACTATAAGTGATGGTTGCATACGTATATATGTAAGAAGGATGTGTGCTCTTCTTAATTGATAATGGAACGTGACTGGTATAAATATAAAGGCATGTTATGCGTTTATATATCCATATCCCGACCTTTAAGTTTATATGGTTAGGTTAATACGACGATTGTACCATAGGTTTTATGAGATCGTGCCAAGTATACTCTTATATACTCGGTTGGTATTTCGAATATTTGGGCGAATTATATAACGTACCAACACAACTTACTAATTAAGAAACAAGATGGACTAAATTTAACGATCTAATAATTATTATCGAGTAATAATTAAAATAATTATTATGAATAAATAATAATTACTAGAATATTTATTTATAAAAGGGAGGGTTATTACAATTTTTACCATTTTATATAAATTCATGAATAATTTTCAAATCGTGAAAATTTTCTCGTCAACAATGTCACTTATTGGAAAGTCACAAGTAGTTTGCATTCGGGTGCAAATGCAATATACACTTTTTCTCTCTCTTATTTTCTAGATAGAAGTTTAGTTAATAAAACATAATCATGGGCCTCTCTCACCCTACATACATTTTGACCAAAAAAAACAAAACTATGGTAAGTTTATTAACTATGGTTGAATTAGTTTTTTAGCTTGCTTTCCCGCTTTATACTTAAGCTCTATTGTTAGTGTTAACAAAACATCTTCTTTTCTTGTAATGTATCTTTCTAATGGAGAAATCATAGCAACCAACCTTCTAACTGTAAGGCCCGGTTTTCCGTTCACCTTCAATCTTTTTTTTATTTATTTTATTCAAAATCTCCTACAATTTCTTTATTTTGGGCCAAAAAGCCCAAAAACCTAGTTCTTGGATACCTAAACCCAAACCCTTTCTTTTCCCCATCTCTTTGCCTTTCCCTTGCCCTACCTCTCTCTTTGCTGTCTGGAGAACGCCGTTCACCCTCACAAGAAAAGCGCGACCCAACCTTTTCGTTCCATAGTCAGAGAGGAAGACCGAGAAAGTCGTCGTCCTCACCGTCTTCCTTCATCTTCTTTGTCTCCCTCCATTGTGCGCCGGTGGTGTCTCGAAACAGCAAGGGGCTTCAACGCGCGAGGGCATTCTCGCCAGCTTAAACTCGGCCACCGGAATTTCGCCGCAAACCATCGTTCCGCCTCGTTCCATCATCCCTTTCACGCCGCCGGTCCAGGATCGATTCAGTCCCGAGTGTGCACCTCTTTTCACAAGCCGTCGACCCATCCACGAATTCACAAAGCCGCCATCAGGAAGATCGAGCCTCGTGCCTAGTGGTTCGATCCTGTCTTGTAAACTCAATTGTTCCTTTGATTGCTCACTCTGATGAACTGTTGCCTTGTAATCTAAGTAGTTAGTGAATTGTATTTCGATATAACGAATGGCTGTTGTTTTGATTTTGCCTTGCGTTAGTTTGGAATGCTGTTGTAATGTAATTGTTGGTGTTTGGTTTTTTTTATATATATACATATATATGGTGTTGAGTGCGTGGCCTTGCTGTGGATTGTAAAATTAGTGTGATGTTGTTTGATTTCTGCTAGTGAATTGTATTTATATTGTCTTCTTTGCATTTATAAATTTGCATGTGGCCTCTGCTTGATTTGTGTTGAGCACTCAATTGGGTTTGTGGTAAACTTCTTTATTGGGAAGCGTTGGATTTGGATGCTAAGTCGGAAGTTGGTATTATAAGCTTAGATAACGCGTATGCATGTATGTTGTCTATGCACTAAGTTGGGGATTTGCGTCTTCACTTTGGGACTAGGACTTTTATTTTGGTTGGCCTTGAGCTTGTATGTTCGTATTATTTAAGGCTAAGTAGAAAAATCTTAGGTAGTTGTGTAAAGCCATTTGAAGTTGATTCTTGAGTTCGTTGCGTTTAATTTTGGTTAAAATAATAGAATCAATTCAAGCCGCACTTGTTTGGGTGTCGTTGCATCATGGTGGTTTACTCTTAATTAGACCACCATATTTATGTATACCTAGAATCGAATGTTACTCTCTACGGTTAGTTAGTTAACCGTGCACGTTATGATTCGTAGGTCTTTAGTATCGACGCGTTTCTTACTTCATTCGAAGATCGCCTTCCAGGTAAGTCGTTCTCGACTTGCTCGGCTCTATTCTAGTCTTGTTAGGTTTCATGCCGTGATTGTGAGATTGGTTTTGGGAATTAATCCCAAATGTATGCTTTTCCTTGTGAAATGTCTTCATGCGTGATATGATGTGCTTTTCATTTCAAACGTTTTCTCGTAAAAGAAACGGTATCGTTTTCTCTGTGCTGGCAGCGTAACCGGCACGATCATGTGCGATGATTGTCGGTTAGGTTTCATGCCGTGATTGTGAGATTGGTTTTGGGAATTAATCCCGAATGTATGCTTTTCCTTGTGAAATGTCTTCATGCGTGATGTGATGTGATTTTCATTTCAAACGTTTTCTCGTAAAAGAAATGGTATCGTTTTCTCTGTGCTGGCAGCGTAACCGGCACGATCATGTGCGATGATTGTCGGTGGCGAAGAGGCGTCTAGCCATGGTCGTGTGTCGGCCGGGCCCCTTTAAAAATAAAAAAATTGATTGCTTGTTTTTGGCAAGTGCTCCGGTGGAGGCTTGACCAGGGGTTGGAAGGATGACGTATATGGAAAGTGGGAGGGTCTGCCTCTGCACTCGGGCGCAGGGAGTTAGCGCCGTAGATGGGAATGCGGTGGTGGAAGGGAGAATGGAATTTCCCAATAGGATTGTGAATGGTTTTGTTGTGCGTGCGTGTGTGATTACTTAGTTGGTTTTCGACCTTGTGAATTCTTGCTACGCTTGGTGAATTGTTTGTTCGTTGTATCTCCCTTTATTTGTTGAATGTCGAAGTGTTGGTTATTATTACAAATGCTTTACTTTTGTGCTTGTTAGTTTGATTATGGTATGTCTCATTGCCTTTCCTTTCACATATTCTCTAGGTTGTGGAAATGTGTGTTGACCTATTCTGTTCTGTTCAATTCACTTGTTAAAAGTTATGTTGCTGGATAATTGTCGTTTTTCAAACGTCTTACTATTGTCGTGTGTTATCTAGCTTGCCTAAGGTAGTAGCTGACCCCTCGGGGACTTTATTTTTTCAGTTCCAGGTACTCACACAGGTCCCGTGTTGGAGCCTAGGTCAGATGCTGCAGCGGATCGTTGACGCGTGTCACTAGGTCACTGCGTGGGTTGGGAGTTCGGTTTAGCCTTGTTAGCGGTTTTGGATATTTCACTATGTTGTTGACTTTAGCAGATTTCTGGTGTTGAATGTGAATTGGCTAGACATTTGGGATTCATGCATGACATTATTAAAAATTATGGTTTGTTGAACGACAGTTGGATGTTTAAAATAGTTTTCTTGTCGTGCCCGAGTTGCAAGGTCCAAGTATTCTAGTTGTCAACCAGTTTAGGTAGGACCCGTTAGGGTCAAACTACCTAGTAATGTCCGGACGTTAAGTCGGGGTGTTACACTAACTATCTTATATTCCAGGTAGTAGCACATTACAAACAACCTCATATTCCACGAGAGAACAAAGAACTTAAACATTGATTGTCATTATGTAGAAGATCAAGTTTAGATCGGCCTTCTCTAAATGCAACTTGTTTCTTCACATGTGTAACTAACTGATTATTAAAAAACATGTTAGGAGAATAACAATTCAAGTTACTCATTGGAAAGTTAAGATTTGTTTCTCTTCCTCCAAGTCCTACTTTTGAAGGATAAGGGCTAGGGGGTATGTTTTCGGTTATAAAGTTTGTTAATAAAATATAACCATGGTTAGTTCGTTAGCTATGGTTGAGTTAGTTGGTTATCTATCTTTCCAACTTTATACTTAAGCACTCTTGTTGGTGTTAACAAAACATCTTCTTCCCTTTTTTTTTATCTTGAGGATAATTCATAGCTTTCTTCTACCTTCTCCTTCACATAATTTGATATAAATAGGCATGATTCACTTCGAGGCTTTTTGGTAGATATTTGACATGGTGACTCAAACTGGAAAAGAATTTTAGCTTAGTAGGTCATATTTTTTAGCATTTTTAGTAACATCTTGGGATATGATCTGAGTTGGTGTGATAGGATCTACAAAATTCTCCCCTCCACCAACAGCATGTTCTGTATTGAAATGTGTGCAAACCTTAAGGGAAGTTGTATTATCAACATTCTTTTATTGTGCATAGTAGTAGTTGTTGTGCTCATCAAGGTTCCACAACATGCATCCCATCCAATCATAAAACTATAATAATTATGTGTACATATTACATAGATTTATCTTTAATTAAATACCACATTATCTTTCATTTTATAATATAAGGTTTTTTTAACTAAAAGAAAATCCTCTCACTTTCTCAACAGGGAGTGGAAGAGCACATTATTTTTTAACATCATTCTCTTATATGTCATAACTTCATATCTTTCAATTTCAAAAAGTTCCAAATGAAGTTCTTTTTGTGATTAGTAGATGTTGTGAGATTCTATCACTCATTATTTAAATTGAACATTTAATTATAGAATTGAGATATGACTTATTGGAAAATCATAAGTAGTTTCCATTCGGGTGCAAATGCAACATATACTTTTTCTCTATCTTATTTTCTAGGTTATTGAATATTAAATATTTGCGATAGATTTTAGATATTTCATACACACATTATCGAATTATCTTATTCCATAGACTCATATAACTTATTTTATAGGTCATATAATATAACGAGGTGTTGGGTTGTTTATGTATAACCATTGAATACATAGCAAGTGTTAGTAAACAAAAATAACTTTCTTCATAAAATTACATTTTCAAACATGTAAAAGTCATAAAATACCTTTATTTTCTACATTTTTAGTGCAAAAAAATAACTTTTTATCCTTAATCTCATTTTGATTTCAAAGTGAAACAAGCCTAAAATATTTAGGGTGCAATAATATTATTTCATATTTTAGATCACCTAAAGACCGTAGAGATTGCAATAATATTATTCACATTTTAGACAATCTAGATTGCTATCATTTTAACAAGGAACATGATGATTCTTCTATGCATAGAGGTTGGAGTGTAGTTTACCTATGCTTTGAGGGTTACATTGACAACACCCTAGGCGAAGCTCCTCGAACTTGCCATAGTCGATACATTGCTGTTATGGATTAACATTCCTATCTGTGGGATTATCGTTCTACTACTTTTGAGGTACTGTAACCATTTGTTATCTAGTATGCTATTCGTGAAGTACAAGCTGCTCATAGAGATTGGGTCCGTCCTTTTGCGCACCAGATTGATATTGATCAGTTTCGAAAGGGACATCAGACATATAGATTAAAGTCCATGGTGGAGACATTGTAGATCACCTATGACAACGCATTATCATTTCATTGGTGGTTGTTGGATATTAGACATGTCAAAGATCATGATAGAGGTACATTAAGGATTTATATGTATTTTTTTGTTTTAATTTTTTGATTTGTTAATTTAATACAGGTTAAGATAAGTATAATTTATAAAGTTAGTTAGAAGGTTAGTTAATAAAACATAATTTGGGCCTCTCTCACCCCACATACATTTTGATGAAAAAAAAATAAAACAAAAATATTGGTAGTTTATTAACTATGGTTGAGTTAGTTTCTTAGCTAGCTTTTCTGCTTTATACATAAGCTCTATTGTTAGTATTAACAAAACATCTTCTTTTCTTGCAATGTTGCTTTCTCTATAATGGAGAGAATTCATAGCAACCAACTTTCTAACTAACTCATATTCCACGTAGTAGCACATTGCATCCAACCTCATATTCCACGAGAGAACAAAGCACTTAAACGTTGATTGTCATTATGTAGCAGATTAAATATAGAACGACTTTCTAAAAATGCAACTTGTTTCTTCACATGTTTAACTAACTGATTATTAACAAATGTCTTAGGAGAATAACAATTCAAGTTACTTATTGGAAAGTTAAAACTTGTTTCTCTTCCTCCAATTCCTACTTTTGGAGGATGGGGGTTAAGGGCTATGTTTTCGGTTATAAAGTTTGTTAATAAAATATAACCACGGTTAATTTGTTAACTATGGTTGAGTTAGTTGACTAGCTATTTTCCCACTTTATACTAAAGCACTCTTGTTAGTGTTAACAAAACATCTTCTTCTTTATAATGTTTCTTTCTCTCTTAAGGATAATTCATAGATTTCTTCTACCTCATCCTTCACATAATTTGGTATATATATATATACACATGATTCACTCCGAGACTTTTTGTTAGATCTTTGACATGGTGACTCAAACCAGAGAAGAATTTCAGCTTATTGGATCACATTTTTAGCGTCGTTAGGAACATCTTAGTGTATGATATGAGTTGGTGCACTAGGATCTACAAGATTCTCCCCTTCACCAACAACAAGTTTTGTGTTGAAATGTGTGCAAACCTTAAGGAAGTTGTATTATCGCCATTATTTTGTTGTGCATAGTAGTTGTTGTCCTAATAGAGGTTCCACAACATGCATCCCATCCGGTCTTAAAACTATAATAATTATGTGTACATATTACATAGATTTATCTTTAATTAAATACCACATTATCTTTCATTTTATAATATAAGATTTTTTAACAATAATGCCTCTTGCTTTCTCAACAGGGAATGAATGAGCATGTTGTTGTTATGGCCCATATGACGTAAGCATTTGGGAAGCCTTTTTTTACTTTATATGTGGTTTCTGCTCTGCTTTCCATTGCTTGGTTTCCGTTCCTGATGCTTGCTAGTGATTGGGTGGGAGAGAAAGTGTATGGAGGGAGTACTACCACCACGCCATCTGATGCTGACATGTACTTCAAAGGGGTACGACAAGCTTCTCTCGGTCTACTTATCAATGTTGCAGTGATTGGAGTTGTGTCGCCCATCTTCACCCCACTCACCAAGGTGCTCAGAGGAGCACGAAGGACGTGGGGCTTGTGTAATTTTGTACTTGCAGCGTCATTGACCTCTACAATTATATTGAGAAAGAAGGCCAAACAAGCAAGATCTACATTGCCATCCAATTCTCCTCCTCCCCATGCTATTCAGATGGCCACCTTGCTCTTTTTTGGGGTCTTAGGGCTCCCACAGGTCGTTACGCAATCGACCCCCCTTTGCTCATTGTGGCATACTCAGAAGCTACATCAAACCCATGTTAGTGTAACTATATTTCCCGTAATTAAGTGATTTAATTATCATTTTCTAACTAACTTAATTTTTTTTGTTGCAGGTCAAGTCAAAGTTATGGCCTCCTGAGCATTGAGTTTAGTGAATGCCCTTGGAGATATGGTTGACCTACTTTTATGTGTTTGGGCCGGCCTTCAATATGTCATGTTTATTGTTGGAGCGGTTATAACTGGTATATGTAGCTTGCTATGCTTCCATTGTCTTTTTCCCACGAGATGAAACACTTCATAGGATTAGGGTCGAATTAACTAGTAAAGTATATTGTGGATTGCATAATTGCCAACTAGTATAATGATGAAGAATTGTCCATCTTATTGCATTGCATATTAATTTTGTTTAAGCATTTTAATGGATTGTACTTTGTCCTTTTTAATTTATAACCCTTTCATAAATCAAATTGGAGGCAACATATATAGTCACATTGTTATAGAAGATCAATTGCATGAATCATGACATTCATCCTCAAACAAAATATGTATTTTGTGAAAATTTACCCTCAAGATCGAGAGTATCATGAGATACAACAATGTGAAATTTGATGATGAGATGCACATTATTATAGAATTTGAAAATTAAATATACTCGTTGATGATGAGATAAAAGGATCAAATTCGTCACTTTGGTCTAGGCGAGTCTCGCAATTCTAACTTATATGAAGAACTCGAAGAACTTGGAAAAAACTTGAGCAAAGGCATATTTTTAGTGTTTTAAAAATAAATTTTTATAGGATTTTATATGATCATTTTTGAAAGAAAGTAAATAGAAATACATAGATATATTGATATAGATTGGTGGACAAGGAATGATGGATAAACTTATCAAGATTGATTGAACAATTTGACCAAATGTAAAAGGAATAAAAATGCACCCAACGATAAATGAATCACTTGCATAAATGCACCAGGGTGCCTCAATATACTCACGAGAAACAACATTTTAGCTTTATAATATCTCCGAAGGTGAAGGAGGCACACCACTCGCTCTGTTTTTTCAAAGCAGAGCGAGAGTTAGTAAACAAAAATAACTTTCTTTATAAAATTACATTTTCAAACACTTAAAAGTCATAAGATACCTTTATTTTATATATTTTAGGGCAAAAAAAACTTTTTATCCTTAATGTCATTTTGATTTCAAAGTGAAACAAGCCTAAAATATTTAGGTTGCAATAATATTATTTCATATTTTAGATCACCTAAAAACCGGAGTGATTTCAATAATATTATTTCACATTTTAGACCATCTAGATTGCTAACATTTTAAAAAGGAAGATGATTATTCTTCTATGCATAGAGGTTGGAGTATAGTTTACCTATGCTTTGAGGGTTACATTGACAACACCCTAGGCTAAACACATCGAACTTGCCATAGCCGATACAACACTATTATGGATTAACATTCCTATTTGTGGGATTATGGTTCTACTACTTGTGAAGTAATGTAGTCATTTGTTATCTAGTATGCTATTTGTGAAGTACAAGCTACTCATAGAGATTGGGTCCGTCCTTTTGCGCATCGCATTGATATTGATCAGTTTCGCAAGGGACATTAAACATATAGATAAAAGTCCATTGTGGACACATGTTAGATCACCTATGGCAGCGCATTATCATTTCATTGGTGGTTGGATTGTTCATGTATAACCAATAAATACAAAGCGAGAGTTAGTAAAAAAAAATTTTCTTCATAAAATTACATTTTTAAACACTTAAAAGTCGTAAATTACTTTTATTTTACACATTTTTAAGACAAACAAAATAATTTTTCATCCTTAATGTCATTTTTCTTTCAAAGTGAAACAAGCCTAAAATAATTATGTTGTAGTGTTGGCATCATAAGTTTTTGTTGTAGTGTTAGCTGTTGGCTCGTTGCATATCCACCCGTCTATATAGTCCCAACTCAGTAGGGTGCACCCAAAGTAGATGAATAGATGCATGACAACCGAAGCCCACCACCATGGATTGATGTCTTGAGCGAGTTTTCTGCTGAAATTAATGACAATTGTCGTACAAGTGCTTACTGCATTGGCCAAAGGCGTTGCCAATCCAAGTCTTGATTCCATCAGCCAAGCCCACACAGTGAACAAACATGAGTTAAATAGAGCATAAGGAGAGTGTGCTCCTACTGAAGTGGTAAGGGTGGATATGGTTGCGGAGAAAATGAAGGTGGCCATAAAGCAGCTAGTTTTTCTCTCCCCCATCACAAAAAACTGAATTTCGGATTCTTTGGAGTAAACAGAAACACAACAGTGATATAGAGGCGGGGAGGAGAGTTGAGATTACTCCCTCCGATCAGATTTATAAGTCGTTTTATTAAAAACATGCTTATTAAGAAATTCAATTAATACTCCAATATTACATGCCTTTTGAGCTGATAAGTACAGTGCAATTATCAACCTACTCTAAGCCTATTACCCTAGCTAACTTTTGACATTTCCTTAGCCCCTCTATATTGTATGCCTTCATTTACTACGTACATGCAAGTCTTTTTTTTTTGCTTTTTCTTTTTTTATTTTGTTTGGGTGAAAGGGTTTGAAGTCCACTTTTAAACCGTTCATCTTCTTCCTACACCCATTTTAAGTGCAAATATTGTCATTTTAAAAGACAAACTTAAAATAATCATGGAGCCAAAATTTTCATTACACTTAAACCAAAATTTTAGATTTTTATTTTGGAGCCAAATTTTCGCATGTCAAAACTAGAGGAATTTTTGTATATATATAGTGGACAAGATGATTAATCTTAAATTTCCAAACTCAAACTCTCCTTAGTTAATGGCTCCTAATAATATCACTGATTTGAACTCTCTTCCTCATGAGTTTTCATTTAATCTAAATGAAGTACCTAATCGGGAGTATGAAGAAGACATGAGCAACATCCAAAATCAAATTCCAAATCATGAAGAATATGAAGCCAACATACATGGGAATATAGTTTCGGAAGATAACGAGGAGGTCGAAGGAGAACTTGAAGACCCGATAGTTGATCTAACTATCAATCAAGTCAATAAAGATATTGGTATGTAACCTTACTCTTTCACACTTTATGTTTATGTAAATGTCTTTTTCTCCCATGCTTAATGTTTATGTAAATGTCTTGTTGTTTACTCTCTTTTTTTTATCTAGGTAAACTTGATAGATTATCTATTCCTTATGAAACAAATACGGAGTGTCCATCTTGTTGTTTAGTCCCTTTGTTTATGTAAATGTCTTATTGTTTAGTCTCTTTTGTTTATTTGTACGTGATTAAATTATCTATAGGTAGTTTTTTAGTTGAATGAATTTGTAGCTAATTATTTGGAGTATTTGTTGAACTAGGTAAATTATTTTAATTGCAATTATATGCGGTAAATTATATAGACTAGATTAAAATAATTTCAATGCTTTTTTGGTCGAATGATTCTCTTGCTAGTTAATTTTATAGAGTAGATTAAAATAATTTCAGTGCTTTTATAGAGCAATTGTATAGAGTAAATTTGTTGAACTAGGTACAATAATTTTTTTGGTTGAATGAATCTCTGCTACTTTTTATTCCATAAATTAAAATAATTTTTGAGTGCATATAGAACAATTATATAGAGTAAATTTCTTGAACTAGGTCCAGTTATTTTTGAGTGCATATCTCTACCTAGTTAACATCCACCTACGTAAGAGTTTAGTTGGTTTATAATTATGATTGATTTTGCATTGACTATTAGCTAAAATTTGAATTTTTTATTTATGTAAATAAAAAAATGTTTACATGTCTACTTCAGATAAGAGGAGAAGATTCTTATCGAATGAGGAAAGACTACAAGTCTATCATGCTTTGTTGGAGAGAAGTTTGAATGGTTCGCTAAAACGTAATACAATATCAGAGGTTTCTTCTTTATTGTCGATGCCAATAAGAACAATTCAACGGATTTGGAAGCAAGCAAGAGATACCTCAAATGGCACAACAGTTGATGTGTGTCACAAGAAATCAAAAAGAGTTGGTCGTAAAAGAATAGAAGTTGAGCTAAGTCGTTTACTGTCGATACCATTAAATCAAAGGAGAACATTTAGGTTGGTTTCTAAAGCTTTGGATATTAGCTATGGCACCATATACACACGCTTCAAGGAAGGTCGCATTCGACGTCACTCAAATGCCACCAAACCATATTTAAAGGATGAAAACAAGATAGAACGACTTCGATTTTGCATATCTTTGTTGGACCGAAGTAGTTTGCCACAAGACCCAAAATTTGTTGGTATGTAAAATGTTGTACATATTGACGAAAAGTGGTTCTACATGACAAAGAAGTCGAATTCTTATTATCTATTGCTAGAAGAAGATGACCCATTGCGTTCATGCAAGAGTAAGAATTTCATCTCGAAAGTAATGTTTCTCACCGCAATTGCAAGGACAAGGTTTGATGAAGAAGGGAATGAAGTTTTTTTTGGCAAAATAGGAGTGTTTCCTCTTGTGACTAAGCAACCAGCTCTAAGACGAAGCCGAAATAGAGATGCTGGAACATTGGAAACCAAACCGATCATATATGTGACGAAAGAAGTTATACGATCGTTTTTGGTTGAAAAAGTAATTCCATCTATTCAATCCAAGTGGCCAAGTGAGGATTCAAGAAACACAATTTTCATTCAACGGGACAATGCAAGAACACATGTTCGCCCAAATGACGAAGGTTTCAAATAACTGCATCACAAAATGGGTTCGACATCAGATTATATTGTCAACCGGCCAACTCTCCGGACTTAAACGTTCTTGATCTTGGCTTTTTTAGTGCAATCCAATCATTGCAGGATAAGGAAAACGCAACTACAGTGGACGAACTTATTTATCATGTCGAAAAGTTGTATCATGAGTACCCAACATACAAGATCAACCATGTTTATTTAACTTTACAAGCATGTATGCGGGAGATCATGATAGCTGAAGGTTCCAATCAATATGAGTTACTACATTTAGGCAAGCTTAGGTTAGAAAGGAATGGTACACTTCCTAAACAAATTACTTGTGAGTATTCATTAGTTGAAACTATCATGAACATAATAAGAACTAGAAATGAATGAAGTTGTACGTGTAGTTTAACTTTCTCTCAATTATTTGATCTTTTCTTATATTGCCTTTTGTGATCTATTTTCTATTTGATCATCTTTAGTGGAAAGAAGTTAAAGTTAATTTGGAAGTCCATATACAAATTTCATGAAGATGCAATTTAAAAGATCCATATAGTAGATACATACCTCCTCTCATAATTCACCCACGTGATATGGCTATATCATGAAGACGCAAATTAACTACATTAACCCAATCGAAACAATTTTTAAAACAAAAAGGGAGTCAGATACAACCCAGTAGCAAATGTTTTCAAAACAAAAAAGAGTAGATATCGACTCGACCTATCATTCAAATCTAACCATCGCTTTTTCGTGATCTCCAATAACAATTTGGAAACAAAATATTCAAAATGCCCAATAATGTTTTGTTGATCCCTTCATCCGGATCCATCTCTCGTGTTTCCATGGGGATCTTATTCAAATCAAAGTCACGAACCTTATCCATATCAACTGCCTCCTCGTTTGGTGATGGGTTTACATTGAGACCATGATCGACATGCATCCAAGTTATCATCCTTGTCCAATGAAATGTTCGAATCACAATCATGCTCCTCTTTAGACGGCATTGAACTCAAATCGAAACCTCGCTTGACTTTATCGGTGCGCTTAGCCATAATGAGACGAGTGTTTGTTCTTCGACTCCGAGATCACTTAAACTGCTTATACACCCGAATATATAGCCATATAAGGCATAGATAATGATTACAACCAAATTCAATCTAACATTAATTCCAAGGCTGCTGATTAAGCTTGTATTAAAGACAAAAATATACAGGATCTGTTTGTATGACTTTACTAGAAATGAATGCATATAACTCACTCTTATATGACAAAAATAAGGGATCTCTTTTTTGCAAGGAAGAGAGATTGATTCAATGAGCACAACCCAAGTTACTACTTCACCGAGAAAGAGAAAATATGCACTTATAATATACATGATCCGTATTATATGTTTTTATATAAGCGCTACCAATCTTTCTCTTTTGGTGGTTCGGTGGGAGGAGTTAATATAGTGGTGGTCTAGTGAACATGATAGTAACAGTGTAACACCAGAAACTTAAAATACATTTAGGCACCTACCAAGCAAACAAAGAAGACTGAACATGCATTTTACTTAGTTGAGGCATTTGAAATGGAAAATCTCCCTGATAATTTCTCAATTCCACCAAAAAGAAGTTAATCCACTTAGTTGAGGCATTTTATCGAACATCTTGTAGGCATAACTTTCATCCAACAGTACATGAAATTATCTTAAATAAATTCAATCACATATGAAAGGCAGAGATAAAATCTCAACTAAATTCTCGAATATGAAGTAAGAACAACAAGTTTGAGCACGAAAAAAACCCTAATTGCAAAAAAAAAGTTTCAAGAATACATACCTGTAGGAAGAGATCTTGGTGGGAGAAATTTTTGATTTGTGCCCATCTCGGGTTGGAAAGGGGAGTTAAATGAAACATTACAGCATCAATTTTAATTTCGAATGGAGAAATTTGATAGGTAGTAGAGTAGAGATGATAGGTTTTAGGCATTGATGGGAGAGAGATGATGGGTAGGTATGCGTTACTGTAGAATTGTGCGGGTTATTGTGTAAAAGCTGAAATGTAAATTAGAAAAGTAAAAATCAATCAGAAAAAGTAAAATACGTCTTATAATGTTGATAAAAGGAGAAGTCTTAAAACGACTTAGAAATCTGATCGGAGGGAGTAACTATATTTTATGCCCAATATCGTGCCTTAGGTACGGACACACATACAAGTTATAAAATAAGAGAGAAAAATGGAATTTGTGACCTTTGTATGTCATGTTTACTAGTTACTCTCGGAGACTATATACATTTGGCCTTGGATTGGGGATGGCACAATATCTTATGTGTTCACATGACCCTTAATAATTTAACTTCCTAATTATAAATTACAAACATAGAAAATATCAATTGTTGTAATATAAATGATTTGTACTATAGCTTATCCTCACACAATGACTAAATGATATATAAGATGTTGTGGTTTCATGTTTGTTTGGCTAAATTATGTTATATATAAAGGTAGGGTTGTCAAAGGGCTAAGTCGTGTAATTTGGTTAAATTAATTCTTTAAAAGGCAATGGATGTGTTTTTGGCATCTTGAATGTATAATGAAACTCACACCTCTTTCCTCTTCTTTCTACTCCCTCTATCCGTTTGTCTTTGTTTGATTTATCTTCCTAATCTCTTCTCTCTTATTCTATAATTCAATCTCTTTCCCTAATTATTTTTCTCTTTAAACCTAACCCCTTCTCAGTATATTACAAACAACCTCCAAAAAACCCTTTCCTTGACATCAACCTTTTGCCTTATATCTAGCTCCCTCATCACTCACTGATCTGGATCTTCTTGTTTTGTTAGCCCCTCATCCTCGAAAGGGTCACTTTCGTTTTACTCTCCAATGCAAGCCAATAAACACAACCCATGTATGTCGACCTCTTCTTCTGAATCTCTCTAAATTAACTTGGGCTTCTATGTTTAACTTTTAATTTGCTTTAACTTTGGTTTGCCTTAGAGGGCGACAAGTTTTGTTTTTTTGACTCAACATATTCTATTCTTGGAAAAACTAAGAACATGAAGAATACAGTATTGTAGTAATTAAGCTTGCTAATTATGCAGCCAAATTGTGAACGTTAAGCACCCAACTTGGAACTAATCCTAAAGATTATCCATCCTATATTACTTTTTGAAATAAAATACTATATAATTTGATGTGACTACATTGCATCATGGTCATCCTGTCAAAGACATCGACGCCGACGCCACTTCCAAGCGCATCAATGGTGTCATGGACGAGGAATCATCGGACACTTCACCAGTCTCTCCAAGCTATCTCTTGGGTAAAGACTTTGAGACCCAATGGAGAATTATGGTTCCACTTGCACCGAGGGAAAATCATCTAAGAACCCAGAGCGCCGCACCCCCCCCCCCCATTTTGACGAGTGAATAGTTATTGTTGATGCCAAATTAAGAGGAGTGTGTCATATCTCTTTAAAGAGTGAATCATATCTCTTTGTTCAATTAAGAAAATCCTTTGTTTGTGCCTTTGAAGAGTGAGTCATATCTCTTTAATTCCACAAACAACATATCGTTCGTTTTCTCCATCCTAAACACCTTCATATCACCATCACTCCCCCACCACTATCATACACAAGTCTCATCTCCAAGAGATCATCCATTGGATCGAAATCCACCATCATCCGATCACTCATAGTCGTCTAGCCTCCTCTTCTACCTTGCACGTCTTTGCCTACAACAATCTGTACCATGTGGTATCAGAGCCACATAACGTATTCATTGAATCTTGTCTTAGAAAACTGAATCTAATTAGGTTGCAAGTGCTTTTCTTAAGCCTTAGAGTCTAGCCGAGTGTGGTTGTTGTCGTCTTGTTGAATTACGTTGTGAAATTGTGTGTTTTGTCTTGTCCGTGACCTTGCTTCTTGATTGTGTCTAATATGGTTTCACACTGAGTTGTTTGTGTTCTTTGGACGTCCCAAAGGTTGAAGAAGGAGTCCAAAGGTCCTCTTTTGTTTTACCTTGATTATTTGGAAAAGAAGAGTCATTTGTGCATTAATCTTGAATTTATGACTTCTCATTGCATGACCTTCCATTGCCGACATCTTAAAGCCATTGAGAGCTTTTAAAGGTCCTTTGAGTCAACCAAAACCGAAGCCATAAAAAGATTAAATTATCTCTTTTAACTTTTATGCACACTTGCTTTGGTTTGCTCTTTGGATAGGGGAACGATATCAAGCCCATTGTTCTTGCTTGTTCTTGTATTGTGTTGTTCGAATTGCTTAACAAAAAAAATCAAAACTTAGCCTTAATAAAAGAAAGATTCATACTTGGTGAGAAAAAGAGAAGGGGCATAGAAAAACTCAGATCTGACAAAATTTAAAGAAAAAGAGGTCGAAGTTGGAAAAACTCGGACCCCTTGAGGAAAAGAATCCAAGCTAAGGCTTTTTGTTCTCTTTGTTGTTGTTTCATAAAGTTTAAAAAAATGGCTTGATACTTAGTAGCTTCCAAAGACATGAGTCTAAGGCAAGCTAGCTACATTTTTATTGTGTTGACGCTGTTTGTCTTGCCTTTGTTTTACACTTTTTCCCTTAGCCGAGACCTAGCTCCTTTCAACTTGAATCCAATTCATTTCTAAGTCAATTTTTTGTGAATCGTGTGCTTGGTAATATCACTTGTGTCTTGCGTATTTAATTTGTTTGGCTAGTGTGTGAGATATCATACAAGGTAACAATGGCACAGATCGGCTCGATCCCCCACGTGCAACTCCTCCGCCTTTTATAGAGGCCATGATGCAATCTATGCAACAAACGCTTCAAGCCATGAATGCCTTCTTGAACTCACAGCTCGAGGCATTGAAAAGCCGAATGCCAAGATTGGATGAGAGGTCTCAATCGAATGTGAATCAAGTACCGAGTGTCAACTAAGTTGATCCTGTCATATCCGAAGGGGTGCATGGAGAGATCCTCCCCACATTGTGAGCCGTTCCTTCTAGCCGGAAGCGGGCTCGACGTCCTATGTTCCCCATGCCCACATGAGTCCTAAGGACAATATTCAAAGCCCCTGCTGGCGTAGAACCTCAGGATAAGTCTAATAATCTCTTAAAGTATTCCAATCTTACCTAAAGTTCGTTCATCCTTAAGTTTCGGGAAGAACCTTTCCTTAAGGGGGTAGAATGTAATACCCGATTTCATTTAGGTCGGGAAAACGACTTTCTTGAGGCACAAGAAATTGAAATCTTGGCTCGCAAGTAACCTAGAGTATAAGATTTAACTTTTACCATTCATTAGAATTATTAATATCCTTAGTTTTTATATATATATAAATATATGAGCCCGGTTCAGGTGCGAACAAGCGCCCAGGTGCGAAGAGAGAATAGATCTCCACCGTCCATCTAGCTTGAATTATTTGGAAGCGCGAAGCGTGTCCAAATAATTAAAAAAAAAGAAACGCATGTGTACTTCAACAACTACCAAAACTACTTGTTGCCAAGCAAAACCCGAAAAAGGCAACTTTTGATCCCCTTTCCAAACCAAAACAAAAATCTCTTTATTTCTCTGCAAAAATCAAGCTTCTAAACTAGATTGAAAACAGAGGATTAAGATTGTGGTATCTACGTTCTAATTTTCTACTCTAATCTTGTTATATGAATGCACATTCTCGATATGTCCTCTTCTAAATTAGAATAATTCAATGTTTCGAGCTTCGATTTAACTGAAATTTCACTTTTCACAAAGAAAATATAGGTTCTTGAAGGAGTTTTGTTTAGATCTACGATATTCTCAAAGTTACAACGAAGATCTGACTAATTACCTTTAATGGAATCAGGTAATCATCGATTTTTTGCCTGATAAAAACTAATACAACTCGATTTTGAGGTCTTCATCACATTTATGATCAAAAATTGTTTCTGTTTACGCATTAACAATAGGAAACTCCATTTTATGGTTTTAAGGAGATTTGCTAGTAGTTATTTGGGAAGACAACCATTAGTATGAACAAATGTGTAATACATATCGCACATTTGTTCATAGATATCATGTATTTGTTCATAGATATTACACATTTTAATCCAATTTTTTTCCCATAAGTATCATGAGTTTGTTCATACATATTACACATTTGTTCATTTGTATTACATGTTTCTTTTCCCTATAATGAAGGAAAAATAAAAGATAACAAGAAATTGAAGATCGTGATCTCCCTTGGCAATACACATTACTACATCCCATTTTTTGATGACAACTTAAGACCTAAAGAGGGGATGGTGTTTAGAACATGTGAACAACAAGTAAATTTCTACAAGGCATATGCAAATGCATGTGGTTTCCAAGCACGTTCTGGCACCATTACAAAGTCTTCAGATGGGACTAACACTACAATTTGAAAATACATGTTGTGTAACCGAGCAGGATTTAAAAAACACAAAACAACACAACGACGACTCAACTTGCAAACCTACACCTACTGCATCTAATCCCAAGTTGATTACCAATGGTTCACCAAATCATAGTAAAGAACAAGAAGAAGAAGAAGAAGAAGAAGAAGAAGAAGAAGAAGAAGAAGAAGAAGATGATGATGATGATGAAGATGATGAAGAAGAACAACATCGAAAAGTGAAAAAGCGAAAAAGAGTCACCAAAGGGTGTGGTTGCATAAAATGGCTATGAGACTTTCTAGAAGAAATGGATATGTTGTTAAGAAATTTGAAGAAAGTCACACCCATGTTATGCTTGAAGATAGACAAAAACATTTTGCAAAGAGCAATAGGAAACTGATTTCCTTCCATGAAGATTTCATCATGAATTGCATCTGATCAAACGTTGGAATAAACAAGTCATACAAGGTCTACAAGGAGTTCGTTGGTTCATATGCAAAAATTGGTGCAACTATCATTGATTTCAAGAATTGTAAAAGAGATTGAAATTCCTTCATGATTGGGTGTGATGCTCAAATGCTTATTGACAACTTAATTCAAGAAAAAATAAAGATGTGACTCGTTTTTATTTGAATATGATGTTGATGAACAACATCAATTAACTAAATTATTCTGGTTTGATCCTATTGCAAGGAAGAGCTTATCATATTTTGGAGATGTTGTCTCTGTTGATGCAACATACAAATCAAACAAGTATGAAAAAGGTTTAATTTTGATTAACAAATTGGTACTATTAATGAACAAATCTTATATATTGATGAACAAATCTTCCATATTGCCATTGTGATGAACAAAATGCTATTTACAATGAACAAATTGCTTATAGTGATGAGCAAATTGCTTTTGTTGATGAACAAATCTTATATATTGATGAACAAATTTTCCATATTGCCATTGTGATGAACAAAATGTTATTTACAATGAACAAATTGCTTATAGTGATGAACTAATCACATATATTGATGAACAAATTTTAATACTTTGCCTTCAGGTATGAAATGGTATTTGTACCATTTACAAGGATTGACAACAAGAAGAAGACCATCACTTTTGCCTTTGGGTTGCTTTTGAAAGAAGATATCGAGTCTTATGTTTGGCTATTCAAAAACTTCAAATATGCAATGAGAGGCCATGAACCATTTGTCATTCTCACTGATCAAGATCCTACAGTAAAAGTTGCAATTGAAAAAGTATTTGACAAGGTTGTGCATCGTTTCTGCATGTGGCATATAATGTTCAAGGTATCTTCAAATGTTACAAATGATGTGTATAACAATGATCAATTCAGAAGCAAGTTCAACAAGCTTGTTTGGAGCAATGAAATTAGCCAAGAAGAATTTGAGGAGACTTGGCATACCATTATTGCTGAATTTAGACTTGAGTCAAACACTTGGTTGCCGGTGATGTTTGAGCTACATCACTTATGATACCATGCGTTCTTCAATGATGTAAACATGGGTGGACTTCTTAAGACAACTTCAAGGTCTGAGAGCCAAAACTTCTTCTTCTCGTATTTCATTGGATCCACATCTTCTCTAGTTATTTTTATGATGCAGTTTGAGAGTGCAATTGAGTCACAAAGACACAATCAATAGAGGTTAGACTTTGAATCTTCAACAAGCTTCCCAACTCTAATGATACCATTGGATTTGGAGAAACATTGTGCATCTATTAAAACCATAAACATCTGCTATGACGTCCAACATAAATTGTTGCTTCTGTATTTGAATGTGGTCTAATCAATTTGGTCAAGGAAGACAACACCCATACGTATCACATCAACGAGCAGTTTGGGAGGGTATATGTTGTGAAACATGAACTACAAAACGAAGAGTTTATTTGCTCATGCAATAAGTTCATGAATATCGGGATTCCATGTTGCCATATGTTTTTGGTATTAAAAAATATTGGCTTGAAGAAGGTGTCAACTCAATACATCAAGAATAGATGGACGAAGAAATCAAATCTGACCCCTACTTTTGAGATAGAAGGTTCAACAGTTGATAAATTTGATGTGATGGATGAGAAGAAGATGTTGATTGCTGATTTATTGGCGAGGTACATTTTTGCATTAATGTCATAAGGAATAACACATAACACATCAAAGAGTTGCTAAGTTTCTTGAAGGAAAAAAGGAAACCTATCTAAGCTTATTGGGAGGGGAATCATCTACATCATCAAGGCAAAGTTCAATTCATACATCCTTGGGAAACGAACCGAGTGTTATTGAGGTACACCATCCTGAACGAGCAATGACAAAGGGCGGGAAGAAAGAAGGACGTATTATGGGAAGTAAAGAGAAGGAAATAAAGAAAGCAAAAAAGGAGCAAAGGGCTTGTGCAAAATGCAAGAAGCTTGGACACAACAGCAGGACATGTACCAATGTTTCCAATTAGTTCTTTCATTAATATTTGATTTTTGATACATAATTGTTGCATTATGGTAAAATGCATAGTATTCATAATTGTTGCATTATCAATGAATAAATTTATGGTATTAATGAACAATTAACAGCTAGTAATGAACAAATTTACTATTAGGAATGAAAATAATAGGAATACGGGCGGATTTGCCCTAAAAAAAGCGTTGACTTTTGCCTTTTGACAACCTTACTGAAAGGGCGCACTTCAAAGGGAGGGAAGGGACTAGAATACCCGTTATTTTTGTAAGAAGAACCTAATGGATCGAACTCATCATTGACCGATGGCTCCTTCCTCACAATCGATGGATTCGACAAATTGATGTTACTAATGAACAAATATGCACAAACAGATGAACAAATATGCCGAAACCAATTCACAAATTGATGCTACTAATGAACAAATATGCACAAACCGATGAAAAAATATGCCAAAATCAATGAAAAAATATGCCAAAACCAATGAACAAACCCTTTTATTCTTCAATTAATGTATTTACATGTACATATAGATATTATCCATAAACAAATCATACTAATGATGAACAAAACCTTTAAATAAATGAAACAAACTTAAAACCCTTCAAACAAAAACACCAAAAAAGTATTGTATGGACATGGCTTAAACATATTCTTTTTCGATAAACAAACCAAAGGTATTGATGAACAAATTAACAGTATTAATGAACAAAACGTAGCACGATACACACGAATCGTAACAACATACACATCAACAACAAAAACTATTCCATCAACCATCAAACATAACTTCATTGAAGTCAATGTGTCACACTACACACAAAAATCAAATGTCTACATCATTCAACTATACACATCATAAACTGTATTATAAAAAAACCATACACAAAATCAATCCATTCTAAACGTTTTCCTACCAACACATATCATTGTACTATAAAAAACAAAGTTTCCACATCCCTTCTTGGTCTTTGGTTTCTTTTTAGGAGGAGAACAAGAGATGACTATCGGTTTGGGCGGAACAAATTCTTTAATAAGCTTTTCAGTTTCTGCCTTGTGTTCATTCAATGGACTCATCAACAATTCATTGCAGTACCTAATCCTCAAATCATCAAGTTGATGCTGATCTTGTTTATCGTGTCCACAATCCCAATCCGACAAGCCATTTCCAAAATACATTTTCATGCGCCGCATCAAGAAAATTCCACAATTTGTCTTGTTTGTATTATCTCTCCAATCCATTTCAAGTCGTTCATATGGCACCTTATCCTCATCCTCAAATAAAGCAGCTCTTGCATCCATCTTGAACACCTTCATAAGCTCGACAAAGAGCATTCTCTGAAAAATAACAACAAGAAACAAAACAAATCATTGAATATTAAACACATGTGTCAATACTGAAAACAAACTATTACAAAATTCAAAAAAGAAATAAAACTCACCATTTTAGAAGGTACATGCTCATATTTTGTTTTCAAGCCCACTTTCTTCATTGAGTTATCACTTATGTGAAATCTTGGCACTCTCACATTCAACGCAATACAATAGTAATGCGATGAGGTACAGATACGAAGCACAAGCTGTAAAAATGCATAGGAAAACAAACATCAAAAAGCCTTATATCTATATATACTATAAAATAGAAAAATTTTGAGCAATTAATGCTCATTTAAATGGCCTAAATATTTATTCCTAAATTTAATCTAATCCATTTATATATCTTATAACATAGAGAGAATTATTTAGCCATCAATGCTCATAGAATTAATTAAAAAAATATAATTATAAACTTATAAAATAAGCATTTTTAACTTTATAATAGATTAAGAAAACTTTACAATAAATTTAGAATCGAAATTGATAAATTAACGTATGTTCTTTATAAAAAAAATGCAAAGACGTAATTAATAAAATAATTTATAATCTTCTATATATATATACTAAATATAGAAAAATTAAAAGAAATCTAAATATCAAATTAAACTAATGGTATTATTAGTCATTCAATCCATAAAATACTCCACTTCTCTTGCAATGATAATGAGAACATCAATTTGCACCTTAAATAGGCTTTTGGCATTACATATTGCATATGAATAAATATCAAAAGATAAGAAGAAAATAAATATGGTCAAATGAATATTCCTATTAAAAGCACAATTGTAACATAAGTTAAGTCATCCAACTTTTCACATTCCTAAACAACCTTTCACATTCCTAAACCTCTAACTTTTCTAATATAAAAAATCACTTCATCCTCTTCATATTGACGATTAAATATTTTTGGTAGATGGAGAGGTGGCACTCTCTGTGCCCTCAAGGGGCGTTATTGACACATAAATATGCATATGCAATATCTCCTATCCATATACAGGTTCACAACATGTGAAAAATTTGGTAGATGTGACGAAAGTTTAAAAGAAGTTTACAAGAAGCCAAGTTGGTAATGGAGAAGAGGTGAATATGTGGATGTACACACAAAAATGCATGGATGCAAGTGTACATTATCTACGTAGATGGAGAGGTGGCACTCTCCGTGCCCTCAAGGGGCGTTATTGACACATAAATATGCATATACAATATCTCCTATCCATATACAGGTTCACAACATGTGAAAAATTTGGTAGATGTGACGAAAGTTTAAAAGAAGTTTACAAGAAGCCAAGTTGGTAGTGGAGAAGAGGTGAATATGTGGATATACACACAAAAATGCATGGATGCAAGTGTACATTATCTTCGTATCAAGGTATGAATATAGATTAGGAGAACTCTAATGTTTAAGAGCATGTCCAAAAAAATTATAGAAAAGTTATAAATTCTTGAGCAATATACATTTTTCTTCTTTGTTTGTTGTAATTATATATTTGCTCATATTCAATTTTCTTTCATAATTGGGCATAAAATTTTATTTTTAAATGAAAGGAAAGTACAAATTATCATTATCAAGTTTTATAAATTTTCTTTAATTGTTGATAACAATAAAAGGGCAATTAATCTCGAATATTCAATTTATAAGGTTTTTTTATAAATTCATTCCAAGTATACAATATACAAAAGTCAACCTATGTCAATATAGTTTCAAAAAAAACATATAAAACAAATATATAAAAAATATAATTATTTTATAATATACTTAATATCATATATAGGAAAATTTATTCAAAACCAACCTATATAATAAATAAATAAATAAATTATTTGTAAATTCAAGCATGTTTAATAAAATTGACATTAAAAAGCTTAAAATATGAAATCAAACTAATATTAATAGAAAAGTTAAAGTTTCAAAGGAAAAAGATTGAAAATAAAAATTTAATTTAATGTGCCTTTCTAAAATTTCTACTGGTAACCTATAGCTCCTTAAATTTCAACAGTTTCAATTACTCTTAGTTATGACCATTAATTTGGTGGTTTTTAGCCCACATTCCTCTTTCAAAATTGAAAGCAAAGTTAATAATTTACAAAATGAAATCAATTGGTTTGACCTTCTCAAAATTTCACCGTTACCTTCTTCAATGGATTGGATTTTTAAGGTCTCCTTTAAATATCAAATAAGTGTTTCACTTGCTCACAAAAATACGAGATTCATCGGGAGGTTCTTTGGGTTTAAAGATGATAATGAGTTCGGATTAGAAATGAAGGGTGTTGAACAAGGAAAAGATGAGCAAAAATAGAAATGATAAATTATTTGCATCAATTTTGTTGTGTCTAGAAAAAGGATCGGTCATGTTCAGTATATAATATAAGAAAAAATATTGAGGTAATCCATTTTTGGATTTCAATACTTTTTTATTCATGTTTAATTATATGATGGCTACATATTATGATATTGTTGTTTTATGCAAGCAAATGTGAAATAAATATTAAAAGGCTAACTACCAAAATGCATTTCGTTTACGCAAATTGCATCTTTTCATATTTTGATTTTTATGTTTATGTTTATGTTGTGGTTAAAGTTTCTTCAATAGAAGAGTAAAAGACTGCAAAAAGAGTGATAGCAATTGTTTACAACAAGGTATAATATCAATGTATTTTTTATATTAGTTTTTTTTATGGATGCTTAAATCTATCACTAAATATATATAATATAAAATGAAAAATGTATTGCACGGTCATATGGTTAAGAATTTAGAATTTTATTTTTAACATAAATTAATTTTTACATTCAAAATTTTATTCCTTCTAACTTAAATAATTATAGTTAATATTATATCATTTTATATTAATTAATCAACTACACTTCAACGGTATATTTAATTAAAGTAATTATTTTTTAATATTTTTGCAAGGCTCATATTAGGATGATGACCCGTGTGGCCGTGTTCTTATATGTTTACACATCCCACAAGTACAAAAAAGTATACGAAAAGAATATACCAACAATATACGAAAAAATATAACTTCACATAAATATCATAAGACATAATCAATGAAAACCCGTGCGATAACACGAGCATCATCACTAGTTCATTAAAAAACAACATAGTGAAAAGTCATTCTTGTTAATGAACAAATATCTAATACATATTAACAAATAAAAGTATACTCAATAAACTTAAATGGATGTGTTAATGAACAAATAACAGAATATCAATGAACAAAAATATTATATCAATGAACAAAAATGCATACCAGGCCAATCTCGTGCACATCAATCCCCTCGAATTTACCAAGAGTATAATGAACTGCATTACAGAAAAAAATTCATAGAATCTTCATCACTAAAATTCTTATCCAGTGGAAAAGCCTGCAAATACATATAAGTATAAATTAGATTGAGAATTTTAAAAGTCGTGAAATAAGACAATGTGAATATAGACTATTAAATTTCATATATTCATACCAAATCCTCAGGTGATATAAAAAACGTCAATGGTTTTGAGTCGCTTTTCCACTGCTCTGCAAAATTGAGATAAGAGATTCCACTTCAGTTTTTACCGCCATTGAAACAAAATCTTTTTTCTTGGCAGAAACATGCTTCATCTTAAGAACTTCAATACTACACGAATCAGAAACATAAAACAAACATGATCAATTTTAATAATAAAATCAACTTGAAGATATAAAGGAGCCATATGTAAGAAAAACTATTGTTCTACGTATTGTTACCTATTTTGCTCTAGATTGTCTTGAATCACCTAATTGAATAGTTTGTTGGCATCGGGAGATACTTTTTCTATCAAAACAACACTCCTTTCAAAGTATGTTGACTTCACATAATCGGAAGGCTTAGATATGTCTACCACCAACAGGAGTTTCGATGGAACTGGAACCAACCTCTTGTGCCTGGTTGTTGATTTTGTAACTAGTATGCTCATACATTTCTACAAATGTAAAAACACATATGATTCGTGAACAAACTAGATACAAAATCAATGAAAAAAATGTTCTAGTACTTATGAACAAATAAGCAATATCAATGAACAAATAAGCAACATCAATGAACAAATAAGAAATACCAATGAACAAATAAGTAATATCAATGAACAAACCTCATTTTGAATCCTGTTCATTGTTGAGAGGGATTTACTTGACAACAAATAAATTTATAGTCAAGACCCCGCTGAGTATAGCGAAGTCAGGATCGTCCACGGAAAGCGAGGTTGTGTCTAATTACTAAACTAAAAGGCAAAACAAAGCAAAGAACAAAGAAAAACAAAGCAAAGCAACCAAACTAGCACACTAGAAGGGGTCGGTATCGACCCTATGGGGACCGGTATCGATCCTATGGGGGTCGGTATTGACCCTATGGGGTCGATATCGAGGTGTAATTTCAGCAGAAAAACTAAGTAAACAACAAAACAAAGAGGAAATCTGCAGGTCGGTACCGACCTAGGTAGGGTCGTTACCAAGGTACCTGAAAATTAAAACTTAACTCACAAACAAGGGAAAAATCTAGGATAAGGGTCTACCACAACATAATCATGCAATTTCAAACAATATGAATCATAAAAATCATGCCTTTAACATAAAGTTATCAACTTTTGTTGAATAAACAAGCAAATCAATCAACTTTCATAAACCAATTCACTTAATCCACTTATTTTGATCTAAAGTTCTCAACTTTTGTCTCAAACTATATCTCTATTCAAGTTCATAACTTTCTCTTTCAATCAAGTTATAAACATGAAATACTCCAACTTTCGTCAAAGCTTTTACACAAACAAGTAGAAGAATAGATAAAAGACATTCAATTCATTCAATCATATCATCACTCATGCACAATCATGTTAGGTTTCTAACCCCAACCATAGAATAAAAGACTACTCACTCATCATAATTGAAGACAACTAAATTAAATTAAGAAGAAAAGAGAAGCTTACAATCGAATCCAAACAAAACTTGTCCTCCAAGCAAACTTCACAAAATCGTCCTCCTCTTCTCTCTCTCACGCCTCCCCTCTCTTTTTCGTTAGGGGGTCGCTTAACTTTGTTTTTGTTTTGATTCTTCATCCTAAGGCTTGATAACGGGTCTCTTAACTTCTTCATGGTTCAAACTTGATCTTCATGTCTTTCTTTGAGTGCTTTATTCCTTCGGTTTCTCATCTTCTCCTAAAATATGCTCCAAACAGCTCCAAAACCTACAAAAACACCACCAAAGCTTATGTAGACTCCATATCTTAAGCAAATAAGAAAACCTACACAAACGACTCAAAACAAAACACAAAACTAAAGAAAAAGACTCAAAGACACAAAACACTCCCTAAAAACACGACTAAAAAGGCAGATATCATTCATCTCCTCTTCAAGTTTCTTCTTTTCTTCATCATCCTTCTTCTTATTTATCTCCTCTTGTTTCCTCTTTAACTCCAAGCCAATTCTCATTGTTTCTGCAACCCTTTCCTGTTTCTTCTTCTTTTTCTCCTCTTCCTTTCTCTTCTCTTCATCAATCTTCTTTTTTTGCCTCAGCATATTCCTTCTTCCTCTTCTTCTTTCCTCTTCCTCTTTTCCTCTTGCCTCCTCTTGATCTCCTCTTCCCTTCTCTATTGTTCAACCTCATCAATCATGTTCTTCTCTTCCTCCTCTACCTTCCTCTTTCCTCATCATGTCTTCTCTTTTCATCCAATTCTGCTTCTCTCTTCCTCTTCCTTGTTCCTCTTCTTCTCTTCCTCATCTTCCATCCTCTTAACCTCTTCTAGCCGCCTCTTCTCTTCCTCAACTACTTTTCTCTTCCTCCTCTTCCTTCTTTTTCTTTTCTTCCTCTTCTGTTCCTCCTCTTTGTTTCTCTTCTCCTCCTCTTTTATTAATTCATCCTCCCTTCTTATGGCTTCCAACTCTTCCTCTTCTTGCTTCCTCTTTTCTTCTTCTTCTTCTCTTCTCCTCTTGTCCTCTTCATCCCTTTTCAACCTCTCTTCTTCTTCAATCCTTCTCTTAGCTTCCTCATCCTCATCCTTTTTTACTTAAAGCTTCGTCCTCATCATCCTTTTTCCGAATTTGTTCATCACTTATTCTCTTGCATACGAACGAAATCTTTCCTTCCTTCTTCCTTGTAGCCTCAACCTTCCTGGACTCATCTTCTTGCATAAGAACGCTATCCCTACCAATATCTACAACCCAAGCGCAATCATCCTTCAATGGAGACACGCCCATGTCAAAAGAAGCTAATTCAAACTACTTCTTTGCCTTCATTGTGGCCTCGATTTCATCCAAAACCTTTGTCTCTTCCTAGAATGAATTTTGGCTTGGCGATTCAGCATCTTCTTGGTTGCCAGATTGGGATGATGATAAACCACCCTTCAAACCCAATAGCTTCTCAAAAGCTTCATTGATCTTGTTGAAAAGTCAATGGTTAGCAATTTCAGATGGAGCTTTTTGCACATGATCTAGATATCTCTTCAAAGCTGAATAGCTGATGCAAGGTCCATGGACATCTGAAGACGTTCTTTTAGAAATGACTACACAAAAGTAATCTAAATTAGGACAAAAAAACACAACATGCAGCATAAAAAATATTTTGCAATAGAATCAAATAAACATACATCACCGCCATCGCCAAGATCAATGCCTTCTTCAAAATCTTCAGAATCAGGGCTTTTTCCTTTACTCTTGTCAACACCAGGGATAACAAACTTCGGCAAAGCTCTGAAAAACCCCTTTCCAAAACCACCCTTGGTAGTCTCAAAGCTTTGTCTCTCCACAAAATAATCATGATTGAAATGCTTAATAACTGGGAAAGATCTTGGAGTTTCAAGACGATTGTAGATGGCCATACAATCACAATACACAATCTGTCATGAACAAAAAAAAATTGAACAAATACTAATATGTCAATGAAAAAATATGTATATACAAATGAACAAAATTTTTTTTTCATTTTTTTTAATTTTCGCTTGTTTTTGCCAAAAACACGACACATGACATTTTACATTATGTTCACATATTTTATACACATGTTCACATTATTACAAGGGTTGTTCACAAATAACTATCTTTTAATTTTAGAAAATTTAGCATACGTACGTTTACATATTAATATTGCTTGTTCCCGGTTTATGGTCATATATTCATGCTCGATTTATATCATTCTATGTACATAAAAATACTTAAAAAAATAAAGTATTTTTATTTCATTTTATTTTTTTAATCAGATGACCTAATTCATTTCTAGTATTTTCTTTTGAATCAAACTCGTGGTATTTCTGCCCATTTAGTTTTGGGTGAAAAAGAATTGTTCAAGGTACTCGTTTTTGGGCATATCCACTTGAACAATTTTAATAGAAAAAAAGCCCAAAATGTAAACGCAAATGTAATAATGCATAGAAAAAGGAATCAAGTTATTAAAATTTGAGAAGATGAACTTGCTTAAACTCTCAGTAGGTCAAAGGATTTGGTAGCCTTCACGTTGACCAATTAGTTATTTCGTGAAGGGCATGGTTGCATACTTGCATTGTTTAGGTGATCGACAAACTAACACAAATTGCTAGTCTTCACTGGTTATATTTGGTTCACATTACGTACACAGTGTGAAAAATATTTGCAGAGAAAATGTACGTAACCACTTTCTTTATTCTTTATACAAAAGTATATTAGCACCACACTTTAATGAATAATTTGAAGTATGGATCGTTGAAATATTCATAAATCATGTTTCATGAACAGGCATTTACAGATAGAGATAATTAATATATATAAATTAATGGTTAGATCAAATCAATTTATTCACTAACAGAAAATCTACAACAGATTCATAATTAATTAGACTTAACTAACCTTTAATGATATGATTTTTTTAGATGTAAGGCCTAACACATTTTTATTACCCTAATATATACACCCTAAATCTGTATTACAATTATGACAATTTTAGTCAACATCAATAGTAAAACGGGGAGAGATCAAATCAAAATAATCTCGAGAACAAGTCAAAGAAGTAGCTATTGAGAAATTTACAATCCACAAGCCAAAAAACTCTCCTTCAATTAAAAGAGCACAATTCAGTTGCATTTTTGCTCTTGACCAAAAAACAATGCCAACAACTATGAACTCAAAGAGATCAATAACTGTTTCCCATTTCCCTTTCTTCTTCTTCTTCTTCTTCTTACTTTTGAGCTTATCATCCATTGCTCAATGTAGCATAATTCCTCAGCGTTTGAAAGAGCATGATAGAATTCATCATGGCTTGCCAGGTCAGCCTCGGAAAATCGATTTCGAGCAGTACGCTGGTTATGTTACAGTGGATTCTAAGGCAGGAAGAGCATTGTTCTACTACTTTGTAGAGTCACCCAATAGAGCTTCTGAGAAGCCCCTTGTTCTCTGGCTCAATGGAGGTATATAAATTCAGCTTCTTTAAAAACATAATTCAAGCATATGAAGCATTACTTTATTTGCAAATTTTGATACTTTTTTGTTGAATGATTAAACCAGGGCCTGGTTGTTCTTCTGTTGGAAGTGGAGCCTTTGAAGAGTTGGGGCCATTTAAGGTAAACAAAGATGGCAAAACTCTCCATAGAAATCCACTTGCATGGAACAGAGGTAACTCTTTATGAGAAAATTTATCCTTGAATTACCATAAACTTTTCAAATGTATGATGAAAAACAAACATAATTTGTCTGTCATAATCAGAGGCAAATATCATCTTCCTGGAGTCACCAGCTGGAGTTGGGTTTTCTTACTCCAACACAACCAGCAACTATGAACTCAGCGGCGACAACAGAACAGCTCATGATTCATATGCCTTCCTTGTGAATTGGCTAGAAAGATTTCCCGAGTACAAGAACCGAGATTTCTACATAGCTGGAGAGAGCTATGCAGGCCACTACGTGCCTCAGCTCGCGCATCTGATCCTACAATTCAACAATTTCACAAATCACACGACTCGTATCAACCTAAGAGGAATCGCGGTATTTCATCAAACTAATTAACACCATAACTGTATAACATAGTTTGTTCATGTAGTTTAACTAATGTGTTTTTTTGTGGAAACAGATAGGGAATGCACTCATAGATAAAGAAACAAAAGATAGAGGGCAGGTGGATTTCTTGTGGAGCCATGCTCTCTTGTCGGATGAAATCTACTACGGATTGATCTTCAACTGCAATTTCTCTAAACCAGCAAATCAGTCCAAGACTTGTAAGAAGTACACGGATTTGACTAATAAAATCCTTGCAGACATCTATCCGGACGACATCTATGCCCGTCTTTGCAACAACTCTTTTGGAGCTCCAATCCTTGTAAGCTATTACAAATCAATCCTTTCTCGCTCTATATGTTTAGATTCCAATGAATGAGGACACGGTAAATCTTTGGTAAATACAGGACACAGTGTATGATCCGTGCAGCGACAACTACGTGCACTCGTATTTGAATATACCACAAGTTCAGGCTGCCCTTCATGCAAATGTAACTAGACTTCCTTATCCATGGCGGACTTGCAGGTACAGAGTTTGTAGTATACTAAGGACATTGTAGCTCTGATTGATAGGTGTCTGAAACTGATAAAACCATTTTCTTTGAAGTCCAAACATCACAAGGCATTGGAGAGACCGACCTTTGACAGTTTTACCCTTGATCCAAGAGTTGATGGATAAAGGGCTCCGCGTTTGGCTGTACAGGTAAAGTACACGAAAACATATCACCATGAGACCTAACTTTATGATTTCATATGCACATGTTTTTCTTCAGTGGGGATGTGGATGGTGTGATACCGGTGACATCAACAAGGTACGCGATAAACAAAATGAGGGCGTCAGTTAAAACGCCATGGTACCCTTGGTACACTGGTAAAGAGGTAATCTCACATTAAGTCATTGTCATTCAAGCAATGTGAAATTGTGAATGTGTTTTTCAATGATTGGAATTTCTGGATTCTTCTTGTTGTCATCGATCAGGTTGGTGGATTTGCTGTCGGGTATGATAAGAATCTAACATTGGTTACGATACGAGGAGCAGGACACTTCGTTCCCAGCTATCAGCCTGCGCGGGCCTTCGTACTCTTTTCTTGTTTCGTCACAGGAAAGCTTCCCCCTCCTCGACCCACTTAGCCAGCCAGCCAACTAAGCATATATACAACACACAACTCAAACACAGACTATAGATCATGCTTATATCATACTAATTTTAGTTATGTACATTAATTGTTGCACACTACTAGTACAATTGTACTCTTTCTCTGTGTTGATAATATTGTACTTTGCTTCCAAGACGCTTCACAAATCACAAGTTTGAAAGATGATACTTCATTCCTGGGGCTCACATTCTGACTTAAGAAACCTTGCCGTTTAATCCTACTGTAGAGTTGTATTATGTAACTTGTAATTTCCTATGTTTGGACATTTGAACTTGTAATGTGTAAAAATAGTGAATGTGTGTGTGTATTGTCGGATTGGGCTTTAACTCTCGCTGGAGGCAGTATTGGGCCAAACGGCCCAATACTAAGTCACCCGAGAGTGGCCTTGTTCGGTGACCCATGCGCATTACTAGAACGACGTCGTTGCGTGTGCTAGGGTTGATGCGAGCTCTTTATAAGCTGGCTTTCTCCTCTTGTGCCGCTGGTTGGATGATTCGAGAGAGCTTCTAGGGTTCCTTCTCCGAGAGCATTACTCGGCCTTGTAGCCTGAGCTAGCTCCGGTGACCTGAGCTTCCTTCGAAATCCAAACCTAGGAAGAGAGAAAGAGAGAGCACCAAGGAGACCTTTGTGGTTGTTCGACTTGTTCGAGCTGTGCTTCTCTCACTTTGATTCTCTCTTTCCGATTACTTGTTTACTTTACAGTTCTCTTTGCCCTCTGCAGTTCCCCTTGGATTTCTGGCATTTCGATTGAGGCTCAAAGCCGAATATACACTCGTTTGTTTGTTTGTCTTTGAATCTCGTTTGTATTTGAATGCTTGATTTCTGTATTTGTATTCCGCATATCAAATTGGTATCAGAGCCAGGTTGCTCTTACAGATCTAGGGTTTGAAGTTTCTGGACTTTCTAGTCCTGGATCTTCAGATCTAGGATTTGTTCTTGTTGTTGCTTGTGTTGGATCTTGAGATCTGAGGCTCGCTTAGCTGGATCTGGAGTTTCTACTTCCAGATCTTGAGTTCTCAGTTGTTGTTCTTCTTTTTCCTTCACTTTCTCTCGAAGTTTCTCTTGCTACGTTCCATTGAGAGTTTCCTACTCTCTGGATCTAAAGTCTCGAGTCTCTTCTTGCAGATCTCGGACCAGATCTAGAGTTCTAGAGTCAAGAGACTCTCTAGAACTCAGATCCATTCAGATCCATAAAGAAACTTGCATTTTCTTTGATTTTTGAAACTTTCACTCAACTGTCTTCAAGTGATTAGGTTGCATGTTAGCTTTGCTTGCTTCTGATTGATAGATCTCCGATTCCCTTTGATAGAAAGGGGCGGGGGATTCTGGATAGAACGGGTTCCAGTTATACTGGTGTAATCCCACTGTCGGATCCTACACAAAGCTCTTGCAAAAGAGCGTCTTTGCTCAGATCTGAAACCCTACAACTTGATTTGGGGCTTTCTGATCTTTATTTGTGTTTGATTATCACTTTACTTGTTGACTGTTGAGATTTGTGACAGACCAAAGCCATATCTTGTTGGATCTGTTACATATCATCTCTTGCACACATTTGTCCCTTGCAGGTGCAGGTACTTGTTGTGAGAATCTCTCTTGTGAGACTCACTAGCTGAAGTTTGCTAACTTCTTCTCTCTCTCTGAGTTACTCTATTCTTCTTCTCTGAGCAAGGCTCACTATGTCTGATCATTCATCTGTCCGCATAAAGCCACTAGATGGCTCCTCTGACTTTGCTATGTGGCAACTAAAGATGAAAGCCATCTTGATTAAAGAAAAATGTTGGTCTGCTGTTGATGAATCATGGCCTGACACATTTGATGCTGCTAAAAAGAAGGAAATGGATCAAATTGCCCATTCTGAGATTATTATCAGATTGTCTGATGAAGTTGCTCGTCAAGTGGTCGAAGTAGACTCTTCCAGGAATCTCTGGAAGGCGTTGAATGACCTCTATCAGGTGAAATCTCTCCCTTCTGTCATTAACTTGCTAGGTCGCATCTTTCATTTCAAAATGGATGTTTCTATGTCTCTGAGTGATAACCTAGATAAATTTCTTAAAATGAATCAGGACTTAGAAAGATGTGGTGATAAGGTTGTAGAATCTCACCAAGCTGTGATCTTACTTCACTCTTTACCACCCCAATTTGATAATTTTAAAGATGTGCTTGAGTTTAACAATGATGGTGTGAGAAATCTGACTAAGAAGAAGATAATAGATGCTGTAACCCAGAAAAATGAGTCTTTGAGAGTGTTTAAATGTAAACCTGATAAAGATTCTAAAACTGAGATCATGTTCACTAAAGGAAAGTATAAAAACCAGAAGAAGGGTTATAAGAAGAAGGAAAAGGATTCTGACTCTTCTAACTCTAATTCTGGGAATGCCAAACCTAAATCTGAGAAAAAGAACCTCAAATGTCACTACTGTGGCAAGGGGACTCACTTAATCAATGACTGCTTTAAAAAGAAAAAGGATGAGGCACTTGCAGCCTCCACCAAATCACAAGTTGGTACTTCTGCAATTGTAGAGTCCCACCTTTCCTATTCTGCTGAATTGCTAATGTGTGCAAATCATGTTAATTCTGATCATGATGCCTGGATACTTGATTCTGGTTGCACTATGCATGTCACACCTCACAAGCATGTCTTTGACTATTTGCATCTTTGTGATGAGGGTGAGGTTAGGTTAGGTGATCATTCTTCTCTTAAGATTAAGGGTGTTGGTACTGTTCCTTTTAAAATGCATGATGGTATTGTCAGAATTCTCCAAAATGTTAGGTGGGTACCTGACTTAAGGAGAAATTTGTTGTCTGAAAGCATGTTTGATGATCTTGCTTGTCATATCCACACCCACAATGGAGTCAGAAATGTCTCCAGAGATGGGAAAGTCCTTGTAAAAGGAATTAAAAAACGTGGGCTTTATCATGTCATTGGTTCCCCTGTTATGACCATGTCTCCTGAAGTGAATGCTTGCATGAGTATTGAGTCAACTAAACTGTGGCATGCTAGACTAGGTCATATAGGTAACAAGGGATTGCATTACCTATTCAAGGATGGGTATATAAGTCAAAAACCCTCTGATATGAGCATGTGTGAAAATTGTGTGTTTGGGAAACTTTCAAAAACTCCCTTCTCTAAATCCAAATTTGTTGCTCAAAAGCCACTTGAGTATGTGCATGCAGACCTATGGGGACCTGCCCAAGTGGACACTGTTGGTGGCAAGAAGTATTTCTTGTCATTAATAGACCACTATTCCAGGAAGGTCTGGGTGCATTTACTCAAAGCTAAGAGTGAGGCATTTGACATGTTCAAACATTGGAAACAAACTGTTGAAGGCCAGTCTCAGTTCAAGGTAAAATGCCTTAGAACTGACAATGGTCTTGAATTTTGCAATCATGCATTTGATTCTTTTTGCCATGAAAATGGCATTAAGAGGCACTTAACTGTGCCAGGCACACCTCAACAAAATGGCATTGCTGAGAGGATGAACAGGACCTTGCTTGAAAAGGCAAGGTGCCTGCTAATCAGTGCTGGGATGAAACATTCCCTCTGGGGAGAGGCTGTCACTACAGCTGCTTATTTGATTAATAGATCCCCCTGTTCTGCCATTGGATTCAAAACTCCACAAGAACTGTGGAGTGGAACCAAACCCACCATCTCACATCTGAGAACTTTTGGATGCACTGCCTATGCTCTTAATAATGCTGGGAAGTTAAACCCAAGAGCTCAAAAGTGTGTGATGCTGGGATACCCTGAAGGGGTAAAAGGATACAAACTGTTGCTCATACAGCCTGGAGGCTACAGAGTGATAGTCAGTAGGGATGTCACTTTCAATGAAAGTGACTTCCATTTCAAAAATGTTCTCACTTCTTCTCCTGAGCACTTAGACAGGTCTGAACAAGTTCACACTCCATTCTATGTTGCTCCTCCTCAATCTGAGTTATTTGATGAAGACTTTGATATTGGATACTCTCCATCTCATTCTGGAAACTCTGAAAATGCTGGCATTGGTATTTCTAATGAGCACTTGAATGCTCAAACAAGTACTGAAGAGCACTTAGCTGTGCAACCTCACCATCACGGTGGGCAGGTCAGTTCACATCCTTCTTCTTCTTCTCCATCTTTGCATGAGCCTCTGTTTGATTCTGTGCATGATTCACATGATGACTTACATAATTCCCATGATGATTTGCATGATATTGATGACTCTTTGCATGATGTTGATGATTCTGTTGAGAATATGCCTTTTGAAGAGGTCCCTAACTTGAACAATTATCAATTGACTAGAGATAGGGCCCCTAGGGTTAAAATTCCTAACAAAAGGTATGTGAACAATGTTGATGAGTTTGCTTTCATAATTGCTGAAGTTTTGTATGCTTATACTCCTGACCTGTTTGAGCATGCTATTAAATGTGTTCACTCTGATCTTTGGATGCTTGCCATGAAAGAGGAAATTAAATCCATGCATGACAATAAAACTTGGACATTGGTTCCCAAACCTAAAAATTCAAGAGTTATTGATTGCAAGTGGATCTATAAACTCAAAGAGGGAACCAAACCTACTGACCCACCTAGATACAAAGCTAGGCTAGTAGCTAAAGGTTTCTCTCAAAGAGAAGGGGAAGATTATCATGACATTTTTGCTCCTGTTGCTAAGTATAAAACCATGAGATTAATGCTTGCTATGTCTGCTGTGTATGACCTAGAAGTTGAACAAATGGATGTTAAAACTGCTTTCTTGCATGGTGACCTAGATGAAACCATTCATATGAAACAGCCTAAAGGTTTTGTTGATCCTTCTAAGCCTGATTATGTGTGTTTATTAAAGAAATCTATATATGGCTTGAAGCAATCACCTAGGCAGTGGAATATAAAATTTGATAAATGCATGAAAACCTTAGGGTTTAAGGCTAGCAAGTATGATTCATGTTTGTACTTTAAGCATGTCAAGTCTGATTTGCCCATTTATGTCTTGCTTTATGTTGATGATATGCTTTTGATTTGCAAATCCATGTCTAAGATCAATGATGTAAAGAGGGCCCTTAGAAAGAACTTTGACATGAAAGACCTAGGTCATGCACAAATGATTCTAGGCATTAAGATTGTTAGGGACAGGTCTAAGAAACAAATCATGCTTACTCAATCTGATTATTTGCATAAGGTGTTAGATAGATTCAGTGTTGTGAATGCTAAACCCTCCTCCATGCCCTTAGGAGGGCACCTTGACTTGACAAAAGCCAAGTTGCCTCTCTCCAAGGAAGAGGAGGGTAGAATGTCTTCTATTCCCTATGATGCTGCTGTTGGTTCAGTTATGTATGTCATGATTTGCACCAGACCTGATCTTGCTTTTGCCATCAGTGTTCTGAGTAGATATATGTCTGAACCATGTGAGAAACATTGGCATGCTATGAAATTCTGTTTGAGATATATTGCTGGTACTGCCAAATTTGGTCTGCTCTATGGTGTTCACTCCTCTCCTTCTGAACTCTATGGTTATGTTGATTCTGATTTTGCAAGCAATAAGGACACTAGAAAATCAACCACCTCATATGTCTACACTTGGTGTGGCAATTGCATCTCTTGGAAGTCTCAGCAGCAGTCTATTGTAGCTCTATCCTCTACTGAGGCAGAATACATAGCTGCTACTGAGGCATCCAAAGAAGCAATATGGCTCCAAGGACTGTTGAGGGAGATTGAAGGCAAAAATTATATGTCCAAATTGCATATGGACAGTCAGAGTGCCCTATACCTGTGCAAAGATCCCATGTACCATGAAAGGACCAAACATATTGATGTAAGGTACCATTTCATTAGACAAAAGGTAGCACAGAAAGCTATTCTGGTAGAAAAGATAAATGGTAAGAAGAATCCTGCAGATTTTGGCACTAAAATTGTCACAACTGATAAGTTCAACTTTTGCAGGGATTTCCTACATGTGATTGAGCCAGAACAGAGCTGAGAAGGGTACAAAAGGGCCGGTGATAGAAAGACTGTAAGACCAGGAATCAGCAAAACAAGGATACAAGTTTTACTATTGATGTAAACTTAGGAATTAGGAGGGCAAATTGTAGAGTTGTATTATGTAACTTGTAATTTCCTATGTTTGGACATTTGAACTTGTAATGTGTAAAAATAGTGAATGTGTGTGTGTATTGTCGGATTGGGCTTTAACTCTCGCTGGAGGCAGTATTGGGCCAAACGGCCCAATACTAAGTCACCCGAGAGTGGCCTTGTTCGGTGACCCATGCGCATTACTAGAACGACGTCGTTGCGTGTGCTAGGGTTGATGCGAGCTCTTTATAAGCTGGCTTTCTCCTCTTGTGCCGCTGGTTGGATGATTCGAGAGAGCTTCTAGGGTTCCTTCTCCGAGAGCATTACTCGGCCTTGTAGCCTGAGCTAGCTCCGGTGACCTGAGCTTCCTTCGAAATCCAAACCTAGGAAGAGAGAAAGAGAGAGCACCAAGGAGACCTTTGTGGTTGTTCGACTTGTTCGAGCTGTGCTTCTCTCACTTTGATTCTCTCTTTCCGATTACTTGTTTACTTTACAGTTCTCTTTGCCCTCTGCAGTTCCCCTTGGATTTCTGGCATTTCGATTGAGGCTCAAAGCCGAATATACACTCGTTTGTTTGTTTGTCTTTGAATCTCGTTTGTATTTGAATGCTTGATTTCTGTATTTGTATTCCTCTTGTTTGTTTGTTTGTTTGTATTTGTATCACCTACCAATTGCTTAATATTGTTACCATTTCTTTTGTACATGTCCGAAAATCTTGAGTGAGGAAAAAAAACATTTAAATGCGATGTCATGGAGATACATTTTTACCATGGCGTTAATTTCTTGGGAAGCTGTAATGAAGAAGATCGAAGCAAAAAGACGTGTCGCCCCGGGAAACTGTGAGAGCTTTGTGGTCATACAAACATCCACATAAGCTTCTGATTTGTTTTCTGGTTCAAATCAATCGTTTCGTATATAATATTATTTTTTTGAGCAACTTGTATAAGAATGCTAATTAGATCTCACTGTAAATTTTAACCACCATGTAAAATTTGAAGCTAATTAAGCCTCCATGAAAAAGTAATGCAAGTAATTTAACTAGACATTGAGACTCAGACTCCACTCCACCTACCAATGGATTTTCACCAATTTGGTTAAGGAAGGGATTTCAGTTTTAATTCACTGTCGTAGATAAGTTATAGTACAAGTTAAGAAGCGAAGATAAAAATGGTCCGAAAAATAATACAAATTATGTTTGTTTTACATATTTTGCACGCGAAAGAACCCACCGATTGCAATTTCTTGTACTTACCTACTTCTTTTTTTTTTGGTCGAATGTACTTACCTACTTCTAAGCTCTCCACATCTCTATCTAAGCCCCTCTTTCAGCAAATCTAGAGAGAGGAAAGAGAAAAATGTGGAAATTGTGAAGAGCGGAACGGCAACTATTCTTCAGATGCTCTATTCATTCCGTAATTTTCATTGATTTTGTGCTTTTACCGCCTTTTCTCGTTAATTTCTCTTCTCCTCTATTACGTCTGATCCACATCTACTTATGATTGTTCTCTCACTTTCCGTCCCCAGGTACCTTCTCTTTGTTTCTCTCCAACTATTATGTTTCCAATTCTTAGCTTTTGCCCTTCCAATTTGTAGAATTCTGTGAAATTTGAAGAGAGAAACCCTAATTTGGTGGGTTTTTTGTGGGTTCTTGAACTCGTTCAGTTATTTTAGGATGCAAAAGGTTGTGAATATCATCTCTGTGAAGCATTGAATCTTTCTTTGCTTAATAGAATAATAGGTTGCTTCTTTTTTAAGTAGAGCTGGACCTTTCTTGTTTCTAGCGAGATGATCAATGTCAGGAGTTAATTATTGTCTTGCTTTCCAGAATTGCTATTTTTCAAGTTCTAGCTTTGATCTTATCTGTTTAAAGTTAACACCCCATAGACTGCTTACTGTTTCTTACGGAGTATATAATAGTAAAAAGGGAAAGTTAAGATTATATATGAGAGCTTGCATTCACATTCATGTAAGTCAACCTTAAGTCTCAACACTGGCCTTCTGCCAAATGAAAGTATGGAAATTTAAATTTATCTCAAAGTACTTTCCCGTATCACTTATTAGTTGTTGAAGCGGAGGATTTTTTGCATCTGGGTTTATCGGTTGTATTCCATCCATGAAGAACCCAAATGTGCCATTTTGTTAATCTAAAATTTCCTGTTCATGTTTATTGACCTTTTCTCATCAGACTCTTGTTTGAATTTATGTTCAGGTTTAATAAACATTTACTTGCAGTGGAATCTGCTCATTGGAAGTACTCCATTGTTTTTTAGCCAAGAGGTTGAATTAATCAGGCTGTATTATGTCTAATAAGCCTGCTGTTGGTTTACTGGATTCGTTCAAAATGGAGAGTGTCAGAACAATATTGGCTCATCCATACCCCTACCCGCATGAACATTCTCGCCATGCCATTATTGCAGTTGTAGTGGGTTGCCTGTTTTTCATATCATTCGATAATATGTACACATTCATACAAGGGCTTGATAAGAACATTAAATGGTGGTGGATGTATGTATGCTTGTTTGGATTCTTCTATTTCTTCTCATCTCCATTTATTGGCAAGACAATTAAACCAAGTTATTCGAATTTCAGTAAATGGTAAGTCATTTTTCATCTTCTCCGGCCTCTTTTTGTCCATTTATATTGTTTCTTAGTTCCCGACTATCATAAAGCTTTTCAGAATATAATAGACCATGTTTTTACTCACTCAATTTTATTTTGTTCTTATTTCATATTTTGGTATGCAGGTATATTGCCTGGATTTTAGTGGCAGCTGTATACCATCTTCCAAGTCTTCAGTCCATGGGAGTGGATCCGAGGATGAGTCTTTCTATGTTTTTGACAATATACATATCATCCATTTTGTTTCTTCTGTTCTTCCATCTTATATTTCTTGGTCTTTGGTATGTGGGTCTTGTTGCTCGTGTAGCTGGCAGGACGCCTGCTGTTTTGACCATCATTCAAAATTGTGCTGTAAGTGCCACATATTCATTGTCTTCAAGGTTTCTTTTATTCAGAATGAGTTCCTTATGTTACATTTATCCTTTTGCAGGTCATTAGTGTAGCATGTTGTGTATTTTATAATCATTGTGGCAATCGGGCAATTATTGGACAAAGGCCCCTTGGACAAAGAAATTCTAGCTGGTTTGCATTCTGGAAGAAGGAGGAGAGGAACACATGGTTGGCAAAATTTTTGCGCATAAATGAGTTGAAGGACCAAGTGTGCTCTTCTTGGTTTGCACCTGTTGGTTCTGCTAGTGACTATCCTCTTCTCTCTAAGTGGGTTATATATGGGGAGGTAAAATTATAAGTCTGAAGTTTTTGTCCTTTTTGTATATAAGACTGTGTTTTGTAATATAACTGGTTATATTTTTTGGCAGCTTGCTTGCAATGGCTCCTGTTCAGAATATTCAGATGGAATATCTCCCATATATTCTTTGTGGGCTACTTTTATAGGCCTTTACATGGCGAACTATATAGTTGAGAGATCAACAGGGTGAAATTTTGTTGTTGAACTCATTATAGTTGTCTTGTGCTGCATCATTTTGCTAAATTTGAAGTCTATTTATGACATGATCTTAACTTTCAGTTTCCCTTGTTCATGAATCGCATGAATCTTTGCCTTAGAGCTGACTGTTTACGAATTAGAACTAAGAGCTTAAAATTTCCTCCATCTAATATGAAGTTAACACTTGAGTCTAAGAAGTCCAATACATATCAACCTTTTCTGTACCAACTTCTCTGTCCCCCAATTTGCAAGCACACGATTTTTTTTAAATCTTTCCTAATTTTATTCAAATTTTAATCCAAGTCCTTCATCCTGAGATTTAAATTGCAACGGATATTCCTCTTAACGTGTATGCTTTCTCACCTAGTTTTCATTTTATATAAACTCTCTTTATAATAAACACAATTGAAATCCGGCAGTCAGTTTGCCGGGAAAGAATTTTATGTAAAATGCTTACATGGAATTTAACATATACAAATCTGCTGATACTAGACTTTGCTAGTACATTTTTTTTAAAATTATCTCTCTTTCATTTTTTCTGCATTCTGCTTCATTGGTTTCTTGTAATGGACAGATGGGCTCTTACTCATCCTTTGCCAGCTAAGGAATATGAAAAACTAAAGAAGAAGCAGTTGAAGCCTGATTTTTTGGATATGGTTCCATGGTATTCAGGGTAATTGTTCTTGATCCTCCTTTTTGGTCTTCATTTTATAGGGAATTTTCTTACCGCAAGTACCTTGCAAGTGGAAGAGCTTGTTTTTCATTTGATTCACTTCAATTTTTCAGGACATCAGCTGATTTATTCAAGACTGTTTTCGATCTTCTGGTGTCTGTAACGGTTTTCGTTGGACGTTTTGACATGCGCATGATGCAGGTATATATTTGGTAGCAAACTTAGAGGTTAAGCACTTCTATATGCTATATTATGGCATTTAAATTGTTTATCATTGTTAAGTAAGCAGAAGTGTTGCCACTGGTCTTTGTATCATTTTCTTGAGAATTATGTAATTTTGTTAGACACTGCAATCTTCTTCATTAACTCACCAGTTGGAATTAGGTAGCTCTGTCCTTTTTCCCTTGCTTGCTGTGTTGCTGGGCCTGCTAGCGTGAGATATTTTTTATATTGCCATTTTATCTCTGCTGACTTTTCTTTCTGAATCTTTTGTCATTAGGCATCCATGAATCCTGCACAAGATGGATCCCAGGAACGAGGTCCTTTTTACGATCATTTTAGTGAAAAGGAGGATTTTTGGTTTGACTTTATGGCTGATACTGGTGATGGAGGCAACTCATCTTACAGCGTTGCTCGTTTGCTTGCTCAACCGGACATTCAACAGAAGATAGGTGATTCTGAGCGGGTCCTTCCACGCGGCAACTTATTAATTATAGGAGGAGATCTTGCGTAAGCTTCTCCTGAATGTTTTCATTTATACTTAATACTTCACGTGCTAGTGTGTATTACTTGTGGCTGTTCAAATTCATACAATTTCAGTTGGCCCTTAATGTTTGTTGGACAGTGTTGTAAATAATTATTATATTTCTTCTCAATTTGGTACTTTAGGTATCCTAATCCATCAACATTCACGTATGAAAAGCGTTTTTTTCAACCTTTTGAGTATGCTCTCCAGCCTCCACTATGGTATAAAGAAGAGCATATAGCTGTGAAGAAGCCAGAGCTACCTAATGGAGTGACTGAGCTAAAGCATTATGATGGACCTCAATGTTTTCTTATTCCTGGAAATCATGGTATGTTCACCTTGTTGGTTTATCATCATTTCTTGTCACTCTTTTTGTTTCAAATATCATGTGTGGATACTAATTTTGTTAATGTAGTTTATCAGTCTTACATCCATAGAAAGTTGTGGAAATTGACGCTTTATCTAAAACATAATTTCATTTGTTGAAATTTGCAGATTGGTTTGATGGACTTAACACTTTTATGCGCTATATATGCCATAAGAGTTGGTTGGGTGGTTGGATTATGCCTCAGCAGAAGAGCTATTTTGCTCTTCAACTTCCAAAAAGGTGGTGGGTATTTGGTCTTGATCTTGCCCTTCATAGTGACATCGATGTTTACCAGTTCAAGTTTTTCTCTGAGTTGATAAGTGAGAAGGTAAACAAATTTTCTTGTTTTTCACCTCATTTATTTCCTTCATGTCATGTGTTTCTTTCTTCACCTTATAGTCCTATCATTTTCAATCCAGGTTGGAGAGAATGATTCAGTAATCATAGTGACACATGAACCAAACTGGCTGCTTGATTGGTACTGGGATCAGACTTCTGGAAAGAACGTTGCATATTTGATACGCGACCATCTAAAAAAAAGATGCAAGCTTCGTATGGCAGGGGATCTACATCACTACATGCGCCATTCATATGTGCCTTCTGATAAACCTGTATATGTGCAGCATCTCCTTGTAAATGGTGGTGGTGGGGCGTTTTTGCATCCCACCCATGTGTTTAGTAGTTTCAGAAAATTTTATGGAACTCCATATGAGATGAAATCTGCATATCCCTCGTGCGAAGATTCTGGCAGGGTAATATTCCACTTATTTTCTTCTAGTTTGCACTAGCACAAATCTATCATTTGTTGATGTTCTCTTGCATGATTTGCAGATAGCTTTGGGCAACATACTGAAGTTTAGAAAGAAGAACTGGCAATTTGATTTCATTGGTGGCATTATATATTTTCTGCTTGTTTTCTCCATGTTTCCACAGGTTACTTTTCTAGCCTTTTTTACTTTTCTGGAATCTTCATAATGGTTTATAATGTTTGTCACCTCAATATCATTTGCTGTTTCATTGATTAAATTTCATTCTTCTGTAGTGTAAGCTCAATCACATCCTGCGAGAGGATTCCTTTTCTGGTCATGTGAAAAGTTTCTTTGGTACTGTGTGGGATGCCTTTACATACTTGCTGGAACACTCTCATATCTCTTTAACTGCTGCAACAGTATTGCTGATATCAGCTATATATCTGGTTCCATCCAAAGTATCACGTAAAGGACGTGTATTTATTGGGCTTCTTCATGTTTCTGCTCACCTCGCATCTGCGTTGATCTTGATGCTGCTACTGGAACTCGGGGTTGAGATATGTATTAGGAATAAACTTCTAGCAACTTCTGGTAAATTTCCATCTGAGCTGGATTCTATGAATTTAGCCTAATTTAGAATTGTGGTTGTCTAGAAAAAACAAAGTCATGAGCTTCATAGAAAAATGATCACTTTTCAGGGTATCACACGCTGTATGATTGGTACAGACAGGTGGAAGGAGAGCACTTCCCTGACCCAACTGGCCTTCGTGCTCGTATTGAGCAGTGGACATTTGGCCTGTATCCAGCTTGCATAAAGTACCTAATGTCTGCTTTTGATGTCCCTGAGGTGGGTCATATTTGTCACCTTCTCCAAATCTACTTATAACGGATTTAATTTTTCAGTATCCGTTTTCACCATACCACCATTCATAAAGACCCACACCCAAGTTCCATAGCTTTGGGTTATCTGATTTATGGAAAATTATCTTATTGCTAGGTCATGGCTGTAACTAGGAGCAATATATGCAAATATGGGATGCAGTCTCTCTCTAGAAGTGGCGCTGTCATATATTATGCTTCAGTTTTCCTCTACTTCTGGGTCTTTTCTACCCCGGTTGTCTCTTTGGTGTTGGGAAGCTACTTGTACATTTGCATCAACTGGCTCCACATACATTTTGATGAAGCCTTTTCTTCCCTTCGGATTGCCAACTACAAGTCGTTCACACGCTTCCACATCAAGCCTGATGGAGATCTTGAAGTGTTCACCCTTGCTGTTGACAAGGTAAGGGCATAATCAAAAGATCTAGACAAATGTGTTTTTTTCTTCTTTTTTCTTTTTTTCTTGCTTCAGTAACATATGAAAGTTTGAATTTGCAGGTTCCTAAAGAGTGGAAACTGGACTCAAAATGGGAGGAGGAAACAAAGCAGCCTCCGCAGCTCAGCCACCGGAGAAAGCATCCAAGCAAATGGAGTGCGGCGTCTGCACACCAGGACCCAGTATCTACAGTTAGGATTGTTGATCATTTTGTTATCCATCACACCCAAAGTAATGAGTTGCAGCAGAATGGCCCAATTAATGAACAATAGACAAACATGAACTTTTGAAATCTGTGTTGTCAATGTATATAAGAGTAGATTTTGTAGAATTCAATGTAATTTCACAGAACATGTTCAAAGAGATCTGAACATGAGAAAATTTGCAGGGAACACATGGTATTTTGTTCTTTTTCTCTCCTTGTGTATTTGATCATCTTCATTTCAATTCTTCTTGATAAATAATGTGGTTTAGTTTAGCTGCAGATATTTACATCACAACAATCTCAAGTAATTTCCCTTCTCCTCTTCTACTAAATAAATGGAAATCTATCTTCTGTAATCTTTATGAAGAAATCTCTCATAAGATGTTCCCTTGAGCTCTTTCTGGACTTCATCCCAGTTATAGACTGTATCTGCCAGCTGCCCTTTGTGAATCTTCACTTGTCGGCTCGTAAGGTTTCTGTAGGGCACACCCAGAAACTCCTGCAGTTCTCTCAGCTTCTGTCCATCATAACAGGTATACAAATCAGGAAGAGTATATATACTTAGAAGAAAACCTATTAATTCTACTGGAAAATGAAAGCTTACAGTGTGATTTCTCAAAACATCCTCATAGAAGAGGACAATATGACGCGTCTTCTTGAAGTAATTGAGTGTGTTTGCAATCATCTGTTCTTCCCATTTCAGACCATGATTCAGTGTGGTAATGTTTATTTGAGGCTTGTATTGGGCAAGTACTTCAGCCTGCCAAAATAAAAACACCATTGATGTGATTGACCCGTTTGATCTGCATTTTCATTAAGCATTCAAAGAAGAAGCTTTTTTTACCTCTAATGGTGAATGCACATGAGACTTGTGTGTTCCATTCAGCAACCTGGCTTGTTTGTCATAGGCATTTGCAAGCAAAGACACCATCCTGCGAAGTATGTTTCTTCGAAACAAAAATATAGCAGAAACACCGTTCTTGCTGAAGTACTCAGCAATCTCTTCATGAAACTGATTCACACCCTGCAAGAATCAGAATATCATTTTGAGACTCGTCAATACTGATCGGTACAGAGTTGAGGTTTTCAGTTTTTAGTTTTGAAGCATGTTTATATTCTTATCATTATCAATATAATTGTTTCAAAATCTGTTATATACTAGGAATCATCTTAATTCTCAAAACTGAAAACTAAAATTTGAACATAAAAAAAGGTGTTTCTGTTAGTTTTTTTAACAGAATGGAAACTGGAAACTCAAAGTTGAACCAAACAAGCAACAGCGATGACATGAAATGAATTTTTCGGGTCTTGAGTTACCTGATTAAGCATCCACTTGAAGCCTACAGCAGCAGAACACTCATTCTTGGAAGCACTACTGAACCAATCAAGGTTATATACTGTATCCAGTGTATGGTAAAGCGCTGAGACATTGCTCCTTCTACTACTAGTCCCAAAGATTTCACCATTGGAGCTGATGTTCATGTGACTGTTGAGCAGTGTTTCAAACCACCCACTTCCAGATCTTTGCATCGATATGATGGCGAACCATCTCACCGGATTGCAAGCACATTCTTGCCTATCAATCAAAAAATGGTTATTCAAAACCCAATCCTTATACATTGCACATGTAATTTCAGGAATCATTATCTTTACCTGCTGTAAGTTTGGGGACTCGGGTAATGCAAGTAGAGGGATTCTTCTGAAGAGCTTGTGTTGAATGGAGGGCAATTTTGTTGTTGTCGAAGTTGTTGTTCATGTAAGCTGAGATTTGACAGTTGCAGATCAATGGATTGAATATTGAGAAGCTTGGCCATTTTGTGAGAGCCCACTTCATCAAAGCCGGTGGAGAAGATGTAAACCCCACAAACCATGACTACCACCAAAACCACCATTCTCAGCAACATTGGAGATCTCTTTGGTGTCTTTATCACCAATTCCTGCAATAATTGCGGAAATTTAATAAAACAACAACCCACTTTGAAATTTCCCAATTTTAATTTCCAATAGAAGAAAGAAACAATAAAATGGAGGTCAAGTATTTATGGAGATTTACTTGAGATGTGGGGGTTGATATTGTGGGCTGCATCTGAAGAAGATCTTCTTCATTGAAGCAAAAATGGGAGAGGAAATACAAGAACAAAAGGCAGAACAGGGATCATAAAATCAAAGGAAAATGGCAAAATAAAATAAAATTAAAGACATTTGGGCAAGGTCACAATCAGTGATTCTATTTTAGAAAAACGCGGCTTAAGAAACGGTCAAAAATGTGTCCATTTCAAGCGCACTAAAACTAAAACAGAAAGGAAAATTACAGCAATGCCTTTATTATTTCTACATGGAAAAAAGATGACAACCCCATCAAATGCAACACCGATTTGAAGCTCTTAAACAGAAATAGTTTCAAGGAAAACGTGCAACCAGGTAAAAATTTCGATCTGCAGAGGCTTTGATAAATAAGAGTAAAATTACCTTGTTTAATAAATAGATATGTTCGTCGGCCACTTTCACCGGAGAAGTAACAACAGGAACCGCCATTGATGGATAATTTGAGCTCTGTTTTGATGATTTTGCCTTCTTTCTTGTTGTTGGCTATTGAGGCTTTAGTTAGATAGAAGCAGAAAGAGGGGAAAGTGAAGTGGGGAGTCTTTAATGGAGCTTCTTTTCACCTTCATTTTTTAATGCATGGCTTTTATTTTATTTTTTTATATTTATATTTTTTGTAATTCTGCGAAGGTTCGTAATTGGTAATGAGAGACGACATCATTTACAGCCTGCACGCTCTTCGTTGTGGAAAATCGTTTTTCTTTCAAAGATTTAATATTCTTGAAATTGCGTGCATAGATTGTATTTGTCTGTACATAAAATTGAGGAATATGTCTTTTTTTATATTTATTGGTCGAATGAGGAATATATTTATTAATGTACAATAAAATCTTTCTAAATTAATAAATTTTTTAAGAAAATATTTTTATCCGGTTTCGATTTAGGCCAATGAAAAATTTAACAAATTTCGATATGATAATAAGATAATATACTCTCAAAAAACTAATATATAAATATAAGATCTAATATCATAAATTAATAATTATATAAACTTATATATAGACATAACTAAGACAATTTAGTGAAATATGATTCTAGTATTGTTTGTTTTTTCTTAAAATTTAAATCTATTTGGAGCTTATATTTTTTCTTATTGTATCCAACATTTCTAACGTTGTATTGATTTTTTTTATTTTTTTTGTAATTTCATCATATTTCCTTGATACTTCATCCCATAAGCGAATTTTGTAGTTCCAAAAACAATTTGTTATTGTTTCTTGTTTAATATCAACTATCCAAGCCAAGACTATAAGATTAATAGCAACCAAAATATTAATCTTACATGAATCAAAGTGTCCTAACTCATCGGTCTAAAATCCTATGGTAAAATTTTCTACGATATTACATATTGAAAACTCTTATTAAAAAAATCTTTAAATTAATAAAAATTAATTTATCGGTTAATTAATATCTTAATAAAGTAGTAAAATATTTTGGTCTCATCTCTATATAATTTATAGAGGTTTTAATTTTTTTCTACCAAAAAAATACGGAGTATAATTTTGACTCTTTTTGTTTATTTTTTTGACTTCCCGCGCAGATGTCACGTGCCGTTGTGCGATTGGCTCTAAATGAAACTCAAAGTCCATGAATTCATGGATAATATTATTTATACATAATTGTATTAATATAAGGCAGCTTTCATGCTTATCAGGCTAGTGTCACCTAATCAAAAGTTTGATAATCTATAACTATATATTAAAGTTGTCTCTTTTCGAGTCACCCGAACGATTCTGGCCCCACCCCATATTTAAAAAACCTTATTTTCCATTCTTATTATTTTTTTATATTTTTTTATTTCTATCTTATTCGAATAATTTTTATGACCCGTGCATTCAAAAAATATTGTTCCTATAATATTGTTTCTTAAAATCGGATATCTATCTACTATCTATCTTTTATAGATATTTTTCTTATTTTTTTAGTAAAAATCTATCAAAATTTTATAAGATAGGAAAATTATACAAGTATCTACTATCTTTCAAAATCGGATATCTATCTACTATCTACTATCTATCTTTTATAAGATAGGAAAATCGGATAATCGTTTTTTTATATAGCTTCCTTATACAAGTATTTAAAATTAAAGATAAAATATTATAAATATTTTAAAATAAATATAAATTTTTTAGCATATATCTTTTGACAAATTTAGTTATAGATATATAGTAATAAAACATTTGATTAAAAAATTATACATTCTACGAGCAATAAATTACTCATATTAAAGTTTATACTATATTTTTATTAATTTATTTACTAATATCCTATTTATAATGTCTATAAAATATCGAATCGTAGTCGTACATTGTACGACGGGTAAAACTAATATCGAATCGTAGTCGTACATGATACGACGGGTAAAACTAGTAATTTATTAACACTCACTCTTATAAGATCTTATTAAAACTCCTTCCATTTTAAAATTATTGTTATTAAACTATTTTTTTAATTTCAATTATATTGTCATTTTAGATTTATTGTCATTACTCTTGTATTTATCACATAGTATTATTTTTAATAAATTAAAAAAGAATTGTTGGTATTAGTATAAAAAATACAATAAAATGAAATAATAAATGAGGACATAAATATTTATTTGATATTTTTCTTAAAAAGAGTGATATTTTTCTTAAAAAGAGTGCCATCGTATTCGTGCCATCAACGCCAAGTTGTTGGTGTTATCGCATTCGCATCCTTGCGGAATCCATAAAAAAGGGGAGAAACTTAAAAAGGTACTCCGTAAAAGACATTGCAAAACCGGATTATTTCACTTTCATTCCATAAATATGTGTGTGGACGTACTGTGGGAGCACGTACAAAACATTTGCTTATTCAATACGGGATTGCAAAGTCTTAACTTTTTTTCTTTATTGTATCGGGTGGTGTTTCACTTTAAATCTGCCCGAGTACTGGTTCTAGTAAAAGATAAGAGTATACTCTCACACGTTTTAACTTAAGATTCTTGATTACAGGAAAGTACCCCGTATATAGTATAGTTAGCTTCTCTTTCATAACTACCCAAGAATTTCTAAGAAAATTAAATTTGTCATGATCATGCCAAAAGAGAGTATAAATTGGCTAATAGCTACAGTAATTAACTACTTATATAATTAACCCAGTTGATATTAAATATATATGCCTAATTAATGGATGGATCGACCAATGAATCTTAATAATAGGTTCAGATTTGTTTCAGAACGTTATATTTTACTCCTTTAGTACTGGGAACTGGAAATACAAATAATTTGCGTGTGTGATCTGCATTCTGTACAAACTACAAACCCTGACAATCTATCTATTTGGCTGCTTTCAAGATCTAAATCTGTTTTCTACATTTTTTTTCCTTTTTTATTTTTCTCCTCTTGAAGATGATCGAAGATACATAAGATCGACCAGCTGGGCCACAATGTACAATTAATGAAGCAAATGACTTCCAGCTTCACTACTCTGATTACTGAATGGTAATTTTGATCAACATTGATTACGCATTCTAATTAATTAATGGTATTAATTAGTGATTCTATATATTAAAATCAGAGCCTCATAAACATAGAGACAGACTATAATGAAGTAAATAAGTACGCTCTAAGTAACTGGATAGGCTATAAAGTACTGTATACAAATGGGACCAGCTCAAATATCAAAAATTATGCTTTGTATATGCAGCTAGCTAGCTGGAACTCAAAAGCTTAAAATAGACTCCCATGTGTAGGAAAATTCAACTCCATAAGTGCAAGTTCACCGTGGATTGGATTGAGACAATTGTTTCTATTAAATTAAAGCATTACCTAATACGTACTTAGCTTATAGCTAGTAATATCAAATGAACTCTTATTTTAGGACCATGCATTTTCAGATAATCGATCTATTATGTAAGATTTCAGCTAGATTCTCAGTTAATTTCAGTGGGGTAGATTGGTAGGTTCATAAACTAACTAATTGCAAAATAAAAGAAACGCGTACAATCATGTTTAAATTAGGGTTGGTTAATTTTATATACCCACATAAAGAAAGAAACATATGAAATTAAGAGGTAGGAGTTGGTGGGCCGTGGCCGAGCTACGTGCTAGCCATTGAGCCATGTCTTAAATAATTATCTATAATTATATATTAAAGCTATATCTTTTCGAGCCACCAAAACGATTCTGGCTCCACCTCATATTTAAAAAATTAATTTTTATTCCTAATATTTTAACTTTTTCCTATTAAATTCTTCTTTAACTATTTAAATTTATCTTTAACATGAAACAAATATCTATTTAGTATAACAATATCTTTTAAAAACTTCCTTATACAAATATTTAAAATTAAAGATAAAAAATTTAAAATATTTTAGAATAAGTATAAATATATTTTATCTTTTAGCATAATATCTTTTCACGAACTTATTTATAGATATATATATATATTATTTTATAATAAGAAAATAAATACTTATAATGTTTAAAAATAATAAAAATAGGTAATATGAGCAATAAATTACTTATATTAAATTTTATATTATATTTATATTTATTAATATTCTATTTATAATGTATATAAAATATCGAATCGAAGTTATACATGGTGTTGAATCGTAGTCGTACATGGTACGACGGGTACAACTAGTTATCATAATTACTTAGTTTGTTTAGGGTAGTTATATACTCCGTATCTAACAACATAAAAAATTATCCTTGAGAACACAATAAATGTGAAAACTTATTGCTAAATGGGCCTATTATTTTTACATCTGAAAGTTGTGTGCTCGATATGATGGACCTAATTTTAAAATCGGATTTGGGTGCTAAATGGGCCTCTTACTAATTAAAGCTTAGTGATAAAAAAGATATATATTAATCTCTGATGATGTGTTTTAAACAAAAAAAAAACATGTGTTTTAACCCCAAAAATGGTTGTTGACATTATGTTTTAAACGCAAAGTGATTATGTTTTAATCACTTCGGCTGTTCATTTGATCATTTGTTTTAGCCAAAAAAAAACCCGGTTGTTGACATTCTATTTCGAGAGGGTATTGCGGCAAATTAGTAGAAGTTAAATAAAAACATATTACATACCATACACAAAATACTATTATTTCATTCAAGTTAAAATTTTCATGATTTATTTTTATTTAATCTTTTTATATGATAATATTTAGAATTTAGTCAATACATGTTATAATTACCTTATGATTACCAAAAATATATTTAATTTTCTAATAATAAACATAGAGCATGAATTTGCCCCGTCCAACGGACGAGTTAAGCATTCTAGTAATTATAATAATTAGTCGTCTACCAAAAAAATTTTTTATAATAATTAGTCGTTATCATGCATTTAATCAGACTTTGGAAAAAAGTCTCTCACCCACCGTGCTTTACACTTGCCTTGTCGCCCCTCCTACATCCTAATTCATGCATAACGCATTCCATTCCATGACTTTAAACTCCCCAAATTAAATTATAGAAAGATTCATGAAATTCGAAATTTAATTTGCAAAATATATGCAAATTGTCATTAATCCGTTTGGACATAGCTGTAAACCATCAATATTAGCCATATCATTTGTTGGGTGTTTTTTTTTTTTTTTTTACCATCAATATTAGCCATATCATTTGTTGGGTGTTAAAACCATACATGTAACGTATTGTATATACTAAGTATATATTCACACCATCCGTACGTTGTTGATTATAAAAATCGATAACATTTTGTATTTTTTTTTGGATGGAAAACAACTACTATTAAGCAAGATCAAAGTTTAGTACATCATAGAACTCAAGCGGAAAGTAAACGTTGCTAGAAACAACAAAAGGCTCGACCGGTTTCCACCTACTTAACCAATCGGCCGCTTTGTTTGCTTCTCTTCTACAATACACCCAACTACAAGATAAAAAGGAAGCACTACCATCTAACACTAGAGCCACTAAGTCTCCAAACACTGTGTTTGGAATGTCTCCATGTTCAGCTGTATTAATAAGAGTAAGAGAGTCTGACTCCAGGATTACTCGCTCAATGCCTAAAGAAGACGCCAATTGCAAACCCCAAAGAGCCGCCTCTACCTCAGCACAATCAGGTGTCGTGCCCTGCTGGATTCGTTTAGCACCAGCAAACACAACATTGCCATCACTCGCTCTGCCTAAAACCCCAATTCCACAGTCATTGTCCTTGACAGCAGCATCCACATTGATTTTCACCCACCCAGCTTGAGGCTTCTGCCATTTCTGAGCTTCTGGATTCACAGTAGCAGGTTGACCATCCCGATCTGCGTTAAAACTCATGTATTCCTCCAGCAAAGACAGACTATTATGAATCAAATCCGCCACATCAGTTTGTTCTTGTAAGAAAATTTGACGATTTCGGGCCTGCCAAAGATTCCAACAGAGAAAGCCCCAAGCCCCTTGATCCCAATCTGACAGATGCAGCACATTATCAGCTCAATCAAGGAAGTTGGTTGTGTTTTCCGCTAGTGCTACCAGTCGAGGGAACTTATCCCAAACCAAAGCAGGAATACGACAATACAGTAAGGCATGTAAAAACTGATTCCTCTTTCCCACAGAAAGCACATCTTGAATCCTCAGTAATGTGTCTTTTGAATAAATTGGATTTACATGGCAGAATGTTCTTACCTGATCGCCATAGAAAAGAGCGAACCCGAGGTGGAACAGATATTTTCCAGAGCTTGTTCCAAGAAGTCTTCGAAACTGTGGTGTCAGCTTGTTCTCCATACCCGTTCTTAGACTTCCTCCTTGATTCTAGCATTTTGTACGCTGATTTCACTGTGAAATTCCCATCATGAGAGTAGAACCAAGATAATCTATCAGGAAGTCGTGGATCCACGAGGTGAATGCAGAGAATTTTTTCAGAATCTTCAGGCAAAAACCAGTCTCTAATTCTATCTTCTCTCCATGAAATTTGTTGCCAGTCAATTAAATCACAGACTTTGAGATCAGTTGGCGCGCCTTTGAAATTTCCAAGAGTGCTGAAGCTAGTAGGTCTAGGAATCCATCGATCCTTCCACACCCGAATTGACTAACCGTTGCCAACAATCCAGTAAGATCCTGCTGTTATAACATCACGGGCTGTGAATATGCTTCTCCAGCAGTAACTGGGATTGTAGCCAAGAGATGCCTCCAGAAAGTCTGAGTTTGGATAGTATCTAGCTTTCAACAGTCGAGCCGCCAATGAGGTAGGATCCTGGATAAGGCGCCAGGCTTGACGTGCAAGTAAGGATAGATTAAAATCCTCAAGATCTCTAAATCCGAGCCCACCGTCACTTTTTGGTTGACACAATTTCTTCCAACGTAACCAGTTATGCTGCCTTGTATTTTGCCCTCCCCAAAAGAAGTTACACATCAATTGTTCGAGCTCTTTAATCAAGCCTGTGGGGAGTAAAAAACAGGACATTGTATAAGTTGGGATTGACTGTGCAACCGACCTGATCAATACTTCTTTTCCTGCACGCGAAAGAGAGTTGGCCTTCCACCCTTTCAACTTCTTCCAAACCTTTTCCTTGACTTGAGCAAATATCACCTTCTTTGATCTCCCTACCATTGTAGGCAAACCAAGATACTTTTCATGCTTTTCTACCTCTTGAATACTCAAAATCTCCTGTATGGATTCCCGCTGTTCCGGCTTCACATTCTTACTAAAAGATAACTCTGATTTGCTCAAATTCACTTGTTGTCCCGAAGCTGCTCCATAAGCTTGGAGGATATTCTTAATTTCTGTTGCCTGTTGACAAGTAGCATGAGCAAAAATTATACTGTCATCTGCAAAGAAGAGAAGAGAAACCGTAGGAGCAGTCCTAGCGATACGGATTCCTTTCATACGACCTTCAATTTCACTTTTTCGGATTAACGCCGAAAAACCTTCCGCCACGAAAAGAAAAAGATAAGGAGATAACGGGTCTCCTTGTATTAATCTCCGTGTCGGAATAAATTCCGAAGAAGGTCGCCCCGCCATTAAAACCGAGAAAGACACCGAAGACACACACCTCATCAAAAGTCGTACCCAATTTTCATTCATTCCCAAGCTGCGTAGACTGCCTTCCAAAAAATTCCATTCTACCGATCATACGCCTTTGCCATGTCTAATTTCAGCGCCATATAGCCCTTCTTCCCCACTCGTTTGTTTTTCATGAAGTGGAATAACTCAAAAGCTGCCAAGACATTGTCTGTAATAAGTCGCCCTGGAATGAATGCACTCTGGTATTCTGAAATTGCCTTGTGTAGCACCTTCTTTAACCTGTTAGCCAACACCTTTGAAACAATTTTATACAAAACATTGCAGAGGCTAATAGGCCGGAGATCTTTCATTCGGAAAGGGTCAGTTACTTTAGGGATCAAAGAAATAAAAGTGTGATTGAAACGCTCAGGAAAAGGGGCACCTTGCAAAATCCCTAAAGCAAATGAAATAATATCGGGACCAACAATATGCCAATGTTGTTGAAAAAACAACGCTGACATACCGGACCCGGGGACTTTGTAGGGTGCATCGAAAAAAGAGCCAAGCGTACCTCTTCACCGTTAAATGGACGAGAGAGCATCAGGTTGTCCTCTTCCGTCAATAAAGGCGAGAGTCCTTGAGGAGCCGCGCTTGAGTGTGCATTAAGATCAGTTTTAAATAGTTCTGAGAAGTATTCAACAGCCACCCGTGCCATATTTTCTCTACCTCTCCACTCAAGACCATTATCATCCACAAGTCTCCTAACAGAATTTCTTTTTCGTCTCCCATTCGCCTTCTTGTGGAAGAAAGCCGAGTTACTATCCCCCCATTTCAGCTCATTCGCTTTAGCTCGTTGAAACCATAGCATCTTCTCTTGGGCCATAAGTGATGTCCGCCTTTTTAGTCATGTTTTTAGGGTGTGTTTTTAGTGTGTTTGAGTCTTTTTCTTTCGTTTTTTGTTTTGTTTTGAGTTGTTTGTGTAGGTTTTCGTATTTTCATGAGATATGGAGTCTACATAAGCTTTGGTGGTGTTTTGTAGGTTTTTAGAAGCTATTTGGAGCACTTTTGAGGAAAAGAGCAAAACCGAAGAGAAGCACTTAAGGAAGAGCTCAAGGAACGAAGTTCATGAATTCATTGAAGATCAAGTTTGAGCTTGTAAAGAGATAGAGAAATTCGTTACAAGAACATAGGAAAAAGAATCGAGTCAAACGGAGTTGTAACGAATCCTCTACGCAAGTTTTACTCAAGGCTGCTCGAAGTGCTGAATATGGTCGGTGACGACCCACTATGGGTCGGTGCCGAGCCACCCCGAGAGTAGCGGAAGACCGAGTCAGCGTGTTTAATTGGGCTTTTATCCTATTTCCTTTTATGTTATTAGATAGATAGAAGGGGTATATCTTATTAAAAGATTTATTTCCTTATAGATAGATTTAAGATAGAATAGTTTCTCTATAAATACCCTTCTCTACCTCTTGTTTGGGGGGAGGGGCGATAGACACGATTGAGAGGCGAGAGGAGGAGACGAGTAGGGTTTGTGGAGAAGAACTATCGTTTGGATTCAAAGTTGTAAGCTTTCCCTTTTATTTAATATAATTGTTATGTTTTCAATTATGCTTTGTGAGTAGTCTTCCTCTCTAAGGTTGGGGGTTAAACCCAACAATGGTTGTGCATGCTTGTTCATGATCATGTTTTGATTGTTTTTATTGCATGAATCTTCTCTCTTGTTCTTAACTCCTTGAAACGAAAGTTGAAAGGAATTTCTCATTCATAGTTGAAGTGAAAGCGGAAACTTTGAATCAGAAAAGTCAATTTAGGGTTTTGAAGCGAAAGCGGATCTATCCTAGTTGAAGTAGAAGAAATTAGATAGTAAGTTTATTAATTGAACGAAAGTTAGTTGATTTACTTGCTTAGGTTGACGAAAGTTGACATCTTTATGTGATAAAAGCATGATCTATGTGTTTCATGAGCGTTTGTATGCATGATTGTTGTTGTGGGGATACCCTAAACCTTAGAATTTCTCTTCCTTGATAAAAACTCCTTGCTTTTAATTGATTGCTTGCGTGAAAAGTAGCAAAACTTGATATTGACTATCTCCCGTGGACGAACCTGACCTCCCTGTACTCAGCGGGGTCTTGATATAAATTTATTTGTTGTCAAGAAACCCTCTCAACAATAAGTTCCCTTTCCCGTTTTTCAAGAGCTCTTCTGCGGTGCACCCATTCTCCACGCATACCTGCCTTATGCATTTTTCTTAACTCTTCCCTGACTTCATTTAATTTCACAAAAATATTACCAATATCCTGTTTGTTCCATTCACGTAACTCTACTGCACACCTCTGAATTTTATCAACTACCCCTTCATTTGCCAAATATCCCTGATTCCGCCAACTGTTGGCTACTACAACTTCACATTGGTCATGTTGAGTCCACAACGCCTCAAAACGGAAAGGTCTCGGACCCCTATGCCAATCATCTTCACAATCCATGGTCTTGAAATTTTGCACTATAATTGGAATGTGGTCCGACCCGACACGATCCAAATGTCTCAACAAACCATTGGGAAACATTTCAAACCATTTTTCATTAGCAACCCCTCAATCCAATCGTTCCTGAATGAAATCTTCTCCTACTCGACCATTATCCCAAGTAAACCGAGTACCCGACCAATTAATGTCCACAAGACCACAATTATCAAGAGCACTACTAAACGCCATCATGTCAGTCCAGCTAGGATCGTTACCTCCTTCTTTTTCTTCTTTTCGGAGGACTTGGTTGAAATCTCCCATGCATAGCCATGCTTCATGGTCATCCTCTGCTAGTCGGTTCAGTAAAGTCCAAGACAGATGTTTATCTTCTTTGCTAGGCCACCCATAGAAGCCAGTGAATCTCCAACTGTTGCTTTCTTTCTTATCCACCATAGAGGTATCTACATGATGACTTGTAAAGGACTGAACAGAAACCTCAACACTATCATCCCAAAGAAGACTAATCCCACCTGATTTTCCCACACTGTTAACTGTGAAACAGCCTGCAAATCCCAACTGTAACCGAACCTCTTCCATTCTTTTTGAGTCACATCGTGTTTCCATTAAAAACACCAAATTTGGGGTCTCCCTCCTCACTAGACTAGTGAGTCTTCCAATTGCACGGGTCGTCCCCAATCCCCGGCAATTGTAACTTAACGTACTCATAATGCCCGGCAAGAGAGACTTTCCGTCTCTCCCGCCGATCCTAATGTTTTTTGTTTTTTCCCTTCATCCTTACCATCAATTTGCATAGGTTCAACTGTGGATGCTTTTCTCTTTGTGTGTAAAGCTGGTTCAGCATCTGAAGTGTGTCCCTTCACTCTGGCCCTGCGTTTCCAGCCTTTTTGCTTACTTGTTGTTTCCACTGAAGAACTTTTCTGCTGTTTTTCCTTACTGTCCACTTGTTTACCATGTTCTCTTACCGCCTTTCCATCAATCTTAGAGGTCCTGTCACCTACAGCTTCTTCTACTTTCTTTCCTACAGTTTGTGATCCTGCAGATAACTCTTTACTCGGTTGCCCTTCCTCTGCATTCTTCTTTTTATTCTCTCTTGCCTTCTCTTGCAATGACAGTGCACCCACTTTCTCACCCACAGCTAATGTTTCTGCATTCCCTTCTGTTTCATCTACTTCCTCCTCGTTGCTTGTGTCATCGTCAAGCAGATCAATTAAAGACTTGCGAACTTTTTCCTTGCCTTTCTTCTCTGTTTCTTTCTCTTTTTGACTATCCTTCTTACCCAGCAGCATGGCTTTGTCTTTCTCGCGTTCTGTTATTTCTCCGTTCTATAGAGGCTATAGCGGTGTGGCTCTCATCCAGTCGCCATACTCTCCATGGGTTTCCTTTGCTTCTTCATCCTGACAGTCCATTTCAACATGACCCAGCAGACCACACGCATAGCAGAAGTTCGGCAATCTCTCGTACTTCATATCAATCCACATCTTTCTTCCTCCAATTTTCATCATAATCCCACGTCTGAGCGGTTTCATTATGTTGATCATAACTCGGATTCGCAGAAACTTAGCACAACCGAGAAACTCAGTATCATCAATCATAATCATTCCATCAAAACACTTACCAATTATCTCCGCTGTTCTAGCATTCATGGCTTCCAACGGAAGGTCGTAGGCCCTAATCCATATGGGGACATGAGTGATTTCTATCCGTGATGGTTGTTCAGCCCCCGGTTCTTTTAGCGCTAGTAGCGCCCGATCAAAAGCCCACGGTCCACCCGATTGAACTCTAGCTTTGTCTTCCTTATCAGCAAACTTGAAGAGGAACAAATTTGGTCTCAATTCTCGGAAGATGAATCTGTGTCTCAATTTCCACGCCCCTCGCATAGTTGTGTTCAGCGCGTAGGAGTTGAAAGGCCGATCTGTAATGAGCTTTCCAACTAGCGTGAGATTTTCTGACTGAACTTGATCAACGTTATCAATACCAACATCTATCTCCACACACTCTTCTTCTGTCAACTGCAAATTCCTTTGTATTCCTTACGCCATCTTCTCAGAACTAAGTAACTGATCGTAGCACACACAAAGCGGTGACACTCGCACGTTGACTGCGAGGATCTACCCTAGCTCCCACGGCCAAAGACCGGAGAGAGGCGAGAACGGCCGGTAACTGTCACAAAAAACGGTTGCCTAGTAGAAACCCTCTCTTTTTGCCCTAGGGAGTTCCCTCCGAATTAAAATAATGTTATTCAAGAACAACATTTTGTATTTTTTATGTATAAGACAAATCTAATAGATCCATAGGCCCAAAAATTCAAGCATTCAAATAAATTGGCATAAAACGTCACAAAATTGGAGCTACATAGAAATAGATTGTGCGGAGAACTACAATGCAATAAGCAGAATAAAGTCGTCAACCGAAAGAAAATGTACAAAATGAGGTCTCCTCAGCCACTTCAAATTTGTATCCTATGCATGCAACTTGGTACCGTGGTGATGATGATGGCACAAATTGTATGTATTTGCTTTAATTTTAAGCACATCTATTCAATTTGTCTTTATGTAAGTGTAGTGTGTATAGCTAGCTAACGGTTAGATTGGTAAAATAAGAGGCAGAAACTAGTTAGTAATACTCATACTGTAGTAGCATAATTAGGTGGATCAACGGTCATGACTTTATCAGAACGGGTAATCATTAGACCATCTACAACCATGCACCCGCTACAATATTATGTACCCCAATGTTTTCCATTTCTCTCTCTGCCACATCATGCATGCACCCCATTTTAATTTATACCCATATCCATGCACCCCTACAAATTCATATTTTTATTATTTTTAACACTTTTCTCTCTCTCCATATTTAATTACATATATACCCTTTTCTTCCATTAAAATTATTTATATAATCTTATTATAAATAATTTTGTTAATTAATGAAATATTTTTAATTAACTATAATTATTATAATAAATAAAAAATTATACTCGTTAATTTATGAAAAAATAATTCTTAATTTTTAATTTAAAAGTCATTCTACATTTGTTAGGAATTTTACGTATTATTCTTAATTAAACAAGTATTAGTACATGAAAATAAGGAAAATAAACATCATAATTGGATAGATAATGCAATTTAAAGCAAACAAGGGAGTACATCTCGAAAATACTAAAATGCTCTTTTTAGCCCTGAAACGACATCAAACACCCGAAAAATTGTATTTTTCGGGTGAGGGAGTTCCCTACTCGGAAAGGTATAACAATAGTCATTCCGACATCGGACGACCATGTTCCGCCGATCCCGACGAACACCCGTATCAACCTAAAAGATACAATTATTCTAAATTTAATTAAATATATGCAATATTGATGTCTATGGATAGATAAAAAAAATATGAATTATGGTATAATTTTTTTATATATATAATGTATAAATTGTCCAAATGGACAATTTATAAAACACCCATTTTATAAAACTTTGGATGCCAAGTTTCAATACATGATTGGATTGAGGAAGAGATGTGTTGGGCATACACGCGCCTTTCTCCCATGCTCCTCTTGCTTTTTGGAGGTGCAAATTTTGCACCTGATATTCTCAATACATGCAAAATCCTCTATATTTTATTATTGTTCTGATCTCATGCACTTTGTTATTTAACCGTTGTGGGTGGCCTTATGTTAATCTGTATACAATACAAAAGAGGAAATTAAAACGGCTAATAAACCCAAAAATTATAGTAAGAGTAAACATTTTGTTAGTGCACACAAATTCGTCCTCAATGCACTAATTGAATACTCTCTTTTTCATCTTCTGCTCTAATTAACTCTTTAACCTAGAACCTATAAAACAATGAACAAAGGGGCGGGGACCCCCTAATTCCCCTCTGATGCCTAAGTCAAAAGAGCAATTGTCGATTGAACGTCGAGGTAAAGGAAAAGACTTGTGTGCAAGCTCATCGAATATGAGGTGTTCATCATACATCGCGAAGACATGTTTTATAATAGAGGAGAGGGAGTAGGGGGCCCGAAAATTCCACCCCTAGGGCCGACCGATATGGTGTCTTGTCACCCAAGCAAGCGATATCTTGCTCCCCAATCCAAGCGGAAATTCTATCTTTCGAGTAAGATAGAATTCTCCTTCATAACGAATAACCGCCATATTTAATTTTATAACAAAATACTTAAAAATAGAAAAGCATAATAAATAAAAATACCTTTATGGCGGATAATAGCGAAAATAATTATGGCATAATTTTACCCGCTCAAAAATGCCCCACTTAGGTTTTAGTTACGTTAGAACGCACTAAAACGTAAGTACTGTAGGTCGGGTCATACACGAAGTGGCCATGCAGATTAGTCAACGAGGTCCCCTTACGCACGTTTTCGTATATTCGTATATTTGTATATTCGAATATTCGTATATTCGTATATTCGTACATCCATGAACGAATATCATGAGATCTTTGCTCCTCTACATACACGCATATGTAGAAGTCCGTTAGTGCGATGAACTAACATTGCACTTTTTTTTAAATTCAAGACTCAAACTAATGCAAGAACTGATTTTTATTAAAAAAAAATAAACACGAATGACATGATCTTAAGGTCTAAGCTAATGAATGACAAATAAAAATCTAAGGGCCTCATCAAAACCACGTGGGAAAAAGAGTGCCCTATTAATTACATGCATTTCCTAATCCTGAGATCCTTGAGCCGGGAAATACGGGTAGCCGCGGTCTTCAAATCTGCGGTCGCGGTTTCGCCTCAAAGAAGGAGCGTTGTTCTCTGGACGAGATCCGCGATTGCGGCTCTTGAGCCCACGATCGCGGTTACGCTCCTGGTCCTCACTTCTCAGCTCGTCTTCTATCCTCTGCATAAACTCTGTCTTAGGGCGATTTCCGTTAGAGCACATGCATGCCTCAAGCTGATTAGCCCAAACTCAAACTATAGCGTCTTCATCTCTAAACTAGATCATTTCATGGAGGGTCGATGGTACCGCTCCTATCACATGAATCCATGGCCTTCCCAAGATGAAATTGTATGGGGCAGGCATGTCGACGATTAAGAATTCGATTGTCATCTCTTTCTTTGCCAAACTGAATTGCGTCTTGTACATTCCAAGCGGAAATGTCGGGTATCCTTCAAGTCTTGTGAGTTGTATCTTGACCGTAATCAAGTCTTCATTCTTCTTTCTAAGGATTCTGAAGACATCGTAGTACATGATATCAACTAAAATCCCCGGATCCACTAGGGCCCGACGTACCTTAAAGCCTTCAAGCTCGATTGCTAAGACTAAGGGGTCGTTGTGCGGGATTTGGACTGACGCAAGGTCCTTATCCCGAAAGACCAAACCGTCGACCGCGGGCGCGGGTGATGCGACGGTCGCGGCTCGACTTGCCGGACTCGCATCACCTCAAGCTCGTGACATGATTTCCTAAAATTGCTTCTAGCTTCATCATCTTCATTCTTGTTTGTTGCCGAGATTGTTTAAATAACTTCAATTTGCTTCTTTCTCGACTCCCCCCTTGTCCTTTGGCAAATTTTCATTGATGTACTCACGTAAGTACCCTTTTTGAACCAAACTTTCAAGGAACTTCTTAAAGGGCTCACATTCCTCAGTCATGTACCCCCGTATTTTGTGGTACATGCAATACTTCTGGCTTCGGAATCATCTTCAGGACATTCATCTCGAGCGGGGTAACGGAAGTAACTCTCATGCTTGATGCGCGGTAAAATCCTGTAGATCGGGATGTTGAAGGTAGTGTGGACCGCTTTAGCTTGACCTCCCTATGAGTGCACTTTTTGTCTAAAGCTCCCATTTGAAGGATGGTGTGACTTTCAAGGTGGAGAGGGCGATTTCCCCTTAGCTTTCTAGTTGGCCTCCTCCAAACGCACATATTGGTGGATGCGTTCTTGAAGTTCATCAATGGTGAAAGAGAGACGAAATGTCAAGTCTTCCCATAACTTGCTCTCAAATGGGATTGCCCTCTTAAAGGCGGTAATTACAATCTTCTCATCACACCCATCAATCTCAACGTAGCATTAAATGAAACGGTTGGCAAAGTGGCGCAAGCTTTCGCGTTTATCTTTTCTTAGGCCAAAGAGTGTATCTAGAGATACCGCATCCCGATTGTTAGCTATGTAGTGCCTCACAAACTCAGTGGCAAGTTGATCCCAAGATAGGGTTGATCCTAGTTTCAAACTCTGGAACCACTTCAAGGAACCTTTGTCAAGGCTACCTTGAAACATCTTGCACATTGTGGCACCATCAGAAACCCATAAGGCCATCTTATGCGAGAAGGAAACTATGTGGCTTATGGGGTTCGAATGTCCATCATAAAGAGTGAATGTTGGTGGAGAAAACTTGGTCGGAGGCTTAGCACACTGGATGCTCCTATGGAATGGTGTCGATGTCACCATAGCCAACTTGTGCTCCGGTTGCTCTTGAGCCAATTGCAAGGTCCTACCTTGTGCTCTTAAAAGATCAAGCAACCTCCTTTCAATACGACTTAGATCCAGATCCTCCCGTCACGCCTTTCATTTCTCTCACCTCGACGTCGACTACGTCGTCTCGTTTTCTTATTGCCCCGGTCGTGAGTTGACTCGAGCTTCTCGGACGGGTCATAACGATCCTCGTCACGCTCACTCGATTTCTCGATCTGATGGCCTCGGCCGCGGTTGCCGCCAGACCTTCCGCGGTCGCGACCAGACTTGTCGCGGCTAGGACTTCCGCGCCCGCGGTGGTCACCATAGTCATCGGAACTGTCTGAATTGCTCGAGGTCGAGTCACTGGACTGAGGGTGGTCCGCGGCTCGGGACCCCTAACGCGGGGCAACTCGTGATGCTTCTTCCCTTGTCGACTTCTAGGCGCTCTATGATCGCTTTCTTAATCAACTTGCATCTCTTCTAATTCATCAGTGCTTGCCGGCTCATGACCATGACGGTTATCAACGATTTCGATAACGTTGGTGAGCCATCGATTAGTCCTTTCGATCACCGATTCGCTGACGGAGCGCTTACCTTAAACTTTATCCAAGGTGTGTTTCAATCTAGCGATCTCTTCTATGGTTTGGTCCAAGCGGGACTCAGCATGGGTGCGCTTAGTCTGAATCTTTTCATTCTCTCTTAAGACAAAGGCTAAAGCATGGGTGATCTCATCTTTCTTTTCATTCTCAGCGGTGGTTGATGCCCCATTCCCACAGTTTGGCCCAGACACCAAAGATATGTTACCACGAACGGGATTAGACCCGACGTGGCTCGATTGACCATGCACATAGCGCGGGTTGATAGAATTAGGGTTTCGCTCGTGCGTCTGTGCTGTCGCGGTGTCGGATATGCGCAGTTGGGCTCGTCCGCGATCGCGGGTCTTTGGTCCGCGGTCGCGGTTTGCCTGTCCGCGGTCGTGGCTCATCAGGCCATAGTCGCAGTTCTGTTCCGTGACCGCGGTTACTCATCCTGATCATGCAATGGCCCATGACCCTATAGATTTCGATTGCTCTCGGATTCAACAACACTTATCATTGAGTCCCATACTTGATCAAATCAATGAGATTCAAACCGGATAGTGTTAAGACTGTCGATTTTGTTGCTTGACTCGGATCCTTGACAGTTTGTGCGATGAACAAACGTACTTGCAAGAGGGGTCAGGTCACGATTCAAGTCGTCTTCGGGCAAGGAGCCTTGCTTGGGTGCCAAGGTCTGATCTTACCAGCGAATATCGGAATTTTCTTGATCAATACGTGCCAGGTCTTGATCCTTCGAGCGAATGTCGGAGTCCGCATGATTGCCCTAAGTTTCGCGGTTGTGGACCTGCTCGCTGAGGGCACCGTGCTTAATTTCGCTTTGTGTGATTGCCCTAGGATTTCAAAAAACCACCTCTTGATCTTCTGCGATCGATTCCAACACCATAATTATATGGATCGATTGCTCGTTCCCACAGACAGCGCCAATTGTTAGTGCACAAAAATTCGTCTTCAATGAACTAGTCGAGTACTCCCTTCTGCACCTTCCACTACAATTAACTCTTTAGCCTAGAACCTGCAAAACAATGGACAAAGGGGGCAGGGACCCCCTAATCCACCTCCGATGCCAAATTCAGAAGAGCAATTGTCTATTGAACGTCGAGGTAAAGGACAAGACTTGCGTGCAAGCTCGGTGAATATGAGGTGCTCATCATACATGGCGAAGACATGTATTTATAATGGAGGAGAGGGAGTAGGGGGGCTGAAAATTCCACCCCTAAGGCCGGCCGATATGGTGCCTTGTCACCAAGCAAGAGATATCTTACTCCATAATCTAAGCGAAAATTATATCTTTCGGCTAAGATAGAATCCTCCATCATAACGAATAACTGCCATATTTATTTTTATAATAAAATAATTAAAGATAGAAAAGCATAATAAATAAAAATATCTTCATGGCGGACAATAGCGAAAATAATTATGACGATTAATTTTACCCACTCACACATTCATACAAAATCGAACTAAGGATTTATCTAGAGGTTTGAACAAAGGAGTACCTTCTTAACTTATTGATATGTGTTAATTCGATCTTCTAGTATTAATAGGATCTATATGGTTTGGTAATCCACTTTCTCTAGTTTAAATATATGTAGTATTTGTTGGAAAAAACCAAATGAAGGGTGGATTAAGATCAACACGGACAGGGCGGTGAAGGACGATTTGGTGACAAAAGGGGGTGTTATCCGAGACGTTGAAGGTAAATGGATTAGAGGTTTTGTTCACAACATTGTTTCTTGCACGATACCAATGGCGAAGCTTTGGGTGTCCTTAATGGGCTTCAAATGGCTTGGAATGAGGGATACCATCAAGTGCTCCTCGAGACGGATTCGCAGTTGGTCTTTCAACTCTTGAGCATACATATGAAAAAGAGTCACCCCCTTTACAACCCGGTTAGTCGATGCCAAGACTTTATTAGTAGGAATTGATCTATTCGGTTCCGCCATGTGTATCGTGAGGCGAATATCATTGCTGATCACCTTACTTCTATTGCTTTTAATTTCTCGTTAGGTTTTCATGTATTGCTTGCCTTGCCTGAGGGGATTAGTTTATTGCTTTGCGATGATGTTCGGGACCGGACAATCCCCCGTTTGATGACTACTTAGCCCTCTTTTGATTTTAATAAAACTCTTCTTGAGGGATCAAAGAGTACAGCCTCTCCTTCAACAAAAAAATAGTCATGTTTTCCCTTCAATTTCACCATTGTTTCAATTACGATTTACTATAACGTAATTGTTCTAACATGTCTACGTGTTTGATCTGGTGTGTGACTAAGGTTCCTGCATTTTAGCAAATAATGCGTTTACGTGTTAATTTTGTCCAAAATAATTGGTGCCCATCGTGGGGCCCTAGCCAAAGAAATCGGTTGAACACTACGAAACCCACTCCAAAACACACGAGGGTTGAATCCAATAGCCTTTCTGAAGGACTAGAGAACCAAAATGTCGGAACCCTTAATGCCCTTAATGCCGGAACCCACTTTAAAAAATTTATCTTGTCTCTTTTACACAACAAATTATGATATTTCACAATGCAATTCAATTAGCTCTGATTCAATATGTTTAATTATACGTCATAAGTTTCAAGAATCTGAACATTTAAAAGAATAACAAATAAAAATATAAACTCTTCCCATCCGTTAGACGAGATTACAACCCTCTACCAAATTATTGATTTTTTAAGGAATATACCAAATTATTGATTAGGTCGAATGGCTGAGAACCACCCGTATAATATGCGATATTTTACTTAACCACCCCTATATTGCAAAATTATGGAAATCCACCCTTATTTAACCCTCCGTTAGAAATGAACCACCCTTTTTAACCTACCGTTCAATTTCGTTAAAAATATAGTGACATTTCACTTTTTTTAACTTGTTTTTTTTCTTTGTTTTTTTGGGGCTTATGTAGACAAATAATACATGCCATGTCACTAGGCCCAAATCACACAAACCACCCCTATAATTTTCAATTTTAGAAGGAATAGACATTTGAGTTATTAATGTCGACATTTGACCTAGAATCACAAAATCACAAAATTGAAAACTCAAGAACGAGAGAGATCGGCGCCGTCTCATCAAGGAGGCGGTCTTCTCCCGCCACCACCTTGTCGCCGCGCACACCGACTACTGCCGCTCCCTCCGTGTCACCAGCTCCGCTCTCTCCACCTTTGCCGCCGACGAGCCTCTCTCCGTCTCCGACTCCACCCCTGTCGTTCTCCTCCCCAATCAACGCCAATCGGAGTCGGAGTCCTTCAAATTCGCTCCTCCTCCTCCCCCAATCCGAACACGTTGCGCTCCCTCCGTCCCGGCCTCTCCGACAATTGCGAGCTTCGATCTACCGCATATACTGTCCGCTTCAAGTTTGAAGTCCTAAAGAAGAGGTAAATCACATCTGAATCTCCCTCACATCCTCTCTGATTCGAGTCACTCTTCTCACGAGTGATTCGTTCGACATGGATGACCCATTTCTTGCGGTAAACCTGGATGATTTTGCCCTCGGCGCCCCTTTGAAGGTGCCCTTGACGACCTGGACCTCGTCATCCTTGCAGATGAGGATGGATCGGACTTTGTACTTGCTGCGAAGCTCGCCGGAGAGGGGAGCGCTCATTAGCACCCGCCGCACGCTCAAGGGTGCCGGATGGAGAAGAAGAGGGAAGGGGAAGGGTTAGGTTTTTGTAGTTGATTTGTCTGAAATGCCCTTGGGTTAGGATTGATATGTGCTTCTAGTGACATGTCATGTTGTATCATTTGTCCACATAAGGCCAAAAAAAACAAAGGAAAAAAACAAAGAAAAAAAAACAAGTTAAAAAAAGTGCCATGTCACTAGATTTTTAACGAAATTGAACTGTAGGTTAAAAAGGGTGGTTCATGTCTAACGGAGGGTCAAATAAGGGTGGTTTTCTATAATTTCGCAATATAGGGGTAGTTAAATGAAATATCGCATATTATACAAGTGGTTTTTAGCCATTCGGCCTATTGATTAATCCAACACCTTTTTTGATTATGCATAAATACACAACTTAGTGACTATTGAAAATAAATTTACTATGAATCTAAATCATGAACAAGCCTTTTCCAATCTTTGAATCATAAACAAAAGAAAAGAAATAGAAAAGATAGGGAAAAAAAAGAAAGGAAAGAAATGGAAAAGATAGAAAATGTTTTGTTGGTGTACTAGTATATGGAGAGTATACAATAAACTTTGCCGTGTGCGTGTCTTATATCTTAGGGTTGGACAAAATCTGGTTCGAATTGAGTTATTTGATCGGGTTGAAGGTTATCTGTCCAAAAAAATTAGGAAGTCGGTTCATGGTCTAGTTACAGTTTTGATAAAAAAAAAAAGGTGCGATTCTTATCTAAATTGATCTTTTATTAATAATAAAAAATTAATTTATAAAGAAATATATGTAATTATATAATAAAGCCTTTTTTAAAAATATAAATTTAATTATTACTTGATATAATATATATTTTATAAAAATATATTTTTTATTTAAAATATTTTTTTGGAAAAAAAGTCCAGTCCAAAATCGGTTCAAAACTAGACTGGATCAGACTGAGAAATTCCGATATGGTCCTCAATCCATTTTTTTAGGAATTCGGTCTCGATCTGGTCTCGCTCTAGTCCGATCCGGTTCTAAACCGATGCCCACCCTTCAACAATGATGGATTAGAAAGGTTGTGGATATGTGATCGATTGTTAAAGGCTCTACTCTAGGGTCCAAATTTGAGGTGTCTACAACTATTTTTCAAGATACCATCTTATGCATTTTTCCTAGTTGTCGTCTTCTGATATTTTATTCTTATGGCATTCCATACTATCTGATCCTATTATGTGTCATCAATTTCGGTTTTAGCACCGATCCATGATATTTAGTAGTTGTTTGTTGTTTTTTAGTTTGATGTGTTGTTTCTCATTTTGTCCGCCTGTTGATTCTATTGGCCCCTCGATTTATCAACTTTGTCTAATATTTCGAATTTTTACCTTATAAAAAAAATAAATGTATAATTGAAAGCATTTTTATAAAGGGAAATTCCTTTTGGTGCCCTTGCGATTTTGGCTTTTTTTGGTGCCCAAAAAAAATTCTTATTCCTTTTGATACCCTCCTAGTTTTAACATTTTCCTTTCTGTAGCCTAAATACACCAAAACATGAATTTTTTCCATCCATAAATTAAATATGTCGTTAAAAATATTTTAAAAAAACCGAATTTCTTATTTATTTGTATCCCTCTTTTATTTTTGGACGACCCAGCGCACAACTTTCGGTATTCTCCTCTTGGATCTGACCGCCGATAACTTGAGCAGAACAGGGGGCGGTAAAATATGGCCAAGAGCAGTCCAGTCCTAACCGGACTGAGAAATCCAATAATCCCAATCATGCTTTTAACGAAAAAGATGACATCAAAATACATGTTGATCAGATTGAATTGAATCCATTCATAACCAATTGAGATCCCAATCATCAATTACCTTTCTTTATTCTTTATCCATTATTTACAACATTTCATGAATTCATTTTTTAGGTTGACAAACATCAGCAATTAGGCATATAAAGTATCGACATTTAGAACTAAAAAACCCTAATTGTACACTTTCTCCAAATTAAAACCTAAATTCAAAGTAGATCTACAAATTAAAACCCTAATACTCCTATGAATCAATTTCAAAACCCAAATCGAAACTAAAAAATACAAAATTTTAGGATTTCGCATCTGATTTCCCAGATTGGATTCACAAGCAAAAGGGGTCGGAGCGGATTCGCACCTGATTTCGCACCCGCCTCTCGCAACCTGCGCCGGACTCGGATTCCGACCTCACCGGGGGTCTGGTTGTCGGCCCCAACTTCGTAGTGTTCCTGTGTCCAGTTGTCGTCTCTTCTTGATTGTGTCGACCAAAAAAGGCCGAGAGAGAATCAAACGAGAAAGATACAGTATGGAATGAGTAAAAATAAAAGAGGGATAAAAAACAGGAAATCTATATACACACATAATTTTTTTCTCGGCGCACAAGATTTGACACGCTTCATGAAGCGAGTCGCTTCATAATGCGAGCCATATACGGATACCCGAGCGGATTTTTTACAGAATCGGCAAAATGACACGCTTCACGAAGCGTGAGGCAATATTGTGCGATTTCCTCACCCAATCCAATATTTTTTTTACATATATAGGTTCCTCTCGTCGATAGCTTCGATTTGATAGGTAATAAGCTCAAATTCGACACCCGAACAAAAAGTTATGAGCGTTTTAAGATTGGACATATGCAAACTACTTTAACATGATGTTTTATTTAAGATACGATTTAAGATAAGACTTAGTATATAATATTTTGGGACGGTTTATGTTTATCGTAAGTATTAGGGTTTATGGTTAGGGCAAGACTTTCTCGTTAACCAATAATTATTTATTTTATGATTTCAGTTAATTAAAATCATTAACCAAAATCGACCATTTAATCTCAGTTGATCAGAGATTTGTTAACCAAATTTTTGGTTTGGTTTTCTCGTTAACCAATAACTATTTATTTAATTTTATATTATAAGAATACACTTGAACAACAATAAAATTATCAACTTTATATTAAAAATATTATCGCTCGGTTAAAATTTCAAAATAAGTATTATTTTACATGGTGGTTATGTTTTAAATTGTCTTTACAATATGTATTTTATATATATAACATTTTAGGAGTTAAATATTAAAAAAAAGCATATTTAACTAATCAATGATGGAAATATAAAGTAATATTTTCAAAATCAAATATAATTTGAAATTCTGAAAATAAACATGTAATTCCATTAAGACGAAATATATTTAATATTTTTTTTACAAATTAAAAACTATATTTTGGTTTTTCGGTTAACTGAAAATATGAATATGTTGATCCGTAACCAACCTGTAAAACCGTGAAAAATATCAGTTTGGTTAATCAAACCAAAATTTTAACATATATAAGTTAGGTTACCCTAAAGCCTTACTTTAAACATAAACCACAACCCTACCATAAACATTAAACCTTACCCTAAATCCGACCTTAAGCCTTATCTTAAACCCTTTATTCAAACTCTACTATAAACCCTAGACCTTACTTTAATCCTATACTTAAGCCTTGCCGTAGAACCCTTATCCAAACCCTAAGGCCTAAAAATATATACTCTATCCTAAATCATATACCTAAATCCTAAACTTCACTAAAATCTACAATAAACCCTAAACCTTACTCAATATCCTACCTTAAGACTTGTCTTAAACGCTACCCTCACACTAGACCTTATCTAAAACCCTACACTTAAGCCTTGATTTAAACCATACATCCAAACCCTATGCTATTTCACATACCCAAACTTTAAGCCTCATTCAAATCGTACCCTAAACCATAATATTTACCATAAACCTTAAACCTTACCCCAAAACCTACCATAAAGCCTTACCTTAACCATAAACTCTAACACTTAGCAAAAAAATCTTATTCTATGCTTTATCTTAAATCTTATCCTAGATAAACGACGTTTGAAAGTAGTATGCGTATGTCCAATCTTAAAACGTTCATAACTTTTTGCTCAGGTGTTGGATTTGAGCTTATTACCTATCAAATCGAAGCTATCGACGATAGGAACTTATATATGTAAAAAAATATTGGATTGGGTAAGAAAATCGCACAATATTGTCTCACGCTTCGTGAAGCGTGTCATTTTGCCGATTCTGTAAAAAATTCGCTCGGGTATCCGTATATGGCTCGCATTATGAAGCGACTCGCTTCATGAAGCGTGCCAAATCTTGTGCGCGGAGAAAAAAGTACGTGTGTATATATCATCAGCCATAGAAAATAAGAATTTCTGTTTTCTTTTTTTTAAAAATATTTTTAACGGCATATTCAGTTAATGGATGGAAAATTTATGTTTTGATGTATTTAGGTGAGTTTGGTTCAAATGAAACCAACCCTTAACATGAAACGGAAGGAGAGTTGTCAGCCGTCGGATCACATGATCCAATGGCTCAGATTACTCCTATAATTTTTGAAAAAAAAAAATAAAACAAATCAACAAGGTGGCAATTTTGTAAATACACCTAATTTCTATACCCTTAAGTTCACTCTCAAATATCAAAAATAAGCCCAATCGAATTCTCACGACTCGACTCGCCCAAATCGATCGAACTCTCCAAAGCAAACGAAGGACGACGACTCGACTCGCCCAAATCGAAGTCTCCAACGATCGAAGGCTCCAATCGATCGAACTCTCCAAAGCAAACAAAGGACGACGGACGATCGAAGGACGACGGACGATCTCACCTTCGCCTTCAATATCTCCCACGTTACACGATGCCTCCAAAAACAAATCGAAAAGGTATAAGTCCTAATTTTCTTCACCTTATGCGATTGAAGAAGGAAATTTGCCAATTTCTGATATTTTTTTGTTCTTTTGTGTTTGGTGTTACGAAGTTAAGTGTGGATTTCAGAAAAATAAATTCAGCCAGCTTTTGTTTGATTGTCCATTCTTACTAATTCGGATCAAATTTGTTTACTGTATCTTGATTCGGTCGACTTTTTTCAAAATATGAATTTTGAATAGCTTTTGCTTGATTGTCCATTGGTATAGTGTGTTTTATGCCCTTAGCTGTTTATGTTTCCAGATGTAATTGTGCCAAGGAGTTTTGCATAGTAAACACTAGAATCATTGCTAACTTTAGGACCGTGTATTTGGACTTTGGATTGAGTATTTCATCTGGAATCATGCTAAGGAATTTTGCTTAGTAAACACTGGATTCATTGCTAAATTTAAGATCGAGTCATTGAGTATTTGGACTCTGTATGTAAAAGTGCATTAAAAACATGTAAAAGTGCATTAAAAACATGTAAAAGTGCACCAGAAACTAATAATAGTGCATAGGAAAGAAGTGCAAGTATAATGTCAAAAAGTGCATTAAAAACATGTAAAAGTGCATTAAAAACATGTAAAAGTGTACCAGAAACTTATAATAGTGCATAAGAAAGAAGTGCAAGTATAATGTCAAAAAGTGCATTAAAAAAATGTAAAAGTGCATTAAAAACATGTAAAAGTGCATTAATTTAAGAAAAGCTTATTAGCTCAAATGGAAGAGCAATGTGCTTATGCACAAAGATGTGGGTTCGAATCCCATATAAGCTAATTTGATCATGATCTTCTTTGAAAAATAGTGGTTTATTAGTTATTTGACACACGATAAAATATAACTTCTTTTAGTACCTAGCTAGTTAGGTTAGGAATAAATGTGTTAAGAATTAATTTTTGTAAGATATCATATTAGCCCATGTAGGAATCGAACCTATATCTTTGTGCACAAAGCACACCGCTCTACCATTTGAGCTAATAGGCTACTTGTACTAAAACAAAAATTTGACCTTCATATGGTTTCAACTCGGATGGACATGTGGGCAAATAGTATGTTGTTCCCCCTTGAGATAGCTAAATGAAATATTCACCACTGTTTTTAGGTGATTCCTCATTCAGAATAGTAGTTGAAGAAGAGTTTGATGTCCCCACTACAACAACATAAAAGGGAAATATAAAGGTGTTAGTTTAAAATCAGTAAAAGTGCATTGAAAGTATAATAAAGTGCATTGTATACTAGAAAAAGTGCATTACTTAAATCAGTGAAAAGTAAAAGATATACAAAGTGCTATTAAGTAGAAAAAGTGCACTCTTAAGTGTAAAAAGTGCATTATTAACTGTGAAAAGTGCAATAAAAATATGTTCTCTATAAGGTCAAATATATGTTCTCTAAACAAAAATGAAAAGTGCATTGTTAAGTATAAAAAGTGCACTAGTAAGGCTGAAAAGTGCATTGTCATATACTAGTAATACTCCTTTATGAAAAGTGCAAGTAAGTATGAAAAGTGCACAAGTATGAAAAGTGCAGTATTAAGTCCTAAAAGTGCATTATCAACGAGAAGTGCAAAGTGCGTTATTTAAGTATGAAAAGTGCACTAGTAAGTCCTAAAAGTGCATTCTTAAGTCCGAAAAGTGCAGTATTAAGTCCGAAAAGTGCAACGTCGAATTTTGCAAGATTGGCCTAGTTTACAAGAAAATTTTCACAGTTCAATCGATTCACACAGTTCAATTGATTCACATAGTAGTATTAAGTTCGATTCACACAGTTCAATCGAAATCTAACTAGATTCACACAGTTCGATTGACCAGTTCAATCGGTTCCGAAATTCACACAGTTCGATCTCGTTCGACGAGTTCAATTGACCAGTTCAATCGATTCCGAAAAATCAAACAGTTCGATCTCATTCAATGGATTTGTGAATTCCTCTTACCACTTTCTGCCATGGTTGGAACGAGACTCGCAGATTCAAACTCGTTAGATTTCGGATTTGGCGACGGCGACGGCGCGTTGGATTTCGAATTTTGCGACGACGATGGCGATCTTATTCTGTGCGATCTCCTTCCGTTTCAATCGAAGGGCACAATCTTCGATCTCGTTTGAACGAACCCTAGAACCCTAGAATCGCACAATCTACTCCCTTAACAACGAGATTGCAATCGATTCAATCGCACAATCGATTCCATAAAAAAATCGATTCAATCGATTCAATCAAAAAATCGATTCCATCATAATAAATTCAATCGATTGAGTCTTCAATTTACCCCCAAAAACAAAACAAAAAAGAGAAAAAGGATTATTAATTAGAGAGGGAAAAAACATAATTGGCCCCGCCTTTAATAAAAGAGGAAAGAAAATCAGCCCTTGGATCTCCTTGATCCAAGGGCCCAAAATTCTCCTTCCGTTTCATGTTAAGGGGATGTTTTATGGGAACCAAACTCGTATTTAGGTTACGGAAAGGAAAATGTTAAAACTAGAAGGGAACCAAAAAAAATAAAAAAAATGTTTGGGCACAAAAAAAAAAGCCAAAACTACAGGAGTACCAAAGAAATTTTCCTTTTATAAAATAGAAAATTTAATGACCAAAATATTCAAAATATTACTACTACTTTAGTTACTTTTTATATCTTGGGTAAAAAGAAATCAGGATTCCAATTAGTTGCCGACTTCTCTCCTCGATCAATCTGGAACGGAGGAACTGAGGAAGCGCGATCCAGAGAGCTTGGTGCGCTATCGACAACCAAGACATATGGAGAGACTTCAGAGAATGTTCGCCGGCGCCGGAGGAGGGCTTGGCCACCCACCGCCGGACTCTCCAACACTAGACACCTCCGAGCAAGTCTACATCTCTTCGCTCGCTCTTCTTAAGATGCTCAAACACGGTAATTTCCACTTTCTTTTCTACGGCTAATCAGCCAGGATTTCTATCTGGCTTTTGAATTTCGAACAATAATTAGGGTTTCCTTTAAAATGCTTGCGGCTTCAATTTGGATTTCTAATCTCGGGATTTATAGGAAGAGCCGGCGTTCCTATGGAAGTCATGGGTTTGATGTTGGGCGAATTTGTGGATGAGTACACAGTTCGGGTTGTTGATGTGTTCGCGATGCCACAGAGCGGTACTGGCGTTAGTGTCGAAGCTGTTGACCATGTTTTTCAGACCAATATGTTAGATATGCTTAAGCAGACTGGAAGGTATTTTAATTTGTCTCTAGTTTTGATTTATATGTTCAAACTTGTTAGCAATCTCTTTTCTTGTTTTTTGAAGTCTGGAGTGTGTGTTGTAGAATCTCTATCTACAATTTATATGGGTAGGGGTAGGAGAGAAGGGAGATATATTTGGGATTGGATCCCATGCGATGAGTGCTGGATAGAATGCCTATGTTAGACTGTAAGCTTTTGCTAGAAATGAGATTGCATTGAAGGATGAAGTAAAGCTTTGATCTTCACTGGACTGTTATTGTAGGTATTGAGCTCATTGGGCTAGCTTGATAAATTTTGAATCTTTGATTGTTAGTGTGAGTCTTAAGATAAGCAAGTATATTAGGAATTTTTTCTTATAGTGGATCTTGTTGAGGCTGATACTCAGCGATTGTCAGATGCACTTTGAACATAATGCGTGCTGGGATTTTGTGTGGCGATGCTAGTTATCAATCCATTGGATGGTTGATTTTGGCAGCATAGTTCTTGCTATATTTGATCTAGTTGATATTGGGTCGCAGATAACTTCTTCACAAAAGCTCTCACATTGATATTCAGATTCAAACTTCCATTTAAAGGAATACTTATTCTACTTCATAGTTATTGTTTAGTGGGTTTTCTATATGTTTATGTAATAGATTCAGTTGGTCTATTTGAGCCTATTTTGTTTGGAAAATGGTTCTTCATAGACATGAAACCTTGCAAATCTTAGTCCCTGGCAAAGATATAAAAATTGTAGTTATATGTTTGGATTCCATTCGATGAGTGCAGGATAGTGTCGATGTTCGACTGTAAACTTTCGTTAGCAATGAGATTGCATTGAAGGATGGAGTAAAGCTTTTGATTTTCACTTGACTTTTATTATTGTAGGTATTGAGCTCATTGGGCTAGCTTGATGAATTTTGAATCTTTGATTGTTAGTGTGAGTCTTTCGATGAGTAAGTACATTAGGAATTTTGTTCTTGTAGTGGATCTTGTTAAGGCAGATATTCAGCGGGTTGTCAGGTGCACTTTGAACATGATGCTTGCTGGGTGTTATGTGTGGCAATGCTAGTTATCAACCCTTTGGATGGTTGATAATTGGCAGAATAGTTCTTGCTATATTTGATCTAGTTGATGTATTGGATCGCAGATAAATTCTTCACTAAAATTCTTACATTGAGATTCAGATCAAACTACCATTGAAAGGCATACTTACTCTACTTCTTTGTTAATTTAGAGGATTTTCTGTACGTTTATGTAAAGATTCTGTTGGCCTATTTGAGCCTGTTTTGTTTGGAAAATGGTTCTTCATACACATGGAACCTTACAAATTTTAGTTCCTTGCAAATATATAACAATTGTAGTTATCTCATTTTCTTTTATCTTGAACAGAAAAAGCATTTTATGTTGGTCAATATCCTTGGACAATTTTGTCACTAATAAATACCCTTGTACAGGCCAGAGATGGTTGTGGGATGGTACCATTCACATCCTGGGTTTGGTTGCTGGCTCTCTGGTGTTGACATTAACACTCAGCAGGTATGTATTGCTGATGGGAGTATGTATCAACTTTGAAACTACTACATGCACTGATCTCACTTGTATTGACCTTGATTAACTAAGCTGCACTTAATGAATAAGATTTTGATGAAAGTATAAAATCTGCTATTAGTTATCATTGGATTGTTTTTCTCTCAATAGTGGTACACTGGTACCCCATGAATTGAAAATTTCACTGCTCTGTAATTTTCTTTTAATTGTTGCTAACATTTAACTTTACAGAGTTTTGAAGCTTTGAACCAAAGGGCTGTAGCAGTTGTGGTGGATCCAATCCAAAGTGTCAAAGGGAAGGTGGTGATTGATGCCTTCCGTTTGATTAACCCACAAACAATGATGCTTGGCCAGGAACCTCGTCAGACAACCTCCAATCTTGGGCATCTTAATAAGCCGTCCATTCAGGTGATTTATCTGCAAAAAGTGTGATACTAACTTCTGCATAATTATCAGTCTCGTACTCAAGTAATGAATTGATTTCCTTTTCAGGCTCTTATCCATGGATTGAATCGGCACTACTACTCCATTGCAATCAATTACAGGAAAAATGAACTGGAGGAGAAGATGCTGCTGAACCTTCATAAGAAGAAATGGACTGATGGGCTTACACTGCAAAGATTTGATGTCCACTCTAAAACCAATGAGCAGACTGTTCAGGTCAGGCTTTCTACAATGATGTTCCATTAAAAAAAAAGGAAATTCCTTGAGCAAAATTCTTTTCAAATTAGAGATTGGTTCTTACTGTTTATTTGGCTGCAATTGCAGGAGATGCTAAGCCTAGCAGTAAAATACAACAAAGCAGTTCAGGAAGAAGATGAGTTGCCTCCAGAGAAGTTGGCCATAGCCAACGTGGGAAGACAAGATGCAAAGAAGCACCTTGAAGAGCACGTCTCAAACTTGATGTCTTCCAACATAGTTCAGACCCTTGGTACCATGTTGGACACTGTTGTCTTCTAGATATGTTGCAATTGAACATCAACTTGATAGTTCGCTATATTGGAATGTGCAACCTTGTTTGTTCAACTGTATTCTTCTTCAAATGCTTATTATCTGTCACATGGAGTTACTTGGTTTCGCTTCATCAGTATTTGACACAAGAATTATAATTAGTTTCTCGTACTTCCCCAGTGGTATCGCTGTACCAGCATCTGATCGAATGATTGTGGCATGGAGGTTTTTCGTTTTGTTTTTTTGAAGTGATGTGGTATGAAGATGATGCCGTGAACGACGCTTCAATTGTCAAGCATAGTATTCTAGATTTCATTTGAAGAAGATGAAAAGCTGATTTTTTTATGGATTAAAAATAAGCTCAACTTGTTTCCTCGCTTTAGGCGAGTTGAAAACTTAGATGACCATTTATATCAAGGAATCTAACAACTAAGATTAAAAGTGAGTTACATCCTACCAAAAAAGAGCTGAGTTACAAAATTGTAAATAATGTAAATTCGATTTTGTTAAAAAAAACTTCATCCAAATGACATACTAAATGTGAATAAACATGCACTTTTATATAAATGTGTAACCAGCATGGGGTGCCCCCAATCCGGTCGGAGGAGCGATGAGTTCACATGGAGAGGCTCGGAAATAAAGGATTTTTTTTGGAATTTTGCCCCCACAGGGCGGCTCGAGGCAAGTAGCAAAAGGCGAGGAGCGTTGGGTTTCGGAGCCTGATTCAGAATTAGGCGAAAGAAGACGAAACGCGGGCTCAAGATGAAGAATCGCGAACACAACCAGAGAAACCACGACCCGAGAGACGTGCCCGTGTCTTGGGCATTGTTGCTCGCGTCTTCATGACAGAACGTTCCGGCACGAGATGTGGGCTGGGTCAGGCATGACGCAACCGCATCTTCCCGGTTGCGCCCATGTGATGCCCTGTGTTGGCAATAGAGAAGAGTTTCTTGTGTGGCAAGAAAGGCGAGATCTAGAAAGATTATGTCTTCTATCTTTAGACATAGGAAGATCACGTTTTCTATCTTTAAGTCTTTTGTTCTCTATATATATTCATATTGATTATTGTAATTGTGGAGTCTATAAGATCGAGAGATTATGTTAGGTTGATAATATAAATGTAGACAAGGAGGCCAAGTCCTTGTAAACCTTGAGTCCTCAAATCTAGAGAGTGAAAATCCCTGGATTGGTAGTGCTCCCGAACATAGTCATTCCTAACGAACTGGGTCAATAAATCTCTTGTGTGTTCTTGTCTTATTTCTTTTTTTCTCTCCTCTTGTGAGTGTGTTCTCCCTTACTATAGGGTGTTAATTTCCTAACAAGGACTGTAGGAGGGAGAGGGTTGTGTGCGAGTTTGTCAGCGAGCGATTCAATAGAGGAGGAAGATGAATCGGGTGAAGATTGCGGGCGAAAATAAAACGACGTTTTTTACCCTAATTTTTATACAAAAAAAATTGACTTTTAGCCCAAATTTTAGGATGTCTCATTCAACCATCCGTACCCGATTTGCAATTGGGAATTGAGAGACAGGAGTGGGCAAAAGCTCTACGAGGCTAGCGACTACAACTAGAGGAGACTGAGAAGACACACGATAGGTAGATACTAGAGGCATGGGTCGGCGACTTGACGGGCGTGCCCACTTCCGGTGGTATTGTTGTGGTAAGCTCAATTCCAATTTCCCCAATTTGTGTTAATTATTAAGTGTAATTCAATTATTTTTTTAATTTGTGGGGAAATTGAAATATTTAACAATTTGTTAAGCGCAAACTGGATGGCGGGTGTTAATGATATATGTTTGGTAAAAATATTTGATAATTAATTTGTTACGTCCCAATCCTTGATAATTAATTAATTTAATTGATAGGTTCAATGAGAAATTTCAAATTGATAAGTTAATATTGAAAATTTTGATAATTTGAACTAGCTTTATTTATCCGAGATTAATTTTTGTGTACAAACTTCCTATATTAAACTATAGATTTGTTCAAAATCCACTCCTACTTCCAAACAATCTTAAATACGCCCCTGATAACCAGTTATAACGTGCACTTACACTTTTAATGCATAGATATGTACGTATTTTTGATACTTATATGCATTTTTGTGTAAAACGTATGAATTTACAACAATAAAAAATACATATATATATATTTTGTTAGAAGATAGAGTTTTGATGGTTCCAGAGTCAGTGACTCCGAGTTTGCAATGTTGAGTCGGCGACTTGGCAAAGTCACTGACATGGCCAGCTGGCGAGTGATCTATTTAAGGAAGGAACGCACAGCGTGTGTGCGTGCACTTGGAGACAGCTGGGTCGTTCTATTTTAGGAGAAGATCATCATAAAAGAGTGCTAAAATCAAGAGGAAGACGATTTGATTCTCCTAGAATATTTCATTGTCTGCGTCAATGTATATTTGGAAAGATATGTAAAGATTGAGTGTGTGTCACTTCCCTAATCGAATGGGATTTGATACACACGAGATCTTTTTTGCCCTAGCTTAAATACCCTAGTGTTTAGGATAGATGGCAAGACTTTTGAGCGTCATTTTACAATTTGTGTAAGAAAGAAAGAGTGAACTTGTGCGTGAGATTCGTACAAGTGGTATGTCGAGTGTTCTTAAGCATAGCGTGAGATTGAGAGTGTGAGTGCAAAGGTAGAGCGTGGTTCAAGGGTGTGGAATTCATTCTTGTACACAGGAGAGCTTTGTAACACTCAAGAAATTAATAGAGCGAGTCTAAGGACTCTTAAAATTCGACCAAGTGAGAAGCTTGGAAGGGAGTGGTTTTTCTCTAAGTAAACTAGTTGGTTTACGAGGAGTTTTCACTATACATCGTTTGTCATTGATTGTTGGTAACACTTGTTTTTACTGTTTGATTATTCCGCTGCTTTATTACTCAAAGTCGACGACTTCGCAGTTCGCAGGAGTCACCGACTCGTTTAAGTACTAACGATCCTACAATTGGTATCATAGCTTTGGCTCTAGATTGTGTTTTTAGTACTTCTCTTACAAGAAAATGACTTCTTTCAACACAACTATCAATGACTCTCTCTGGAAGCCTCCAATCCTCAAGGTTGGAGAGTATAATTGGTGGGTTGAATAGATGAAGACCCACATCTGTTCTCTCAATGGTCAGTTATGGAAGGTGATTGAACTGTGTCCAGAAACCTTTCTTGGAAAGGATGGAAAGACCGAAAAGACAACGACTGAGTACGATGACGTTGATTTCAAGAAGCTTGAGAAAAATGCTAGAGCTAAGAAGGTGCTCCATCATGCTCTCACTGAAGATGATCTCAAGAAGGTGATCGGATACACGATTGCAAAAGAAATCTGGGATGCTCTTAAAAGACTTCATCAAGGCAACGATGATGTAAAGAAGGACAAGATCATAAGTCTCGAAGCAGAATATGATAACATCTTTCAAGGAAAAGGAGAATCTCTCCATGATTATCACTCTAGGTTTCAGACGCTCGTGATTGGTGTTTCTTGGTGAGGAGATTCCCCAATGGAAACATACCAACAAACTGATCTCAGGATTGAACAAGAGTTGGGACACCATTGCTTCGTCTCTACTCACTCAAAAGGAAACCACGTCGCTGACCTTGGAAGATCTTGTTGGACAACTTACCGTGTATGGAGGCATTCAAAAAAGAAGAGTGGAAAGACATGACTTAGAGAAAGTCAAGAATATTGCTCTTAAAGTTGAAAGAGCTTTTGACTTGGCTCAGGGAGACTATGACACTGAAGGAATAGATGAAGATGTTGCTCTCATCTCTAAGGCAGTGAAGAGACTGTGAATTCGCAACAAAGCTCATGTCAAGACTCCAGAGTCAAGCAAGGAAGGGAAGGATATGAAGGATGTCATTTGTTATCAATGTCAGGCTAGAGGACACTTTGCCAAGCAATGTCCAAAAAGAAAAAGTGGAGAGGCTGGCAAAGGAATGATGGCAACTTGGGATATGTCCGATGATGATGATGAAGTGGTGTCGGCAAGAGGTAACTATTGTATGGCCATTGAAGACAAATCATCCCAAGAGGTAAATGATTCTGAACTCTCTTCACTTCTCGCTAAAAAGTCTCGAGAATAGCTGGTTACTATCATCGAAAAGCTTGGAACTCAGGTCACTGAGTTAAGAGAAAAATTGGAGGATAATAAAGAAACAATCTCCAATCATTTCGATGATAACAAACTCTAGTCCTCTAAGGCTATTGAATTGGAAAAGATTTCATCTCCTAAGTCAATGACTTGTGAGTACAGCTCGAACTCAAAGACCCAAGTCGTCGACTTGCAAAAACAAGTTGAGGACTTGGAAAAACAAGTCACTTACCTAGAAGGTGAAAGACTTATGCTTAGGCTCGGTATTGCTAAGATATCCAAAGAACTAGAAGATCAAAAGATCGATGATGAGACTAAAAGAAAAAGGTGACTAGATGAGTTTGTTGCTGAAAAGGCTCAAGAGGTTAGAAATGACTATAAAAAGAATTTTGTGAAGGAGGTTGATAGGTCTGGGATTGGATATGCTCGTGCATCCAACACTCAGGGTACCAAACATACTCCCTTTTTGTCTAAAGGTAAAGCCCCTTTGTGTAGTGGCAATGCAAGTTGTTCTACTCATGTGGTGGCCAAGTAAGACAAAGGGAGGCAACAGTGGTATCCTGATCAAAAGGTGCACAAAAAATGGAAAAAACAAACCCAGAACTCGGCTCCCTCACAAATTGACTTTCAATAATGCATCAACAACAAATACATCTATCCGGGCTACAACAAGTATGTTGCCCTAAAGTCTCACAGAACATGTTGGTATTGTGGCAAGCCTCGTCACTACCAACATGATTGTCACAAAAAGGCAAGAGATGATGAAAAGGCAAGGTCACAGACTCTGAATGACAGTTGATGTTCGCCTTTTTAATCATGTTTTTAGGGTGTGTTTTTAGTGTGTTTGAGTCTTTTTCTTTAGTTTTATGTTTTGTTTTGAGTCATTTGTGTAGGTTTTCGTATTTTCTTAAGATATGGAGTCTACATAAGCTTTGATGATGTTTTGTAGGTTTTTGAAGCTATTTGAAGCATATTTTGAAGAAAGGAGCAAAGCCGGTGAAAGATAGCACTCATGAACGAAGAGAAGATGATAATTAAGCGCTCAAGTAAAGTTATTGAAGATCAAGTTTGATCTTGGAAAGAGATAGAGAAATTCGTTACAAGAACATAGGAAAAAGAATCGAGTCAAACGGAGTTGTAACAAATCCTCTACGCAAGTTTTACTTAAGGTTGTTCGAAGTGCTGAACAGGGTCGTTAATGACTCTGTCAAGGTCGTTAACGAGGTCCCGAGGAGCAGCGTGTCCGATTCGGTGCAATTAATTAGGCTTTTATCCTATTTCCTTTTATGTTATTAGATAGATAGAAGAGATATATTTTATTAGAAGATATTATTTCCTTATAGTTAGATTTAAGATAGATTTATTTCCTTAAAGATAAACTTAAGATAGAATAGTTTCTCTATAAATACACTTGTCCTCTCTTTAGTTTTGGGGGATCATTCAAGTTAGAGGAGGAAGATAGAGAGAGAGGAGACGTGTGAGAGGGAGCAACGAGGGGGGCGAGTTTGTGGAGAAGAACTGTTGTTTGGATTCAAGTTGTAAGCTTTCTTATTTAATTTAATTGTTTTGCTTTTAATTATGATTAGTGAGTAGTCTTCCTCTCTAAGGTTGGGGTTGAACCCAACAATGGTTGTGCCTGCTTGTCTATGATCATGTCTTGATTGTTTTTATTGCATGAATCTATTCTCTTGTTCTTAATCCTTGAAACGAAAGTTGATAAGAATTTCTCATTCATAGTTGAAGCGAAAGCGAAAACCTTGAATCAGAATAGTCAAATTAGGGTTTTGAAGCGAAAGCAGATCTATCCTAGTTGAAGTAGAAGAGATTAGATAGTAAGTTTGTTAATTGAACGAAAGTTGATTGATTTACTTGCTTCAGTTGACGAAAGTTGACACCTTTATGTGATAAAAGCATGATCTTTATGTTTCATTAGCGTTTGGCATGCATGATTATTGTTGTGGTGATACCTTTACCTTAGAATTCCTCTCTTACTTGATAAAAACCCTTACTTTTCTCTCTTACTTGTGCTCTAAGTAAAGAACAAAACTTGATACTGACTTTCTCCCTGCGGACGAACTTGAGTCTGCTATACAACAGCGAGGTCTTGATATAAATTTATTTGTTGTCAAGAAACCCTCTCAACAACAGTCCTGGCAGAACCACTGTCACTGACTGTCCTCTAGGATCTGTGTGTGCAAGTTGTGACAAGTATTGCCCTAGAAACTACTATGTTGCCAAACCCAAAGGAGTTAAACAACTCTGGGTTCGTAAGAACTAATTCCTTCAATGCAACTTGAAGTGGGTGACAAGGAGCATTGGTTTATTGATAGTGGGTGCTCAACCCATATGTCACGAAACCCCAGGGATTTTGTCTCACTTCAAGAATACAAGGGAGGTAAGATTACCTTCGGCAACAACAATAAAGGTGGTATTTCTGGTATCGGTACGGTAAGATTTTCTAATAAGTTAACCATAGATAATGTGAATTTAGTTGATAATCTCGGTTTTAAGCTTTTACGGGTTTCCCAAATCGGTGCTAATGGAAAATATCAAGTTGTATTTGATAAGAAGGGTTTTTAGGTGCAAGAAATTGATTCAGGTAAGATTCTTCTGAAAGGGATGTGTGAAAACAATCTTTACAAAGTGGATCCCTGTTTCGAACCTGAAGAAAAACTATGTCTTAGAACAGTTGCAGACACCGCCGACCTCGGGCACAAACGGTTTGGTCATGCAAGCTTTCAACTCCTTGAGAAACTTCATAGGCAAGAGCTGGTTAGAGGGCTACCCAAGATAGATCCAAGCAAGCATGAAGTTTATGAAACATGTGTAAGAGGTAAGCAAGTGAAGTCATCCTTTCATTCCAAGAAGGAGGTAAGTACCACTAAACCCTTAAAGCTGATTCATATAGATTTGTGTGGTCCCATGAGAATTCAAAGTCGTGGAGGAAATAGTTATATTTTTGTCATTGTTGATCACTTTTCACGGTATAGTTGGACAATTTTTCTGTCTTCTAAAGATCAGGTCTTTGAAGAATTTGAAGCATGGGTAAAGGTTGTTGAGAAAAAGCTTGGAGTTGCTCTTGTATCTATCAAGTCAGATCACGAAACGGAATTTGACAACTCTGAGTTCCTGAATTTCTGTAAGAAAAATGGCATAAGTCACAACTTCTCAGTGCCAAGAACTCCTCAACAAAATGGCGTGGTTGAGAGGAAGAATCGTGCCTTGGAGAACATGTCGCGGACCATGCTTATCTCAAGTGGTCTTCCAAGGAATTTCTGGGGTGAAGCCATTAATGCATCTTGTTATGTGATGAATCGAGCCATGCTTCGTCCACTCCTTGGAAAAACTCCTTATGAACTTCTTAGAGGAGTTAAGCCCAGTGTCGCCCACTTACGCACTTTTGGATGCAAGTGCTATGTTCATAATAATGGCAAGGACAGTCTGGGAAAATTCGACCCAAGGAGTGATGTTGTCACTTTTGTAGGTTATTCTCCTCACAGTCAAGCCTACAAAGTGTTCAACAAGAGGACAAAGAAGATTGAGGAAAGTGTTCATGTTGTTTTTGATGAGAATACAATGGGAGGCTCGATGATTGAGGATTTGGATGATGGTGATCAAGGATACTATTTGATTCAAGAGGGTCTACTTCCAACTGGTACAATAGAAAAAGAATCAGTATCCAGTGACAATACTGGTGTCGCCGACTCAGACAGTTCAGGGGGAAGTAATCAGGGTCAAAGTTCAGGTGATAATGAGTCAGAAAATGAGAAAACGCCTAAGAGAAGCTCAAGTCCGGAAGACTCTGATGAAGAGTCATGAAGAATGTCACAGACTCAAGTCGGCGACATGATAGAATTACAGATCAGGAATTATCAACAGAAAATTGCTCATTCTGTCACCAACATCCTCACTAATTTTCAAAGGGTGTGCAAACTAGATCCTCTTTGAACAATTTCTTTGCTTTCAATGCCTTCATCTTAATGTTGGAGCCTAAAAATGTCGATCTAGCATTGAAAGATTCAGACTGGTTCAATGCCATGCAAGAAGAGCTTCATCAATTTCAAAGAAATAAGGTTTGGCACCTTGTCCCAAGGCCAAAGGGAAGATCTTTCATTGGAACACGATGGGTGTTCAAGAATAAGCTGGATGATGAAGGAAATGTGGTTAGAAACAAAGCAAGACTGGTAGTTAAGGGATACAATCAGCAGGAGGGCATTGACTATGATGAGACGTTTGCTCATGTAGCTCGTCTCGAGGCTATTCGGTTACTCATTGCCTATTCTTCTCATCATGGGTTCAAACTATAACAAATGGATGTCAAGAGTACATTCTTGAATGGATATCTGAAGGAGGAAGTATATGTTGAAGAAACTCTGGGTTTTGAAGATGTCGCCCACCCGGATCATGTCTACAAACTGGACAAAGCTCTTTATGAATTAAAGCAAGCACCTTGTGCTTGGTATGATCGTATATCCCAATTCTTGATTCAACATGGTTATGTTCGAGGAGAGGTAGACAAGACTCTGTTTTTGTTAAAGGACGGAAGTCATACACTGGTTGTTCAGGTCTACGTCGATGACATCATCTTTGGTTCAACATATGATAAGTTAGTAAAGAAGTTCACTGACCTCATGTCTAGTGAGTTTGAAATGAGCATGGTCGGTGAGCTCAAATTCTTTTTTGAACTTCAAGTTGTGCAAAGTGAGGATAGGACACGAGTTCATCAACAGAAGTATCTCAGAGAATGTGTTAAAAAGTTTGGTCTCGAAAATCCTAAACCTTTTGATACTCCCATGTCACCGACTACCTCACTTGGAAAAGATGACAAAGACCTAGAAGTCATTAATGCTACTATGTACAGGGGTATTATTGGATCATTGCTCTATCTCACTGCGAGCAGACCTGATATTGTGTTTGGAGTATGTCTATGTGCTAGATTTCAAGCTGATTGAAGGATCATTAGTACTTAAACGAGTTGGCGACTCCTGCGAAGTTGTCGACTTTGAGTAATAAAGCAGCGGAGTAGTTAAGCAAGAAAAACAAATGTTACCAACAATCAATGACAAGCGATGTATAGTGGAAACTCCTCGTAAACCAACTAGTTTACTTGGAGAAAAACCCCTCCCTTCCAAGTTTCTCACTTGGTTGGATTTCAAGATTCCTTAGACTCGCTCTATTGATATCTTGAGTGTTTACAAAGCTCTCCCGTGTACAAGAATGAATCTCACACCCTTGAACCACGCTCTACCTTTGCACTCACACTCTCAATCTCACGCTATGCCTAAGATCTCTCGACACAACACTTGTACGAATCTCACGCACAAGTTTGCTCTTTATTTCTTACACACAATATTGAAATGACGCTCAAAAGTCTTGCCACTAACCTAAATACTAGGATATTTAAGCTAAGGTAAGAGAGATCTCGTGTGTATCAACTCCCACTCAATTAGGGAAATGATACACACTCAATCTTTAACATATCTTTCCAAATATACAATAATACATACAATAAAATATTCTAGGAGAATCAAATTGTCTTTATCTTGATTTTATCACTCTTTTATGATGATCTTCTCCTAAAATAGAATGACGCAGTTTTCTCCAAATACACGCACATACGTTGTGCGTGCCTTCCTTAAATAGATTACTTTGCCAGCTGGTCATGTCAATGACTTTACCAAGTCGCCAACTCGACTTGCCAACTCGGAGTCACTGACTCTGGAACCATCAAAACTCTATCTTCTAACAAATTCCCCCTTTTTGATGGTGACAAACAACCTGTTCTGATATAACTATGCAGCATACAAAACATAATCATAGTAATAAAAGCAAAGCACAAAACCCATAAAAAGTTCCCCCTAAGCTTAGTAACCGCATGATTTCAGTATTTTGATCCCCCTTAATAAATCTATTCCCCTGGTTAATTCCCCCTTTTGGCATCATAAAAAAGATCGCTAAAACAAGTAAAGGAATCAGAGGCAAAAAAAATAGAAACTTAAAACATAAAGTCAAAACAGTCATAGATAGTCATCCACCAAAGCATAGAAAAGTACGATGCAAACACAAACAATCCAGAAATGCCTTACAACCATATTGAACTAAAAAAAATTAAAGTGGGGAGATAATGTGGAGAGGATAGAAGAGAGGGATAGAGAAGGCCATGAGTGTGCGATAGTCACTGACATCAGGCTCCAAAGTCATTGAGTTGTTCCTCTATTGCACTAATCTTTGTAACCACATTGCCAACCATGCTCTGAAGTTTCTCGAGCATCCCCTTCAGAATCATATTCTGCTCCCTAAGATCTTTTAGTTCGTCATTCGCTTGAGCAGATTTCATTCCCTCTTCCCGGTGATCCTTGTCACTGACCTCTGAAATCTTTGACACCCATTGTCCATCAATCCAGTTCCAGCCAAACTTCTTGATCATTTCCTTGTTCAGAACCCTGGTGTTGAGGACATCACCACCATCCACATACACTTTATACTCAGCCATCATCAATGCAATCAACATGCCATAAGGAAGTGCATGCTTAGCAGTTTCAAGCACATGCTTCATGTGAAGCATCATCAGATGCGGCATGTTCACCTTCTTTCCCTTGATAACCTTGTCCATAACCAACAAATCCTAAATGGAGGCAACATTCCTTTTGAGTTCTCTTGGAAGCAAGTTGCTGATAAGGTAATTAAACATCACTTTCTTCTCAATTCCCATTTTGTTGACCAAATAAGGACTGGTGAAATTATCATCATTGTCAGTGACAATTCTGATAATCTCACGCTCATCAACACCTTCAGGCCAGGCTCCTTTGTAGTACTCAGCAAAACCTTCATGTGGTATCTCTAGGATGTCACTGACGTCCTTGCTGGTGAAAGCGTACGTCTTTCTATCAACCATGTACCTCCCAATAGTCATGTTCCCTGTGTCCTCAATCACTAAGGACTCATAAAACATTTTAACCATTAGGGGATTATATTCGTGTTCCCCTTGCACCAGATTATCCCATTTTTGCTTCTTCAGCCAGTCAGTAACCTTAGTCAATTTCTACTCTCTTAAAAAGTTTTCCTCCCACAACAAATCATTGGTAAACTCCCTAGAAGACATGTCAACAATCATACTCGACTTCTTCACCTTTTTGCTAGAACCAACAGCAGATTTTGGAGATCTCCCCCTTTTCTTCCTAGTGACCTTCTCAGAGAAAGAAGAGTCACCTCCCTCTGAGGCAACCTCAGGGGTTTCCAACCCCGTGGCTCTAGCACTAGCGGATCTGGTTTTAGGGTGAAAAGGAGGAGGCATTTCAATTTCATCCTCCTTGAGCAACTCAGAATCATCTCCAAATAGATCTTTCTCTAAATTTCTCTTGACAGAATCACCATAATTAGATTTCTTAGAGACCAAGATGGGATCAGAACGAGTACCTTCATCAGAAGTTTCTGTTGGTTCCTTCTGGAAGACTTCCTTATTAGACATCTTGTCGACATTCTCCATACCAGTGTTTGTGTCAATGACTTTTGGAGAGTCATTGACAACATTTTCTCGATCATGAGGAGATAGCTGTTGGTTCTCCTCTGTTCTAGCATGCTCTTGAGTGCCTTCCATGTCCTCTTCCTCTTCTTTTTCTTCAAACGACCCGACAACCTTTTCTGTTTCTTCAAAATCCATCGACTTCAAATTCGGAGTCTTCACTCTCTCTTCCTCTACATTCTCTCGCACAGAGGGTTTGGGTGTAGAGGAGTCACCGGTTTCTGGAATAACCACCGATTGCGCCGTTTGGGAAATGCCCTACCTTTGAGTGCGGTTTGGCACAGTATTCCAGATTCCGATGAAAGGGTTAGGGTTTCAGTTTCAATTTGTGGGGATGGAGGGTTTTGGGATTTTTCAATGGGAATGAGAGACGAGGGAGTTGATTTTGGAGGAGAAGGGTTTGGATTTTGGTTTTGTGGGGAAGATGTGTTCAGAGATGGTGTTTCAATGGCGGTTGGGATAGCGGTTGAGGAACACGATTGCCTAGACAAAAGAGCACGAAGAAAATCGTCATCAAAAAGGGCGAGAATCTTCTTCGCTGATTTTGGACTCTTAGTTTGGGTCTTGGGAGAAGTGGGTAGATTTGAGTTGTTGGAGGAAGATGCCATTGGAGGGGTTTGCAAGTTGGAGGGTTTGAGTTTGAGAGAGGGAGAGAGAGAGAGAGAGAGAGAGAGAGAGAGAGAGAGAGAGCAGATGTCGAGAGAGAGAGAGTGAGAGATTTGAGAAAGTGTACCTTTTGTCTTGACGGTTGAGGCATAATTAAGAAGTGCACTTCCATCATTAAGGAAGTTGTCAAATCACAAGATCTTCTCTTTCCTCATTTTTGAAAAACTTTCAAAGTTCAAAAGATACTGTTAAGCCATGCTCTTTTTCTCGCGCCAAAACACACATTCACTGAACTTGATCAAGTCGACGACTTCTATAATAAAACTGCTCTTTCCGTATGTCCATGACTTTTACACACTTCATGACTTTCTCTTCAAGAACTTACTTGGCGTTGGGGTTGCACAGGGAGTGCCAAAGAAAACCAAGTATAAAGCATCGTTTTTCAGGATTTGTCGATCATGATGATAAGTCTCCGTTTTAGAATGAAAGATCAAATAAGGCTCATAGAGACTCTCAAAACATGATAGGTCAGGGACAAGCATTAGAATCAACCATCATGTGGGCTTATAATGAGGGTTAGAATCATCAGGTTGATTCTTTTGGGCTAAAACAAAGAGCTCAAAAAGGTTGCACACATACTGAATATAGTAAAAGTAATCGATAAGTCAAATGCATGGGGTTTCCTAAACATGATGTCTATCAAGAATCAAAGATTTATACCATAAAAGCATGACTTCAAAACATATGCAATGCAATCAATTCTAGCCAATCATCGAGGGAATTCGTGTAGGGAAATAGATCATTGAAGAGAGATCATACCTAGTTCCATGCGGAGTTGTTCAAAGGGTTCACGATTCAAGGCCTTTGTAAAAATGTCTGCTCTTTGATCACTTGTTCTACATAATTCCATAGTGACCATGCCTTTTTCTACACAATCTCGAAGAAAGTGGTGCCTTATCTCAATGTGTTTTGTCTTTGAATGTCGCACCGGATTCTTTGAGATGTTGATTGCACTAGTGTTGTCACATAGTATGGGCACTGACCCACACTTCACACCATAGTCACTGACTTGTTGCTTGATCCATAAGAGTTGAGAACAACACGCCGCAGCCGCAATGTACTCTACTTTCGCTGTTGATAGAGCTACAAAATTTTGCTTTCTAGATCCCCATGACACAAGGCAAGGCCCAAGAAATTGAGCCAATCCTTTAGTGCTTTTTCTATCAACACGGTTTCCAGCAAAATCAGCATTTGTGTAGCCAACATGTTCAAAATCAAATCCTCGTGGATACCATAAACACAGATTGTCAGTCCCCTTAAGATAGCGAATGATTCTTTTAACAGCTTTCAAGTGGGACTCTCAAGCACATAGACATACTCCAAACACAATATTCGGTCTGCTTGCAGTGAGATAAAGCAATGATCCAATCATACCCCTATACATAGTAGCATTGACTTCTGGATCCTTGTCATCTTTTCCAAGTGAGGTAGTCGGCGACATGGGAGTATCAAAAGGTTTAGCATTTTTTAGACCAAACTTTTTAACACATTCTTTGAGATACTTTTGTTGATGAACTCGTGTCCCATCCTCACCTTGCACAACTTGAAGTCCTAAAAAGAACTTGAGCTCACCGACCATGCTCATTTCAAACTCACTAGACATGAGGTCAGCGAACTTCTTTACTAACTTATCATCTGTTGAACCAAATATGATGTCGTCGACAGAGACCTGAACAACCAATGTGTGACTTCCTTCTTTCAACAAAAACAGAGTCTTGTCAACCTCTCCTCGAACATATCCATGTTGAATCAAGAACTGAGACAAACGATCATACCAAGCACGTTGGGCTTGCTTTAATCCATAAAGTGCTTTGTCCAGTTTATAGACTTGATCCGGGTGGGCGACATCCTCAAAAATCGGAGTTTGTTCAACATACACTTCTTCTTTTAGATATACATTCAAGAATGCAGTCTTAACATCCATTTGTTGTAGCTTGAATCCATGATGAGCAGAATAGGCAATGATCAATCTAATAGCTTTAAGAGGAGCCACCGGAGCAAACGTCTCATCATAGTCAATGCCCTCCTGTTGATTGTATCCCTTAACTACCAACCTTGCTTTATTTCTGACCACATTTTCTTCATCATCCAACTTATTTTTGAACACCCATCGTGTTCCAATCACAGATCTTCCCTTTGGCCTTAGGACCAAATGTCAAACCTTATTTCTTTCAAATTGATGAAGCTCCTCTTGCATGGAACTGACCCAATCCGAATCTTTCAACGCTTGTTCAACATTTTTAGGCTCCAACATTGAGATGAACGCATTGAAAGCAAAGAAATTGTTTAGAGAAGATCTGGTTTGCACACCCTTTGAGAAATCAGTGAGGATGTTAGTGACAAGATGAGCACTTTTCTGTTGATAGTTCTTGACTTGTAGATCTGTCAAGTCATCGACTTGTGTCTGAGGCGTTCTCTCTGAGTCTTCTTCAGAGTTTTCCAGACTTGGACTTCTCTCAGGTGTTTTATCATCATCGGACTCACTATCACTTGAACTTTGATTTTGACTCCTTCCCACTGTTCTGTCAAAGTCGATGACACCAGCATTGTTACTTCCTACTGCTTCTTTTTCGGTTGAATCAGTTGGAAGTAGATCCTCTTGAATCAAATAGTATCCTTGATCACCATCATCAAGATCCTCAATCATCGAGTCTCCCATCGTGTTCTCATTAAACACAACATGTACACTTTCCTCAATCTTCCTTGTCCTTTTGTTGAACACTTTGTAGGCTTTACTGTGAGGAGAATAACCTACAAAAGTGCCAACATCACTCCTTGGATCAAATTTTCCCAGACTGTCCTTGCCATTATTGTGAACATAGTACTTGCATCCAAAGGTGCGTAAGCAGGCGACAATGGGCTTACCTCCTCTAAGCAATTCATAAGGAGTTTTTCCAAGAAGTGGACGAAGCATAGCTCGATTCATCACATAGCAAGATGCATTAATGGCTTCACCCCAGAAATTCCTTGGAAGGCCACTTGAGATAAGCATGGTCCGCGACATGTTCTCCAAGGCACGATTCTTTCTCTCAACCACACCATTTTTTTTGAGGAGTTCTTGGCGCGGAGAAGTTGTGATTAATGTCATTCTTCTTGTAGAAATTCAAAAACTCAGAGTTGTCAAATTCCGTTCCATGATCTGACTTGATAGATACAAGACCAACTCCAAGCTTTTTCTCGACAGCCTTTACCCAAGCTTCAAATTCTTCAAAAACCTGATGTTTAGAAGGCAGAAAATTTTTCCAAGTGTACCGTGAAAAGTCATCAACAATGAAAAAATATAGCTATTTCCTCCACGACTTTGAATTCTCATGGGACCACACAGATCTATATGAATTAGCTCTAAGGGTTTAGTGGTACTTACCTCTTTCTTTGATTGAAAGGACGACTTCACTTGCTTACCTCTTACGCACGTTTCACAAACTTCATGCTTGTTTATATTTATCTTAGGTAGTCCTCTAACCAGCTCTTGTCTATGAAGTTTGTCAAGGAGTTGAAAGCTCGCATGACCAAACCTTTTGTGCTAGAGGTCGGTGACATCGACAACTGTTCTAAGACATAGTTTTTCTTCAGGTTTGAAACAGGGGTCCACTTTATAAAGATTGTTTTCACACACCCCTTTCAGAAAAATCTTCCCTGAGTTAATTTCTTGTACCAGACATCCCTTCCTATCAAAAACAACTTGATATTTTCCATTAGCACAAATTTGGGAAACACTTAGAAGCTTAAAACTGAGATTGTCCACTAGATTTACATTATCTATTGTTAACTTATCTGAAAATCTTACCGTACTAATACCAGAAATACCACCTTTACTATTGTTGTCGAAGGTAATCTTACCTCCCTTATACTCTTGAAGTGAGATGAAATCCTTGGGGTTTCCCGACATATGAGTTGAGCATGCACTATCAATAAACCAAGGCTCCTTGTCACCCACTTCAAGCTGCATTGAAAGAATTAGTTCTTACGAACCCAGAGTTGTTTAACTCCTCTGGGTTTGGCAACATAGTAGACTCTAGGACAAAACTTGTCACAAATAGGACACACAGGTCCTGGAGGACAATCAGTGACAGTGGTTCTGCCAGAACTATCATTCAGAGTCTATGACCTTGCATTTTCATCATACCTTTCCTTTTTGTGACAATCATGCTGGTAGTGACCAAGCTTGCCACAATACCAACATGTTTTGTGAGACTTTAGGGCCACATACTTGCTGTAGCCAGGATAGATGGGTTGGTTGTTGATGCGAGATTAAAAGTCAATTTGTGAGGGAGCCGAGTTCTGGGTTTGTTTTTGCCATATTTTGTGCACCTTCTGATCAGGGTACCACTGTTGCTTCCCTTTGTCTTGGTTGGCCACCACATGAGTAGAACAACTTGCATTATCACTACCCATAGGGGCTTTACCTTTAGACACAAAGGAAGCAAGTTTGGTATCTTGAGTGTTGGATGCACGAGCATATCCAATCCCAGACCTGTCAACCTCCTTCACAAATTTCCTTTTATAGTCATTTCTGACCTCCTGAGCCTTTTCAGCAACAAACTCATCTACCCACCTTTTCTTTTTAGTCTCATCATCAATCATTTGATCTTCTAGTTCTTTAGATAGCTTAGCATGACCGAGCCTAAGCCTAAGCCTTTCACCATCTAGGTCAGTGACGTGTTTTTCCAAGTCATTAACTTGTTTTTGCAAGTCAGTGACTTGGTTCTTTGATTCTGAGCAGGACTCACAAATCATTGACTTAGGAGATGAAATCTTTTCTAATTCAATAGCCTTAGAGGACCAGAGTTTGTTATCATCGAAGAGATTGGAGATTGTTTCTTCATTATCCTCCGCTTTTTCTCTTAACTCAGTGACCTGAGTTCAAAGCTTTTCGGTGATAGCAATCAATTGTTTTCTAGATTTTCTAGCCAAAAGAGAAGAGAGTTCAGAATCATTTACCTCTTGGGATGATTTATCTTTAATGACCATGCATCAGTTTCCTCTTGCTGGCGCTACTTCATCATCATCATCATCAGACATGTCCCAAGTTGCCATCATTCCTTTACAAGCTTCTCCATTTTTTCTTTTTGGACATTTCTTGGCAAATTGTCCTTTAGCTTGACATTGATAACATATGACATCCTTCATATCCTTCCCTTCCTTGCTTGATTCAGGAGCTTTGATCGGAGCTTTGTTGCGATTCCACAGTCTCTTTATAGCCTTAGAGATGAGAGCCACATCCTCATCTACTCCTTCGGAGTCATCGTCTCCCTGAGCCAAGTCAAAGGCTCTTTCAACTTTAAGAGCAATGTTCTTGACTTTCTCAGAGTCAAAGTCTTTCTACTCTTCTTTGCTGAATGCCTCCATACATGGTGAGTTGTCCAACAAGATCTTCCAAGGTTAGTGACTTGGTTTCATTTTGAGTGAGTAGAGATGAAGCAATGTTGTTCCAACTCTTGTTCAATCCCGAGATCAACTTGTTGGTTAGTTTCCATTGAGGAAATTTCTCACCAAGAAACTCTAATTGATTCACGATCGTTTTAAATATGGAATGATAATCACGAAGAGATTCTCCTTTTCCTTGAAAGATGTTGTCGTACTCTGCTTCGAGACTTATGATCCTGTCCTTCTTTACATCATCATTGCCTTGATGAAGTCTTTTGAGGGCATCCCAGATTTCTTTTGTCGTCGTGTATCCGATCACTTTCTTGAGGTCACCGTCAGTGAGAGCATGATTGAGCATTGTCTTGGCTCTAGCATTCTTCTCAAGCTTCTTGAAATCCACATCATCATACTCAGTTGTGGTCTTTTTAATCTTTCCATCCTTTCCAAGAAAGGTTTTTGGACCCAGTTCAATCACTTTCCATAGCTGACCATCAAGCGAGCAGATGTGGGTCTTCATCTGTTCAACCCACCAGTTATACTCTCCAACCTTGAGGATTGGAGATTTCCAGAAAAAGTCACTCACAGAAGTGTTGGTGGACGTCATTTTCCTACAATAGAAGTACTAAAAACACAATCTAGAGCCTGAGCTCTGATACCAATTGAAGGATCGTTAGTACTTAAATGAGTCGGGTACTCTTGCGAAGTCGTCGACTTTGAGTAATAAAGCAGCGGAATAGTTAAGCAAGAAAAACAAACGTTACCAACAGTCAATGACAAGCGATGTATAGTGGAAACTCCTTGTAAACAAACTAGTTTACTTGGAGAAAAACCACTCCCTTCCAAGTTCCTCACTTGGTCGGATTTCAAGAGTCCTTAGACTCGCTCTATTAATATCTTGAGTGTTTACAAAGCTCTCCCGTGTACAAAAATGAATCCCGCACCTTTGAACCACGCTCTACCTTTGCACTCACACTCTCAATCTCATGCTATGCCTAAGATCTCTCGACACAACACTTGTACGAATCTCACGCACAAGTTCGCTCTTTCTTTCTTACACACAATATTGAAATGATGCTCAAAAGTCTTGCCACTAACCTAAACACTAGGGTATTTAAGCTAAGGTAAGAGAGATCTCGTGTGTATCAACTCCCATTCGATTAGGGAAATGATACACACTCAATCTTTTACATATCTTTCCAAATATACAATAATACATACAATAAAATATTCTAGGAGAATCAAATCATCTTTATCTTTATTTTAGCACTCTTTTATGATGATCTTCTCCTAAAATAGAACGACGCAGCTGTCTCCAAATACACGCACATACGTTGTGCGTGCCTTCCTTAAATAGATTACTTTGTCGACTGGTCATGTCAGTGACTTTGCCAAGTCGCCGACTCGACTTGCCAACTCGGAGTAACTGACTCTGGAACCATCAAAACTCTATCTTCTAACACTGATCCAAGAGAGTCCCACTTGAAATCTATTAAAAGAATCATTCGTTATCTTAAGGGGACTGACAATCTATGTTTGTGGTATCCAAGAGGATTTGATTTTGAGCTCGTCAACTACACAGATGCTGATTTTGCAGGAAATCGTGTTGATAGAAAAAGCACTTCAGGGATGGCTCAATTTCTTGGGCCTTGACTTGTGTCATGGGGATCTAGAAAGCAAAATTATGTGGCTCTATCAACAGTGGAAGCAGAGTACATTGCGGCTACGACATTTTGCTCTCAACTCTTATGGATCAAGCAACAAGTCAGTGACTATGGTGTGAAGTGTGGGTCAATGCCCATACTATGTGACAACACTAGTGCAATTAACATCTCAAAGAATCCGGTGTAACATTCAAAGACAAAACATATTGAGATAAGGCACCATTTTATTTGAGATTGTGTTAAAAAGGCATGGTCACTATGGAATTCTGTAGAACAAATGATCAAAGAGCAGACATCTTCATAAAGGCCTTAAATCATGAACCCTTTGAACAACTCCGCATGGAACTAGGTATGATCTTTCTTCAATGATCTATTTCCCTACACGAATTCCCTCGATGATTGGCTAGAATTGATTGCTTTACATATGTTTTGAAGTCATGCTTTTATGGTATAAATCTTTACATTCTTGATAGACATCATGTTTAGGAAACCCCATGCATTTGACTTGTCGATGACTTTTACTACATTTAGTATGTGTGCAACCTTTTTGAGTTCTTTGTTTTAGCCCAAAAGAATCAAACCTGATGATCTTAACCCTCATTACAAGCCCAAATGATGGTTGATTCTAATGACTGTCCCTGACCTATCATGTTTGAGAGTCTCTATGAGCCCGTTTTGAATTTTCCTTATAAAACGGAGACTTATCATCATGATCGAAAAATTCATATAAATATCTTGTCTTATGCTTGGTATGCCTTGACACTCCCTGTGCAACCCCAAAACCAACCTATTTCTTAATAGAGAAAGTCATGAGTTGTGCAAAAGTCACGGATATTTGAGAAGAGCAGTTTTTGTGACAAGGGTCGCCGACTTGATCAAGTTCAGTGACACCCTGTGAATTGGAAAGATCATGATTTAACAGTATCTTTTGAAATTGGAAAGTTTTTCAACAAAAAAAAAGGAAAGAGAAAAATCTGGTGATTTGACACCCTCCTTAATGATGGAAGTTAACTTCTTTATTATGCCTAATCGTCAAAGGAAAAAGGTACTTTCTCTCTCACAATCTTATCTCTCTCATTCTCTACTCTCTCTCTCTCTCTCTCTCTCTCTCTCTCTCTCTCTCTCTCTCTCACTCAAACCCTCAAAACTTCAAACCTTTTCAATGGCGTCTCCCTCCAACACCTCCAACCACCCTGCCTCACTCAAAAACCAAGCCGAGAGTCCTGAATTGGCAAAAAGGAAGATCATTGCCCTCTTTGATGATGAATTTCTCCGCGCTCTCATGTCTGGACAATCGTCTTCATCAATTGCCCCTCCAACTTCCATTGAAACACCATCTCTGAACCCCTCTTCTCCACAAAACCAAAACCCTAACCCTTCTCCTCCAAAATCTACTCCCACGTCTTCCATTCCTACTAAAAACCCCCAAATTCCTCAATCCCCACAAAAAGAAACCGAAACCCTAACCCTCTCACTGGAATCTGGAATACCGCGCCAAATGGCGCAACCGGTGGTTATTCTAGAAACCGGTGACTCCTCCACACCAAAACCCATGGAGAAAGAGAATGTTAAGGAAGAGAGAGTAAAAGATCCTAATTTGGAATCAATGGAGTTTGAAGAAACAAAAACGGTTGTCGAGTCATTTGAGGAAAAGAAAGAGGAGAAAGTTTCTGAAAATGTAGTGGAAGGCACTCAAGTTCAAACTGAAACAGAAGAGGCCCAATGGCTATCTGGCAAGGATCAGACACAGAACGTCAGTGACACTCCTAAACTAACCAACAAGGACGCCGCTATGGAGGATGATGACAAGGTCTTTGACAAGAATATCTCTCCAAAGGAAGCTGTTGAAATCTCTGAAGAAGGTACTCACTCTAATCCTATCTTGGCTTCTAATAAATCAAAGTATGCTGATTCAGTTAAGAGAAACTTGGAAAAGAATTTATTTGGTGATGACTCTGAATTTCTAAAAGAGGATGAAATTGAGATGTCTCCTCCCTTTCACCATAAGACTAGATCTGCCAGTGCTAGAGCCATGGCTGTGGCTCTTAAAGCTAAAAAGGGTAAGGGGTTGGAAACCCCTTAAGCTGTTTTAGAGGGCGGTGACTCTTCTTTCTCAGTGAAGGTCACAAAGAAGAAAAGGGGGAGGTCACCACCAAAGTCTGGTGTTGGTTCCAACAAGAAGAAGAAGACTGGAACTATTGTTGATATGTCTTCTAGGGAATTTACCAAGGATTTGTTGTGGGATGAGAACTTTTTAGAGGAGTACAAACTGACAAAGGTCAATGAATGGTTAAAGAAACAAAAATGGGATCGGTTGATTCAAGGGGAGCATGAGTACAACCCTCAAATGGTCAAGATGTTTTATGAGTCCTTAGAGATTGAAGATACATGGAACATGACCATTGGGGGGTACACGACTGGAAAAAAGAAGTACTCTTTCACAAGCAAGGATGTTAGTGATATCTTGGAGATACCACGTGAAGGTTTTGCTGAATACTTCAAAGGAGTATGGCCTGAAGGAGTTGATGACTGTGAGATCATCAAAACTATCATTGACAGTGATGACAATTTCATCAGTCCTTACCTAGTCAACAGGATGGGAATTGAAAAGAAGGTAATGTTTAATTACCTAATCAGTAATCTATTGCCCAGAGAGCTCAAGAGAAATGTTGCCTCCATTCAAGATTTGCTGGTTATGGACAAGGTCATCAGGGGAAAGAAGGTGAACATGCCTCGATTGATGATGCTTCATATGAAGCATGTGCTTGAAACTGCTAAACATGTGCTTCCTTATGGCATACTGATTTCTTTGTTGATGTTTGAGCACAAGGTCTGTGAGGATGGTGGTGATGTCCTCAACACCAGGGTCTTGGACAAGGAAATGATCAGGAAATTTGGCTGGAACTGGGTTGTTGGAAAATGGGTGTCAAAGGCTTCTGAGGTAAGCGACAAGGATCACCAGGAAGAGGGAATGAAATCTGCTCAAGTGAATCATCTAAAAGATCTTAGGGAGCATAATATGATTCTGAAGGGGATGCTTGAAAAGCTTCAGAACATGGTTGGCAATGTGTTGTCTAAGATCAGTTCTATAGAGGAAAGGCTCAACGACTTTGGATCTAGAAGTCAGTGACCAGTGCTCATCCATGACTATCTCTACCCCTTTCTTCTACCCTTTCCACATCAACTTCCCACTTTAAAAAGACTTCTTTTTAGTTCGTTATGGTTGCAATGCATTTCTGGATTGTTTTTTTTTTGCATCGTACATTATTTCTTGCTTTGGTGGATGACTATCTATGACTGTTTTGATATTATGTTTTAAGTTTCCATATTTTGCCTCTGACTTCTTTTCTTGTTTTAGCAATCTTTTTGATGATGCCAAAAGGGGGGAATTAACCAGGGGAATAGATTTATTAGGGGGATCTAAAACCTGAAACCATGTGGTTACTAAGCTTAGGGGGAACTTTTTATGGCTTTTTGTGCTTTGCTCTTTATCTTGTGATGTTGTATGTATGTTGCATAGATCTTATCAGAACAAGTTATTTGTCACCATCAAAAAGGGGGAATTTGTTAGAAGATAGAGTTTTGATGGTTTTAGAGTCAGTGACTCCGAGTTTGCAAGTCGAGTCGGCGACTTGGCAAAGTCACTGACATGGCCAGCTGACGAGTGATCTATTTAAGGAAGGAACGCATAGCGTGTGTGCATGCACTTGGAGACAGCTGGTCCGTTCTATTTTAGGAGAAGATCATCATAAAAGAGTGCTAAAATCAGGAGAAAGACGATTTGATTCTCCTAGAATATTTCATTGTGTGCGTCAATGTTTTATTGGAAAGATATGTAAAGATTGAGTGTGTGTCACTTCCCTAATCGAATGGAATTTGATACACACGAGATCTTTTTTGCCTAGCTTAAATACCTCAGTGTTTAGGATAGATGGAAAGACTTTTGAGCGTCATTTTACAATTTGTGTAAGAAAGAAAGAGTGAACTTGTGCGTGAGATTCGTACAAGTGGTGTGTCGAGTGTTCTTAGGCATAGCGTGAGATTGAGAGTGTGAGTGCAAAGGTAGAGCGTGGTTCAAGGATGTGGGATTCATTATTGTACACGAGAGAGCTTTGTAAACACTCAAGAAATCAATAGAGCGAGTCTAAGGACTCTTGAAATCCGACCAAGTGAGAAGCTTGGAAGGGAGTGATTTTTCTCTAAGTAAACTAGATGGTTTACGAGGAGTTTCCGCTATACATCGCTTGTCATTGACTGTTGGTAATGCTTATTTTTACATTTTGATTATTCCGCTGCTTTATTACTCAAAGTCGGCGACTTTGCAGGAGTTCCCGACTCGTTTAAGTACTAACGATCCTACATATTTATTTTTTATGACGTTTTCCTCCTTGCATTTCTCTCTTTTAATCCTAACTTTGCATTTTAAAGCGTTGTATGCACTTGAACTCTACTTATTATTATGGTAAATGTTTGATTGTGAGTTTCGTCATAGAAATTAGTTGAACTTATATTTATCACTAGTTACAATGTATGAATTTACAACAATAAAAAAAATACATATATATATATTTATTTATTTATGACTTTGTCCTCCTTGGCTCCTTGCATTTCTCTCTTTTAATCCTAACTTTTCATTTTAAAGCATTGTATGCACTTGAACTCTACTTATTATTATGGTAAATGTTTGAAGGTGAGTTTCGTCATAGAAATTAGTTGAACTTATATTTATCACCCAAGGTGGATCTTTCGTTACTAATTCTTTTTAATTTGGTAAGATTTAGGGTAGCCCAAGTACTACTTGGACTAGCCTAGAGCACCCGTATACGGATGATAACTTGTTTACTAACCAATTCTAAGAACGAAGGGCAAACTGCCACCTTGACGCTCAAACCTGAAACCTCTTGCACATGGGCAAGAGGCTCGGTCGTTGAGCCATGTGCACATGCGCTTTTCGTTACTAAAATAAATTAGAGGCCAGCTTTAAAAAAATTAGAGGCCAACTTTTAAAAATACTTATAATTTCAACTATAAGAAATAGAAATTAGTTGAAACAAACATTGACGGGCGTTTTTGGTAATTAGCCTATAATAGGGGGTGCAATTACATATTAGTTGACAAAAAACGTAAAATTACGCGCTATAGCCCTCCCCACGCAACAACCTCCATTGTTCGCTCCCAACGCAAGCTTCTGATATTATTGACGAAAATCGAACGCGATAATCAGTTGAAGAACGATTTCAAACACAGAAAATCGGTTGACGACGATATCAAACGCAAAAAACATGATAAACGGTTGAAGAACGCTAAAAATCAATACGTGCAAACTGTCAACAACATCCGAGCAGGTTAGTGTCGTTTTCGCGAGATTTGATTTTAGTTTGATGACAAGCGAGCTACTTTTTGCCAGATATGTCTTCATTTTACATATTTTACACACGATATACACTAACAAATGCATATTCTTACATCAGTTTTAGATTTAATGTAAAAAAAGCAAATTGTTGACACTGTTTTACGATTGTATAAAAAAGCAAATTGTCATCAAACATTGTCAAAAAAAATAAAACAAGTTGAAGACAAATGTTGATGGTAGTTGTTGATTGATTTAATTTGAAAAAACTCATGACTGTCAATGATTTGATGATAAATACTGATAGTTGTTGACATTAAAAATGACTATTGACATTCTACTAATTCAAATAGATGATAGTTGTTGACAATGGTTCACAACAAAAGTTTTAATAAACTGTATTTTTTTCATCAAGGTTGTATTCTTTATTTTATTTTTCAATCAACCATGGTCAATAATTATTGAATAGTTGAAGACAATCAACAAATTTGATGTCAACAAAAAGCTAGTGTTTTGGCAACAAAATATATTGTGACCAAATAGCCATTGACATTGAATGTTTGTTCATGTTCAACAGATGGATTTTAAAATACTGGCAATGTGCTTTGGAGGAGATTGGAAGATTGGAAGTGGAGATTATACATATGTTGGTGATGTTAAATCAAAGGCAATTGTCCTAGAAGGTAACGTTGATCTAGAGTCTTTAAGGAAAATAATTATACAAAGGTTCAATATCAACGCATCACCAACAACTGTTTGCTTGTGACACTTGCATCCATCTCAAAATTTGATAAATCCATACACAATAGAAATTGATGACAATCTCAAGTCCTTCTACCAAATTAACAACACTCCTCAAGTTTCTTGGGAAATGCCTAAATATGTCACAACATATAAGAAGAGAAGCGGTAAGGAAATTGTTGAGAGCTTGAATTTTTCATCAAACGTCAAAAACAACAGCTCGTTGTCAACAATTGTCAACAACAAATTCCAACCATCACTAGATGCCTTCAATAGTCATCAACCATTAAGAATTGGCAACGGTTGTGAAACAGATGAAGAAGAAGTGGATACTCCACCAAATTCTGCAAATGTAAAAGTAGTTCGACTTTACGCATCAAAGGAAGAGTTAAAAAGATCAATGTCTAATGTTGCGATGCGTGAGGGCTATGGTTTCAGAGTTGACAGATCCACAACTGAACTTTAGAGACTGAAATGTGTTGACAAAGCTTGTCAATGGAATATGAGGGTTGTGAAGCTCAAGGGGCTAAATTATTTTGAGGTGAAGATATTCAATGACAAGCATACATGCCTTTTTGAAGTGAGATATACAAGGAATATCAAACCCTCATATCAAGCAATTAGAGAAAAAATAAAATTAAGGTAATTTTCAAACAAATTTATCAAAACATTATTACTGTTTCAATAAATGTCATCATTGATTCATTTTTTGTTCTAAAAAATGCAGATTTGAAGGTGTTAGCCAGGGGCCGAATCCAAATATGATTCGTAATGATATGAGGAATGAGTACTTCCAAAATATTAGTTACTATAAAGCTTGGAGAGCACAAGAATGGGCACAAAAATTGATAAGAGGTTCGCCTAAAGAGAACTATGCCCTTCTGCCTGCGTATTGCCACAATCTCAAAACTATCAACAATGGAACATACACAAGTATTGAGATTGACAATGATAATCGGTTCAAGTATGTGTTTATTTCTATTGGGGGCATCAATTAGAGGTTTCAACACATGAGGAAGGTATGAGAAGCAAAAACCTCTATCAATAATTTTCATCAATAAAAAACTGTCAACACCATATTTATTCTTTTGTCAACACCATATTTCATCATTAAATTCTATCATATAAATATTAAAACTAATGAAAATAACATATGTCATCCCATTTCATGAATATAAACACTATATAAATTTTAGAGTGTCAACATCATATCACTGTCAACAATAAAAAAAACCCTATTATGTTTCAACTATAAAAAACTGTCAACAATGCCTACGCATGTCAACAATAGAACACATTATATATATTAACAAAATTGTAACAAATTTGTGTATTGATTACATTGATGACAAGTCATCCAGATAGATGGAGCACATCTACACAACAAGTATTTAGGATGCTTGATTACTGCCTCAGCTCAAGATGCAAACCGACAAATCCTCTCTGTTGCATATGTCGTTGTAGATTCTGAAAATGACAACTCTTGGAAATGGTTTTTTGAGGAGTTGTTGAAGGTCATACCTTGTTCAAGTGACATGGTGTTTGTTTCTGATCGACATAACAACATTGCAAAATATGTCGAATTTGTCTATATTGGTGCAAAGCATGTCATATGTACAAGGCATTTGAAACAAAATCTGAAAGTGCGATTCAAAGAAAAGGGAATTCACAAGTTGTTCTCCAAGGCAGCTAAGAGTTATACAACAATTGAATTCAACAAATAATTCCATGATATTTGCAAGTCAAATGCTGAGATAGGACAATATTTGAAAGAGGCAAACATTGAGAAATGGTCCAGACCTTGCTTTCCTGGTGATAGATACAACATCATGACTACAAACAATGTTGAAAGTGTCAACTCAGTGTTGAAGGAAGCAAGGGCATTTGCAATTGTTGCCTTATTTGAGTTTATAAGAGATTTGATATAAAGGTGGTTTAATGAGCGCAAGGCAAATGCAGAGATCAACCACAACAGTTTGCCCACAAATATCAACAAAATTCTAGAGAAAAGAGGCACGAAATCCAAGAAGTATGGCGTAAAAGTCTTGAATAGTACTCAATTTGAAGTGTTCAGAAGTGATTACATAGGAGTTGTTGATCTGGCGTAAAAAACATGCAGTTACAGAAAATTTGATTTGGAAAAACTGTCATGTTCACATAACATTTCCGCCATTCAGCAAATGAAGTATGACATGAGTGATTTTGTAAGTGAATACTACAAATATGAAAAATGGTTAATGGCATATCAAGAAACAATATATCCATTGCTTATAAGGTCAGATTGGGATGTACCAGAAACTGTCATCAACAAAGCATGTTTCCCACCAAATGTACGAAGGAAGATTGGAAGGCCAAGAAAACGTATGTTCCCGTCTATTGGAGAGTTCAGAATGAATACAAAAAAGAAGAAGAACATCACCAAGCAAAAGTGCAGAAACTGTGGAATAACTGGACACAACAGAAAGACATGTGGAATCAACAATCTCATGGTTATGCAAGTAGATTGAAAGATGATGACATCTTTTGTTGATTAAGTTTTATGTCTACAACGATTAAAAATCCCAACTGTTTTTTTATTGGGTTGTTGCTTATGTTTCATTCCCATCAGAGATTGTAGTAATTGTCAACAAAATTCAAACTGTTGATTACTATTTTGATATATCTTAAACTTTGTCTACTCCAAACAAATGTCAACTACCATTGAGGAACTTGAAAACTGTCAACAACAACAAACATTTGTTGACAAAAGTATATAATTTGACAATGTCATTTAAATAAATAGTCAGAATTTGTAATCAATATTTATTAGTTTTCAGTAGTTATCAATTGTCAACTGAATTTGTCAACAACAAAAAAAAACCACTAACCTGTCAACCATTGAAATTAAAACACTTCATAAATGTTGTCAAAATGACATCATAATTGTCAACAAAAAAACCTAAGCTAAAAAGAAAATACTAACGTTGATAATAGCAGTCAACAACTGTCAAGAACATATATAAAACTTAATCAACTGTCAACAACATACAATAACATTGACAATAGCAGTCAACAACTGTTAACAACATACATAACATTTGTTGCAAATGTACATCCATCAACTGTCAATACTAAAGATAACATCAACAAAATCAGAAACAACTGTAAACAATACACACAAGTTATGTCAACTACTATCACTGGCTTGTTTTCGGCAGTGGCTCCCAAACCCAAGTTCCTTTAAACAGATCTATTGTCATTTTTCCCTATGTGCTCGAATGTATTCTTCACCCAAATCATCCAAAGAATCCAAATCCTCAAATGCAAACGTTTCAATGAACTTGATGGCGAAGACTCCACAATTTCCACTATAACAAAAAAGTCCAAATATAAAAATCAAATATTTGTAAGGAAAAACTGAAAATAATGGGAAATTGGGAGAAGTAATGTATACCCATTAGTATCTTGTATTAACTTGTCATCGCTAGAGATGCTAAACTCCATATCCAAGTCACCAAGATGGTTGAATTTCCCACTTTTCTTCAACAGAAAGGGTATGAATGTGGCAAAAAGGTTTCAAATGAGGGGTGAGATCTTGCATAGTATAGAGGTACCTTGTAGAGTCAAGAACCTTAATGTGATTTCCTGGCAAATCAATCTCTAAGGCAATCCAATGTGTTTTTAGAATGTTACCCTTGTAACATCAGGATTATGCCATGCTTTCCCCCAACAAGAGTGGTTTCCAACCGTTGAGATAATCATAAAAACTGTTTGGGATGTCCTTCTCTCTAGAAATATAAAGCGGTATCTCCTTGGGATCAAACATCATAGACCATATCCAATCAACAACTACAACACTCTTGTAGACATCAATGTAATCATAGATAAGTTTCCTCATGTGATACAAAGCCTCAAACATGTGCTAAAAAGATAAAAAAAAAATTGTCCACATAGAACTAATAAAAGCAACATATCAATTGAACCAACACTATGAAAGAAAAAACACAACTTACCTCAGTCCCTAGCCAAACATTCTTATTCCTAAGAACGGAGAAAAACTCTTTTGTAAGCATTTGATCAAAACCAGGAATGGTAGCGTTGTCAGGACTAAAAAATAAATATAATACAATGTGTCAACATATATGTAATCAAAGGTAATTAGCTATCAACAACATTCAGTTTTCTATTTGTCAACAATATTCAGTTCTCTATTTTCAACAAATGTCCACTTGATGACAATATAAAACTTACATGTGTGAAAAAATAATAAATGTCAATATATTTTGTTAGCTTATATCAAGTGTTAACCAATTCTTTTTGATGACATATTTTAAATGGAAACAAAGCAAAACTGTCAACAATTGTCATTGATAATTGTTTACAGTTGTTCGACTTGATGACACTTAACATTGTCATCCAATTAAACATATAAAGCCTCTGAAAATTACTTACCTATCATATAACCAATCATGAAGTAATTTTCGATCTGCATCTGGATAAAAAGAGTGCTTGAGCTTCCTAGGCAAAGGTGGCTTCTACTTCTTTTTCTTATCTTCATTCTTCTTTTCCTTACCTCATTCTTGTTTTTCTTTTCAGCCTTCTTCTTTTTCTTCTCCTCGGTGAAAGGAGTTAACACTGCAGTGCTAGGTTTCTTATTCCTTGAATATTTCCTTGTATCTAGTGAAGCATCAAGATCTTCGGTATCTTTTACACTGTCCTCTTCATCTTCTCCACTCAAAGAGGCAAATAGATGACCATGCTCAACAGACTGAGAGCAATTATCCTTGATCTCTTTCAAAATAGGTCGCAGCTCAAAGTCTAATTCAGCACGCATTTGAGCTAATGTTTCATAGTTGAAATCACTTGAATTCTCCTTTCTTTCTTCACCAAGATCATCCTTTGTAACTCCTACTACTTCACCCTCAAGTTCAACCTTGTCAACTTCACATTCCTTGTCAACTTCACCCTCATGTTCCTCCTTGTCAACTTCACCAGGCATACTCTTTTTTTCACCTACTACATCCCCCTCAAGTTCATCCTTGTCAACTTCACCAGACACACTCTTTTTCTGACCTACTATTTCACCCTCAAGATCCTCCTTTTCGACTACACCAGACATACTCTTTGTCTCAGGATTACCAACATCATCATTGATAATTGTTTCACTATTAAAAGCATCAACAACATCATCTGTTGCACCCTCACCGAAATCCTTATTAAGAACAAGAGGCTCATCACCAACAATACCTTCCTTCTCAACATCCTTCTTAGAAACAACTTCCTTTTCAACAACATCTTCCTTTGAACCATCCTTGGGTTCTTTACCTATGTCCTCTGTTTTGTCAACTGTATTAAAGAATAATAAACGTCAACAAGCATTTTAAGTGCAATAGATCAGAAATGAAAGCAAAACTTCAGCATAAAATTCATAAAAATATTCAATTACAACAAATCTGAGCATGTGTCAACATGAATAAAAGAATATACAAGATTACCTGGACTTGGAATCAATTGATCTGTATCTTTCTTTCCAATGGAAGTTTAAGCCCACAACATCGTTCGGATCAGATTCTGATCTGAAGCATCAACGACCAGACCTCTAGCAACTAAACTCTTATGGATGTAATCAACTTGATTTGACACATGAACATTTTTCATCTCCAAAGTATTTAGCTTGAACTGAACATCTTTCATCAACCTACGTATAGAAGTCAGATTCTTTCAAATCTCTTACCCATTGAGGCTCATGCATTTCTTTAAAGTTTTCATCCTTCACCTTCTCTTGGGAAGACTGTGGGACTCCATCAACATTAATGTCAACAAAATTCCCTTGTTCCTTTGCAGATGACAGAATCTTTGCAACTTCAATGTCTTCAACACCCACAGAATCATCATCAACAACATCATTGTTCACATTATCCATCAACTCTTCATCAACATCATCCTTGTTCAGATTCGCTACCAATTCTTCATCAACATCATCATTCCTCGCAACTACAGCAAGTTCATCCTTAGATGTTGGCCTTTTAAACTTATTCAAGGGGATTGGCATACTACAAACAAGTTGTCTCAACTTAACTCTTTTAACCTGAATATTTGGCTAAACTTTAATATCTTGATGATGTTCAACTCTAACCCGACTCTTAGCTTCAACCTTAAGCTTTTTGCCCTTCTATTTGTCAACAACAACCTTCTTCCTACCTTTGCCACCATCAGAACTCCTCAATGCTCTAACATTACCTTCATCCACATTACCAGAAATCCTAGAACTCTTCCTCTTGAGCCTAACTTTTTTTTCTTCATTTTGTTGTTGTTTCATATCAACCGACAGTTTCTTATCCGCTTTTTAAACTCTAAAGTCTTCGGAGCTAAGACAAAATCAGTCAAGTCATCTTCTGTAGAAGAGTCAGACTCTTCTACATGAATACCTTCCTCCACATTAATGTTGCGTGCCAATGCTTCATCATTCTTTTCTTGCTTCACCATGATCCTTTCAATCAAATCATCAAAAAAAAGGATCACCAACCTCGTTTGGATAATCAAAATCCTTAAACTGTAGAAACTGTGAATATGGAGGGTAAACACAAACCTGGAAACACAAGAATAAAAACATTGGCAAAGAAAATTATTGTCATCATATGTATTGTCAACAAAATTGTAGTGTCAACAAAACAATTAAACTATCAACACTGCAATATCAACCGTATATTGTTAATACTAGTATCACCAAAATTAATGTAACCTAATGTATTGTCAACAATGTAAATGTCATCCAATGTAATGTCAACAACACTAATAAACTATCGTGTCAACCATGCAGTGTAAACAATGGCATTAAAACTAATGTCACCAAATGTAATGTCAACAATGTAATTTCATCCAATGTAATGTCAACAAAAATGATAAACTCTCTTGTCAACCATGTAGTGTCAAACAATGAATGTAGTGTCAACAATGTAAGGGTAAACTTAATATCATTCAATGTTGTATATCATATGTCAACACATATGGTATTATGTCAACTATGAAGTGTTAACAAAAACTGAAAATGACTTTCAAGTAAATAATATATTGTCAACAACAATCCCTATTCTTAAATAATCATTAATATAATTATTAATCTTCTCATTATAGGATGAAAAACATACCAATTTCTTTTCCTTTATTTTAGAAAGTGTCGAATGTCAAATATGAACTGAGTCGTCACTCCAACACAACATATAAGGTACTTCTTTTGGATTTTGACAATCAAACGAACAAACTTCCTTAAAAGCAGGTAAAGTCTCCAAAATCCAGATATGTGCACAAAGAAAAATTTGAACATAAATCAGTTATAGAAATTTCATAACAATGAAATACAAACAGAGCAACATAAATCAAATCAATACCATAAACGCTATAGCATATCCAAACAGAGCGTAACCATATCTATATGTTGGATCACTGAATTTTGAATAATCACGCTCAGTTTGATTCAACTGCATCATGCTTGAAATCAATTCATCATAACAAAGCCTCTCTCATGGGTATGCATTGAATGCATCAAAATCAGATAAAAGGCCAAGATATTTTGCATTAACATCAGAGTGACTGCGTCGAGGCAACACAATCCCCTCAACAATCAACCAATGCGCAAGCTTCAACTTTTTGACTTCACCTTTAGTTTTTTTTTTTGAAAATACCAACCAATTCTGAAAAGGAACTCCTACTACAACCAAGCTCATCCGGCATATCAGTTGGAGCAATCTCGGGAAGCGAATTTTGTGAACAATTTAACCCAGTCACAGCAGATAAATCACCAAGAGAAAACCGAGAAACACTCACACCTACTTTAAACCACATCTCATGCTCGTACTTGGTTTCTAACTCATGCAATAACACATTATGAATGAATTAGGAATGTAAATGCAACCTATCGCCAAACTTAACAACAGGACCAAGGCAACCATTGGACAATTTATTCCAACTGTCAACCGAGAGACGTTTCTTAATGGTCTCTAAAACAGAAACTTTGTTCTAGCGGTTAACTTTCTCCGGATAATGTTTCGATGGAGGTAGAACATATTTCATTTCCTTCTGTGACATACTTCAACCTGAAATCAATCATAGAGAATGGTCATCAATAATACAATAGTCATCAAAATCTCACATGTCAACAGAATATAAGATCAACTATCAACAATATTAGCAAATGCAATCACATATATCATCAACAATTACAGCTGTCAACAATCTCAATAATTGTCAACAATGCCTTGAAAAGTAAACAAAAATTGAAATCCAAACCTTCTAAAATTACATATATCATCAAAAAATAGTAAATGTCAACATCCTCTACATTGGTCATGAAAGTGTTGCATCTGTCAACAAAAAGCTCAATTACTCTAAAACATGTGTAAAAATAAACCAACTATATCAAATGTCATTAAAATCAGCATACATCAAGCAATATTGTCAACAAAAAGTGCAATTGTCAACAAAGAACAACAGAACACCGAAATTATCAATAATATCTCAACCATACGCATAAAATCAAAACTATCAACACAATTACAACACTAAAAATCAACAATTTCACAACTGTCAACACAAATCTAAAATGTCAACAAAAACTAAAAAAAAGACCAAAATGAAAACAACAAAATTCAACACTATAATAACAAAACTGTCAACACAAATTTGAAGCCGAGCCTTTCCAACAAAACTGTCAACACAAATCTAAATTGTCAACAAAAAGTAAAAAACGATCAAATGTCAAAACAAAATCGTAATAGATTAAAGCCTAAAAGCGAAATCAAAACAAAAAAACTCACCACTATAACAACAAAGAGCCTAAAACCCTAACAACCAAACAAAACACAAGCACATGCAAACCACAAAATCAAAACAACTTCTCAGAAAAATAAACAACAACAAAATACAACTACAATCGACGAGAATGAAGCAAATTGACAAACAAATTACCGTTGACGAAGCAAATATCCTCCTTGGAATGATATTACTCGTCAACAACAAACGACAATCGACGAAATTCAATTGAAGAGAGATGCGAAAGGGAAAATCAACGGAAAAGAGCACCGAAATCGTCGAAATTCAGAGTGTAAGTTGAATAATTCGAAATCGTGGAAGTTGAGTGTTGATAGTATAAATGAAGAGTGGGAAATGTGCAGAAACCATTCATTCGAGAGTTATAGGGATAATAAAAACATAAAGCCTTACTTATTACAGACTTTTGGGCCAATTCCCTCAACATTGACGGCAGCTGGGTGTGCTGATTCTTCGTTTAAAATACGGGCCCATTACCGTGGTCAAGGCCCATACGGCCCATGAGATCTCGTACCTTTCACATTCAACTTGTCACGTTCACTGCCCTTTGCTTCCGAGGAACAGAGATTAGAGAGAGGGGAATAGAAAAGATGGCGCTGCTCAGATCCTTGTACAGGTGCTCGACAATCAGATCGCTCCGATTTGCTGCCGTTTCCAGTAACCAATTCCTTCATGGATCGTTTGGTGGAGAAGCTTCTCGATCCTTCTTCAGCCTCTCCCGGCCTTCTACATCAACCATTTCCAAACCCGACTTCCTAGGTATTCTTATTTCCTCCGTCTCATTTTCCTTTAGCCCTTCGTTTTTCGGATTAGACATCCTCTTAGGTACTGTCTCTATAGACAATACGAGTATATCTGTATGCGAGGAGAATGAAGAAATTTGGGGAAGTAACAGCTTGATTGAGATTAAGGCAAATAAGAGTGTTTGGTTGTGGAGATTGTAGCTCATGAATTAGATAGACACACTATTTTCTGCGCATATCTTGGACATCTTTTGTTCTGCTAGTTAAGGATGATTAGTCATAAATAAAGTTGTTGATGCCGGCTGTGGACCTATGCTCAAGGATCACAAGGATTTAGGGTCCGTTCGGTTGGCACTAGAGGGAGCTTTTTTTCCGCTACATCTAGCGGAAATTGAAGAAGCTCGTGAGGAGGAGCTTCTTCAATCCGCCAATATTCCGCTCCCCCTAGCTGAAAACGCTAGTAATTCTGCTAGTGCCGAACGGTGCCTTAGTAGGATTTGAAATCTTATTTCTTTTGGGACAATATTTATTGCATTCCGCGTGTACTAGCATTCTACCTGTCTAGAATTTTTTGATGCATCGGCTATGCAGCTTTGGCAATGCTTGGAGGTTTTATATAAGGCATGTATAGTTTGCAAAGCCTGATTTGCCACAAAACAGCCCTTTTGAGTGAATTTCCCATCATCAAATGTGCATCGCTTATTATGAGACAAACTTAAGTCGATAAAAAGTTTTCATCTTGATATATGAATGAAACACCATTGTATTCATTGATCACATAATTGTCTTTTCAGCTGTTGAGCCTATTAGTAAGCTGTATCTGTTAGGATAAAACATTTAATTTTGTATAAATCATGTAGAAGCATCACGGTTGCTATAATTTGTTCTGAATGTTTCTGGTAATGCAACTTTGCAGATTGTAAGTCCCCATTCTCTATGGGAATTGGAAGTGCCCGTTCGTTTAGTGCTGATATTTCAGCCTATCCTGAGATTAAGGATCCTGAGATATTAAATGTGTTTAAGGACTTCATGGCATCAAGTTGGGATGAACTCCCAGAAGCACTCGTACATGATGCAGTTAAAGTCATGTGTAAGGACACTGATGACAAAGCTGGCAAAGAAGCTTTGGCAAATGTCTTCCGTGCAGCTGAGGCAGTTGAGGAGTTTACAGGAACTCTTGTTTCCTTGAAGATGGAACTTGATGACAGTGTTGGGCTTAGTGGAGAGGTACTTGAGCTTTATTTTGATGTTGATTTGATAGTCATTACTTCTTCCCTTTTTTTCTTTTGCCTTAAAGTTTGAACCTTTCTTTTTTATTTAGAATGTGAAGCCCTTGTCGAATGAGCTTGTGAATGCCCTTCGCGTAGTGTATGATCGCTACCAGACATATTTGGATTCATTTGGCCCTGATGAAACGTATCTGAAGAAGAAAGTAGAGACGGAGTTGGGAACGAGGATGATTCATTTAAAACTGAGGTGCAGTGGTATTGGCGCCCGGTGGGGAAAGGTAGGCTCTCCTTCTGGCTAAGAAAATATGCAATGTGTTATCAGTTATGTGGAGATCATGGCTAAAATTTGCCATTTCAAGCATATTGATTGCTCAGATAAGATGAGAAGTGTTTTTATAATGAAAATCAAATTTCTAATAATGCCAAGATATAATTAACTATAAATAGTTCTAGTTGAAAATCACTAAGAAGTTCAATGAAGACTCCAAGACTAATAGGTAATCTTGAGGATGAAAACTGCTCTTGCCTTACAATCTGAAAGATCATCCTCTCTTGACAGAAAAAGGAAACATACAATCCAAAACACCCTTTATCTGCAGCAGCAATTGAGTTTGGTTGAAAAGTTTCACGAGTAGTGATATCTAAGATAATATGCATTCTGTACGTGGATTGTTATCATTCTAACTATCCCAATTTTGCTCTTGATTGCAGGTTACCGTCCTAGGGACATCTGGAATTTCTGGTTCGTATGTTGAGCAAAGAGCATAATAATAGCAAGTCGGTATGAACTTTTGCGTCGTATTGCCATGCACAAAGGAAAGAGGCACGAACCATCCTCTTTAGACAAAGAATTTTAACTTGAAGCTGCATAGCATTTGAATAAGGGGAAAACTGCTTGCATATTTATATTTTAAATTGGAGCTAATGTCGCACCATATCAAGCATATGTTGTTCTGTTGTTTGATAAATGAAGATTTGGCTGTCTTCTTGTGTTCTGATGTCAATGAAAGATTGCCTTTATTTTCCTGTGTCAATGAAGTCTTTATTTCCTTCTTATGTCATTGAACACTTGTCTTTTAGACACTATAGCCATATGATTGTTATTCATTCTCTTTGGGTTTGCAAGCCAAAGATAATTTTTATGCCTTGGCATCCTGAGCATGAGCCAAAAGCTGGATAAATTGAGGTTGTGAGTCCGTGACCCGTTTGGAAGTGTGGCGGCCACATATTCATCCTTCAACAAAGAAATGGATGAGTCTATATTCCCTCGAAAGAGTTTGGAGACTGCTTTTGGTTTTTGCATCCGTATTGTAGAATTCAATGCAAAAGGATCAGACATTTATTTCACAACCAAGGATAACTTTACTAGTTATTAAGAAGATTAGCTTATATAAAGCTTGAAGTGCAGATTCCAACTCCGTTGTTGTTAAAGAAAGTCAAGATCACCTGCCTGTGCCGGCAAAAAGTTACATCACCGACCGGATTGGCGAGTTAGAGGCAGCTCTTCTTAAATCCTTATCTACTTCACATTACTAGGAAAACAATGGAATCAACCATTTCTTCCAAGCCTATCGAACTAGGCACATCCTCACTCAGATCACTTTGCTAAAGGTGCCAATAGGGAGTGTTCAACATCCTTATCAATAAGAAATTATTATTTTGTAGGAAATGTATAAAAGTACTAAAAGTTATTCTACCAAAAAAAAAGTACAAAAAGTTGGCCAATTTTGATGGATCTATAAATCGTATAATTCTTGACTAGCTTTTCAAATTCAAATGCTTATGAAAATAGTAAATAGATTATGTTAGCCAAGCTCAAGGAAAATTTGTAACAGTGAGGAGATGATAAATTTTTCTTCCTCTTTTGGAGCAGAGAGGAATAAGTGAGTGACAAAATTCCTTAAAAAACAACTAATTCATATTTCATAGGAACGACAGATTATTTTTTTTTTAATGGATGGCCCAATAAGTAAGGGCCGACTTTCTACAATTGGCCCATAAAAAAAGTAGCAAAATCTCATGTATAAATCCATCTCACCCATTGATGTGTTAGGGTTTCCTCTTCTCTCACAGCAGTTACGCAGCTTGAAAACCGAAGAGGAAGAAAGGAAGAGAAAGCGCGAAGAGATGACAAAGAGGACGAAGAAGGTTGGGATCGTCGGGAAGTACGGCACCCGTTATGGTGCCAGTCTTCGTAAGATTGTGAAGAAGATGGAAGTCAGCCAGCACAGCAAGTATTTCTGCGAGTTCTGTGGCAAGGTAAGTTGCTCATTCATTGCATTGCTGGCATTTGAAATTAGGCTGCTGGTTAGTAATTCAAATGAAATGTTTGTCGAAAGATTTCGACTTTCTGAATGTTGGTTTCGGGATTTTGAATGGGTTTTGTAGTACGCTGTGAAGAGAAAATCTGTTGGGATTTGGGGTTGCAAGGACTGCGGCAAAGTTAAGGCGGGAGGTGCTTACACTTTGAAGTAAGAATTTGATCCGGCATTACTTTCTATTTAGCTTTCCCCATTTGTTTCTTTTCTGGTAAATTTTTATCTAATGCATTCCTAATTATTGTATGAACAGCACTGCTAGTGCCGTGACGGTGAGAAGCACCATCAGAAGGCTGAGGGAGCAAACTGAGAGTTAGATTATTGATCAGGTGCTCTTTGTGTTCTAGTAGTAGTGTGTTTTGCCTAATTTCATGGGGGAACCTGTGCTTATTGTACCGGTTACATTTCCATTATCCTTCAATGTGACAGTTTTGTTTAATGGTTTCTAATTACAAACAAGTTTGTGGTGTTGCATTTGCACTATTTTTTATGTTCCAAGCTTAGTTTGCATTATATAATCTTGCAAAATGTGCTTTATCTATGTGATAAGGATTCTATCCAGCCCAATTAAACGTTAAGATGCCCTATGGCATTTTGGTTTCATGATATTCCCTGATTGACAGCAATTGTAGCAAAAGTTCAGATTAGGATGCTTGCAAAATGTAAGGCTTTTATTGTTCAAGGAGTGTTTGTTTGTATTATTGTCCAAGAAGGCAGTGATGAGTGATGGAGGGGGCTGGACAGTAGAATGAGCAAATAGTGACTGTCCTGTTGAACCCGAGCTTGTAATCCGGGTTGTGCTTTTAGCTAAAGCTTCACAAAAACTTTTCAAATGGTGTTCTTCAAAGACTAGATTGAGCTGGTGGAAGAAGATGATGGTGGCTTAGAGTTGAAGGTTATAGTTGCAACTGGTTTAAGGTTGGTGCTGTGAAATGTGAATAAGGGAGGAGTATGACTGTATGAGGTCCCCTAAAGGGCTTGTAAATAAGGGAGGAGTTGATGGGTAAAGGGCTTTCCAAATGCTATCTTTCAATTCGACCAATCGTCTCCTAAAAGGCTTTGTAGTTTGCAATCTGCAAAACATCATTGCAGAATAAGTGTATTTTATAAGTGTATTGCACTTGAAGAGGATGATGAAACCACTCAACAACCAGAACAAGAACATGAAACTTAGATTTGAACAACTTAACTACCTCTGGGCTCTATAGATTTGAACAACTTAGCTACCTCTGGATTCATCATATGCTAACACACTGGTCCTTCTGTATCCAACATGCTTGAGGTGAGTGCTTCTGTATTCTACATGCTAATGAGATTGTCTCAACCAAATGACTAGGCATTACAAAAAATAAAGCTAAAGGTGTAAGTCAATTGACTCTATCATTAATGCATTTAGAGATGCTCGACTATATCCAATATCTTGATTCATCTAAGATTTTCTTTTTGGCCTTTCAAATTAAGCACGTTGTCAATTGCTTTGCTTGGCCACTCGGATCCATTGAACCGCATTCAAAACCATTAAGAACATTTAGTTCTTATCTGTAAAGATGTTCTAGGACCATTGTTGTGAAAATCCGGTCTAGACCCCACCTAGGAGCTAAAAGGTCTTATCCCGCCTAGCTGTCCAACTCGTCTAGGCACTCGTCTAGGACCGCCTAGGCAACCGTTTTGGTCTTCTAGGTAGGCGGTCCAAACATGGACCGCATAGTGTTTTTTAGAACAATTTCTAGGACGACCGCCAACGTTAAGTTGGGGTCCTAATTTTTACCCAAATCCTCCACTTACGTATTCCAAGTTCCAACCAAGTTCTAAATGGCTTAAAGACCACCACATCACCCAATCCGTATGCACCAGCACCCATCCCTATAGTCCCCCGCCACCCAGGGCCATCACCGTTGCCACCTCCTTTTACCGCCATCATCTCCTAGGCTGCACGGTCCACCACCCTCTTAAGTTTTTCTTTTTGTACTTAATCTGCGAAATTGTAATGTTTATGGTTCTTGTTATAACTAAGCAAGAGAGGATCAAACAGTAGATGCCAAGGCTCAATTATTTGTGTTTGCTAAGTTTTTCACACATTAGCTAACAAAAGAAGACAAATTATGGAGAAGGGATCTTGGGATCAATCATCATAGGAAGAGTGAGGTGAAGCAGTGCATCCTGGGTCAAAGGGATCTTCGGATCCACAGCAGTGCCAGTACTCTACGACTTGGCCAGAGTTTGGAGTGTTCATGGTGCCTCCTGTGTACACGCTCTCAAACTTCCTCTTTGTTTCTCCTGCGCTACCCACATCACAATTCACAACAATTATCATCTTCATCTATCTGGTGAAACATCCAAGCTCAAACTTGAAACAATTACATGATGACTAAAGCATAGATTGTAATAACAACATGAATTTCGTCACTCAACCACTTGAAGCTAAACTGGCAAGACGAATCAGGCACTTCAACCTTTGATATGTATGGAGGATCATCATAATGTTCCTTGTTAATCAATTGTAACATCCAAAATGGGGTTTCATTTTCTTCTGCAGAGTACTACGGTTTAACTAGTTCCACAAACATCCATTGTACCTACAACCTAATCGATTGATTCTCCCAAGAAAAATTTGCTTGCAACATCAAATGTTTACTGGCTTTCAGTTTTGAAAGCTCTGAATATTCATCAAAGAACAAATAAGCCGGTCAAAGGATGCAAATTTCGATCCATACAGCTAACTAAAATACTGTTCAGATTGTTAATTTCAGCTTCTGACAAAAATCGAGCTAAGTAGAAATATAATTGCATAAACACTAGGATTGGTAACAGAAAATACTAACATATGGAATCTAATTGAGACATTCAGGAGATATATATGTCAATAAATCGTACCCCCGAAATGGGCAGTGTGGAAGCGGCATGACCGGGGATGATTGACAGAAGGATCGAACTGAGTCTTGCAAATCTTGCAAGTTCTAAGGTTTTTTCCAATCGGATTCCCTGAACACCGGACGAATGAGAAATTCGCCGGCGGTGACGATGTCGGAGAGCGATGCCTGGGAGATGAGTGGAAGTAACCTGGGGGACGAATTCGTCGGCAATAAGAAAATTGGAATCGAGCGATACAGTTTGAGGAAGAGGAAGGGCAAAGAACGAGTGGTAGCGCTGAGTTTGTGTAAAATTGGAAACGCTGCGCCATTGTTGAAGGCTCAATAGCAAGAATCAACCTTTCTTAGAAACCCTAATCAATCCAGAGGTTTTACTGCTTGTAGAGACAGTCACTGAGTCACAGACTCACAGGAGTAGTAGCTCTATCGGCCAATATAAACACCAATTTTTTTATTTTTTTATTTTTATAAGGTAAGGTTTAGGAGACCCTCTAAGGAGGGCGTCCTAGAGCATCCTTGCGAATGAGAACCTGAAGTTCTAAGTTATCCAAAAGGAGATTGGTAGGGATGCTGTGGCCCAGCTTAGCAATTTTATCGGCCACAGCATTGTACCCCCTACCCACGTATCGGATTTTGACAGTCTCAAAATGTTTGAGTGAGACCATCATATCTGATATCACCATCTCAATTTCCCACAGACAGTGTCCGATATTGTTAATGACATTTATTACTATGAGATTATCTCCTTCAATTTCAAGTTTTGTAATTCCCATTCTCTTAGCTTCCTTGATTCCTTCTTTAAGTGCAAGGGCTTCCGTCTTTAAAATTGAGATATCTCCCTGTTTCTTGGTTCCTACTCCGATTACTTGTGCTTCATGATCTCGAATTACAAATACCGAAGTTGCTTGGTTAGAGTTAAGTTTGGATCCATCGAAGTTTATTTTGACTAGATAGTGAGGGGGTTTCTTCCATGTTTCCGTTCTTCTTTTCCTTTTGTGTCCATTTTGGGATCGTTGTTGAACTTTTTCTTCATCTTCTTCCCAAATCCTTGATTGTTTCCATTGGTTAATTTGATTTTTTGTGTATTGTTCCAGATTCGGGATAAAATCATTGGGGGTTTGCTGAAAGACTAATTTGTTTCTCTGGTGCCAGATACACCACCAGCACACTGCCAATTCTATAAATTCAGAATTCCCCAAGCTTTGGCATAAATCGTTAAGAATGGTACTCGTTGATTTATTTCTTATGTCATAGTTTTTTATGATGCTTTCTGTTTTTGGGTTAATGTTACGCAACAACTTTCTCGTATGAGGGCATTCAACGAAGAGGTGCGCTATATCTTCACGAGTACAGTTACACATTAAGCATCCTGGAGGGGTAGATATGTGCTTTTCTAATAGTCTTGCTTTGGTGGGTAGTCCATTGCAGGCGATTTTCCATAGAAAGTTCTTTACTTTAGGGTATGTATCTAGTTTCCATAACCAATTATTTGGATGAGGTGTTTGTTGGTTCACTCCTGTTATTAGTTCTATTGCAGAGGCCGTCGAAAACCAACCATTTTTACTAAGGGCCCAGTATAGTCTATCCCGAATCCAATTTTCAGGGATTGGGACCATCATGATTTGGTTAACTATGTCAGTCGGAAGCAATCTTCTTAAGACATCTTGACGCCATGTTTTATTATTTGTTATAAACTCTTCCACTAAAGTTGCCCCATTTATCGCTTCAACGTTAAGCGCAAATTTGTCCAACGTATCCTGAAATACCCATTTGTTTGTCCAGAATTTGATGGTTCTACCATCCCCTACTTGCCAGATAAGGCCTTTTTTAAACTCTTCTCGTAAATTCATCAGTTTTGTCCATTGCCACGAGGTGTTAATCTGTTTTTTATACGATAAAATTGAAGCACCCTTAAGATATTTTTCGTTCATGAGCTTAACCCAAATGTTTGCCGGTTCCGCTAGTAGTTTCCAATGAAGTTTCATTTGCAGGGCTTTGTTCATATGTTCAGTTTTCCTAATTCCAAGTCCGCCATAAGTTTTAGGTTTACATATTTTATCCCAGCCAATGAGCGGTTTATGGTGAATGTCCTTGTTCCAAAGAAAATTTCTATTGATTTGGTCCAATTCCTTGTGTACATGGTTTGGGAGCATGAAACTTTGCATTAGATAGTTAGGTTTCATAGCCAGGTTGGATCTTATAAGGACCAATCTTCCTTCTTGTGAAAGTGCATTAGCTCTCCATTTAGAGAGTTGCGCCCTAGATTTTCCAATTGTTTCTTTGAAGGTATCTCAATTGACACGACCATTGACTATTGGACATCCAAGGTAGGATTCCAGATTGATCATTGACATTATCCCAAGAGTATGTTGAATTCTGTTTTTTTGTTGGTTGTCCACATTTCTTGACGTTTGGAAGGCTGATTTATGGTAATTGACTCTTTGGCCGGAAATTGCACAATATTCCTCAATGATCTTTTTTGTTCTTGTACATGCTACTTGGTTTGCTCTAGAGAAAATAATGATGTCGTCTGCGAAGGCGAGAAATGGGATTTTTGTTCCGGCCCGGGTAAGTGGGAAACCAACAGTGTTTTTCTCAATATTACTCGTTTCTTGTAGTTTCCTAGCCAGTATTTCAGTAGCAAGAATAAATAGGAAAGGGGATAGCGGGTCTCCTTGTCTCAAACCACGTTCCGGGAGGAATATTTCAGTAGGACTATTGTTAACTAAGACTGAAAACGACACTGTTTGTACGCATTGCTTTATCCAACCTATAAATATGTTGTTGAATCCGAATTTTTCAAGTATTTCAAAGGTGAAATCCCAGTCTAACCTATCATAGGCTTTTTCCATATCTAGTTTTATCGCTACCCAACCATCTTTGCCCTTTCTGCTTTTAAATGAGTGAAAAATTTCGTGGGCAATCAGTACATTATCCTGAATCGCCCTTTTAGCAACAAAGGCCCCTTGCATCGGATGTATTAATTTGGGCATAATCTGCTTTAGTCTTTCCGTTATTATTTTTGTAATAATTTTGTAAATGGTTGAGCATAGGCTAATTGGGCGGTAGTGATTGGTGGTAGTAGGGTTATCTTTCTTCGGTATTAAAGTTATGAATGTATGGTTAATTTGCTTGAGGATTCTCCCCGAATGGAAGAAACTTTTAACAGCTTTTATTACATCTGGTCCTACAATATCCCAGTATTTTTTGTAGAAGCCTGCCGACATGCCATCAGGTCCTGGAGACTTTTCGGAATTTATTTGCATTAAAGCCTGTCGTACTTCTTCATTCGATACTGGTCTTGTGAGATTAATATTGTTTCGTCTGTTATCTCTTTGTTGATTAAATTGGAATATTGTCTTAATATGTCCCGATTAGTTTGTTCTTTTTTGTATCTTGCTTTGAATTCCTTTCTGATCTCCTCTCTGATGTTTTCCTCTCCTATGATTTGAGTTCCTTCTATCGAAGTGATTTCTTTAATTATTTTCCTATTACGTCTTCCACTTGCAACTTTATGGAAATATCCTACATTGGAGTCTACCAGTTTAATGTGTTTTGTTTTTGCTCTCTGTTTCTAATATGTTTTGTGAAAGGTTAATATTTTTTCTTTTTTATTTAAGATACGTGATTGCTTTTTGATGATTGTTTCCTCAGGAGAAAGCAGGATTTTCTGTTGTAGTTCTAATAGTTCTTTGTCAATTTGTTTAAGTTGTTCAAAAGTATTACCGAAAGTTTTTTTGTTCCATTGCTTCGCTTGAGTTTTCAGTAGTTGAGTTTTCTTAACTAACTTGAACATGTTAGAGCCAACTACAGAGGCCCTCCATGCTTGTCGAACTATATTTCTAAAGTCTTTTCTTTGCATCCACATGTTTTCAAATTTAAAAGGTTGAGCTTTAGTGATTGCACCATTACTAAGATCAATTGCTATCTTACTATGGTCTGAAGAGGAGAAGGCATAATTTTTTGTTGCTATACCAGGAAACCACTGAAGGACTTGGGAGCAAACCAGAGTTCTGTCTAGTTTTTCATATATATTATCGATTTCAGTCTTGTTTTTCCTCCAAGTAAATTTACTGCCAATTACTGAGATATCAAATAGATTGCAACTGTCCTTGAAATTCAGTAATCTTTCAAATCTGCTATGGGCTGGATCAACTCCTCCCTTTTTCTCGTTGGGTTCTTGAATTTCATTAAGGTCTCCCATAATAATAATGGGAAGGTTAGTTTGATGTATGGATTGGATTAATTGTTGCCAAAAGTTATCATTTTCATTTTCTTGCGGTGGTGCATAAACTAAAAAGATAGCTAGGGTGTATTTCGTTACCAAATTAGTGTATTTTAGAGCCACATAACGAGGTTCTTGAAGAATAACTTCAATCCTTTCATTAGTGAACTGATGTTCTTTCCAAAGAACGCAAATGCCACCTGCTCTGCCATTAGCAGGAGACCAAACTATGTTGTCAAACCCTGCTCTACGCCAAATTTGATCAGAGGGCATCTGATCCGTTTTAGTTTCCACTATAGCCATAATTTGAATATTCTCTATTTTACAAAATGAATCAATTTCGGGCCAGAACGACTTACGTCCTATACCCCTGCAATTCCAAAGGCTTACTTTCATTTTAACCTAACATTTTTGAGATTGGGGCGTTCAAACAAGCCCCAATCTAATTCCTGATATACACCCTGAATTGTTCTAGATAGTTAAATTTTGTCCATACATACATTCCTGATAAAATCTTTAACTTTCCTTACAGCTGTAACAATCACCCCTAAACATAGGAAAACATGACTAACCAACAAACTACAATTATAGGCTAATAAGTAATAATTCCAAGAGATATCCTGAATACTACAGCACTGGGATAAAAACAGAAGCATATTCAATATTTCATAATAAAAAAAGATTAGCCTTTGATTTCTTCTACCACTTAAGTTTATAATGGTGTTAATTTCTTTATACATTATCCAGGTAGATTTCATGCTTTTAGAAAAATTTATGAAGATCATCTTGTTTTTGTCATGTTCCTTTCCATCTACACAAAACGCAGGTTTACAAACATCCTCACACATCTCACCATACTTATACCGAGTCTTGGACATTAACACATAATTTTTTAAGAAAACAGATTTCTCACCTCCTAAGCATTTCAAATTATAAGCTTTGCCGCAATCAAAAAAACTAATTATTTGTTCATTCTATCTACTGTTCACTTCCTTAATTGTAAAATAAACTAGGGCCATTAAATTTACCCTCATACATATGGGTTTTCCCAATAGTGATAGATTGAGACTTGAGGTTCTTTGTTTTTGGGTACTCCAATCTATGATGTTGATGTTTGTTTTCAAGCACCATAGAAGCACAAAATTCAGTTGAAAATATTCCATGAGGACCAGTTTCAGATGAAACCCCCCATAGAGAGGATTTTCTTTTAAGTGGTTTATATTCTCATTACCATCTGGAAGTCTATCCAGGAAAGTCTCCAAGGCTAGCTTGGCCTTTCCCTTGTCTTTTTCTTTCTTAGTCCTCAAAGGACCATCTTCACACTTCATTTCATTGGCATGACTACTTAAGGTCTCCTCGACCGTAGTATGCTGAGGTTCAAGGGGTTCGGTTTGATCAGAGGTGTTCAAATAGGCAGATTGTTCATTAGAAGAGTTTCCATCAGAGAGAATAACTTTCTTGAAAGACTTGTTACCTCTATCTATTTTGGCTCTCCAAAAGGCGCCAGAGGAAACACAACAAGCATTCTCAAGGATATTGCACTCAGTAATGTATGTTTTTTCTTTAGGGAGAATCAACTTATAGCAAATCTTCAAACAATCAAATTTCACTATCCTGATTTTAAGATTCAGAAAATCAAAGAAGGTAAAAATCAACCTGTTACTATGAAGAAGAATTGCAAACACCAATTGACCAATAGCAACAATGACACCCCTAAAACTCCATTATTTTGATATTAAAAACGGTGTCCAACAAAAGTGAAGACACCGACTGCAAACATGTAGAGTGAGTTAAGCAAATGTACAAATAATTAATTTGCTTAATCTACTGTATATATATAAAAGCAATAAGGTTTGGAGCCACCACGTTGCGTCATCTCATCATTTTCCACATGTCGTCCCGAGAATGTGCCACCTTGGATTTTGCCACGTGTCATCATTTTATTAAGCCATGTCATATCATTTTTTACACATCATATGCCACTTCATATTATTTAGGGTAATTACTATTAACTTCTTAGGAAGGAAAATCTTTCTCTTATTTATAGCTAATAAACATACTTATCTAACTTTCACCTAATATATCCTACCAAATTGTTTCCAAGATCTTTTTTATTGTGTATTTTAATAATATTAAGTTCAACAAATTTATTAATAATCTTATTTTGTTAATGGTCTAATCTTATAAAATATTACCAGATCACTTCATGAACAAATTATATACAAATCAAACATATAATATATATTATTAATTTAATCGTATCAGATCACTTGACCAACATTGTGTTATTATTCTTTATATTTAGTATTTTATTATTACATCGATATTATTATGTTAATCAATAAAATATAATAAAAATATTTAATTAATATTATGCATCAAAATTAACACAATTCCGTGCAAGATAATGGCAAGATTATCACAATAATTACTTTGTTCTTACCTATAGCAAATTAACCCTAATAAAATCTACCAATTTAAATGAAATAATTTTAATCTCAATCGAAATTAAATAATTATCCCCCAAATTGAAAAATAGCTAACAATAATATTTATCACAATAATTAATACTTTCCGGTAATGTTTTTTTTATAATATACGTACATGTCAAGTCAATTTTTTTGGCTAATCCATATTAAATGTCCTATTATTTTCATTTTTGCTATCAAAATTTGTAATTTAGAATTTTGCTTTTTTACAATTTATATAAACCACCAATTCACAATTATTATTTATATTATGTTTTTATTTATTAATATCTTTCTTATAGTACATCTAAAAAAATATCGAGTCATAGTCGTGCAGGGCACGACGGGGACAACTAGTTTATTCAAAGAAAACACTTGACTAAGTGAAACAATCCACTATCTATAATCTATTACTAATAACTAAAGCCGAAGCAATTTCTGTCACCACATTGCGCCACATCACCCCTTTATTAAAATAATAATTTTTTATAGTTAATTATGCAAAAAAGTTATCTCCAAGTAAACATAAAGATAAAACAATATTTATAAAACTTTATCTCCAAATAAACATAAAGATAAAATAATATTAGTATATTTTACCAATATAGATAAAAAAGGACATTATATTTATCATTGTAAAAGATAAATTAAAACAATCAATATATATATATAATATAATATATTTATTACTTCTATTACTAATAACTAAAGCCGGAGCAATTTCTGCCGCCACGTTGCGCCACATCACCCCTTTATTAAAATAATAATTTTAAATAGTTAACTGTGCAAAAAAAGTTATCTCAAAGTAAACATAAAGATAAAATAATATTTGTTAAAATTTATCCCCAAATAAACATAAAAAAATAAAATAATATTAGTAGATTTTACCAATATAGATAAAAATGGACATTATATTTATATTTGTAAAAGATAAGAAAAAGTATGTACACGTGATCACACATATATATATATATATTAGAAATAAAAATAGTCATATCTATCTATAACTAATTAACTATAAATTAAAGTTGTAACTTTTCTAGCCACCACATTAATTTTGGCCCCACCTTTTATTAAAAAAATTATTTATATTATTTTTTTTCCAATTAAATTCATTTTTTTATTTATGTGGAAAAAATTGATTCAAATTTTAATTAAAAATAAAGAAATTATTTTATCTTTATATTTTTATCAAGTTATTAAAAAAAATTATCTTAAATCAAATTTTGATTAAAAAAAAGTAAAATTTTTAAATATCTATATAATTACTTGCATAAATTAAATTTTTATAAAACAATTTTTATATTATATTTTTCTTAATTTTCTTTTTGGATTGTTTATGTAATATAGAAGATTTTTAATATTTAAAAATATTCTTTATTTTTTTATCCATTCTTATTAGTTATCTTTTTATTGAAAAGATTTTTAAAGAATTGAATTTGATTAATTTTTTTTAAGAATTTACATTATTTTTGGTTTTTTTATTTTATTTTTGTATATTTACTTTATTAATAATATATTTATAATATATCTAAAAATTGTTAAGTCATAGTCGTGCATGTCAATGTCTAGATAGTTAGGTGCCTAAATTGAATTTTGATAAATAAAATATTATAAAATATTTTCCATAATTTTCTTTTTGGATTATTTATGTAAATATATAAGACTTTTTGTCTTTAAATTTTTTTTTATATTTTTCATCTTTTCTTATTAATTATCTTTTTCAATTTTTATTGAAAATATTTTTAAATAATTAAATTGTATATAAAAACTGATAAATTAAATTAATAAAGTTTATATTCTTATGTTAAGAAAGAAAAATATAAAATATAAAATTACGAAAAGTCAATTAAAATAATGCTTTTATGGTTTTATCTTATAAGAATAAAAATTTACATAAAAATGAAGTTAAAATTAATATATTTTATTTTGTTATCTTTGGAAAGAAGATAAGTAAAGAAAATAAAAAACAAATTTTCATCATTATTAGAATAAATGATAAGATAAAAATGTTTCCTTATCTATATTTCCTTTACATATAATAAGATAATAAGATAAGATTGTAGTCGTCAATTTTTAATATTTTTCTTTCTATATTATTCAAGTTATCGCAAATAAAAATAAAAAAGTACATTTGATATATTTTAATATCACTATTTTAAATAGTTATTTTAGTATAGGGTGATGTGATGCAATATGGTGGAGATATATTTTATCTTTATTTAAAATATTAATTAATTATGTAAAATTACACATAATCCATATTTGAAAGATATTATCATTCATATGGTTATTTTTATTTCAAAGATATATATGTGATCATGTGTACATATTTTTCTTTTATTTTTTAATTTATCTTTTACAAATACAATAAATATAATATTCTTTTCTAATAATATTGATCAAATCTAATAATATTATTTTATCTTTATGTTTATTTGGGGATAAATTTTTACAAATGTTATTTTATCTTTATGTTTACTTGGAGATAAATTTTTTGCATAATTAACTATTTCAAATTATTATTTTAATAAAGGGGTGATGTGGTGTAGTGGCAGAAATTGCTTCGGATTTAGTTATTACTATTAGTAATAGATTTTTTTATAATAATATTTCTATCCATAACTATGACAAGTTTTTTAATTAATATGGACCATATTTTTAATTTTAGATTTTATATTAAATTTTAGATTTTCTTATATTAATTTTTAGTTTAAAATTTCTATCCATAACCATGTTGATCTTTTATACTAATTTCTATTAATAAGTATGAAAATTTTTTAATTAATTCAGTATGGATATGTTATGTCTTACAACAATATATTAAATTTCTATTCATAAGTATGTTAATTTTTTATATTACGGATACAAACATAAATAAATAAAAATTATTGATCCCTTACTATTAAAATGATTAATCGGGGCCGAGTTCTATTGAGTTTAGGTTTAGTCATTTCACATTTGAGTTGTGTACGGGTTGATGTAGTTAAACTTTATGGATTGATTGCGCCAATTCATTATGGTTTTTCAGCGGGTTCGGGTAAACCCTACGAGTTAAGAGCATCAAATTTTTTATAATTATTACATAAATATTACAAATAGCAATTTTTAAAGAATAAGATAATATTGGTATGCATTTTAATAATAAAATATATTATTATAATTAAAATAATTATAGATTTAAAATTTAATTTAGTTATTTACACTATTAGTTTTTTATTATATAAATTATAATACCTATATCATATTTAAATTAACATATTATAGATTTTATTTGCAAAAGTTATCGGGCAAGGCCCGGGTCATCAACTAGTATCTTCTAAACGTGAAGCACTTTTGGGCATATTCGTCCTTAAGAATTTATAATACATCCAACCTATTTTTAATAATGATTTTTAATTAAATATATTATGTAATTCAATCACCTTATGAAATATCCAATTTTATACACTCACATTATATAATAATTTTTTATCAATTTTATATGAAATTGGATAAGTTGCATTATATTCTAATATTTAATTATGGTATGGTAATCAATTTCAAAATTTTGTACGATGATTTTTTTTGGAAAATTCTCATTATATTCTAATATTGAATTATGTTATAATTGTCAATTTAAAAATTTTGTACGATGATTTTGGCCATCAATTTCAAATTTTTTGTATGATGATTTTTTTAAGAAAATTTTCACATATTTATCATGGTATCTTCCTTATACTTTTAAAAGTTTTCATATATATCTTAAATTTTATCTCTATCTTCCTTTTTTTAGAAAAATTTCAATCTTCCTTATATTATACAATTTTTTAACAATATCTATACTCTACCAAACCTACATATTTTGTACGATGATATTTTTTAACGATGATTTTTTTTTCAGGCATCAATTTCAAAATGTGTGATGATTTTTTTGGAAAATTTTCATTATATTCTAATATTTAATGATGTTACCTATTTTTAATAATTAATTTTATACTAATAAATTTTTTAACTAAATTAAAAGCTAATTTTTTAATTAAATAATTACCTTTAAAAATTTTGAACCTTTTTCTTTTAAATTTTCTTTTAAATTTTTGCACATGATTTATTATATAGATTTTTATATATGATTTAATATTATAAATTAATATTAATTATCATTTCAAATTAATCCAAATATAATAGTTATGTTATTAATATTTCTAAAAATAGTAATATTGTTATATTTTATAATGACGATTATGTTTCTATCACTTGCCAAATTTTAAGATATTGATTATAAGATATTGCACATATTTAAAATTTTATTATTGATTTTTTATTTATAAGAATGACATCTTTTTAAATAAAGTGTATCATATTTTTATTTATGGGTTTTTATATTAATTTTTATAATTTTTAATACCAATTTTATGTCATTGTATATGATAAAGTTTTTTAATAATATGGATATATATGTCCTTGCAATATAATAATTATCTATCCATAAGTATCTTAATTTTTATATTAATTTTATCTATACAACTATTAGTTTTTTATTTTTATTTACTAATGAAAATTTTGTAATTAATATAGAGCATAATTTTAATTATAATTTTTAAATTCATTATATGATTTGTATATCAACTTTTTGTTGATAAGTATGATAGTTTTTCTTTTTCTATGCATAATTGTTCATTTTTTAATATTACATTTTTAATCAATAACTATTAAAATATTTTTAATTAATATGGATATAGATAAATTATGTTTTGCAATATATTAATTTTCTACATATAACAATGTTAATTTTTTTGTATTATGCATAAAAATTAATAAATAAAAAATCAATAGTTCCTTAATGTTAGGGTTGGATCAATCGAGTCGATTCATTCGGGTTCAGATTACGTCATTTCGGGATCGGGTTTTGTTCATGCTCATGTCATTAAATATTTACATGTAAATCAATTAAATTAGTTAAGGTTTTTTGTGTAGGTTTGAAACGTCATAACAAGTTGAGAGCATGTACCTTTAATGATTATGGAAACAGTATTATACCAAAATAATATCTTAATAATAAAATAATATTATTTTACTATTTAAATTATAATACCTATATCCTATGTAAATTAATATATTTAATTTTTTTGTTTAAAAAAACCCCGGGCAAGGCCAGGGTCATCAACTAGTCTATATATTAAAGTTATACCTTTTCGAGCCACCAGAACGATTCTGGCCACACCTCATATTTAAAAAATTAATTTTTATTCCTAATATTTTAACCATTTCCTATTAAATTTTTCTTTAACTATTTAAATCTATCTTTGATATCAAACAAATATCTATTTAGTATAACAATATCTTTTGAAAACTTCCTTATACAAATATTTAAAATTAAAGATAACAAACTTAAAATATTTTAAAATAAGTATAAATATCTTTTATCTTTTAACATGATATCTTTTCATGAATTTATTTATAGATATTTTTTTTTTCTTTTGTAATAAAAAATTAATGATAAATACTTATAATGTTTAAAAAAAAGGTAATATAATAAATATATTGAAATATTTGATGATCTCTAAATTAAGGTACATATAAAATAATAAAAATATAATATTTAATGTCATCTAACCTTTACTTTATCGAGCCACAAAATGAGTTTGGCCCCACCTTAAATCAAAATAAATTATTTTTATTTATTTTCTATAAATAAATTATTTTTATTTATTTTCTATAAATAAATTATTTTTATCTTTATCTTTCATATTTTATTATATTTTATTAATTAATTTAATTATTGTGTTATTTAATCTTATCTCTTCCATATTCTAATATATAATTTTTTTTATTAATATGTTATATTTTTTTAAAATTAAATACATATGAAATATCATCAATGAAAAGGAGAAATGTAATATATTATTTTATCTTAATAACTTTTTTATTCTTAACATTAAACTTAATAACTTATATTTATTTTGTTTTATTTGATTCCAAAAAAAATCTTACATTGTACACATAATAAATTACTTACATTAAATTTTATATTATATTTTTTATTTAATATCTATAAAATGTCAAACCATAGTCGTACAAGGTACGACGGGTACAACTAGTATATATAAAAGCAATAAGGATTGGAGCCTTCTCATTGCGCCACCTAGGATTACGCCACATGGCGATCCTGCATTAAACCACCTCATATTTTTACACGTGTCATTTTCTTATAATTTAGACGACATTACAAATATTCCATATCATAGTCCACATGTCAAATTTTTCCATGTCAGTCATATGCCATGTACACATAATTTACAAATCTCTATTAATTTAGGTTAAAAATATTTTAGTTCCCATATATTCTTTTATATTGGATTTGAATTAAAAACAACTATGTTTTTTTTTGGAAATTTAGTAACACATTTCGAAAAATTTACACTTGAAAATATTTTCAGCAGATTTTTATGATCCTAACAACTCTTTAAAATAATCTACCAAAAAAAACTCCCATAAAAATATATAACGAAATCTTATCTTATGCTCCAAAATTAATATAATATGATTATTGATTCATATAATATGAAAATATGTACGTACATAACGATTATGATTTATAATTATAATTTTCAATTATGATTTTCCAATAATAATTTCTCATTATGATTTTATTGCAATCTATGTACAAGTGAACTCAAATTTTTTGGTTAGTTCATATATTTTCGATTCCTAGAGAATCTTGATCGATTTTTTTTTAAAAAAAGGGATTTTTAACCTTAAAGATGATATTAACCTAAATTAGTTTTAATTTTTTAAGGAATTTTCAAGATAATTCTACATAATATTGACTTGATTCTTTAAAGGATTTCTAACCCTAATTAGAATTAGTTCAAAATTAAGCCAATTCCATTACAATATCTCAATTTTACTACATTTAAATTGCAAGTTTCCATCTAATTTTAACTTTAGATAACAAAAACTTTATTAGAATATCCGACCTCTAGAACTCTAGAAAGGTTTTAACTCGTTTAATGTAATATGTATCATGCCAAAAACCCTATTAAATATTTGGGGTCAAAAATTAGATAATCTTCTTTTATTTTCAATAAAAATAATTAATTCTTTTTAATTTAATAATTTAATTTGTTTGTAGAGATCTTAATTAGATTTTATTTATTTATTTAGAACAATTGTGATACCAAATACATATTATTATTATTATTATTATTATTATTATTATTATTATTATTATTATTATTATTATTATTATTATTATTATTATTATTTGTGAACTAATGTTCTTTTTGCTTTATTTAAATTATAAAAATTGTTGCAATTTTAGAACTAATAAGAAAAATAATTCATGATGTCTTAACGAGAGAATTTGTAATTTTTTAAAAGTTGAATTGAAAATTATCTACTTTAATTTTTGAGAATCTTAAACATTTTTTAAATAAAATTTTCAGTTTTTTTTATAAATTGATAAAGTTTATAGTCAAAAAATTGAAACATCATCTAGAATGATTTGTTGAGAATAAAGTATATTAAAAATACTACCTTTATACAGTTGATACTAAATTGGAATAAATTTAATTATGTATTCCTAAAATCTCTGTTTTTTTATTATGTTGGATATTAATAAGAATATTCTATAAACAATTTTATAAAATTATTCTTATAATTATTTAAATTAATTTAAATAGTAATAAAATATTGAAATAAACCTTATAAAAGTTTCTCAATCTACTATATATATAAAAGCAATAAGGTTTGGAGCTACCACATTGCGCCACCTCAGCTTTTGACACATGACATCCCATTATTAATCCACATAGGCTTTTGCCACATGGCATTTAATCCTTGCTCCATAAAAATTATAAATTAATTATTCTTTCCACTTCATATTCTACATGACAAACTTTTTCCACTTAATTAAAATTTATTTTTATTTCCCAAATTTAGATAATATCTTAATTTTTGGGGATGATTTAAATAAATAGCAAAAAAAGAGGCTAATTAGGTGGATATTAAGGAGTGTGTGAAAATTAGCTAAATAGCAAAAAAAAACCATCACCCACCCCCACCCCACTCCCACCGAGTTGACTCGGTCGTTGACCGGGTTGACTCGCCCGTTGATCGAATTGACTCGCCCGTTGATCGGTCGTTGACCGGCGTTGACCATCATCACAATCATCACTTTCATAACCGTCATCACAATTTTTTCACCGTCATCACAACTTATTTTGTCGTCTTCACAATTTTTTGATGACAAAAAGTATAATAAAAGGTAAAAAGTGTCATCAAAATGTTGATGACACTTTTTGATGACAAAAAGTATCATCAAAGGCATTCAACCACATAAAAACAACCGTCATCAAAAAATTTTGATGACAAAAAGTGTAATAAAAGGCAAAAATGTCATCAAAATGTCTTGATGACAACTTTTTGATAACAAAAAGTATCACCAAAGGCATTCAAACCGTATAAAAACAACCGTCATCACACGGTTCGAACCATCATCAACTATCATCACTTGTCATCGTTACTTGATGACGGTTTGATTGTCATCAACTATCATCTCTACTTGATGACGGTTCGATTAATTTGTCATCAAAAGTGCCTTGATGACAAACAAGTGTCATCAAACTATCATCACTTAAGTTGATTGTCATCAACTATCATCTCTACTTAATGACACTTTTTGATGACAAGAAGTATCATCAAAGGCATTCAACCACATAAAAACAACCGTCATCACTGTCATCACAATTTATTTCACCGTCACGAAAAATTTTTGATGACAAAAAGTGTAATAAAAGGCAAAAGTGTCATCAAGGATAACAACTTTTTAATAACAAAAAGTATCATCAAAGACATTTACCCATATAAAAACAACCGTCATCACACGGTTCGAACCGTCATCAACTGTCATCACTTGTCATCGTTACTTGATGACGGTTTGATTGTCATCAACTATCATCTCTACTTGATAACGGTTCGATTAATTTGCCATCAAAAGGGTCTTGATGACAAACAAGTGTTATCAAACTGTCATCACTTAAGCGTTATCAAATATGTGTCATCACTATCATCACTGTCATCACTACTTGATGACGGTTCGATTGTCATCACTACTTGATGACGGTTCGATTGTCATCACTACTTGATGACGGTTCGATTAATTTGCCATCAAAAGTATTTGATAACCGTCATCAAAAGCGTTATCAAATATGAGTAAACTATTTTTTAGTGTCATCACATATTAGTATCATATATCATTCAAATTGTCATCAAATATATGTCATCACGTACAATTTTTTCATATACTGTCATCACTACTTGATGACAATTTGATTGTCATCAACTATCATCACAAATGTCATTTCTACTGTATGAAGGTTCGGTTGTCATTAATAGTCATCGCTATTTGATGACGATTCGATTAATTTGTCATTAAAAGGGCCTTGATGACAAACAAGTTTCATCAAAAGGGCCTTGATGACTAACAACCGTCATCAAGTGTCATCAAACTATCATCACTTATGATTTGTTGATTTTTATCATCACCACAAAAAATAGTTGTAATCAAATCTTATCACCGCATATTAAACAATCGTCATTACTAAAAAATCAAATTGTCATAAAAAATCATCAATTGTCATCACTAAATATAAACGTGTCATAAAAAAAATGAAATCAAAGATCATTAGTAAAACATAAGAACCAACCATGTATCTTATGAATGTGAAATTTGTATGTTCATGATCATATTCAATGATTAAATATTATCCATTTAAGCACTATTTTTGAATGCATTAATCACTTTGACTTCAAATTAATACCCCTAAAACAAATTAGACCGACAAGAAGAGAGACAGTGATGGATACACAAGGACTTTTGGGTCTGAAAGACAAAAATAGGTACATTGAAAGTTGAAATTAGGAGGTCACCACCTCCAAATACTTTTACTGGAGTTGAATTGTTACAAAGGAAGAATACTAAACTACTCACCAATCATAGATTCACAATCTCCAAAATATGAAAAAAGAGTCACCCACCAAGCAGCATCACAACTTACTGAAAGTTCTCTCTCCTTGCAAAAGGTAAGGGCCACATAAATGGCTTGGAATTCAGCTCTCAACGCCTTACAACTTCCCATGTTTAAGGTAGAAGCTAGGATAAAAGAGCTATTTGACGATCGCAACACGCCCCCACAGCTAGCCTGACCTGGGTTACCCTTTGAGGTGCCATCAACATTGAATTTGATCCTGACCTCGGTCATCAAGATCACCATGAACAACCATTGCCCTTCCAATAATTGAGTTCCTGGTTCGAGTGATCGTCAACATAAAAATAATATCAGCAAGACCTCCAATTTTCCTAACGATCAGAACCTGCAAAATCCAATTTGATCGATTATACATTGGAAGACATGATTCTATGTCACAATTAACATCCAACCAAATATATTGTGCATTATAAATGACTGAAAATTATGTAAATTCACACAACAAAAAGTACCAATTGACCACTAGATAGTTCCTGCATTAACATGAACATAACCATAAGATTCATTAAATACACCTAAGACCAATTGACCACTAAAGGAGAATTAATGATCCGTTACCCGAAAGCATTGCAGGTTAGTAGCAACTCCTATATGTTCTGTATATGGATGGGTAGAAATGTTGCAAAATCACAATTAGCCTTTGCAGCATTACTTCCATTTGTTGGCAGGTTCGGACATGGCAACGTCACAACTCGATCAAACCACAGAACCAACATATTATGCCTCATTGCAAAGTTGCTTCTTACGAATGAAACAGGATCACATACTTGGGAAGCAACTATGAGCAATTTGAACAGATTTATTCAATTAACATTCACATAACCAAATCTACATATCTACCTCCGAACAACAAACCCTAGAAAGAAAGTTGAAAAGAAATTCACATACCACAAATCCTTCTTATCTTCTCTCAGAAGCCAAATCGAAATCAAATTTAAACTCCATATAGACTCCACTAGGAACATCGATGGGCGGAGAGAGCAAGCCGTCGTACGGATCGCCACTGAAGTTGAGGATTAGAGTCCGATAGATCGTCTCGTACGCGTTTGGAACCTTCCAATCACGAGCCTGGAAGAATTTCTGCAAAATTTCGTTCGTAGATCTATGGCCTTTGCTTGGAAGTAGCGGAATCCCCCAGATCTTTATTTCCGTCTGATCCTCGTCGGAGGCCAGTAGTAGGTTCAATCGGATTGAATCCTCCAATATGCGTCGGAGATCATCCAACCCCACGTGCAATTGGGGCTTCATTTTGAACTATGGATAGTAGTTTTTCCTGGTGAGTGTCGTCGGATTTGAAGTGAGAAATAGAGAGGCAAGGAAGCGTGAAGAGAATGATGGAGGTGAGACCGGATCCGCCATTGAGGAGCGTAAGGAGTTAGGTCGGGAGAGAGTCATCGAGAGAGAAAGGAGTCAGGTAAGAGAAGAAAAATAAAAAATAAAAGCCCTTATATACTTAACAAAAACCAAAAAAAATCCAACGCATATCCAAACGCCTAAATAGAGGTCAAATATGTGCCCTTTTACCTAAATTCTTCTAATTTTTGATAGGAGATAAATCTTCACTAGAAAAATTTAACTAATGTTTGGATTTTTTTCCTTATAAGACAATAAAATATATATGCTCAATTTTGTTAACATTTTAGTTGTTTCTTTCTCTCTCTTATGTCAAAAGATAAATATACTCAATTACATATATTTTATTTCAAAATTAAACCTATTTATGAAATATTGTCAAGGAAAATGAGCAATGTATATTATTCGGAAATTTCGCGTGGTAGCCTTGAGATTTGACGTTATTCATGAAGTGTACTAAAGTTTGACATAATTCACACGGTAACCCTAAAGTTCATATAAAATTTACATAATAACCTTCAGATTTGTACGAAATTCATCCAATGCACAAAAAGGTTAAAATTAACAAATATCATTCATTTTTTTTATAAAACATTGATTTTTTAACAATCTTAAAATATAATCTTATTCACTACTATAATATCAACTAATTATTTTATTTAATTTATTCTAACATTTAATATTATATTTTTAAGTATAAATTAATCAACTAAAAAGCTATCAAAATAATTTTTTTTTCTCAGTTATCAAAGTTAAGATGTTTTTTAAAAAATTTATCAAATAATTTAATTCTTTATTATTTAATAAATATGGATCAATTAATTTAATTTTAAAAAGAAAATCTTCAAAATCTAAATAATTCAAACTTTAAATTTTCATTAATTGTAGTCAATTTATTTCGTTAACAATTTTTTTTCGTAAATATTTTTAAATAAAAATAATACAAATTTGTAAATAATATAAATTTTGAGAAATTTTTATTTTTTTATATATTTTTATATTTTTAATTTTAATTTTTAATTTTTAAATTTTAATTTTTTAATGTTTATATTTTAGTTCTTTGTTTTTTTTTCGATTTTCATTTTTTTCCAAATTTTCATTTTTTTCAATTTTTTAAATGTTTTCAATTTTTTATAATTTTTTTTATATACTTTTTAATTATAAAGTTTTTAAATTCTTATAAATTATTTATATTTTAAATTTGTAAATTTTTTTAAAATTTTAATTTTTTTTTAATTTTAAATTCTAAATTTATTAAATTTTTAAAATTCTTAAATTTTTTTTAGTTCTTTTAATTTTTAACTTTTACATTTTTTAGTTTTATTAAAGAAATTTAAAATTATTAATTAATGTTAATTTTAACTTTTTGGTTATGTGACAAATTTAGTTTGAACCACAAGGTTATTTTGTGAAGTTTGGCTATACCTCAAGGTTACCGCATAAATTATGTCAAACTTTAGTACACCTCATGAATAATGTCATGCCTTAGGGTTACCATGTGGAATTTCCGTATATTATTCTATCTTAATAATCTACGTTTATTCTCAATTTTAAACTTAATAATCTATATTAATTTTTTATTTGATTTTAAAAAATAAAATAATTTTTATACATATTACGAGCAATAAATTAATTACATTAAATTTTATATTATATTTTTATTCATTAATATTTTTATTTTATAGAATATTTAAAAAAATATCGAGTCATAGTCGTGCAGAGCACGACGGGGACAACTAGTAACCACTATAGTCCTACAGACACATTCACATGACATAGCCCTACAGGGCGCACTCACATAAAATAGACACATAGACATAAAGACCACATACCTCACATAACATAGACATAAAAAACCTAAAAAAGACCCCATTTTTTGGTCTAAGGATCACACTAGAACATCCACCTATAATTAGAACAACAACATTCCCTTTAGCCTACCTAAATTTTAAAAGGGCTATTGGGATTTAGTTGCGCCTAAAGATTAAAAGGGCCATTGGGATCTAGTTGCTTGCAAATGCTCAAGTAAGCCAGATAGAGAAGCCTATCCTTAGCGGCGGTACGGTGGTGGTCGTTGTGCTTACAAAAGTACTTCAACTGCTCTCCGATGCAACAACCGAGCATTTGGTCGAGGAAGAGGAAGAGCCAGTTGGTGTTCCTCTTCTTCCCCTCGATCTCCGGCTTCATAGCATTTCTCTTGTGGCAATAAATGCACTCTGGCAAGACAGGGTTCATCCACATCTTGGGCGCCCTGTGACGCAACTCATCCTTCTTCTCTAGTAAAAAGCCACCCACCTCCATGAACTTTGAGTGTAGGTCAAATGCCATCTCGTAGCTCCGTTCACATTTTTCCTGATCATAAATCAACTAGGTCAATTCACCAAACCACATACATATGTGCTAAACTCGAAGAAACAAACAAACTCATTAAAAACAAACTAATTAAATACTATTTTGGGTTCCCTTAGATCATCCTATAGATGAGAACTGGTTACTATCTAATTATAAGAGGAAAGGACAGTGACCTCGGTACTGTACAAAAGTTCCAACCGTGGAACCAAATGCCAGAAGGCAAGCAAAGTAGTAGTTACCTGCACTTTACCCTCCCTTTGATGGACATGTATCCGAAGGACTTGATGATGACAGGAGGGTGGATCTGACAACGCTTATCGGTGGCCCACGGGTACGTCGGATTGATTGTCGGACTCTTCACAATGGGGAGGTTGGAAGAGGAGCTGCTGCCGCCTCCAGAGGATGATCGGGGTTGACGTGCTTGCTGCCGGCGTGGTGGGTTGGTTGACGACGACGGCGGCGATTGGAGGTTGTTTTGTGGCAGTGGAGGCGGAGGCGGTGGTAGTGGAGCTTCAGGAAAGGATTGGTATTGAGAGTAGAGGGTAGTGGGGCCGTTGTTAGGCAGCGGTAACAAGGGGCGGAAGACGAGCGGCTGCAGCCTCGGCTCCACGTGGCCGTTGTTGCTGCTGTCGTCATTGTCGTTTTGGAGAATGGAGTTGGGGGCTGCCGGTGGTTCATCGTTGTAGGTGTACCCTAAGGTGAGTTGAAGTCGGATGTCGGAAGGAGGATGGTCGCCGGCGATGTGGTGGTTGGTGTTGGCGTTGCCGTTGGGATTGTGGTGGGGCGGAGGATCGAAATTTGAGCCCATGGTGTCGACAAGTTGAGTTGAAATTTGAAGTTTGATCGGACCGTATAACAAGGGGTCTTTAAAGGCGTTGAGCAGATAAATCTCAACATCAATATTATCGTTTCAGGATACTCTTAATCTTTTTATTAAAAAAACAATAAATCTAATCAACAACCAACAGATTAAACTTCATAATTGCAAAAGCCATCTGAATTGGATTTTACAACATCTCCGTTTTGGGTTCAATTTCGTGACTTGGCGCTTGGTCTGCGTTTTGCATCTACTGCGCGTGCAATTGGTTCTCACTTAGGGCGGTTTCTGGCTTTTGATGATGATGACGCTCTCAACTTGGATACAGTGATGAGGATTCATATTGAGATTGACGTCTCTGTTCAATTGCTCTGTTCAAGGTATTAACGACATTCAAATTCACAGGTCTAAGATGCCTTATGGATCTTGGCTTCGTGCAGATTCTCTTGTGTGTCGTTCTCGAATTCCGATTGCTGATAAAGATCGGGAACAAGAGTGGCTTGACCGTTTTATGGCTCTTTCTGTTTCATCCAGCCCTCCTTCTGTATCAGTGCAACAGATGCATGTGGATACTGTTGCAACTTCAGTGCCAAAGCCTGCGGTTACTACACCTATTTCAAATTCCCCTGCTGCAGGTCCCTTTGTAGCCAACAAAACTGATTCTATGAAGGATCATGATCATGATAATCCTGTCACTCCTATAAACACGGCTGATCGTGGTAAACAGTAGATGAAACGCAAAGCCCCTGGTTTATCTGGAAGTTCAGTTCAAGACTTAACTGTCGTCTCTCTTCTAAACGTTTGAAAGAAACACTTGCTACCCTCCGTGATTGGGCTTGGAGGGTCCGCCCTTCCGTCATTTTCTTGATGGAAACTATGATCTCGGGTGGAGATCAAGAAGGAATCATGAGACGTTGTGGTTTTACAAGTGGTTTGTGTATTGACAGTTTAGGAAGATCTGGTGGTTTGGGCCTTTGGTGGCGAGATATAGATTTGACCATTAAATCTTATTCTCGTCATCATTATCAAAGACCCAATACTTGGTGACTGGTTGTTTATTGTGATTTATGGGCACCCGGAGCGAGATCAGAAATGGCGTACTTGGGACTTAATGCGTGATCTTGCTAGTAATCAATCATTGCCTTTACTTTTCTGTGGTGATTTCAATCAAATTGTACATGTTTCTGAGAAAGAAGGTGGTGCTTGTGTTCGTGATGCGGAGTTGATCCCTTTTCTCTCTATTATTTCTGATTTAGGTCTCTGCGATTTGGGTTGTGTTGATGGTATATTTACTTGGCAACGGAAAATACGTGGACAGGAACCGATACGAGAACACCTAAATCGGGGTCTTTGTACTAGAAATTGGTTCTCTCTATTTCCAAATGCAAAAGTTTTTTGCTTTCCACGATTCCACTTTGATCACTCGTTGCTATGTCTGAATTTGAATGGAATTTCAGCACCTCAGTTTCGCAAGAAGAAATTCTTTAGTTTTGAGAAATTATGGCTGTCACATGAGCAATGTCCTGAAGTTGTTCGCTCCTCTTGGCAGTCCTGTGTGGGTTCTCCGATTGATAAAATTAAGGTGTGTTCACAAAACTTTTCTGATTGGGCTTTCTCAACTTTTAAAAATCGCAAACATCAAATTCGTGTTTTAGAGAAGAAGCTGTTATCTTTGCAACAACGTCTTCCTGAAGGTTCTACTTTGCGCTCTTGTGAGGAAGTATCTGCTGAATTAGAGAAATTGCTAACTGAGGAAGAATCCTTTTGGTTTATGCGAGCTCGTACAAATGAGTTGCAGGATGGGGATAAAAACACACCTTACTTCCATCATAAGGCCTCTCATCGTCGATCAAATAATCGAATTGATGGCTTCCTTGATGATTCTGGTTTATGGCGTGATGATGATCAGTTTATCGAAAATCAGATTGTTCAGTTTTATTCAGAACTGTTTCAATCAGGAGGTGTTCAGGATTGTGACACTATCCTCTTGTTGGGAAAACTCGCCTTTTCCCGCTTCGTCGGATTAAGATGGGCAAGTGGGACAACTAATTTTACAAACAAGCTTTTATATTTATGTGTGAGGAAATTTATACAAGGCTAATTATTTTGTGGGCACACTCTCTCACTTGTTGCTTGATCACTTGGATGATTTGCAAATGAGGGGTTGCATCACTTCTAGATTCTTCCATAACCTTCTTGATTCTTCTAGAAGCTTCCGTAGCCTTTTAGAACTTTCCATAATCTTCTAGATCTCTCTAGAGAAGTCTAGATGGTATTATTTTAATCAACCTACTTCCAATTAAGGAGGATCCCAACACCTCTCTAGTATAAGTCCTAAAGTAACACCGATTGTTAATGATTTGTTGGATGCTTTGCCAACTTATGAAGAAGTTACAACAACTTTGTTTCAGATGCATCCGACAAAAGCCCCGGGTTTTGATGGTATGCATGCAATTTTTTTAAGAAGTTTTGGAATATTGTTGCTACTGATGTTGTTGCTTTCATCCAAGATTGGTGGATTGGTAATGCTTCTTTGAATCCTATTAACCATATCGTGGTCACTTTGATTCATAAGATTAAATTTCCAAAATCTATTAAGGAATTCCGTCCCATCAGTCTTTGCACAATGTTGTATAAAATAATTTCCAAGCTTTTGACGAACCGTTTGAAGCCTTTTATGGATATGATTGTTGGAGAGTCTCAAAGTGCTTTTATTCCAAATCGCCTTATAACGGATAATGCACTTCTGGCCTTTGAGGCGTTTCATGCTATGAAGAACAAGAGGCATGGGAATAATGGTTGGTTGGGTCTAAATCTAGATATGATGAAGGCGTATGATCGGATTGAATGGCCTTATTTGGAATCTTTGTTGCTTCATTTGGGATTTTCTTCTTTGTGGGTTGCTAGAGTTATGAGCTGTTTGACTTCAGTTACTTTTTCTTTCAAGATTAATGGTGAAATTAAGGGACATGTCACTCCGACTCGCAGTCTTCGCCAAGGTTGTCCTCTTTCACCATTCCTCTTTATACTTTGTGCTGAAGGTTTCTCTAGCTTATTAAATTCGGCATCCCAAACAAATGCTCTTCATGGTCTCCAAGTGTGTCGTGGGGCTCCACCGCTTACACATTTATTCTTTGCAGACGACAGTTTGCTCTTTGCTAAAGCTACTATTTAGGAATGCTCAACAATAGCTGGATTAATCAGCTTTTACGAGAGAGCATCAGGTTAGAAGGTTAACATGGAGAAATCTAAAATGTGCTTTAGTCAAAATTTGAGTGCAGCTAGACGGTCTGAATTGACATCTTGTCGGGGAGTTCGTGAAGTTGATCGTTTTTCGAAGTATTTGGGTTTGCCAGTAGTAATTGGACGGTCTAAGAGGGTGGTATTCTCAAATATCAAAGATCGCATATGGAAAAAGTTCATGGGTGGAAGAAACGTTTACTTTCTCAAGCTGATCGGAAAACTCTTATCAAGTCAGTGTTACAATCCATCCCGCTTTATGTCATGAGTTTTTTTCGCTTACCAGATTCTCTCATTGACGACATACAATCGCTGTTAGCTAATTTCTGGTGGGGGTCTTCGGAAAATTCATTGGTCTAGCTGGGAGTATCTTTGTAAGCCTAAACGTTATGGTGGCATGGGTTTTCGAAATTTAAAAGCCTTCAACCAAGCACTTCTTGCCAAGCAAGGATGGCGTTTATTACAATCCCCGACTTGGCTTTTGGCTCGTGTTTTGAAGGCTAAGTATTTCCGAAACACTGATTTTTTATCTTCATATCTTGGGTATAATCCAAGTTACACATGGAGTAGTCTTTGGGGTGCCAAGTCTCTTTTGATGGATGGTTTATGTTGGCGAGTGGGTAATGGAGAAGATGTTCATGTCTGGAGAGATTCTTGGCTTCCTGATGGTACTACTTTCCGATTAGCTTCTCCATTACATGATCTTGATTTTTCCCTTAAGGTTTCAGCCTTGATTGATTTCTCTACTCGTTCTTGGAACACCACTCTCGTTCAACAACTTTTTAATGGTGCTGATGCTCATTCTGTTATGAGCATTCCACTGTCAGCGACTTCTACTACCGATTCTCTGTTTTGGCGCCACTCCCATTCAGGAGTTTATACTGTCAAAACCGGTTACTAGTTTGTTGTTTCCATTTATAATACTACACCTACAGTTCAACAAAGTAACAGATTCTGGAATGCTATATGGTCTATAAATGTGCCACCGAAAATGCGTGTTTTTGCTTGGAGGTTTATCATAGGATGCTTTAGTGTTAAAGCATCTCTGGGTAGGCGACACATTATACAGGACTCTACTTGTGATCGATGCAGATTGACTAGTGAATCTGTTTGGCATGCAATCTTTGAGTGTCCAATTCTTTGCTGCTGTCGCAAGGACTAGATAATCCTCATGATCTGGCTTTGTATGTATTAAATGAACGTGGCATTACTGATTTGAATTCGTTTCGTCTAATCCTGTGTTTGTCAAATTTAATAAACTAGTTAATAAACCTGAACTAGTTTAAAAAAAATTCATAAACTACGTTTGTCTTGCATAAATAAACTAGTAATTGGTTAATAAACTAGTTTAAATGATAAGCTAAAAAAATAGCTTATCACCTAGTTTATACTAGTTTATTTGGATAAATAAAAATAAAAAAGAAATTTCTACCTAAAAAGATGAGAGAGAAAGTAGTGGAGAGGAGAGAGAGAAGGTAGTGGGGGAGAAGAATTTTTTAAAGAACAAATTTGGTTGAAAAGCAAAAAAAAATACCCTAATTAGGCGTTTGTAATCGCACCCATTTTTTTGCTATTTGTTAAGTATAAAAGGGTTCTTCTTATTTTTTCTCTCACGTCAGATTCTTTCTCGCGCGAGTCCGTAATTCCGTCATTCTCTCTGCCTCTCTGGTTCCTTCCTTCCTTCCTAGGTTTTTTGAGATCTATCAAATCAACGAAATCGAGAGATCGACGAAATCGATGAAATTGCGGACTCCTGAACTCGCCTATCACGTTTCCCTCCCCATTGACGAAATCGGGAATCGTAACGGCGTCCAATGGGTGAAAAGATGTCCCGTCAATCCACCTGGCGGAGATGGTCTTCCCGAATCGGTGGTGAAATTGGAGGCCTTCGCCTTTGACGAAATCCTTCTCCTCAGTAATTGACGACCTCCACCGTCGGATCTTGACGCCGCTGTCCAATCGAGGGCATCGGTGGCGGCAGCGGATCGGGAAGGAGTGTCGGATCACTCGCATCCGATCGAGATGGCGGTGAATAGGACACAACTGTTCTAGTCATCGGCGTAGGCGGAAGAACGGGTTAGATTACCCTCTTTTCCCTTCTGAATTTCAATTTTTGCTTTGTTTTCTTAAATTTTGATTTGTGGTGTACAATATGAATAAAAATTGACAGTAGAACCTGCAAATTAGAGTTTTAATCCAATGTGAACAAAAAAAACGTGAAAACAGAAAGTCGAAATTACAATGCTCTTTCTCTACTCAGCAGTGATGGCAAGACCAAACGCTATGAGGTCGACATTGGCAAGCCACTGGGATGAGGAAAGTTTGGTCATGTTTACTTCAAAGGATTCAATTTCCTGTTACAGATCCAATGCATTATGACTGGTTTTTCACTTCAAAAGGATTCAATTTCTCCCTTTCTAGGGTTTTTTATGTGATTGATTTGCTATTCACATGTTAACTGTTTTGATCAGTAAGTTTGTAAATGGTGATGAGTTTGAACTAGGTTATTGATTCAACAATTGCTCTGATTTTGGATTAGTATTTATTGATTCAACAATGTCTCTTTGTGTGTCTCTTTGTGAAATATGCAAATATGTGTGTCTGATTTTGTTGTGGTCTTTGTAGCACTGCCTATTGATAATGATTTCTTTTTACAATTTTTAACCCCTTTTCTGAACATGAAATTGAAAACTGGTAAAAGTGGAAACCTGAAATTGGATTGGTTAATATTAGGTGATTTGACTGGGGTTTGATAGTGATTAATTGTATGTGGAGTATATTAGAGAAAGATAAGAGCCCTCGTAATGAGTAAATTATGATACTGATGTCTGATGATGTGTTTGTGATCTTTTTTTTGTATTAAATCTTGAAATTGAGAGCTAATGGGCAAAACCTAAGTTGGTTTTGGTCAAAATTAGGTAAAATTGACATCAAAATCATAATGGGTATTATTATTATTATTATTATTATTATTATTATTATTATTATTATTATTATTATTATTATTATTATTATTATTATTATTATTATTATTATTATTATTATTATACCCAATAAAATGATATGCATTTGATCTATTTTCACTTTAAAATGTGTTTAGCCTATTAGCTCAAATGGTAGAGCATTTTGTTTAAAAAATAATGTGGGTTCAAATCCCACATAGGCTATTTAATAATCTTTTTGATGACACTTATTAATACATTTTTATGACAAGTAGTGTTATTTGATGACAACTTTGTTTTTATGTGTTTAGGATAGTTGTTTTTATGTGGTTAAATATCATCAAAGTCGTTTAAAAACATGTGATGACACTTGATGATGATTTTTTAATGACACATGATGACGGTTGTTTGTCATCAAGACCCTTTTGATGACAAATAAATCAATCAAATCAAGTAGCGATGACAGTTGATGGCAATCTAACCGTCATCAAGTAGGAGTGACATTTTGTGATGATAGTTGATGACAATCAAACCGTCATCAAGTAGTGATGATAAGTGATGACAATCGAACCGTCGTCAAATAGCGATGACGATTGATGACAGTCGAACCGTCATCAAGTAGAGATGACATTTGTGATGATAGTTGATGACAATCAAACGTGATTATAAATATTTGATGACAACTTTTTTTTTATTTGTGATGACAATTGTTTTTTATGCGGTGATGACAACTATTTTTATGGGCTTAAAACATATACAACCCCCTGTACTTGTGCAAATTTGTCAGATAGACACCCTACCTTTGGTTTGGACCTATTGAACACTTAAACTTAACAATTTGGACCTATTAAACACTTGATCGCTGACGTGGCGAAGTACGTGTAAGTCAAACGCACATATACAACCCCCTGTACTTGTGCAATTTTTTTTTCTTTTTGTATTTTTTATATTTTCTGATTTTATTAAAATAATAGTGTTAAAGATTAGGCTTATGTGGCATCTTATGTGGCACAATAAGCTTATGTGGCACACATTTGGACAAAAAATTGGAATATGTCAACATGCGTGTGTTACACTCAACGAGATTGTCAGCAACCAGGTGTTTAATAGGTCCAAATTGTTAAGTTTAAGTGTTCAATAGGTTCAAACCAAAGGTGGGGTGTCTATCTGACAAATTTGCATTAGTGATGTTAGTACTATTTGGTATCGGTGAATTAAATACACTTGATGACGGTTGTTTGTCTTCAAGACCATTGCATCAAGCCCTTTTGATGACAAAATAATCGAACCGTCATCAAGTAGTGATGATAATTGATGACGATCGAACCGTCATCAAATAGTTGATGACGATCAAACCGTCATCAAGTAGTGATGACACATATTTGATGACGTTTAAGTGATTACAGTTTGATGACACTGGTTTGTCATCAAGGCCCTTTTGATGACAAATTAATCGAACCATCATCAAGTAGAGATTATAGTTGATGACAATCAAACCGTCATCAAGTAACGATGACAAGTGATGACAGTTGATGACGGTTCGAACCGTGTGATAACGGTTGTTTTTATATGGTTGAATGTCTTTGATGATGTCATCAAGACTTTTTGATGACACTTTTTGTCTTTTATTACATTTTTTGTCATCACAAAATTTTGATGACGGTGAAAAAATTGTGATGACAGTGATGACGGTTGTTTTTATGTGGTTGAATGCCTTTGATGATACTTTTTGTCATCAAAAAGTGTCATTAAGACATTTTGATGACACTTTTGACCTTTTATTACACTTTTTGTCATAAAAAAATTGTGATGACGGTGAAATAAATTGTGATGACGGTGGAAAAAATTGTGATGACGGTTATGAAAGTGATGATAGTGATGATAGTGATGATTGTGATGATGGTCAACGCCGGTCAACGGTGGGTCAAAGTCCGGTCAACGACCGAGTCAACTCGGTCAACAGGCGAGTCAATCCGGTCAACGACCGAGTCAACTCAGTGGGAGTGGGGTGGGGGTGGGTGATGGGGGTTTTGCTATTTAGCTAATTTTCACACTCTCCTAAATATCCACCTAATTAGGTATTTTTTTTTTGCTATTTACTTAATTCATCCTTTTTTAAATCAACCGTAGGTTACAAACAAAAAAACTAGATTATGCTAACAAACACAATTTATTATTTAAAGCTGGTCAAGGCCGTTCTTAGTGACTGGCGCTGCCCGTGGGAGATTGAGTTGCTTCGTTCGGACATCCACTGCTTGTTGGCTCGTTTCCAAGATTGGGGTATCGCTCACGTCAACCGTGAGTGCAATTCGGTGGCGGACTACATCGCTGGCTCTTTCCGACGCGTTTCCTCTATTCCACTTGCAGTTGACTCGGGTTTGCACACCCTCATCCATCAGGATCCTCTTGGGCGGGTCACTAGCTTATTAATGACTACCCAAATTCCTTTCCTTATAAAAATAAAATAAAATAAAACTAATTTTATAACTTTAACTAGTTTTTAAATCAAAGGACAAAAGAGCCTAAAATGCAATTAGCCAATTAATTATGAATTGATGCTGGTGTGATAAGTAGCCATTCATCTACTGACACGTATAGCTGAGAGTGGCAGTGTCGTAAATAAACCACAGGAGAAAGACGGAGGATATGGGTAACCGAATGGCGAGCAGATCTCCGCCATGAACACACAAGTGCGGGAGATAGAGAGAAGGCGAGCGCGCGTACCATTTCCTCCTCTCTGAAAATTCTCCACTACCGTCAAGCCAATTTCCTGGTCTCGCTCTCGGTTTGTGAGCTTGCGCGATTTCGATAAATTTTATCAGCAAAAAAAGCTTTTCCGAATAATTCGGATTACTCTGGTCCGTTGGAAAGGGGGGAAAATGTGGGGATTTGGTGGGAGGTACTATTGGGGGAGGAGAGAAAGAAAAAGAAAGGGAATTGCAGTGTTATTCACATGGATTTCCATGGAAGAGAAGCATCTGAAGGATTATGTTGACCTATATGCTTCTCTCGGCTGGGATTCTCTTGTCTGCCACTCCCAATTCCTCAATTTGTAAGTTCCCTTTCTCCATGTAATGAATATCTTTAGTATCATTTTGTTCCGGTAGAAAGCGATTCCGAACTAGGTGTGGTAGTAGTAGTAGTAGTATCGTTTTCTTCTTAATTTTGTATTATTGTGTGTTTTCCCAATGAATCTTTTCAATTCACGTGTCATTTTGGGTTTAAAATACTCAGTTTGCTGCTTTTAGGTTGGATTATTCATGTCATTTGTTTATTTTAAGCCTTTTAGTTTTCTTTGATGGACAAGAGATTTGATCAGACTTTAGATGAAGTTATACCTACTGTCAACGTTGCCCACACTTGCTCTTTGATTGCCAGAATGGTGAATTTGGATTCAGTAATAGCTAAACTCATGTCATGATCAAGTGGTTATTAAGCCCTCATCTCGCTTCATGATCTTGACTGGATGGTGGTTGTGATTTGAGTCGGAAAGTGATGTTAGTACTATTTGGTATCGGTGAATTAAATACAATTCCAATGAGTTTCCTCCCTTGAGTATTCATTAGCTCTACGTGTACTGAACATTAAGGGTCCGTTTGGTTTAAAAGTATGGAAAGGAAAGGGAAAGGAAACAAATTTATATGGAAGAGTGGTGTTGATCCTCTTTTTTTTGTGTCTAGAGAGAGGGAGAAGGGAAATGATTAGAGGATAATAGGGGATATGCTTACCCCATGTCAAAATAAAGGAAAGGGATGAGGAGAGTTAGCTCAAATTTTACATAAAAATTGGGAAAAAGAGGGTAATGGTTACCACTTGTATCAATGAATTATAAATTAAAAATAGGCTAGATACATTTCCTTAACCCTTTCCTTTCCACATCTAAAACCAAACGGGCCCTAAATGGGGAAGCAGTGAACATGACTCTTCTGGGCCATCATTTCCCTCACAAGAATCTTTCTTTCATTTTTTTTTCTCCTTAGGGGTTTTGACCTTGAGCAACTGCATAGGTGGGCATTGACAGCCCTTTTACTTTTCCTGCCTTGAGCTATTATTGGTGATGTGAGACTATGGCAGAATACATTTAGAGTAGGGTGGGAAACATCATATCATACTTAAATAAAAATTCTGTTAATGTCATTTACCCCGACTTTGGCTGCATTTGGTTTCTTGGATTTGCAGATTCTTCCCTGACAAGGCCATGTTGCTAGCCTGGGATGTTCTTAGTGAGCTTGTTGAGGTAAGTGCCAACTGCTAACTTCAGCTGGATGCTATAAATTTCTCTGCTTTTTTCATTTCCATAGTTTCCTTTCTTCTTATGGCAGTCGACTTATACTGCTAATTGAACATATATGTTGCATAAAAGTTAGTCTCCTGTTAATCGTAAAGTTAAAATGGCCACGCTGATTTATCACTCATGTCAGTGATGTCACTTATTTTCCTGCCAGCCTGCCACTGTCAAATGTGAATTTCTTTAAACAATTATCAAGTGTATACATTTTATGTATGAATTGATCGGGATTTCTACTGTGCAGCTTGTGATTTCTTCTTTTTATGTTGAGTGCACAGGAGATAAGGGTTAGACCATGCCCTGTGGTGTTTGCTGCTTTTTCTGGTGGTTCCAAAGCATGCTTGTATAAGGCCCTTCAGGTTTACTTCTTAGTCCTAAAGTTGTCTGTACTTGTGGGATCTGTTTACATTTTGATGCTTTTGGGGCAAAGGAGCTATGTATTCTTGACACAAGGGGTGCATTTCCCAGCTTTATTATTGAAACTAGTTCCTTTGTCATGTCACAGATAATAGAAGGAAAATGCGAGGTGCAATATGATGTGGTATATTCTTTTCAGTTGATTAGAGATATTTTGTAGATTGTACAAGTTATTCTTTGAATATATGGTTTATCTTATTTAGCAAATGACTATCTAGTTTTTCCTTTGTGTGCCACAGGATTATTTTCGCTGCATCAAAGATTGTGTTGTAGGACGCATTTATGACTCTAGTCCTGTAGATTTTGTTAGTGATATGGGTATGAAGTTTGTTCTCCACCCATCTGTTCTCAAAGTTTGCCGACCATCACGATTGGCAACATGGATAGCAAATCGCATTGCTTCTGGACTAGATACCCTTTTCCTCAACAGGTTTGAGTCACAACGTGCTGAGTACTGGCGGACTCTCTATTCTTCTGTTGTATGTATCATCGAGCTTGTACTGCTCTCATATCGTTGTTCCATGTTTTCCCGTCTTTATTTGCTTATTCATCTTTGTTTTCTTGTAGAACATGAGGACTCCATATCTTCTTCTATGTTCGGAAAATGATGATCTTGCCCCCATCCAAACAATATGCAATTTTGCACAACAGATACAGGAACTTGGTGCAGATGTCACACTGGTCAAATGGATTAGCTCACCTCATTTAGGTTTGCTCCTTGCCACCCTTGAATATCATTACTTTGGCCTACTTTCTCTGAACTATGATATAATGGTACTGGTCATAAGGTGTTGATGCTGCTTGTAAATATAGATGAAAAATAGTAGACTTGAATATTAATGCTGGATTAGGTCATTATTGATCACGCATTCATAGTAGTTGAATTAACAGCATTAACCATTCCCTTAGTTGGGGTGTTGTACAACAATCTGACTAGTGGTTTCTAATTTGAATCTTGAAGTAAAGCTCTACAGGATAAAAGTTTTGCATATAATTTTTATACATCAATTTAATATGACCACTTGTCGTATTACTATAGCTGGAAGCTTTGTTAGCATCTACAAACTCTTTGATCTTTTTGGGTTTGTATAGGTCATTACCATAAACATCCTGATGATTACAAAGCTGCTGTGACCCGACTGCTTCAGAAGGCATCGGCAGTCTACTCACAGAGGATTGCTAGTCCCACTGAAGTGTTCAGCATTCCGAGTTTGTCTCAAACTCATGAAGATAACGACGAATCCAAGGAGAACGTAAATCACCTACGAAGCACCCCGTCGAGTATAAACCTGCATGGCGTTCTTGGAAAGATCTTCTTTGACATGTGTGTGCCTAAGAACGTTGAGGATTGGGATATAAGACCGTCGAGCTCCTTCCGTACTCCCCCGATGTTCCCTCCATCAAGTAGACATCCAAATTTTAACCCCAATAAAGGGATTAGGCGATCAAGGCTATGATCATTAACCTTGTTTGCTTTGGAATTAACCTACTGGGAAGTTAGAGTTGAGTGTGTCTTATAACTTGAGCAATGAGCACCCTTCTTTCTCTGGGGATAAAAACATGTATAGTTGGTTTCTGATGCAGAACTCCATAACTGTGTGGTTGTAAACTTGTAAATACTGATGTTCTTTATGAAGACTGTGCTTGGTTTCTTATATTTATGGCTACACGGAATTGATTTTTACTCCAAACAAGAGAATGGCTGGTAATATGTTACAGATCTTTCAGCAATCTCGGAAGGTTTGACACTACCGCCATTCAGAGACAGCACAAGTAAGTCTATCCTCTGAAACTCTTCTTATCCATCTATTGAACCCAACCTTGTTACTGCTACTTTTCCTTGTATTAAATCCTGCATTATATAAATATGACTGTTGTAGATAAATAACTGAAGAATGACCGCATATTGCAGTGGTTAGATCAAGCTCTTGCCATGCCCACATGCCCAGTAAAAAGAGAGAGGAACTCAGCTGCATCAAGAATGCCGTGTCTCACACTCCTCCCATCCTCTTTAGGTCACTCTCGGACCTCGTTCTCTGCCAGGTGAAGAAAAAATGAAGAACGAAGCCGGAGAAAGCTTACCAAGAAAGCCATCCAACGGCCTCACGCTCAACGTTATACTCAATTATCCTCCTCACCAATGTCTTCACCTTCTACTTTTCCACATTCAGCCTCCAATCCACCACCACCCCCGACCCCCCCAACAACCACCTTGCCTCCGACCCACTTCGGGAACTTGCCACCACCAAAATCCTCTTCAAAACTCGCTCTCTACTGCTCAACTCCACCTTCTTGCAAGTCTCAAGGACTCCTCTTCACTCAATCTCCACCCAAAGCCCGAGCTTGGGCTCGCCTTCAGGCCCCATAAACCCCCCTTAGGCTTCTCTCCTTGGTCTGGTTCCGACCGCCTCTACTCCATCAGCGCTGCCTGCTTTTGCTACCCGGACTGACTTGCCCAATACATGACGTACAATGTCGGAAACAAATGCCCTTCAGATGACTTCGCCAAACGACTAATCCTCAGGGGACGAGAGCCGCTCCCTCGACGCTGCCACCCCAAATCCCCAATGAGCTACATCGGACCCATGCCCTTCCCCGAGAGCTTATGGGCCACCCCACCTGACACCAGTGTTGTCTGGGACCGGTACACTTGCAAGAACTACAAATGCCTCGTGTAGGGAGGACCTTCAATTCTATGATTGCAAAGACTGCTTTAACCTGAAAGGGACGGACAAAACCCGGTGGTGGCGAGTTGACAATGGCAGCCTCAACTTTAGCATTGAATCGGGTCCTTGCTTTGAGCCCGCCGGGCTCACTCCGGGTCGGGCTCGATATTGGGAGCGGGATGGGGAAGTTCGCGGCGCAAATGGAAGGAACGGAACGTGAGAATTATAAAGAGCTTGATGAACCTCGGTGAGCCATTTAATTAATAGCTTTAAAATGTCGAGGGGGATGAATGGCTGATCCTGATCCACGTTAGTGTTACCGAGAGGCTGCCGCCTCGGCATTGTTCACTCGATGCGCATTCCTAGCAACTGGATCCCGGAGGTGTTGCTCGAGTGGTTTATGTATGATGTGATGTCTATAGGGTGCTGAGGCCCGTTGGGTTGTTTCCGATGGACCGCTTCTTTTGCCAAGGTGAGTAGGGTGCTGAGGCCCGTTGGGTTGTTTTCGATGGACCGCTTCTTTTGCCAAGGTGAGCACCTGAATTAGATGTACGCGCCCATGATGGGTCGGGTCAGCTGACTCGAGATATCAATGTGAGGATTTGGTTTTGATCTTTGAATCTTTGATGCAAGTCTTTGATGTAGTGATATGTCTTGTGAAGAGTCGTTTGGTTATCCTCTTTTGATGTCTTCAAATAGAAAAAAAATCTCTAGTGAATCCGGTTTCCCAGTTCTAATCCCACTGGATGAACCAAACAGTTCAAGGAGTAAAAGGATATCAAGCTCAAGCTCAAGCTCAAGCTCAAGAGGACCTAGCATTTATTCGTCTAATATGGGCCTCTACCGTAGCAGGGCCGCTGTATACTAATGTTAGTATAACGATGGGTGCCCGGTGTGGTGGGCGGTGGCAACAGGCAACCATTAATGCAAGGGTAGGACTCTAGATCATCTATTAACACACCAAAATAATTAAGGCAAATGGCTAGTAGCATTCTTCAACTACTAGATCAATAACAAAGCATCAATCAGTCATAATTGAGTTCCAATTTTGTTGAGCAGCAAATTGTAAACTCCACACACAATCCCAAGCTTCAGCCAACAAAGGATATCTATTTCCATAAATTCGTCTAACTAACAACAACTAATAACAAAGAACCACGACTATCCCTACAAACAACCCTCAAACCAAAAGAGTCATTACCAAACACAATTGCATCAGTGTTGATTTTAATCAAACCTGGAGGAGGAGGTAACCAAGGAGAGGAGATGTACGTGCATAGTTGCATTTATCTGAAGCTATGAACATCATTGTAAAGATCAAAATCAGACAAGAAATGTTCAAAACCCATACAACAAAAGTCGATATTCATATCACCATCCTCAAACAAGAGATAATTGGCACCAGGTCCAAGCAATCCAAGCATATAAAAAGAAATCTCGAAGGCCAAATGTACCTTTGCTAACATGAAAATGTCGGACAACAGATATCAGAGAATCAAAATTGCTATTATGAGCCCAAAACAATAAAGGTGAACCAAACCATGCTTGATCTAGCTACCGAGACACACGATACAAAGGCATGCCAAACAGACTTATTATAAACACCACACCTGTCACAAATGACATTGAGAACAATATTACACATGTGAAGTTTTTCCTTGACAGCAATATATTCCACAATATATAACATACCAATTGGATCAACTATTGAGTACGCTATGTACATCTTTCAATAAAAAGGTTGGCGCAAATGTTTAAACTTCGTGAGGATATGGGGGTACTCTATAGTTGTTTAGAATTCACAATCCGTGACAATCGTAATAGTTATCATGTTAATTTTTAAAACTAGTAAGTTTTTCCAGCAATGTAATATATATAATAAGAACACTTAATTTCTACCTAGATCGATGAAAATTATTCATAAACATTCGATCTATTTGATCCGAGGTGAAACCCGAATAAGTCGAGTGGCGGATGGATTAAATGATAGATGGGTCAAATGCGAATGAAGAACCATCCAATTCACCATCCGATCCATCCCCCAGATGACCACTCGACCCATTTCATCTGTTTATTAGTTATGTATATATACTTGCATTTATTCTTTATTTTTTTTTAAAAACAAAACATGGATAAACTTATCATTTTGGCTGTTTTGAACGCAATCACATATAAAATGCCGGAGTACTCGTTATCCATATTTAGTTTAAAGCTCACCGCCCACAACCACAACCACAACCATTTATTATCATTGGTCATTTATTGAAACACATGAAGTGTTTAAAAAATGTCTTAGTCATACATATAATTGAGCACAAGAATACTCAAATCAAAGTCAAAAAAGTGTGGCGTAGCTGAAAATGAAATTCCCATAAAAAGAAGAGGTGGAAGAAGAAGAAGAACTTGGCTCCCGTACGAGTCCAGGTAAACAGAAAGAGACAACTCTACGTTTTCAATGGATCAATAAAGATTTCCCCGATCTCCTGTGTTATATATATTCTCAATCATGAATGCCAATTTTTTTGTTTCATACTGCTTACAACAACATGCACTTTGCTATTAATCAGGCCGGGCCGGTTTTGAATTGGATATTTCAATTAATTCAATCAATTCTGAATCATTAAATGAAAATTCAGTGATTGAGATTAATTATTATATAAAAGTTTCATAGGTTGTTTTGGGTTTGGATTTTCGGGTTAATAATGATTTTGGAGACGAGGAGAAGGTGAGTGGTGATGGGTGGTTTAATGATCGAATTCCTCCTCCATGAATCATGATTGAGAGATCGACCTTTCAAAATCAAAATGCAAACAAAAATCCTCAAAGCTGGACTTGGATTGGACCACAAAATTGCACGTGTGCTCGGGGTCTACCATTTTTTTAACCTTTTTCCCCGATTTCACGTTAAAATTGTTGTTAAGAATGCTGGTTACACGAATTTAGACGTAGTGTTTATTTTATCATCTAGGTTCGTTTTCTTTTGTGATTTTACCATCTAAAATATGGTATCCATTTTGATCATTTGTATTGGTAGAAAATTCGTTTGTACCAGTTTTGTATTAGAATCGTAGAAAGATAGCAAAAACTATCGGGTATTGAAAGGATGTTGGGAGTTATCCCCTGGGAAACTTGAGACTAAAATTGCTTGTATATAATTCAATGAGCTACTCTACCCATTATCATATCGTTTTGGGTTGGAACTATTGAAATTACAAAAATCATGTAATTTCGGTTATTTCTTCTCCCTTTTATTCTATTATATCTAAATTCACTAGTTAGAACCATGGTCATTTATGTACTCTAGTTGATGTAAGCTATGAACCATGATTAGCAAAAATCTTGAGCCACAAGTATATTGTGGCTCAAGATTGTAAAATCTCAATCTGAATCAATGGAACTGTGAGTTCTCCTCTCCAGCTTTCTCTCGTGCATCTTCAGCTCAGTCACAATCGAACACACGTAATTGTTCTTGGTATCAGAGCGATGGTTGCAATCGATTGCTTCTGGTGAGACAGGGAGAGCCAGAGAGATTTCTTCCACATCTTTCCAAAATCAAAGTGAGTTGAGTGTTTTCGGACGAAGATGCCAGACGAGAACGAAGGAGCTAGGTTGATCGCACAAATTGCTCAAATGGCGCAGTCGCAAATGACTCAGTCGCAAGGGTAGAACCAAAGCGATCCTCTAAACCTATCCAACTCGGATTATCCAAGTATGACACTTACCACGATGCCTTTTGACGGGACCAATTTCATTCCATGGAGTCGTCAGATTCGGATGGCTTTAGGATCTAAGTTGAAACTGGGATTCATAGATGGTACCGTAGTTAAATCGGAGACAGATATCATTCAGGCTGCTAGATGAGAAAGAGGTGATAGAATGGTGTCTTGTTGGATTGTCAACTCCATGACTGTTGAGATTTCAGGTTCATTTGTTTTCATTGATTCTGCGTTTAAGTTGTGGAATGATATTCAGGAGAGATATATTCATAGTAATGGACCTCTAGTGTACAGACTCAAACAAGAGCTCATCAAAACACACCAGGGAAATTTGTCCATTACTGCCTATTATTCCAAACTCAAGACGTGCTGGGAGGAATTACAGTATATGAGTGCTTTGCCTACTTGCAGCTGTGGTGTTTTGCAAAAGTGCTCATGTGATGTTATGGCTAGAATGGAAGAGTTGGAAGACAGAGACAGGCTCATGCATTTCCTGGTGAATTTGAGTCCAGAATATGATGCAACTAAGAGCTACCTGTTGTCTCAGGATCCTTTGCCAAAAGGTTAGCAAGGCCTTCAACACCTTGCTCCCGGTTGAAGCAGAGAAAAAGCTATCTGTGGCAACACCAGAATCTGTGGCTTTTAGCATAAACACTAGAGCTCAATATGGTAATAGCTCTAAGGGGAATGACACTAAAGGATCTCACGGTGCAAAGAAGGAATTCAGAAAAGGGAAAGATGAGAAGAAACAGTGTTCCCATTGCAGGATGACTGGCCATGTTTGAGATGAGTGTTTTGAGATTGTGGGGTATCCTGACTAGTACAGAGGAAAGAGGAAGCAAAATGGGGTTCCAATTGTTGCAGGACAAGTCACCAATGAGTCAACCTCCCAGGGCACACCACTTGATGACAATCCAAAACGGCACAAGTTTGACTTAGAATTTATGCAGGCTATGTGCAATGAGATGATGAAGATGATGAAAGGGAAAATGGTGATGCCTTCATCTACCAATTTTGCAGGTAGCATTTTCATTAACCTTGTATCTGGTCATTTTTGTAGGAATGAATGGATATTGGATACGGGAGCAACATACCATATGACTTCCTATCTATATTGCTTGATAGATTTAAAGCCTTTGAGGCAACCTGTTCTAGTTAACTTGCCTGATGGAACAGTTAAAAGAGTCTCACACTCTGGAAATGTTATGATGAAGCCAGATTTTGTTATTACAAATGTGCTATACATTCCAGATTTCAAATTCAACTTGTTGTCAGTGGGTAAGATTATCGCTCGAAAGGGTTAATCGCATGTTTTGATGAATGTCAATGTATACTGCAGGACTCTATGAGTAAGAGCATTGTTGTTGTGGGAAAGGAGCACAAGGGGCTTTACAAAATGGAAATAGAAAGCAAGGGTGCAGAAGACTTCAATAAAGCTTGTCAAGCATCAAGTTCAACTTGTAATCAACAAGTGTTACATTCGAGATTAGGACATATGTCTTTTACTACGTTGAAATATTTGCCAAACTTGGGCAATTTTGATTACAATGACAGTTTTTGTGACACTTGTAGTCTTGTAAAGTTCCACAAACTTCCTTGTCAATTAAGTAATAGCAAAACTCATGCTTGTTTTGAATTACTTCATATGGATCTTTGGGGGCCTTTTCATATCCCTAGCTTAAATGGTGAGAAATATTTTTTCACTATAGTAGATGACTACAACACGGCTACTTGGACTTGTCTAATACATGACAAGCTTCAGGTTTATGATACAGTGAAGAACTTTCTTAGTATGATCAAGACACAGTTTGGTGGTCAAGCTAAGCAGATCAGGTCAGACAATGGCATAGAATTAGTCAATGAGTAATGTAAGAAGTTGTTCTCAGAATTAGGCATCCTACATCAAACCAGTATGCCATACACTCCACAACAAAATGGAATAATGGAGAGAAAGCATAGGCATTTGGTTGAGACAACAAGAGCACTCAGAATCCATGTTGGATTGCCTAAGGAATTTTGGGGAGACTGCATTCTCACTGCCACATACTTGATCAGTTGATCAATAAAATGCCTTTGGTCAGCATCCATTGGAAGACTCCTTTCGAGCTTTTACATGGAAAGAAGCTTGACTATGACAATCTCAAGATCATGGGATGTCTATGCTATGCAGCAGCTATAAAGAGAGGGCATGACAAATTTGATCCTAGAGGTAGGAGGTGTATTTTTCTTGGTTATCCATATCAAAAGAAGGGCTATAAGCTCTATGACTTGGTTACCAAAGAGATATTCTGTAGTAGAGACGTGGAGTTCCATGAGACTCGTTTTCCTATTAAGGAGACAACACAAGACCAAGTCATATTAGCAGGTCATGGCCCTTCTATCTTCCCACAATTGGATCCTTCCATCACTGGTGAGGAGGATGCTCCTAGACAAGTGACCCATGAAGAAGCAGTTCCACCTATCATTCTTGTTCTTGCCATTCTTGAATTGAGAAGGTCAGCCAGAGACAGAAGAGCTCCAATATGGGCACAAGATTATGTGATGAATGCCAATGATAGTTCTTTTTATTATTTTGCTTTCATGACTCAAGTGCATTTAATTGAGACACCACACCTGTATTCACATGCTAAAGGGCATCCTAAATGGGAAGATGCCATGGCTAAAGAATTACAAGCTCTTGAAAGCAATGGGACATGGGAATTGACTGAACTACCATAAGGACACAAGGCAATTGGATCCAAGTGGGTCTATAAGATCAAATTTCATGCCAATGGGAGCATAGATAGGTACAAAGCTCGATTGGTGGTTAAAGGATATAATCAGAAGTTGGGTAAAGATTACAAGCATACCTTCAGCCCGGTGGCCAAACTTCTCACTGTGAGAATAGTCATTGATTTGGCAACTAGTAAAGAATGGCCTTTGTTTCAATTAGACATAAAAAATGCCTTCTTACATGGTTATTTGGAGGAGGAAATTTACATGAAGCCTCCAGAAGGGTATCACAAGGCACAAGCAAATCAGGTTTGCAAGTTGAAAAGATCTCTCTATGGACTTAAGCAAGCATCAAGGTAGTGGAATATATCAAGAGCTCACTAGTTTTGTTAAACAAATGGGATACACTCAGTCTACTAATGACTACTCCCTATTTTTCAAAAGTTTGATGAGTCAACTACAATTCTCTTGGTGTATGTTGATGACATTTTATTGACTAGAAATGATGCACATGAGATAGAGTATGTCAAATCTTCATTACATTCACAGTTCACTATCAAGGACTTGGGGAGAGAAAAATATTTCCTAGGCATGGAGATACATAGAGACAATAATGGAACTTACTTAAGCCAACATAAGTATGTTACAAATATTATAAAAGATGCCAAGCTAGATGGAGCCAAAGAAGCTAAGTTTCCTATGGCTTATGGATTGAAACTTAGTACAGATACATGAGCTTTACTGGCTAATCCAGAGCAATACAGAAGACTAATTGGTCAACTACTCTATCTCAATCTTACAAGGCTTGATATCTCCTACTTAGTACAACATTTGTCACAATTTGTAGCTGAGCCTCGAGAGCCACATATGCAAGCAGCATTGTATCTTCTTAGATACTTGAAGGGAACACCGCAGAAGGGACTCTTCTACCATGTGCAAACTGATCTGAAAGTTACTGGCTTCTCGGATGCAGATTGGGGAGCTTGCTTGCATACCAGGAAATCTTTGAGTGGATATTGCATCTTCCTTGGGCATTCCCTAGTTTCTTGGAAGACCAAGAAACAAACCACCGTGTTAAGATCCTCCGCTAAAGCTGAGTATAGAAGCATGGCAAGTACAACAACTGAATTGATCTGGACAAGGTACATTCTGAACAATCTGAAAGTGGATGTTCCTCTGCCTATGACACTCTTTTGTGACAACAAAGCAGCACAATAAATAGTTGCTAATCCTTGCTTCCATGAGCGAACCAAGCACCTCGAGATAGATTGCCATTTTACTCGAGAACAAGTGCAAAAAGGATTCCTACAAATTGCCTACATTAACACAAGGCTGCAATTAGCAGATGCCATGACAAAGCCACTTGGTCAAGTTCAACATGATTTTCTGATGGCTAAGTTGGGTCTTAGAGACATTCCAACTTAAGGGGGGAATATTGGGATTACAAAAATCATGTAATTTCGGTTATTTCTTTTCTCTTTTATTCTATTATATCTAAATTCAGAAGTTAGTTAGAACCATGGTCATTTATGTACTCTAGTTCATGTAAGCTATGAACCATGGTTAGCAAAAATCTTGAGCCACAAGTATATGTGGTGAACGATTGTAAAATCTCAATCTGAATCAATGGAACAGTGAGTTCTCCTCTCCAGCTTTCTCTCGTGCATCTTCATCTCAAATTGAGTGGGATCACAATCTCACACACGTAATTCTTCTGAACCTCATTGAACTTGTATGCTAGATCCGTTACCGCCCGATTCGGACTTTATCAGGGGATGAGTATTTCCTAACCTTGCCCTTTACCAACCCCAAATCCCCCTCAAAGTTCACAAAACTACCATTTTTAAAAATTTATCACATAAACCACCCAAAATGTGCAGTTATTACAAAAAAAACCATGCATTTCTTGCAGTAATTACAAAAAAAACATCCTATATGTGAAAAAAATAAACGAAAATTGTCCATATTTTGTATCCTTTCCATAAATCACCCCAAACATTTCAAAATTTGCACAAAAATACCCACATCTTTTTTCTTAATATTGTAAGATTCGCTTCTTTTTAGAGAAATTGTAAGATTTTTAGTAACAAGGAACCCACCTTTGGTAGTAAACCCCGAATACGTGAACTATCTGGCAATTTGTCGGCCCAAATAAACCGGCTTGCGCTGACCAGCTCGACCTAGTGATAAGGAGAATGGTGAGACTTGGTTTTTCACCTGAGTGAAGGGGACGGAAGCAAGGATTAAACCTGATACCTCCTAACATCCCCACATGCCTCTTACCACTAGACCACCAATGTGAGGCATAAAACTGTAAGATTTACTTTTAAATAACTTGATCTTGAACTTGTTATAAAGGCTCTTGAAGCTAGAGTTAGTTTTTCCAAAAAAAAAAACAGTAAGTCGGATAAATATCAACATCATCACAAATATAGTCCCGCTCAAGTGGAATTAGGAGTCAAGATTGGGGTACCCATAACTTGAACATGTTAAGAAAATGCGTTCGATAAACAAAAAAAAAAACTAAAATTGTACTATGTGATAACAATGATTCAATTTAATTAAAATACACCAAAATTAATATACAGAGTAAATTCATCCTATACAAGCCAATGATGAGTAGCAAAAACCTTTTAGAGTAAGCACAGCCGTAAGCCGTTAAGTAAAGATGGAATCTGATTGAATTAAAGAGGGACCCACCAAACCTTTGTACAGCTAATCACTAGATATATATGCTCTCAACTTCTCACAAAAAAACACATTCCAAGCTACAAACACTTGAAATGCAAATACAAGACTTGAAAAAAAGAACACTTCCTTGTGCCTTTTTCCTTTTAATTTAACTTATCTCTGCTTTCTCCTCTCTCTTATCATTCCATTCTAGCATTCAGAATCTGAAGAGAGCATTGTTAGATCTTGTCAGCCTCCAATCCCCTTTCCATCCCAATGGAAACAAACACAAAGGCAAAGCTTCATTCTAAACAAGAAGAGATGCAGATTTCAGCTTCTTCTTCACCTGCCCATGAATTCTCCTTCAACATCTCACTCCAATCCTCATCATCAACACCAACCCATTCCCAACAACAACCTCCCTCATCAGCCATTGATCTAACTCCAGCTGATGACATCTTCTTCCATGGCCACTTACTTCCTCTACACCTCCTTCACACCATTCCAATAATCTCCCCTCGCACCTCCACCAATTCAATCGACGGCTCAGGACTCCTCCCAATCAGGGATCTGATGGCTGATCAAGAACAACATCACAGCAAGATCGACGGTTGCATATGCAACACCTGTGATTACAACACTAGAGCACACAGCTTCAATAGCTATGAGTACATCACTAGGACGACGACGACGACAACCGACGAGTTCCCGCCAAAGGTAAGGGCCAAGGCCAAGTCATTCTCATTGTTTGGGATTGCAAGAAGGCCAAAAACAGGAGAAGGGCATGATCAAGGCGCCGATAAATTAGAGAACAAGAAGAAGGTGAGATTTGACATGAGCCATTTTGTGAAGAAGTATATGAAGATTTTCTCAAAGGGGAGAACAGAAGATATCCAATTCAGAAAACAGCCTTATTCCTTTTCAGGGAAGATGAGTTCTAGAGAAGGAAGGAGAGATTTGAGAGGCGAATTTTCGGCCCCGGCTTCAATGAGGACGTCCCCTACAAATAGCGGGATTCTTTCGGGGAGGGCGAATCCGAACTCGCCTCCTTCGAATGATAGTACGATGGAGGAGCTTCAAGCTGCAATTCAGGCTGCAATTGCGCATTGCAAGGACTCCATTGCAGCTGCAGAGAAGCTCAAAGGCTAGGACTTTCTTTGATGCTAGCTATAGCTAGTACTGTATTATTAACAACCAATCAGAAATTTGGAGAAAAAGAAAACAACAAATGCAGATTATTTACCACCATATAATTAATGTAGTAATCTGGACATTGTTTTTACAAGTCCTCTGGCTATGTATAATGTATAATGTATATGGCGCGCGAAAATTAAAATAGCAAGTTTCTACAGTCTGGTTTATGTAAATACTGTTGAGAGTGTTATTCCGCATGGAAATTTTGGAGTTAAAATTACTTAGTATATAAACTAATGGCATACTCCACTCATTGTCATTGCTATATATGGTGAAGTTATATGATAAATTTCGGTGGACCGATAATTTGAGGGTCGTGCGAGTTACATGCTCAATGAGTTACTCAATATACTAAATAATTTATGTTTAAATTTTTTCATATGCGAAACCCTTCCTCAACAATCACTTTTTAATATTCCATTTTTAGGAAAAAAGTGAAACCAACGTTTTGACCAAGTTACTACTAATCATTACTTTGTTTTCATTTGAATTAAAATTGATTTACAGATTTGGATCAGTTAATCGGGTCGGGTCAGTACAATTAGATTCAAGTAAGTCGGGATACAAATTAGGTTGGATCATGACAGGTTAATTTAGGGGTTTAGGTTAATCCAATGAATCAAAGCAATCATTTTTTATTTATTAAGTTCAAAATGCTTAATTGTTAACGACATAAACCAAACCGAAAACTTACTTAATCAACCACGGGTTAATCAGGAGTAACAGTATGGTTACTATTCGACAAATTAACCTACCCAAGTGGTGGTTAACCAACTTGACACCCTACTATCATATCCAAAAAGAAGATGAGACAGTATGTAGGCACTAGGAAGTGATTAAAGGAATGAAAGTCACAACGTACATTTGATTTTATTTTTTTTTTCCACAATTCCACCAACTAATCTCATTGTACGTCTTCTTTTGCACAAGTGTCTAACCTTAAAGAACTGACTAGTCGGCTGGCTGCTTGGTTAAGAACGTTATTATCATTAATTAATAAACAACCTCGTTAGTTAAGCCAAATTAGTTACTCCGGCCCTAATTAATGTCTAATCACTAGTCAGGGTTCTTCCGGTGGGTCTTGATTTGTTTATACAATTATGAAATCGCGTGGTCCCTAGCTCAAGTGTGAAAACTAAAGAAATGTCAAGTGAAAGCCAAGTTCCAATAATATATAGCAAGACAAAACTCAAACTTCCTGAGGAGTTTTTCTATGCATCGTGTCTCTTCTTCTTCCTTAACATTCTAAGACACACCAAACCTCGTGAACGCGTGTGCGAGGGGCCGGGAGACACTATTAAATTATAGTCTCTCCGATCTAAAAGAAGTATCGTTCTAGTATTATTAGCCAAGATCATATTCATAATGATGATAATCTTAAGAATTGCTCTGTTTCTTTTTATTATGAAGATGAAGAATTAATTAAATTCAAAGTTACCAAAGTAAAGCCCCCATCCACCCATTTGAGAGGGTACTTTCTTTCTTTTGACACATTCAACTTTTGGACCGTGAGTACAAAATGCATGACATCAGGAAAAGGACATTATGACAGTGTGAAATTAATTACATGAATAAGTTAGCAATTTCGTATTACATCCAACCATTTAAAGACAAAGCCCATCGACTACTTTGTATACGGAATATTTGAGGTGCACATGGCCGGGGGCTTTTTAGTTTTTACTAAATAAAAAAAGCAGAGTCACTAGCGTAAGTCCCTAGTCTACCTACCTAGAATAGATTAGAAATGGGCCATGCAAAATTAATCAAGTAATTAGTTGCTTTCATATAAACAGGCATGACCCGGGTTGCTTTCGATCAATCATAATAACATCTATGCTATTGAGCAAATAACCCTAGAATGAATAAAAATGCACACGCTTGAAAGTTCTTTGATTAGTAAAAAGAAGAGAATTCCGTAAATCCATGTCTCACACATTCAAAGTAAAAATATCTATGGCAGAATCTCTCGAGTTTTCCTTGATTTTCTTTAGAATACAAAATGCTGCAGATCCAATAGACTTCAAGAGCGATAACGTGTAGTATGTTTTGATCTTCGAGGCTATCGTTCTGCACCAAGTAATTTTTGAGACCACCCGAGGTAGCATTTTTTATATCCAGATCGAAGGCGATAACTTACAACTAGTCAATGCCGTTTTTGGAGAATGGCATTGCCCATGGAAAATTGAGTTGATTCGGCCTAACATTCATTGCTTTCTTGCCCGTTTTCAGAGTTGAAGTGCATCTCACATCTTCCGGAAAGCAATTCTGCGACAGACTATATTGCTAAATCGTTTCGTCATGTCTTTTTCGTCCCGCTTGCAATTGATTCGGGTCTTAAAAAGTTCATCCGTTAGGGTGATCTCCAGTTTATTAGGTGGGCCCTAATCTCTTTCCTTATAAAAAAAAAAGAACATTTAAATCCTTATATCATCGTTACTTACCATATATGCAATTTATAAAATTAAGAAATAAGGTTATTAAGAACACAAAAAAACTGAGCTATCATTAGTTCAATCAGTTCAAATCACGCAAGATGTCGAAATAAAGGTTCTACATGAAAAGTGGGAAGATAAGAAGGCTTTTTATTTCTCCAATTGTCAATTAATTGAGGATAAAACTCCACTAAATTTATGTAATAAATTACATATGCTCAACAATCAGATCAAATTACTTAAGGTAAGAAAAATAGAAAATGAAGTCACAATTTGTGAATTATTCCTCTTGTTGCCAATTGATTCTCATATGAAATCAGATTGGACTTATCTTGCATACGCGCACACGGATACTTCCATTATATTATTAACTCGCCCACTGGATCTTATCATTGCACCAAATTTAGGTCTAATCTGTATTCAAGTTGAGATTAATTAGGTCAGCCTTAGCCTTATGACAAATATGCAAGTGACAACTTGAGTGTGAACAACTAACTATTTATTCTGTACAATCGGCCGTACTCGCTTGAAATCAAATCATGTAAAGACTAGATAGCGTTTCACGTCTATCTGTGTATTACATCGATCATTTAGCTATAAATATCTATTATGTCCAACCACAAATCTTGGGGAAGAGACAGCTCTCATAGCATTTGAAAATACCGTACAGCGAAGAATTCAATCATAGACCCTAGTAAAATTGAAAAAACACGAATGCACAAGTGGAAAATCAAGCCCACATGCATAGAGAATCCAGTACACAGTAACAACTGTCTGATAAAATAATTCAGTACAATGTATATGCTCTATGTAGGAAGACAAAACATACAAAATTTGAAGGACCCATTTCCCAAATGCTGCAAAGTAGCCATTAGCCAAGCACAAAAAACAATTCAACCCAAATCAAATCATAGGAGAATAATGAGAATTAGACCCAACTTTTTTTAAACAGTAAAGAAAAGAGGGAAATAGAGGAGGAATTTGTCAGAAAAGAAGCGAAAGAGCACATACTTGATACATCCCAGGAACAAAGCGCCGGAAAACCAGAGTGAAACTCTGAAACCGTGCTATGAGGATGAAAAGCAGGGATTTCATTATCAAAAGTTGATCATTAAAGAAAAGAGTCAAATCGTTCAATAGCAATCATTCCTTGACAACATGTTTCCGAGCAGAAGACGACCTCTTCTTTCTTGGCTGCAAATAAAAAAAACGCCAGCCTGAATGAATTTCGCTAACTGTAAACTTCCGATTGCAGAACTCCGTCAGCTGGATTCGTAAAGGAAAGGGAAAACGGATTAATTGGGGATAAATATACACTGGACCACCTTGAAGAAAGAAAGAATGCAGGCCCAGGGAGGGGCCCACTTATGCCAGATAAGCCTAAACACGCGCCTGGTAGGGGTCGAACCTACGACTTTCAGCTTAGGAAGCAGACGCTCTATCCACTGAGCTACAAGCGCATAACTAACAATATGCGAAAACTGAATTCCCAGTATCGTATTATTTGGTTCTTTGTGTGGTCAATGACCTCATTCTTACTTCTTAAAATGGAATTCCCAAGTCTATTGTTGCTACTTACAATTGTCGGGTTGTTTCTTTATTTACAGAAAAGAATGCTAATGTGAATTTCTTAGGGCATGTTGAAGAACGGGGAAGCTTGGAAGAGATACAGAGCTACCACCAGGCATATCACTCGGGGTATGTATAGTTAAGGGAGTGTTTGGTTGAACTGACATACAATGGGTTAGCAATAGCAGAAAACTAGGTGACAATCACCTAAATTAATGCATCTATTATATAGTATACACACCCTTGTTAGCTGGAAAAAGAATTATTTAAATCACTTCCCATAAGCTATGTATCCATACAGTATCACGCGATTCAGATACAAAGCAAATAATTCATTTCACCAAAGTATGTAGTGCTTCACCAAGGATACAATTTCGATTGAACAATGGGGAAAAAATGGGGATATTTGTCCAGAGAAGATTTCTCATTTGCAAATTTTAGCTTACCGTGAACAACAAACACCATGACACTAGGGCTTGTCCATGGATTATGTGATTCTCCGAATTTGCTCATGTCATGTGTTTGTCTTCACGATGGAACACAATTATTAGCCCAAGCAAACAAGCACATTTGGAAGGAGTTGTGAGCTTCATGCTTTTTGTTCAAGGACACGAGCCTCTGGTCCATAAATCAAGCGACACCGATCATTAAAAGAAGTAACCAATTGAGAGGCCACCTCCTTAAAGAACATGGATGCCACCTGCAAGAGTGCAAGATAATTTTGAGTTATGTTCCAAGGCATCCTTTTTCGGCTATATATACAACATATTATTCAAACGGAGAACTGAGGATAAAATAATGCATCTAGTTAAAGAAAGGAGAATCTGAAGCTAAAAAATGGTCAGCACACACCATTGTTCTCCAACAGTTTAGTCCAGGCAGATTGGTTTTCTTAAGTTCATACACTAAATTATAAAATGCTTCAGTTTAAACTAAGAATCATACTCCAACATTACCCCCTCAATCTTCCCCGAGTAGGCACATGACAAGTTTTGCAGCACTTATGTAGTGTATTTGGACATAAAGGCAATAAGCAGTGAGAGCTCTATATAAAATACAATGGAAATTAAAAAAAAAAAAAAAAAAAAAAAGCATTACCTGTCGATAAAGTGGTGACTGAAATTTGAAGTCAACCATGAAATAAAGGTTACATGTCTCTGGAGTGGGTCCAGGATTGAACTCCCATATATTTATCAGATGCTCAAAAAGGGTGCTCTGGGAGGATGTTGTCTGCAGAGTAATGAAAGTCAGAATAGAATAATGAAAAGAGAAAAATGAAAAGAAGAAGTTTTGGTGATTTGATCCATAGTTCAGCATATCACGCACACATGATGCATATCATTCACATTGCCAATGCCAATGAATTAGACTTGCATTAAGATCTACGCAGTACACCTCCCTTACATATTCAAGTTCTACATAAACACAAAACAAACGAAGATCGGGTAAACAGATCAAAAGGTGTGAAGATAATATACATTTTATTCTTCCCATTCTTGTTAGGAAATTATTATGGACATTCATTCAGAGACTGAGACAAGCAATGAGTTCATAGCAGGTAATGGTTAAAGAAACTGGAACAAGGTATTTCAGTAAGTCTCCAGTTACAGGAACAAGGTATTTGCCTATGCACAGCCCACACCCATGTACAGAATTGCTGCACATGAAAATTGTGTCGTTTGTTCATCTTTTCTCTAGTTATAGTATACCTATAGATCTAGGCTGGGATCATAAAACATGGTGACGATTCAGGATAATAAAGTCCCAGCTGATAAATCAAGAATGAAAAATGAAAATTTCAACGAGTAGCTTATGCATCAAGATTACTTACTTTAATGCGATGAGGTTTATCCAAAACCACATGAGACACATAACTCTCCACAAGAAATTTAAAACCTATCTCCAGTTCCGCGTCAAAGGATCCATCAGGATGCCGTCGAATTATATTTGATCTTTGACACCAAGGAAGAAAGTCTCCGTATAGATCAACAGCAGCAACAACAGCAAACAGCTGCTCTGGCGAGTACCTGATTATGGAGTCAAACATAGACGAATTGCTTTCTGTTGGCATTCAAACAAAAAACACATGCAGTGCAAATATAGAGCCTTTATAAAGATTAAGCAACCATTGCCCATGGAAATAAAAGTGCATTGACACGTGAATGGTCACCTCTATTAGCAAGAGGGTTCTATCACTGCCACTCTCTACTACTAGCCTCACAAAAAGTTGCATCCTCCTCTAGACAATCTATAGATTTTACATACCAGCAAAGAAGCACATCCCATGACAAATGATGATAAAAGAGGCATATAAATTTTCAATTGCAGCTTCTACATTTTAACCGCGAACTTAACTTCTTACATTGCTAAACAGTGCCTGAAGGACCTATTTATACTTATATGAGACCTTCTACATGCCTCCTTCACAACTCATTAGCAAGGTCACGTACTAAGACTAATACAAATGCAGAAGGCGATGATACAAGAGAGGAGACTCACCCCATAACACGCCTCTCCTCGTGCACTTTCGCTAGAGCACTTCCTTCTTCCCCATCTCCACAACCAAGGAAACTCCTCCTTTGGATGTCCATAGCATTGTTGTAGACATTACTAAGATACGATCTCAAATCTCTAACTGTGACAACTGATTTACACGCAGAACTCCTATCAATGCCAGCGATGCTCCTTGACCACCGAATTGGAACATAGTTCCCTTTCTGGCCTGTCTTGTTTGCTGACCTAAATAATTGCAAAATCCCACCTTTTCGCAATAATCCGCTTCCTATCAGCTTCGAGTTCGCCAAAAAGGGCGGCATTTTTCAAAATCGAACCGAAATCTTTCGAATCAAAACCCTAATCAGCTAGCGGTACAAGTCACCCCAGGAATCTGGGAGCCTTCATACGATTAGCACTGACGGTGGAAATCCGCATGTACCTGAGTTCAAAACTCTCGAGAAAACTGCGATCAGTAATGAATCATAAACACAACAAATTGGAACTAGACACGAGTTTTATGAATCGATGAACCCTATCAAGAAGCCAAGGATGCGAAATCGATACCTGGGGGATAGTTTCATGCGAGAGGGGTAGATAACAGCATGTCTCCCGATTCAACGGCGAAGAATAGAAAGCAGCAGGGGAGCCAGGAGGGAGAGACTGCGGACTGCGGTCTGCGGAGCGTTATGGCGGTGCATAGATCCAGAACCGCACCGGGGTGAACCCAGATTTATTTTGCTCTCGGGCTTTTTCGGTATCCAGAAACCCGGTCTAAACTGTGAAATTGGTCCAGAGTTAGACCGTGTCTAAACTCTGGACCGTATCCAAAAACTTACCTTTCTCCCCGACTCCTCCACCGCTACATTGCCCACAAGAATGCGGCGGCTCAAAATAAGCTCAGGGGGACGGAAGCTCAGCGACTTGGGATGGATGCTCGATGCCCCTCGTCCTTTTTGTCCTTCAAAGGCCTCCCTTCTCAAGTTGTTGGAGGTCTGCATTCGTCCCTCCTCTCAATTTCAACCGCCTCCTATCCACTTCCCACTCTGCAGTTTTGTTTCAATTTTTTTTTCCCTATTACCTGTTCGTAAAATTCGAGTTCGTTTCTGTGTTATTGCATCAAAATTTCATTCTTTCACTTCACAGGATGCGGATACTGCTCTCGTATCTATGGAGAAGGCTCCATTAGCTTCAGAACTGGAATTGATGCAACCCTTTCTGAAAGCCATTGTCAAGCCAAGCCTGCTAAAACACCGAGATAAGGATGTTATACTGCTAGTTACATCTTGTCTCTGTGAGATCACTCGGATTACTACACCTAAATTTCCGTACTGTAAAGAGATCATGCGGGTATGCTAATATCAATGTAGAATCTCCTTAACATCCTTCCTTGTGTATATGACCGGGACTCGCTATGCTTGCTGTGCAGGACATTTTCGGCTTGATTGTTAGTACATTTAGCGGGTTAAATGATTCCAGAGAACCTTCATTTAGGATGAGAGTTAGGATTTTGGAGGTTTTGGCAAAATCCAAGGCATGTCTTGCCATGTTAGATCTTGGATGTAATGATCTAGTGACGGCGACATTTCACCGTTTTATTGTTGTTGCCAGGTACCATTAATCTTGAACTTTATACCATCTTCTATTCTGCTTTTGCCTCTTTCCATGTTAAGACTTAAGACTTCTTAAGCTGATTTTGACGCTTCTGAAAGCTCACCACCACCGCCACCAAAAGATGTTCTTTTGTTGGTCTGTGATTTGCTCATTCATTCCCTCTTTTGGTGTCTGTAATTTTGAAGGATGATATTGCTCTATTACAGAAGTGATGCTTAGGTCATGAAAAGTATACTATATTTGCAAGAATGAACATCTTGGCATCTTTTTTCCTCAGTAAGAGGTTCAAAATGCCTTCTTTTCTGCTGATCAGAAGATTGTCCGCACCATAATTCTATGATCGAATAAGTTGTGCTTTGCATTGTTGTATCATAATTGAACTAAATGAAGTCCTTTGATATTATTTGCAGGGATGATTACCTAGTTAATGTTATTTCATTCATGGAAACAATCATGGTTATGCTTGTGGAGAAAAGTGATTATGTTCAAGATAATAATCTCCTTACTCTACTTTCTTCTCTTGGCTGGAAAAAAAACGTACATATTCCGATCTTACTTGTGTCTGTGTTTCATGTAAAATGTTGTATTCCTTTGTTAAAAAATTTCATTTCCTTGTCAGGTAATTGCTCAAAGCTTTTTCTTTCTTTTTTCTTATTTAAATATATTTTCTGACCTAGTCATATTGATTTCTTACTGTATTGTGTTGTCGGTTTGCAGGATACTACAGAAGCTGCAAGGAACCTTGCCATTAGTGTGATAAATCGCTGCAGTGTGAAACTTCAACATGCCTTAAACCAGTTACTCATTTCATTAATGTCAGAAAACAGTGGGTCTTCAGAACGCCAAATTGAATATCATGAAGTGATATTGGATTTATACCGATGTTCTCCTGAGATTCTATCAGATTGTGCCCTACCTTAAAGCAGAGCTATCGGTAATAGTTGAATCAAATATGTTTGTGTCCTTGCTGGAGTTGGTGGATTTACCATGAAAAAGTATTGTTTGATATTCTTGGTGACATTTGGTTGCTTACTTATCTTGAAAATTTATTTCAGGTTTGATAAATTATAGGTTTTTGCCAAGTTACTCATTATCCTTTTTTCCTAACAGGCTAATAAATCTGAAACTCGTCTAAGAGCACTGAAATTGGTTGGAGAACTTTTTACTATCCCTCGACATGCAATCCCTGAAGCCTTTCAACCCCTACTCACTAGAGAAGTTGAGGTTCGAATGGCTGCTCTAGATTATTTCAAAAGATGTAAACGAGATAACTTGGCAAACAAGAGGCTGAAAGAGGAGATATCTCCAAGTGATGACGTGAAATTCAACCAGGCAAGATATAACGAATCAAACAAGTCAGATGAATCCAACTCTGGAGAAAAAGTTGATTTTGATAATACAACAATCTTAGAGCCTATGTTTGATGCAAATGTTGCTTTGATAAAGGGAGAGTCACATGAGCCAGGTGAAGAATCCCTTGGCATTACCCCTCTCCAATGTGTACCAAATTCATTACAGAGTTTGTTTCATACTCCAGTACCAGACTTTGTACGCCAGGCTGTTGTAGATGGAGTGAAGGCAATTGCTGAGGCTATTTCACACTTTTCTGAGAATCCATGCTCAGCACGCTCAGAGATTCTCGATAACTTGGAAGCATTGAAGGGTGTAGCCAAAGTTGCCAAAGTTAGTGACTCAAGAATATCTTGGATTGTTTCCCAAGTGAATGGGCTTTTTGATGGTGTTGATGTTGTGGTCAAATTAGAGGGTGAAGTCAGCCCAACAATTTTGAGGGAAGTGTTTGGTGATCTCTCACTTTGTGATGTAGAAATTGAGTGTGATGAGATAGAATTATATCGGCTGCAAGACAGATCTCTTGTTATGAAAGAGCGAGAGAAGTCAATATTAGAGATGGAAGCAAAGCTTTGCAAAATGAAAGAAGATCTTGTTGCTGACACAGAGGAGCTAGTGAAGTGTACTTCTGAAGTAGAGAGGCGGATTCAACTCAAGAAAGTGAAGAAACAAGGTATGGAAGAAATTGAAAAGGCAAAAAAGGCTAAACTTGAAGAGCTGAATTTGAAGAGAGCTCTTATCCAAACCATAGCTAGAGATTTGAGTTCTCTTGCTTCTAATGATTGACACTATTCCCATTGATACATAAAATGACTCCAAGAAAGATCAGTGTATTAAAGTAGCTCCATTGGGTTGTTGTTGTTGGTGTTTCATATGATACAACTCAATCATATTTATGAAAAAAAAAATCAAGTTTATCATCTGCCTTTTCTCTAAACCTTATAATTGGAGTTTTTTTTTATAGCAAGTACCAGAAAATCAAGAGGTGTTGGAGTAAGCATATCCTTATCCATTTCCTTCGTTTTAACATGGGGTAAGCATATCTCCAATCTCCTCTAATCATTTCCCTTCTCCCTTTCTCTAGACACAAAAAAAGAGGATCAACACCACTCTTCCATATGAATTTGTTTCTTTTCCCTTTCCTTTCCTTACTTTTATACCAAACGGGCCCTAAAAGATAACTCTTTTACTCTACTAAAAGATTATGTATATATTTAAAAAAAATTATCATCTTATATACTTTATTTATTTATTTATGGTGATTGTAAAATTAAGTAATGTAGAATAATTTATATGGTAAAAAGTAAAAGTAATAGATACAATGTTCTTCAAAATAAGGAATTTGTTGGAGTTAGGTTGATTTTTTTAGAGAATATGATTGTTGATTCTCCATTTTGGAGAAAATTACAGGGAAATTGTTGGAGTTGCTCTCACACCCTCTTTCCATGTCTTTTATTCATTCCAAATTTTGAAACGCTCCATATTCAATCCGCCAGCTCTCTCTGACTCGATTCCTTTGATAGTCTCCCAAGGTTGCTATGACCGGTCACCTCAAGTGCGTCATTATCTTTGCCGACGGAAGTAAGACCCCTTCCTCTCAAACTCCAAAGACGGTGGATCCGTCGTTGATTTTCACGTACAATCCCCGTCGTAGATCACCATTAGCATCAACCCCGGAGACGGTATGATGATGCTTGTGTTTCTTGATTTCGATTTCCAATTCGCATAGGGTTTTCCGATGTTTGTGTTTAGATTTGATGGTTGAATGTTTATTGGTTTTTTTTGTTGATAATGTTAGTTAGATTGAAAATAATCAAACAACGTATTGTGAATATTCGAGTTAGTTGAACTGAACAATATCAAATGTATACTTTGAAAATTTGAACAAGTGCATGGTAAACCTTAAATATTTTGATTGTTTGTCTTGAATATGTTCACATGATTTTTATAAAAGCTGTCATGTAATTGATAAAACTTGAATGCGACTCAATATTGTGTTGAAAAAGTAATCAATTAAACGTGAAATGCTACAATGATTGTTTTGAATAACTATGATATTCCAAGTTGAATTCGGAATTGTCGTTAGTTTTGTATTAAGTTGTTGTTGTGATGATTTGTTTTTGGTTTAAGTTATTGTTGTTCTTGTATATATATTATATATATTGTATGACACCACGTAGAGGGTTAATCTGTCTCACCCGGGCGAGGCGGGACCGTCGGGTGAGGCATGACTGTCAGACGAGACGACACCGTTATCCGGGGATGATGGGCTCGACATCCCCACTGGAGATGACACCGTCTTTGGCCCTACAAAGGGAGTGGATGATACTTAATCCACCGTCCCCCCGTAGGATATGGTTTGCCGCGTCGACGATCAAATTGACTCAACCCTAATAGGATTATTGATCTTGCATTATGGACGGGAAGTGCATACAAAAACAACTTCTTTTACAACTTTTATTATTTAGAATATGTATTAGTTAACATACTTATAACATATTTTCCGAGATTTTGCAGGTTGCATCCGTCTGGTTTAGTGTCGCGGTGGTCGACACACATATGCACCAACCACCAACCAGACCACAAAGCTTTAGAGTTCACCTTTGCGATTTAGGAATCAAAGACACGTTGGTTTGAGGCTTGGAGGGTAAGGTTTCATATTTAACTTTACAAATTACGAATTTATTTACTAATATTGTTCTTTTTTTCCGTTTCAGATGCACTTTAGATGGGATGCCACTGAACTGGCATGGACTGCGGCACTGTTCGTCAGTTGTGGGAGAGACATGACAAGGTCCGGTAAGATGACAAGATTGAGAAGAATCGTAACTCAGGGAAAAAGCAGCCTTGGATATTGTCGGTCGTCTGGGACCTTCGGGTGGAATAATGGAACACCGAACACATCCGAAGTCAAGGCGAAGTCCGAGCGTCAGAAGGCAAACCAGCGGGTAAATCCCGCCCTCCACACCAGTGGTTCAAGGTCCCAGTGCGAGACTTGGATTTATATTTCTATATGTAGTAACTATTTATTTTATTATGCTTGCCGTTATTTTAATTAAGGCTTCTGTAGTTCTCGGTCGGTAGATATCGCCTCTTTAGTTGCTCATAAAGATGCATACAGAGGGTCTGGACCGGCGTTTCATAGACCATTGGTCCACTGATACCGTTGTAAGTACCGAGCGTACATTAATTAATTTATATATATTCTTATTTATTATGCTTGCTGTTATTTTAATTAAGGCTTCTTATGTCTTTTGTTTAGGTGCGGGCCCAAGAATTCTTCACCTAGAGGTCCTCCGAGTCGGGCACACCGCCATCCTTTTAGGACCGATGTGACACATATCTAGACGCCACTGGAGGGATGGGACTGAGAGGCACTATTTTCGGGCTCAACCACACCGCGTCGGATTACTACGACGGTCAATTGAGAGCGTCGCGCAGACAACCTCCTCGGATGTCGCAAATGACGTAGGAGAACGTTGTGAGACTTGGATTTTAGCGACAAGTTACTAATTAGCGACCATGTGGTTGCAAATTCCAAACCAAATGTTGGGACTACATGGTCACTAAATTCTGTCCGCGATATGACGACCACATGATTACTATTGTAAGTGGACTTTTACAAACCAACTTGGTGTATTTAGCGACCATTTCTAAATCACCCTTTTTTTTGTTATGCAAGGGAATGGATGCCATCCACTGCGACAAGTCCAAGAATCTTTTAGAAGACTACTGAATCAGCGAACTCTTGACAAACTGGATCGTGTTACTTGTCTGTCGAGTCGTCCTCGAACAACTGCATGCATGGGGCCACCAACACCCTCCGCCTCCTCCTCAACCCGATCAAAGAAGTCTACATCCTCCACCCATGTGAGAAAATCCAATGCAAGTTGATTAAGAAGGTTGAAATATCCTACAATGTGAGGAGGTTCAAGTTCGCTCTCCCATCTGACGATCAAATCCTCGGATTCCCTATCGGGAAATATATCTTCCTATGCGCGACGATCGATGGGTAGCTATGCATGAGAGCATACACTCCCACGTCCACCAACGACGATGTCATTTTCTTCGAATTTGTCGTCAAGATTTACTTCAAAGGGAAACACTCGAGATTCCCGAACAACATGCTAATGTCGCAACATATTGATTTGTTAGAGATCGGGTCGACGATGGAGGTGAAGGGCCCCTTGGGCCACATTGAGTACATCGGAACGGTCCATTTCAAGGTGCACGGTAAGCACAAGACTGCTAACAAGATAGTAATGATCTCTGGTGGGAGCGAGATCACGCTAGTTTACCAAATCATAAAAGTGATTATTAAGGACATCGAGGATGACACGGAAATGTATGTGGTGTATGCAAACCGAATGGAGGAAGACATCTTATTGAGATACGAGCTCGACGATTGGGCTTGGGAGTATTCAGAGAGGGTCAAGGAGTGGTATGTGGTGGAAACGAGTGTTAATGAAGGATGAACGTATGATATTGGATTCGCGAAGGAGGCAATCTTGAGGGAGGACGTGCCTCTTAGGGGTGATGGAGTGTTGGCCCTACCATGAGGGTTGCCGCCTATGATCCAGTTCGTCGTGCAACCTAATTTGGAGAAAATGGGGTATGAAAATACAACTATTTTTTCAAACAGTTCCAATTTTACACATTGTATCAATTTATTTTGTTGTAATTTTTTAAAATAAATATTTAAAGGTAAAACAAAGTTATAACAGAGTATTCTAAAAATGTAAGGCCCGAGGCCCTAGAAGTGCTATCTCATGCCAACCCGAGAACTTCCCAGGATGTTACCCATCCTGGTACTACTCTCGCCCTTGGAGGCTTAACTTCTGAGTTATTTGTCCTCACTTGAACCTAGAAAGGGAAAAGCTCTTGTTGACATGGGAAGCACCTCAATTCCTTATAAATTATCGGGGTGTTACAAAAATACTTCAGTTAACCTAAGATATTACATCCAATTCTCCTATCCCAAACATAGCAATTATACACTTCATCAATTTTGTAACAAACTTTGTTATCAATTATACATTAACACCTTGAAATAGATCGATTTACCATTTCCATTAAAGAACATATGAAATATTTTTTTAGGAGGTGTGTTCGTATATTTCATAGAATGTACTAATTTTGGAAGGTTTATGATTTGCATATAAATACAAACACGTAAGGATGAAACACAGAGCATGGTTGAAACAATAGCATTGCATTCACTAGCTGCAGCGATGCTACATCATCTTCATGATGAAGGCATAGACAAGTGGTGCAAAAGTAGCCCCGCCAACTGTTTGGAAGTGACCGACGAAATCATATAAGATTTTAGTTCATTACTTGTGAAATCATATGATGGAGAGCTTATTTTTCATGAAGCCTTATTAATCCTTATTCACCCTTACATTATCCCTCTTTTTTAGGGGTGGCAATTCGATGAATCGGTCGGATTTCGGTTCAGTTATTCGGATTTCGCGTTATTCGGGTTTCATTCAATGAATTGTATGGCGGGTAACCGGGTATGTTCGGATCGGGTTGGATGTTCAACTTTTCGGCTAAATCGGAGTATCGGGTCAAAATCGGTCAAGCTAATTCGGTTTTCGGTTTAGTCAGGTTTTTTGAATTCGGTTTCGGGTTGAGCCGGATTTGGAAATTTCGGTTAAATCGGGTTTTCGGTTGAATCGGTTTTCGGCTTAACCGGTTTTCGATTGAACCGGGTGTCGGATTAATCGAGTTTCGGTTGAATCGGTTTTGGTTAAATCGACTTCCGATTGAATCGGTTTCGAACGACTTAAAGTTGTACCTTTTCGAGTCATCACATTGATTCAGCCCCCCACTTTATATTTAAAAAATAATTTTTATTTATTTTAATTTACCTTTTTTCAATCAAATTACTTGCCTAAATTGAATTTCGATAAAAAAAAATATATCATCGTTTGCTTAATGCCTTTTTTGGTTTATTCATTTAAATATAGAATATGTTTCATCTTTAGTTAAATACTAGTATGTATTTCCGTACTTTGTACGGGTTTTATTAAATAAAATATTAATAAAATAATTTCAAATTTTATTTATTATCCGAGAAAAATAATCATGTAAATGCTTAAATATACATTTTGAATAATAAATATTTAAAAACAATAAACTATAAAAGGTGTTTATTTGAAACAATAACATTTTATTAGTATTACGAATTAAATTAATATCCAAAATATGATAATTTATTTAATTATTAAAATAGATAAGTAATAAGATAAAAACTAGCAATCTACCTAATACATTATAAATCGGAAACCATGTCTGTTGAAAAAATTGCGCTACGTGGCATTTCTTGAATAAAATAATATTGCATTTTTTAATAATATATATTATAATTAATTATATCATTCTTTCTATATATCTAGTTTTCTATAAGATAATAACTTGATCTATATGTTTATATTTTTATGCATATTTTTATCTTGTAACAAGATTTGATATCCAAGTATATAATTTTTTTATCTATATATTGATAATAACTTGATATAATATTTCTTATATTAATTTTATGCATAATTAGTTTTTTATCTTTTAACAAGACTCGGGCTTCAAGCATATAATTTTTTTATCTATGTGTTGATAAAATATGGGACATAATCTTAAAGATTTTTTTATAAATTACATATTTTTATTATGATATTTTATACAAGTGTCTTAATTTTATATTAATATCATAATATTGTATTATCTTTAGTAAAACTATCCAGTGAGTATCGTGGGGATTCAACTAGTTTATTATATACATGGGACCGTCAAAATAAACTAAATTATAATGATATAAGATTGTACGTACATCACACTTTCTTTATATTAAACTTAATTATCTAAATCTAGCATATGCATTCTATTTAAAAATAAAATAAATATCCTAATATTTGTATGATATATAGCATATAAAATATTTTAATAATATTGCTATTTATCATATCCAAAAAATAAAAGATTATTATTTTTAAATTAAGAATGGAATTTTCTATCCATTGATTATAGTGATATAAGATTGTACACAATCTTTATATTAAAATTAATTATTTTTTCGAAGATTGATTTTAATAAAAGGGGTGGTGTAGTCCAATCTAAAAGCGACATGTGTCATTTATTTATTTTTTTAACCTCCGCTTTAGTATGTAGTTATGATGATATAAAAAATAAAAATATCTTAAATATCTTCCTATTTATAATATCCAAAAAATAAAAGACTGTTTTTTAAAATTGTGAATGGGATTTTCTATCCATTGATTATAGTGGCATAAGATTGTATGTATATTACACTATCTTTATATTAAACTTAATTATCTAAATCTACTATATGCATTCTATTTTTCTATCTAAAATAAAACAAAAATCCTAATATTTGTATAATATATAGCATAAAAAATATCTTAACAACCTTCTTATTTATCATATCTAAAAATAAAATATTTTTAAAAACTAATGGTTATTTTGCCAAAGATTGTATCCTATCATAACTATAACCTAAAGCGGAGGTTAAAAAAATTATTAAACGACACATGTCACTTTTAGATTGGACCACACCATCCTTTTTTCTTAAATAATCTTTTAATTTTGGATATGATACCCTTTTTTTAAAATAATCTTTTAATTTTGGATATGATAAATTTTTTTTCATGTTTATATAATATAGGATAGAAAATCTCATTTTTAAACAATCTTTTATTTTTGGATATGATAGATAGGAAGATCATTATGATATTTTTTTATGCTATCATACAAATTCTAAAATATATATTTTATTTTTAGATAAAATTGTTTTTAACTAAGATATCTTAATTAAATAGTTATTTTTATAATCGTATATTACTAGCAATTTCCTTGCCAATTTGGTTATTATTATAATCCAATCATTTGTTACCTTATATGAAAAGATCTTGATCAGTTATATGATAATTGTCTTTTTTTTTTACACAGATCATAACAAAAATTTATATTTAAGTATTTCAGCTGGAACAACTATGTACGTTTTCGATTTTCTATTTTATTTAAAAAACCCGTACAAGGTACAGGAATACATACTGGTATTCTAAAAACATGGATAAGAATTTATTTTATCCAAAAATAAAAAATTAGTTTAAAAAAGGGTGGTATGGTCCAATATAAAAGAATTTTGATATTGATTCTTTAACCATAATAGTAGGCATTTACCATTCTTAAAATGGATCAATAAAATCTTGTATTTTATGAAACAAAAATATTCTTAATGGTAATATACATTGGTATCTATGATTAATAATTATTATAGAAGACAGTAATTTATCTCAATTCATGAATATTGATTATATGATCTCGTACATTCTCATGATCATATACACCAATAAACAAGATCTTAGATTTTTTATTAAACAAAAACATCTTTAATGATGAATGATAATAATAATAATAATAATAATAATAATAATAATAATAATAATAAGAAGAAGAAGAAGAAGAAGAAGAAGAAGAAGAAGAAGAAGAAGAAGAAGAAGAAGAAGAAGAAGAAGAAGAAGAAGAAGAAGAAAAAGAGTCACGTGCGAATGGCCGCCTGGGTGAGAAATAAGAATAAATCTCGATCGTTCATTCTAAAAAATCAACGTCCCTGATTAAACATTCATTAAAAAAAATAAAATACGGCACGGGCAAATTTTCCCGTATTATTCGCGTATTTTTCAATAAAATACGACACAGACGAATTTTTCCCGAATTATTCACGAATTTTTCGAAAAATACGTTTTTATGAGATGCGCCCAGTTTGTTCATCAGAAATAGCGATTTGTTCATCAATATTCACCAATTATTCATCAATACTAACTAATTGTGCATTGAGTTTTTGATAACATTGTTCATTGATTTCGAACTTTTTTAATTTTTATTTTTATTTTTTAACCTTATTTATGTGTAGGAATACAATATTATGTGGTTTTTTTATGCACATATAATTAGTTTTGATATACTCATATTTGTTCATTGATATACTCGTATTTGTTCATTGATATACCCCTATTTGTTCATTGATATACCCAAGGTATACCATTATTTGTTCATTAATATACTTCTTTTTTGTTCATTAGTATACCATTATTTGTTCATTGATATACCCTATTTGTTCATGGATATACCCTTATTTGTTCATGGATATAACCTTATTTGTTCATTATTATACCCTTATGTTTTAGGTGTGCTTGTGCCTTATTTAGCTATGAACAAATTGGTATACCATTATTTGTTCATTGATATACCTTATTTGTTCATGGATATACCCTTATTTGTTCATGGATATAACCTTATTTGTTCATTATTATACCCTTATGTTTTAGGTGTGCTTGTGCCTTATTTAGCTATGAACAAATTGATGTTATTAATGAACAAATATGCATATAGTATGAACAAATTGAGGTTACTAGTGAACAAATATGCATCTAGTAATGAACAATTATATGAAAAAGGCAATGAACAAATATGCATAAACCAGTGAACAAATTGATATTACTAATGAGCAAATATGCACAAACCGATGAACAAATATGTACAAACCGATGAACAAATATTTTCGTTTTTAATGAACAAAATCACAATGTTGATGAACATATTGCATGTAATTTTGATAAACATTTGTTCATTTTTTATGTACAAACAATAGATTTTTGATGCACAAGCAATAGTTTATTTATGCACAAAATCACAGTTTTGATGAACAAAATCACAGTTTTGATGAACAAATCCACATTATTGATGAACAAATCCACAATACTGATGAACAATTTGGGCGCGTGTCCTATTTCCTTTTTTTCAAAAATACGCGAATAATTCGCCCGTGCCGTTTTTTCCCCTTTTTAAGTGAAATGATCAGCGCCTTTAATTTTTCTTGATCCAACGGCTTCTGTTCTTTCTTATTTCGCGCCTGGGCGCCCATTCGCACCTGAACCGGACTCTAATAATAATAATAATAATAATAATAATAATAATAATAATAATAATTCATTTGTGTGTATTAAAATGACTTCAAATTATATGTGACATTCTTAACCACTTACTAATTACTAATTAGATACATATGACTAGGGGTGTTCAAAAATATCCGATCCGATCAATCCGATCCGATGATCCGACGATCCGATCCACGGAAATCTGAATCCGTTGGAAAATTATCCGAATCCGATCCGATCCGAGAAAATTAGCCGGATCACCGGATCGGGTCGTCAAACCCCCCGGATATCCGAGGGTATAATACTATATATATATTTTATGTGCAATAACAAAAAATTTAATAGTTCAAGTAAGTTTTATGTGCTTCGACTTCCTAGTACTACCTCTTTTTTGTTTGTTTTTTAATTATTTTTAATATATTTCACCGCACAAATAAAATTAAAATTAAATAAAACCTCAATCTATATTTAACACCCCATTTTTATTTTATTTTAAATTATTTTTCTCTTTCTTTTATGCGGATGATTATTTGGATCGTGATTTTTGTGTAAAGTTTACCGACTGAATAAATTATTTAGAACTTAAATATATAAAAATATATAAAAATATGAATATTCGGATATTCGGATATCCGCCAAAAATATCCGATCCGACCGAGCTATACGGATCGGATATCCGAGTATACCCGGATCGGATACGGATATAGTTTTTGAGAAAATTTTATTGCGGATATCCGATCCGATTAGGCGGATCGGATCGAATATCCGCTTATGAACACCCCTACGTATGACTATATGACCTAGACATAAGGGAATATAGTACTCTACGTAAGCAAGTTTATATAATATGTTTATATCACAACAAATAATAAGTTTATGATTTTATATTTTATCAAATTATCATATAAAATGTTATAATTAAATTATCATGTTAAATTTATAATCTTATCAAATTATCATGTTAAAATATTATAATAGTATTTTAAAAAATATATTTTTGTTAAAATAACTGCAAACTTATGATATAAGCATATTGTTCATAAATAATATATAACTAGTTGATGTACCCGTGTCTTACACGGGTCTATAATAGTAAAATATATTTTAAATACATATATAGATTTATATATGATTAATATTATAAATTGAATATTAAAAATTAATTTTAAAAAAATTCGAATGCAATAATTATGTTCCCAATATTTTAAAAAATAGTAATATTATGTTCTTAATATTCAAAAGATATTTTTATAATGAAGATTATGTTTCTATCACTTGCCAAATTTTAAGATCTCTAAATATAATTATATATTAGTAATATTATTAAATTTTAAAAAATATTTTATAATCAATATTATGTTTTCATCAATTGCCAAATTTTATGATCTCTAAAAATAATTGTTTATTAGTAATATTATTATATTAAAAAATTATTTCATAATAAGAGTATGTTTCTTGCCAAATATTAAGATATCTAAATATAATTGTATATTACTATATTAGTAATAGTAGTAACATTATTATAATTAACAAAATTATTCCATAATGGATTACACTCCAAACACAACTTGCCAAAATTTAAGATCTCTAAATATAATTATATGTTAGTAATATAAAGAATATTATTATAATATAAAGATTGTAAATAATTAAATAAATGAAGGGTAAGGAGATAAATGGAAAAAATAAAATACCTATGTGACATAGTTAAGACGACGACACATAAGATAGAGGGATTCGACTTTAGTTATATTAAATTGATGATAATGGCATTACAATTTTTGTAAATATTATTATTTATCGATATCAATTAATAAATTATAATAAATATCAAAGATCATGTACCGATAATATTGATTTTTTAAATAAATTATATGTTAATAACATATATGGTCATAAAGATAAAATAGTATATATTATTCTAAAACATCAAAGATCACATAGTAATACATTGTGTAGAACTATTATATATTTGTAAAAATATACTTGACAAAATTTAAAATAAATAGTCAAAGATTACGTATTAATAATATTTAAAAAATAAAAAATTATATGATATTAAAATATATGGTCATAAAGATGAAATAATAAATATTATTTTAAAATATCAAAGATTACATACGTTATTTATATATATTTAAGGATATGCTTTGCAAAATTTATGACACATTATCTCACCTACTAATAATATCAAAAAACTTAAAATACTATATGATATTAAAATATATGGCTTGAATATATGACCATAAAGATGAAATAGTAAATTTTATTTTAAAATATCAAATATTACGTACTAATATACTGTATAAAATTATTATATATTTTAAAGTATATGCTTTGAAAAAATATATGGCCATAAAAATAGTAGATATTATTTTAAGATATCAATGATAATGTACAATTGTACATATTTACATTGTGTACAATTATTATATATTCTTATGGATACACTTGCCAAATTTTAACATATACTGTGTACAATTATAAGATTAGAGTATTTCTAAAAATAATTATATATTTAGATATATAGTATGTACAATTATTAGTAATATTATTATAATACATATCTTAACCCTAGTTTTTCACCTCTGGCTGCTCTCTCTCTCTCAATTAGAACATCACGTACTCTACCGCCTCTCTGCCCAATTATTTTTCCCGTTCGTCCAGTACGATTGACGACTTTCAACCGGCGCGATTCCCGACCTTCAACCGGCTTGATCTCTGTCTTGCGAGCTATTGTCGACTTTCATACTCTTAGGTGAGTAGAAATATAATACTCTCGTTTTTATGGAGATAATTAGAGAATTTGTTGCATAGCATGATAGCAATGTGAATTTAAGTTCTCTTTTTTCTCAGATTCAATAAGTTATTTAGTACATAGTTCATAGTTGTTACATTGCCCACCCAATTTCATTCAACATAAATATACTTATATACCTACGAAGTTATCGGTTCTTTTTATCTATTTATTTATGATCTTATCAATGTATCACCAAATTAATATACATACAAAGTTTAATCTTGTATTATAAGAATAGGAGACTTTTATCATTCTGTCACTGCAATTAATCTTGATGTGCAAGAATATTTCATTTTCGAGAATAATAACCCGAAAAAGTACTAACAAGAGTAAAATACAGAGTACTCAAATTCGAGAACACCAGAAATTTGGTGTATTTATCGGATTTGAAGTAGGAGAAGTGTGGTAGCAGAATGTAACGCAATAGGCACATACTACGTACCGTAAATTGTATATTAGCTTCCATATCCCTTAATCTAACAAATCAAACAGTTGTGACTTGTGATACTCATACTAACGGCCGGGGCATTACATAGCCCTTAATCTAGCAATGGGTTTGGACGGACACTCAATTTCATTTTTTATCTAGCGTTTTTAATCAAGATAATTAAGAAGGTTGATTTATGTTATTTTTTATGTAATTTTTTTTTGTGATTTCTCAGTCCCATGTTATTTCAACATTAATATGAAGCTTCCTAATTGGCTATGTTACTAAATACTAACTGTTTAAATGTTCTGCTTTCATTACTTTGATCTTTGTGGTTGAAATTTATTGGGCTTTTGGAATTTTTGGTTTGAGCAGAATTAGTGAAACTAAAATGGAAGATTCAGCTGGAACCAAGATGCCACCTCCTGGATCTAATGAATCACTTTCTTCTTCTCCTATGATAGGTAACTATATATGTGTTCCATTTATTATCTTTTCAAATAATAATTTATGTGCATAAAAATCAAGAGTCGTGACTAAATTTCTACATATTCATGATATAGGTCATTCAACTACATCTCAACCTTCAGAAGATGAAGATGTGCTATTGACTGGGGATGTAGTGGCTAAGCCCGATAATGCTCGAAAGCGAAAAAACTCCAGTAGGCGAGCTAATTGATGGAAGCATTTTACAAGGGAAAGAACAAATGGAGTAGAATGGGGAACTTGCAATTATTGCAAAGTCACAAGGTACAAATCTGATTCACAGGAAGGGACTACTAATTTTAATAAGCATTTGGAAAAATGTACAGAATACTTGAAACTAAATCCATGTGAAAGTTCAACAACTAGCAAACAAATAGATCTGAAAGTATTTCATGGTTTACTTGTTGATGCTATCGTGAGACATGGACTTAGTTTCAAGTTTGTTGAGCATGAATCGATAAGGAAGCTTTTCAAGTATTTGAATGAAAATGTTGACACTATTACAAGAAATACAATAAAGAAGGTTTGTTTGGAAAGGTATGAGGATCTGAAAGAAAAGGTTAAGATGGTTTTGAAGAAGGTTCCTGGTAGGATTTCTTTGACTTGTGATACATGGACTGCATGTACTGGAAAAGGCTTCTTGTGTGTCACAACTCATTACATTGATGAAACTTGGACCTTGCATAGCAAGTTGCTTTCTTTTCGACATTTGCCTCCTCCTCATACTGGACATGAGTTATCAGTTGTGATTGGTAGTATTTTGTTTGATTGGGATATTCAAAGGAAGATTTTCTCCTTAACGGCTGATAATGCATCAAACATGGATAGTATGGTAAAGAAGTTGAAAGAAGGGACAATACTAAAGGATTTGGTGTGTAAGGGGAAATATTTTCATATCCGTTGTTGTGCTCATATACTGAATTTGATAGTGCAAAATGGATTGAAGGTAATTGATAAGTCAATAGTGAAACTTAGAGAAGGCATAAAATACATTGCTGGTTCGGAAGCAAGATTCAAGAAATTTTATGATTTAGCTAAGACATCTTATGAGGTTTCTTTTTCTGGTGGATTGTGGTTGGATGTAGCTACGAGATGGAATTCAACGTATATAATGCTTGATAGGGCCCTGAAATACCGTAGTGCATTGAATCTTTATTTTGAAGAGATGAATTCTGATTCCTCCAAGTATCAACTCAGAGATTATGAATGGGATAAAATTGATGAGATTTGCATGTTGTTGAAGCCGTTTTATGACATTACAACATTGTTTTCGGGAAGTGATTACCCGACCGCCAATTTGTATCTTCCTCAAGTGTTCTTGATACGTCAAAGGTTGCAAGATCCCATTGTTGATTTGGATACTCCTAGTGAACTTGGGAAAGCAATAGGTTTGATGGTAGAGACGTTCAACAAGTATTGGAGCGATTATGTTTTAATACTTTCATTTGCGGTTGTTTTTGATCCTCGATACAAGTTCTCATTTGTAGAGTATTCTTTTCGTGCAACATATGGACATGTTGAAGGGGAAAAGATGGCTAAAGATGTAAAGTTGAGTTTGGAGGAACTTTTTAAAGAATATCAATGCATGCTTGGAATTGATAATTCAACAAGTATTCGAGGGTCTAGAGTGGAAACATCATTTCGATATGACAGCATTGAGGTATGCAACTAAATTTAGTTAGTAGATTTTTATTTATTTATTTTTCAATTTCTTACTTAAATTAAAGATTAGTATCAACTTTTATACATTATGTGGTGCTCTATGTAACAAGAGTTATGAACTTTTATACTTATGTAGATTTGTAATCCTACATTGTACACCGTAAAATGATTTGTGAATTCTATATTGCACAACTTACATGATATAGTTAATTTTTTTTGTTACTTATTAAAGTTCTAATTTAAATGTTAACTTTTAATTTGTGTTATGCATTTTTTATGTAGGAATTTGGACGTTATGGTCGACGTGGTTCTAAAAGTGAGTTGGATAAATATCTGGAAGATGACCTTAAGGATATGGTTGACAAATATGATGTGCTTGATTATTGGAAAACTCATTCTACAGAGTATCCAGTCCTTTCTGCTATGGCTAGGGATATACTAGCTATTCCTATTACTTTAGTGGCTTCTGAGTAAACATTCAACATGGGAGGAAGAATCATTAGTAAATGCAGAAGTGCTCTTACGGATAAAAATGCAGATACATTGGTGACTATGCAAAATTGGTTGTCTGGATATGATGGTAATATACTAAATATATTACAATTCTTAAATTGTTATATTTTTTTATTTTGACTAATATTTTCATCTAAATTACTTTTCAGATTTTTCATTAGAAGGGGCTTCAGTAAATGAACAATCTGATGATCAGGTTTAGTAAGTACGTAAGTATGATATGCACTTTTTATTTGAAATCTTAGCTTTCATTGACCTCATGAATTAAAATAAATTAGTTATTTGCTCTTTTTATACATTTTCATGCTAATTTGTTATAAGCCAGGACATTATGTCTTTGTTGATTCTAAAATGTCTTGGTCCTCTTGGATATTGGAATGAAATGCTCAATGATTATGAGTTTTATCCTGAAATGAACTTATTTGTTTTTGTAGGTAGGCCGGTGGTGGATCTTTGATCTTGACTAATTACATGTAATCTTCTTCAAGCAACAACGTATCAATGAAGATTTATGTGGGTGTTTCTCAAAGAAGCGATGAAATTACAAACTTTCCACTTACTCTTTTTCGTCATTGTTGTTTCTCTCGCTTAGACTCAGATTGTGTGGTTATGGTATATTATTATATTTTGTTTCTCCAACTGATGTTTTTAAATTTTATCTAACGTAAACCAAAATTTGGAATTCGTATATGTTATGTGTTGACTAGATAAATGTGTGTTGCTTCAAGAGAAGCTCCCATCGAACGTTTAGTTTTTTAGTATCCATTTTTCTTGTTTCTTGAATCCTTGTTATGCCATTACGCGAAAATTGAAAATTAAGGTATAAATATAATTTAATGAAAAAACGTGAACTCTTAGTGTTTAAATAGTCTAATGTATTAATTATGTCTTACTCTAACAACATATCGGGTAAAATCATATTGTTTTAGGTGTCGAATATAATAGAGTTCAAGTTGTTCAGGTTGGCATCAGACTTATTTTTTCAGATATAATTGGGTCATTTTTTTAAATCGGGTTATTATGGATTGGGTATGATCGGGTTCGGGTTGCTCGGGTTTCGGGTTAATGCCGGGTTGATCTTTTCGGGTATAATCGGGTTCGGGTCATTTTTTAAAACGGTTTATAACGGGTCGGGTATAATCGGGTTCGGATTGCTCGATTTTCGGGTTGATGTCGGGTTGATCTTTTCGGATACAATAGAGTTCGGATAGTTCCTTAAACGGGTTATTTCGGGTTCGGAATATATCGGATCGGATCGGGTCAATTTCAAATATCATCTTAAAACATTTTTCGGATGTCGGTCGGATTTCGAATCGGGTAGTTCGGTCGGATTTTTCGGGTCGGGTCAGATTTTGCCACCCCTACTCTTTTTGAAGCCAATTTCTTTGTGCCTTAAAGCCTATTTTTGTAAAGCTCCACAAAATTATTTTCCTAGCCGATATAAGCTTGACCCTATCCGGGGATTAGGACTTAGTTGGTTGGATTTGTTTAGTGAGTTTGAGTGGTTCAATAAAGAAAGGGTTGGGATGGGTAGAATGGAAGTCTCATTGTTCAAAGAAAAGTTGTAAAAGGAGAATTCTTGGTTGAAAGGAAGAATGCACAAGTAAGAAAAGAATGAAATTGTAGCCTCGTTATCAACCCCAGTGGGGTCAGTATCAACCCCCCCCCCCCCCCTTCGAAAAAAAGAAAAAATTCTACCAGAAATTCGTTGAAAATTCAGAAGAAAATGGAAGGAGGAGAAAAAAAAAAGTGTGAATAGTGCAAGCAAAGAAGAAAAGAAAAGGCCAAAGATTCTTTTGTATGTGTATATGAGACTTTCTAGGAGGAATTTGGGTTATTGAAAGTGAGTTGAGCTTTAATGTTCAAGTGAGTTTGGTAAGATGTTCTTGAAAAAAGTTTGGTGAGTTGTGTTGAGAGTTTAGGAGTCTATATTCCCGGATTTTTAGCGCCACAAAGCCAAAATATTTCCATGCCTTATTGTTATTACCAAACCCTATTACAACCCGGCCGAATGGAAGCTTCTATGAAGTTTTCCATTGTGCCTAAGTTCTCTTGATGATTTTACTTGTTTTGACAATCTTTGGTAGAGAGATTTGTGATATAAGTTACAATTTCTATGAGTTTTTGCATGTTTGATTGAGTTGAGAGTTGTACTTATAAGCCTAAACACATGAGAGTTGAGTGAAACACATATCCCTTGTGAGGTTGGATTGTGATTGCTTGTGTTCATTAGTTGCTCATATATGTGTGATGACATTAGATTCACTTGTCTAAATTTCACTCGTGCTGAAGTTGCTTTTTGATAAGGGCTATAACTTGATTGATGTGTTGATGGTTTTGATCTATGTTTGGTGATTGTTTGAGGACAAGCAAGCTTAAGTATGAGGTATTTTGATGTCCATGTTTTTAGCATAGTTTTAGTATGTTTTTCTAAGACTTTTAGCCTAGTTTAGTTGTGTTTTTGTGAGTGTTTTGTGTCTTTCTAGTATAGTTTGCATATTTTGTGAAAAGAATGAAAACTATGCTATATGTGTGTTTTTATGTAGGTTTTGAGGCGGATTTGGATGCATTCAAAGGATATTAGAAGAGAGGATCAAGCTAGGAAGAAGGAAAGAAGAAAGTTATGGAAGAAACCCTCGCAAAATCCAAAGGAAGAAGGAAGAAACCTGAGAAATCAAGTCAAGACCCACCTCGATATCGACCCTCTAGGGGTCGGTATCGAGGCACTCAGCCCAGCCGCCCAAGATAAAAGGCTCATTAATTGTTTTTATTCCACAATCTTTTATCTTTAGTAGGTTTTGTTTTTATGGAAACTTTTTAAGAGGGATGTTCTAGTATAAATACTCTTGTTTATACACAATATAGCTCTCTATCACGTTAGTTTTGAGGTTGGATGCCTCTTAGTGTTTGTTTACACGTTATTTTGGGTTTATTTTGGAAGACAAGTATTGCTTGGAGTACAAGGAAGAAGATTGTGGGAGATTTTCTTGTGTTCTAAGTGTGTTCTAAGACAAGTTTGGCGTTTTAATTCAAGTAAGCCTTTAGTTTTAATTCAATTATGTTCTCTTTCAATTGTTTTGCTTGTTTTTCTTCAATCATGAGTGAGTAGTCTTCTTTTCTAGGGTTGGGGTTAGAAACCCAACATGATTGTGCATGAATTGTGATGAATGAATTGAATGCCTTTTATCTATTCTTCTACTTGTTTGTGCAAAAGCTTTGATGAAAGTTGAAGTGTTTCATGTTTATAACTTGATTGAAAGAGAAAGTTGTGAATTTGAATATGAGATAAGGTTTGAGACGAAAGTTGAGAACTTTAGATCAAAGCAAGTAGCTTAAGTGAATTGATTTGTGAAAATTGATTGATTTGCTTGATTAATTCAACGAAAGTTGATAACTTTATGTTAAAGGAATGATATTTATGATTTATGTTATTTGAAATTGCATGATTATGTTGTGGTGAACCCCTATCCTAGAATTTTTCCTTATTTTTTAGTCGAAATCCAAACACAGGTACCTCGATATCGACCCTACCCAGGTCGATACCGACCTACAATTTTCCCCTTTCTTCTTGTTGTTTACTTAGTTTTTCATCTGCATTCATACCTCGGTAACGACCCTGACAAGGTCGATATCGACCTCTTCTAGTGCATTTATTTAGTTGTTTTGCTTTGTTCTTTGCTTTGTTTTGCTTTCTCTTTTGCTTCCTAGTTTAGTAATCAAACATAACCTTGTTTCCCGTGGACGATCCCGACCTCCCTATACACAGCGGGGTCTTGACTACAAATTTATTTGTTGTTAAGTAAATCCCTATCAACACATATTGATTTGTTTAAGATCAGGTCGACCATGGAGGTGAAGGGCCTTTTGGGCCACATTGAGTACACTCGAAGGGGCCATTTCAAGGTTCACAGTTAGCCCAAGATGGCTAACAAGATAGTAATGATCTCTGGTTGGACCGAGATCACGCTAGTTTACCAAATTTTACATGCCATTATTCAGGACCCCGAGGATGACAAGGAAATATATGTGGTGTATGCAAACTGAATGGAAGACAACATCTTATTAAGATACGAGCTCGACGAGTGGGTCTGGGAGTACCCGGACGAGTGGGTTCGAGCGTACCCGGAGAGGGTCAAGGTGTGATATGTGGTGGAGAAGAGTGTTAATGAAGGGTGAGCGTATGATATTAGATTCGTGAAGGAGGCGATCTTAAGGTGGGACGTGCCTCTTATGGGTGATGGAGTGTTGGCCCTACCATGTGGGTTGCAGCCTATGAATCAGTTCATCGTGCAACCTAATTTGGAGAAAATGGGGTATGAAAATACAAATATTTTCCAGCAATTCCAATTTTACACATTGTATCAATTTATTTTGTTGTAATTTTTTAAAATAAATAATTATAGTTATAACAGGGTATTCTAAAAAACTTCAATTAACCTAAGATATTACATCTAATTCTCCTATCCCGGACTTAGCAATTATGCATTTCATCAATTTTGTAATAAACTTTGGTATCATTTATACATTTACAACTTGAAATATGTCGATTTACCATTTCCATTGAAGAACATATGAAATATTTTTTAGGAGGTGTGTTCGTGTATATCATACAATGTACTAATTTTGAAAGGTTTATGATTTGCATATAAAAACAAACACCTAGGGATGAAACACAAAGCATGGTTAAAACGATAACATTGCATTCCCTAGCTGCAGTGATGTTACATCATCTTCATGATGAAGGCATAGACAAGTGGTGCAAAAGTATTCCCGCTAGCGATTTGGAAGTGACCGTCGAAATGAACGGCTTCTTCCGCCACCAAATATTGTACCTACTAGATTTGGGTATATTAATGTGAGAAATTTCAAAAGAAAATTTCCATTACATTGTGTTAAGGTGCACTCCTATGCCTTCTATTTTTAAAATATCAAAATTTTCATTTCTTTCTAGTTTCTAACATTTCCACCTTTTCCCTTTATATGTTTTTATTTTTTTCTATTGTATGTGGTCGCTAAACTCAGCGACCAAGTGGTCGATAAATCTGTTTGCGACCAATTTTACAGACCAACTTGGTGTAATTAGCGACCATTTCTAAATCACCCTTTTTTGTTATGCAAGGGAATGGACGACATCCACTCCGACAAGTCCAAGAATCTTCTAGAAGACTACTGAATCAGCAAACTCCAAACAACCGGATCGTCTTACTTGTTTGTCGAGTCGTCCTCAAACAACCACATGCACGGGGCTACCAACCCCGTCCACCTCCTCATCAACCCGATGAAAGAAGTCTACGCCCTCAAACCACGGGAGAAAATCCAATGCAAGTTGATAAGGAAGGTTGAAATCTCCTATAATGTGAGGAGGTTCAAGTTCGCTCTCCCATCTGATGATCAAATTGTAACACCCCTATTTTACAACATTGGATATTACCGCCAGTGACCTCAGACTTTACCGTCCAAAGTCACCCAAGGCTTTTAGATTGATATAGAACAATTAAAATGCGGAATAAAGCATATTACATAATGAGAAAAGGTGCTCCCGAGGGAGACTTAGTTCTTACAAAACATCTTACATTGATTCAAACATAAAGTGTCCAGAATTTAAATGCGAAACCTGATTGTTCTTGAAACGTAATGAAACTAAAGCAAAATGATAGAAAGATACATCTTGAAATCCTTGTTCTACCTTCGTCTTCACTTCACTTCACGCCTTGCTGGGGTTCTTAGATTCTGACATAATTCGCGAGGGGCGATAGAATGCCAGACAAAAATGCGGAAAAGAAGAATTAGTCTAAGAGACTAAGCAAGCGGGAAGGGAACTTCCCGAGGGTATTTTGGGAATTTTCAAATATAATTGAAAGAGGTATTAAGGTTGTGTGTACGATGGCTATATAATGAAACTTGTTTATGTGGAGCTTTGAGGGTTCGAAGGAGAGTATATCTTTAGATCAAGATAACTCGATGAGCAATAGAAGAACTACTAGATTGTAGACTTCTTTAGGATTTCGAAAGAATGTTGGGAACGTTCATTAAATCATACAAGTGAAAACCTCTCCCGCCCTGAGCGGACCGAAAGCCGGATCGATCATTTGAGACCGGTCCGGTTTTGGTGTCTTAAGTGTGCATTCGCACTTATCTTATATAGTGACGAAAATATTCGACTTTATTAATGATTTTTAATAGAGAGTGGTGGGACACGGATATTCCGAGCCACCCGAAGGAGAACCATCAATTCTCCGGCACTTAGCTAGAGTGCCGCACAATCCCTCCTTACAATCGGAGCGGATGGAGATCATGATCCCGAAAGTCGTATGGACGTACGACTTATTAATGTTATATAGAGGTGTCGGCTAACCCGCACCCCTTTCTAGTTTAATCATGGTAAATCTCTGAACGAGATTGTATTCAATCAAGATCACAACATACTAGCATATATATAATCCTAACAAAGGAATGTAAAACATACTACGCTAACAATTGTCGTTATTTCTAGCAATCAATATTTCCTAGATTCATTTTTATTTAAGCATACAAATGGTTCCCAACAATCAAGGATTTTCACGAAATGGAATGTAAAGGTTACAAGGGGAAATTCCACTTGCCTTAGCTTTTACGATTGTGTACAAACGAACGGACGGAAGTCGTTGACTTTACTCGGAACAGAGACTCGACCTATCGACACGAGAAGTACGAACGAACTTTAATAAGAATTTTTTTAATTCTTCTAAAGTTTTAAATATCTCTTATATTCTTTCTATTAATTTCTAAATTATTATAATAATAATTTAGGTGGAGATGAATAAAATAATAATATTCTTTATTATTATTTTATATTGGTAATATCCTTGTATTTCTTATAAATTCTTATTCTTAATATTTAAACATTTTTATTCTTGGAAACCAATAATTTCCTTATTTTAATTTATTAAAATATTCTTCTAATTTCACTTGCTAACTTCTTAATATAATAAAGCAAGGACAACCTTATAAAAGCATATGATATAATATTTTACCTAAAAAGGTATTTTTGAATTTATTTCAACCTTAGATTATAAAAGTCTTTTACAACTTTATTAAGATGTTTTCAACCTAGAGTTATTATAATATTTCTTAATTTTCAATCATATCCATATAATACTTTAAAATATTAATTTCTCCACAAAGAATATTTTATTAATATCCATTATTTTAGTAAGACCTTGTCTAGTTATAAAAACCATATTAAATAGAGATAAAATATTAATAGGCCACTTTCTTAGTATTTTCCAAAAATGGAACTTTCTATATATATCTTATAAGGAAAGCTTTCTAAAACTTAGTATAATAATAAAATAATCTCATTATCTTATTTACATAAATTCTCCCATATCTTTAGTTTATAAAACCCAATATAATCATGTCTTAAAGCTTTATTTTAAAAAAAATCAAAAGCATATATTTGTGATATCTTAGATCAAGATATATTATCTTAGCTATTTTAACATATCTTTTTATACAAGGCAACTCTTAATAACTTAGCAATATTAATATCTTATTATTTATCAAATTATTATCATATCTATCATAGTCATTAAATAAAACTTATATCTTTTAAAATCTCTACACTTAGAGATATGCCATATCATAATATCTTTTCTTATCTTTTATATCTTTTTAAGACACGAAACCACCTTATGATATAAAAGATATTAATATATCATATTATATTATACTTATTCTACACTTTACCTATATGGAAATTTCCAAAGATCATAATAAACTCCTATTATCTTATTTAAATGGTTCCTCATGTCTAGAATATTATTTTATAAAAATAGGAGTATGCAACTATTTATTTATCTCTATAATTATAAATAATATATTTATCATATCTTTTCTAACAACTTAGACATTTATATTTTTATAATAACTTCCAAATAGGGTAATCATATTATTTATATTATACTTCTCATATAAATCTCATAGTTCAATCCCATGATTTTATTATAATGTATTTCTCTATAGTTTAAGACATGCAACATTATAACTTGGAAAATATTATTTCTTTATAAAGGTAATATTTAATATTAAACTATAATCCATATGCTAATGATTTTATACCAATACTTTTATAAGGGCTCTTACACATTATTTACAATTACCTTGTCTTGAAATTTTATTATGATATAAGAAATTATAAATACTTTATCTATTGGTTAGAATAATATTTTCAACTATCAAGATCTCACTTAATATATTTATTAGATTTAATCCTTTTTCCCCAACTAATAAAATCTTAAGCTCGTATTTTCTTTTATTCATTACAATAAGCTCCTAATAAGGTAAAAATATTATTTCTTTTATAATAAAGAGGAATATGCCTGAGTTAATACTTTTCCAATATTTAAACCAAATATGCTTCAAATATTATTCTTATGATTTATTGGAATTTAATTAATGACTTACCAAAATTAATTCCTATTTTAATAATCCACTTATGATATTGATTCTATTTATTTAAATAATTAATATATACATGTAAAATTATATTATAAAAGATAAAAATTAAAATACGAGTCGGGGATTATACCGAGCGAGAACGAGAGCGGAAAGGGGCACGGATTTCAAGACGATCGAATTTTTGGGCTTCTCCTTCTACTCTTTCCTTTAATAAAATTCTGGTGGGTTAATTTTAGACATATGGGCCTAAAATTTAGCCCAACAACAACCCAAAATTAACCCAAAAGCACCAGCCCACATCACTTCTTCTTCTTGCTTTTACGTACAAAACCAGAGAGCACATCCGGACTAACGACGACGGACTGCAACGACGGTGGGAGGCTGGTGGCGGCCTCCTGGCGACGGCGCGCGGCACTGGGCGGCCAGCAGGTGGTGGTCCGACGACTTGTGGTGGTCCGGCAGGGCAAGGCAAGGCGAATTAGGGTTTTTTTTGAGGTTTTTGTAAAAAAAAAAATCAGCATTTAAATTGAAGGCTCTTTGGCTGAATTTTTGTTTGATAGAGATGAGTTTTGCAAGGGAGAAAGAGGAAGTAGATGATGTGAGTTTTCTACTGAAATCCCAACCCCTTTTATATCCAAAACTTGTGTTTCCTTCAATCCTCCATGGTTGAAATTGACCATTGAAAGAGGAGGAGCTTGAAAGGGATTGGTGGGGGTTGTGCTTCTTCAAAGATGACATGGGGTGATGAAGTCAATAGGATGGTCTTGCAAGCCAACATGGAGATTGGAAGAAGAAATTGGCATGCATTGGTTTAACGTCAAATCCATCAAGCACAATTCTGATGTGCTCTTGGAAGAAGAAGATAGGATTTATTTAAAATTGAAAGAATTGTAATATGGATAGTCAAGTCACAATAGCATAGCGGAATTGAGAGTGTGTGATTAGGGGCGAGATGCAAGAGGTCTCGGGTTCCCGCTAGGGGACTTTAGAATCGTTCATTCTTATAAGAAATCATTATATTCCTTTAGAATCATTCATTCTTATAAGAAATCATTGTATTCCTTTAGAATCGCCTATTCTATATTCCTTTAGAGTCGTTCATTCTTATAAGAAAACGTTATATTCCATTAGAGTCGTTCATTCTTTTTTTTTGGTAGAAGGAGAGGCAGTACTCTCCGTTCCCGCTAGGGGACTTCTTTTTTTGGTAGAATCGTTCATTCTAATAAGAACACTTATAATCCTTTAGAATCATTTATTCTTATAAGAAAACGTTATATGCCTTTACATTAGTTCATTCTTATAAGAAGTCATTATATTCCTTTAGAATCGTACATTCTTATAAGAAAACGTTATCTTCCTTTAGAATCGTTCATTCTTATAGGAAATCATTGTATTCCTTTAGAATCGTTCATTCTATATTCTTCTAGAGTCGTTCATTCTTATAAGAAAATGTTATATTCCATTAGAGTCGTTCATTCTAATAAGAAAACGTTATATTCCTTTAGAATCGTTCATTCTTATGAGAAAACGTTATATTCCTTTAGATTCGTTCATTCTTATAAGAAGTCATTATATTTCTTTAGAGTCATTCATTCTTATAAGAAATCATTACATTCCTTTAGAATCGTTCATTCTTATAAGAAATCATTATATTCCTTTAACATCATTCATTTTTATAAGAAAACGTTATATTCCTTTAGAATCGTCTATTCTTATAAGAAATCATTATATTCCTTTATGGTCGTTCATTCTTATAAGAAATCGTTATATTACTTTATAATCGTTCATTCTTATAAGAAATCGTTACATTCATTTAGAAGCATTCATTCTTATAAGAACTCATTATATTCATTTAGAATCGTTCATTCTTATAAGAACTCGTTACATTCTGTTAAAATCGTTCATTCTTATAAGAAAACATTATAGTCCTTTATAATCATTCATTCTTATAAGTAAACGTTATATTCCTTTAGAATCATTCATTTTTATAAGAAAACGTTATATTCCTTTAGAGTCATTCATTCTTATAAGAAAACGTTATATTTCTTTATAATCATTCATTTTTATTAGTAAACGTTATATTCCTTTAGAGTCGTTCATTCTTATGAAAAATCTTTATATTCATTTAGAATCCTTCATTCTAATAAGAAATCGTTATATTCATTTAGAATCGTTCATTCTTAGAGATAAGTGGTTAATTAGAGTTTAAGGTAAAAGAATTGAAGTTTAATGGTTAGAGTTTGGTTTAAGATTAACAAAACCTAATTAGTTCACATGTTATGGTTAAAGTTTAATATTAACAAAACCTAAACGTCTATGATGATTTTCATGTGCTTGATGTTGATAAGTACTCGCCAGGGGTTCGGGGGGTGTTTTCCCCGACGGTGGTCTCGCTGACCGGTCAACGAGTTGGGGGTCCAGGGGGCAACGCGCCCCTAGCGGGGTTGGGGAAACGCATGTTGAAGGGCATTTTTAACTCGACAACAAATAAATTTGTAGTCAAGACCCCGCTGAGTATAGCGAAGTTAGGATCGTCCACGGGAAGCAAGGTTGTTTGTTTACCGAACTAAAAAACGATAAAACCAAGCAAAATAAAAGCAAACAGCTAGGACAGACCTCGGTACCGACCTTGTTAGGGTCGGTAATGATGCTGGAATTCTACCAAAACAGAGCAAATAACACGAAGCAAGTGCAGGCTCGGTATCGATCTATGTGCCTCGGTAACGAGTGTATAGGAATGCAAAACTAAGGAAAATCAAATGATAAAAAGCTCTAGGACAAGGGTTACCACAACATAATTATGCATATAAACTCATGTGAAGGATAAAGATCATGCCTTTGAAGATAAATCTATCAACTTTCGTTGACTAAACAAGCAAATCAATCAACTTTCATAAATTAATTCACTTTCCTACTTGTTTTGAATCCAAAGATCGAAACTTTTGTTATCGAACAATATCAACATTCAAGTTCACAACTTTCTCTTTCGATCAAGCAATAAACTCAAATTACTTCGACTCTCGTCTAAGTATAAGCACAAACAAGCAATTCAAAAGATAGAAGGCAATCAAACATCAACACATTCATTCAACTATACATAACTATGTCGGGTTTCAACCCCGACCCTAGAAAAGAGAACTACTCACTCATCTTTGAAACAAAACAAACAACAAAGTTAAAAGAGAACATTGAAAAGTAAAACTTACTTGAAATTAAAGAAATATCGTCTTACAAACACTCGTTCAAACTCAAAGCAATGAAAAACAAGACAACAACCTCGATCACAACCCTCTCCCTCTCTCTCGATCGAACCAGGATTGAAATCTCAATCGTTTGCCTCTTTCACGACTTTGTAACTCAAAACTAACGAATCCACCCTCTAACTAGAACTGGAACAAGGTATTTATACTAGAGAAAGCTATCTAACAAAGATCTAAAAGATAAAAACTTACCAAACTAAAAAGATTACAAGATAAGAGATATAATTTCCGAAAGTCGACGCTGCTCTACCGACACAGGTCACCTCGGTAACGACCTGCACAAGGTCGGTAGATACTTGATGAATTCCTTGGATGAAAACTCGTTGCACAGCTCGGTACCGACCTTGAGGGTCGGTAACGAGGTCTCTGTTTTGCCTATTTCGAACTCTTTCCATGACTTCTCTTGGACTTCTTCAAGATCTTCAAGACATATCCTTCTTCTTGTCCTTCATGAACTCCACCACAATCTACTTGACTTCAGCTTTGCTTGAAAATGCTCATGTCCGCTTCAAAAAAACCTACAAAAAGACACAAAACTGAGTAGCTTCCATACTTTTCACAAAATATGCAAACTTATCCAAAAACACACAAAACTAGCTCTAAAACTTCTAAAACTAAATTAAACAACCTAAGAAAAACACCTAAAACTATACTAAAAACACGAACATCAAAATACCACATACTTAAGCTTGCTTGTCCTCAAGCAATTTCTAAACAATAACCAAAACCAAACATCATGCTTATCAAGCAATAGCCATCATCTCAAAAGCAACATCAAAACATAGCAAAAAATATAGAAAATGACTATTAACGTCATCACACATATATAAACACTAATAGACATAAGCTACTACAATCCAACCTCACCAAGGATATTGTGTTTCACTCAACTCCCATGTGTTTGGGCTATAAATTCAATTTGTCAACTCAATCTTTATATGCAAAAACTCATAGAAATTGGAACTTATATCACCAAACTCTCCACCAAAGATTTGTCAAAACAAGCAAAAATCATTAAGAGAACTTAGGCTCAATGAAAAGCTTTATAGAAGCTTCCACTCGGCCAGGTTGTAATGGGGCTTAGTAAAGACAATAGACGTGGAAATATTTTGGTTATGTGGTGCTAATAATATCCGGGAATCAAAGACTCCTAAAAACTCACATAATTCCAAAACACTCATAAAATAACCAAACTCACTCTCATTATGCTCTTTTTTTCACTCACCTTTTAATCCTAGAAAGCCTCATATAAACATAAAGAATCTCTAGTTTTTACTTTTAACACACTACGCATCTGCCTTCTCTTTCTTTTTTTCTTTCTTCTATATATTTTTTCTTCATCTCGACTTGCCTCGTTACCGACCTGAGAGGGTCGATAACGAGCTACATTCTTCCTCGATTTTCCTTCTTTTACCATCGGTACCGAGCCCACATAGGCCGGTATTGATCCAAACATTCCTTTTCTTTCTTTCCTTCTTTGTGCATATTCCTTACCAAGAGATCTTTTTACAAAATAAAACAAAAGACTTCCAATCTACCCCACAAAAACCCTTATTTTGAACCAAAACATAACATGTTGCACTCTACAAAACATACCTCTCCAACTAAGTCCTAATCCCCGGATAGGGTCAAGCTTATCTTGGCTAGGGAATAATTTTGTGGAGCAACAAATAAAAGACTAAAGCTCAAATTGGTTGTCAAAAAGAGGATCATGTGAAGGTGGATAGGGATTAATAGGGCTTATAAAAATAAGTAAGTTCTCTATCATATGACCTTCACAAGTAATGAACTAAAAAATCTTATATAGGTCTCAAGAAATAGATAACCATCACAATTCCAAGAGACAATATGCATAAAGAGAGTAAATCACACAAGAAAATAAAGGCTAAAATAAGAACTCACAAGGTCAATTTTTTTTTGTTGGATTGCAACTACTCATGCTAAAAGTTATATATGCTCAATTTCATCAAATGCTATTTCCTTATAAATACAATTTCATACTAAGAATCAGGCTATACCATCAAAAACATGCTGAAAGGAAATTACATGGTCATGCAAGCAATTAACTATCATAGAACCAAAAGACAAGGTACTTATCTATTCTAAAATGTTTTTGGAATTTTCAAAAATTTTAATTTTTTTCTATGATTTTTTTATTTTTTTCTAAACAAAGGCAACTAAAAACAAGAAACAAAACAAAGCAAACAAAACAAACAAAGAAACAAAACAAACAAAGAAGCAAGTTTCCTTTCCTTCCCTACCCTATACTTAAAATTACAGTGTCCCCACCGTAATAAAGCAAAACTAAATAAAAGAATAGGGAAAAAGAAAGAAACTCACAAGATAAACTGTTGAAGCAGAGAAAACATCATTTGAAAGCTGAATCATCAATGTGGTGGTGAAAACTGGCGCTCAAAGTTGCCCATGAACTCATACATAGTCCTCCAGTGCTCCTCATCAACCGCCACCCGCTGCTCCATCGTCCTCTAACGAGCATCAGCTTATTGATGCCTTGCATCCTCAAGAGCCATGCGAGCGGAATACACACCCTCCCAACGATCCATCCGTTGGTTAAGCTATGTCTGCTACAAGTTTAACTTCTGCATCTGGAAAGACAAATCTTCGGCCCATGAAGGTGGAACACTTGAGCCGATGTAGCTTGGTTGGGGCGGTGGTTGATAATGATCTTGGGTTTGGAAATGGTCTTGATAAATCACTGGGTTATAGGGCACCAGTCCATACGACTATGGCTCGGTAGGTGGAGGAACAGACTCGTTACAGAAGTTGAATGCCTTAGTATTGACTTTAAAATACTCGGAATCGAGCCCAGGTTGCTCATTACCGAGGTCGTCATCGTCGCCAAGTACCTCGGTACCGAGGTCATCCTCCTCGATATCGAGCTCCTCCGTAGTTGGGGCGTCTTCATCCATAGCAACGCATTCTCTCTCATATCTAGTTTCGTACTCCCGTAATGATGGCTCATCTTGAGGCTTCTTTTCCAACGGGAACGAGTGAGATATCCAAGCCTCATACCAGTTTGGCACATAGAGCAACTCCAACTTGGCCTGAGTAATCGGCACCACATGTCCAAGCACCTTGGTGGCGACTCCACCATGAATCCTCATAAAGATGCCGGAAGAGAACCAATACTTCTTCGAGTCTAACTTCTGGGGAAGTTGAGGAGTGTAGCGTGATGTTCATGTTTTTAGTATAGTTTTTAGTAGGTTTTCTTTGTTTATTAAGTTTAGTTTTGATAAGTTTAGGTTTAGTTTAGTGTGTTTTTGGATAGTTTTTCATATTTTCATAGAAAGTATGGAAGCTACTCCATTTTGTGTATTTTGTAGGTTTTAGCAAGGAAAAGTGCTATATGGAGCTGAATTTGGAGCGCTACAGTGAAAGACAGAGGAATACAAGTTTGAAGAAGTTAATGTCCAAGAATTTACGAGATGAAGTGTGGAAGAAATCAAGCCCAGGCTCGTTAACGAGGCTGTAAGGGCTCGTTAACGAGGCCACGTGATAGGAATTTCGAGGGTTGACTTTTGTAACTCACCGACCCTGTGTGGGAAATTATTTCCGTGTCGGTAGAGTATCTTTTTATAATTTTTAGGGTTATTATATTATATTTTAGGTCTTGTTATCTTCTTAGATTTTGTTTCTATCTTTTTAGGCTTTTATTTTATCTTTTAGGAAAGTTTTTATCTTCTAGCCTTATTAGTTTTAGCCTTCTTTTTAGTATAAATAGCCCTCTTATTTAGCTTATGAGAGGGGGGATCGATCATAGGGAGATCGAGCATAGAGAGATAGAGGAGGAGCCGAGAGAGCCAAGGAGAGGATCAGAGTTGAGTCGTCGGGTCGGTGGACAAGAGTTACCGAGTTCGTTGATCAAAGTATTTCGGTTCGATATTTTTTTGTTTTCAGTTTTCTTCTGATTTTCTGTGTAAGACAATATTTTCTATTTAATTTGAGTAGTAGTTTGTTTTCAATGATTTCTTTTATAGAGTTTATTTGTTTCATAGTTATGATTAGTGAGTAGTTTTCTTTTCTAGGATCGGGGTTAAGCCCGACATAGTTGAGCATGTTTGATTAGTAAGATTGTGTATTGAATGCCTTTTATCTATTATCGAGATTGTTTGTCGTGTTTATACCGATATGAAAGTTGAGGTAATTTGAGTTTTTAACTTGATTGAAAGAGAAAGTTAGTAACTTGAAGGTTGATATTGTTTGAATACGAAAGTTTCAAGCTTTAGATCCAAAACAAACAATTAAGTGAGTTAAGTTGCGAAAGTAGGTTAATTTGCTTCATGATTAACGAAAGTTGATAAATCTATCTATTTAAAGGCATGATCTATTCTTCTTACGAGTTTATATGCTTGGCTATGTTGAGGTGTCCCTAGTCCTAAAACTTTGTTTTTATTTGATTATTCTTAAGTGAATTTCGTTGCTGAGTTACTTGGCTCGGTACCGAACTGGTTTAGGTCGTTAGTTTGAGTCTTTTATTTACGGTGGTTCGTTAACGACCCTGACAACGTCGTTAACGAGGCTGCTTGTGTGTTTTTGTTTGATTGTGTTTGCTTTTTAGTAGTCGATAAACGAACAACCTTGCTTCCTGTGGAACGATCCTAACTTCGCTATACACAGCGGGGTCTTGACTTATAAATTTATTTGTTGTCAAGAAACCCTATCAACAAATTGGCGTCGTTGCCGGGGAAGCAACGTGTTTGTTAGTTTATCTGTGGGTTCGGGAATAGCCCGACCCCGTTTTTGTTTTTAATTTTTGTTTTCTTTGTCTGTTTTCTCAGCGTATGCCGGTAGGACGACGAAGGCTCGAGTTTGACAACACTGGTTATTACTCAGAACCCGAACGTTCACTGCACCGTAGACTCCGAGAAAACCGAGTCATGGCCACACCGGAAGAGATGGCTCTTCAAATGGAAGACCTCCGAAATCAAATGGAGGCGTTAAAGACTGAGAAAGAAGGCGCTGCTGCTGAAGCTGAGCGTCAACGAGTTGCTAATGCTCGTCTACAAAAGGAGCTTGATGCCTATCCAAGGAACGCCAAACAGTACATGCATCCAGAACTGAGGGTGCCAGAATCTCCAATTGTGCTTCCTGCGATAGAGAAACCCTTTGAGATCAAGTCTCAATTCATATCCTTGATTAAACGGGCTCAGTTTGAAGGGAAAACTACTGAGTGCCCTATGGAGCATATTAGAAACTTCATTGATTTATGTGACACCATAGCTGCTGAAGGTGTCTCACTTGAATATGTTCTGTTAAAAGCTTTTAGATGGTCCCTTACTGGAAAGGCCCTGAGCTGGTTGGAGAGCCTACCTTCTAAGTCTATCAGGACTTGGAAAGCTTTGTACGATCAATTTCTTACAAAGTTCTTCCCTCCTGCTAAGACGACGGAGTTGAGGAAACACATCACCTCCTATCACCAGCTGCCTAATGAAACATTCGTTGAAACATGGGAAAGATTCAAAGAGATGCTTCGACAATGCCCCACTCATGGGCAACCTTTATATGTTTTGCAAGAAATCTTTTTCCAGGGTATCAACGCAGAGACCAAGAATCGCATCAACCCCGCATACTGCGTGCGGTTTTATAGAGATGAACCCGACAGAAGCATGGGAACTGTTGGATAAACTTTCCAATTACGATGCCATTTATGGAACCCAGCAGACTCCACAACCTCAAAAACGTCTCTACGTACCTAACCGAGACGAAGTTGACTCGGATGTTAAAAATCAATTCTTGCAAGATGAGGTCAACCGTCTGAAGAAGCAGGTAAGTTTTCTGAAATCCTCTCAATCATGTCAAGAATGTGGTTCTTCTGCACATAGTACTTCTGCTTGCACTAACATAGAGCAGGTTAGAGCCGCTGAGACAATAGCTGAGATGAATTATATGAGAGGACCATACAGGAACCAGCCTAGCTACAATGACAGGTCAAACAACTGTCAGGGATGGGGCAATCAGAATACCAATCAAAATTATGCAATGCCTCCACCAGATAGACGACCTACACCTTATCGACCTCCAGGCCATCAGGAGCCACCATCATGGGTTCAAGGATTACAGGAAGGCATTAACGGCGTGACCACCAAAGTTAACGAAGTAACCAACAAGGTTAACGAAGTTCAAGCCAACCTGAACCAACAAAATAAAAGATGGGGAGAGTTCGATATATGGAAAAATAGTATTGACTCCCAACTAGGGAACCTCGCTGCCCAGATTCCGAGACTACCAGGGCAACTCCCAGGCCGCCCCGAGGAGAACCCTAGGGGACAAATAGCAGCGGTGCACCTTAGGAGTGGGAAGACATTGCCGGAATGAGTTCAAGTTGAGGACAAGGAGGAAGAGGACGTCACCAAACAGCTCGTTAACGAGCCAGCGAGAGCAACTAACGAGCCCATATACCAAGGTGACGAGGCTTCGAGGGTTCCTGACGACCGTACCCCAGGTAAGTTTTCTAGACCGAGCCTTCCTCTCCACTCCAGGGTATTTAACGAACCCAACAGGGTCGGTAACGACCCACCGAGCATACCTAACGACCCTAGTGTCGACCCGGTACTCCCACCTCTCGAACCCAACTTGGTTCCGAGGATGGTGAAATCTCTTCCATTTCCAACTAAGAAATCTATGGACTCTACTGAGAGTAAGTTCAAGCGTTTCGTAAAGATTCTTCAGGGCATTAATATTTCCATCCCATTCGCTGAGGCCCTAAGCGAAATGCCGGCTTACACAAAGTTTTTGAAAGATATTCTTAGCAGGAAAAGATCCATTACAGAGCTACAGGATGAAGTCAGATCAATATCTCTACCAGAAAAGCTAGGAGACCCAGGGAGATTTGCAATAACAATCGGCATAGGCAACCACAAGTTCAAATCTTTATGTGATCTAGGCGCCAGTGCTAGTTTAGTTCCTCTCTCAATCTGGTCTAAAGCTAATATGGGACCATTAGAGCCGGTAGATATGAATCTGTACATGGCAGATGGATCATGTGTCAAGGCCACAGGAGTCGTGGATGACTATCCTACTCAAGTCGGGAAATTCTTTATACCAAATGATTTCATCGTCCTCGATATGCCTGAAGACCCTCATGTCCCCATAATTCTGGGCAGACCATTTTTAGCCACAGCAGGTGCAAGAGTTGATGTGCGAAAAGGACTCCTCACTTTTGATATTGGAGAGGAACGGGTAGAATTCAACTTGGATCAGAATGCAAACGACCCAATTGCAGTCGCACAAATCGAGTTGACTCAACCAGAACTCGATTCAGCCGTCCCTACCGAGCCTCATCGGCAAATCGTCGAGTCCGACATGCACAAATACAACCAAGGTAAGTACTCTAATCATGAATCTGCTAAAGACGGTCATTCCTTATCTTTTATTCCTACATCATGCCCCATCATATGCACTACGGAGGAATCCAAACCACCTTGGTTTCCGGATTTCACTAACCATCATGTAGGAATACCGGGCATACTGATAGAAGAAAAGGGACCTAATTTAGTAACTCAGGCACACAGAAACTGCATAGCTAATTATGGGGTACCTCAAGACTCCAACATAGCTACACAGGAACCACCTTGAGTCAAAGGAGTACGTCGAGCAAACGACGTTAAAAATAGCGCTTACGGGAGGCAACCCGCTTTTAGTATAGAATTAGATTTTCTTTTTTTAGACTCTTTTTCCTAGCTTTCTTTTGAGTTCTTTTTAGTTTTTAGGATAGAAATTAGGATTTAATTTTGAGCTAACAAGATGCAGGAGAAGGGATCGAAAAATCACTCCAAGAGGCTACGGTGGCTCGTTAACGACCCACTCAGGGTTGTTAACGACCCGGTTCGGACGACCCGACTCGGCAAAACGGGGCAGGTAAGTTTTTTAACCTAGTCTATCTTTTTTTTACTACCCTAGCCGCCACCCCTCTACCCCTTCCTATCCCTTCCCTCTCCTATGTAACCCTTCTACCCCTCCCAAATCTCTTTCACTCTCAAAACCTTTCAAATCAAAAAAATCAACCAAAACCCTTTGAAGACCTCTTCCCACCGATCGGAATCCCGCGCCAACCATCACCGAGCAACCATCGTTACCGAAGCCGGAAATCCTTCCCGACACCATCGAAGATCCGAAGCTTTCGATAGCCCCCACCGAGCTCGTTACTCACCCGATTCCCGACCCCTTGTTCTTCAAATTTCTCGGTTCTCCGGTATGTTTTCTAAACCCTAACTCGAAATTGCATGATTTATGATTTTTAGGGTAGAAATTTCATGTCTAGGATTGAGTTTATATAGAGGATCGGTGTTCATGATTAAATATTACCCATAGTTGTGATTTTTGCTTCGTTTTTCTAGATCTAGAGAGGAATATTCATGTTGGATGTTTTATGGTGAGAAGTTAATTGTGAAAAGCATGAATTTTTCTTGTTCTAGTATCAAGTTACAAACTTTGCATGTCAAAATTTTGGGTAAAAATTAGCATGTTCGGGTTGGGTAATCGAGCAAGTATGGGGTGCGTATTTCCGATTGTGTGGCTAGTGAGGAGAATAGAGGATTGCATGCTCGAATTTTGGCTTGACTTTAAGTAGAGTAAACTCGGAATTCTGCGATCTGGTTCTCGGCGGCTCGTTAACGACCCACCCAGGCTCGTTAACGACCTTGCATCATCTCAAAATTCAACAACCAGTCCAGATTCGTAAACAACCCAATTGGGTAGTTAATGAATAATTCCGAGGCTATTTCGAGACCAAGTATGGGGTCTCTTGCCTATCTATTTTGAGTAGATCTTATCTTGGAAAATTTGTGATTATTTTGTAGATCTCATGGCAAGTTCAAGTAGACCCGCTACCCGAGCTCAGAAGAAGAGAAGGAACCAGAGGTCCCCATCCCCACCTCGCATGGACAACGTGATTTTGAGTACTCAAGGCCAAGTGCATCGATACCGTGCCATTCTAGAGAAGGACCACAACACTCGTTGGTTCTCAAAGTCTAGTGCTCTCAACACGGGGATCTACACGGATGTCAAGGAAGCCTTCCTTATCCTTGGTGCATCCCATCTCCTAAAGAAGGAGAATTTACCACACTTTCCGGCCCTCACATCCGAGTTCTTGGCCACTCTAGAGACGAGCTTCCCGTCAAAGACTTCGGCGGGACGAATCCGGTTTCGGCTCGGTAACGTGAGCCGTGAGTTCACCATGGCAGAGTTCAACTCAATCTTGGAGCTTCCAAATCCGTCTAGAGACTACAGTTTGAAAGACTACAGGGTGACTAGGACATGGAGCTACATCACGGGGGAAGAACAATCCTCTACGGCGGCATTATCTGGGGCAAGCATCATCAACCCCTTCTTCAGGATCATTCTCCGAGTCCTAGCCGCTATGTTTTGGCCAAAGAGAGAGTTAAACTGGCCAACGAGGACGGAAGTTGCTTGTCTCCGCACCATCCTTTTCGAGGAGCCCGGCCCCTTGAATTTGGGGTACGAATGGCTCTACTACGTCGAGAAATCAACCAAGTCCAAGGAGGTTTGGTGTGGCAACTTGGTTAGCCTTTTGGCTAAAAATCTGGGAATTGACCTCACTCGCTATACACCGGCCCACGCTCAACTCCTCAACAAGGGCTATTGGTATAGTTCCGGTATTTTCATCCAAGCCGAAGGAGGATTCAAAGTAAAAGTTCAAGACCGCTTCGTTAGGCCCACCCTCAACAAGCTGGAGTTACTCTATGTACCAAATTGGTACGAGGCGTGGACGGGGCATGCTTACCCGTTAGAGCCTAAGCCGGAGGATGAGCTATCACTACGGCCGTGTGAGACGAGATTTGAGCGAGATGGTGAAGCAATGGAGGAAGATGAAGATGAAGATGAAGATGAAGATGAGAATACCGAGGTACTTGGCGATGACACTGAAGAAGGCGACACCGAGGGCGGTACCGAGGAGCTTAACCTCGAGGATGAAGATATCAACACGGAAGCTTTGGGCACCAACGTCCTCGTTGACGAGCCCATCAGGCTCGTTACCGACCATTTTCAGCCTCCTTCCTATACTACTAACGAGGCACCCAGCTTCGTTAACGAGGCACCGAGAGCTTCTGTCGACCCACCACCAGCTCCTACCGACCCTCAGTCCTATGGACTCATGCCATACAACCCGGTGTTGTATCAAGACCATTTCCAGCCTCACTATCCACCACCTCCTCAGCCCGAGTACACAAGATCGAGTATACCACCACCATGGGCCGAGGATCTTTCTGCTCGGATGCAGCAACTCCACCTCCAGCAGGACCACATTCATCGGAGGATGGATAGATGGGAGACCGTCTATTCTGCTCGTATGTCGATGGAGGATGAGAGGCATCGTCAGCGAGAGACGGAGGACACTGAGCGTTGGAGGACGATGTACGATTTCATGGGCAACTTTGAGCACTACTTTCCTCCACCAAACTAGCGATTCAGCCTGAAGATGCAGTTTTTCCTTGTTTTCCACTTTTGAGACTTTGTAAGTTTTTATGTTTTTCTTTTTCTTATTTTTATCTTTATTTGTTTGTTTTTCTTTTCTATTTCTTTTCCTTTTTCTTATTTTCCTTACAGTGGGGACACTGTAATTTTAAGTATGGGGTGGGAGAAAATAGAAAACTTGTTGTCTTATGCGTTTATGTGTTTTGAGTAGTTTAAAAAAAAAAAGTTTTAAAATTGATAGATATCCCTTTCTTAGGTTCTATGATAGTAGTTGCTATTTTAATCATATAATTCCTTGTAAGCATGTCTTTAATAGTATAGCCGGAATCTTTAACTTGAAATTGTTTTTAGAAGAAGATAGCATTTGATGAAATTGAGCACATATACTTTATGGCATAAGTGATACAATCCAACAAAATTGTTACCTAGTGAGTTATTTTTGGCCTTATAGGGAGAACATCAAAAATCCCTCTTCTTTTCTTGTGTGATTTACTCTCCTTATGCATATTATCTCTTGGAATTGTGATGGTTATCTATTTCTTGAGACCCGTATGGGATTTACAGTTCATTACTTGTGAAAATCATATGATGGAGAACTTATTTTTATGAGCCCTGTTATTCCTTATCTACCTTTACATGATTCTTCTTTTGATAACCAATTCTAGCCTGAAGCCTTTATTTTTAGCTCCACAAAATTTCCCTAGCCGAGATAAGCTTGACCCTATCCGGGGATTAGGACAAAAAAAAATGCACAAAATGAAGTTATTGGGGAATTATTGGGAAGGGTAGATTGAAAGTCTTTTGTTTTACTTGTAATAAGAAAGATCTCTTGAGAAAAAAAATGCACAAAATGAAGTTATTTGATGGAAGAATACACGATGAGGATCGTTAACGACCCTGAAGTGGGCTCGTTAACGAGGCAGCGAAAGAAGAAAGAAAACAAAAGAAAAGAAGGAAGTTTGAAGTGCATATGTGTTTATAGATAAAGTCAGAGATTCTTTTATTTCTTATGAGACTTTCTAGGAATGTTGCGTGAGTAAAGAGAGTGTGCATATTGTTGAGTGAGTTTGGTATATGTTTTTATGAGAGTTTTGTTGTGTGAGTTTTTAGGAGTCTTTGATTTCCGGATATTATTAGCACCACATACCAAATATTTCCATGCCTAATTGTTATTACCAAGCCCCATTACAACCCGGCCGAATGGAAGCTTCTATGAAGTTTTTCATTGAGCCTAAGTTTCTCTTGATGATTTTTGCTTGTTTTGACAAATCTTGGGTGGAGAGTATTGGTGATATAAGTTCCAATTTCTATGAGTTTTTGCATATTGGATTGAGTTGAGAGATTGAATTTATAAGCCCAAACACTTGAGAGTTGAGTGAAACACATTATATCCCTTGTGAGGTTGGATTGTATTTTCTTATGTCTATTTGGTGCATATTTGTGTAATGATGTTAAATATCTTTTGCAATATTTTTCTTATGTGTAGATGTTGCTTTTTAGAGGATGCCTATTTCTTGATGAGTATGTTTGTTTGGTTTTGGTTAATGTTTAGTGATTGCTTGAGGACAAGCAAGTCTAAGTATGGGGTATTTTGATGTTCATGTTTTTAGTATAGTTTTTAGTAGGTTTTCTTTGTTTATTAAGTTTAGTTTTGATAAGTTTAGGTTTAGTTTAGTGTGTTTTTGGATAGTTTTGCATATTTTCATAGAAAGTATGGAAGCTACTCCATTTTGTGTATTTTGTAGGTTTTAGCAAGGAAAAGTGCTATATGGAGCTGAATTTGGAGCGCTACAGTGAAAGACAGAGGAATACAAGTTTGAAGAAGTTAATGTCCAAGAATTTACGAGATGAAGTGTGGAAGAAATCAAGCCCGGGCTCGTTAACGAGGCTGTAAGGGCTCGTTAACGAGGCCACGTGATAGGAATTTCGAGGGTTGACTTTTGTAACTCACCGACCCTGTGCGGGAAATTATTTTCGTGTCGGTAGAGTATCTTTTTATAATTTTTAGGGTTATTATATTATATTTTAGGTCTTGTTATCTTCTTAGACTTTGTTTCTATCTTTTTAGGCTTTTATTTTATCTTTTAGGAAAGTTTTTATCTTCTAGCCTTATTAGTTTTAACCTTCTTTTTAATATAAATAGCCCTCTTATTTAGCTTATGAGAGGGGGGGATCGATCATAGGGAGATCGAGCATAGAGAGATAGAGGAGGAGCCGAGAGAGCCAAGGAGAGGATCGGAGTTGAGTCGTCGGGTCGGTGGACAAGAGTTACCGAGTTCGTTAATCAAAGTATTTCGGTTCGATATTTGTTTGTTTTCGGTTTTCTTCTGATTTTCTGTGTAAGACAATATTTTCTATTTAATTTGAGTAGTAGTTTGTTTTCAATGATTTCTTTTATAGAGTTTATTTGTTTCATAGTTATGATTAGTGAGTAGTTTTCTTTTCTAGGATCGGGGTTAAGCCCGGCATAGTTGAGCATGTTTGATTAGTAAGATTGTGTATTGAATGCCTTTTATCTATTATCGAGATTGTTTGTCGTGTTTATACCGAGATGAAAGTTGAGGTAATTTGAGTTTTTAACTTGATTGAAAGAGAAAGTTAGTAACTTGAAGGTTGATATTGTTTGAATACGAAAGTTTCAAGCTTTAGATCCAAAACAAACAATTAAGTGAGTTAAGTTGCGAAAGTAGGTTAATTTGCTTCATGATTAACGAAAGTTGATAAATCTATCTATTTAAAGGCATGATCTATTATTCTTACGAGTTTATATGCTTGGCTATGTTGAGGTGTCCCTAGTCCTAGATCTTTGTTTTTATTTGATTATTCTTAAGTGAATTTCGTTGTTGAGTTACTTGGCTCAGTACCGTACTGGTTTAGGTCGTTAGTTTGAGTCTTTTATTTACGGTGGTTCGTTAACGACCCTGACAACGTCGTTAACGAGGCTGCTTGTGTGTTTTTGTTTGATTGTGTTTGCTTTTTAGTAGTCGATAAACGAACAACCTTGCTTCCTGTGGAACGATCCTGACTTCTCTATACACAGCGGGGTCTTGACTTATAAATTTATTTGTTGTCAAGAAACCCTATCATCATAGCGCGTGAGATCGACACCGATCTTCTCCGCCAAAAGACTCACCAAATTATCACACCATACTTCTTTAGATTTGGCCTCGTGCTTCTCGACATATCTCAACCATTCATACCCCAAATTCAGGGGGGGCGAGGTCCTCAAAAAGAATGGTGCGGAGGCATGCAACCTCCAACCTTGTCGGCCTTGAAAGCTCTTTCTTGGGCCAAAAAAGTGGCGCCCAAGACTTGAAGAATGATCCAGAAGATGGGGTTGATGATGCTTGCCCCTGGGAGTGCCGATGCGGAAGGATTGACCTCCCCGGAAATGTAACTCCAAGTGTTGGTTACTTTGAAGTCATCGGCCTTGTAATCCCTAGAGTGGTGGGGGAATTCGAGGAGTTGATTGAATTGGGTCATAGTGTACTCATGATCGGCATTGCCCAAACGGAACTTGATCTTCCCCATCGATGTCTTGGACTTGAAACTCATTTGGAGAGTGGCTATGAACTCGGAGGTGAGAGCCGGGTAATGCGGTGTGTTCTCCTTCTTCAATAGATGCGGCACACCGAGAATAGCGAAGGCGTGCTTGACATCATCATAGATCCCAACGGCCTTGCCACTTGATCTTGAGAACCACCTAGTGAAGTGGTCCTTCTGAAGGAAGGAATCAAAGACCTTAACTTGATCCCGAGTAGACAAAATGACATCGTCCATCCGTGGAGGAGATGGGGACCGTTGAGTCCTCCTTTTCTTTCTGGCTCTAGTGTTAGCTCGGCTTGTGCTTTCCATTTTGGTACCTGAAAAATACATGGAAATCCAAGATAAGAACCACACAAACTAACAAAATAAAAAGCACATACTTGCACTTGGAAATGGTCTCAACCCACCTCGGTACTGAGCCAATTGGGTCGGTAACGATGTCTCTGGGTTTGGCTCCAGATCTGAGTATTCTCAGGTCGATAATGAGCCTGGGCGAGAACAACATGCAAGTGATTCCGAGTCCAAATCTCAAAATTTTCGACAATTCAGCACGATTTCAACCACGATTCCACCTAAAAACACACAATCTAGAACATGCAACCCCATACTTGCTCGAAACCCTATCTAATCATGCCAATGATTGCCAAAAACACATGGTGAAAATCATGCAATTCAAGAACAAGTTTACTTCATGCTTTCCTTATCAAAATTCAATGCAAAAGAAGCAAGAAGAACCGAAATTAAATCAAGACTGATCACCAAACATAGAAGCAATAGAAGCACGATGCAATATAGACATGCAAACCGATTTATCACACAAGACCTAGATATGAAAACTTCCCCAAATTACCATGAAACTTCAAGAAAAGAGTTAGGGTTTAGAAATCATACCGTAGATTTGAGAATTGAAGAACAAAAATTGAAATTGAATGGGTAACGAGGGCTTGAGTGCTCCAGTAACGAATCACAAGGGTTGTGCTCGTTATCGAGTGGGATGCTATTGGGATTGGGGTGCGAGTGGTACTCGCTCGATTGAGGTGAGAAATCTGAATGGAGATCGATCGGGATTTTGGGGATTTTTGGTTTTTAGATTTGGTGAGGAATTTTGAAGGCTTGAGAGTGTTTTAATAAGAAGGGGAAAGGCGGCGTTGGGAGGGAGAGGTAAGGATAGAATATAGATTTAGGTTTAAAACTTACCTGCCCGCGTCGCTGGATTTTGGTTGCGTCTCAGGTCGGTACCGACCCTTTCATCTCGGTACCGAGCCTGGGTGACTCATTTTCAACGTCTTTCGAGCCCGACTTCCTATGTCATGTTAGCTCCAAAAATATTCTATCTTGCAAACTCTAACTACTACAAACTCAAAAGAAAGCTAGGAAAAAGAACTATAAAAAGAAAACCAAACTAAAACTAAAACCGGGTTGCCTCCCGTAAGCGCTATTTTTTAACGTCGTTAGTCCGACGAACTAACCTGGCTAATCAAGGTGGTTCCTTCTCGGCTTTGTAGGGGTTTTGAGAGACCCCATACTTAGCGTTAAAGGCATTACTATTTATTCTCACTAAATTTGGTCCTTCATCTTCTAACAGTATGTCCGGTATTCCTACACAAGGGTTAGTAAAATCCTCAAACCAAGGAGGTTTCGAATCCTCTACAGCATAGACAACATGATATGGCGTAGGAATATGATATAAGGAAGGATCATGATCAGTAATAGTGAATCCAGAGTTAGAATACTCACCTCGATCCATTAGTGAGGGTGTCGGCACCGAGGTAGTTGAGGTCATTATCGACCTATCAGAAGCAAAACCTCTCTCAGTGTCGTGCCAAAACGCGCCGCCTCTGTCATATTATTGTACGAAGGGCTCGGTACTGACCCTAGGGGGTCGGTACCGGTCTTGGTGGCACTCTCGTAGTCTTCATTGATTGGAAGGGAAACTTCAGACTCAACAATGATGAGCTCTGGCTGGGACATCTCAATTTGGACGGTCGCGGTCGTGTCATTGGCATTTTGATTAAGGTTGAACTCGACCCGTTCCTCTCCTATATCAAAGGTGAGGAGCCCTTTCCAAACATCAACTCTAGCGCCTGATGTAGCAAGGAATGGCCTGTCTAGAATGATAGGCACGTGAGGATCTTCAGGCATATCGAGGACAATGAAATCGTTGAGAATGAAGAATTTCGTCACTTGAATGGGATAATCATCAACGACCCCTGTAGCTTTCACACTTGAATCGTCCTCCATGTACAACCTCATATCCACGGGTTCCAGAGGTCCCATGTTAGCCTTTGACCAGATTGATGATGGAAGTAAACTGGCACTGGCTCCCAAATCACATAAAGCCTTAAATCGATGGTCGCCTATGCCAATTGTGATAGCAAATCTCCCTGGGTCGCCTAGCTTCTCTGGAAGGGTAATAGATCGGACCTCATTTGTAATCTCTATTATTGATCGTTTCCTGCTAAGAATATCCTTCAAAATTTTTGTGTAAGCCGACATTTCGCTGAGGGCCTCAACGAATGGTATAGAAATATTCAAGCCTTTGAGAATCTTAACGAAACGCTTAAACTTGCCTTCAGTTGGGTCCTTAGACTTCTTAGTAGGAAAAGGGAGAGACTTCACCAATCTCGGAGCCAAAGCGGGCTCGAGAGGTGATGCTACCAGGTCGACAATAGGGTCGATTGGTGCCTTAGAAGGATCGATACCAACCCTGGTGGGGTCGGTATCGAGCCTGGGACAAAGAGAGGAGCTCGGTGTAGAAAACTTACCTGGGTTGGGGTCGGTGACGACCCTGGGAGCATCGGTACCAAGTGGTTCAGGTTCGGTAACGACCCTCTTTGGCCCGTTGTCGACCTGGGTCATGGTGTCTTCCTCAATAACGGGGTCCTTCTCTTTGGCTTTCGCACGATCTAGCAGCGTCTTCCTGCTCATGAGGTGTACGGCCGCTATTTGTCCTCTAGGGTTCTCCTTGGAGCAGCCCGAGAGTTGCCCTTGCGGCCTCGGAATCTGAGCAACCAAGTTCCCAAGCTGTGAGTTGACACTCTTCTTCCAAACATCGAACCCTCCCCATCTTTTCATCTGATTGTTGAGGTTGGCTTGGACTCCAGTGATTTCATTCTTTACGCCATTAATCCCTTCACAGAGTCCTTGTACCCAAGATGGTGGCTCTTGATAGCGTGGAGGTCGATACGATGCGGGCCATTTGTTCGAAGGGGTGTTGCATAATTCTGATTCTGATTTTCATTTTGATTTCCTCAAGCCGGATAATTGTTTGGCCTGTCAAAGTTATTAGGCGGGTTTCTGTACTGTCCTCTCATATAGTTCATTTCAGCATATGTCTCAACGGCTTGAACCTGCTCGATGTTAGTGCAAGAAGTACTATCGGCAGAAGAGCCACACTCTTGACAAGGTTGAGAGGTTTTCAGAAAACTTACCTATTTCTTTAGACGGTTGATCTCATCCTATAGAAATTGATTTTTGACATTGGGATCAACTTCGTCTTTATTATGCATGTAGAGACGCTTTTGTGGCTGGGATGGCTGTTGGGTCTCATACATGGCATCGTAGTTAGACAACTTGTCCAGCAGTTCCCATGCAGCAGTGAGATCCATCTCGATAAATCCACAAGCAGAGTGAGTGTTGATACGGTTCTTTGTTTCTGCATTAATCCCTTGGAAGAAGATTTCTTGGAACACATATAGGGGTTGCCCATGAGTGGGGCACTGTCTGAGCATCTCCTTGAACCTCTCCCACGTCTCTACGAAGGTCCCGTTAGGCAGCTGGTGATAGGAGGTGATGCGTTTTCTCAACTCCGTCGTCTTAGCAGGAGGAAAAAACTTTGTAAGAAATTGATCATACAAAGCCTTCCAAGTCCTGATAGACTTAGGAGGTAAGCTCTCCAACCAGCTCAAGGCCTTTCCTGTAAGAGACCACCTGAAAGCTTTTAATAGAACATATTCAAGTGAGACAGCTTCAGCAGCAATAGTGTCACATAAATCAAAATTTTTTTTAATATGTTCCATAAAGCACTCAGTAGGTTTCTTTTCAAACTGAGCTCGTTTTATTAAGGATATAAATTGATACTTTATCTCAAAAGTCTTCTCTATCTCCGAAAGCACGATTGCAGACTCTGGCACCCTGAGTTCTGGATGCATATACTGTTTGGCATTCCTCGGATAGGCATTCAATTGCTCCTGTAGACGAGCAGTGTTCGCTTGTTCACGTTCAGCTGTTGCAGCAGCAGCGTCTCGATCAGCTTGTAACGCCTCCATCTACCTTTTGAGAGCGGCCATCTGTTTTGCCATCTCTTCAAGAGTCATTTCCATGGTTTGGTTTCCTCTTCTTCTGCGGTGCAGGGTGCGTTCAGGTTCAGAATAATAACCAGTGTTATCAAACTCGAGTCTGCGACGTCCTGCTGGCATAAGTTGATAAAACAAACAAAAGAAAACAAAATTAAAAACAAAAACGGGGTCGGGCTATTCCCAGACCCAAAGGTAAACAAACAAACATTGTTGCTTCCCCGGCAACGGCGCCAATTTGTTGAAGGGCATTTTTAACTCGACAACAAATAAATTTGTAGTCAACGCCCCACTGAGTATAGCGAAGTCAGGCTCGTCCACGGGAAGCAAAGTTATTTGTTTACCGAACTAAGAAAACGATAAACAAAGCAAAACTAAAGCAAACAACTACGATAGACCTCGGTACCGACCTTGTCAAGGTCGGTAACGATGCTGGAATTCTACCAAAACAGAGCAAATAACACGAATCAAGTGCAGGCTCGGTACCGATCTGTGTGCCTCGGTAACGAGTGTATACGAATGCAAAACTAAGGAAAATCAAATGATAAAAAGCTCTAGGACAAGGGTTACCACAACATAATTATGCATATAAACTCATGTGAGGGATAAAGATCATGCCTTTGAAGATAAATCTATCAACTTTCGTTGACTAAACAAGCAAATCAATCAACTTTCATAAATTAATTCACTTTCCTACTTGTTTTGAATCCAAAGCTCGAAACTTTCGTTATCGAACAATATCAACATTCAAGTTCACAACTTTCTCTTTCGATCAAGCAATAAACTCAAATTACTTCGACTCTCGTCTAAGTATAAGCACAAACAAGCAATTCAAAAGATAGAAGGCAATCAAACATCAACACATTCATTCAACCATACATAACTATGTCGGGTTTCAACCCCGACCCTAGAAAAGAGAACTACTCATTCATCTTTGAAACAAAACAAACAATAAAGTTAAAAGAGAACATTGAAAAGTAAACTTACTTGAAATTAAAGAAATATCGTCTTACAAACACTCGTTCAAACTCAAAGCAATGAAAAACAAGACAACAACCTCGATCACGACCCTCTCCCTCTCTCTCGATCGAACCAGGATCGAAATCTCAATCGTTTGTCTCTTTCACGACTTTCTAACTCAAAACTAACGAATCCCCCCTCTAACTAGAATTGGAACAATGTATTTATACTAGAGAAAGCTATATAACAAAGATCTAAAAGATAAAAATTTACCAAACTAAAAAGATTACAAGATAAGAGATATAATTTCTGAAAGTCGGCGCTGCTCTACCGACACAGGTCACCTCGGTAACGACCTGCACAGGGTCGGTAGACACTTGCTGAATTCCTTGGATAAAAACTCGTTGCGCAGCTCGGTACCGACCCTCACAGGTCGGTAACGAGGTCTCTGTTTCGCCTATTTCGAACTCTTTACATGACTTCTCTTGGACTTCTTCAAGATCTTTAAGACATGTCCTTCTTCTTGTCCTTCATGTACTCCCCCACAATCTACTTGACTTCAGCTTTGCTTGAAAATGCTCCTTTCAACTTCAAAAAAACCTACAAAAAGACACAAAACGGAGTAGCTTCCATACTTTTCACAAAATATGCAAACTTATCCAAAAACGCACAAAACTAACTCTAAAACTTCTAAAATTAAACTAATCAACCTAAGAAAACACCTAAAACTATACTAAAAACACGAACATCAGTCCCCCCCCAAAAAAGGTATACAATGTTTTATGTATTGAAGATTTATTTTATTATCATGTTAGATTAATATCGGTTTATATATAAAACTTCAATTTCACATTTTTAATTATTGTCCTTTCCAAATAGAAAAGTGTTTTAATTATTTGGATTATTTGTATATTGAAAAGTGCATTATGTTAAAAAGAAAAGTTTTGAATTTTTTTTTGCTAATTTAATCATTTAGAATATTTGGTTTAGGAGGGAAAAAGAAGGAAATATTTGGGTAAAAAAAATTTGGTCGGGCTAAGGAGGGAATATTTGGTTAAAATAAAATTTAGGCGGGATTGTGAAAATCAAATGCTAAATGAAATTTAAGAAGTGGGAAAAGTTAAAATTTAAAGCGCATTAAGCGGGTAGATGAAAATTTTACGGCCCCGATCCACTTTTCTTCCCTCTGCCCAAAGGCAAACCCTAACTCACTCCTCCCTCATCTCTTTTCATTTATTACCAGTGTCGCTGCACATCTTCTCCGCCTAACTCACTCCTCCCTCTCCCCGCTCTCTCCGCTCTTCAACAATGGCAACTCTAGGAAGGAAACCCGAGAGAGAGAATCAGGAACGACGGCGGACTCAGGAAGAAAGAATTCGGATTCTCCACCGCCGGCATATCTTCTCCGCCTCGTCAAAGTCTACAAGTTCGTCTCCAAAATTAATCGGTTTGAACTTGTCCTTCCCAATTGAATTTTTTTTTTCTAATGTCTTTATGTCAATTGTGGTTCTTATTTCTCAATTGAGAAAGGTCCAGATTTTCGTTGTTTTTGTGCTGCTGGCGCCTGGATGAGAACTATCGGCCGCCGATCAACTGTAGATCTTATTTCTCAAGTGAGATAGATCTAAGTTCAGTGAACTGATTAGTTTTTTTTTAGGAAAGGTCATTGATCTGATAAACAACCCTAGGAAGGGGCAAAGAGAATCGGGACGGAACGACAAATTCGGGAGCAAGAATCCTTCACGGTCGGCATATCTTCTCTGCCTCGTCAAAGTCTACAAATTCGTCTCCAAAATTGATTGGTTTCATCTTGTCCTTCTCAATTGAATTTTGTTTCTAATGTCTTTATGTCAACTGTGGTTCTTATTTCTCAATTGAGAAAGATCCAAATATTCATTGTTCTTGTGCCGATGGCACCTGACTGAGAACTTCCCTCTCTGCTCTCGACTGCAACCAACTCCAAATTTTCATTGTTTTTGAGGAAATATTTAGGCCATGGAAACATTAATTAGTTAGTACCCTTACTTATATGTCCAATGGATCTATTATTGTATTTGATTACTCATTTAATAATTAACCATTAATTAGTACTCTTACATCATGTAGGGGAATACTTTGCCTTAACTGGGGCAAGATTGAGCGGTAAGGAGTTGGTTACAGCTGGACTGGCCACCCATTTTGTGCCTTCTAAGGTAAGTGAGGGTCAAATGATCATACAATTTAGACAATCAGTTAATCTCTAGAAAGCTTGCTACTAACTAATAAAAAAAGAATTTTTGTATGTTGTAGAAATTTGCAAAGCTGGAGGAGCATTTGATCAAATTGAACAAGGGTGACATCGATGCAGTTAAGTCAGTGATCGAAGAGTTCTCATGTGATGCTCAAGTCGATGAAGACAACATCTTGAACAAGTAAGGTGCTTTTAAAAGTTGAATAATGATTGATGGTTTAGGTGGTGCAAGCTAAAACTTTTTTCATTTCCTTTCAAACAGCATCTAGAATAAGTAAGGTGCTTTTAAAAGTAAGCAATGTTTCCATGGGAACAACTGAGTTGGATATCCTAGAGTTCTTCTCTTTTTATGGGGACATTGAATATCTTGAGATGAATTAGGTTAGCCATATTTTTCTTTCGGACCCATACTTGGTTGATGATGGCTAGTAATAGACCTATTTATCTAATTCAGCGAAGACGAGCACACTCAAACGGCATACGTTACCTTTAAGGATGCAATAGGTGCAGAAAATGTTCTTCTCTTATCGGTAACTTCATCTTTGATTAGTCATGTTACCTACTTGGTGTGTGCTTATATTGATGTATATATGTATGAACAACTATGCAGAGGATGAAAGATTAATGGCGGATGCAGACACAAGCGAGTTTTGAGAATTTTTTGGTGGATTTGCTCCACTGCCAAGAAAAGTGGATGGAGGATGGAAGATTAATGGCATCTAGTGAAGATAATAAAATTAGGTCTTGGTGCCTTTCAACAAGTGTGGGTGTTGTAATAATATGGATACGAGAACTCAAATTTCTTACAATTTTAGATTGATGGCATGTATTAATGGTTGAATTGCTAGCTAGCATGTGGGTGAACTTGTTTTTAAACTTAGGTGTAGTCTTTATGGGTGAATTTTGGCTTTACAACATGTATGTTTGAAAAGTGACTTCAATTTTGTACATTTTATGTATATTTATAAATTGGGTTGTTTAAAGTTAAATATTATTGTGTATTTAGTATTGAAAATAAATAGGTGGAGTATAATAATTTTTAATATTTTATATACATAATAATATAACCACAAATTTAGACACTAAATATTTTCGAGGCTATGTTTATGGCTAAAGTGCCACGGCATTAGCCATTAAATGTATACTACCAATTCGTAGCCAACTTTCATGCTAAGGGTCACAACTTTATCCACCAAATGTATTCGAGAAAAACTTTGATACTAAATGGCCACGACATGTGGATGATGGAACACTACCGAATTTAGCTAGAAAAATACTTCGACGCTACGTTTTTGGTAAAATAGACTCAAACTTAGCCACGAAGTGTCTCTGGCTATACCATGTATTTAGCAGAACATGATATTCGTACCCAATATTGTGGTTACATAGGCACGAATCTAAGGTTTGTGGCCAGTTTTCACGGTATGCTATACCTAGGGGTGTCCATAAAAAACCGAAACCGAAAAATCGAACCAAAAAACCGATTATTTTTTAGGTAAACTAAACCGACTTTTTTTGAAATTTCGGTTTGGTTAACCGAACCGAAAATATTTTGGTTTATCGGTTCGGTTTCGGTTCACGACTTCACATATAACGGTTAACCGAAAATATATTAATATTTTTTCAAATATTAGTTATCTTTGATTTATTTAGTGGTTAAACTCTATGATCTTCAAGGTGTTAATGTAGTTTGAGTCTTTCCTTCTTCAATTTTAAAAATTTACACAGTATTTTTCCACTTCTCATTGATATAAGAGTCGCTTATCAAATTTCATGGGATAAAAATTAATACTCACAATGTTTGATTTCACACAATATAGTATATACTCTCTTTATTTCTTTACAACAACCAAAACAATATGATATAAGTACATATTTAAAATAAAAGTCTTGCTTTATCACTTTTTTTATTCAAATTTTATTATTTTAGTCTTAATTATTTAAGGTAAAATTACATAAACGGTTATCGGTTAATCGAGAAAACCGAACCGAAAAATTGGTTAAACGAACTACGGTTAACTGCGATTCACGATTCGGTTTCAGTTCATGATTTTAACTAACCGAAATCATGGTTAACCAAACTTCGGTTAACCGAAATCTCGGTTAATCGGGTTTGGACACCCCTAGCTATACCCACAACCGTTTTAACCACAAACTTTTCGTCTTGGGAACACTGGTGGCTATCTTTGTGACGAAGCATTTTTCTTGGCTAACTTAGTGGCTTATCGTGTGCCAAATCTCTTGGTTATAGACGCGTTTTCCAGCAGTGATTTTGGCATATTAAAGTGAGAAATTTCAAAAGAAAATTTCCATTACATTGTGTTAAGGTGCACTCATATGCCTTCTATTTTTAAAACATCACAATTTTCATTTCTTTCTAGTTTCTAACATTTATACCTTTTTCCATTTATATGTTGTTATTTTTTTTTCTATTGTATGTGGTCGCCAAATTCAGCGACCAAGTGGTCGCTAAACCTGTTTACGACCACTTTTACAGACCAACTCGGTGTATTTAGCGACCATTTCTAAATCGCCTTTTTTTGTAATGTGAAGGGTTCGATGCTATCCACTCCGACAAGTCCAAGAATCTTCTAAAAGATTGCCGAATCAGCGAACTCCTGAGAACAGGGTCGTGTTACTCGTGTGTCGAGTCATCCTTTGAAAAATTCATGCACGAGGCCACCAACACCCTTCACCTTCAATCCGATAAAAGAAGTCTACCCCTTCAACCCACGTGAGAAAATCCAACGGAAGTTGATTGAGATGGTTGAAATCTCCCATAATGTGAGGAGGTTTAAGTTCCCTCTCCCATCTGATGATCAAATCCTCGGACTCCCTGTTGGGAAACATATATTCATATGTGCGACGATCGATGGGAAGGTTTTCATGAGGGCATACACTCCCACGTCCACCAATGACGACGACGTTTTCTTCGAATTGGTCGTCAAGATTTACTTCAAAGGGCAACACTATAGATTCCCAAATGACATGCTAATATCGCAACATATTGAGTTGTTGGAGATCGGGTCGACGATGGAGGTGAAGGGCCCCTTGGGCCACATTGAGTACACCGGATGGGGCCATTTTAAGGTACACGGTAAGCCCAAGACAGCTAACAAGATAACAATGATCTCTAGTGGGACCGAGATCACACTTGTTTACCAAATCATACAAGCGATTCTTACGGACCCCGAGGATGACACGGAAATGTATGCGGTGTATGCAAACTGAATGGAGGACGACATCTTATTGAGATACGAGCTCGACGAGTAGGCCTAGGAGTACCCGTGGGATCTTGAGGGAGGACGTTCCTCTTAGGGGTGATGGAGTGTTGGCTCTACCATGCGGGCTACCGCTTATGATCCAATTCGTCGTGCAACCTAATTTGGAGAAAATGGGGTATGAAAATACAACTATTTTTTCGAACAGTTTCCATTTTACACATTGTATAAATTTATTTTGTTATAGTTTTTTAAAATAAATAATTACAGGTAAGACATGGTTATAACAAGGTATTCTAAAAAAACTTCAGTTAACCTAAGATATTACATCCAATTCTCCTATCTCGGACTTAGCAATTATACATTTCATGCATTTTGTAATAAACTTTGGCATCATTTATACATTTACACCTTGAAATATATCGATTTACCATTTTCATTAAAGAACATATGCAATATTTTTTTAGGAGGTGTATTCGTGTATACCATACAATGTACTAATTTTGAAAGGTTTATGATTTGTACATAGAAACAAACACGTAGCGATGAAACACATAGCATGGTTGAAACGATAGCATTGCATTCCATAGCTGCAACGATGCTACATCATTTTCATGATGAAGGGGTAGACAAGATTTTGGCATATTAATGTGAGAAATTGCCGAAGAAAATTTCCATTACATTGTGTTAAGGTGCACTCATATACCTTCTATTTTTAAAATATCACAATTTTTCTTTCTTTCTAGTTTCTAACATTTCCACATTTTTCCCTTTATATGTTTTTATTTTTTTCTATTGTATGTGGCCGCTAAATTCATCGACCAAGTGGTTGCTAAACCTGTTTGCGACTACTTTTACAAGGAAATAGAAACCGGATGAAAATTGGGATAGAAGGTGATTGTTTCATAGTGATAAATGCATTAAAAGGAAATAAATCATGTTCCTGGAAGATTTGAATTGTGTAGTACTTTTAGGATAGAAAATTGGGATAGAAGATTTGGATGAAAATTGGGATCAAATACCTTGGTCCTCTTGTAGTACTTTTAGGCAGTTTGAATCGTGCATGTGCTTCGTGATTGTAACAAGGCAGCTAATTTGATTGTCGGTCTATGCCATTCATATAGTATCAATCAAGTTCAGACCCACTTTGGACTTTGGGTCTTCATCCATAAGGATGCGCTACACTCACTTAGTTTTATTCTAAGCTTTTCCTACTTAGAAAAAGAATTTCTTACTATTTTTTATTTTTTTTTGTTTCAATTTCTAAATTTTTGTCATGTTATTTAGTGATATTTTTTGTCTTATTCATTAATTTAATAATTTATATTGAATTTGTTTTATTTGATTCCAAAAATATAAAAATTTTATACATTGTACAAGCAATAAATTACTTACATTAATTTTTATATTATATTTCTACTTAATCGATAACTATATATTAAAGCTAAACCTTTTTGATCCACCATATTGATTGTGGCCCCACTTTACATTTAAAAAGTAATTTTTATTTATATTAATTTAGCATTTTCAATTAAATTATTTTCTATTTATTTATGTAAAAAACAGTTTTTAAATTCAAAATTTAATTAAAAATAACGAAAATTATTCTATCTTTATCCTTTTATCTATTTATGTAAAAGATTTATCTTAAATGAAATTTTGATTAAAAAATAAAAAATTTAATATCTAGATAATTACTTACCTAAATTGAATTTTGATAAAAAAAATATATTATGTCTTCCTTAATTTCCTTTTTGGCTTATTCATGTAAATATATAAAAAAAATTGTCTTTATAAAATTCAGTCTTTATTCATATTTTTCATATATTCTTATTAATTATATTTTTAAATTTTTATTTAAAAGATTCAGTCTTTAGATGTTTTTTTTATTTTTATCTATTTTTTAAATGAGTAATTAAAATAAATTTTATTTTTATTTTTCCTTAAATAAATTATCATTAAGCCATCAAAATCATATTGGACTCATTTTAATGTATTTGGCTTCGTCTCACATTATAGCAAATGTAAAATTTTGTGTAAAATATTTATAATAAATAAGTTATTTTTATTTTTTATATTAAATTAAAATTGTTTATTATATATATTAAGTATTAAATCCATGTAGTCGTACATGGCACGACGAATATAACTAGTTTATTCAAAGTCGGCTCTCAATCTAGTCGATCTTGGATATGCCACTGCCTACGTATATATATATTATTACAACTCAATACCGTTTGGAGTTCGGACTATAAATTTATGTCTTAAATCAAACCAAAATATAACTCGTAAATACCTAAAATTATACATTGTGAACCGGGACTTATCTTCCCGTCTCAAACAGGACGCGGTCCAAGTTTACACAACCGTAACCACTTGTCACACCTAGACATGTCATATGGGTCGGGTCAGTCGGGTTTGGGTTTGGGTCAATAGGGTTCAGGTTAAAACGGGTCTTGAGTCGTCGGGCGCTAGCTAATTTTACGGGTTTGATCAAGTCGGGTTGTTACGGGTTCAGGTTGATCCAACGGGCCAAGATTGTCAATTTTGTAACCTTTATTTTATGTTTCTTCAAATAATCAATATTATATTAAAGTAATATTTAATATTAATAAAATAATATAAATTTAATAATAAAATATTTAGTTTTAATGAAAATAATACTTTATCGGGCTAGTCAGGTCAACCCAACAGGTTGGTGACCCAACCCGTTTTTTACGGATCGATCAGGTTTAGGTCACTCTTGACCCATGGATTTTCGGGTCGGGTTTCAACCCAAAAAACTTTAGACGGGTCGGGTCGGGTCGGGTCAATCTTTAACGGGTCTAGCTAGGGGTGTCCAAACCCGGTTAACCGTGATTTCGGTTAGTTAAAATCATGAACCGAAACCGAACCATGAATCCCGGTTAACCGTAGTTCCGTTAACCAATTTTTCGGTTCGGTTTTCTTGGTTAACCGATAACCATTTATGTAATTTTACCTAATTAAAACTAAAATAATATTATTTTAATAAAAAAGTGATCAAGTAAATTTTTTATTTTAAATATGTACTTATATCATATTGTTTTGGTTGTTGTAAACAAATATCGAGATTATATACTACATTGTGTGGAATCAAATATTGCGTGTATTAATTTTTATCCCATCAAATTTAATAGAGTCCGGAACCTAAAACCACCCGTAAAATACCTCATATTCCGCTAAACCACCTCGAATATAACTATTGATTTTGAACCACCCTTAAAAGACATTCCGTTAGCCAAAAGCCACCCATGACACTATTCCGTCAAAAAAATCCGTTCAAAGTGTACATTTACATATTTACCCTCAAATTTAAATATGAAATACCACAATTGTCCTCATCTTCCTTCTTAAATCCTTATAGTTCATTCAACTGATAAACAACCCTAGCGCCGCCTCCCGTGCATCTCCCACCATTAAAATTCCTCCATCCCATCCCCCACTCTCTCAATTGGATTTCAATCCAAACTTCCCTTTCCACAATCGGTTTTCCCCTTTTGACAAAAATGCAAATGCAACCGCCATTGAAGGCGATCCTGAAGAAGCCGCCAGGATACAAGGACCCGACTGCTCCAGCGTCGCCTTCTACCACCAGAAGAAGCAATTGATCCGCCGGATCTACACGACCTTCCATGGAGGAAAACACGGCCTTCCATTGTCTCTTCTGACCTTGACCCGAACAACGCTTTTGCCCTCAATTTCACCACCGATTCCTACTTCATGGAGCGAGGCCCGAGGTACGAAGCCTACTCTAAACTCCGAGAATCGAAGCTCCGAATGAGATTCAATGGCCCAGAGCCGGAAATTCTGGAGATCGAGATGCCCAAATCGAATTTGAGCCCGAGCCCGCTTAAGAAATCGGTTAGATTTCAGGGTCTGGACGGGTTCCCGGGTCAGAAGCGGAAGGCCTCGAGGTCACCGTCCTCCTCCGTGGTGGCGCAATTGGTGCCAGATTTCTCGTCGGCGCTGAGGAAGGAGAATCGAAGACCGCCGCCAGTGAATTGGATGATGGATAAGGCGACGACTTAGCCTCCGACGATGTTGAAGATTCCGAAATTGGGGAGCAAGACCGGTGAATTCAGGGGAGAGGAAGGCGGGTGTGGCGGCGACATCGCTAGGGTTGTTGTTTATCAGTTGAAATGAACTTATGATTGTTTTTAGAAGGAAGATGAGGACATTTTTGGTATTTCATATTTAAATTTGAGGGTAAATTTGTAAATGCACACTTTTAACGGATTTTTTTGACGGAATAGTGCCATGGGTGGCTTTTGGCTAACGGAATGTCTTTTAAGGGTGGTTCAAAATAAATAGTTATATTCGGGGTGGTTTAGCGAAATATGGGGTATTTTACGGGTGGTTTTAGGTTTCGGACTCAATTTAATAAGCGACTCTTGTACTAATGAGAAGTAGAAAAATAGTTTGTAAATTGTTAAAATTGGAGAAGGAAAGACTCAAACTATATTAACTGATCATAGATTTTAACCAATTAATAGATAAAAGATAACTAATATTTGAAAAAAATATTAATATGTTTTCGATTTTTCGGTTAACCGCTATATGTAAAGTAGTGAACCGAAACCGAATCGATAAACCAAAGATATTTTCGGTTCGGTTAACCAAACCAAAATTTCACAAAAAGTCGATTTAGTTAACCTATTTTTGGGTTCGATTTTCCGGTTTCGGTTTTTCATGGACACCCCTAGGTCTAGCCACACCGCATGGAGAATTCAGCTTATCTATGTTCCGCAAGACCGCAACTATTCCAAATCCAAAGCAAGTGCTATTTCGTGAACTTCTCCCTAATATTCAGAGACAATTGGAGGTGTTTACCAAAAAAAAGCGACAGACAATTGGAGGTGTGATTGTTTGCGGCTCCATACCGCCGCCTTCGAGCCCGTCACTTTGATCAGAGAGAGGTAATGGGAGGAAAAGGGAAGAAGAGAAGAGAGAAGAACTACAGAGCCGCTCACGGAGACAACACCAGACTCCCTCCTCCGCCTGAACCTTCTTCCATCGACGCCTTACCTTCTAAGCTTCGTCAACTTATTGCTATCACTTCTCAAGGTCCCCCTCTCTTTCTCCGGCTTTCAATTTCTTTTCCTTCTTTCTCGTTTTCCAATTGCTTTTCCGATTTTTTTCCCCTTCATTCATGACTTAGTTCTGTTTTCTTCAGCAGATGGTGAGCGCAAAGTTAAGAGAATGGCTAATGGTGAACAAGTAAGTCTGTTTGTGCTCCAACTTCTTTTCGTTTCGTATGAGAGTTCCATTGTTTAGAACATTTCAGCAATTTTTCCTGTTATGTGTAATTTGATTATAACTTGTTTGTGGATAGACCTGTATTAGGGTTTATAATCTCAAAGAGGGATTTTGTTTTACTATTAGCATTTATTTCAATATGGAATCTCACTGGGACTATTATAGGCCGAGGGAACAAGGTATGTGGAGTAGAGGATGTGATGTCTAGTTTGAATCATCATTTTTATAACCTCGAAGATGATTTGTACCCAGTCCTTCCAAGTCTACAAGCTGTATATGACAAATTATAACTTGGAGATATAAACTTGGAAACTCTAATTTGAATATATATAAGGGAAAATTGTGGAATAAATCCTAATTCAGGGATATTGGGTAGCCTAAACTTTGCAAGTTGAAGGTAACAATTCATAGTTTGGACTTTGGACTGCAAATGTAGACAAACACCCCCACCATTAAGTTGTGATCACGGACATTGTATGGAGGAGTGGGAGGATTGTAAAAACATACAAATTAAGGCCATATGACATCCATCACATGAGATCTAATACGGCTGGAGAAGCTTGCCAGTCATGATCCTTGTGTCACTATTTGCAACTTGCACCAAAGTACACAAAAGTTGGGGTTATTCCCCACATTATGCACATATTGTTGTATCATGTAAACCAGGTATTCTCTACTTTCTGAAATATTCTTATGAAGGGATGCATTCAAAGCATTGTGCAGAAAAGGCCACCTTTAGGAGTAATTTATTTCCATTAACTAAACTATCCCTATTCTATAATTGATGACTTTTAGTAGGAGTATATTGGATTCTTTGATCAAGCATTGATGGGGATTGGGGATGTCCATAATGAAATGTGAAATATTCAAGTAAAAAAAGGTTCAAGGGTACTTTTGTGTTGGCTATTACATTTTTAATGGAGATTTCCCCCTTTTTGTACACTCTGTTGAGATGGTATAAGTTGACATAATTATTGCTATACGAGTAAATATTTACCAAATTAAATGCCTGGGGTGGGGTTTACAGCCGTACTGGTAATGCCTGTATATGATATGATCATGCAAGTATTTGAGGTCTAATCTGTTTAAATGCATACAATATTCTTATTCTCAGAAACCTTGCTCTGAAGCTAATGTAAACACAAAGAGACGTGGGGTTGGAAAGGAAAATGACAAAGTACCAGCTTTTCAAAATATAGACAGTGATGATGGAAATCTACATGACAACACAGACCAAAGGAAGAAAAAGAAAAGAAAGAAAACACAGGTAGTTGATCTCAGATTTGCAGCTGAAATGGAAAAATTGGGTGTTCGTTCTATCAGCAGACGCGAGCGCAAGAAAGAGTAAGTATTGTTTCTCTGTTATTCTCACGACCATCTTGTTTGTAGATCCATGAATGTCTGCAAGGCTATAAACAAAATTAACTGCCTAGGTATTTCCCTGCATTGTGTCCTTAATTTGACTTTGCATCTTGATGCGCTTAACAGATAATATATGCATACGCATATATGTGTGTGTATGTTGCCGCGCGTGTGTGTGTATTGGCTTCGCATCTCCAGTGTATGGATTTGCAGCGTGGTAATTTTATGTCAACTCATAATATTAATCACTAGACTTTCCAATTTTTTTATTTACAACTTCATGCCATGCCCCGCCCCCTCTGTGGTGTACTTCTTATGCACTTAGCACTTTAGATTTTAAGATTCTATCCTCTGCAAGATCCAAGGCCACTGGTTGTTTCAAGTATATATTTCTAGTCTCTATATACTCGGATTTGACACTTCAAATAAATTTTGCATCCCATTTTGCCGAAATCAGTGTTTAAAAAAGATTTAGGTGCCTCTAGGTGACGGGCTTGCCTGGAACTTAGTTCTCGCGCCTAGTCACACTATGCTTGAGAGAAGGGAGAGAAGGAGAGAAAGATAATGGTTTGTTGTATGCGCGAGGCTAGGTGGGTCCTAGTAGATTGGGATGAAGCCAGAATTGGGAGCGACTGGGATGAAGAGGCTGTTTATATGTGTGATATGGAGCAGGAGGAAGACAGTGTTGGGCAATTGCTGAATGATGGTGGAGGGATCGTAGGGCAGCGCTTGGCAACATCTGCCTTGCCTGAGGCCAGGTAGGTGCTGCACGCTAAGGCGCGCATGTGCTGGGCCTTTTCAAACACGGGCCTAAAGAACATAATGAAACTTCATAGTTGTGTGAAATATATACTTCAAATCTCATAACACAAAAGACCCATTTTCTCTTTGTGGTATCACATTTTTTGGGTACTGAAAAGGAAAATTTGAACCAAGAATTACCGGGTTATTGCAGTTGTGCACACACCTATTTTTCTTTTTTTGAACTTAGAAAGTATGATGTTATATGCCACATTTCATATCGTTCGTGTAGCTTTTTTTTCTTTGTCATCTTTTCCATTTTGGCTTGATTGTGGTTGGACATCTACATTTGAATGTTTTTATTATTATTTTCTCTACATTTGAATGGTTTTTATTATTATCTTTTTGAAATGGAATAAATGGGCAGTATAATTTGCAATTTTATGCATCCTACATAACTCTATCCAGTTTCTCATATCTTTCATTGATGCAGGTACTTGAAAGCTAAGAAGAAGAAAAACAAGAAACCTGGTGCTGAGGATGATTTTGATGCTCCTAAGCGAGATGAAGTTAAATTTGGAGATATAGTCCTAGCACCTCCTAAATTGGCTGTAGTTCCCAAGGTACAAGCTTTTTCCCTAATTCCCTTTTTCTTTTAGTTTCAAAGTAAAAATGGAGTTATTTACTGAATGACTAAAACCCGAAAATTTCAAAGAAAAGTATGGGGCAGTCAAGAAATTATGGTAAAACCAGCAGTGGTCTTAGTTACTTCACGAGGTGCACCTGTAAATTTTGTCATCTCTGCACACCTGACTGACATGTTAGTATGTTTTTTTATTTCCGGGTGCTACACACCTCTAGTGTGCTTACTGCTTAGCAATTTTTGTTGAAAGACATTGTATGCATTTTGTGTGACGATGTTTTGAAAATAGATTGGTTGGTTGAAATCACTCGTCATTTTGCTAGTCTGGAGTCTATCGGCTTCTTGCTGTGATAGATGCCTCTTATAAACTTTCCATTAACAGCTGCGTAAATAATGGGAATTCGTTTTTCAATTGGAATTCGATACTTTTGCAAGCCTTTGAAGAAAAGAATAAGTAAGCTTATCTGAATCTTCTGCCTATCTTTTAACTCAGGCACCCAAGAAGCCGTTGGATGCGTCTCAACAAAGGCTACGGTTACAGGCTGTAGAGGCCTACAGAAATCGTAGGCAATGGATGTCGAGACCAGGAATTCATCTGCCTTCACCAGTAGAAGATTTATCATCACCGCTGTGATAAATGGCATGATTCTTGATTCAGGCTGATCCCCAACACAGTTGTTTGATCTTTTAGTATGTACTCAGTATGATATTGTTCTTAAACCTTGAAGATGTATTCCCTGTTTTTTGAAATCCATGCATTGGTATTTAGTTTTGTTCTGATAAATGTTATTTTCAACATGAAAAATAAAAAAACAAACCCCATCCAACTACAACATGACAGATCTTGCTAGCGTTCCGAGTTTGTTGTGCTCTTAGTGTTCCAAGTTCGAGTACGCTGTACGCGTGATCTTATAACCGAGTGTGTTATAATCATATAACTGAGTATGTACCATTATATAACTCTGCATAATCATAGAAGTAGATCTTAATTTGCATGATCTTATATGTGTACATCTTTGTGTAACATTAGACTGTCATGTCAAACCAAAGTCTTTAAATACACTTATGATTGAGATATACCCTTCCATTTGTTAGACTAAATAGTAAATACACAAAGTTATAAGATTATGCACACTTGGTTATAAAATACATGTTTTTTCACATAAAATGCTCAAAGTAGTATAAATGAACATTATAGGACTCTATATCACAATATATGAACATATGATGCACAAAAAATGGGAAAACACGCATGAGAACCTTGAGGCAATATATAACCTTACAAAATGTGTCATTGCCCCAAGCGCAATATATTATAACCTTAAGGCAATATATATGAATCTTAAGGCAATATAGACGAACCTTATGATAATATGTTCACATATGAACCTTAAGGCAACATGTATGAACCTCATGGCAATATATATGATATGAGCATTTATATATGAATAGATTTAAGTTCTAAGTAAAATCACTATTAATTATTGTGAGACCATGTGCACAGTTTGTATTCATGATTTTGAGTTGAATTTGAACATGATATATGAAAATCCGACTTTGATTTGAGACATTAGAATCACATTATGTAGCATACAAGAGATTCGAACTCATATACATACATGTGTATTTACACATTATTCTACCATTTCAGCTAATAGGCTAGGGAAAATCAATTATTTGGACATATTATACATGAATCTAACCTTACTTCGTAACCGATGTGGAGAAATTGTCTGGTTTGTTAAAATTGAAAGGGGGCTTTCAATCTATTTGTATAGGAAGAGAGGTAAAAATACTCAACTGTGTAAATTAATTTCAAATTTGAACATGAAATGTGGATGGATCTCAAATACATTCCCATGATTAGAAGGTTATTTTGTTTTTTATGCAAGGCTTGTATAGATAGGGATAAGTGGTCTCGGCAGATTTTGTTACCTTCTCGACCGGTTTCTTTGCCTTCTCGGCGGCGGCCTTCTCGGCGTTTTGTAATACACAAGACAAAATTCCTCAAATACCGAGTTTGTTGCCTAGTAAATAAAAAAAAAATTAAGGAATTTTGTCGTGTATTACAAGATATCTTAGTAATTTTAAATTATAATATGATATTTAGTTAAATTTTATATTTGAAAATGATATTAAATTATTAATATATGTTTTTAAATGAAATGAGCTGGGCGAATAGTCTCACAGATTGAAGCTTCATCTTCCTCTCTTCCTCTCACTACTCTCTCAGAGCAAGTAAAGTCTCTGAATTATTTTTTCCATTGACATCAAGTTGAATAGCCACACAGATTTATATGTTCACTCGACAAAAATGGTGACTCCATGGCAATTCATACCGTAATATAATCATAATTTTTTTTGTCATGTAATGTTACAAGTTTATATTTCTAGAATCCTCCAATCCTGAAACTTGTTAATGATGCTGTTAAAAACAAAACCCAGAAATATCGAGTTTTGACATAAAGTAGTCCTCTCCTAAGAACCGATTGCCTAACAGAAGATATCATCACTGAAAAAAACAAACAAACAATATGCAATCCGCATACTAAACCAGCTCAATACATCTAAATACTTATGTACATTCTCTGTCAGCTGGTAAAAACAATCTGCATAGTACTCTCTTCCTACATAAAACGCATATATCTTAATGTAAGTAACCCACACAACAGAAAAAAACTAAACCGTAACAAGGTTAAATTTCGTTCAGAACTGGGGCTTCAGCTTCATCTTCATCTTCCTCTCCAATTACTACCCAGATGAATATTGCTAAGACACCATTCTTGAGCATCTGCCACCCTCATATACCAAAATTGGATGTACATTCAGATATCGCTCTCAGTTTATGCTGCCTTCATAGCGGTGGCGCCCTCAGTTTCTATTGCCTTCATAGCTGTGGTCTTGCATTGAAAAGTGGGATATACCGAATGGAACCACCTAAAAATGTGTAATACAGTTAGTTATAGAAGATGAAATACTATAAAAAAACTGTATTATTGCAAAAAAATTTAGCAGGCTTCTTACTTGGTCGTTACTGCTTGTAGCTGAGGTATCCATAGTCGGAATAGTCCTCAACCTTTTCGCCCTTCGCCCACTTGCACCTCGATTTTCACAATCCTCGTTGATAAAGTTTTGATCAGAAACCTCTGCAGATGATTTCAGGACAAAGATACATTAGCACTTGGAGGAAGAGAAGAAGCTTCATCAATTTGGGTTCTAAGTCATCAGATATAACAACATATGGGGAATTCTCTCAGTTTTGGGCGAGTTAACTCCAAAGTTTATCTAATTTACATGATCTCCCCAAACATACTCACAAACATGGCATTTCAACAATAAATATATCAAGCCAGTTTAGATATTTCTGTCAGCATATGAAGCACAGTTGCACAGAGGAATCATATGGCAAATGAAGTAACAAATTGTCATAACTATACCAATTCTATTTAAGAAAAATATCTTATAAAGCCTCTTACTTTAATATGCCACTACAATCAATGTGAGCTTAGGACATAATCTATCACATAAGGAAATGGTAATTATTAGGAAGCTAGAAACATAATCATAAGCTACCTTCATTAAAGCTCAATGAAACTTGATGACGTTCCTCATCCACCAACATCCTTGAGATATTTCCTTCAAAGGCATCATTATCTGTTGCTCTAAAGTGGGTGTATGGATTTGCAAGAAATGTGCCATACCCATCAACTCCTTCAGTTTGTAGAGCAGTTCTATACAAGTTTTTCTGCCAATAACCATTCTGATGAGCTTCAGACTGAACAAATAAGACTAGAATCAGCATAAACAAGTATTGAATGGAAAGATGGATTCAAATAAACACAGAAATAAGTAATAGTCAGGGGTCAAACAAAAACCTGGCCAGGAGGAGGGCTGCCTTGATTGCACAGTTTCACATCCAAACCTTGATCCTCTGGAGGGCTCCAGCTGAAGAAGTCTTTGGAATTGTAGAGTTGGTTGATGAATGAAGCTTCCATAGACTTGAGATACATGCTATGCTTCTCATTAGTCCACTCAATTGAGTCCTATGAGACAAAAACAGATATTTTAGGACCTTTAATTTGATTTGAAGTTATGTATAAAAATTGTGTAAGGTCGAGTGGACGGGAAAAGGGATTTCATTATCAAACCATGTCAAAAACCAGAACAGGATTCTCCATGATAAAATATCTAGCTTAATTGATTGAATGTAATCAAATATATATCCACCTAACAAAAGAATGCAGACAGATAATGGATGGGATATTATTGGCCAAGTTTCCTATAATATCTATCTAGGCATCTATCAATCTACATGTGTAGATAAGGAATACTGGAATAGAAAGAAAAAGATGTTTAATTAATCTTCAATTTGGCTTATGCACTATTTAAGATAAGGTCTTTAACTTAATTTTTTTTCTTTTGTTAAAGATGGCGACAAATGAGATTTTAAAGAGTAATAAGTTTGCTGAAAGAGGAATTGTATCAAATTCTTCTCAACTAAATAAAATCAAGTTTTCCTCCTTTTTATCCTTCCAATTTCTTTGGTAATGATATTTAATATTCCATAAAAGCAATGGATTATGCTTAATGATCTCTCCCAACAATTTAATTGTGCTCAAGACACTTACAAAATTGGGGACAAATTAAGGGAAAATACATAGGTAATACTTAATGAAAATCCAGGAATTTTTTGTTCTCCTCACAAAACCATTCAAAGAATAAACATTAGCAACATATCAAAAAGCCGGAATCCAGCAAGAGCAATTTCACATATAAATGCTGTATTAAGAGGTAGATCAAGCCCTAAAATGCAGATACAAGAAGCAACACATACACTTCCCCTGCACAACACATAAGCATACCCGCTTAACAATAACCCAGAGATCAAGAACTAATCACAACCCAGATTTAGTTTCATAACAGACAAAACAGCAGAAAACTACACAAAATATCAAACCCAACACAACTTGATTTTTTTAAATATATCATACCAAGCTAGAAGTCTCCTCCTGATCCGCAAAACCAGTGGAATCATCATTGGTCAGCCCAGAATCATGGCGTCTCAAACCAGCCATAAAAACGAAGCCCTGAAAAATCCCTTTTCTCTTCCCAAAATCGAACACAACAAGAAGACAATCGGAGCACCCACCGCAAAATTCTGTAGAATATTCTTCCTCCCACCTACTCTTCCTTCGTCTCCGATGATTGGAAAATTTTCTCAAAACCTTTAATTTTCCCCTTTTTGGTTCCTGTTTTCGGCAGCTTTGAAGGGTGAGAGTGATTTGAGAATGGCGAATATAAATGCGATAAACATACACAGCAGAGAAATGTGGATTCATATGCAAGGGGCCTTGGGGGGATTAAAACGGGTGGGCCAAAAAGAGCGTTCCAATTGTAAACACTTTTTGCCACGTGTCATACGGTCTTGAAACGCCAATAGCTGATTTTAACTGCCTAGTTAGATATTAAGCGTGAAAAATCCCATGCCCGGATATTTTTATGCTGACGTGTCCCTCCAAAATATCTATGGCCGGAAAAAAAAAGCATAAAAAAAGTGCAAGTTATGTATAGGCATAGCTGTTGTTGATTTTTCTATTTTTATGTTCCGTGTATTCGAGAAAGTGCAAACAAAATATCTTCCTCTCACACAATCTCAAGTCTAGCACTTTTCTGTTGGCTTTATTATCTCTTTGTGAGATGATGAGATAATATCTTCTCATCTACGTATATTGGCCTAACGCCATAAATACAAAGTTGGTTCGCAAAATGTGCCTTCATTCCATTTACACCATAGACAACAAAATATCGGTGCATAAAGTAACCATCATCCTATCTTGTGTATTATTGTTCGTCAAAGTTATTAGATTCGCTTTATCGTCAAAAATATCTGATTTTCAAGAAGACGAGATTAAACTCATTACGAGTCAATATGTTAACGTGTAATCGGACCCTAATTTGGAACCTATGATTTTAAAAAAAAAAAAAAAAATTGATCTACTTTGCTTGTATATTTCCGGAAAAGAAACGTTTAAAAAGATTGGATGTTTCAAATTCTACCGATGACCTAGATATCTTTGGTAAAACACAACATAGACTTTTAAGTAATGCAAATCCTCAAATAAGAAATTGTTTAAACTTTTGCACCTACCAAAAAAAAAGCGTTCTATTTCGATCTATAATTTATGTAATGAATGAGCAAAACAACTACTGCGTTACTACAATTATACGTTGAACCAATGGATTTTTTATGGGGAAAAAAAAAAGAAAATGTGTTTGCTTTAAATATATAGACGGAATGATTGTAGAAAAGATCTCGAAATATCATTGGTGCGTCGACACAGCCACCGGCAAGCGCAACCCTCGTATTTTTATATTACAGAGCATCTAATTCTCCGTACCCTCGTATTTTTTTTTAGGTTAAACATCCCTAATTTTTTTAGAAATTAAATGTTAAAAGAAAATTATAAAAAACTTAAATAATTTAACAACATTATATCTAAATAAATCTTTCCGAAGAATGTAAAAAAATTGTTCTTCATTTTAGAATTCTCTCCTCCTTGTATGTAAAAATATACTGTATTGTTTGGGAGCCTTGGAGCACCTCGTCAATGATTAGGACTTGAATAATAGTATCATGAGGTGTTCTCGGTTAAAAAAAATATATTGCTTGAGAAAAAGTTGCAAAGGATCAAATTCAGCTGCAGCCATTTCTTCCGAATGAATCTATACACGAACGTTTGGAATAAGGAAATGCAGAAAACATCCGTTAAACGGTGACGTTTTGCCAGTGTTTTAAAATTTGGCCAAAATTCCCAGTCATCCCATCTTGAGTTGTAAAAGGTGAAGGAACGTACGTATATGGGTATTAATGCGGGGGATTGCCTGGATCTCTTCTAAACCTACACACCAACATGAAGGCAATGTGTTTATGAAAATGACGGAGTGAGGAGGTATGGGGGCCGCTCGCTGCCCATTTAATAGGTTAATTGGGGGGGTCCCCAATTTCAATTTGGACCTGATATTTGTCATCAATTTGGATCGATTATATATCCCTTTTTTCCAAAATAAGAAATTTGTATTGCTACGCCTACAACACAACAACACCACAAGACGTTACAAAATACAAGCAGACACACTCTTTGGGTCACCCGCGAACACGTATACCATACTACTTGCAAGCTGCAACCCAAATGATAATTGGCTTTCTATTAACATGATCCAGTTTTTTACTACTCCATAAATGCAGCTTATGCTTTCACCTTTTGTAGAAATTTTTCATTAATTAAGACTCGTTATCAGTTTATCGTTATCTTTCATTTAATAAGACTAGATTTTTTTTTATAATTAAATAACACTTCCAATTCAGAGGGTTTGGCTATTCAGGGACTCGTTATTCATAATCCTAATGAATTGTGACATATGCAACCATCCCCATAAAGACACAAAACACCTTCTCTTTAAATATCCATATACAACTAAATCAAGTCGGTACAACTATCCAGAAAACACTTAATTCCCTATATGATTCAAATTAAGCTCTATTGTCCTCTGTACTTGGTTACTGTTGACCTCTTTTGCATCCAATTATATTTGCTGTTTATTAAATTACTAATACATCTCATTTATTGCCTCTTCTCTCACACTTCTTACAACTCCTATTCTCTTCATACCTTTTCTCTATTTAAGGGATGGCCCGATATCAATAGTATTCATCACCCTTCATATCCTTCATATACAAGTCACTGTGTTTACTCTTACTCCCAATCCTTCACTAGCTGGTTTAATATGTCTGATTCCATAACCTATCAGGATGCCTTAGTCAACTTCCCTGTTCTCAATTCCATGTCAACTACTATGGATGTTGAAAGCTTTCTTGCTCCTCCCTCCTTAGTTGCTATTAACCACACAAATGGGACTACCCCTCTGAAAAACTTGAGCCCCACATGTCCTCTTTCCACTGGTGAAACTCTGTCCTACCTTTCTGATGAGTCTCCTAATATTATCCCTGACTGTGACTTTGTTCCTTCAAATGATATACTCAATCCTGGTTCTTTTAATGCCACTATCCCCCTCCCAAATCCCACTTCCATCCCTTCTGTCAAAAAACACTTGGATGAGCTCATTAATTTATCCCTTCTCCTCAAAATGGTAGAGGTGCCTATTTCTACCACTTTGATCAATGGTAAAATGAAAGAGGTTTGGAAGGAGTATGTGAAAGGAGAAGTTCAATTCCAGGAATTTGCTAATTTCTGGATACTTTTCAAATTTTCTAATAAGGAAGCAAGAGACCTAGTTTGGAACAAAAGGCCCTACCTTGTTCAGGGTAAGCTTGTTGCCTTAATTCCATTTTATCCTGAGTTTAATCCTATTTCTGATGAACTTCAGAGGGCTGATATCTGGGCACGTATTCCATCTTTGCCTTATTTTCCGTACACCCCTTCTGCCCTTGACCTTATTCTAAGGGATAACCTTATTGGCCACTTTGTTAGGGTTGATGATCTTTCAAATGCAAAAAATAAGATGAAGTTTTGTAGGGTTCTTATTAATGTTGATACTACCTCTCCTCTCAAGGGTAGTGTGAAAATCCAAACTCATGTCAATTCTGTTTTGACCCTCAAAGTGTGGTATGAGACTGTTTCCCCTGGGTGTGGTTGTTGTGGGGAGGGTTCTCATGCTTTTGATGAGTGCCCTCTTAACAACATTCAGCCTAGAAGCTGCAAACTCTCTGTTCTGGAAATTCCAGCAGAAACTGAGCTTATGAACCAGACCTATTTTAGGCTGCATGGTGATGTGTCTGCTAGACCCTTTGTTCCAAGAGCTCCTAATGGCCCAACCTTTGTGAGGACTAATGTTGTTGCTCCTATGTTTGCCTTACCTCAAGCCTCTGCTGGGCCTTCAGTTTCAGCTGGTGTTCCCTTTGCTGGGGCATCTTCTTCTGATCTGAACCCCATTCAGACTCTGCCCCCTGGTAACCCTATGAGGATTCTGGAATTTTACTCTAATATGGATCCTAGTGTCTTTTCTGATCCCGCTGTACTGTTGAATGCTAAAGAGCAAGTTGCTTTGGCCCTTGCAAGTTTGAATGCCCCGATCCCTATGACTATGATGATCCCTCCCTACCTCTGTGCTTCTCCCATGGTGGCTGCTGGAATGAATATGCCTAGTGCTCTCTCTATTCCTCAGCCTTCCTCTTTGGGATTGACTGGTATGGACCCAGGGACTGAGTCCTCTAACACTCTCCTAAGGAACCTAATGGATGTTGTTGCTATTAAGTGTGCTAGTGAGGGTACTTCTGACTCTTCAAAACGCAAAGATTCTGAGGTTTTCAAAGATGTTGTTGAAGCTACTTCTGTCTCAAAGAAGCCTAAAAAGACCCGAGGCAAAAAACAAGTCACTTGTTGATTAGTGCTCCTAATGTGTTATGGTCTCTTTTGTCTAACAAAGGAACTTACCATGTACTGTTATCCTTCTATATGCATTTCCAGTATGCTGTATCTTTTCTTTTCTACCTGTTTGTTCACTTGTATTTTCATTTGCTGGGTTTTGGCTGCTGTTTCTGGCCATCTTTTGTGGTGTGGTGTGCCCAGTTTGGCCCTTTTTGGATGACAGTTTGTTGTTTCAAGCTTTTATGTATAATATTATGGATGTTGTTTTGCTATATCTTGTTCTCAGCTTCCTCTTTGATTCTTAATGCTTCTGGTCACAATCTCTTTAGTAATTACACATTAAAGTCAAGGTACTACTCTACTTTATGTCACCCTAATCTTTTATCAACTTTTACTTCTATTACTTACTTCTACCCTCGATCTGTTGTGTTGTTCAACAGGTTTTTATGCATGTGCGAGTTCAGCTGCATATCTTCTCTCTTATTGTCTTTTTACTTGTATTTGTAACGCTTTATTAAACATTTTTTCCATTGTAAAAAAGTCTTTAAGTGTTGCATTTATGGGCATCCAATTGAGGTTAAATTCATGTTAGTAATAATCTTGTGTATTAACTTATTTGTAATACTTTGTAAGCTCTTATGTCCTATGTATTCATCCTGGTGTTTTGTTTGGGATGCTATGTGTATGACTTTTTCTACCAACAGTTTTTGTTCTCGTATGGTTTGTATGATTCACAACTTTATGAACTTTGTTCTTTTTGATAAACAAGGTTTTTTATGAATATAGATTATTGGAATATTAGAGGTATTCGTAGGCCCAACTTCTGGGAGGAAGTTGGGTTCATAAGAAAATTCAATAAACTTAATTTCCTTTGTCTAGCGGAAACTAAAACTGAATCTGATCCCGTCATTTCGGTCTTTCGAAAAGCCGGTTTTCACAAAGTTATTTCTTCTCCTTCTATTGGTTCTAAAGGTGGACTTTGGTTACATATTTCAGAAAATATAGAATCTAGAAAATGTCTATTACTTTATCAATCTAACAATCTTATAATTATGCAATATAATTACCGTCAGCAAACTTTCTTGATGATTTTTGTTTATGCCCCGTCCCGGGAAGACAACAAAAATCTTTTTTGGAACTCTATTTCTGAAACCATTAATCACTTTCAATTACCTTTTCTATTAATAGGTGATCTAAATGAAATCTCTTCTCCTAATGATAAACTTGGCGGGTCGGCACCATTATTAAGTCGCTTTAATAGACTGTTAAACTTTAAAAATGAATTTGGACTTGTCGATTCCAAAACGACAGGATTCCCTTTTACTTGGAGAAAACGATCTGTTCCTTTGGATAATACTTTCGAGAAATTAGATCGCGTGTTATGTCATCAATCTTTAACTTCTTTTTTTCCTTCTCTTTTAGTTCATCACCACCCGTTTACTACTTCTGACCATTGTCTTATTACTTTTTCCCTTGGATCTGCGAAATCTTTTCGGAAAATACCTTTTCGGTTTGAAAATGCTTCGATGTCAGAATCTTCATTTATCCCGTTAGTTTTCAAAGTTTGGAGTTATCATATGTCGGGTTCCTTTATGTTTCGCTTGTCTATGAAGTTGAATCTTTTAAAAAAGTATTCAAAGGTTTGGGCAAAACATCATACAAATAATAATTTTGAACAGTTAAAAATTGCAGAAAATCAGCTTCAAACACTACAGTCAGATTTATTACTTGATCCACTTAATCCTACCATTATTTTGCGGCTTCAATCGCATTTAAATAAATACAACGCTCTTTTGGATTTTCAACATAATTTTTGGAAGCAACGTGCTAAGGTGACTCATTTACAAAATGTAGATCGAAATACAAAATATTTCCAATCAATCTCAAAAATACGTTCTTATAAACAGAGAATTATTTCTTTCCAAACTCATGAAGGTGTTGTTATTTTTGATCATTATTTGATCTCGTAGAACATAACGGAAGAACTTAGTCATAGATTTTTGATTAATTCTTCTTGTTCCATCCTCCCGGCTGATCTTGATATAATTCCAAATTTAATCTCTACAGATGATAACCTTATGCTTGTTAAATCTCCTTCGGCTACAGAAATAAAGTTTGCAACCTTTGATCTTGCTCCAAATAAAACTCCTGGTCCGGATGGCTTCCCAGTAGACTTTTTCCAAAAGTTTTGGAATATTGTGGGAAACTCTGTTGTTTTGGCGGTTCAGGCTTTTTTCCATTCGGGGCATATGCTTCGATCTGTTAATAAATCGTTTGTTACTCTTATTCCTAAAATAGATGCTCCGTTAACTATTAACCATTTTTGTCCTATTAGCCTCTGTAACACCGTTTATAAAATTATTACCAAAGTGCTAGCTATACGATTGGGAACGCTTCTTCCTGCTCTTATTCATCCGCTTCAGGGGGCGTTTGTGAAAGGAAGACTTATCCAAGATAACATTCTTATAGCGCATGAAATATTTCACTCGTTTCATAGAAAGAAAAAAGGGAAAAAAGGATGGATGGCCATTAAATTAGATATGGAAAAAGCTTATGACAAACTTGATTGGAACTTCATCAAATTAATTCTTCTTAAATTTGGATTCCATTCAAAATGGGTAAGTCTTATAATGACATGCATCTCTACTTCATCTTCTTCTGTCCTTGTTAATAATGAACCTGGGGCTGAGTTCTCGCCCCAATGTGGTATTAGACAGGAGGATCCAATTGCTCCTTTTATTTTTATAATTGCTATGGAATATCTTGCGCGCACACTGCAATTCCAGTCTACCCTAGACTCTAAGCTTGTTGGTATACAATTAGTGAAGAATGGTACGTGTCTTCCCTTCCTTAGCTTTGCTGATGATACTCTTATTTTTGCTAATGCTTCTCATACAAACATTAATTATATTAAAAGTTTTTTAGATAATTTTTCAAGAATCTCGGGTCTTTCGATTAATTACCATAAGAGTAGCTTTCAGGTCTCAGAAAATATTCCGCGAACTTCGGCTCTTTCTCTAGCTTCTGTGTTAAATATTCAGATTACTACTTCTATGGAAAAATATCTGGGAATTCCTATCCTTAAAGGGAGGGTTCAAAATTCTGTTTTTTTAGAATCAATTACTAAACTTAAAAGTCAATTATCTCAATGGAAAGCGAACTCTATCTCTCAGGCAGGTCGGGCTGTCCTTATTCAATCTAATCTGCTAAGCCAAGTGAACTATTTAATGCAAAGCTTCCTTCTTCCTAAAGGGATCTTGAGTGATATTGATAAAGTAAACAAATCTTTTTTTTGGAACAAATTCCAGCCGAACCATCATCCTCTGATTAGTTGGGAGAAGGTGTGTTCTCCTAAAGAGTCCGGGGGGATGGGCCTTCGCTCTGCTGAGAATAATAATTTGTCTCTTCAAATGAAGCTTCTTTGGAAAATATTAACCTCTCCTCATAATTACTGGGTTCGTATCATTTCTGAGAAATATCTGGGCACTCTTTCGCTCTTTCAATATCAGAAGAAAAATTGATCTTGGCAATTTGGAAGACTGATGAATCTTAGGGATAAGTTCTCTAAAGGTATTCTGTGGAATATAGGAAATGGGCATTCTGTTAATTTTTGGACGGACCCGTGGATCTCAAATATAGAGTTATTTCCCTACTTTGATAATATTAATATTAAGTTAAAAGTTTCCTCTTTTATAACACCTTATCATACCTGGGATTATGAAAAATTATGTTTAATTTTGCCACACTTCTTAGTTAGCTTAATTTTGGAAATTAGAATTCCCATCTCTCCTTCTTTGGATCGATTAGTTTGGCTTCCGTCTTCTGATGGGGAATTTTCCGCTCATTCAGCGTCTTCTATGCTTAACTCCTCCCATCCTGAGTTTGCTTTTGATTTTTCTTGGATTTGGAAATCTTCTCTTCCTCCTAAAATAAAAAATTTCCTTTGGAAAGCATGTGCAGATTGTCTCCCAACTACAGATCGTCTAAATAGGCATTTCAATTGTGTTTTTAGTACTTGCTCCTTATGTGACTCTGTTGATGAGAGTTTGAACCACTTGTTTTTTAATTGCCCTTTTACCCTTAAAATGATCTCTAAATTAGAGGCTATGATTAATGTCAGTTTCTATATCTCATGTTCGGATAGTTTCTCTGACAATTTGCAATCTACCTTAAAATCTAATAAAAATAGTAATGTCCTTTGTTTTTTATGGTGGTTTATTTGGGGCCATAGAAATTTAAAAATATTTAATCCAGGTAAGTCCTTGACTATGCTTCCTCCTTGTGACTTAGCTTTTTCACAACATCTCCTGTGGGTGTCCTCTAAAGGTGCTTCCAATCTTTTTGGCAAATCTCGTCCGAAAAGGAAAAATAATACTGTTTGGAAGAAACCGCCAGCTAACTCTTTAAAACTGAATTTTGATGCTTCTAAACGTTTAAATAATTCGACTTATACAGGTTTCTTAATCCGTGACCACAATAGCAAAATCTTGTGCTATGACCGTAAACACATTCGCTCTGTTTCTGTTTTGCAGGCTGAGGCCCTTGCCTTGCTGGAAGGTTTGAAAAGTGCGATTCCGTTAAACCCGTCTCGTTTGATTATTGAGGGCGATAATTTAGTTCTTATTAATTCATTGAAAAATATTTGGAAGGTTCCTTGGGAAATCCAAACTATTGTAAATGACATCCGTCATTTTGCTGCTTTTATTCCCTGTGTGGTGTTTTTTCATTGTTTCAGGGAGTGTAATTCGGCGGCGGATTTTATCGCCAGAAGGTGTTTTGTGTTCTCAGATCTTAGTTTTGCTATTTCTCATTTTTTCCCGGGATCGTTGTTTGATCCTTTGGATTCTTCTAGCTTTAATGTCTGGATCCAGACTCATCCTCTGTTATTTGATTTTCTAAAGATCATCCGCAGTGATGATTTAGGGTGGTCTTGTTATGTACGAGCATCCTAGTGTTGGCTTTGTAATGAGCTTGTAGCTCATTTCTTCAAAAAAAAAAACTATCCAGAAAACACCACACCTTGTTTATAAGAAGCCTTGGGAAATCCTTCAAAAAGTATAACTACGTTAAACGTACTATTAATTAAAATAAAAAAATCACATAGTTAAGTTAGTTGTTACATGGTGCTTTAATTTGTCTGACACCTACGAAACCAAATCTTTTCAGTCAAGAGTAAATGGCTAAACAAAATGTACAAAGCATCAACTCATAATTTAGTTGTTATATGATAGCATACCAATCAAATTAAAAACCCGCACCCAACAATTGTAAACTAAAACATGAGCACTAATTGCATACTTTATTTTTTTGCTTACATAATTTTATTGCATACTTTATTAATGAAAAGAGGATAAGTATTTATACATACAAAGCTAGAAGAATAAGGTATATATAATCCTAGAATCATATAGAATAATCCTAGAATATCATAGAAGATATTATTAACCTAAATATAATATACTAGCATAAAATAAAAGATCATGTGATCTCAATATCCCACCGCAAGCTGGATGGTCGAGCAACAAGGCCAAGCTTGTGAAGAAGAGCCATGAATTGAGGTCGTTGAAGTGGTTTCGTAAGGATATCAGCTAGTTGGTCTTTAGTAGAAATATGAGTAACCCGAAGAACATTAGATTGCACCTGTTCACGTACAAAGTGATAGCCAAGCGCAATATGCTTCATACATGATTGGAACACTTGATTAGAGCTAAGAAAAGTGGCACCAACATTATCACAGTACATGACCGGCTGGCGGGTGAGCTTGATACCCATTTCAGTCAACCGAAAAGTAACCCAAAGTAATTCAGAACATGCATCAGCTAGAGCTTTGTACTCAGATTCAGTGGAAGAACGAGAAACCGACTTTTGTTTACAAGAACTCCATGCAATAGGTGTAGAACCAAAATAAATGAAATAACCTGTAGTAGAGATATAATCATCCTTGTCCCCAGCCCAATCTGTATCAGAAGAACCATATAAAATAGGCGTCGAATCAGCAGAGATATGAATACCAAGATCGACAATACCATGTAGATGACGAAGAAGACGTTTTAAGGCCTCCCAATGCGTAGTAGTAGGGGATTGCATGAACTGTGAAAGTTTGTTAACAACAAACGCAACATCAGGACGCGTAAGCCAAAGATACTGTAAGCAACCAGCTACCATACGATAATCCGAGGGACAAGGCAGTAACGTGCCCAAATGCCGAGAGAGCGCAAGGCTGGCATCAAGGGGCGTGGAGGCAGGTTTGGAGTTCTCCATTCCCGTCTTAAGCAACACATCTTGAATATGCTTTCTTTGAGATAAAAACCGCCCCGAGGAAGAGCAAATGGCTACAACCCCAAGAAAATAAGAGAGCTCACCAAGATCTTTGAGAGAGAATTTGTGAGCAAGAGTAGAAAGCAGTCGATTGACAAGAGACAGATCAGATAGTAAATAGACCAGTAAATAGACCTTGAATCCATGCCGGCAATAAAGGAAAAAAGAAGCATAAGATAGTGAGGAACGAAAATCAAGCCTATGAAGAAAGGTTTTTAGTTCGTTGTACCAGGCACGAGGAGCCTGCTTGAGTCCGTGAATGGCTTTGTGAAGTTTACAAACATGAGTAAATGCCGCGGGTTCAATAAACCCGGGTGGTTGGCTCATAAAAACATTCTCATGTAGAGTGCCTGTAAGAAAGCATTATTGACGTCGAGTTGCCGAAGTGACCAGCCTTGAGAGATGGCCAAAGAAAGCACAAGACGCACCGTGACTGGCTTGACAACAGGACTGAATGTTTCAGAGTAGTCCCATCCCGGTCGTTGATGAAAACCTTTTGCAACGAGACGCGTCTTGTACTTGTCAATAGAGTCGTCCGGTTTATACTTGATACGGAACACCCATTTACAACCCAGCATATTTTGAGATGAATCCGAGGGTACAAGAGACCACATTTTGTTGGATTGAAGAGCATCAAACTCCACTTGCATGCCAGGCAGCCAAAAAGGATCTTTCAAAGCTTCGGTAATTGTTTTTGGTTCAGTAGAAGAAAGGACTTGAGTATGGAGATTTAATTTGGTAATAGGCTTGAAATGTTATTTTTGGACCTAGTAATCATACCACGATCAGGAGGGGGCAGAAATAACCGGGTTTGAATTAGGGCTAGAATTAGGGTTTTGGGGCGGGAAATTAGGGTTAGGGATTACGGGAGGTGGGGCGCGAGTGTATGCGCATGCGGGCTCGGTTGGGACTGGTCAGCCGCATTCTGTGGAGAGGGTGGGCCCAAGGAAAGATTGGATGAAATATTTGGGGAAACAAAATCAGTTGAAAGGGAAAAAGAGGTTGAGGAAGATCTCGTATCTTCATTAGGAGAAACCGAAATATTTTCTCCAAAATTAGAATGAGAGAGAGATTGAGGAGGGGAATTTGGACGTGGGGTTGGTGTGTGTGGTAGCTGCATGGGGATAAAAAATTCAGCCCATTCATCGCCCATTAGGGTTTTGGATGAAGCTTGAAGAGCAAGTTTAGTATATGGAAATTCGGTTTCAACAAACTGAATGTGACGAAAGGTGTAAATGTGATGGGTAACTGATCAAGACATTGATACGTACTCTGGGAAGAAGAATAGCCAATGAAGACACACGGAATTGAACGAGGCTCAAGTTTGTGAGAAGTATAAGGCTGAAGCCATGAAAAGAGACAGCCAAAGCATTGGAGTTTGGCATAGTTAGGGACGAGGCCAATGAGCATTTGATATGGAGAAATGAGTTTAAGGGTCGGAGTTGGAAGGCGATTTATAAGGTAAACTGCCACGATCAAGGCATGAGGCCAATGATCAAGAGGAAGTGAGTAGAGAGAGACCGGTCTCAACAATGTGTCGATGACGACGTTCTAAAAACTCGTTATGTTCTGGAGTGTGGGGCGGGGAAGTGAGATGAGTAATCCCATTAGTACTAAGAAACGTTCGAAGAGCAAGATACTCTCCACCATTATCTGAGTAAAGAATTTTGATTTTATTATTGAAGTAGTTTTCAACAAGGAACCAAAATTGTATGAATACTGATTGAGTTTCAAACTTGCGTTTGAGCGAATAAAGCCAAATATACTTCGTAAAATGATCCACAAAAATAACATAATACTTGAATCCATCATAAGATAGAACCGGGGAGGTCCATACATCAGCATAAATGACTTCAAGAGGATAAGATGAACAAATTGTGGAAGAATTAAAAGGAAGTTTATGACTTTTATTGATTTGGCACAAACTACAATAAGATCGCGAAAATAAAGAGCTGCCTAAATTGAATTTTTTGTGAAAAATTGAAAAATTGCTGAAGATAGATGCCCTAGTATGTGATTCCAGGACACAGAAGGGAGTTGACGTTGAGCAGAAAAAGAGACTGGGGGTGAAGTAGGCCAGACATAGACATTGTCCATGCAAGGACCACTAAGAATTGTTGAACCCATTTGGATATCCTTCACACGAAAAAAATTATGTAAGAAAACCATGTCATAATGAGTTTTAGAAGTAAATTTAGACATAAAAAATATGCTTTTAGAGATGGAAGGAACACATAAAACATTAGAAAGTTGGAAAAATTTTGAAGGAGATGAGAGAATGGAGGAACCTGAGTGCGTAATGTTCAAACCTTGACCTTTTTCGACAAACACTTCGTCAGGACCAGCGTAAGCTTGATGAAGGGCTAGGTTAGCAAGATCATGAGTAAGGTGATATGAGGAGCCAGAATCAACAAGCCAGTATTGGCCGAAGAAGTCGTGGCGAGGTTGACTTGTGGTTGAGATTGACGGAATCAGTTGGATGGTGGAAACTGCACGTGTGGGTATTGTTGCCGAAATTTAGGGCATTGAGATATGACATGGCCAACCTCTTTGCAATATTGGCAGCGACAAAGGAAGGGTTTTGACGTGGTGGGTGGAGTGGGTAAGAGAGGATTGTACTCAGAGGATGGAGATGGATTTCTTGGTGGCCGAAAAGAGAAGGCGTGATTAGGGTTATTTGTGTAGTTTGGGGGTTGCATAGGAATCCAGTTTTGTGGGGGTTTAGGGGCGGGTTGGATGGCTGCCAAGGCAAGGGAGTATTGCTCGGCTTTGAGCGGTTCTTGTTTTGTTTTTTGGGCGTTGAGAGCCGTCACCAGGACAGGATCCAAGGACTCCTGCTTGAGTTCAATTTCTCTTAGAAGAAGCTTTTCATGGAGCTCTTCAAAACAGATGCAAGTTTCTCTCATGTTCACAACATCAATAACCGACTGAAAATTGGAATCCAACCCTCTCAAGATATGGTCAATGAAGTCTTATTGAGAGAGTGGGGACTCCAACACATTCAAGAGGTCAGCGGCCGACTTCATGGCCTACATGTAGTCGGAAACCGAGGACTAGCCTTTCTTGATGGACCGAAGCTTCTGCTTGACTTGTTTCTTATGACCACGAGAGGCGGTGCCATAGGTTTATTTGAGAGCATCCCAGACCGCCTTGCGGGTTGTAGTTTGAGTAACCAGCATGGCGACCGAGGAAGAAAGCGTTCCAATGAGAGCCCCATAGAGAAGGCGATCTTGTCGTTTCCAAGTTAAGTACGTCGGGTTTGTGATAGTAGCGTTTTCTTGAGCGGATATTTTCTCCTCGGGCAATGAATGAGAACCATCCAAAAATTTGAAGGGGTCATAGCCCTCTAGGGTTGCTTGAATTTGTGTCTTCCAAGTATGGTAATTGGAAGGGATGAGTTTTATGATATTAGTAAAGTGCACAATGGTGAAGGGTTTTGTATGTTCATGAGGGTTTGCAAGAGAAGTAGCAAAATCATGAGCCTTGGCTAAGAAGGTTGCGTATAGGGACGTGAAAGAGGAGAAGAAAAGGCCGAGAATCGTTAGGCGTATGATACCACGTAAGATTGAATGAGAATTGCATACTTTATTAATGAGAAAAGGATGAGTATTTATATATACAAAGATAGAAGAATAAGGTAAATATAAGGCCGAGGCCATATGCACACAATTTTTTATACAGGCGCACAAGAACATTGCAGGCTTCATGAAGCGTGCCGTTCCATAAAGCGGGCAGATTACGGGTACCCGCGCATAGGGAAAAACATTTTGGTCCCCTGTGCACGCCTCATGAAGCGGCACACTTCATGGAGCGGCACGCTTCATGAATCGTGAACGGTTGCTTTTAGTCTACGCAAACCCTATGTGCGCGGAACAGTTATTATTTCGCAAATTGCAATAAGGTTTTGTGGTCGGCAGGGAGAGGGGATTCGGAGAAAGACAAAAAAAATTCAGGAGCAAGACAAATAGAATTTTCAAAGTTGCAAATACAATGTCATCCACTGATTCACCCTTTTCAGATTCAGCTTATGAAGAAGAAGATTCATCTTCTTTTGAAGAAGAATCATCTTCTTTTGAAGAAGGAGAAGATGAATATGAAGATGAAATTTTCGGAACTGAGGTAAGTTTTGATTTCATGTTTTTATTAACGATTGATTATACGTAATAAAAAATCTTGTTCATAAACAGTTGTTTGTAGAATTGAAAAGTATGTGTGAATTTATATACATAGGTACATAGGAAAGATTTCTCTGCTGAATTTCATAACGATACTATGTGGGACAATCGAGATGAAATGATTGCTTGGGCAAGGAATGTTGGTAGTGAATGTATGATGGTATTACCAATAAAAACCTCAAATGCAAACGTGGTTATACTGACATGTCATAGGCATGGTAAGTATAGATTAGGAAAGAAGGGTCAAATTATCCCAATTGTTAGACCACCTAGTATGCGCACACTACATAGAAAGTGTAATTGCAAATTTGAGTTGCTTGGGATACGGAGTAAATCAACTGGAAAATGGGCCCTAACTGTTGTTTTCAGAGTCCACAACCACGACCTGCCAACTAGTCTACTTGGTTATGCATTTATGGGTCAAATTACAGTAGCCCAGAAGGACCTTGTCAGGAATTTGAGCTATATATACGTCCCCCCAATCCATATAGTGGAGCAGTTGAGAAAGCTTTACCCCGGTAATGTGACGTCGGCAAAACAAGTTGCAAATCTAAGGGCGAAGTTTCTAAAAGAGGATCGTAAAAATTTGACCGTGACCCAATATGCGCTAGAGTTTTTACAACAACACAAGTACCGAGTATTCCCTAAAAGGATACATGGTTCAGATCATATCGATATCCTATTTTTTGTCCACCCGACGTCCTTGCATTTGATGGAGTTGTTTCCGTATGTCGTCATTATGGACAACACATATAAGGCCAATAGGTACTCTGTTTTAAAATTTTGAATATGGAGCCATTGATTACTGTATAAGGTGTTTAACAAAGTATTTTTGTGATAGGTACGACATGACGTTGCTTGAGATGGTTGGTTTTACGTGCACCAACAAATCTTTCAACATCGGTTTTGCATTTCTCTCTAAAGAAGACACAACTAGTTATACATGGTTGTTGGAGCATTTTGAAGAATTTGTTTGAGGAAGTGGGTAAAATACCAAATGCAATTGTAACAGATCGAGAGAAGGCAATAATGAATGCAAAGGACGCTGTTTTCGGAGAGAATGTGAAACATCTACTATGCTGGTTGCATGTGAAGATGAACATTAAAGCATATGCTATTTGTTTGCTTAAGGACTTGAAACTTGCGGAAAGTTTTGCTAATAGATGTTGGGGGATATTTATGTCAACGACAGAGGAAAAATACGAGGAGAGACTCTAAAAAGTAAGAGAGCGTTGGGGAGGGTTGATGAACTATGTGCAGAGGTCGTGGCTTGGGCCTTACAAGCAGTGCATAGTCAAAGCATGGACCGACCACTATCTTCACTTCAATACGAGAACAACAAACAAGTAGATGTAGTCTCATATAAGCATGTTGAATTAAACAATTGGAGTACCTTCATCATATAATTATATGCTCATTACAGGGTCGAGGGCATGCATCATGTGTTGAAAAGAATACTTGATAGTTCTCGGGGAGGCTTCAACACAGTGATTGGAAGGATCCATGATCAAATTGAGTACCAAGTTGGCAGTTTGAGGGGCGATTTGGAGTTCGCACGTACCAAGCTTCCAACAGAGTTGGAGGGTGTCCCTAAGGAAGTGAAGGCGATATTTGTTCGCCTATTTTATAGAGTGTCAACACATTGCCTAAAAACCTTGCTGGATATGTTCTACAAGCTGATGAAGGACAAGGAAGAGGGAAAGTTGGAGAAGGAATGTGTTGATTATTGGTGGAGAGAGCGAATGGGTCTTCCTTGTCCTCATAGGATTGCCCGTGCGATCCTCACTAAGCAGCCAATCATGCCAAGTGAGATACACCCGTTTTGGCATCAGGTAGTATGGGAAGGCGTCGATCCACAATGCATGCCCATAGATGACACAGTGCATCTATCACTTGCTGAGGTGAGATGGAGAGACATGGAGGAGTATTATAAGGCAGGAAAATTGACAAAGGCGCAGGTGTACACGATAACCGAGACTTTCATAGACTTGGTGAGGCCAAAAGAATCTTCTTTGGCTGAGGCGGTAGGAGCTATGAAGAGGGGACGACCAAAGGGCTCCACCAAGTGGTCTAACAAGAGTAGTAAAACTTTGCTTGAGCATAGGATGGATGTATACGAGAAGGAGAAGAAAGAAAAAGAAGATAAGGAGATGGAAGAGAAGGAGGGTAAGAAGAACACTGATGCAATCCCGTCCACTAAGAGAAAGCGTGGAAGGCCAAAGGGCTCAACCAACAAGGCCTCAAAAACAATTGCAACAAGTGTTTGTGCAAAAGGGTCGAGTGACGACGTGATGTGGTTGGGTGTGAACTTTGGAGTTGACAACGTTGACCATTTCATGTTTCCATATATCGAGAGGGCTAAGGATGTAAAGGGAGACGGGCATTGTGGTTATCGATCCATGGTCGAGTTGTTGGGACATGGAGAGAGCGAATATCGTAGAGTTCGATGGGATCTGGCAGCCGAATTGAGGCAAAACCGAGTCATATATGAGTGTGTGGGGAACGCACCCCCTATTGATGAACTCTTGGAGAATCTTCCATATGTGGTTAGCCCTTGCGCGCGACAATATTTGCTTGAAATGCCCATGGTCGGGTTGATATTTGCGACATTACATCAGGTTGCTCTTGTTCTGATTTCGCAGAAGGTCTCTCACACCTGCTTGCCGATGAAGGCGAGAGGGGACATACCGCATCCTCCCACAAGGATCTATGCCATAGCCTTGGCAGGAAAAGAAAACCACTTCATTGCGGTAATTATCCTTTCTATATAACTAATTTGTACTTAAGTTTCTGTCAAGTATTTATGTATTTTTTTATGTAGGTCTGGTTGAGTGATGATGCGCCACTTCCTCCGCGTCCTACGAATTGGACAAGGAATCATGACCCAATCGTCAATGATTGGGATGAACCGTTTAGGCAGAGGATGGAAACGTGGCGCCAAAAGCGGATTCGTAATGGTCTAACCCCAAATGTAGCATGTTAGGGTTAATTTTAAGTTATGTAATATAACATTACTAGTAGTATGACTTTGTTATTGACATCTCATCCTGTGAAATTTCATTACTCTTAATGGTTTTCGTTGTTGTAACAATTTTGGATAGTTTGAAAAAATTGAGACTTCAAATTATGCTTTTCACCGAAATATAGCTACATACATACATTGATTTACAAAACAAAGGTCCAGGAGTTCATCCTTGGTTTAGGGTATAGAGTTTAGGGCAGAACATTATTTCCATTATAGTTTTTTTCACATTAGGGTTTAATGTAAGGGTTTATGACATAATGCAATTGTTTGCATGTTTAGGGTTTTGAGGGTTTAGGATTTTGTATTAATATTGTTTTTAGGATATATGGTAACTGAATAAGAGATGGAAAAATTTGGGTTTAAGGGTTAATGGAATTTCATGCTCATTAGGTTTAGGGTTTTTACCTTTTTGAGGGTTATTAGGGGTAATAGTATAGGTTAAAACAAAATAATTGACACTTTTGTTTGAATGCCAATGCGGCACACTTGGTCCAGGTACACACGTGTGACTTATGACGTCTCTGGTTCAAAACAGGCAAGGAGAAGGGGGCCAATTTCTTTTCCCAAAGGATTGCGCTTTATGAAGCGGGACACTTCTTAAAGCGCTTTTTTCAAATGGCCCCGTGAGGAAAGGCACGCCAGGGAAGCCCCCCAGGGATTTCACGCTTCGTGTGGCAGGCCGCTTCATGTAGCGTCAATGGCTCCAAGGAAATTCTCTACACAGATGTTACAAATGTTGCTTCACATACCTAATGTTGATAAGTTCGATATCTTGTTTTATGTTTTTTTTTAAGTTGGTGTATGTGGGGTGCTCAATGTCCAGGGAGAGTCTGCAGATGTCATAGATGGCTCCATTGTCAAATATAACAGAGCTCCACAATATTATGAATCAAATATTCTAACAAAAAAGCCGTGAATTTGTAGTGTTGATAAGATAACAACTAGAAGGCCTTACCAATCCTTGGATCAATCAAAGCTGGCAGACTGTTGAAATTTCCAAACTCACCACCATCGGGCTTTTGAAGACTTGTAAGTATTTCCTTGAAAGGATGCTCAACAGCTGAAGGGCAATAATAGCCATAGATCAATCATTTGTCATTCAATAATTACAAGGTATACAAATCAACAAGTAGTAACTTAAAGAATTAAGAACAAATCAATGACTTCTATTTTTGTGGAACCAGGCTCGGAAATTAACAGAATCCAACATTCTATACTAAAGACTGAATTATCAGAGAACATCACAATATGGAGTATAACCACTGGACTCCTAATAGTGAAAACTAAATTATCAGAGAACATCACAAAATGGCATAGTATAAATATTGGTTATAAAAGTAAGATCAGTGGGTCTCTATTAGCCGAGACAATTTAACATAAGTTTATACCTGTCAAATATCTGTCCTGATGGAACCATGGCAACATAGTTGTAGCAACCTACAAGCATAAATTCACAAGAAGGCAAAGAAGGGTACTTCTAAGAGTTCAAATAAACTGATGTCAAATTGATAAACAAATCTTGTAGCATGACAAATGTACAATGACCATTAGAACATTTTATATTTCCTCCACAACCCATCAAATAATGCCATTAAATTTGATCAGTAAACTACATTTACCTGAAAACCAACAGGAGGAGTTGGCCCTCTCCCAACTTTTATGTCTTTGTATTGCAACCCATGTTCAAAACAAAGAATTTGTAAGTGTGACAGCTTCTGAATGAGTCTTCAGAGTGGCAGCTTCAGCTTCATCCTTTTCCCATCTTGAAGCAAACACAAAGCAGTAAGAAAATCTCATCCTTACATACTAAGAGTGAGTTCGGAGTACCCAATATAAGTGCATTATCTTACTCTTATAATGTATTGTCTTGGGTAATCCAAGTATCCAACACACCCTCACAATGTCTATTATAGGTATTTATATACACTAGAAGCTTTATAGTAGTCATACCAGATACAGCTTCTTCAGCTACTTTAGCATGTTGTTTGACAAGCTCATCATTGTTAGTCATCTATGAATGAGCATCAGATAGTTTTTCATTCAACTCATCAATCTGTTCAGCCAGTGTCAATTGGATGAACATATATTTGAACTGATATTTATAAGTATCCTGTGTCAATTGAACGTACCTCATCTTTCAACTGATATTTGAACGTAACTTGGTTTTTTATAAGTATCCTGTGTCAATTGGATCCCAAAGAAGAATTAGAATAGTAAAGAAAGGCATGTCATGGATTAACAAGACAAGTTGCTGAAGATACTGAACAATTAAAACTATTACTTAAAAATTGACATAAGCAGAAGTTCAACTATATTCATAGACACATAACAAGTCTTAACATAAGGTACTAATATGTGGCTCACTGCCAAACAAAAATATCATCTAGAACTTAACCAGACATTGATTAGAACAACACATTGATTAGAACAACACATTGATTAGAACATATCTAAACCTAAATACTAAACATATCTAAGCGACTAAGAAAACAATTAATAAGCTATTCTATTATAATTGCGTTTGCTTTGCTTGAGCCTTCAACCTCGTTCTCCACAGGCTCTCTCTTCACAAGTTGATTATCAGGTTCAATCACAATCCCGTTCATCTCCTCTTGAAATATAATCTCCAAGTTTGTGAAATACCCTAAACGATCCAGATGTTTGCCAACCTTCTTAATCCCGACGTCCTTACTTTGCATCAGTTCCTGTTTAAACAGACGAAATGCTAGTAGATCCCTAGCATGAGCCCGTGAAACCATTGTGCAAGATGGATGATGAGAAAGGGATAATGGAGAATGTAGTTTTATGAAAGCTTTGTGAGTTTGGCGTGAGAAGAAAATTGATGGCAACGCGCTTTTATACACGTAACTGGAAGAGGTTATAGTTTTTCGAAAAGGAAATATTGGCGGTGAATTCTTGTGCCAAATCCTACATGAAAGTAATGGAAAGTGCGCCAAAACCAATCCAAATCAGTGAAATGTATGGGAATTGCAGATTGCTTCCTTAAATATAGGATCGCAATCGCTTAACATGGGCAACTACTACTTATCCAAATCAGGATGGCCAATCTTTTCTGTTTACCGAACAGAGATTCCATGCTTCATGAAGCGTTACACTTCATAATGCGTGGATTCTATTTTCCGAGGGGCAACACCAGTTGTGATGGACACGCTTCATGAAGCGTTTCCATGTTTTAGCCCTAAACCCCAAACCTCGAAACCCTAAAAACCCTAAACCTAATGTTTTATTGTTATTTCAATGTATGCGTTTATTCATGGTATGGTGTATGGTATATTTAAAATTTTTGAACATTCGGGTTACAATTAGTCAAAGTGTTTTATTGTTTTGATGGTTTAGGGTTATGATGGTTTAGGGTTTTTAGGGTTTAGGGTGGGAACCCTAATAACATAAACCATCTAACCTGTAATAATTGGTTTACTAAATACTTATATACATTTCGTACCCTAAACTGTGATGATACAACAGGGACACTGACGAGCACTTTTATGTCGCTGTAAAAGCACTGTCAAAGAATTATCCTAACTTCCTAACCCAAGTAAAGTGGAAGCAAGGGTCGAACCCACAGGGACTCAGATTATTTGTATTTAAATAATATTACTAAATGAAAGGGGGGTTTATGATTGATTTATCTAAACTAATATGCAAACTGGAAAGTAAATATGAATGCAAATATGATTGTAATATATGAAAGACAAGCATGTTCAACTAGTTAAATCCATCATGACATTGCTTTGTTGATCATCGATTCTCTTGATTCTCTTCTCACTTGAACAATCTATTGTGGATAATGACCCTACTAAGGATTAAGACCCAAACTTCAGATTTAGTTGATAGAACAACCATTCTAACAACCCTAATCATCTAACAACCTAGAAGACCTTCTAGATTCAATTAAACAACAGCATAACGATTCAAGTTATCAATAGAAACAAGCACTTAGAGCAACCAGACATCTAAGTGACTTGTGAATTTATTTACTTCTTTAACCAACTAGTCCAACCGGCACTAAATTGATTAAAGTATACTCTTGATCAAATTAACTCCGACCGATAATTACTAAAATTCAGTTATAACTAGAAATTCAATTAGGTAGCTAATCTAAGAAAACCCTAGTTTAGATTCAATTAAGCACAGGGAATAAACTCTATTCAAGTTTGTTGAGAATCAATCAAACCTCACAACTATATACAAATCATGATTTCAATAACTAGCCAAACACAATAAATTTAGCAATGCATAATTAAATTGAAAACAAACTTACAAGAGTTTCAAAGTTGCTCTCTTGAAAGAAAAACCCTAGCCTCCCAAAAGTATGATAAAAAGTTATGAAAGAGAAACTAAAAACAAGGTTTAAATACCCCTAAGATATCCAAAGATCAATAAATCCCGAAATAAAATCAAACACGTCGGTCAAGATCTATCTTAAGCCCATCTCCGTGTAGAAACATAGGGCGTGGTCTCCTCCTATGGGGGCGCGGTCGCGCACCCTGTCATTTTGCCCGCGCCATGGCATCGGTTCAACATTCAGGTGACACTTCAGAGGCTGTTTTCACCCCCTTCGAGTTGGAATTTGGACTCAGAGTGAAAATATGAATTGTAGATCTTTGAATTAGTTTTCCAGTGATAAAAAATTCAGCTCCATCAGACCACTATATCTCCCAAACCAAGCATTGCAAGATAGAGGTGTCAAAACAAGACTCCAATGCATCAGCTCAGGTTTAAGCGTTTTTATCCCTCAAGATCTCGGGCCTTAGCTCTTCTAATCTTCACTCGTATCACTCTAAGCTTCATCTTGATCCTCCACAATCATCTAAGGTCCATCCCGTCCATGCTTGTTTACCTAAAGATCTACAAAACCGAACAAAACAAGCGCAACTACCCGAATTTCCTAGAAAATTAAACCTAAAAACCTAAGAACTAAGCTAAAACAAAATAAACATAAATATGCATCCTAAACTATACCTAAATGCAAGCTATCGGACACCCTAAATAATAATTAGGGTTTAAACCCCAATCGTATACCCTAAACCCTTATCGTAAAACAATAATATTAACGAACCGGCAACATTAAATCTCAATGCATCACAATAAAATTTATCAACTCACGAGTAATAGTTTTTGTAATTTTATGCTTATTAGGTTTATGGTTATGAGGGTTTGGATGGTATTTGTTGGCTTTAGGGGTTCAGTGTTTGGGTCAAAACATAATTCTCCGATATTTTATTGTTTTTTCACATTAGGGAGTAAGTTTAATGCTTTTTCATGTTCAGGTGTCACAGGTTATGGAATTTTAGTCTTAATAGTATTAGAGTTGTTAGGGTTTCGAGTGTTTAAGGGTTTAGGGTTTAGGGTTCCTAAACTAAATAATTAAAACTAAAACAAAAGTAAACCCTATAAACTTTTGCATTTTTAGGGTTTAGGGTTTAAAGTTTAGAGGGTTTAGGATTTAATTTTGTTTTAGGGTTTTAGTGTTTAGTTTAGGAACCCTACTAACACTAAAAACTATAAAAACCATATTAACTTGTATACCTAATAAGTCGTAAACCCTAAACTCTAAACTATAAACCCTCTAACCCGTAATTATTGGTTTACTAAATACTTATATACATTTCGTACCCTAAACCCTGATGATACAACCCTACACCCTAAATAATAATTAGGGTTTAAACCCTAATCGTATAGCCTAAACCCTAATCGTAAAACAATAATATTAACTTAATCAACTCAGTTGTAATAGTTTTTGTAATTTTATGCTTATTATGTTTATGGTTATGAGGGTTTTGATGGTTATTGGTAGCATTAGGGGTTAAGTGTTTAGGTCAAACCATAATTCTCCGATATTATATTGTTTTTTTCACATTTGGGAGTATGTTTAAGGCTTTTACATGTTCATGTGTCACAGGTTATTGAATTTTAGAGTTAATAGTTTTAGGGTTTTTAGGGTTATTAGGGTTTAATTGTTTTTAGGGTTTATTTGTTTAGGTCATAAGATAATTTTTGGCTTTTGAAATTGATTGCCAATGCAACGCACATGGTACAGGTACACGCGTATGAGTTATGTGGTCGCGGTTTCTACACGGGAGGGGCCTAAATGGCCCAACTTGGTTTCCCAAGGGATCACACGCTTCATGGAGCGTCCCGCTCCATGAGGCGCTTTTCTTACAAGCCCCTTCTCCCGTGTACCAAATCTCTATCACCTTTCCTGGATGCATTGACAGCCGGTCAAGATTTGGACCAACCAGATTCAAACATTACACTGCACTTCATCTTTGCTCTCATTTTTCATTCTCCAATATACCTTCTATACGTCAAAAGAGGATCTAATTTGCACTTTGTATTGCCAAAATAGAACAAATTACATCACAAGAAACCTTTCATTGCTTCTTTGTCGGAGTCTTCACCAGCCCCTTAATTATCTTTCCAAACCACATCAAGTTCATAGCAGCCAGAACCGAAGGAACAACAAATACCAAAAAGTATCCAAACGGGTGCATCTGGATAACCTACAATGCCCATCAACACAATCATGTATACTAAATCTATAGTCATGAAGTAAAGCCAATCAAGAATGAAACTAATTGTCTGTTTGGATAATAAACCGTCATAATGCATTATAATACATTATCTTGCAACAAACAGACCCTAATAAGATAGCAGATACTAGATACTTAAAAGAAACCATCCATGATATAGTCTGGTGTAGAATTGATCCTGCCATTGCAGGAACTCAAGCTTTTGAAACAAAGTGTTTGTTTTTCTCCTCTTTCATCACTGATCAATGATCACTCTTGGAATAATAGACATTGATGAGATTTTCACTTTCCATTACACACAAAAACAGAGCTTCCAATGAATCCAATCACAGTTTACATACTAGACACCTCAATTCAACTAGTTCAGACACCTCACTTCAACTACTTCAGATTGTATTAATATCAGTAAGGTGAACCCAACCAAAGAATACACGAAGATCATGTGATTAGACAAGACTCTTACCTTAGGCGCCAAGCACCAAATTGATTTGCAAAGAGCTCAAGTTCCAAAATAGTAATAGGATTAAAACCAGCAACTTATAGTGAAAATATTCATATCAGTAAGCTCCTTCCTGCAAAGTGTAGAAAACTGTTCTCTAAGCAACCTAAGAATAACAGCTAGATGAGGCAACAACATCATCTTATTATGTAAGACAATAAGAGGATTGCTGAAAAGTCAGAACCATAAAAACATTAGAAAAATAGAACTAGTTTAGTTCTTTAAGTTCCCATTGGTCATACATAAAGACTTTATTTTTGTTAATGAGCTTCATTGACCTAATTTACTTAAAATTATAGCATTGTTGCAGCTAATTAGAGCCTCTTTCCATTTTATAGTAAACTTTTGTTCTAAATAGATTTAGACTGCAACCAGTAGGATAAATAGATTGGTAACACACCAGCTAATGTAACAATAGTCTCTTCTAACTTGCCAGAGAAAATTCCTCATGATCATATACATCACTTTCATCATCCATTTCAAGGAAGACCATGGAAGATCAGTATGCTTTTATACATTGATGTGATTGAGAAAAGAAAAAACCAGAAAATCAAGAATGTGACCCAAAGCCAAATGATTTTCTGGTGTTGATACTAAGAAGTGGTTTTCATAATGATATCTATCAATGAATAACAGACCACTGGCACTAATGCCTTGAGAATAGAACTCAAAAATTCTTATGCTGCCACCTAAATCTCTGAACTAGCCTGCTCAAAAAATCAATGCTCACTAATACAGACGCTAGGATGGAAGGAGAGAAAAAACATCATAGTAGATTAAGATGCACAGAGTTCACATCTTACCAACAGTCCTTCTTTCAGAGCAATAAGCTTGGCCATTTCAATAGCTTCTTCACTTGACAACTAGGAGAGAATATAAATTAAATATCAACCTTTGAACCTTTGGTAGCACTAATTCATGAATAACCAGGATGCAAAAATCTGAGCGATCCAGTTCTTCATTTGTTTACAACATTGAATCAAATTCCAAAATTATGAATTGTATCAAGATTTAAGAATTGAAAGTTTGCAGAGGATGGAGAATATAATCAAGTTTTGTAGTTTTCTTACCTCAACAACTTCATCGATGATGTTGACTTCCAAAACGCCTGGGCTAAAACCAGCACCTATACATTGAATTTTATGAGGACCTTGAGCATTCAAAAAAAAAGACTGAATGTATCAGAAGACATGACCTTCTATGCTTATAATGAAAAAACCACACATAAAAAATGAAAAATAGATTTCAACAAGGTATAAATCAAGAAATAGAAATTATGATGAATCAAATACCTTTTGACTTGCCATCACCATCTCGTATGATTACAGCATTGAACTCTAGGTCGCCTTGTGTTGACTGTGGATCAGCCCCTTTCACAGCCACAAGTTGTGCACTAGGAAGAGCACCATTGTAAACCTGCAATAGCACAAGGCTTTATCAGTATCAACTCCTACAATGATGCTCTGTTATACAACTGAGTAAATATTGACATCTAACAACATGTTGATAATATGAAGGAAATTCTGTTCACATAACACAATTATCCTAATATGTTCTAATACTAGGATACATGAGCATCCACATAATAAAGCATTTTGGAAAAATATAGCTTGAACCCGAAAACATGAATTAACTTAACATAGATGTCAAGGAAACTTTGAAATCAAAGATACACAATCTTTACATACATGTTGGTATACTTCTCATCAGCCAAATTGATGTTGCCTTTGCTGATTTAGTTGATGATGTAATTCAGCAACTTTCTGCTTCAACCTGGCCATATCAGCTTCAGCAAGAGCAATCTCCTCAAGCTCAGCCCTTGTCTACATAAGATTAATGCATGCATTTAATATGTAATGCAGTGAAGGCTTTTAGTTTAGATAAGAAAATGAATCTTACATCAAAGATGTTCTCATATTCTTCCAAAAGAGTTGTGACAATAGCAGCAGCACTATTAGCGGCATTTGCAGCGGCCTGAAGCTGGGAAGAATTGTCACCATTTGTATCATAGTCATCATCCATTTCACACTCACCTGCTAAAACATAGCAATTCCAAACCACTGGCACTAATGCCTTGGGAATATAACTCAAAAAGGTACTAAAAAAAGAACTGTACTTGGTGTATCATCCATTAACAAAAAGGTAATCAAACATAGATGTGTATGCAAAGTGATTAGAGATTAGAGTTGATTGATATCCTACCAGAATTGCACCCAATTGATGCAAGATTACTTGACAATAGTAATCCATTTCAAAATCAAAATAGAACCAACAATGTTCATAAGTAAAAAACAACACATAACCATACTAATAAATATCCAAAATGTATACATCACCATAACTAGCATATCATAACTACTATGCTACACCATCGACACCATCGGTGTCTCTATCCTCAACAACAACATCGGTGTCTCTATCCTCAACAACAACATCGGTGTCTCTATCCTCAACAACAACATTAGTCTCTATCTTCTCATTTTCGGCACCATCGGAACCACTCACAACATCACCACCAGCATCAACCTCTCTCACCTCACCCCCAGCACCATCAGGACCTCTCACAGCACAATCGGGCCCTCTCGCACCACCCCCAGCACCACTACCACTCCCCTGTCCAGTCTCATATTGTGAATCCCTAAATGGTCTGCTTAAAGGAGGAGGCTAGGTGGATGGTCGTCCCCTAAAATGCAAAACATGTCCTCGAGGTACGGCCTAGCGTTGTGATCAGCGGGCATGTCCATGCAGAGCATCCAGTACATAACCAATCATCTGTTGATGTCGCTGCACATGTTGGACAAGAGTTAGATACATTACAACGCTAACGATTAATAAATATTGGAATTTTCATAACAAATGTCAACGTACCACGGTAATATCAACCACAACTGCGGGATGGGCGAATGGCTCGCGCGGACGAACCTGACGAGGTGATCGGGGGTCTACATAAGGATGTGTAACTCCGTCGAACCAGTCAAAATAATCAGCCTCTGCCTGCCATGGATACCGAGCCAATGTGTACTGCTGCAGGTCGATGAGGTGGTCATAGCACTCGTTCCAGTACAAGTCATCCTCAGCGAACTCGACCACATAACTCCGCGAGCCACTACCACGCCTTACTCTACTAGGCACAATGGGATCGGGGGGTCGGACCTGCACACGTCTATACTGTCGAAGGCATCTCTTTGGAAAATACACCTCCAAGATATCGAAGCACTGAATAATGCCGTGATACCTAGAAATCCGGTACGTCATCTCAAAATCCAATTCCAAGCCCCATGGCGACCATAAAACCTAAAATCATTACACGAACAAGTTTAGGATACAATTATTACAATTTCATACATGCCAATTAAATTGTATTACATCAATTTACCTCATCAGCGCGAACACCATCCAAAACCCTACGAACATCAACTAGGCGCAGTGGACACTTCAGAGCCGAATGCGGAACCGTCTGGTCTCGGACACCCGCTCGATCATCCCTAAGAAGGTCAACATTGAGCACTGCATGCCCTCGAAACTGACGGAAGTAATGCCATATCCAAGTCTATGATAATACATTTAAATTAGTACCTAAATTGTAAACATAACAACATATAATCAACCAAAATACATATATACATGTCATACCCTGAGAATGATGATACAACCTCCTATAGTCGTGATGTCTGCTCGAGATGCCATTCCTAGATGACAGTATAAAAATGCCAATGTAGCAACTCCCCATGCATATCCACTCGTGAGGTCGAGATCTAGTAGTGCGTGTAAATAATGCAACTTCCCCTTGTTAGTGCTCTTGTCACAGAACACTGTCTGCCTAATCACCCACAATAAGTAAGCAGAGGCTATATGACCACTGTCCGCTCTCTCTGCTATCATCCTCATCACAATCGCCTTCAACTCAGTAATAAGAATACCACCATCACTGTACTGAGCATATGCCTCAGCGGTAAGCCCTAACACCTCCATAACGTGAGGCCTGAAATCGTCAGCAGGCATATGCGTCGCAAGCTGCACTCAATCAATCGGCAAGCTTATAATGTGATCAATATCGTGGAGCGTGATCGTCATCTCACCCCAAGGGAAGTGAAAACTATTGGTCTCGGGATACCAACGCTCAATAAATGTTGTGATGATGACATGGTCGCTGCCTCGATAATCAGGAATTGCTAGACGAGCAAGTCCGGTCCGCTGTGCAAGGGCCCACCACGTACCTGGCCCATCAAACATATAAGGCCGGATTTGACGCCATACCACAGGTCGTGAATAAGCTTTCACAACCTTCCGCCACTACATTAAAATAAATATATAATACTAAATCAATCGTATTACTTTGAATTAATAATATTTCATAACATTAATTTTAATTAAGCTTACCAACTTATCCTCAATGACAACTCCTTCAACCCCTGGTATAACCGCTTGTGTCCACCTCCAGATCGATGTTGCAACATGAGAAGGATAGTCTTGAAGGAGGTCAAGCAAACGTGGGCCTCCAGGCTGCCACATGTCTACCTCATGAACAATTGGTGCAGACGCAGGTCTAGCTAGGGGATGACTATCCTGAGGTCCAGGTGGAGGATGGGTGGGTCCGCGCTCCTGAATGGGGTCGGATACATGGTCATCTACAGGCTGTGAAGATTGAGCAGGAGGGGTCAAGACACGCGCATGTAGGGAGTCAAGGTGATGGGAATTTGAAGGATGTGAAGATATAGGAGGGGTTTGTGAAGTGGGAGGAGGAGTCAGTACACGATCCTGAATGGGCTCGGAAACGTGGTCATCTACAAGTTGTGAGGCAGAAGGAGGGTCGGGTCGCCCTCCTGAAATGGGTCAGAAACCTGAGACGCCGGTGTCCCTGAAGGTACATGATGTGGGGACTAAATGGCCTCTACAACAGTAGGAGGGGTCGGCATATGCTCTCGTGCTGGGGTGGAACTGCCAGCAAGTGGAGGGTCCTCGATCCGATGGGTCATATCAATGTCCATAGCAAGATCCTTAGCAGTCTCCACGGGGGCAGACATACCTATGTCCTCACAAATTTGACTATCTGCAACAGGAGGGGTCGGGTCATCTCCCTGCAGCTCTAAAATTTGAGTATCTGCCACTTTTGGCTTCCTAGCCCTCTTCTTCGGGGCCACAGCCTCAGCACGCTCCGACTACAATATATGTCGACGCTTCGCCGACCTCGTCCTCGGCTTCTTCGGCGGGACGGGACTAGGCAAGGCATTAAGCCTCTCCTGAAACATCTATTTATGTGTTCCATTAATTTAGATTTTTTTCATTTTCAAAATTAATGCTCTAATTCCCACTTATCGTGTTTTACTCAACTGTGTTACATTATATCATGTTCTAATTCATTTATCTTTTCATTTACATAATAATACGAACCATTAAGAAGATTGATTTAAATTCATTATTTTCATATATGACAACAAACTAATAACAATACTATATGAACATTTTTAATTAGAAATTCCATATATTATAAGTAAAATACTAAATTACATAACCAAAACCAATTAATTGTAATAAACGTACCGACATGCCAGACTTGCCCCACCAATTCGATCTAAAGTCCACGCCTGTAGCCAAATGAGGTGATGAATGCCCGCCAGTATCCATAACCACCCTCGTAGCAACTCCGACATGACCCACATGATCATCCACACACATCCCATCACCAGCCCCACCATTGGGTCCCGCATCGGTCCCATCATTGTCCTCCCACCCCGCACCACTACCTCCATTGCCACCACCTGCTTCCACCTCATTGGGGTCGTCAACCACTGTTCCATAAGAGAATAATTACTTAAAGAAATTCATGAAATATAAGGAATATAGAAATTACACTTTGTTAGCTGAATGTCATAAAAATGCAAAAGTTGTGAAATATTCAAAGGTTGTAAAATGCAATTGCATATTTAGAAGACAACAAGACATGAAAAAATAACAACAATGAGATTTTAAATCATGACACAATAAATTCTCAATATGCATTTATAAATTCTCACATTGAGAAGACAACCACATTGAGAAGTTTTTGTGAAATGATATTGTTTGTGAAATATGTGCAATTTTTTATGTATAAATTCTCAACTTCAGAAGACAACCATACATGACACAATAACAACACACACAAACACTATCATTTTACTAGATATTGAAAAGAGAAATCATATGCAGAAGTCTCATTCCTAGTATCGCTAAAATCTAGGAAAAGATATACGAGCACTAATCACCAATGAAACATTGTACAAGCACAGGAACTGGCACAGATCTCACATATATATGCTCATTATCAGATCTTATAGCCACAACCATATTTTAGTTGGCAAACATCTAATCGTGACACAAAACGATTAGATGTACACTGACTTTCCTTGAGAGGTAGGCCATCAGAAACATGCATAGAGCTAGAGAGTAAGCCTCCGGATGGCTGATTTTGGTAATTCTTCCAAGCCACTTCTTCAACATTCCAATAGTTGAAAGAAACCTGACGTGACAAACTTTTAGGCAAATTGTCATTAGATATTTCAGCATCATGTCACAAATCATTATTGTGAGCGGGTAAAACAAACATAATTACCATATTTATTTTCGCTATTAAAAAGGTATTTCTTAAATTACTGCGCAGTTATTTTCGTTATTTTCTATATTATAAAATATATGACGGTTATGAAACTTAATGGAAGATCTATCCTGCAAATATGATAAGATTCAACTTGGAGAAGATGAGAATATTCCTAGCTTGGGCTTTAAGCAACCCTAGGAAATAATTAAATAAAGCCCCCTCCATTATAAATACACGCCTTAGGCGTGTAGGGAGAGACACACGTGCACATCGGCATATTCAGAAACTCTGAGCAGGCTAATACTCGCTTAGCTCGACAGTTTAGGGATTCATCGCTCTCTTGTTGTACCTCGTCACTCAAAACGACAATTGCTCTTCTGACTTAGGCATCGGAGGTGGATTAGGGGGTCCCCGCCCCCTATGTCCATTTTTTTGCAGGTTTCTAGGTCAAGAGATTGAAGGCGGAGCAGAAGAGGAGTTCTTAATTAGTGCATTGAAGACGAATTGAAGGCGGAGTTTTTATGCACTAACAATTACCATTTACCATGTTCAATCTTTCACTAGGACTCGATTCTTGTATAGGCACATGGCTAGATAAATCTGTTGGGGAAGTATATATTTTGTCATCGTCCAAGTGTTGACAGCTGATTCTGACTGGAAGACATGCCACCAAGATGAATTTTCTGATTCAATTACAGCAGAATGAGCAACAACCTTTGTACCATCAGAATCTTCAGGTACATTCTTCAGTAATTTAATCCTCTTCAACCTCATTTCTTCCTCATTGATCCTTGGAGCAAACAAATTCTCCCAGCATTTGTACAGAGTCCTCCCAATTCAATCTCATCATCTAACTTCTTTGGCGTGTCTAGTTTTGGCAATGATACACCACTTGGTTCAGATATTGAATCTTTCTCCAACTGATACTTGTCCAATAATTCCTTTACGTTTTCTAAAATTTCCATATCTTGATTTTCTAGCATCCTTCTCTTGATCTCTAGTATTCTCTGTTCTGTCTTTTCATTGTTTTTCATCCTATATGCTTCTCAACAATGACAAATTTCTAGTCCCAATGAGCTGGTTGAATGGCTAGCAAAACTCTATATAAGATTACTGATGAAGAAGTCTCAACATGAGGGTGTGCAAATAAGCTAGACTTGTCTTTAATGCTTTCAATAGAAAAATAAATGAAATAAGAAATCATGCATAAAGAATGGTGGAAGATTTAGGTTTGCATCAGTGGAAGCAATAACTACATAAGAAAAGAGACATGAAAGGTTCATAAGTGTAGACTTTGTTCTTGGTTCCATTGCATATATTGACAAGCAAGGCATAAGTTAATCATGTGTAAAGAATATATTGTGGATGATAGGAAGTTTAGATTCCTGTGCTGTACAAAATACAAATATAATGTATATCACATTTTACTTGTGCATAAACATTATAACACACAAGTCTCAACATGTTGATTGGCTAGCAAAATCTTAGACCAATGAGCTGGTTGAATGACTAGAAAAACTCTAAATATGATTACTGATGAAGAAGTCTCAACATGAGGGTGTGAAAGTTCTCCTAGCTAGACATGATATTGATTTCATGAGGATACAAACAGCCGGGCTTATGCATTTAGTATGTGCTTCTTCTAAGCAGGGCTGTGGTGCCCCTTATTCAGGGTTATGAAGATGCTGGAGACTTCACAGTGATTGAAAGATTAAAGACCAGTGTGCACATCAACTTAATCTGTTATTTAATTGTTGGATTCATTGCCATTTCTGGGCTCATTTTCTTGATCAACACACGCAACTGGTCAGCCTTTTTTTTTGTTTCCTATAGTAAAAGCATGCCTTATTGGCTTGTCAGAACGTGAAACTTTTTTTGTAGTTATGTTCTTCTAATTAACAAATCTATTCATACGCTTTGATGTTAATTCAGGACGGGAAGTTGGCTTGGTTTTGCCAGGGCTTGCTCAAATACATTTGGAATTGTTACAGGAGCATTTCTTATTGGCTTTGGTTTAAGTGAATTTCCAAAAAGCCTCTGGAAGAATGCAAATTGGACTTTTCGGCGAAAAGTACTTTCTCATAAGATTGCAACAACGGCTGTGAAACTTGATGATGCTCATAAATTTTTTTCAAATGTAATCGTTGTAAGTTTGTCCGACATTGTCACTTTAAAGAATCACTTCCAACATTGTTTAGAGTGTCAAATACAATGTGACGCTTGTTGTGACATTGAGTGATCTCTTAATTTCTCACACAAATATGTACGCACTCATCCAAATTCTAGTAATTGCACTCTGTGGTGATGCTAGGAAGTTTTAAATACTATTGTTTATGTCCCATCATGAAAATTGAACCATCATTCCACTCTGGTGATTTCCATAGAAAAATAAATGAAGAAGTTTCAACCAGCTCATTGGTCTAAAACTGTTGATCTTTGTATCGGTTAATACCAAGAATTAAGACCAATGCACTAACTACTAATGGGTTTGAGTCAATTCGGATGCAACACATTGTCTATACTATGCACTGAAATTAACTAAGCATTGTTCACATACCAACTGAACTTAATCTTTCTCCATACCTGTTTTAGCTAACTTTTTGCTTATCAATTGCATTTACCTAATCACTGTCCATACATGGATCAATTGAACTAACCTTAACTAATCATTCTCCATACACATTTCAGCTACAGAAGTTCAGCTTATTTCTTGCATTCAGATTTGCATTCAAATTCCATCTAATCAACAACTTTTTCCTTAGCCTATTTCTTCACTTTTTCCTAAGCATTCTCCTTACAGAGATCAAATGAACTGAACTCTACATACAACTCAATTCTGATTCAACACATTGTCTATACCATCAATTTACATAATCACATTTCAACCAAACTGACTTAGCTACGCATTCTCAATACCGCTAGTTGTTCACTCAATTGTGCGCTTTCAAGGCGTTGTTTTTAGGGTTTCAAATCAAAATCCATAACTGATACAATCAAACATCCAATTTAATTCATTTTCATACCTGCTTCAGCCAAGGAGGCGATTTCACCGCCCGTCCCATCCACGCCACCGGCAACTGTATCCGCCCCACACACCCTCTGCCACGAAGAGCTCGACTGCCACCTCGAAAACGTACCATTGATTATGTCTAATGAGATTTGAGAGAAACGAAGGCGGGAATAGTATTTCGATGAGCAAGACTTGTAAGAATCGCCCGAGAGAAGAAGAATATGGCCGTCTCAAACGAGGTTTAGGCTTTATACATCGTTTAAATTAGACGATTCACATAATGAAGCGCTTCATAAAGCGTTCCAAATGGATACCAAGCAACCCTTTCAATGGGCTATTGGGTACCCGTTAGTTAAACGCTCTATAAAGCGGAACGCTTCATGAAGCGTTTCAATTCTTGTGCGCCAGGCTATTATTTTGTGTGCATAAAGATTTTCCGTATTATTAACCTAATTACAATATACTAGCATAAAATAAAAGATCATGTGAAGATCATGTGATCTCAATATAGACCTCTTGGAAATGCGGATACATCATTTCTAGTGGTGAATCGCGTAGTTGATCGACCAACTCATTTGGTGCCTTCATCCTCAACTATAAAACTACCATAAGATCTAAAACCGAAGACTCGAATCTGCAAAAATGCCCTAAAATGGTTTTCCAACCATCGGCGTCAAATGCCGGCCCATTGTGTCGGCCCAATACATTTCAACCCGGTCCAACAGTTTTTGTGGCACCAAATAAAAGACATGAATATGTTATTGGAGTCTGCTCTTGGCCCTCTTTGATGTTGATGACTCTATCCTTTACAGATTTCCTCGACAAGGTTGCACTCTAACCGTTGAGCTCTCTTCCCCCTTTCTGATCTCTCTTCAACTATGAAAACGGGCGACCAAGACCACTGAAGACGAAGAACATCTAAAAGCAATCAAACAAGTTAAAGAAGAAATTGCAGGGGCAAGAAATGGAATTAGTAGCCTCTGCGCCGTCAAATTTTCAGTTTCAACATACCACAATCTGCACATTCCTCTCCCCGTCGATTCTCTCGTTCCCTTCTCCCCGTCGACCGGCACCGTTCTACGGCGGCGCTTGCTTCGCTCTCAAAACCGGATCGGATGGTGGCAAAGTAGGTGGCCAAAATTCGTTCGACTTCGATTTGCTGCAGAAGCCGATTGTCTCCTCTTCGTCGGCCGGAGCTGATGGGGATTCGGTGAAGGAATACGGCGTCTTTTCTGAGGGGGAAGGAGTTCGAGAAGAAGAGCGGAAACATGAAGATGATGGGAGGGAGAGAGAGTGGGTTGATTGGGAGGACCAGATTTTGGAGGATACTGTGCCCCTTGTTGGCTTTGCTAGAATGGTTCTCCATTCCGGAAGGTAAGCAAATACTTGTAATCAGCAATTGCTTTGATTTTCAAGTGTCTGAGATTGTAAGTAGTGAAACTGTGAAGATTTCGAATTGAATTGTGAACAGATATCAGCCTGGGGATAAGTTGAGGGCTGAGCACCAGAAAGCTGTTCTTGAGAGACTGCTACCTTATCATCCCGATTGTGAGAAGAAGATTGGTTGCGGAATTGATTATATAACGGTATTTATCTCTTCTTTCCGTACTCATAAGCTCTTCAACATCCATTGCCATATTTATATGTACAATTGTAGCAGAGTAAATGCTGCATTCTTGTTTTGGTGAAAGAAATTAGATTGTGGTTGTTGCTTTTTTGGCGCCATTAGAGGCATAGGAAACCTGAATTATATGAGTTTAGTAGCAATTGAGGAATAGCTAGTCCTAATGAAAGACCATGGTTTTTGATTTTTTCAATTGTCCAATTCCCTCTTTCATTTCCATGGAAAGCAAATACCTCTTCTACAATATCATCATCATCATCATCATTGACCAAGTGAGGCTCCACTACAGCGGAATCTGGGACCTCTTCTACAATATATTCTTCCATATTATTAATTTGAATGGTGCTGAATTTATAGCACGGAGGATGAACTCAGTAGTAACTTAAGCATGCTAGTTGAACTTTTCTGCTAAGGGTGCTTATTTTGCAATGGTGATAAGCTGGTCAATGGAGGTAGGGTTTAATAGGATAGGAATTAGTGTGGCTCAACTTTTAATAAGTGCTGTATCTGTGATGAAATATTTAGGGTTAGCTTTGCGTTCCTTGGTCAATAATGTAAAAACAGAATTTCCAAAGACTACATGTGTTTTTATGCAGTGAAACACACATAGATTTAGAGCTTAAGAAAGTTATATAAAACTCTCTTATTTAGCAGGAAGGGATTAGAGTATATGGTGTGTAGTTATGTAAAATCCAGCTTTCTTAGATGTAAACATCTTGCATTAGAATTTGCTGTAGAGGTTCTTTTGGCATGATCTTATGGTCAGAGTTTATTATATTATGTGGATAAATGATAGTGTCTATATCTTGATTTCGTTGGGAAACATATGTTTTCATAGAAGCAGGACAATGATCCACTGAATCTTTTAGAGAAATTACAAGTAAGCTTCTTGAAAGAGTGACTGAAATATAGTTGTACTTGTGAATGGTAGGCTATAATTTTCATCTGCATTTGATTTTGTAATAAAATTTAAATCATGTTTTCCAGCTTCCATTGCAGTACCAAGCTTAACTGATTCTTTTTCCCTACAATTCTCAATTGGCAGATTGGATACCATCCCAAGTTTGAAGACTCGCGGTGTTTGTTCATAGTTAGGAAGGATGGGGAGAAGGTTGACTTTTCATATTGGAAGTGCATAAAGGGATTGATCAGGAAGAATTACCCACTCTATGCAGACACCTTCATTCAGAGGCATTTTCAACGACGGACACGGGGCGACTGAAATTGGTATTTCCACTCTACTTGGGTCCAGTTGCTGAATGAATTGTAATCTGATATAATCCTTTCAAACATGTAATAGCCATACAAAGTATATGTCTGTAGAAGATCCCAATGATTTTTTGAACTGTAATTTGATATGGGTGGAAATGTCTTGAAGGAATTTGTTTCTTCTGCTACAAAGAAGAGTGAAAACTACGCATTTTTTTTGTGACAAGAACGTGGACCTCATTCATGTACTCGTTCTGTTGAATCAGTCCATAGATATTAGATAGTGATCTTATGGGCCAGGTGTTAATTACTCAGTCAGTACTTTTTTGCCCAATCCGTAAGAGCAATGGGATAGATAATTGTTTGGTTGAAAGTTGAAACTCAAATCTGAGGAGTAGTAACTTCTTAGGAATCAGACTTATATCTAGCCAAATAATTAATTGTTTAGTCATCCGAAATTGGGATAGATAATTGTTTAGTCATCCGAAATTGTGAAAAATGATTGACACCTTAGCTAGCAAAGGATATCACCATTTAACTTTATCATTTTGATAAGCATGTGTGTCTCTTTACGAACAAAAAGAAGTGTTCTTAATCACAGGCTAACAATTTTACAAATTTGGTATCATGATTGCTAATACGAATCATCCGACAAATGGGGAAAACTGTATGATATGGGTTTTACCAGCAGAATTATAAAAAATCAAATACATGTTTTAATATTTCTCACGAGGTTTTACATGCATTTTAAGACTATTGATGAGAGTGAGATTGTCTCCTATAGTTATTTTTTGAATATTCATATTAGATGCCTTGTGATACCTTTGAGAAGAGCTAATGCTTATGCTTGTAAGATTGTCGTATTAGAGATAGTGAGTTTGGTTTAAATGAAACACACTCTTATCCTGAAACAAATGTATTTTTTTCTAGTTCGTAGTGCACTTTTTTTATTTCGGATTGCACTTTTCGTACTTTGTAGTGCACTTTTCCGGATTGCATTTTTCATATTATGCAATGCACTTTCGTATGAAAAATGCACTACAAACTAGCAAAAGTGCATTTGTATGCCTATTAAATATTCAATGTGAAAGGAGTCATTACGATGTTTGAAACTATCAAAGTTAAGTTTTATTTAATCATTTTTAGGTTTTTGGCATGAGAGAATTTTGATTCGGTGTTTCTTACTTTCTTAGTATGATATGTTGTCATGTAATAGACCATTTTTTTCAAATAAAAAAAAATTAAAAATAGATTATTGGGTGTCGCTTTGCTAGCCAAATATTTATGTTAAAAGATGATAGAATTTCTATGATTCCAAATACGTCAACATAGAAACACAAGAAGTTTTGATGTCCTGATAATAATTACTAACATAATCTATACTTCTATAGAAATTGTGAGTAAAAAAACTTAAATGTGATGGCTGAGTTTAGTTTCAATATTTCATATAGTTTTATCAACAAAGGGACAAAATTAAGGAAAAGGCGATTTGAATATTCATCAATTTTAGTACCACGAGGTCACCGTTTTGACTGTCCCTGGCAGTGTTCAAGACCAAAAAAAATATTCATCAACTTTCTAACAGAAAAAATCATCAACCTCCTCACATAAATATTGATTAGGGATTCTTGAGGAATGTCGATTGAATCACTTTGCAGTTGGAAGACAATCGAAGCAAGATTTTTAGAGAAAATCTAGAATCGTGCTAGCTCAAGCTTAGTTCGTTTATCTTTGGAGCCTTAAAATTGTGCTCAAGCTCAGTTCGTTTATAAATCGAGCCGAACACGAATAAGATTTAACAACTGAATACCGAATTTCTCATGAAGGCTCTGTTCATTTACCGCCCTGAAAAAATGACTCGACTAAAATTGATGAATAAACACAACCGAATACCGAATTTTTTTTTTGCATCAACACAAAAAACGACTCTTGTACATCAAAAGAAATCTCTACAATGTTGAGCCCGGTAACTGCCTAGCTGGACAACGTGCCCAACACACAAAACGTCAAGCCTTTATCATATATAGATCGATCACAAAGCGCACGTTAGACCCATTTGAACAGGTGTCCTCTCTTGCATGTGAAAACCCATCCATTAGTCTTCCTATTGACAACGACCTGTCCATCACAATGATAGGATAATTTAGTTTTAGGATTACCTAGCTACTTAGTTGATATGTATGTTCCCCCTGAGAAGATAAGGCTTTGTTTGAAAGCCAACCAACCTCATAGCTTGCAAGAGAAACATCATTACATAAATAGTACTACTTTCATTAGCATGGTGGTGGGAGATCGAGGATAGTGAAATGGACGACTTTATATCGAGTAGGTTCAAGTAGCTTCATTTTATGACACTTGTGTTTCCCAAAAAAACAAATCCAACACGTCAAAATAGAGAGAAAGAAAAAGAGAACACTTTGGGGCTTGGAGGAGTGACATCTGTACAATTATGCATATATTAATCCATTTGACAAAAACTTTCCTTTTCAAGTGTTGCAATTACATTATGTAATCTAGGTTAATCAGATGACTCATACTTCAGGTCGACTTGTTATTATCTAACGGTATCCGTTACACTTCACTTCCCCCGCCATTTACTTCAGAATGGACAGCTTTGATTAGAATACTTTTGTCAGTTTACTCTCTCAATTATTTTCATACATACATTCTTATCAAAACTTGTGAAGTGATCGAATACTTTGTATAATAGCTTAATTTATGTCTAAACTAAGGTTAAATATATCTGTCATCTTCTCTTGTTTTGGTAGAAATATCTGTCATCTTCTTGATGATGCTTACATTCTAGATATCCCTTCTTACATATATTTAATTGTTAGAACCTCCTAGTAGCTAGCAAGAAACATTTTTATATTAACTTGTGTTTTTGATCACTATAAAGTTGTAATTTCTTCGTGGTTGAGTGAATGATTCCATGGCATCGGATCGATAAATGACGAATTAATTTAAAATAAAATAATAAATGCTGGTCCATCATGGATTAAGCATATAAAACTGGTATTTCCAAAAATAGTGAACAGCGTTTAAAGAGGATTATAAATTGATTCCATGTGATGTCACGTGCTTTCCAAATGAAGCTAACTTTCGTCACTCTCTACCTACTTCTGTCTGTCTGTAGCTTTTTTTCTTTAGGAAAATGTTTTCTTGTTTCTTAAGGCCAATCAATTGCCAGCATACATCGTCGCACCCAATCCAATAGTTCTTTTATTATTATACATTTATACAAAACTACTACAAAGTTTCTTTTTCTATTTTTTTGTTTCAATTTTCAAACTCTGCATGATTGTTCTTGCAAGTCTTCACTAACAGTTTAGCTAACTTTCTATTATATGTTTGTTCATCATTTCAGAATTTGACAGATCATATATTTGAGATATACAACCTCTGATGCTTCATAAGACAGATTGCTATCATAGATAGTCCTATGTTCATTTTTCTATCATCCTTTTAGCGTTAAGTTTTATTCAATTTATCTTTTAAATCTTTTTTTATACAACTTTCTATAAATGAATTATGAAAACCATAATGTATTAGAGGGTCAATCTATCCTGAAAACCTGTGATCTCCTATATTCATTTTTAATTAACCACACTGCCCATATAGTAGTTCAAATCATATGTAGGTTGATTCGGTTTCAAAGTTGATGCATTTATCACGTCTTTCGTGAGGTTAATATTATTGTAGATTTTATTGTCATATCGTTCTGTCATATTTCTTTTTATCCGCTTGTAACTGATTTAGGTCTTTAGGACCTCTTCCAAAAAAATACTCTAATTTATTTCTTTAAAAAAAACATAAAGTATGCATCATCTGTAAGTGTATTTTTGGTAAGATCATCTCAAGTGTTAGATGTATAATTGTATATCCTAGGTGCGCACTACGCCTTTAGTGAGTGGGTTATAATAGTCGAAGAAGACGGAACGCACGTCAGGACAAAGAAAAGTAAGAATCCATCCGACGGCTCAGGTTAAGAAACGTGGACGGACTAGATCCAACCAGATAGCGAGAGCTTATTGGCTACTGTTACATCAATGGTGCCATTGGTCCACGTGCCCTTATCTTGTGGTCGTCCATCCTTCATGACGAAAAATGAAAATTAAAAAAATGCTTAAAAATTAAGCGCCCTTTTTGGAGGTTGCACTTAAAAGGAAAGAACGCCCGACACTTGTCGTCTGCTAACGCCGTTTCCATCCCAATACAGCAGGGGAGCAAAGAACAGCCAACCAAAAACAAAAAGAGAGAAAATTCAGCACAAAATCGAGGTAAATTTAGAATTAATTCGAGAAAAAAAACAACTCGATGCTCTTTCTTCGTCTCTACAATTTCCTTTCCTCTCCAATATTTCTTAATTTTCTGATCGTCATGTTTCCTATTTTTGGAAATTTTGTAGTTAATATGTAGTTTACTTAGTCGATTGATCGACAGGTTGATCTGTTAGTCAATTTTGACTTTCGAGATATTTACTGTGCTTGATAGTCCAGATTGAATTCATAAATTTTATATTTGTTGAATTAAATACTGGCAACTTGCTGGTTCTGCTTTTAATTTGAAGATCGCGTTTGATTGATCTAGTATTGTGGTTGATCAATATGGCTTTGTGTGAGTTTACTTTTGTTTGCCGATATCTTTTTCACGAGCTTCTGCTTATATCTAGCATGTGGACTAAAAACTGCTTTCGTGATTCGTTGTTCTTCCCTTCTTTGTCGGCAGGTCTAATTTCTAGGGTTTGCTTTTCCGATTCATCGTTTTCTGGCTGCGTTGCCTGGTTTTGTTCGGAATTACAACTCAATAGGCTAACGCTGTATTGTATTAAAGCCTCAATTTTGATCCGATTGAGGGAAATTATCTGGTGAGGAGATGGGAACTAGTCTGAACTTCCAGGATTTCGGGAACGAGCCGGCCGTTGAAGGCAGCGGAAGTGGGAGGCCACCAGGGAATTTCCCACTGGTGAGACAGCCTTCCGTATACTCGTTGACATTTGATGAGTTTCAAAGCACTCTAGGGAAGGACTTTGGGTCTATGAACATGGATGAGCTGCTGAAGAACATTTGGAGTGCTGAGGAGACTCAAAATGTGGCATCAACAGCTGTTGCCACTTCTTGTAGTACAGTCCAAAATGGGGGGAACTTTTCCCAGGGTGGTTATAACCTGCAAAGACAAGGTTCGCTAACACTACCCCGAACACTGAGCACGAAGACTGTAGATGAGGTATGGAGAGACATGGCCAAGGAGTATGGTACAGGGAAGGATACAGGAAGTGGAGCAGTTATGCCACAGGCTCAGAGGCAGCCAACTCTAGGGGAGATAACACTGGAGGAGTTTTTGGTGAGAGCTGGTGCTGTTAGAGAAGATGCTCAATTAGGTGGGAAACCTAACCCTGGTGGATTCTTGGGAGACATAGCACAGCCTAATAATAACAATACAGGTTTTGGAATCAACTTTCAACAGTCTAATCATCATGGTGCAGGATTGATGGGGAGCCGAATTGCAGAAAACAACAACGCCCAAATATCTTTGCAATCGCCTAATCTGCCTTTGAATGGCAACGGGGTCAGATCTTCTCCGTATCAGTCAATTGCACCATTGGTGCCCCAGCAGCAGCAACAACAGCAGCAGCAGCGGCAACAACAAATATTTCCTAAGCAGGACGCAGTGTCGTATGCTCCTCCAATGGCTATACCTATACACAGCAGTTCTCAGCTGGCTAGCCCAGTGATCAGGCCTGGGATTGCTGAGTTGGCAAATCAGAAAATCAATGGCAATTTAGCAAATAGGTCTGCGTTACAAGGTGGTGGGATGGGCATTCTTGGTTTGGTGGGTGCAGGAATGGGAGTTAATAATGGATCACCTGCTAATTTGCAATCAAATGGGCTAAAGAGCAATGGGGATGCACATACACCATCTGTTTCTCCTGTTCCGTACATGTTTAATGGAGGGCTTCGAGGTAGGAAAAGTAACAGCGCTATGGAGAAGGTTATTGAGAGAAGACATAGGCGCATGATAAAGAACAGGGAATCAGCTGCAAGGTCGAGGCAAAGGAAACAGGCGAGAACCTCCATTGTTCTCTATTGGTCATTTTGTTTTTATTGTTTTTATATTCAAAAGAACATAAAACCTTGTTTTAAGAACTTTCACGTATCATTGTACAATTTGCATTATTCTTGTTGAATTATTTAGAACTTCTTGCGTATCAGGCCTACACCACAGAGTTGGAAGAGGAAGTTGCCAAGCTTAAAGAGGAGAACGATGAACTACGCAAGAAGCAGGTATCTTAAGATTCTGTCATAAATTTCTTGTTCACATATATGTATATATACCTTCAAGTGATTGGGAGATTTGGTATCTGCAGGCGCAAATCCTTGAGATGCAGGAAAATCAGGTACCATCTTTGTACTTCTATGAAGTTGCAACATCTTAAATATTTGCTGTCTAGTGGTCTCAACTCTCAAGTTTGATGATACTTGTTGATTGTGATTTTGTAACACAATTCTGTTTGGGGTTTAATAACAGGCGTCAGAGATGATGGATGCTCAATACGGAGCCAAAAGAAGATGCCTGAGGAGGACACAAACTGGTCCATGGTGATACTTGAAAAGTATACCAGTATTGTTAGGATGATTACCACTTGTAGTGGTGTGAAATTTTGTTGGGAACTTGGGATGATCAGATATTTATATATAGGATTTATAGGGGAAGAGGGATTGTAGATTCATAAGTTGGAAGCATCAGTTGGATGTGTAAGTAATTATAGGGGCATATGCTGTTTAGTTGCTCTGTGCATCTTTTATATTAATAGGATTGGTAGCCCTCCAATATCCATCCCTTATTCTCCCTGTAGTAATGGACTAGTGTCATAGTGTGTGTTTATAATACAAGGGATTTGCTGTCCCATGAGATTAGTATGTTTTGAGTCAGTGAATTGTTCTGCATCTTTCCTCTTGTTTTTTTTACCCCAAATACTGCTACTTTCTTTTCTGCTACCCCCTTTAAGCAATGTCCGATATCTTCTTGGTTTCGTTTGCAAAGGCTAGATATTTAGAGCTAAACTATAGACAAATTAAAAACAAGGATTCTTGTCATTCTGACAAATGTATAATTAGATGAAGGAACATATTATAAGAGCTTCTTTGGAGTACATTCACATAAGATAAATATAATTTCAATATATTTAGGCAGGTTGGACATTTAGTATTGTTCTCTCTTTGCCGTAGCAGCTGGCTTGAAAAAATCTACCAACGAAGTACAGAATTATTTTATCCCTCTTGGAGAAAAGGAGAGAGATGAACCGAACTACCCAGGCCCAATTGGAGGTAGTATTGGCCAGCCCGGTTTCTGAACAAAAGCCCATGTACCAGTGTAGAAATTATACACCTTTTTTGGCAGAAGATGCACATTTGTGAGAGTGAGAGTGAGAGCATGAGCAAGCAATTTGATAAATTTCTCTAATTTAATTTAATAACGTAAAAGATAGTAACAACATATGTAGAGAGAGAGTAATACTTTAAGACTTAAGATAAAGTTTTTATCTTATGAGATAATATACAATTTACCTACTAAAAACTACAGTAGAAAAGTACACCATGTCACGTGAAAAGCGCATGCCTGTTTGAGCGAACGTCATCCATCCGATTCCTGATTAGGAACAATTACCATTGATTGTCCATATTTTATATTTTTCGAAGGTTGGCCAGTTAAGGTAAATTATTGAAAAGTCAGTAAGAGAATATAGAGGAGTATAATACAGTATGAAACAGTAAAGGTAAAAATATGGAACATAAAATGAATATAAATTTGGATAATAAAAAAAGTTAACCGGGAAGGTGGAAGAGATGCAATCCACCGCCCACATACATTGTCAGAGATTCACGTGTTTGGCTCATGCATGCTTTCTCTATGACGAAGAATTAATCGTCCACAGCCCCCACCCGCCCATCCCAACCAGATAATAACTAATTTTAAATAACAGAATCATCAAAATTCATCAATTTTTACAAAATTTGCACAGCAAAGCAAGCATAATGCTTGTTTTTGTGAAGATACGATATAAGGTAGAAGATATATCGATTATTATTAAGAGAACGGAAAGTATGATCATTAAGAGAACCCCCTCTTACATGATGGCCGGATCCAACTATCTCATGTTTTTAGGAAATTAAACACTAACTTTTTTGCTATTTTATTTTTTATTTTTTTAACCTATGTCCTTAGAATATAGGTTAAGCATATTATACAAGGAAACTAAAATCCTATTAAAAAACTAATAAATTCTTTTAAACAACTTATTAATCTTAATAAATTAAAACTTATAAAATATTACCATTTTAAGAAGCTTAATCTATGCCCTTAGGCATAGCTAGGTTAGAAAAATCGATTTATCTTATATCTTTTTTTCTTTGTATTCATGTATTATTTGACTAGTCAGTTGATGATTTTTCTTTGTCGTGTGATAATGTTAGAGATTGAACTACCCTTCCCTTAATTAATACTTATCTTTTTCATTTAATAAAATTTCAACTACCTTAAAAAAACAATAGGTATAGCTGGTTAGCTTTTTTTGACAGAAATTCCATTTTTTTGTGATAAACTCTGGGTCCGTAAACTAGTTTAGTGACAAAGATAAATTTGAGATAACCAGTTCAATTGAATGAAAAAAATGGTGAGACTTAATTTTTAACCCAAGTTAAGAGATGGAAGTAGACCTGTCCATCGGGTCGGGTCGGGCGGGTTCGGGTTCAGGTTAAATCGGGTTCCGGTTCGTTATGGGTCACGGGTCAATCGGGTCAAGTTGTAGCGGGTTTTCGGTCGGGTCGAGTTGACCAGCGGGTCTAAAATCTCCTTTGTTTCTTATGATTATTAAAATCAACTTTTTAATTAAATAATAATATTTAATTATAATATATTATTTTCATTTATTTTAATAATAAAATATATTATAAGTTTCAAAATAAATTTAAAAAATTCTGTAAATATACTAAATCGGTCAACCCAACGGGTTTCGGGTTTCAACCCAACGGGATCGAGTTCGATTTATTTCGAGTTTCGAGTTCAAATTTTCGGGTCTTGACCTAAAATTATCGGACGAGTCGGATCAGATTAGCGACTTAGGTCAGTTTTTGACAGATCTAGATGGAAGTAATAATCATATATGAAATCTCTTAACATTCATATGCTTCCTCACTAAACCACCCTATGGAAGATGCTAGGTAGCTGGTTAGTTCCCCACCAATAATAGTCATTCTTTTCTACTATATACGCGTATTCAAAAAACGTATACTCACATATATAGCATGCTCGAATTAATGCAAACGCATAGATCCAAAATCCCAAAAAAAAAAATCTAACAAGAGAAAGTTTTGTCACGTACCAAGTCTACATCTTAATTATTAATTAAGCCAACTTTTCCAATTTCCTCATCAACTCTTAATTTTTTTCTACAATAGTCAATAGTGTACCAATTAGAAACCCACCACAAACCCTAGCTAGCTAATTACGTGCTAGCTACCTTACCCTTTTATTATCATCACCATACACAAATTAAACAATATCAATTAATATTAATGCTCATACATGATATATCCTATGGATCATAACAATGCTGTTGAAATAATCCACCATTATGAGTATGCATCACCGGAAAGCAACCTCCCCCAGCCGACAGAACCACCGGAAACCCACCTCCGCCGCCATCCCTCTCCAAAGACTGCACTTGGGACTTCAAGAACTTGACATAATGGATGGCCTCATCCAACATGGAGGCGGTGTCCATCTTGGTGCCGCCCGGGACGAGCCTCTGGAGGATCCTGATCTTCTGGCTGATCCTCTCCCGGCGGTGACGCGCTGCCACGCTCTGCGGGTCTCGCGAGATCTTGACGTTCCTCCTCTTGGGAGGCCTCACCGACTCCGGGTCGATGTGGACCGGCTGCATCGCCGCTATCCTGAATATCATCTCCCTCATCGCTGCCATGGACGACGACCTTGTCGTTGTCGTTTCCTTTTTGTTTCCGTTTCCGTTTCCATTGCAAGGGTAGTAGTGGGCCCCGCCTGATGGAGGGAAGGGATTGTTAGGGTTTTGGAGAGTGGGTGGTGGGGCGTTGATGCCCAGAGTGTTGCCGGAGAAGTCCATCGTGGAGAGATCGCCGCCGTTGATGAATTCCGGGGGAAGCTTTTCCATGAAATGCAACATCTCCTCAGCCATTTGGTCTTCTTGAGCAACGGAGTCAGTGTCCATATATATGTATATGTGTGTGTGTGCGTGTATTAAATATGTGTGCAAGGAATGGCGAGTGAAGCTTCTAGAAATTGTGAACAGAGAAGAAGAGAGAGTGAAGATCGACTGGGAGTTTCCACTGATATTTGCAGAGAGATATATATGTATATATTTACAACTCCAAGGGGGAATTGAAAGGAGGGGGTGGAAATCGGGGAGAAAAAGTATATATGTGATTTTATTCGACTAAGAAAATGAAAAATATTGTGATATTAATTGAAATATGCAAAGACAGATTGTGGGAGTGCATGTATATATGTATATATAACGAGTAGAATATATGTTTTTCTATATTTTGTATGTAATTTCTTGTGCAAATTGGGGGAGTACTCTCTGTCTCCAATTCGATCACTAGTAGTTGTTATCATAAAGTTGATGTACGTAACTTGTGCTTTAATTAAGTGTTTTGTATTTTTCGTTTGTGCCAAAAAAAAATTCTAATTTGTGTTTCCTTGTCATCTACAAAATTAATAACTAGGGAGAGTAAATGGGCCGGGGGAAAAAAAACAAAGTGATGTTAATAATATCATCGAATTGGTATGATGATGGGTAAGCAACTATTTTATTTTCTTAATGCATGTTTTGACTATTAGAGTCTTTTTAAAATTAGAGAGAGTAGAATGTTTCATTCATATATATTTGTCTTATATGGTGTAACGTGATCTCCAATGCCAAAAAATTTAGTACTCCCTTTGTTTAATTAGTATATTGACATATGCATTTTAGCTAAGATTTTTCACAGTTTAAACAAGTAAAATAAGTGAATTTTAAATGTGTTTAAAACGACAATTATTTGAAATTGTAGATCATATCTAAATGGCTTTATTATAATATCAGAGGGAGTGTACCTAGTTGTTGGATCGTAATGGGTTAGCAGTGAGCTTGGGAACTGGCAGTTAAGTTGTTCCCAAGGCAGCGGAAGTAAATAATCGCAAGTAATAAAAACAGTTAAAGGGACAGTTCCTTTATAGAGGAACCCCACTACAACCAACTAGTTGTATGGGTAAATCTCTACCTCCGCTTGGAGGATTTTGAATGACTTACTTATATTGATTGCTTTGTTCCTTAGTTACACAGCCGGATTTACACTTCTCTGTTCCTACAAGTTCTTCCTAACTCTAGCAACACTAGTAAATCCTCTCAACTAAGTTCCTAAGCTCACAACAGCAAAACACAAGTAACTCAAACCTTACCCTGACTTCTCAGTTCCCTTGCTCCAGGGGACTTCAGCTTCACCGTCGTCGAGATCACACACTCGCCGGCGGGGACTTCTCTTCCTTTTCTTTCTTCTCTCTAATGTGGGTGTTTGTAAGTTCTGGGAGAAGTACTCAGACCGAGTACTATTCATTTGGCTTTATAGTCCATTTGTCTTGGGCAGTCGCATCTTTCGTCTGTGTCCAAAATGCCCTTTGCTTGATGCCCAAGTTGTACTTTCTTCACATGTGACTTTGGTTTGAACTAGGTCAACTTCTTGAATCAATCGGACCGTTGGATGAAGCGTGACAGTCTGATCCTCAGACTGTTCCCTCTGGCTGTCTGAGACAGAATCCCGCGATCTGCGCTGAACGGTCGTTGTCTTCACATGTGAGTTCCCATTTCATGGGAACTGACTTCTTCAGAGTTCCCTTGATGGAAACTCTTCATCGTTGTAAGCTTGTGTTTTCTTGTTTGTTTCTGGGAGTTCCCACTTCATGGGAACTTTCCTCTTCAGAGTTCCCTTCATGGAAACTCTTCATTGTGGCTAGTAGTGGCTTTGTCATTCATAGGAGTTCTTGGTTGTACCTGTGTTCCTTAGAAATACTTGAACAAACCACATTAGTTCCCTATGGTATTTGTCATTATCAAAACTTAAAGAGAAGTGAATCGCTGATCCGTTGTTTAGAACCAGAGGTCCCAACAACGTCCCAACAATTTCCCCCTTTTTGATGATGACAAACCCATCACAAAAATGCAAGTATTTCAATGAATGATATGCTGATGAGTTCCTAAGTATGATTTTGGGAAGTCACTCTTAGTGAGACATTTAGATTTAGGGAACCACTTCTGGTGAGACACATAGTTCCTATTAGGCTTTTTATGCAATTGTTCCCCCTTAGCTTATGCGTGGTCTGTGATAACTTAAACTTTTAACTCATCTCACATTTTTTATCTTTCCCCCTTTTGACATCATCGAAAACTAAGCAAAGCAATATTAGGAAAGAATGGAACACGCAATCAAAATAAAGACCATTTCATTACTTAAGAGAATATGTACAATGGGAACCCAAGTATAATTTGTGGTCATTTTTGGATTAAGGGAACAAGAAGGGAGAGATCATGGGCTTTGAGGGAACAAGGCGTCACAAAGGCGCGTAAGGACTTGTGTAAGCTTTTCTTGTCCTCTGACCAACACTGCCTGGTCCCTAGCAATCTGATCGAGGGTGTTGGCGATGCGGAGCAACACTGAAGAGTTCCCCTCTTGTGTACCAGACTCTAGGGGAGCCGCTTCCTCTACAGGCTCCGAGTGCCTCATCTTCTGGGCAACTGTAATGTCCAGTTCCCTTCCAAGCTCGATTTCGTCTTTAGAGGCATCGTAGAGACCCTCTTTTTGTAGGAGCTTCTTGATCAGCCCAGAGTAGGGAAGGGAGTGGGACTTGGAGGCCATGCACTTTTCCATGTGCCCAAGGATAATTCGGGGAAGATTTATGGGCTTCTTGAGGAGGAAGTGGTAGAGGATGATGGCATCGGGGATGTTGACGACCAGGCGCTTTTCTTGGCGTGGGATCACCATGTTGATGATGAATTGGTGAGCGAGCTTGGCGACCAAGGACAGATGATGCGTCGAGAGGACCTTAGAGGGAACCCGACCCTCAAAAATTGTGTTGTACACCTCGGCGCTGTTGAAGTCTCCCCAGAGCTTGCTGGGCACCTCGCTAAGCCCTTGACCAGGGACCTGGAGTTGAAGGCGGATCGTAGACGTTGTAAAAATGAACTCGTCGCCTTCGTGGGAGAGAGTTCCCTGAGTGCCGTCATTGGTGATAGTGAAGTTGTTGTAGAATTGACGCACTTGTGAGGGATCTACTCTCACAGGTTCTTGGCAGAGTCTCTCCCAGCCCTGGGCCTTGATCAGTTCCCACAGTTCCTCCAGACCATTTTCAGTTAGCACCTCTTTGGAAACAATGAGGTGAGGAAGAAGCTTTCGGCGCTCAGTGACAGGATGCTTGGTGGTCCCCTTCCCCTTCTTTGACTTGCTTTTGGATTTGTTCCCCCTAGAGACCGTGCGAGGTCCTTTCTGCTGAGGGGGTGCAGCCGCTTCGATCATAAGCACGCGGTCCCTTGGTGGTGGGGAACTCGCGGACACCACCATTTGGTGTCCAGGTGTAGGGATGCGTGCTGGCTCCTTTGTAGCTGGAGCTTCTTCTTCTTCTTCGACCTCATCATGGGAGGTCCCTTCTTCCTCGGAGGAGCTCGAACCCGAGCCCTCCGCGTCATCTCCAGGATGACTACTTGTTGCCTCAGCACCTCCAGCTGGTGCCAGGTCCCTTGTCTCTGTTGGCTCTTGAGGAGCAACCTTTTCTGGGGACTTTGTCCCTTGGGAGACTGTGTGCTCAGAGGGACCCCTGTTGAGTTCTTCCTCGATGGCCTTGAGTTGGGCTTCCTCCTCCAAAGTTCCCATAATGATCGGAGGAGGGTCTTTGGTCATTTTGCCGATGACCACAGAAAGAGGAAGATCGTCGTCGTCTGAGGAGAGGGCGACGGTACTTTTGGATGGTGAGGGAGAGGGGAGTTTGGTGGTGGTGGGAGACGTGATGGAAGAGGGGAGAGGAGAGGAAGGAATAGGGGTTGTGAGTTGAGTAGAAGGAGGAGGAAGGGATCCGTGGTCCTGTGGAGGAGAGATCCCCGAAGCAGAGATGGGAGTGGTGGAAATGTGTTTTGGTGAGGAAGGAGAAGGGGGTTGGGATGTTGGAGTTCCCATCGTGGTGGGAACTGGAGGAGGTGGCGGAGGAGGTCCCTCGATTTGAAGAGGAGGGATGGAGGAGGAAGAGGGAAGTAGACTCTGGGATTCGGAGTTCCCATCGTCGGAAGGAAAGGGGTAGGGAGGTTTGGGAGCACAAGAACTCTCCTTGGAGCAGTTCAGGTAGTCCTCAAAGCGGAAGAAAGCCTTCTTTCTGGGCTCCGAAAATTCAGAGGCCTCAGAGTGTTTACGCTTTTTGGATTTTGAGGGGTCGTGGGAGTGTTTGGATTTTTTGGATTTTGAGGGATCTTTTGATGAATGGCGATGTTTGGATGAGTGGCGATGTTTGGATTTACGGGGTTTTTCATTGATGGAGGGGCGAGCATCTCCGAAGTTGTCAACGATGACAACTCCGGAGGAGGTGTTGGTGGTTGGAGGTGGAAGAGGAAGAGATTCGGAGGAGGAAGAGGTCCAGGAGACGGTTTCGTCGACCTGAGGAGGAGGAGGGGGCAAAAAGGGGCTTACTTGATTGTATAGCCCTTGAATGAGGACATCCTTCATGGTTGGGTCTTGTTCTTGCTCAATCTCGTTCAGTTGAGTGATGAAAAGAGTGCGAGGATTGGCAAGTACCCACTCTTTGATTTGTGCGAATGTGTGTTGAGGGGCCATTTTTGTAAGAATTTGGGAGGTTTTGGAGGTTTCTTGAAAAGAGAGTGAAAAGGATTTGTGGAAGACGAATGACAGGGATGTAGGATGGAGTAAAGGGCCTAAAAATGGCAAAGAGGGGTTTTAAAGGAGAGAGGAGGTGAAGGGTAGAAAGGGAAGTGGAATAACCTCGATAACCGTTGCCCAATGAACGTGGGGCGCCGTTTCAACTTCTCAAGCACGCTTCTGGACACGCGTCACAATCTCTTGGGAAGTCCTTTTCAAATTTTGAATACTTGGCCTGTAACGCTTCAGAGCTTCTGACACGAAAGTCCGCTTCCCAAGTGACGGTTTTTCTTTGAAGATTAGTCAGTGTTCCCTTTGTAGATGCAGCAGTTCCCATGATCTTTTCAAGGTCAAGGAGAGTGAAGTGGTTGAGGGAACTTCACACTCATCTTTTTGTGGGGCTAGGGAACTCAAAGGGAACCAGACAATTTGCAACTCGATAAAGAAAATGTTTTTGGCTCATGAGAAGCATTTGTCTGGTCCCTAGCTCAAGGTGGGTCATATGATCAACCGTCATGGTGGCTTGTAATGAGGGATAAAGGGAACTCGGGTTGATCATTTTGGGCCAAAAGAAATAGAGTTCCTTTGTACACATTTTTCTCTAGACTAGTAATCATGGCATAGTGAAAGCAATGAATCCAAGTTCTTTATCATGCAATTTTAGATAAACTAGTCAGGCATTGAGAGAGAGATAAACAGGGACTTGTTTAGTTTAGAGTTATCATCCCTAGAAGCATTCGAAAACGCTGGTAGGGACGTCTGTCTAAAGCTTTGGTAAGAATATCCGCAATTTGCTCTTCAGTTCTACAGTGTTCCATCGAAATGTTCCCATTCTCAACATTGTCACGTAGAAAGTGATGCCTTATATCAATATGCTTAGTTCTAGAATGATGCACAGGATTTTTTGGAAATGTTTATGGCACTAGTGTTGTCACAGAGTATGGGAACTGGGCCAAAAGACATACCGTAATCCTGGAGTTGTGACTTAAGCCATAGAACCTGGGAACAGCATGATGCGGCAACCACATATTCAGCTTCAGCTGTGGAGAGTGCCACTGAGTTTTGCTTTTTAGATCCCCACGAAACTAAGCAAGACCCTAGGAACTGGGCCATTCCTGAAGTGCTCTTTCTGTCAACCAAGTGCCCTGCAAAGTCAGCATCTGTGTATGCAATGAGCTCAAGGGAACTGTTCCTTGGATACCAAAGGCACAAGTTATTGTTCCCTTTGAGATACCTGAAAATTCTCTTCACCTCTTTCAGGTGTGATTCCTTAGGGTTAGCTTGAAAACGAGCACAAAGACATACGGAGAACATGATATCAGGTCTACTAGCTGTTAAGTAGAGAAGGGACCTGATCATACCTCGATAGTTCCTTTGGTCCACACTGATACCTGTTTCATCTGCATTTAGCCTTGAATTTGGTGAGATGGGAGTGTCAATGGGCTTTGAATGTTCCATCCCATACTTCACGAGCATTTCCTTGACGTATTTTTGTTGATGGATCTTTGTTCCCTCCTTTGTTTGGGATATTTGAAGTCCCAAGAAGAACGTGAGTTCCCCAATAAGACTCATCTCAAACTCATTGCTCATGAGGTCCTTGAACTTTTCTACAAGAGTTTCGTTAGTTGCTCCAAACACAATGTCATCAACATATACTTGCACAATCAAAATGTCTTTAGATTCTTTCTTTAAAAACAAACTCTTGTCTATGGAACCACGAATGTATCCATGGGACAAGAGGAATTGAGCAAACCTGTCATACCAAGCTCGGGGAGCTTGTTTGAGTCCGTAAAGGGCCCTTTCCAGGAAATAGACATGGTTGGGCATTTTCTCATCTTCGAATCCTGGAGGTTGGGCCACATCCACTTCTTCCTTGAGATGTCCGTTCAGGAAGGCTGTTTTCACATCCATTTGATAAAGTTTGAATCCCTTGTGAGCAGCATAGGCGATGAGGAGTCTGATTGCCTCGATCCTGGCAACTGGTGCGAAGGTCTCATCGTAGTCAATCCCTTCCTCTTGCCTGTATCCTTGTGCTACTAACCTAGCCTTGTTCCTTGCTACAGCTCCAATATCATCGAGCTTGTTCCTAAAAACCCATCGGGTTCCTATGATGTTCTTGTTTTGGGGCCTAGGAACTAGCTTCCAAACTTTGTTTCTCTCGAATTGGTGGAGTTCCTCTTGCATGGCTTGAATCCAATCTGGGTCCTTTAATGCTTCTTTGATATTTTTGGGTTCCACCATTGAAACAAACGCGTTAAAAGCACAAAAATTATTGAGAGAGGAACGAGTCTGCACACCTTTAACAAGAGAAGAGATGATGTTCTCAAGAGGGTGGTCCTTCCTTTGTTGAAAGGTTCTTGTATGAGTGAGTTCCTTTGCATGTGTATCATCCTCAGTCGGTGTTTCTTTGTCATGGGAACTCTCATCTCCAGCTTCTTCATTTGATGTTTCTTCAGAGATTTCTGGCAGGTTCCCTCTTTGTTCCCCTTGAATACTTGATTCTGGCAGAGTATTGTCTTGGGGGACAGCAGAGTTGTTCCCTGAAGAGGGGACCTCGAGTGAGTTGGAGGTGTCTTGTGGTTCTTCTGAGGAAGGAGCCTCGAGGAAGGTTTGATCAGTGAGGGTTGGACCTTCGTCGTTGTTCCCTGGTTGCGGGATATTGCTTGCACTTGGATAGTCTTCATCCCTTTTTCTTGGCTCATCCTCGTCATCATCATCGTCTTCATGTCTGACTAGTTTGAACAGAGTTCCCTTCCCTTGGGTCTCGGTTCCCATCTTTACAGACTTTTCATTGAAGACGACATGAATGCTTTCCTCTATCTTCTTGGTTCTTTTATTGTAGACCCTGTAAGCCTTGCTTTGTGATGAGTATCCCAGGAAGATCCCTTCGTCGCTTCTGGGGTCGAATTTGCCAAGATTGTCTTTGCCGTTGTTGTGAACAAAACATGTGCAACCAAATGTTCTCAAGTGTGAGATGTTTGGTTTTCTCCCTTTGATGAGCTCATAGGAAGTCTTGTTGATCAGGGGCCTTGTCATGGCTCGATTTAGGATGTATGTAACTGTGGAGATTGCTTCAGTCCAGAAGTACTCAGGAACTCCACTTTCGATCATCATGGTTCTAGCCATGTCCTCCAGAGTTCTATTCTTTCTCTCGACCACTCCATTTTGCTGAGGAGTGCGAGGAGCTGAAAAGTTGTGAGAGATCCCATTTTGCTCGCAGAAGTTCAGGAACTCCGAGTTTTGAAACTCAGTTCCGTGATCAGATCTGATTGCTTTCAGTTTCAGCCCCAAGCTTACTTCTGTTCTTTTGATGAAGGGCTCAAATTCTTCAAACGCTTGTGATTTTGCCTTCAAGAAAATAACCCAGGTGAATCTTGAAAAATCATCAATTAAAACATACATGTACCTTTTTCCACCGTAGCTAGTTGTTCTCATGGGACCACAGAGATCCATGTGAATTAACTCCAGGGACCTGGTTGTGCTTACCACCTTCTTCGGTTTGAAGGAGGTCCTGGTCTGTTTCCCTCGAACACATGCTTCACACATTTTGACTCCTTCGAGATTTATCCGTGGGAGACCAATGACCAGATCCTGTAGATAAAGCTTCAGGATTTGGTTTACACCAGCATGTCCCAGTCTTCGATGCCAGAGTTCCGTGTCATCTTGGGAACTCGCAAGGCACAGCTTCATTGGTGGTTCAAAGTTGGTGTCCACCACATACACATTGTTGTATCTTCTTCCTCTCAGAATTACTTTGTTGGTCTTCTTGTTGATGACGAGACATTCATCTGAGTCGAAGGTGACGATGTTGTTCCCTTGATCACACATCTGGGAGACACTCAGCAGATTGTATCCCAGATCCTTTACCAGATTTACGTTGCTGACTTTGATAGATTTATTTAGCAACACTTCTCCTTTTCCAATAACTTCTCCTCTGTTCTTGTTGCCAAATGAGACGTGGCCTCCTTCGGCATGAGTGTGGAGTGAGATGAGGATATCCTTGTTTCCTGTCATATGGTTCGAGCATCCACTATCTATGAACCATGTACTGTTCCCTCTCACTGCCACCTACAAGGAGAAGTTAGTGTTTTGAGACCCAGGCAAGATGACTCTTGCCAGGTCCCTTGCAAGGGAAAACATTTTCATTTAAGATAGTCAGAAATGTTGATGTCTTTGGAATTTTGAGAGTTGGAGTTCCTTTGGTGATGAGTATGACGTTTTTGTCTGTTTGGGAACTCATGGCTTCTAGGGGTTTGGGCTCTCTTCTTGGGACATGCCTCCTTGTAGTGCCCATGAGCACCACAGTGCCAACATGTCTTGTAGTATTCTCCCAGGTAGTATTTTGGGTGTGGTCTTTGGATACGGTTCCTATCCATGGTTTCTTTGTTGTACACCCGAGACCCACTTCCCTTAGCAATTTTGACATAGATTCTATGTCCAGAGTTCCCAGTATAGTAATCTTTCTCACCATTGTTTCCACTCTCTAGGACCCTGATTTTCTCCTCGAGATGAGCATTTTTCTGTTTCTCGCACTGGAGTTCTAAGTCCCTACACTCATGGATCTCATGTTCGCTCAGGGGTGACTTTCTGTTCTTGGAGCACTCACCTTTGTATCCTATGCCATGTCTGGCTGGGACAAACTTAATTTGGGAACTAGAGGCTTCAGTATGTTCGGGAGTCTTACTCAGGTTTTGCAGGAGGGTGTTCTCACCTTTCTCTAAAGTTTTGATTTCTCTCTCTAGATCTACGATGTGAGACACATGGGACTTGAGTTTTTCTAGAAGGGATATGCAGTTGGGACAGGGCTCAAGACCAACTAATTGAGAATTTATGTGTTCCTGTTTTTCCAACTTGTTTTGCAGTTTTATGTTATCTTTAACAAGACTTGAAAGAATTTTCAACAATTCAGGTTTTTCATAATTACTCAAAGAATCAAGAATAGTTTCAGTGGTTACCTCACTGGGTTGTTCCCCAGTGGTTTCTCCTATGGCCATGCCACACATGTCTGGGAGTGCCCATGCTTCAGGATCTTCGTCTTCATCATCGCTCCAAGTAGCGATGTAGGCCTTCTTTCCTTGCTTTCTGCCTTCAGTTCCTTGTGGACATTCCTTCGCAAAATGTCCTTTCCTGTTGCATTTGTAGCAAGTCACTTCTGAGAGATCCTTCTCTGTGGGCTTTCTTTGGGAACTCTGTCCCTTTCCCCAGTTCCCACTGTTCCGTTGAGACTTTCCTTTGTAGAAATTTCGAAGAGCTCTTGTCACAAGGACTAGCTCTTCATCCTCTTCTTCTTCGGAGTCTTCATGTTGTTCTTGGGTTGATTTGAGCATTTTTTCGATCTTGAGTGCGATCCCTCGATGAGCTCGACTTTGTTCCTTATCATCGATCTTCCTCTTCTCATGTCCCACTAACTTTCCAAATACTTGATGGAGCATAAGCGTTCGATTTTTTGGGTTTTCCTTGAACATCTTTCTTTCATTTGCCCATTCTCCAGTCAATCCATTGAAGAGCTGTTGGACCTTCACTTTGTGGGTGATTTCTTCTTTTGTGATCCCCAATCCTTCCATCTTAGTGCAAAGTCCTTCAAACCGGGATTGGTAGCTATCGACGGACTCTCCCATCTCCATTTGGAAGTTGTAGAACTCCCTCTTTGCGTTCATTTGAAGATCTTCTCTGAGATCTGAGTTCCCAACGTGCATTTGTTGGATGGCTTCCCACATTTCCTTGGTTGTGTCAAGGTTGGCAACCCTGTCACAATCTTGTACGCACATGGACCTTTTTAGATACTGTTTTGCTTTGTAGTTTGCCTCCATGCACTTGTACTCGTTGGGACCCCACTTTGAGAGATCGTTGACAATAGCTGGATCGATTTCGAAGTTCCCCCTTTCGATGACGCACCAGGCTTGGTAGTCTTGGCCACGCATCCAGTCTTTCATGTCGCGTTGCCAGCTTTCAAATCTTCCTGTTATAAGCCTTGGCGGCTTGCTGGTATTGTTCCCCACCTGAGTAAGTTCCTGAGCCATTTTTGGCACCTGCGATGCTAACACAAATCTAGAGCGCAAGCTCTGATACCAATTGTTGGATCGTAATGGGTTAGCAGTGAGCTTGGGAACTGGCAGTTAAGCTGTTCCCAAGGCAGCGGAAGTAAATAATCGCAAGTAATAAAAACAGTTAAAGGGACAGTTCCTTTATAGAGGAACCCCACTACAACCAACTAGTTGTATGGGTAAACCTCTACCTCCGCTTGGAGGATTTTGAATGACTTACTTATATTGATTGCTTTGTTCCTTAGTTACACAGCCGGATTTACACTTCTCTGTTCCTACAAGTTCTTCCTAACTCTAGCAACACTAGTAAATCCTCTCAACTAAGTTCCTAAGCTCACAACAGCAAAACACAAGTAACTCAAACCTTACGCTGACTTCTCAGTTCCCTTGCTCCAGGGGACTTCAGCTTCACCGTCGTCGAGATCACACACTCGCCGGCGGGGACTTCTCTTCCTTTTCTTTCTTCTCTCTAATGTGGGTGTTTGTAAGTTCTGGGAGAAGTACTCAGACCGAGTACTATTCATTTGGCTTTATAGTCCATTTGTCTTGGGCAGTCGCATCTTTCGTCTGTGTCCAAAATGCCCTTTGCTTGATGCCCAAGTTGTACTTTCTTCACATGTGACTTTGGTTTGAACTAGGTCAACTTCTTGAATCAATCGGACCGTTGGATGAAGCGTGACAGTCTGATCCTCAGACTGTTCCCTCTGGCTGTCTGAGACAGAATCCCGCGATCTGCGCTGAACGGTCGTTGTCTTCACATGTGAGTTCCCATTTCATGGGAACTGACTTCTTCAGAGTTCCCTTGATGGAAACTCTTCATCGTTGTAAGCTTGTGTTTTCTTGTTTGTTTCTGGGAGTTCCCACTTCATGGGAACTTTCCTCTTCAGAGTTCCCTTCATGGAAACTCTTCATTGTGGCTAGTAGTGGCTTTGTCATTCATAGGAGTTCTTGGCTGTACCTGTGTTCCTTAGAAATACTTGAACAAACCACATTAGTTCCCTATGGTATTTGTCATTATCAAAACTTAAAGAGAAGTGAATCGCTGATCCGTTGTTTAGAACCAGAGGTCCCAACAACGTCCCAACACTAGTTTAGAATGCTAACATGTATTTACATGGTAAGGCCTTGCTTATACTTGTAGCAAAATCAACTCAACTCGAACATATATTTTAGAACCCAAAACAAAAAGTCAAGGAAGAAATAAAGTATGAATAACACCCAGAGTTGGTAACCCGATTCGAATCAACAATCCTACCTCTGGGAGTCTCAGTTCAAAAAGATCAACCCAAATTCCACTAAGTTTTCGGAAAAATATTTCAAGAACGGCTACAACACTAAAGAAAGCAACAACAAAGCACTCAATCGAAAAACAATAAGGAACAGAGGATAAATCGAGAAAAGGTGTTAGAGAAAGAATCAAAGATCGAGTCTCGAGCCCCAATCAAGCTGGCAAATCTTGAGATGAAGCGCTACGGATCTCGTTGAGATAGGCTCGTCGTTGACTATCTCCGGTGGGCCAATAATGATATGGAGGTCCACACGTTTTTCCGTGCGCATAAGCGCATCATGTGTCTAGCACATAATTAATTCCATGAGGTTCCATTCTAAAACCAGTTAACAATAGGAGTAAATCAAGTACTTATATTTAAACAATTACTTTTCATATTTTAGATGTAAAAAATCATTTGTCTTTGCAACAAAAGTAGCAAGGTCTAAGTGTGAGTGATTGCGTACAAGTGGACAACATACATCAATTATGTGAGTATTTTTCCATTTTATGATATTGGGCGCAAACACCACAAAAACAATGCTTCTACTTAATTTAATCTACCTTTAAACATGAAACTAACTTTAAATTCCAAATGAGCACCTTTCAACTAGAAAAACCTGTATAATTTTGTCAATAAATAATTTCAATTCGGTTACATCAACCTTAATACATATGTCTCCTTACAAAAAATAACTATATATATAATGTTGCATTTTCAGCATAAAAAAGGAAAGAATTATTAGATCGATGAAATTAATGTCGGCATGCACACCAATTATTGAACAGTAATATTGTGTCCGATCCATAGGAGCTAGGTTCAGACTAATTTGGATTGATAAAGTCAAGGAGGATCGATAATCTGGAGGTCGTATAGTAACAGACCTAATATACAAGTTTAATGAAATTATAACCCAAAATCATATGACAATGAATGGAGGAGTAGCTTATTGGGTTATATACTAATTAATTTTCGTCTACCATCTCTATTTTGGATCGGTCGTTCCTTTATTAGGCGGGGTACTTGAATATGCTAGCTCTCATAAGGCCGACATCCGAATAAATCCCTCAAGGCTCGTGAACCACCACTTTTATATCGTCGCTCCTTTATTGGGCGGAATGCCTTAACGGGCCCATGAAGCCAGCAAGCCCGAAGTCTCCAGGAAAGAACCCACACCGAAACCTGCTCTACTACCATGATAAAATCCGGTGGGCCAAACCTGCTCTGATAACATGATATAGGTGAACCGATAATCTGGGGATCGTGCGATAACAGGCCTAGCATACAAGTTAGGGCTGAGCAAACAGATATATCTGATCCAATCCGATTCGGTATACAAATATCCGGTAAATTTTTTCCCTAAAATCCCGATTCGTATTCGAATCGTTATTTGTCGGATATCCGGTAAAAAAGATCTGATTGGATCGGATATCCGGGAGCGGATACCCAAAATATCCATTTTGTAAACTATTGCTATTTTGATTCAAAACGAGGCAGATCAACGGATATCCGATTAGAGCATTCGCTAATCTAAGCCAAAAACCTACTTATAACAACATTATGTAGAGGTTAGTGTTAGATTTCCTAAAAAAAAAGGAAATTTCTTTTGAAAAATATAATTAAACACGGATGACTAGTACTTAGTATAAGGCTGAGCAAAGTCATGGGCCAAAGGGCCATGATAATATGTAGTCTTGAAAAAAGACCCATTAAATTGTTAATACCATATCTATGCTACTTAAATATTAGTTTCCATATCCAAAAACATATATATATATATATAGTAGCGGATATTTCGAATATCCGTTTATCTTTAAACCCCGATCCGTATCCGGTCCGAGTATCCGGAAAAATCAGTCGGATAGGATCGAATACGGATCAATTTTAAACGGATAATTATGGTTACGGATAAATACGGATCGGATCGGTGGATTTTTCGGATCGGATCAACGGATCGGGTGATTTGCTCACCCCTAATAAAGTCCAATAAGGTTCCAACCCAAAACCATATAACAATGGGTGGACTATCTCATAGAATTATATACTAATCAATTTTAGTTTTAAATTTCCCACGTGGAATAACCCTCAACGTAACATAGATTAATGAAGAGCGTATGCATACAAATTTAAAATTCATAACTATATATTAAAGTTGTCCCTTTTCGAGCCAGCAGAACGAGTCTGGCCCCACCTCATATTTATAAAATTAACTTTTATTTCTAATATTTTAACTTTTACCCTATTATATTTTTCTTTAACTATTTAAATCTATCTTTAACATAAAATAAATATCTATTTAGTATAACAATATCTTTTGAAAACTTCCTTATACAAATATTTAAAATTAAAGATAACAAATTTAAAATATTTTTTAAATAAGTATAAATATCTTTTACCTTTTAGCATGATGTCTTTTCACGAAATTATTTATAGATATATTTTTTCTTTTATAATAAAAAATTAATGATAAATACTTATAATGTTTAAAAATAAAAAAATAGGTAATATCTATAACTATATATTAAAGTTGTACCTTTTCGAGTCACCAGAACAGTTCTAGCCCCACCTTATATTTATAAAATTAATTTTATTTATATTTTTATAACTTTTTTCTATAAAATTCTTTATAACTATTTAAATTTATCTCTAACATCAAAAAAATATCTATTTAGTATAACAATATTTTTTGAAATCTTCCTTATACAAGTATTTAAAATTAAAGATAAAATATTTAAATATTTAAAAATAAATATAAATATTTTATCATATATATTTTGACGAATTTATTTATAGAAATATAGTGATTTTCTTTTTAAAAAAATTAATGAATAAATAGTTAAAATTTTTAAAATTAATAAAAATGGATAATAAAATATTTAATAGATATTGAAATATTTGATAAACTCTAAATTTACGTACATGAAAAGTAATAAAATAGGAAGAATATAAAATAAATTATTTATATTAAAATTTATATTATATTTTTATTTATTTATTAATATCCTATTTATAATGTTTATAAAATATCGAATCGTAGTCGTACATGGTACGACGGGTAAAACTAGTCCTAATAAATTTGGCTCAACTCTATAGAAGATAGATACAAATTTTAAAAAATAGATTAAATTTAAAGTATTAATTTATATTTTGACGGTGTATATTTCACCAATTCTAGTATTCTATCAATAGAGTTAAAAAAATTCTACTGAAATCCATTCTGTATACTTATAATACACCACTTAATCATTAAACCAAACCTAAACACCATGAGGATATTAAAGTTATTGATATTATATTGTAAACCTTGTAGATACCTTGTAGATCAGCCGGGTTGACCATTAATATTTTTTTTGGTAGAAGGAGAGACTATACTCTCCAGCCTCTCAAGGGAGCGTTTTATTAATAATAAAAAAAGGGCTAAGTAGTTAGCAATCGGGGTTGACAATCAATATTAATTTCAAAGAAAATTGCATTTGCACTTACATACGTTTGTTCTTTAAGTCTTTTCGTCTTTCTGTAACCCACATGGTCATGCCAGATCGTGGTTTAATTAAGGTGGAGTTAGCCTAGGTAGAATTTAAGAAATTTGGGTCATTAATTGATAAATAAAGAGTTGAGATTCATTCCTTATTTCTCCAACTAAGTAAAAAAAAACATTTTAACTAAGTAAATGCCAGGTAAAGGTGGTTTGCATAATTGTATTTTTCAAATGATTGTAACTTTTTGTTCGGATATCAAATTAGAGTTTATAATATGTCGAATCGAAGTTATCAACGAAAGTTCGGATATCAAATTAGAGTTTATGATAATTCGAATCGAAGTTATCAACGAAAGTAAAATATATACCAAAAAAATTATGGATTAGGGAGACCATGGCCACTTCTAATCCTTATATAATTCCGCTCTTGTACACATGACTCCGAGTTATGGCCTACGGACTTTCGCAGTTGTAACAACTTCCATTGCAGTTCATTAAACACTCACGGTCCAAGAAAAATGTAAAATTGTATTTCCCATGTAATATCGTCGAATCCATGACATTAATTAGGCGGTGGATTGTCTTTTTGAAGGACAGATTCGTCGTCAACATTGAAGATAATATAGTTCTTAGACGTAGTCATATAAAAAGAGCCACCCACTAACATATATTCTTCCCTGAAATTGCTTTCCAAAAATGTATTGCATTAGCATTGGCAAGCAAATGATACTATTTCTTCTTTAGGTAATCGGATTGGTAGAAGAACATAAAACAATGATATGACAAGAATAATACAGTTAATCAAATCTTTTTTAAAAATTTAGATTCCCTTGGATTGAACGAACCCAAATTCGACACAACCCCACAACACATCACATGAAAATGGTCAGAACAGGTCGATCTCTGAAGAAAATGCTGCTTTCCCGTTCTTCCTTCCGCTCGGCGGTGATCGGAATCAGGTGCTTGCTGAGATGCACACGTGGCATTCCAATGGCAATTAACTGGGTCCTACCCAATTGTTTGTGTTTGTGAATTGTGAAGAGGAGGGACCCACTTATCCTGCAATCCGGTGCAGTGTATACAGATCACATTCCAGGCCACCCTACTCTTTGAGCATAACAAAAAAAAACTGAATAGTAGTAATCCCTCGGTCCCATAATATTTGTCCGATTTCCTTTTCCGTCGTCCCAAAATATTTGTCCACTTTTCTTTTATATCTATATTTTTCTTACAATATTACCCTCATTCAATATCACATTTATCTATACTATCCAATCAAAAATCTATTTTAAAACTCTTTTAGTCATTTTCTTTTTTCCTTCTCTTTCTTCCCATCTTTATCCATCAACATCACACTCTCTCTCCCATTACTACTGGCTACTTTTTCTCCACTTTAATTCTTAATTTGTATAAAAATCATCTTTTTGGACGAACATTATGGGACAGAGGGAGTACTATTTTATAGTATAAATTATATTATTTTAAAAAAAATAACAGAGAGAGAACGCTCATCAAGAAGGATCGATCAGGTTCTGAATTAATTCTGATGCCCCAACACAGATTGGTATTTCAATTCGGTCAAAACAAGAATAAGAAAACACAGATGGGTATTCCAGTTTCATAGTCATGCATGCATGAAGTAGAATGTACTACACAAAAAGAGGTCATTTTGTCATGGGCGCTTGTAAATTGTAATCAATGTTCTTTTCTACGACTACGAGATATTAAGCACATTAATTGTACTATATATGACGAAACAATGCAGCTGACTCAGAGATGAAGAGAGTAACATAAATCGACTCATAATTATGGAGATAACAAGAACATCTTATACAGGCTCAACGGCTCAAGAGTTCATAAATAAAACAAGTGCTTTCAATTAATTCCCATATATGCTAGAAAAAGGACACACTAAAAGTTGGTAGTATATAGTCAAGTAAAGCACAAACTAAAAGCGTACAAAAATTTAAAGAGTGAAAAAGACTAATAAGAAAGATATTCATTAGGGACATTATTAAATGTGGTTTTTTTTTCCCTTTCCCTGAATCAACCTAAGGTAAAAAAAAGGTAGATTAGGATGGTCCAAAATATTGGACCACAAAGACCTCTACATAGTGGCATATGATAGATACGTGTTACTGACATTGCAATGAGGAGGAGGACACATTTAGGGCATTTTTAACCTAGCTAGTGAATGGCTGACTATGACTCTATGAATATATCTAAAACCTCCTCTTCATTCTTTTGTAAAAGTCACAAGCTGAATTAGTCTTACTTTCCTATCAACCATGGACCATGATCGCCATCGATGTACACTTGTTCACACTTGGACAACCAATTACTATAGTGCAATCTGAACTAGTTAAGTTCTATCAAGATGAACCAATAACTCCAAACTGAAGGCAGCATAAAACAATTCAGTTCATGGTTCTAAAGAAGCAAAGATGATGATCCAAATTTAGTGAAGCATATAAAGTAAAGAAAGGCAATCAAGTTTTTTTGTCTGCCTGTTCCATAGGACATGCCGACTCGCTGCATTAATGAATGACATTATACTAGCTACAAATTCAAGGGATCCTTTACAATAAAGTCACTCCAATATGCACACAAATAAGGTTAGACACTATCAGGACACAATTGGTTTTGAAGAAAGCTACTACTTTGTCATATTTCACTATCACTTCCACTTCTCTATAACATCTTTTCATTTTTCAGTGTTCTTGCTTTATTTTTTGCCCTTATAATAAGCAAAGTGTTATGTTTGTCTTACCATTCTTATGAAAATGTAGGTGCAGCTACGATTTTGAGTGAATTATTGCACACCAAGTAGGCATGCAGAAAGAATCAAAGGAATAAAACCTAGCCTAGCTAGGGGTCTTCAAATCACAATGCACCTGTGGTATTATGAGAAATGCAAGTTTTCAAAACATCAAAAGACGACAGAATACATAAACGGCCCCCTGTACTTGGTCCAATTGGTCACTTGACCCCCTATACTTTAGCCCTAACCGTTTGGTCCCCTATAGTTGCACATTGCGACCTATTGAACACCTGTTCGCCGAGACTTTTTTTACGTGTATTGTACGCGTGCTGAGGTGTGCAGTTTTTTGCCACAATGATGCCACGTAAATGCCACCTCATTTATTTTAATTAAAGAAAAAAAGAAAAAAGATTAAAATGAAAAAATAAAGAAAAATAAATAAAAATAAATAAACTTAAGCTCATCTTCCTCGTCAAGCTTTTGCATAGTTACATGAATTTTTTTTAGACTTGAATAAAAGGTTTGCCTCATGTCATTGCTTAGATCTAGCATTATGTTGTTTTTGTTGGTTGATGGAGAATGGTAGATTTTATTTTTTGAAGCAATTTTCGGATTCAAATTTTAGGGTTCATGAACCCATAATTTTCAGATCCGAAATCCATACTTTTATGGCCTTGAATCTTGACATTGCTTGAAGATATGAGTAGATCTGAGTTAACTTTATGTTTGCCCCATAATTTGATTGCAAATTGCTTAAATTTTCATATTTAATTGAAAACCTTATGTAAGCTTCCATTGAAAAAGGCATGGGATGAGGTGGAAGAAATGTGTGAAGAAGAACATGAAAGAAGGTCCCCAAATTTTATCTCTATTTTTACATATCCTTTGTTTCATCAAAAACCAAAATCCACCCACATAAAATTCCAAGCCCAACTCCTAATTAAAACTCACTTCAAAAAATGGATTTGGGTGTTCTTTAAACACTCATCCATGGAAATTAAGCCAAGAAAAATAAAAGAAGAAAAGGGAAAAGAAAAGAGAAAGACAAGAGAAAAGGGAAAAGAAAAGAGGAAAAAAAATGGGAAAAAAAAAGAAGAAAAAGATGCCATATCAGCTTCCTCACTTGCCCAAAGAAGAGTCCAATTGCGTTTAAATTGCACGCGCCTTGCCACATCAGCGAGCAGGTGTTCAATAGGTCGCAATGTGCAACTATAGGGGGCCAAACGGTTAGGGCTAAAGTACAGGGGGCCAAGTGACCAATTGGCCCAAGTACAGGGGGTCGTTTATGTATTCTGCCATCAAAAGACCGGTTTAATTTTTTTGAAAGTTACGGAGAAAAGGTGCACTTGTGCTATTGTTTACTGCAGATCTATCTACTTTGCTTAACCTCTTGTCTGCAAACTATACATTAGCCCCTTCAGTTCTTACTCTCTGTAATACAAAATACAGGTGAGAATAAACAAAGTAAGAGAAATGAAGTGCCATCTAGACATGAATAAAGAGACATGATTTCTGCAGGAAGAGGTTCGATTGGATAAAAAGAGCACAGAGGGGAGAGAGAGATCATGCATGTTGTTGTTGGGTGGGCATTTTTTAACTTTGCATTATCACACACTACTACCTTATCTTCACATCCCCACAAGACAATGTATAATTCCTTGTAATGTATTTTATATGCTTCATTCATATCTTGTACATAAAATATGCAATCTTGTGATCAAATTGATCCACCTACAACTACATACATAATTTTTCAAATATTCATAAATTGCCCTCCCTTGGTCATCCGCAACTGCAGGGGCAGAAATACAGAGTCAACAAAGATGTGGTCCTACCCACTAATTTCTAAATTTCTGCCCTGTCACATGATGTTCATGACAACAAAACAAGTCGTTTTCGTATTGCCCAATTGCTCATAACAACACTACAACAGTCAAAAAGAATCCAAAGAGTTTGTTTGGGATAAGCCTATTGTCCAACCATTTTCACAACTCACAAGTACATCATCTCACAGTTAAAACAGAGAGGGAGAGAGAGCTCTGCCAAATGCCAAACCCCAAAATCCTTCACTATTCATTTTACCGTACTCCAACTTTTAGTTCAACAATAATGATTTTGAGAGGTTTATTTGTGTCTCACTCTAAAACAACAAACAAAGCAATCCCCATACCTTCTCATTGTTGGCTTCATAAATATGAACTGGAGCTTTCTAGACTTTACTGTAACTTACAACTTTGATATTGAGATTATGCACTTTGATGCCTTTAACACTTCTCTAATTTACCATGGCACAATATATAGATAAGTTCATGCTGTGGGAGCTGAGGGTCAAGTTCATCTTTTTGTAAACGAGTTTCCACAAGGTTTGTGTGATCTTGTGGAGCTCTCAATTTTTTATTTATTTATTTTTGAGGCAAACCAGCATGTACATTCATTAAACTACATCCATAACAGCAAGAGATGCTACAAGGAAATTTGATGTTTTAACCTTCCAAAAAACAAACCCAAATGTTAACCTGGGTTTAGGAGATGCTACAAGTGCAGAGTACCTAAAAAGCTACACTCGATTGGTTAAGACCCACACAGCAAAATCTTATTTAGTCCAAATCTTTGTTTGTCGATACACTATATTCAGATTTGGCTGATTTGACACCAAAGCATAAATTCACATTCTAAAATTGAGTGGCAGACGAGTTCTTGAGAATGAATTAATTAGAACAAGATAATCATAGTAGAGATTAGAGCAAAAAATCGGCTTCACACTTGCAGCTATGTAGTCTTTGAAAACAAACCTTTCACATCCTCATGAGTCATGAGAACACAACAATTCAAGGTGAATCCAACACTAGTTTCATCTCAGGAAAAAAAAAAAAACTAGAAAAACATAATGGGTCGTAGACACGTTAATTGTCTATTAAAAAAACATTCAAAATTGTAAACCTGTATGAGGCACCTCAAACACATACTCTAGCATTTCATGAAAAAAAAGTATGATGATGTCTACAATGTCCAGGAAACTTACGCTTCAAGCACATTAGGCCTCAAATTCCACTAATCATATAAATATGCTCTTTCTGATCTCCATAAGGATAAAATGGGGATTGTAGGTTGGCATACATAAATTGGTTCTTAATCGACAGAAACATGAGAGGTTGGGTTAACTAGACAGAAACAACTGAACATATTTTCGAATGGACCATTCTCCATAAATAGAATGGTAAAACTATGAGTGGTTTGTGATTCTCCATTGGTTGGTGGAGACTTGGAGTTTCTATAAAATTCCAAGAAGTAAATAAAAAAGATGCAGTGGCAAACTGGCAATAGACAAGTTTCCTCAATCCTGAAAATTGCAATGTCCAAAGGACAAAAACTAATACTAGAATCTACAAAATCAATCCAAAGACAGTTTTAAACAGTTCCAACAGACCAAACAATTTGACCAAACAACTCAATCTATTTAAACTTCCTCATTGCTAGTAAAGTTAAATGCATAAACAAAAAAATAAAAAAATGCAATGCATAAACCAAAAATAAAATACTATAAGACAAAACACATATGTCATACATAAATGTGATTGAAAATTGATGCAAAGTTACAAAAATATATCAAACTGATTAACTGTCATTCATACCTACCAAAATCTTGGAGCTGATGCACCAACTCGTATAAATCAAGTGGAACCCTTGCTGGGCTTTCCTAATTTATCCCCATCCAAAATCTCATCTATACAGAACTGATGCAAGTTCTCATAGGTCTTCTTCCATCTTTGTACCATCTGCATAGATCGATTGCAATCAGCCTTTTGTCGCTCAATCTCCATTTTAGCTGCCGCAAAAGACCCTTGTTGCTGTGATTTAAAAAACCAGGATGCTAAATTAAATTTAAGATCAAATGACAATAAATATTGATGAAGTTGATGCATATGAAGTTATTTATTTTTTGCAATATTGGCAGTGGGACTATGCATACAATGTAACATATAATCACAAATAGGTTTGAACAAATACCTAATGAAAAGTACGAGAGAAAACAAACCTCAAGTAATTCTTGGAAAAACTTACTTGCATTTCATAGATTTGCTCATTCATCACATCCTCAGAGACATAAGAGGCATTGAGAGGAAGGGAATCACTGGCCTGGCCACCGATAAAAACCTTTGCTCCAACATCTCCATTTTCAGCAATACTTGGATATTTTTCAAGAGGTTTTGGCAGTGACAGGGAATGCTTTTTTCCTGCAGAAGCTTGGGATTTCAAAAGTGTCTCTGGAATTGTGACAGCAAGAATGTTGTTCACAGGACCTGTGAATAATGAACATTACTGTCAAAAGAGAACAACAGATTGGAAAAGAAACATCTAAGTCATGAGCCAAATCTTGGTAGTTCTTTTAATATTATTTAAAGGAAATTACTCGTAGCTATGTTTCACATGAAGGTTCTGGACTCTATTAATAGATTTGTCTTGTTTCAATCTGGTAATGACAGATATATAATTGCATGATACATAAACAATATAGAACAGAAATTGAACATATGCCACTTACAAATCAACTTGTCAAGGACATATAAGAAAAAGCACTAGCACAGCAGTAGTTCTACATTTGACACTAACAGAAAAGAAATTGATATACAGTCATCAATTACAACAAATTCACGCCGCTTGAGTAGCAACTAGAAGCACACCATTTGCAACATTGCGATTCTAGAACCAAGGAGGTAAATAGTTAAAGTGCCACCTGCTACATATTCTGATAGTTTCATGTCATAGAAACAAGTAATAGCTAATAACAAAGTGCAAATAGTTCAGTAGAAAAAGTCACAGCATGATGCAATTGCAGGGATAAAGTGAATTATCAAAAGAGCAGAATATAACATGAGGTTATGGACTGATACCTTTGGCATGTCTAATCATCCTAACAATGTTATGGCTTCTTGTATCCCAAAAACGAATTAACCCATCCTCAGATCCAGACACTAAAGAAACTCCATCGGCACAGAATGCTAGGCAAGTAACTGCCTTACTGTTCCACAAACATTCAAATGTTACGCGGATACTAGTAGAGTCAAATAATGTGCTCGAGTAGCAATCAAATAACACCTTGATGAAATTAAATCAAATAGATACCTCTGTTCTGATAATGCACCAATAATGTGCTCTCCATAAACGCTGTTAGAAGGATTTTCAGCACCAAGAGCTACAATATAAATTTTCCCGTCTCTTCCACCGGCATAGAAAACATATTCTCCAGGATCCAAGGCAACAGCATCAATCACAGAAGGAAATATAATGCTCCTCAACAATTGTCCTGTAGACATGCGCCATACCTGACTAAATAACACAAGTATTAATAAAGCAAAATACAGGAGCAAAAATTGTAAAATAGAATTGACTGATGGAGTAAATACTAGAGCAAGAACCAAACAACAAATACGAATATACAATACAATCACTGAAGGATGGAGAAAAGAGTGTACTCAACCTTACAAGTTCTGTCCTCAGAAGCAGAAACTATTATTGCATTTGCTCCACCATAGCCTACTACAATATCAGTCACGGGTAAGGTATGCTCCAAGAAGCTATGCAAGTAAAGATGATCCCCTTTCTGTCTTGCAACCTCATCAAATACCCTATTATTGAACAAATGCATCACAGGCAATTCAGATATAAATCTCATAAACAGAAGAAGAAAGCAAATTCCATCAACTTGAACATAGATAAGGAAATGGTACAGAATTTCAAAAATTATTACGCGACGAGTGAATAAACCCTAACGGTTCCATCCTCCGATCCTGACACCAACAATGACTGATCATCACACAACACCAAGCAGGTAACACCTCTATAGTGTGCATGCCACTTCGTAAGTAATCTACCACTTGAAACCTAAATGGAAAGGTGCCAAAAAACATCAAGAGGCGATTTAAACACAGAAAATAACGGGAAGACACTCTCAAATCCAAAATAATTTGATTTTTCTTTCAAGAGACACTAACTGCACCTCCCAGCAATAGATATCCCCAGTTACACTGCCACCGAACAAGTATGTACCCCTGCTGTCAGAAACAAGCGGCTTAATCTGCTTAGCAGGGAAACTCTTCAGCTCCACCTGAGGCTGCACAAATAAGGATAAAAGAGATAGCGTCAGTGAATAAGAGCTTTCAAAGAGGCAATTCGTCGAGCACCTCGTGTGCGACCGCGGCGGAGGAAAAAAAAGGGCAAACCTTGTGCAAGGACCAATAGTGGACGGAGCCAGAGGAAGAGGAGGCGGCAGATTCGCGGATTTGAGAGGATGCGAGGAAGCGGCGGCCAACGGAGACAAGCCCGTGGGGAGGGGAGCAGCAGTTTTTGTAGCGGAGGATCGGGTTGCCGGATTGCAGATCCCAGCAGCCAACGCCACCGTCGACTGACGAAGACGCGAAAATCACTTCCTCCATTACTATTTCGCTTGTGGCGGCGGCGTGGTGGAGAATCAGAGGAAACGGCGAAATCAATGGGGGTAGTAAGTAGTGGTGTAGTACGACGCGCGTTCTATTGGCGCCAAGGTTTCTCTGCCGGCTTACAGTGGGATATAAATTAGGGTATACGTTGTTCCAAGCATAAGAGCTTAGCGGGGGATTTTTATCCATGTAATTTTGTACGCTAAAAATACCAAAAGAAATTAGTTCCAAACTGAAAATATGATATATTTTATTGATTAAATAGCATCTTTCAATTTCAATTCGAAATTGTATAACAATAATTTCTATATTTACATCTGATTTTAAATACATATTAAAAAAATATGGAAAGATTAATATAAAAACATTTTGTTAAATGTTTCTTGAAAGTATCATTCTCCCCAAATAAAAATAATTCAGAGTTCTAGTTAAAATGATTCAGACCTAAGAAAATTGTGAACCTGAAAAAAAAATAGTGAGACGAGGGCATGAATCCATACATCATAGTCCATAAGACCATACCAATATACCAAAAGGCAGAATACATCAACAGACACTCGAACTTGTAACTTTTTTTCAACCAGCCCCCTGTACTATGAAAGTTTCAAATAAACACCTCAACTTAACATTTTTTGCACTTTTAAACACTTACCACATGAGACTCCTCGGGGTGAAGTTCACACGCGGTGAGGTGGACAAAATATAGGCCAAGTGGAAAAAATAATATGCCACATAAGAAAATTTAATTTATAAAAACATAATATTAATACTCTTATTTTTAGGCAAAATACATCAACACACACTCGAACTTGTACACTTTTTTCAACCATCACCCCGTACTTTGAAATGTTCAATTAAACACCTAAACTTAACTAAATTTATTCAAATAAACACTAGATGCTGAGGTGGCATGACGTGTGAAATCCACTCTCTTAATAGGCAAGTGATACACTTATGAAATCCTATTATTATTATTTTTTTTTACAAAAAAAATTACATAAAATATCAATATTTTCCCTTTTAAATTAAAAAAAAATCCTTTCTTATAAAATTCCCATATAAAGTGAAAATTTGCACTTTTTCTCATTTATTTTTAAATATGTGAAAAACTTCATTTTTTTTCTTTTAATCTGTCGTCTTTATCATCTTTCTCAAGAGAGAATCACGAAGGAATCAAATCTGAAACTACGGTCTTCTTCACCGGCGGTGTGAACTTCTCGTTTTCAATTGAAGGAGGAGGAGGAGAGGGGCTGAAGACCCCTCGGATTTCCGTCGACGAATCAGGACAGAACGACGGATTCGGAGAAAGAATTCGAACTCTTCACCGACGAAGATTCGAATCAGGACGGAACGATGATTGATGAACCAGAAAGAGTCAGGACGGAATGACGAATTCGGAGAAAGAATTCGAAGATTTCACCGGCGGCATAGGAAGGAACCGTGGCTTCGGATCTGGAAATCCAAATCCGACAGGTCGTCGTTCTGGCTTTGCAGAGAAGATATGTCGTCGGATTTGCAGAGAAGATATGTTGTCGTTCCAGGGTCGTCGGATTTGCAGAGAAGATGTGCCATCGTTCCGGCTTGACTTTCTTTGTTTTGGATCTGGTTCCATTAGCCGGCCATGAAGAATTTGAACTCTTCTCCGAGTCCGTCGTTCCGGCTTGATTCTTTGTGGTTTTGGATTTGGTTCCTGAATCTTCTCCGAGTCTGCCGTTCCGTCCTCACTTTTCTCCGAGCATGTCGTTCCAGTTCCTATAGAGGGAGAGAGAAGAGCTTTGAAAATAAATATAAAGGGAAAAAATATTTACATTTTTATGTTAAAATTTAATAAAATTAATACATTTATCTAGGTGGCACCTATATGGCCATTACATGGCATACACGTCATCGCGCGTAATTCTCACTTCAAGGAGTTGTGTTTATTAGAATAAATTCAGTTAAGTTTAAGTATTTATTTGAAACTTTCATAGTATAGGGGGCTGATTGAAAAAAAGTTACAAGTTCAAGTGTCTGTTGATGTATTTTGCCTATACCAAAAGGTCCAAAAGTCTAAACTTGATTCAGATGTCAACATGTTGAGAAACTTGTACATGGTTCCAAAGTACCCTCCAGAGTTCCAGTTCACCTGTATATATGAACCACCATGCATGAAATTAGAAAGACCCGGAACATCATAATGTGGAATTGTGGAGGCCTAACTGCATAACAAACTAAGGGTAGAAGGAAAACGTCATTATACATATCAATAACATTACATACGGTTCTACATATAAACCTCAAGGGCAAGAATCTTAGAACATTGACACAATGGACAAACTGCAACCCTACTTTCACAATCTTTACATAGACACAGATGCTTACAAGGAAACACAAGCATGGACACTTCTTTTGATCTGCAAACTTTACAAATCAACAACCCCTTCGTCTCACTGTTATCCTTGCTAAGCAGATGGAAATCAATGGCGCCGTCATTGTAGCATGATGCAGTATCATCCACCTCATTGTCGCCACATCCTTCCTTACTGTCTCTGCTTTGGGCATATACTTGCTGAAGATTCAGCCTGAGAAGGTTGATCATGTTTTCAGAATATTTAGTCCGGTCTTGCCAAGCACCCACTTCCATAGCCAATTGCTCCATCCTCTCTTCGAGCTCTAAGTTCTTTCTGTTAATGTTCTCCACTTGCACTTCTTTCTGGTGAAGTTTCTGAAGAACTTCTTCTTCGACATATGAGATAGTCTGAAGTTGGTCAGCCTGGATCTTGTCTAGGATCACTTTCCTCAGTCGTTCACCCTAAACAAATGAACATATCAAATTAATATTAGTAGAAAGTCCAGCAACTCTCACAAGATTCTATCATACAGACAACTATGTAGATAAACACACAGGTTTGCTTCTCAAAGATTAAGAGCTTAAAAATGAACAATGTTCTACACTATTAGTTCATCCTCATCAAGCTCTTAAGAGCAATCAGCAATGCCAAAGAATCACAAACTATGATTCACAACCTGGCCATCTTGACAATAGTAAAACAGATTTGAACTGAACTTAAAAAAGAGCAGGAGCAAGACAACCAACAATACTATTATACTAAAGCCAATTGATGAAGTGAAGGAAGCAAAACAAGTCAACCTGAGCCTTGAGGTATCTATCAATTTCAGCGTCCTGACTCTGCAATTCTCGATCAATCTCATCGCCCAACATTGACAGGAAATATGAGTCCCCAGATGAGCCAACCCGACTAGTATTATTGTCGAGCGACAGCCCCAAGCCCGTCGAAACTGGACGAGGTTGCACGAAATCAACAGCAGAAGACATTTGGGAATTGTTCTCGAAGAAATTTTGCTCCTTTAACCTCTTAGTCCGCTGGTCCAGGTCGCAATTCCACTGAAATTCATGGACGGCGCGACCGGATTCTTCACCACCATGCATTTCCACTGGATAGGGCGCCAACCCTACCACATGGACTGTACAGACCAGAAAGGCAGAAACCATGAGTTAGATCGAAAACAACACAAATATAGTAAAATTGAACAAATAAGTAGAGCAAATCCATAGGAAGGAGCGATTACAAGGAGGGATATATGGTGGATGAGGCTGATCCGGGGGAAGAGAGGAGGAGGCGGAGTGGAAAAAGGGGGCGGGAGGTGGGAGTTCGCCATTCAATGTGTACAAATTTCTGCGAGGAAGAATAAGACGAAATTGAACATTAGATCATGCAATTAGGGTCACAAACTTCCATTTTCGTTTACCGATGCCTATGAATGATCAATTTTGTAGCAGGAAACTTGAGAATCGAAGTTCGAAAAAGTTAGGGTTTTGAGAAGAAATAGTTTTTTTTCCCCTCTCACCTGAATGCTCTTGGATCGGATTGACTTTGCTCTTGCTCTTGAGGTTGAGGTTGGGAGATGGTTTGGTGGTGGGGTTGGTCAAGCTGTGGGAATGGAAAGCGAGGGAGAGCCATGGCGCGCCGCAGTGCAGATAGAAAGCGTCGGAGAAGGAGATCCGGTGGGTGGTGGGCTCTCGGGGGCAGGGAGGAAGCGCGTTTAGCGGCGTGACAGCTGCCTAATTACTTTGCGAATTTTGCACTTGGGTCCCCGTAGTCGGGGAAAATTATGCTCAGGGGCTAGCGTGCTTCTAGAATGTGATGACGTGCTATATTATTTCCCTTTTTTTCCTCCTCGATACCTTGCGTATTACACACTTCTCATTATCACTAAAATCACTAATATATTTTTTCGGTTTGAATCGGGTGAAAATGGGCGGTTAGATGAGGGATGGAAAAGAATAAGAGAAAGAAATTAAAGATATTGATTGTTTTACATGAAAAAATGTTATAGCCGAATTTTCAGTGAATTATTCGCATATTTAAACAAATAGATATAGGAGTAACTAACAAAATGTCCATCAAAACTGTGATTTTGTACCTTAAAACTGATTATTTGTGTATAAAAATGGTTGAATGTGTATCGAAATTTTGTGCATCAAAAGGAGTTACTTGTGCATTAAAAAGACTAAAAAGTGCATCTTGTTTGCGAGTGCATCAAAACTGACTGAATGTGCATCAAAATTGGCAAAATGTGCATAAAAAAAGAAAGAAGGTTATAATCGATGCACAATGTGCATAAAAAAAATATCAATGCACAAATTACTAGTTTTGATGCACATACAAGGTGAAACGATGCACAAAAGTTTGTCTTACTTATACATTTGCATCAAAACTAATCGTTTGTGCATCAAAACAACACAAAATTGCATCTTATGTGTGCATCGAAACTATTTATATGTACATCAAAAAGTAAATAAATATTGTATTCTTACACATAAATAAAGTTAAAAAATAAAACAATGTTTGAAATCGATGAACAATTGTATCAAAAACTAATTGTTTGTGCATCAAAAACTTGATGCACAAACTACACGCATCCCTCATAAACAAATTTTTCAAAAATACGCGAATAATACAGGGAAAATTCGTTCGTGCCATTTTTTATCTTTTTTATGTAAGTATAATCAAAAGCATCGAATTTTTGGAGAGACCGATCAAGATTTATTCTTATTTCTTACATGGACTCTCGTTCTCACATAATACTTTTAGTTCTTTTTTTAAACGATACTTTCTCTTCTCTTTCTACCAAGAAAAATCATTTCACTTTCGGAAAAAGTATATTATTTCCTTGTTTTTTTTCTAACCTTTAATTTAAAATAAAGATGCATTACATATTGGTCTCCTAGGAAAAATAGTTAGTTTTCGACTACCTCTAAAAATTGTATCCTGAATATGGATTTTAATGAAAATTGTTCCTAAGAATGTTTCCTCATTTTGCATATTTTTAAAAATCTAGGCCTTAATGAGACAAAAGATTGGGTGTGCATTAGATAGATCGAAATCAAGAGCGGCAATTTTTGCGGTTCAATTTTTCAGTCCCCTAACAGTGTCCCCATTTTGTGTCCCTTAATAGTGATTGGTCCACGTATTTAAAATTTCCAACTCATCCTCCTCTTTTTTCTATCCCCTAACAGAAGAATTGACACTGGCACTGACATTGTCAAGCGGTCGTTTCAGATCGTCAGTGTCAAGCGGTTCAATTCTTCTGTCCCCTAACACTGTCCCGCTTGACGTTGACGCTACGAGCCAACGATCTTCTCGCTCACCACAAGTAACTTGCTTTTCTTTTCTTTATCTGCTCTTGTCTTCTCCGTAATCTCATGCTACTATTATTTAGACTTTTAAGTATCAATTGTATGTATATAAATATGCAAGGATTAGTATGTAACGGTTAACCGAGTATGCAGTGCTACTACTTGATTATTACGGCATATGAATATTTAATGTCTCATTGCCTACTGATTGATTAATACATGTACATGGTAGTCCTAATACTGAGTTGGAAATTTAATCAATCAATATTTAAAGTGTGTATGTGGATTAGGGTTATGTTAAATATACATACTTAAACAAGATTATTATGTGTACATGTGTGTTAGGGTTATGCTGAAAATAGTTAAACAATGCTTACGTTATGTATGTTATTGACTAACTTTGAATAATTTTAGGTAATAGATGAAATTATGCAAGAAGTGCAGCCCTGAAGGCGATTGGAATTTGAGGATGATGTTGATAATATCGACGTTATTGAAGATATTGATCATCTTGAAGAAATGATCCCAAAGATTGGCATGGAGTTTGAATATGAAGATGCAAATTCTTATGCAAAGGAAGTTGGTTTCTCTATAAGAAAAAGCAAGTCTCATAGTAGCAAGCAAGGGAAAATTTTTTAGATAGAAAATTTGTATGCTCATGTGAAGGTAAAAGGGGAGGAGATAAGCGAGATGATGTCTACAAATCCCATCGACCGGAGACAAGGTTTGGATGTAATGCTATGATGCAAATCAACTGTTGTCATGCAAGTAAGTATACTATTGTCAAATTTATTTCAGAGCATACACATAACGATAGCCTATGTGGGAGTCGAACCCACATCCTTGTGGGTTAGCACAATTGCTCTACCTATTGAGCTAATAGGCTAGAAGGGTTCTGCAACTTTTGAAAATACCATTGTTTATAGACTAGATTAACCAAAAACCTTATTATGCATCACAAAATACCATTGTGCTGAATATTTGATGGACTTCTCAGCTCTTGGATAGTTGCAAGATTCCAAGTTGTAGATGATGTTGAATATTTGATGGACTGCTCCTGTTATCAAAATACCAAGACAGCAAAATACCAACCACACACAAAACCAATTGCAATGATACCAAGACAACCCAAATTCCATGATTAGCACACAAATTTGATTAGCTCAAAGCTCATTTTACCATTGCACCATTTAAATGAATGTGCATGCTACTCAAGGTCTAGCAAACAAATCCCAATCGGAAACAAAAGCAAATAGACAGCTCAGCCCTATTCAAACCTCAAAGTACCAATCTTCAACAATACCAATTATGCAATATCAACTGATATTCAATTTTAAGCACAAAGTAACGGGTACTATAGTTCATGGAAACATATACGATCAAAACAGTTATGTCGAACTCAATTCACAATCCACAAGGTCATAACTAATTAATCACCATTCATCCTATTCAATCACGGATACCAGATTTTTAGCAAAGAGATGAAGAAGGTACCTCCAATTACCAACGAGATTAGAAGAAGGTAGGTTTGCATCTGAGTAGTTGTGCTATAGTGGAGAAGATTCAGATCTGCTGTTGGTGTACAACCAGGCTGGTGCCAGAAATCAAAGCAAGTTGGTGTGGTGGTCGGCTCCGGAGATCAGATCAACAGAAATGAGGTGCTGGATTCGAATCTGAGCATTCAATGTGGTAAGCAAGCGATGCTTGCAGAAGTCTGAGCATGGAAGAGGTACCTGGTGAAATTAGAAACTCAAATCTATTCAAATTGGCAATAGATTTGCAAATAACTAAACCCTAATTCTCCATAGATTAGCAAGAGATTTAAGTATATAAAAAATTATTGAAGTTAGAAACTCAAATCCTAAACCCTAATTCTGTATAAAGGAGAGAACATGGAAATGATTTAAGTAATTCAAGGTACCTGGTGATGGTGGTAACAAGGTGGATTAGTTCATCCGACGGTTTTTCTAGGTAAAGAGGCCGATCGGGAAAGTGATGGGGTGTTGTTGATTGATGGGCACGACGTCGTTTTTGTATTCACCCAACAACTCCTTCACCGCCATCTCCACCAACTAATTTCATGGAGGTGGAGATTCACATCGCTCAATGTGTTGGGTTATCAAAGTCGAGATTTGAAGAGAAGATCCGATTCGGTCGGGGCCATCGGGCGTCTTTCCAAGAAAAGGCGAGGAGAAGACGAGAAAGTAATCTGAATTCAACTTCCTAGATTTTCTAAACGATACAACTTCTAATGATATTTGGATTTTTTGTAAATTAAAATTAAAAAAGAATTAAAATTTAGGCTTTTATGAAATAGAAAAAAAAGGAGGCTGAGTTGGAAATTTTAAATACGTGGACCAATCACTCTTAAGGGACACAAAATGGGGACACTGTTAGGGGACAGAAGAATTGAACCGCAATTTTTGTGGTATCAACACTCAAAATGCATCTTTAAGTTGTCCGTGAAACATTAAACATATATATATATATATATACTAAAGAAATCATTTTTTCTAACACATGTCGGCCTCACATTCATTTCGCCTATGTGTCGCCTCCATATTCAATTCGCCTATATGGCGTCATATCATCAATAATCTAAAAAACAATTTAATACTAATTTTATTAAAAAATATTTATAATTATTTTGTTTTATTTTTATATAGATTTGTTACAAACTAATAACTAAATCTTAGATTCATTCTTATCTCATTCTACTTTGATTAGTTATATATTTTATTGCTTAATTATATATTCAAATCTCATATTATAATAAAAAAAATTATATAAGTTAGAATTAAACTTTTGTTTGATATTATATGTATAGATTTTAAATTTAAACATATGTGTACAAATTTAAAAATTGCTAAACTAATTCATTTTCTTTTAGCAAAGAAAAAAAAAAGAAAATATTGGATCTAATATTAAAATAATGCGTAAATTTTATTCATATATAAAAAAATTAAATTAATTAATTTTTAAAATAAATAATTTATATTTGAATAAACTCGTACAAGGTACGAGTACTTATGCTAGTTTAAACTAATTGAAAAATGATGTGGCTCAGAAATCTGATTTTTCATTACGTACAAAGGAGTATTTATATATGTACATCCTAAAAACAACGATCAACTTATGGACCAAAGAACAAATACAAAGCATTTTATCCTCTTATTAGTTATTCTGTCGGCATCATGTACGGGTAATTGAGCTAAAACAAGATATTGAAATCTCACGATCTACCCTCGAATAGTCGAACCCGACAAGGCTGTAGCACGAACATGTACGTTTGGCCTATAAACAAATGTAAAATATAAAGCTCAACCAAATTAATTTGCATGCACCCATATGCACAATCAGCGTTAAAGCCGCCGCTGATCCACGAAGCGCACACCTCACACAATCCCAGCTAGCACTCCCAATTTTAAACACCAACTCCATCATCGCCAATGGCATCTCGAGCAACACCAACCGTTACAGCCCTGTTTCTTCTACTTTGCTTCTCCAACCGACGCGTTGTGGAGGCTCAGACCATAGATGGCTCCAATGTGAGCTCGGCGGAGGAAGCCTCTCTCAGATGGGCATTGTCGTCCTTGGGTGATGTGGGAGAAAATGAGGAGTACGAGAACGAGCGAGAAAGGATACTAATTTCCGGGAGGAGGGCAAGCCATTACGGTCACTATATATCATATGCGGTGCTTTCGGCGGACTACGTCCCTTGTCTGCCGCGCTCCGGGAGGTCCTATTACACTAACAACTGCTATAAAGCTAGTGGCCCGGTCCAGCCTTATTCAAGAGGTTGCTCTTGTATAAGCCATTGTCGTAGATGAATGGATTCCTACTTTTTGCACGTTGTACTATTGTTATTTGACTTATTTTCATTGTTAATTTGTAGCAAGATTTTATTAGTTGTGACGGGGATTGATCGAGCACGTTGAGATTCGATCGATCGATGGTTTGTTTTAAGTTAAGAGTAGGCTTTTTTTTTTAACAATTGCTTGATGAATTTTTTGGTGGTTTTTATGTCATAAATTACGGAGTATTATCCAAAATTGCTCTTTACTATCGACAGTCTCTAAATTATGAACTAACATTCTTAGTGATAGATTACCAAGATTTAAAAAAAACGTACTAACAATTTTCTCTTATTTTTTTTCCTGCTTTATGGTTTGTTCATCAATTAATACCCATTTTATGCAGGTATTTTGTGGTCTCTTTTTAAAATAAACTCTTTCGATGTCAGTTTTTTTATACATCTTGACCAATTCTTAGAGACCAGAGTCATTTTAGAAAAATATATTTACATTTTTTTTTTCTCTTCTTTCTCATGTGACAAATGGTACTATATCATTCAATGACCAAACCCCATTTTGGTCATGGGCATAACCAGTCATCAATTTTTTTACCCCTATGATCATCAAAATGGGCAACCCTTGACATGCTCTTATTATTAGATCATTTGACTATTAGTCTCGTATTTATTATTGGAACATGAATGAAAAATATTCATAATTTTTTGTTTTTGTTTTTGTACAATGCCGTGCCTGAATAAACCAAAAAGAGAAGAGGGACAAAAAGAAGGTAAACAAATAGAAATTGAATGGGATTCGTAATAGACAATATTTTACCTACACTTATTTGAACTCAATAAGCATAACACAATGCATTACAAGTTCGTTGTCTAAGAAGTGTATGCCTTGGCAACAAATCAATCATTTGAAAAACCTATGGAAACGCTCTCAACCTCTTCCTCCTATATGGCGTTAGCACTGTAGTGCCAAAGATTCAAGATGTGGGAATGAAAGATATGGTGATCGCTTGTCAAGGGATCCTTCTAACCCTTTGAAAACTTGGAAGGAGATGAAGGTTGGTCATAAGGGACCTCCAAACATCATCGTGGCTAATGAATTTTTGAATGGTAAGATCTTTCTATCGTATATGTAGCGTCAAGGCAAAGAGAACGAGTAAAAGGTATTCAACTTTCTTGATATATGGTAGAGTCGATCAATGATCTTTCTTACAAAATTATTTGGCACTTATCACACCCAAGAATTAATACTGCCAAATCCTTTGTGGATAAAACTACCATTCACTTACGGTATGGGCTTAAGAATACGTAAGTATGCCTCGTTGTTTCGTGTGTTTGGAAGAGAGTTGAATAATGAGAATAAGTTCTCAAAATTCCATGTCCAAATGAGGCACAACCCATACCTATTTATAGGAGAGGGCTCAAGTGTGGGTATTGATGAACTTAGTTAGCCTACAAAACTGTCCAGATTCAAGGAAAAACTATTTGTAACCACCGGTAACCGCCATGCCTATGTGGCATAACTGAATTGGAATGATTTTTGGACTCCAACATGTCCATAAAATCCAAAATGGGCCGGCTAAACAAGCCCAAAACAAGGCAAGTCGATCTCAAGGTGACCCATGACGCCTTCTCCTTGAATGTAGGTGTTGGTCATAACCACCTTTGCCATTATTCACATGACCATAAACTCCATGTAATTGCCCATAATTTCCATGATGATTTGGCACCACTAACCACCACCCAACCCAATGGGCCGACCCATGGCCCAAGCCAAAAACCCGACGTTGACACAACAAGCATAGAAAACATGTGGTTTTCTAAGTTGCTTGGCTACAACTTTACAATTGAGTACAAACAAGGGAGGGAAAATGTAACAGTTGACGCCTTGTCTTGAGTAACGGGATCACAATTGATGCAAATAACTTTAACCCATGCTCACTTTGAGTTATACAAGATGGTTAAGAAATCTTGGCTTGATGATCCACATTGGAGCCAAGCTATCTTTGGCTTGAAGAAAGATCCAACTTCCCACCCAAAGTTCAGCTATATAAATGAAGAATTAAGGCGAAAAGGAAAACTGGTGACCCATGCTCCCTTTGAGTTATACAAGATGATTAAGAAATCTTGGCTTCATGATCCACATTAGAACCAAGTTATCTTTGGCTTGAAGAAAGATCCAACTTCTCACCCAAAGTTCAGCTTTATAAATCAAGAATTAAGGCGAAAAGGAAAACTAGTGGTTGGAAAAACAAATGAATTAAACTTGCAGATTTTTAGGTGGCCACATGATTTAGTTGGGGGGGGGGGGGTTCACTCAGCCAGGGACTCCACACTCCATCGAGTCAAATCTCTATTCTTTTGGCCCAGTATGTCAAAGAGATACAAGCTTATGTCAGAAATTGTTGTGTATGCCAATAGTATAAATATGATACAACTACATATCACTAGGTCTGCTCCAACGATTGCCTATACCCGAGGGAATTTGGGAATCCATTGGCATGAATTTCATTGAAGTACTTCCACCTTTAATGGGTAAGCTCATCATCATGGTCATTGTTGTCAGGCTCATCAAATATGCACATTTCCTATCATTATATCATCCTATAATGTAGAAAGTGTAGCTCAACTTTTCATGGATCATATTTTCAAGCTCCATGGACTCCCATTATCCATCATTAGTGATCGAGGTCCTATCTTCCTTAGTGAGGTCTACCAATAGATGTTTTGGATTCAAGGAGTTGATCTCAATATGTCATCAATCTACCACCCTCAATCTAATGTACAAACAGAGGTTCACTCAGCCAGGGACTCCACACTCCATCGAGTCAAATCTCTATTCTTTTGGCCCAGTATGTCAAAGAGATACAAGCTTATGTCAGAAATTGTTGTGTATGCCAATAGTATAAATATGATACAACTACATATCACTAGGTCTGCTCCAACGATTGCCTATACCCGAGGGAATTTGGGAATCCATTGGCATGAATTTCATTGAAGTACTTCCACCTTTAATGGGTAAGCTCATCATCATGGTCATTGTTGTCAGGCTCATCAAATATGCACATTTCCTATCATTATATCATCCTATAATGTAGAAAGTGTAGCTCAACTTTTCATGGATCATATTTTCAAGCTCCATGGACTCCCATTATCCATCATTAGTGATCGAGGTCCTATCTTCCTTAGTGAGGTCTACCAATAGATGTTTTGGATTCAAGGAGTTGATCTCAATATGTCATCAATCTACCACCCTCAATCTAATGTACAAACAGAGGTAACCAATCGCATATTGGATACATATTTGAGGTGTTTATGCTCAAATGTCCCATATACCCGGAACAAATGGTTGCCCTTCGTCGAGTGGTGGTATAGTACAAGCCACCATACAACCATTAAATCTTCACCATTCGAGATCATGTATGGATATTCACCCCCAATCCATCTTCAACACTTACCTGGTGAGAGCAAATCTCAATTGATTGGTCGAAGTTTCATCAAAAGAGAAGAGATCATAGCCATGCTGAAACTCCATTTAATGAGGGGACAAAATAGGATGAAGTAATTGGCAGATAAACATTGATTGGCAGATAAACATCAATCACAAAGAAGCTTTAATTTGGGAGATCGGGCTTATGTCAAACTACAACCTTATCAACATAACTCCCTCCAATCTAGAAGCCCACACAAGTTGTCTACAAAATTTTATGAGCCATTCAAGGTCATAAAAAATAGGTGAAGTTGCATATAAGCTCGAGTTGCCATCCTCTGCATCCATTCATAATGTATTTCATGTCAGCCAATTGAAGTTATGTCCAAATCCCCCATTGGAGCCCGCAATTCTTCCTCGGTTTATATTTAATGTTGGTATTGCAAAAGAGCAAGAGGAGATCTTAGAACACAAGATTGCAAAAAGGGGCAACACGATGGCCTACAAAGATTCTAGTCAAATGGAAGAACATCCCTACAAATATGGCAACTTGGGAGTACTATTTCGATTTCATTCCAAAATACCCCTCTTTCAATCCTTGAGACAAGGATCTTTTGAAGAACTTAGTATTACGGATTTATTCTCTTGTAGCTCATTTAAAGCTGTATGGCTATTAGAGAAAGAGATCATCGCATTACAGAATTATTCTCTCAAATCCCTAATTTCTTTCATCAATTCAATTCCTTTTGCTTGCTTCATCTCAGAGCGTAAGTAACTCAAAACCCGATAAAAAATAGGTGAAGTTGCATATAAGCTCGAGTTGCCATCCTCTGCATCCATTCATAATGTATTTCATGTCAGCCAATTGAAGTTATGTCCAAATCCCCCATTGGAGCCCGCAATTCTTCCTCGATTTATATTTAATGTTGGTATTGCAAAAGAGCAAGAGGAGATCTTAGAACACAAGATTGCAAAAAGGGGCAACACGATGGCCTACAAAGATTCTAGTCAAATGGAAGAACATCCCTACAAATATGGCAACTTGGGAGTACTATTCCGATTTCATTCCAAAATACCCCTCTTTCAATCCTTGAGACAAGGATCTTTTGAAGAACTTAGTATTACGGATTTATTCTCTTGTAGCTCATTTAAAGCTGTATGGCTATTAGAGAAAGAGATCATCGCATTACAGAATTATTCTCTCAATTCAATTCCTTTTGCTTGCTTCATCTCAGAGCGTAAGTAACTCAAAACCCGATCAAAAACAGATCATCCTTGATCTCTTTTGATTTTATATCTGACCTATCCTCAAATTGGCATCATTCTTGGATGGATAGATGTGATAAACAACATCTACAATGTATAGATAAACGATCGAGTGAAGAGCAACAACTCTTAATTGTGTAGCATTTTCACCCATTGGGAATTGGTGAAATTTGATTATTCAAATCCAACCACATGTAAACACAACTACACATGAAAATATTACAATTCTTCCAACAAAAAACAAAAATTATTCTTTCCTCACCCCTATATATTATAATATTACAAATCTATCCCACATTACTCATCAACTCTATAATTTTAAATTAAATGAATAGGTAAACAAATGTTTTTTTTAGAAAAGAAAAAAAAGCAATTCCAGCCAGCTCACAGAAGTCACCGACAACCACCACCGACTTTCTCTCACATGCCACTTTCCACAGTTTTCCCGGGCAGCCAAGAGGTCAGCCGGGCAGCGTATCCTCACACGCTTCCCCTCTTGAGCGATGATTCATCATTGATAGGTGCAAGCATTCTTCAGGGAGATGGGAGAACTGAGCTTCTTGGGGTTTAATGTCACCACGCAATCGACCCTTCGAAGGAATTTCGGCTTCACCAGTCTACCAAGCACGTACGCCCTAGATCGCACCACGAAACCGAGATTCATCGTCACCGGCGCCGTCGGCATTCCCGTCGACGTACCTGTCAGCGTCGAGCTGCTTCCGTACAGCGGGATCTTGTCACCCATCACCGACACTGTCACTAGCCTCTGACTCTTCCTTGATTGATAGAATTTCTTCACCTGCAATTTCGATCCACTTTAATCAATTAATACCGTAATTCAGATCCAATTTTGACTCATTTGGAAGAGAGTGAATCCATAAATCGGACGGCTTACGTTTCCAGTGGCTAGTGTGATCTGAGAGTAGGCTAGATCGATTGGGGATGATGTCACATGGACGCCGAAGAAGGTGGCCGTGTTCCTGTAAAGGAACTTCAAGGTGCAATTTACGGAGGCCATCTCGGTTGCGACGCCGGTGGCATCGGAGCCGGCGTTGAAAGTGAATCTCTCAAACTTAACGCTCTATATATACACAGATCCAATTGAACTCGATCAGTTAATTTCGAAAGCAACAATTGGAAAGAAGCAGACGACGATTTTTGATTTCAAAAGCAAAATTGAAAGTCAGTTAGGCTAACCTTCATGGTGACCTTGGGCTTCTGAGGGCGAGCAGCTCCCCAAATAATGAGGGAGAAGAAGGAGAACAAGACGAAAAACCCTAGGACGAAAGCGAGGAAGTAGCAGCGGCGAGGAAGAGGCTTCCGGTAGTCTTCCTCTTCCAAGAGGCCCTCCTCTTCGATGACGTCGATTTCCTTCCACGACTTCTGACCGGGCTTCCCGCCGGCAGCGACTGCGGCGCGGGTGGATCCTTCGTTGGGGGAGATCTTGCGAGATCCAGGCTTGAGGGAGCCGGAGAAGCGGGTGGAGGAGGACTCGCGGGAGTGGCGGCCGACGGAGGAGTGGGAGTGGGGAGGAGAGCCCATGGGGCTGATCACCGGAGTGGAGTGAAACGACGTGGCAGTCTTCTCGCCATCGTGGGAGTCGCGGGAGGGGCTCTGGACGTAGTAGACCGGACGCCGGGGCGGCGACCTGGTGGGGGACGACGCCGCTAAGCTGGTGACCTCGGAATCCGTCTTGGCGTGCATTTTGGGGGAATTGGTTTTTCTGTGTCGAGCGCAGATGGCGGAAGGGTTGTGACTTGGGTGGGCTCTTTAATGCGGGTGCCTTACTTCTGAGTTGGGGTTAAATTTTTATTATTTTATTTAGGTTTGGAAATGATAAATAAATTAAATGTGTGGGAAAATATGCAATGGAAAGTAGAGGAAAATGGGAGGAAATGGATCTATAAAATATAAATTAATTTAATTTGCCTTGTGGAAAAAGGTTAATTGAACGAGAGAATAGGGCGACAGCCCATTACAGTTGGCAGGAGGAAGCTGCTGTTTTAAGCCACCTACCGGCTATCGTTGTGTTGTTTTGTTTTTATTCAGAATTTTTTTTAAAGTTCATTTGTTACTGAAAATATTATACAACTTGCCATATGATGTATTTTTTTTGGTCCTTGCCACCCCAGTTTAGCGGAGAGCTTTGCTCCATCAAACGCTTACGTGTGGAGTTCGAGTCTCGCGAGGGCCCCTTTATTTTTGGGTGGGATCTGCTCTCCCAACAAGTTTATTTCTCCTCCACTGAGAATCGAACACTCGACCTCAACGAAGGGAAGCGTAACCCCTCCCACTACGCTACATGCTTGTTGGTTTGCCATATGATGTATGATTAGATGAAACAAAACCACATTTTTTGTTTAAATTATACTGCTAATCATATCATTTGTACAAATCACAAATGCAACCATGTGAGATTTGGTATTTATGGGAAATGAGAACATGTCTGCCGTGTGTATCATTCATCGCCGCTATCAGCACACCAGAAGGCCCAAAAGCTGCAGTCTAGTACCGTTCTTTGGAAACGAATTTGGATTGAATTGGGCCAAAGCTTTGGGGCTTTGTACTCTTCGCTCGAAACTAAAGTAATTCCTACAAATTTAAGTCCTGTATTTTTTTAGTCTTGCCTTTAGTTCGCCTGGTTTGATTAGGTCGGCATTGCTCTAAGTTTAGATTGGATATTTTGTGAGTATTTTAAAACCCAAACACATCCTAAATTAAAGCAAAATTGATCTTAGTTAAGCTAACATATATGGTGATTTTGGGCTTTTGAGGGTGAGCAATATTGAATATCGGTAGGTCCTGATTAAATTATAATCACTGGGGGCACCCTCACCCTCCCATAATATACTATCGATTTTATTTCCTCGTGTTTGATTTGAGAAACTTCCAACCCGGCCCCTCAAGTTTAATCGACATGGCCTAGTTAGTATTTGAACCATTTTTTTTTATCTAGGATTTAGCATCTCATTCTCTGTATAGCTAGTCTCCACATTATTTCCAAACGGATATAGCATATCAATCTATTAATAGCTAGCCCAAAGAACGGGTTATTAGCATCTCAACATCTTTTATCTATATACTAAAACTAGAAAACGGCGACCGGTTTGGCTCTGATACCATATATAATTCTAGTAGACTATGATTAATGAGGTATGGTGTTGAGATTAATTAATTTTATATATAAGGTTATGATCCCCTTTTCAACACAAAGGCTTAAGAAAATATGTGGGGCTCCCCCCTCCCACATATATTATTGAATCTATTCCTCATGTTTGACATAGGACACTTTCAACAAGCAGCTACCCAAATAATGAGGGAGAAGGTGGAGAATGAGACGAAAAACCCTAGCACAAAAGCGAGGAACTAGAAATGGTGAGGAAGAGGCTTCCAATACTCTTCCTCTTCAAAAAGACCCTTTCTCTTCGATGACATCACACTCCATCCACGACATTTGAACAATCTTCCCGTTCGCAATGACAATGTCATTGGCGAAGCCTATGTTAGTGGATATCTTGCGAGATCTAGGCTTGAGGGACCCGGAGAAGCGAGTGGATGAGTACTCGCGAGAGTGGTGGCTAGTGGAGGATCAGGAGAGCCTATGGGGTTGATCACCAATATGTGGAGGAAAATAATGTAGTCGTCTTCTCTTTATTGTAGGAGTCAATGAATGGGCAGTGGACAATTTACTAGATGTCATGACATCGATCCAGTAGGTGACGATGTCGCTAAGTTAGTGACCTCAGTTTTTATCACGACGTGCATTTTTGGTGTGGAATTAAGCTTTTTTGTCTCAAGTGCATATGGCGGAAGGGTGTAGAGAATATGAACTTTTTAATGAGTATCTGGCTTCTAAATTGGCATTTTGATGTTTTTTATTTTGTTTTTGGAAATGAGAAATAAATTAAATGTGTGAGGTATTAGAGAAAAATGGGAGAAAATGGATCTAAAAATTAGATTGACTTCAAGTACGACTTGAAGGCCGACCTAGAGTATCCTTTCAGCGGAGTAGATTGATTTTGAATGGTTTTGAATGAGTTCAAAGGATAGTGAGTGCTAAGCGAGATACAATTGGTCAACCACCTTATTCACTTTCTTAAAGACATTAGTTATCTATACTACCAAGAAAGAATTTTAAATAAATAAGAATAGTATTGATAATTATCTCGATTTCCATAGAGTAATTCCTAGTAGGTGTTTAAGAACGATCTAGACTGAAAATTTGAACTGGAAAAAGCTTGGACCGGACCGTAATTTTATGGTCTAGTCACTAGTCGATGATATAAAGGAACTCTAGTATTTGGTTTGGTCCAAAATCAAATTTTTTCAGTTCGGGTCGAGAACTCGAAATAGATCCAAAAAGAATTTTTAATTTGAAAATTGTATATATTTTTTTAATTTTTTATAGGTTATTAACAATACATTTTATTTATAAATATATACAAAATATATAAAAGTTGTTAAAAAATAAATTTTAAAAAAATTTGAGTTTAGTAAAAAAATAAAAAAATAAATGTTAATTTGAATTAGTTCACACCTCTAAACAAATCCGGTCTAGTTTGGACATTTTGCACAATCATAAAAATTCTAGATTTCATTAATTGAGTTAATAACATAGATGTTGTCTCCTTCAATTCAACTCTCCTTAGTTCAAGTCGCTTGGTTTGAATAGTGTGAAGTCTAAGCGTTAATTGTTACCGGCTAGTTCACAAACTCGGAATTTACCACCAAAAGTGGGCCCCTCGTCAAAAACGCCGCCTTAATTGTTACAAAATCTATGAATATTGACTTTTTCATAATTTTTTGAACCAATAGCAACAATCCCATGGACTAAATGTATTTTAAAGATGTAACACCCTATTTTTTTACAACATTGGGTGTTACCGCCAGTGACCTCGGACTTTACCGTCCAAAGTCACCCAAGGCTTTATAATGATATTAAAACTTATAAAATGCGGAAATTGACATAAACGTTACATAACTAAACGGATGCTCACGAATGAGACTTAAAGGTAATAAAGGATGAAATTGACTAAAAACGGAATTTTATTTATTGATGAGAATTGTCGTTCATTACATTGGGAGTCATTTTACAAATGATGTAGCAGCGGAAAATGAAGCCCTTATTAAAAGGGTTGAAAAGATGTATTTAAAAATACAAGTATGTTACTCCAAGACAAATCATATGATGATGATTTCCTTGGTTAAAAATAGAAGAGCGAGTGCACTATCTTCTGAATGCTTTGCTCTTTGAAAATTCCTTCCTTCCATCAACGTTGTCTTGCCTTGACCTTCTATCCTTACATAACGTTTCTCGAACCTTCTAGACTTCGTCTTCGACGCTTCGGTTTGACTTCCTACAGTCTGACATTTGTCGCGAAGGGCGAGAAATACCAGGCAAAAATGCGAAAATAGGGGAATTAGTCTAAGGAGACTAAGCAAGTGAGAATGAAAATTCTCAAGGGTATTTCGGTAATTTATAATTTTTGAGAGAGATATTATCGGGATGTGTTTTAAGGTATAGGTCTTTATGTGGGGCTTATCGGGACGGAGAAGAGTGTACCTTGAATGAGATAACTCGTTAAGCGAGAGAAGTACTACGAGATGTAGACTTCTTAGAATAGAAAGTATGTTAGGAACGTTATTAATTCATACTAGTTTTTGAAAACCTCTCGTGCCCTTGCGAACCGAGAGCCGGATTGATCAATTGAGACCGGTCCGGTTTTGGTTTCTTTTAAATGTGCTTGGACACTTATCTTGTATAGTGATGAAAAAATTTCATTTACGTTAACGTGTTTTAAGAGCGTGGGGCCATGAATGGGCCGAATTCTACTTAAAAGAAAATAAGGAATTTCAGGCCTCTTTCATCCCGAGTGTTCAGGCCTCTTTCATTCTGAGTGTGCAGGCCTCTTTCATCCTGAGTGTGCAGGCCTCTTTCATCCTGAGGATATCGGGCCTCTTTCATCCCAAGTATATAGGCAACTAGCTAGTGCATAATATAATATCGCCTATGCTAGTCCATAACGAATCTCGAAAAGTAATTGAAACAAACAAGGCCACAAATCATCGGTCCTAAAGTCCAGTACTAGCGTAGTACGAATCATAATAACAATATGTCGTTATTTCTAAGAATCGATATTCCTAGATTCATTTTTTTATCAAACAAGTTTTTCCCAACATCGAGAAATTTCACGGAAATAAACTATTGAGGCTTCGAGGAGAAAATCCACTTGCCTTTGCTTGTACGATAGCGAATTTAACGAAAGAGCGAAAAACGTTGTTCTCGAAATGGAACGGGAGCTCGACCCCAAATTAATTAGGCCCACCTCCCTTTTGTCTTGCTCCTTCTTCTTTTACGCACAAATCAAATAGAACCAGAGAGCACATGACAGAATGACGGACGACGATGGAGGCATCAACGTGGAGAGGGCGGAGCCCCTGGTGACCGACGGTGGTGCGCCCAAGCGGTGGTGGTGACCGGCCGTCGGTTCCGTGGTGGTTCGGTGGAGCTAGGGTTCCAATTTAGGGTTTTTGTGAAAAATTCAGCAAGTAATATAGAGGTCTCTAGGCTGAATTTTTGGAGGATTTGAATAGCAAAGTTGCTAGAAGAGATAAGAGAGCTTTGTCTGTGAATTTTGATGGGAGAAATCATCCTTTAAATAGGCAAGCAATGCAAATTTGGTGATCCATGGCAATGGCAATCCACCAATGGAGAATGGGTTGATTGATGAGGATTGGGGAGTGTTGTGTTAGTTTGATGATGACAAATAGATGATGCAAGTCTTAGATGGTCTTTGAAGCAACTAGGAGGATTGGGAGGCCATTGATGGAAGGACTGATTTAACGTCAATTCAATCAGGCACCTATCAGACTTTTGAAGAAGAAGAAAATTTGGTAGAGTTTATAATTAAAAGAGTGAGGTTATGAGTAGTTAAGTTGCAATGGCCTAGCGGTTTGGAGTGTGTGTGTGTATGAGGGGGAGACGCAAGAGGTCTCGGGCTGATTCCCGGCTCTTGCCTCCTTTTTATTTATTTTACCTTGTACTAATTTTTAGCCTTGTAAAACTCCACTATCAATAAAATCCGAAATTTATGTTAATTTATTTTTATTTGAATGCTTTTATGCCTTCATAATCCTTTCTAGTATATTCTTGAATTTATTTATTTAAATTATTTAAATTCTCTTTATAGAGAAAAAGGATTATAAATTATATTATAATGGTTTTAAAAACCTTGGGATATTGAGGATATTATATTTATAACATTTTTTATAATTTATTAAGACAATTATAAAAATAAATAACCTCTCTTTTTAAGAGAAAATACTTAAATAGATATCCGACTTGCGTAATATATCTAATTAATTTCTTAATTTCCATTGTAGTAAACTTTTATAACCTCTTATAGTATAATATGAGATTACAAAGATTATTAAATTCTCTATTTTAGAGAAAAAAATTAATTGGAATAAATATCCGTTTTATTATATTTAAAATTTAGCGGATATTACAATAGTATCCCCTTAAAATTAGTTTCGTCCCCGAAACTAGGAAAGACTTAGGGCGGTATAAGGTTAACACGGAAATCTACTAACATTCACAACTGTGAGGAAACAACAAAGGGTCTAGTACACCCTTAAAGAACATTTCGTTCTTTAGTTAAGATGACTGTACAAGCAGAAGAATTACTATTGCACCTTTTTCTTAAGTAATCGTTAGACTAGTATTCCTTAGAAAGATTCCCACATTTGAACTTACGTGGTTTAACGAAATCAAGGGAAAGGAATGGAAATCCAACTGGTCTTGCTAGCGAAGTAGGCAATTGGTCAAACGGTCTTATCCATTAGCTTGGGTCATACCTACAGAATTTCTGGGTTGGCCTTCCCAACATAAAAGTTGGATTGCTTATAGAATAAACATCCTAATTGAAACGAGCATTTAAGTGTTTCTAGGAAGCGAGTAAGAAGATGACTAATTCATTCCATTCTTTTAGAATAGTCATTACGGAAGAATTCTTTTAAGATGGACATACGATAACTGACGATCTGGAATTGAAGTTTTGAATATTTGAAACCATCTTTACGATGCCTTGGAAGAAGGATCTCGAATTATGGTTTCTAAAGAAGTTACTATTGAGATAGGTGATGATTATCTCATAAGAGGAAGTAACCATCTTTACGATGTCGTGTTCGACTATATTTTCCTATCGAGAAGTAGAATAAGCGTCCTTCTATATTATAAGTTGTAACTCTTATAAGAACTAGCTTTTTCGTAAATAAGATCAAATCCAAAGAACTAAGTGGTTTCATTTCACCAATGTGATCAGTATCGGTGAAACTACCTCCAACATAATCCTTTAATATATGTCTTCACAGGAATAAGACCTGAAATTCTACCTCAACCATGTGATCAAGATGGGAGATACAAGTTCATCCTTATTCGCCACTGTGAACCATATACTTAGAAAGAAAAAAATGTTTGGCTATTTAAACTTATGATATTAACTATTGTAGTTTGACAACGCAACGCAAAATGAAATTATTTCTTGCAGAGGTAGGAGTAAATCGCATAAGAAAAGATGGACCGACTTACGTACTCCTATTAATCGAAACTAAGCATTTGAAACAGTGTTTTCTTAGAGAAAGTACCAACGAACATCTTCAGGACAACTATGATAGCATAGCGGAGTTCAAAGTATAACACTTTGCGAAAGAAGCATAGTTGACATCAACTATGTTTGGATTATAACGAGGTTGAAATTCTAATGACAACCCTACAATTTTATGTCACAAGTACCCTCATTTGGACATAATTAGATTACACGGGAAAGGATAAGATATTCTATTCTCTCATTGCGTCTATTGTTGAACTTCTCCATGGCTTAGTGGTTGAACTTATCCACTTTTGACGACAGAAACTTTTGGGCTAAAGGGGAAACTTCGTGTCATGCGTTTTGCAGTAATTGATCAAACTTCGTGGCCTTCTTCTCAACACACTTAGTCCCTTAACTTTTAGGATCTAAGAGATCATTAAGTCTCTCATCTCTCATACCATAAGAGAGGAACGATTCATCATATCAATCTTAAACTTTTCCCAGCTTAGCATGAGATGTTTAGCTTGATTATAATTCTCTTGCTATTTGCTAACTCCTTTCCGATTTGTAGAGCAAAAATTTGCACCCTTTTGCTTCGGTGCAAGGAATACTGCTTAAATCTTTCCACTTAGGAGAACTAGTAGTAGTTGTGGTTAACTTTTTGTTCCTTCATTGACATCATCTTCTTTGACGTGAATGTCTCTAGTGTCCTTGCACAACTAGACCATTTACTTGGGGTGGAATATGGCGTCATTTGCAATTCTATTTGCAGCTTGGTCAGTTCTAATTAGGCTTGCTTCTTTCGGTGGAACAGAAGAGATTGCTTCTGGTATCACTTAAATTGTTGGACTTCTTAATGTAACTTTTGTCACATTATCCAACAGTATCGGCGTACTTGGGTCCATTACACGGCGATTTTCTTGCTTTTTCTTTGAAAATTTTGAACCATCATTCGTGCCCGAACTTGAATACTATCAGGGGAATTCTATTGTTGGTTCCTTGCGGTTTGGTCATTGGAAATAAGAATCGACAAATTGTTCCCAAACAATTGTCATTCATTCGTGGGTCGTGTAATCTATCAAGAACAAAATGTACAATAAAGTGTTTAACCCTCTATCTCTATGTCATGTTGTAATGCATCATAACCCATTCAAAATGGGAACAAATAGAATATGGCCTTGTAGGATGGAATCAGTATTTTGTATATGTAGTGCATAAATCGTTCCAACATGTAATTGTGTAATTGGAATATGCAAGTACACTATGTGATTGGAATCTGAGATTAAAAGTATCGAAAAATAAAATGGGGGTAAAAGTGAGTCTTTAGGGAATAGGGATCCCCCAAAAATGTTGATTTTTTGTTTGTTTTTTTAAATTTTTTGATGGAAAATGGATGAAAACATGAATTTGAGTGAGTTTAGGTTACACTTAAGAATTAGTCAAAAACAGGAGCGCACCGAAAGGAATAAGTTTTTTTTGTTGAAACCAAGAGGAAAAGTCGAAACCTAAAAGATACCAAAAGAAATTTTCCAAAAACCTTTGTTGGACAAACAATGTGAAAGGGTAAAAATCACCACGTATTCTAAGGTTTAGGAAATACATCAATATCAATATCAATATCACCATCATTATGATATAACTAAAGTCGAATCCCTCTATCCTATGTGTCATTCATCTAATTATGCCATCTAGAAAATTTTATTTGACTAATTACGCTTATGTCCTTCTCATTTGTTGATTATTACATAGTCTAGAATTACCTTATTCACAATTATTCCATGTCTAAAATTGCCTTAATCATATCTAATATCTTTTTAAAGATTAAATATTTAAAATTGACTTAACACTACAATAAAATAGTGTTAATATTCTAGAACAATTTTTTTTAAATTACTTTATTCACAATTATATCATACATAAAGGCACCACAATCATCATGTCTAATATCTTTTTAAAAATTAAATATTTAAAATTGTCTTAACACTACAACAAAATAGTTTTAATATTTGAAAATAAAAATATTTAAGAACAATTTTTTTTCTTAATTCCCACAACATTACAATAAAATAGTTTTAATATTTATTGTCGTATATGGCATGACGAATTGAAGCTACTTAGATTTCTATTCTTAGAACTTCCGAGATTATAAAAGTTTAACTATGTTACATGTTGAAGCAAGTCAATGAGCCACACGAATTAGGATTGATCAGTAGTCATCAGTCAGTGTCTCATTTACATGCGAGACTACCAACTTTGACACAAAAATAACACTGAAATACGACCCTTCTTGTAGTGTGTGTTAGGCAAAAATTGTTAAAAGAAAACAACTATGCACAAACACATCTAATTTGATTTTTTAAGTTCGACCCTTATCTGTACATCTTCACAATTCTACTAATAATATAGACACGTTGGAGACTTTTGAATTTAATTTTTAATTTGAGCTGCACCCGAGTTGTAACGGGTTGCCTACGTATCTCTTTAAAGAGAATCAAGCCTTACGTAGTTCAGTGTTTTTTTTAATTTTGTGTTTGATTTGGTGTGTGTAATTTTTCATGCATCAGAGGCACGGATCTAAACCCACCTTCTAGGAAGGGTTGCCTAGACTCGCTCCAACTATCATTTGCATGACGCGAATGAAATTAAACCCACCTTCTAGGAAGGGTGATCTAATTCTTCGCACTTGGCGTGCACAAAATTTTTAGTGCGTTTTTTGGATATGAGAATTTTAGTTTGATTTAGAGGTGCGACTACACTCGATAAAAATTTGCATCGAGTTACCTACGTAGCCTTTTTAGGCGTCAAGTCTTCACGTAGTTCTAAAAAGAATAAATTTTAATTTGGAATTGTGATTGAACCCGACGACCAATACTATATGTCGAGCTTCCTACGTACCCTTGGTGGGATCAAACCATCGTAGTTCATTTAAAAAAAGAGTTTTTAAGACTTTGATTTGAAGTTGTGATTGAACCCGACGAGCATTTGCGCTATATGTCGAGCTTCCTACGTACCCTTAATGGGATCAAATCGTCGTAGTTCCGCTATTTTTTATTTGGATTTTTATTTTGGGTTTAGTCATTATAAATGACATGTCAAATAAGCCAATTATATTCTCCAAATACCCAAATAAATTTAAATGGGTTCTGATAGACTAAGCTTATTTTATAGTACTAAGTTTACCCATATTATTTAATTGAAGGAGAGCCCGTATAAAGCACGCGGTGCTTTCTTTCCAGACACAAATATATAATATATATTTATACATGTGCACAGTACATATATAGATAAGTCTTTCCATGTGCACCGTACATTTAGCATTTGTGCAGGGTTGATTTGACCGCTTTTGATTTGTCTGATCAATTACAACATCAACCGTGTATATGTCTTTCCATTTAGATGAAATTGAGATTTCTTTCCGAGCCAAATTAATACTGTCAATTCTTAGACCTTCCCCCAGAATCTATAATTTTGAGATCCTATAAGATAAACTAGGAAATATGTTGATAAAATATTATCTTTTGTGATATTTGGCTTTCTTTTTAAATTTTTGTGGGGGTTATATTAAGATCCTTTAAGAGCCAAAATTTTATCAAAGAGCATAATTATTTTGAATCTGACTCAAGAACACACCACAGTAAGAGAAAATACATTCTTTAATGTTATGTTTCTCTTTTATGAATTATCTAAATATTGCCTTGATCTTGCAGGTTTGGATTTGAGATTCGTTTATTTTCTCCCCGTTTTCACTACAAGATAATAGACAAATAGAAGGTAAATCCTACTTTATCAATATTTAAAAGCCAGAACACCAAGTTTTACTATTTGCCTATCTCTTTATTTTATTGTGGAACCAATTTAGGAGACTTGAAAATATACAGTGAATAACTATGTAGACCATTCAATCTTTAACCCCCCCAAAAAGGTTTTTTTAAACAGATTTTTCTTTTAATGGTCTTCATCATTATATACTGCATGTGTGATTTTTTTCCTACTTACGTATTGGAACTTTCTCCACTTTATCATGTTTAGCTTTTCCTTTTAACCTTTGAAAAGTTAAAATAGCCCATATTAATTTGAGATCCAAAAATAAGTATGAATTGGTCATGACGTTGGTTTGGTTGATGAATATATATGGCCATGTACCACACACACTTCCTGCATATATAATTCACTGTGTGATATATATTTTTTTGTTTGGCTTTTCTTGAAATTAATTAGCACTTTATCAATTTGGTTGATATATATAGCGCTTTTCTTTAAATTAATTTCGTGCCAATTTTTACTTAAACCCTGTGTCATATGAAATATATATATCAATGGTTAGCCTCTTAAACTTGACTTTTTAAAAGCTAGCCCAAAATCAACACACATGGTTCGATCGTTTGATCAAGAATAAAAGATGGATTTTTCCGGCATAGTATACTCGGTTGTGGAGGCGAAACTGAAAGTTTCGAGCCTACCACGACTTGTTGTGGAGGCGAAACTGAAAGTTTCGAGCCAACCACGGCTTGTTGTGGAGGCGAAACTGAAAGTTTCGAGCCAACCACGGCTTGTTGAATAGAGGCGAAACTAGTTCAAGCCAACTATTACCATCTCTTAACCTGTCTTAAGGCCATCAAGAAGACAACCGTATATGGTTAAAAATATATAAGCTACTGAATGAAAGCTACAAGATTTATACCTTGCTTTTTTGTCTTGATCGTACAAAAATTAGACCAAATTTAGCTTTATATTTGACATCTTCAGTACGTTCCCCTCTTTATATAGTAATTTGATAGACTAAAAATCCTCCCCAGAAGATAAGGTGGTGGACCGTTTAAGACATAAGCTAATTAAGGGCTTTTAATTTTCTTACGTTACAATTCTGCACTAATAAAGTCTTGAATGCAGTAGCAATTAAGAGGATGGAAATTACATACTTATCAACTCCCTTTGAAACTTTAACCCCACCAACTAATTAGCTTAATCATGCCCATAAATTTTCTGAACCATATATTACGTACATAGCCAAATTATTTAGCATGAGTGGCTTCTTGTTGTACATTCGGTTGATGGGCTTCGAACTTGGGCTTTTTGCCACACAAACTCATACATGCCCACTAATATATTCGGTCCATGTACGAATTATGATTCCAGCACCATTTTTCATTTTTGTTAACCTTTCTCCATAGCATATATATATGTGCGCTCTTTGTTCGAATGTGAACTTTAAACGCATATTTTTTTGGCGCATATATATTTTTTTTTTCGTTCAACAGTTGCCCCCGAACTTTGTACGTGTGAAAATTTTGAATACGTTCAAAGTTCGCATGTACTCTAATGACACTCTCTTTATCCTCTCTTTTTGCAGGTTGAGACCATGAATGCTTATGGGGAAATGCGCTCTGAAAGGGCATTGGGAAGCAATGGTCGACTCTTGAACTATGGTCCTGTTTATCGAAGGTCTGGCTCTCTCAAGGAGATAAAGATTACCGACCAATTTCCATCTATAACGAGGTGGACCAAGACAGAAGAATGTTTTGAGGGTCACCTAACATTTCAAAAGGACGACGAGAAGGGGTGTATTCAAAGCAGAAGCGATTATGGCACCCACTTCAAAGGGATCTTTCTTGAGAAATCCCTTGTTGACAACAACGCTGCTGGGAAATTCAAAGTCAATGAAGAATTTTATCCCGTCCTTAGGAGAATGTTGAAGACAAAGACCAACTGGGGAACTGAGTTCACGTTTAATGGCCTAGCTACTTTCATTCCTTGTTTGATGGAGTGGACTGAACAGACTATGGAGCGATATGAGCACACCCTTCGACAAGCTGGCCTTTATGGGCTTGTAGCTATTTCACGTTTTCCCTACATGTACCACAAGGACGTCTGGAGAGCATTTTGCGAAATATGGGGTCCTTTGACAAACACTTTGCATCATGGAGGGGGTGAAGTTGGTATATCTTTGAATGACCTGAAACACATTGGAGGCCTATCAATCTTGGGTGAGCCTTATGAAGAATTTTTGCCGCCCAACGAACAGTTGTCTGATGAAGCAAGGTTTCCAACTACTGTTTTAGAGCTTCTCCAAGTTCATGCCGACTTATGCAAACACTTTGACACCAAAGAAATACCTTGGCGACATTGGTTGTCTCACTTTTATAGGGGTGAGCAAATTTATGCTGCATTTGGGGAAGAACTCATTAACCGATCACGAAAGAAGCGTAGCCCTGAAAAGAGAAGCTTTGATTTCAATGCATCAGCCTCAAGGGATCTTCCACCCTTATTTGTTAGTGACAAAGGGGAACTAGCTGCTTTCTTGGCATTTTTGCTCAGCAGGTTTGTCTTTCCACATACTTCTCAAGTAGTTCGACCTGAGACATTTGTAATGGCATGCTTCATGGCAGAAGGTCGGGTAATTTCACTAGCGCCAACTGCTTTGGGCCACATTTATCACGGGCTGAACAAGATGGCAACCCATGAGCACCCGGGAAGAGCTGCCCCCAGTTTTGCAATCCACTTTGTGATTGGTTGGATGGCTGAATATTTTCCCTCATTGTATCGAAGCCGCCCTGAAGACGAATTCCCGAAGGATTATCCACGGTTAGCATACTATGCAGGGGTAAATGGCAACTTCTTCTCGCTTCACAAAGCTCGACTAATATTCCGGCACTCCCAGTATGTCTATTACCGAAGGATTCCCTTTGGTGGTGAGGTTGGCATGGTTGATCTCAATACCAAAGAAGTCTCTGATGTTAACTTTGAACGACTTCTTTGTATACGCTCGAGTGTGTTACCAATTAGGGTTGGGACCGAGTTGATTTTGGAGCCTTATTATCCGAACAGATTTGCTCGTCAACACGGGTTTGATCAAGCTGTTCCCGCTAACTCTCTAAAGTTCAGTTGTTCACAGAGAAGCCGAAGGTCACTTGACGATATTTCTCGTTGTTATGCTCGCTTCTTTGATAAGTCAGTGCAATCTTTGTTTTGCATCCCACGTTATAGTTACCAAGGAACTTGCACTTGGAGCTATTGTATATGGTGGGTCCAATCCTCAAGTCGTTATTTGAGCCAGTCAGTATACAAGATCAACATAACTCTGACCCAGAAGCACAAACACATGAGAGAAGATGTATTTGTCATTACCAACATGAGGAGTGTTATTAGTGGCTTAAGAAGCGCGGTCAAGATATCTGAAGCCAACCAATCTTCATGTGGCTCAAAAGGTTCTCTAAAGCTCTCTCAATCATCTGATTCTCTCTCTAGTGAACCTGTTCAACCAACTGTTAATCATGCCACCACAAAAAGAACAATGAAGGGAGGATCTTCAAATGATGATGTGAACCCTAAGAGGGCTCGATATCCTAGGCCAAACAGCTCTGACGAGTCTTGTGCAAGTGACAAAGTAGGCTATATCGACCTACCAATCCCAGAGACCATTCTTGTTGATGAGAACGCATCTCCTATAGTAATTGAGAGTCCAACCCAAAAGGCAGATGAAGCTAATACTGCGATCTTGGTGCTGCCTAAGGCTCCCTCTATTGAACCAACTTCGACCCCATTGAGTATTGCTCCCCTAGAGTGTGTTCCGGGCTCCTTGATGGGCTTATTTTCTGCCTCGACCCTAAAGTTTGCCCGTGATGCTATGATAGATGGGGTGAAGGAGATTGCTGAAGAAACTTCAAAATTGCATCTCTCACAAAACCCAAAAGCAACCCGAGCTGAGGTTCTACGGAAGTTGGAAGCCTTGAAGTTAATTGCTAAGGCTGCTGAGGTTAGCGACATCAGTATGTCCTGGATCACTTCTCAAGTACATGAGCTTCTTGATAGCTATGATGTTGTAACTGAACTAGAGAAGGATGTTATCACAGTGTCCCTGAGCCAAACAATTGATTATATTTCTATTTGTGATGCTAACCTCGCCACACATGAGGCAATATTGTCTCAACTTCAGGAGAAATCCCTTAGCATCAAAGATCGGGAAGAGGAAATTTCAGAATTAGAAGCAAAGCTCAAAAAGATGAAGGAAGAGCTTGTTGCAGACAAGGAAGAACTGGAGAAGAGTACAACTGAAACAAAGAAGTGTATCCAACTTGATAGAGAAAAGAAGCAAGCCTTAGAAGAAACCATGCAACTAGGCCAAGCCAAACTCGAAGGGTTGAATCTAAAGAAGGCTCGTATTCAGACCATAGTGGCGGATTTAACTTCCTTTGCCTCTAGTGGCTAAGAGCTTTTGTATTGCTTTTATACTTTTTCTTCTCGTATTATGCTTGTCATCATAAGACTACCTTATAAATTATTATGGTACCCTAAATAAGATGACATTTTTTAGTTTCGCACATTGTTCTACCAGTACGATGATTAATATTATTTTCCTTATGTTTTTTTTTTATATATATAACTGCATTTAGCATTTGGTGCTAAACTGCCTACATACCCCCTTTTGGAAGGATCAAGTCATTCGTAGTTCATTTTGGAACCAATTTTGGTTTATTTTGTTTATATATGCATCAGAGGACGAGATTCAAACCCAGCTTCTAGGAAGGGTGGTTCAAACTTCAATCCAACTATCATGTGCATTTCTATTTTACCTTTTTGTGCGCATCACCAAGATGATTGGAACCCACCTTCTAGGAAGGGTTGCCCCAATCATTTTGACTATCATTTGCGCATAGTTTTTTTTTTTTTTTTTTTTTTTGAGGTTTGCGACTGAATTCGAGACTCATTTGAGTTTGATATCGAATTTCCTACGTACCCTTTTTGGGATCAAGTCTTGACGTAGTTCTGGGAGATCAACAAGCTCCTTCCCTCTTTTTTTATTTGTTTTATGTTGTGGCTGCATCTAGCATTTAAGTTGACTAGACTGCCTACGTACCCCTTTGCAAGGGATCAAGCCTCTCGTAGTTCGTCGTTACTCAACTATCCAGACATGAGGTCTAAGCAAAGAACCTCTTAACAAACTTTCCATTCACGCAAGCATAAACCACTTCGCCATCTACATTTGAGAGCTCATATGCACCCTTAGGAAAGACTTTAGTGATAACATATGGGCCCTCCCATTTTGGCTCGAATTTCCCTTGCGACTTTCGATTAATGACAATTGGCCTCCTTATTGTAAGAACCAAATCACCAACCAGAAATGAGCGAAACTTGACTCGCTTATTAAATGCACCAGCAATTTGTGCTTGGTATGTCTCAAGTCTTTGTTGGACTGATAATCTATGCTCATCTAGTGCTTCGAGCTCAGCCAAGCGAATTTTTGCATTTTCGTCTGGATTAGATAGTTGAACAGCGACTCTTAGAGAAGGCAATTGCACCTCAAGGGGTAACACAGCTTCAGACCCAAAGACCAAATTATAGGGCGTACACCCAGTCGATGTTCGAACAGTAGTACGATATGCCCATAGAGCCTCAGGTAAACGATCATGCCAATCTCTTTTTGATTTTGACACCATCTTTTTAAGGATCTTTGTGAGCACTTTATTAAATGCCTCAGCTTGACCATTTGATGATGGATTATAACTTGAGGAGAAACTGTGCTTGAATCCAAACTTTTCAGCTAACTTCACCAACATTTGATTTTTGAAGTAAAGGGCATTGTCTGAAATGATTTTTGAAGGAACTCCGTATCTATAAATCAACTGGATCCTTATAAAGTTTGCAACTTCTTTCGCCCCTACTTTCTTTAGTGCCAAAACTTCGGCCCATTTAGAAAAATAATCTGTTGCGGCCAAAATATATTGATGACCACGAGATGATGATGGATTAATGGGTCCGACTACATCGAGGCCCCATGCATTAAATGGCCATGACAAGGTAGTCGGATGAAGAAGCTGTGGAGGCTGGTGGATAAAATCTGAATGAATTTGACACGCATGACAAGATTTTGCAAACTTCATTGCATCTTTCACCATAGTTGGCCAATAGTAGCCTAACCGCTTGATTTGATCGGCCAATTTAGGACCAGCTTGATGTGCTCCACAAACCCCAGCATGAGTTTCAGCTAGGATATATCTAGCTTCTTCTTTGGACAAACACCTAAGTAGCACACCATCAAAAGCTCTCCGATATAGAGTATCATTTTGTAACGAGAACCTTGGTGCTCGTCTTTTGACATCTACCTTTCTCCTTGGCTCGACAGGTAAAATCCCAAGCTTCAAGTACTCTAAGATAGGTTGGCGCCAATCGTTGTTTTGATCAATTTCATAGACCGAAACCACCCTAACTTCCTCAACTTGATCAACGCGTTCTAAGGCTGGTGCAAGCAAGTGGCGCTCTCCAATGGTCACTTGAATCTCCCTTTCATCAGGAAGTGTGAGAGACGCAGCTAATTTGGCCAAGGCATCTGCCTTGGCATTTTCAGATCTTGACACATGTTCGATCTCAACCTGATAAAATTGGCCTAAAAGATCTTTCGCCCTTTGATGAAGCAGGAGCAACCCTGAATTTCTCACCTCATATTGTCCATTAATTTGCTTGACGATCAATTGAGAATCTCCAAACACCTTTAATGGCTCTACATGCATTTCCAAGGCGATTTCAAGGCCAATAATTAAGGCTTCATATTCAGCCACATTATTTGTACAATTCTCTAACAAAGAGAAAGAATATGGTACCAACCCACCAGAAGGAGTAATGAATATAATTCCAACTCCGGCGCCATCTTTTCTTGCTGCACCGTCAAAATATAACTGCCATGGTCTCTCCTCGACCGTGAAGACATCCTCATCAGGAAAATCATATTGTAGCTCTTCATCTTCAGGGGTTGGGTGCGCCGCTAGAAAGTCAGCCAAGGCTTGCCCCTTTACTGCTTTTTGTGAGACAAATTTGATGTCAAACGGAGCTAGAAGCATGGCCCATTTAGCCAATCTCCCAGATAGCACAGTTTTTGACAAGATGAACCTTAGAGGATCAGCCTTTGAGACCAATGTTATTTGATGGGATAAAAGGTAGTGTCTTAATTTTTGAATGGCGAAGATCAAGGCCAAACAAACCTTTTCCATAGCTGAATAGTTATGTTCTGCCCCCACCAATGTTCGACTGATGTAATATAAGGCAGCTTCCTTTCCCTCATCATTATTTTGAGCCAGCATGGCCCCTAAAGACCTCTCAAGAGATGCGGTATAGAGGATAAGAGGTCTCCCTTGCACTGGTGCCATTAGAACCGGCGGACTTGTCAAATATTTCTTAATGCTTTCAAGTGCATCTTGACATGCTCGATCCCAAATGAATGGAGTGTCCTTTTTCATCAACCTTAGAAATGGTTGACACCTCCCTGTTAAATTAGATATGAAGCGTCGAATGTAGGCGAGTTTGCCTTGTAAACCTCGAAGCTCGCGAAGATTTCTAGGAGGAGGCATTTCCATGATAGCCTTGATTTTATCAGGATCAATTTCAATCCCTCGGTATCGCACAATGAAACCGAGAAATTTTCCTGACATGACACCAAATGCGCATTTGAGGGGATTCATTTTGAGTTGATGCTCTCGCAATCTCTCAAAAATTCTTCGAAGGTCATTTGGATGATCTTCCCTTTCTTTAGTTTTAACCACCAGGTCATCCACATAACACTCAACAGTGTTGTGAAGAAGGTCATGGAAAATGACTGTCATAGCTCTTTGATATGTTGCCCCGGCATTCTTCAAACCGAAAGGCATCACTGTATAGCAAAAAGTGCCCAAAGGTGTTCGAAAAGCTGTGTATTCTTCATCTTTCGGATCCATTTTAATTTGGTTATAGCCAGAAAACCCATCCATAAAAGACAAAGCCTTGAATCCGGTCGTGGCATCTACCAATAACTCAGTGATTGGAAGTGGGAATTCATCTTTAGGGCATGCTTCATTCAAATCCCTGAAGTCCACACAGATCCTAAGCTTTCCATTTTTCTTCCTGACAGGAACAATGTTGGCCAACCATATTGGGTATTGAACCTCTCGAATGAAACCTGCTTCTATGAGCTTGTTGACTTCACTCTTGATTTGGACCATTAGTTCAGGGCGGAATCTTCGTTGAGCCTGCTTAACTGGCTTCTTTTCCTCGACGATATCCAATTTATGAACGGCTATTTGTCGGTCTAAACCAGGCATATCTTGATATCCCCAAGCAAACACATCCTTGTATTCATGAAGGAGTTTCTCATATATCACCATCTCCTCATTTGTAAGTGATGCACCCACAAAAACCGGTTTAGGTTCATCGGAAGTACCAAGATTGATCTCTTGAAGATCATCTACCGTAGGTTGACCACCATCTTCTAACTATGGTGGAGCAGGTTGAACTGTGTTGATGAAATCCGATGAATCCTCCTCGTGGTTCATTTCTTGAGAAGAACTTTCGGCATTAAAGAAGGTTACAACATTCACTTCTTCGACTTTGGAGGTATGAGTAAGCCTCCTCTTGTTGATCTTCCCCTTCTTGGCACTTTTAACATGGACCTTCTTGACCTTTAGTTTTTTGACTCTTTCAAGCCTTTGGAATACAGATGGACGAGATGCTTCATTTGTTGATGTTGTATCGAGTCTTTGAAAAACCGACACTCGAGGAACGATTGCTTCTTCCTTGGAGAACATCTCTTGCTCCATTGGCGTCAATGTCATGGGCTCTATAACACTTGCTGTCAAAAGTTCACCTTCTAGCGAAACTTGCAAGTTGTCAAGATCATACTTGTTTAGTTTTTTTCGTTGAATTTTATCCCTAGAGGAGGGTTTCAACCTTTGCAACTTAACTTGATGTCTCTCTTGTAATGAGGAAGGTTGATTGGAAGGGTTTGAAGCTTCCCCCCATAATACAACTCTCTTTCTCTCAATTCCTTCTTCTCCAAAAACTTTATGGACAACCAAAGTGTCTTTTGGCAAGGATTGATCAATTTTTCGGAGAGGACAAGTATAACTAGTCATCAGAGAGTGCATAATCTTATCAACAAAAGTCATAGGTTTTTGCCCAACCTTTCTCTTGTCTTTTGGTGTATATCTGAACAGGATCTTAGGTTGTGCGATCTTCTCCTCCTTTATTTCCTCAAGAGAAACACCAGATGTTTGAGCATTTTCACGAGCTACCTCGTTCTTTTTAACACCATCACCTCCTTTCACGGACATCGAGGAGCAAAAGCTAACCGATTTGTAAAACTTAGCATCGGCATAATTCACATCTTCCCCACAAAAAGGGTTTTGATCTCCTCGGATGGTTCTTTCATTTCCATCATCATCAGTATACTTCAAACACTGATGTAGTGTAGAAACAATGGACTTGCTTGAATGAAGCCAAGGTCGTCCTAACAAAGCATTGTAGGAGGTGTTGGCATCTATGACATGGAAAAGAGCGTCTTTATACAAATCCTCCATCACCACTTTCAAGGCGATGGTTCCCATTGCTTTTTGCCCCACTTGGTTAAATCCTTGTATTGTGAGCAATGTGGGAGATAAATGAGATGTCGTTAACCCTATTGCTTTCAACGCCTTTAGTGGGAGAAGGTTTACTGCTGATCCACAATCCAAAAGGATACGATTGACATTTGCATCTCCAATAGTGCCCGTGACATATAACGGCCTATTATGGTATTCACCACCTAATTGAAGGTCCTCATCCGAGAAGGTGATAGCAGCCATACACGAAGCACATTGCATGGGTGAAGACAAGGAAATATCATCGACCTCCACTGGCTCTACTTGATCTTTGTAATCTTCAGGATCCATGAGAGCTTGGATAAGCGCCCTTCTAAGGTCATTTGACATTTGTAAGGCATCATAAACACTCAAACGCGCTGGAATGCGCTTGAGGTGTCCAACGACATCATATCGAACTTTTTCCTTATAAGGAGCATCTCGAATTGACAGGGGAATCCTAGGAAGATTGACCTTTTTAAGCCCATCTTTATCACCTTTCTCCTTTCGTTGTGTTGTAGAAGCTTGGTTTTTGACATGCTCTTTAGAATTTGCCTCCGCTGGAGATCCATTTTTTTTCCTTCCCTTTTTCTTTTGCTTGTAAGGGAAGTAGTTGGCGACCTGAACGAAGGAAAACTCCATCGACCTCTTCTTGATCTCCTTCCTCATCTACGCTAGAGACCATACAACACTGCATGACTTCCTCTCCCCAAAATAGTTCCTCATCGTCATCATCATTTGAGGAATCATCTTTCAAAAGGTCTTTAGGAATGAAATCCTTCAAGGTGAAAGGGAGTCGTTGTGGTTGCACGTACTCTTCATCGGAGTCTGTTTGAAGTTTCTTTTGTTTCTTATTTTTCTTCTTTTTCTTTTTGTCCTTTTTGCTCTTCTTCTTGTTAGGTTTCCTTCCAATCATTCTGAAACCTGGAGGATTAGAGCTTTGATCGACTATTGGTCGAGGACTACTCCATTTTGTAGACATTTGCCACTCGAAAAGACTATCATCATCCCCTTCGTCTTCTGAGAACAAATCTTCAATGTCAGAACATGTCATGATCTCATACAACGTTAGTTGATCAGGCCCAGACCTTGGCATGTCAGGATATGCCCATACAATTCGAATATCGTTATCTACTCGAAACTCTATGGGTACGGCCATGTGAGGAAGTGATACAGTAGGAATGCCTTCATTTTGAGATACTTCTGAAGATATCTCCAAAACTTCATCATGATCCTTTATAGGTGAAGGTAACGCTTCAGTGATCTCCACCATTGAGATCATATTGGATGAAGTAGACGGCCCTTTTGACTTTGCTCCTTCCACTTCAATTTCTCCTTCATTGATCATCCGTTCAATTACATCTTTAAGGACGTAACAATCCTCAATTGTATGACCTAGAAGTCGGTGGTATGGACAATATTTTGGATTATCCTTCATGCCTACCTCGTTGGGTCTTTTTGGTTCTGGAAGCGTTAGAGCCTTAGCAGACATGAGCTCATCAAAGATCCCTTGAACATCATCATCATCGAAGGGATATTTCTTTTGCTTCCTTTCTTGAAGAGTAAGCCTTTTAGTGGGATCTTTTGATTTACCCCTATCTTGGGTTTTGGAGTTACCTTCCTTAGAGGATTTTCCACTCGTCTTGACAAACGTCGTCATGGACTCACTCTTCTTTTGCGGCTTTCTATCATCTTTTCGACTTTCATTCAATTGAGGTCGAGCAGATGTTGCTTTTCGTCGAGCAAGCTGACGTTCAACATTAGATGCTTTTGATACCAATGCATCAAATGACAGTGGTTCAGCACTACCAACATGCACTGCCAACTCTGGAAGCAAATTGTTAGTGCACATTTGTACACAAGCTAACTCACTAAGCTTCTCGGGGAATTGTAGCCTCAAGCTTCTCCATCTTGCAATGAAGTCGTTAGCAATCTCATTTGGCTTTTGGTGAGTATTCGCAAGATCCATGATGGAAACCTTAGCTTTTGTGCTTACAAATTGAGCAAGAAACGCCCTTTGCAACTCGTCCCACGTTTCAATTGATCCTGGTTGAAGTTGAGTATACCAAGTAAACGCTGATCCTTTTAAGGATTGGACAAATTGGCGTATAAGCAAAGCATCACTCAAAGCCGTTTCCCCACATGCTGAGTAAAAGTGAGCAAGATGCTCATGTGGCGAACCATGAATCCCATCAAACTTGTCAAAATTGGGCCTTTGATATCCTGGAGGAAAAGGCACCACGTCAAAATGAGTAGGATAGGGTTTCCTGTAGCCCATAACTGGTGGGTTTTGCGAAACTTGGAATTCCTTGATGCCTTGGGCAATCATATCCCTAATGTCTTGAGGGGACATGTTTAAGGCACCATTTAAAGCTGAAGTACCACTTGGACCTCCCTCCTCATTTGTTCTCACTTGCTCTTGTCTACTCTCTTGGTTTTGAATAGCAATTTGAGCTGAGAGGGCGGCAATTTCAGCATCTTTTTCATCCATCCTCTTTTGCATTTCTTGCAATTGTTCTTCAATGCTAGCAGCGCCAGTCATCATGACAGGCATGTTGTCTACCTCATTTGTATTGTTGACATTTTCTTGACTCTTCTCTCCAATCATGGATGGAAAGTCATGTTCCTTGAAAGGAGAACTATCATCCCCATAAAGTGGAGATTCTACGGATTCTTCAATTGCCCCATTCTTCTTTGGCGTTGAAGGCGATGGCGGAATTGGTGGTTGCGAAACCACTTCAGTATACATCATTTGCTTTGCTCTTGACCTTGTAATGGAGCCGGTGTAAGATTGAGAGGTGGCCCTTTGAGGCATCAGAGCACTCGCAGAAGAACCCTTACCCTTTGGAGGGGCTTGTGAAATCTCGATAGGCTTCTTAGGAGGAGGTGGTTTCACAATCTTCACCTTCGAAGCTTTCAACAGAGTTGTTTGTTTCCCCTTCTCGGTGTAGGAGGTCATGTTGACTTGCTCTACTTGATCGAGGTTGACCGGTACAGACCCGATCAAGATTTGTCGCGGGACAAAAATCTGAGGAGTAACAATTGGTCTTGGTGAGATAAGGTCATGGGCCGCTTCTCTTAGAGTCGCCTTGGCTAACTCCAAGGCTGGAGACGGGGCAAGCTTAGCGAGTGGATTTTCCTTTCGACGTTTGGATCCATTCTTCCGACCCCTCCTTCTTTGAGAACGCTTAGCCTTATTGTTGGTTGGGGTGTCTTGAATTGGTGCTCCACGAGACCCTCCGTTAGTCTTGATGACATTGATGGTTGGTCTCCCTTGGAACCCGCCCTTCATATGCTTCTCATTTTGTTGACGGGACGAGGAAGCATAAGCCTTGGCCCCCCATTTGGTAGTACCCTCCTCCAAGTGTTGAAGAGGTCCATAATGATTTTCGAGCGGAATTTCAGCGACAATCGCATCTCGCTCTACATTGAACACCACCTTGAAGTTCCTTTGGCGAACGAAACGCCCACCCTTGATGAGGAACGTGGCGGGTAGTTGGTTAAACTTGACGGTTGCTCTTGGTGCCATTTTCTTGCAAAAAGAGACAAAATATTAGTTTCTACATTATTAACCAAATTTACAAAGAAAGAAAAGGGTCCCACTGGGCGTGCCAAAAATATGTTAGGCAAAAATTGTTAAAAGAAAACAACTATGCACAAACACATCTAATTTGATTTTTTAAGTTCGACCCTTATCTGTACATCTTCACAATTCTACTAATAATATAGACACGTTGGAGACTTTTGAATTTAATTTTTAATTTGAGCTGCACCCGAGTTGTAACGGGTTGCCTACGTATCTCTTTAAAGAGAATCAAGCCTTACGTAGTTCAGTGTTTTTTTTAATTTTGTGTTTGATTTGGTGTGTGTAATTTTTCATGCATCAGAGGCACGGATCTAAACCCACCTTCTAGGAAGGGTTGCCTAGACTCGCTCCAACTATCATTTGCATGACGCGAATGAAATTAAACCCACCTTCTAGGAAGGGTGATCTAATTCTTCGCACTTGGCGTGCACAAAATTTTTAGTGCGTTTTTTGGATATGAGAATTTTAGTTTGATTTAGAGGTGCGACTACACTCGATAAAAATTTGCATCGAGTTACCTACGTAGCCTTTTTAGGCGTCAAGTCTTCACGTAGTTCTAAAAAGAATAAATTTTAATTTGGAATTGTGATTGAACCCGACGACCAATACTATATGTCGAGCTTCCTACGTACCCTTGGTGGGATCAAACCATCGTAGTTCATTTAAAAAAAGAGTTTTTAAGACTTTGATTTGAAGTTGTGATTGAACCCGACGAGCATTTGCGCTATATGTCGAGCTTCCTACGTACCCTTAATGGGATCAAATCGTCGTAGTTCCGCTATTTTTTATTTGGATTTTTATTTTGGGTTTAGTCATTATAAATGACATGTCAAATAAGCCAATTATATTCTCCAAATACCCAAATAAATTTAAATGGGTTCTGATAGACTAAGCTTATTTTATAGTACTAAGTTTACCCATATTATTTAATTGAAGGAGAGCCCGTATAAAGCACGCGGTGCTTTCTTTCCAGACACAAATATATAATATATATTTATACATGTGCACAGTACATATATAGATAAGTCTTTCCATGTGCACCGTACATTTAGCATTTGTGCAGGGTTGATTTGACCGCTTTTGATTTGTCTGATCAATTACAACATCAACCGTGTATATGTCTTTCCATTTAGATGAAATTGAGATTTCTTTCCGAGCCAAATTAATACTGTCAATTCTTAGACCTTCCCCCAGAATCTATAATTTTGAGATCCTATAAGATAAACTAGGAAATATGTTGATAAAATATTATCTTTTGTGATATTTGGCTTTCTTTTTAAATTTTTGTGGGGGTTATATTAAGATCCTTTAAGAGCCAAAATTTTATCAAAGAGCATAATTATTTTGAATCTGACTCAAGAACACACCACAGTAAGAGAAAATACATTCTTTAATGTTATGTTTCTCTTTTATGAATTATCTAAATATTGCCTTGATCTTGCAGGTTTGGATTTGAGATTCGTTTATTTTCTCCCCGTTTTCACTACAAGATAATAGACAAATAGAAGGTAAATCCTACTTTATCAATATTTAAAAGCCAGAACACCAAGTTTTACTATTTGCCTATCTCTTTATTTTATTGTGGAACCAATTTAGGAGACTTGAAAATATACAGTGAATAACTATGTAGACCATTCAATCTTTAACCCCCCCAAAAAGGTTTTTTTAAACAGATTTTTCTTTTAATGGTCTTCATCATTATATACTGCATGTGTGATTTTTTTCCTACTTACGTATTGGAACTTTCTCCACTTTATCATGTTTAGCTTTTCCTTTTAACCTTTGAAAAGTTAAAATAGCCCATATTAATTTGAGATCCAAAAATAAGTATGAATTGGTCATGACGTTGGTTTGGTTGATGAATATATATGGCCATGTACCACACACACTTCCTGCATATATAATTCACTGTGTGATATATATTTTTTTGTTTGGCTTTTCTTGAAATTAATTAGCACTTTATCAATTTGGTTGATATATATAGCGCTTTTCTTTAAATTAATTTCGTGCCAATTTTTACTTAAACCCTGTGTCATATGAAATATATATATCAATGGTTAGCCTCTTAAACTTGACTTTTTAAAAGCTAGCCCAAAATCAACACACATGGTTCGATCGTTTGATCAAGAATAAAAGATGGATTTTTCCGGCATAGTATACTCGGTTGTGGAGGCGAAACTGAAAGTTTCGAGCCTACCACGACTTGTTGTGGAGGCGAAACTGAAAGTTTCGAGCCAACCACGGCTTGTTGTGGAGGCGAAACTGAAAGTTTCGAGCCAACCACGGCTTGTTGAATAGAGGCGAAACTAGTTCAAGCCAACTATTACCATCTCTTAACCTGTCTTAAGGCCATCAAGAAGACAACCGTATATGGTTAAAAATATATAAGCTACTGAATGAAAGCTACAAGATTTATACCTTGCTTTTTTGTCTTGATCGTACAAAAATTAGACCAAATTTAGCTTTATATTTGACTTCCCTTTGCCTTCTTTCTTCTTTCTGTAGCTTTTATTTTCTTTGATCTTCCCTCTGTTTTTTTTTTTTAGTCCCCTTTCTTCAGTACGTTCCCCTCTTTATATAGTAATTTGATAGACTAAAAATCCTCCCCAGAAGATAAGGTGGTGGACCGTTTAAGACATAAGCTAATTAAGGGCTTTTAATTTTCTTACGTTACAATTCTGCACTAATAAAGTCTTGAATGCAGTAGCAATTAAGAGGATGGAAATTACATACTTATCAACTCCCTTTGAAACTTTAACCCCACCAACTAATTAGCTTAATCATGCCCATAAATTTTCTGAACCATATATTACGTACATAGCCAAATTATTTAGCATGAGTGGCTTCTTGTTGTACATTCGGTTGATGGGCTTCGAACTTGGGCTTTTTGCCACACAAACTCATACATGCCCACTAATATATTCGGTCCATGTACGAATTATGATTCCAGCACCATTTTTCATTTTTGTTAACCTTTCTCCATAGCATATATATATGTGCGCTCTTTGTTCGAATGTGAACTTTAAACGCATATTTTTTTGGCGCATATATATATTTTTTTTTGTTCAACAGTGTGTTTGGTTAAAAGAAAATGGAGGGATTTTTATGGAGGGGAAATGAAGGAAATTAGTGACTTTGTTTGGGTAGACAAAATATAGGGGAAATAGAAAGAACGTGAAGTGAATAGAAAGAAAAAAAGAGGAGAAAGTGAGAGAAAACTGATTCCACCAAATTGGTGGAATTTGGAAGGAAAGTGTGAGTGGAGACTTTTTAAATTAAAAAAATAAAATTAATAATTAATCAGATACTTAATTGTACAATTTTTCTCTCCCTTCCTTCCAACCAAACACCATTTCTAGTTACTGTTTGACGATTCATTTGCGTACTCTCAATTTTGTGTTGAGCATTCCGATATGGGCGGATTTCCGTCCCGCATACAAAAAATGGCACAAAATATGGGCGGGTTTCAAACCCGCACAAGAAAAGTCGCATAAAACCATGGGCTGGTTTAGGATCCGCACGGACTGGAGAGTGCACCCGAGAAAACATAGTGCGCAAAATTTTGTCGTTTTTCCTCCGTCTTATTTTCTTTTCAACCAAACAACATAAATTTAATCATGCCAGGAAAGCTTAGGCGGTTCTGATGATCGCACTACCAATTCTCGGGCCTTTGGTAACAACTTATAACTATTAGAATATGCCCAATATCCGTTACAATTGGTCTAGTGTAACAGTTTTTTCGAATTTTTAAACCGACACTCCCGCTGCCGTTACCTTAGAGGAACAATAAGGAATGTTTAAACTATAGTAATGGTTTCATATTTCTGAATACAACCATTACACTTGATAAAAAAAATAGGAAATTACAGTTGATTGAATTACATTAGCTTGCACACTATTACTTTTGACACAACCATTACATTAGTTGGTATTGCGTTACCTTTGTACAATTGTTACTATTTCATAAACATCCATTACCTTATTCACAAAATATACAACCATTACTACCTCACATACACCTGTTACTATATATACCATACAAATTTATATAATATTTATTAATTTATATACACCTGCATTATTTATTAATTCAAGAGGATTTATCTAAAATAAGCTTTTATATATATTAATACTTAAAAAGAGTCTACAAAAGTGGTAAATGCACCCTAGCTAGTGCAAGGTTTAGCTAACCTATAAGTATACCATACAAAAAGTATTACACTTCCAAGATAGTGCAAAGTATACCATACAAAAAGTATTACAACCCTTCCATTCCAATCATCAACACCATTGACTAGTCGGCATGATCTTCCTCATAATCTTCCTCTTCCTACAATTAGACCAAAGAGGATACATGAGTACATATATCATTTAATTGTTTAGGAGGACTGGATACTACGTTCAAAGAGCATACATGAATTTCAATAATCAACACAACCCTCAATTCTATCCAAATTCAACACAAAATTTCAGTTACAAATTAAAGACAATCATGGCATACACTTACATGCTTGTCACTGAACGAGCAACATTGCCAAGCAACATTGATTTAATACCGAGCAAAATTCAATTACAAATACAAGTCATATATGTTCATATGTATACCCAGAAGCAGTAAATTTCCAACCATACATTTAAGACAAATGAACACTTGGTCTTGATTTCCAGTAACGACCAATACAAGTCATATAATTCACAAAATAGAAAACTTATGGCAATTTCTTGCCATAAATTTTCTATTTTGTTTTTTCCCACAATTTTGTGTATTTATGGTTGTGGGGGCAAGAAACAAGCCAAATTCCATAAGATTAATAAGTATATTTAGAAGAGTTGATCACCTAATCATACATAAAAAATCAACCTTGCATCTATAATGAAATTTTAATTTCAAGGTGTAAAGGAATTTCAACAATAGACAAGCATCTCTCCATTAGTCGTACATCACCAAACCAGTAAGAACAAACACAATCCAATTAGATTTTCAACAAAAAAAATTGCGTTGAAAAACAGAATCAAAGAAGTGTCAAATTCAAATTTAAGAAAGAGGTAAATATACGCAACGTTTGTAGCAACCAGTTTATGATAACAATTAGGATCTGCACAGACTGGAGTGTGTACCCTAAAAAAGGAGTGCGCAAAATAAATTTAAAATTTGGGAAATTTTCATTTAACCACCCCTTATCTTACACTTGTTGCATTTAACCACCCCTTATTTTAAATTTTACAGAAAACCACCCTTTATATACCTCCTTTTATAAGTAACCACCCTTTTTAACATCTACCGTTATCATTCCGTTAAATTTAGTAATAAGAGCATTTTACACTTCATTTTATATTTATTTTTTATTTTTTTTAAAAATATTAATCAAAATCCCTTCTTCTTTAACTACCCAAAAATCAAATATTGCTTGCAACATCCCCCTCTCTCTCGTTCCCAAACCAAAGAACACCCCCGATGGCAAATTAGAAACCATAGATCTAGAGATCTAGCCCAAATTGGAGCAATCGCCGCATTAATCTTTTCTATACTTTGTTACAATGATGAAGATGGCCTTCCCTGGGATGCAATGTGGAAGATTACGCCCCAAAACCAGCAAAAAATCGAAGTCTTTGGGGTGTCGAGTCGCGTGTCCCGTTCATAGTCGGCGACTTCGAGGCCTACGATTCTAACGGCAAGCTCCATCCTACCATGAGAAGGCCGCTCTTGAGGCGACGCAGACTTTCTTCCTTGGATCCACGTTCTTTGTGGAGGCTAGGGTGGGTGAAGTTAAAGCTCTGTGCAAGCCTATTCATCAGGGGAACATTTCGGGCTGTTGCAAGTCTGAAGGCAACATGGTGTTGCTGGATGCAGGCGGGATTCTTTGTACATCTTTGGAGAATGAAGGATAAGTGGCGATGCTCGAAGAACTTCAATCTGTCTTTGTTTTCTCACACTTCTGATCAAATTTGGTTAACGTTCCTTTCCCTTTGATAGGTCAAATCCTACCCCGCAAGTGGACGGGATCGGTTGTAATACCAAGGTGTCGAACTCTGGGACTTAGTAGTATTAATTGTATTCGAATCATTAGACTAAGTCGTAAAAATAAGAAAAGATTGAGTTGTGATTTTAGGTATGAAACTAACTTATGACAAGTAAATAAGTAAATATGAGAAAATCAATGAGAGAAAAGCTTCTAAGATCAAGGATCCCCACAATAATGCTTAAGTAGACTATAAAGGATGATTGCACAATCTTAATTATGACTTTGTTTGAAGGCAATTGTCTAATATATCCACTAAATTCTTTCGAATGTTAACAGACGTATCTAGACTCAATTAAACATCCACTTTCGTGACTTGCAAATTAAAATCTAGACCTTTTGCACTTAGAATATAAGATTAAATTGAATCAACATCCGCTTTCGCGACTTGCTAACTCAACCCAACCTTAAGATTTCTATGACAACTGTTATTCTACAAGAGAATTCAAAATATTTTCATAATAAAGAAAACTCAGGTTCAAATCCTAGGGTTCCAACAGGAAAAAGTACCTTTTAGTCTCAATTCCCTGTCTGACTACTTATCAAAGTTTTCACCTTTCAGTCTCAAACTTTGGAAAGTTCCCATTCACAAAAGTTACTAAGGCATAGAGCATATATGACTGAATCAAACAAAGCTTCAAACAATAGATTATGCAATTTAATATATTAGTCTACCTAGACATCATTGGGTTCACCCCAATCTTAGAATTCAGGATTTAACTAGACATGGAGAAAGAAGAAATCAATTCAATAATGAGAATCAACATACCGGATTGAAGAAACAAGCAAACTTGATTAAAATCCAGCGAATTCAAACTCAAATTCAACAAAAGTCTTCAATCTCCCACTAGATCTATCCAAACTTGTCTCTCAAGCAATAGAAATTGGTAAAAAACTCGAACCCCAATCTAGAAGACAAAGTAAAGTATTTATACTAAGGATAAGATAAGATAGGTGGCCCAAAAACTCGCAATAAAAGGGACGCACTACCCACGGCGCGCATCGTGCGCCGAGGCGCACGACCGTACAAGGCAATGCTGGAGCTAAGGGAACGCACGGGCTGACACATGGATACGCACGATCGTGCGTCAACAACGCACAGTCCTTGCCTTTCTCTAAAGCTTAAACGCACGATCGTGCGTGTATGGTGCACGACCTTCAACGGGCTCGGGCTAATGGCGCATGATCCGATATTTTTCAACACCGCATGCACGACCATGCACCTTGGTGCTCGACCTTGGCCTTGATCGTGTGATTCATCTCATTTTGGGCTCTTCAGTTGATCTTTTCTGGTCCCGATGCCTCCTAGACTGAAGTCTTGATTCCACCATGTCTCCAAACGTGTTCCAATGAAGCTCGAAACTCTCCAAAGAATCTGAAAAGCATACAAATATGCGTGTAGACATCTATAATGGAAACTAAACTAAAAGTACTAGAAACATGAGACAAATGCATGAAAATATACTAAACTAAGATCCTAAATGCACGTCCTCAGATGCTCTAAAATGCAAGCTATCACCCTTGTGTGTGGATTTGTTTTCCATATATCTAGCTTGGGGATTTTTTAGTTTCTCGATCTCTCTTTTCAACTTCTAAACTGCTATTGTTTCACTCTCTTTGGAAGCTCTTTGAAGAACCAATTCTCTCTAATGGAGAAAAATAAAAGATCCTTTAAGAAATCTTTGTATTCTGATGACCAATATTCTAAAGAACAAGCTGAGATTGTGTGCCCACATGATCAACATAGAACCCAACCTACCATGGTCGAGGAGACCTTCAATGGAAGTGTTTCGAATTGCCCAAAATTGCCCCGATGAGGCGGATCCTTTGGGATATAAGAAATATAAAGACAATGGCAGAGGAAAATTGACATATCAACTTTTCGGTTTAAGCTGTTTGGGGTCAAAATACCACCTATTGTTGTTATTCAGGACTTGATGTTGGTTATTAAGTTAAAAGGTGATCAGTTCAGGAATATCATGAATTATGCCAAGAGTTGTATTAAGAAGATGTTTAATGTCAGTATGAATCTCTGTCATGAGTCTGACCCTTGTCTTGGGTTAACTGAATGGTGTGACATGACTGGAATGGTTAAGATTATTTATCATAGTCGTAGTATAAATTTTGGCTATGATGATATGCAATCACTGAGCCTTGTCATTTTAATATACTATAGAACAGAAAAGTGTCTTAGATGTGTGTTCTATGGGAAGCTTTGGAACCGCTTGGTAAAATTGATGAAAAACCCACATATTTTATTTTGCCATGCTTTGGATCTTGTGCTTGGGTTGCAAGTCGATATTCCTTGTGCTTGGGCCGCAAGTCAAAATTATTTATATATTTATATTTGAATAAATTAAGTCCTTGCTATGCAAGGCATGTTTGATCTCTTTTTGTTGCAGTTTTGCTTGCGGCTTAATTTAAGTACGCTTTCCGTGGATTTGGAGTTGAGTTTGGCATTGGACCGAGCTGTATTGGGCAAAGTCGCTTGGTGCTCTTGGACTCTTAAAGATCTTTCATTTCGGTGGAGGGAACGTCAGATGTCCATTTCGCACGCCCAAAAGGGGTCGACATGTTACCTGCGACGCTATTTTTATAGTGCTTTACTCACCATAATTCCAAACTCTTCTTAGTTCTATTTTTTGCAGAATCTTGTATCTTTTATTGCTTTTCCTGAACGCTTTGACTTTTTTAGCCGTTCACGGCTGCGGTTTTTTAACGGCCTCTCGGATTACCAAGTCTGTTTGGTATGCGAATTCTTACCTTATCAAAACAAATATGGCCTGCAACTCTTCATTGCCTCTAAATCGATCTCTACCTAAATTGCCAACAAAAGTGTCTCTTTATCCTCCTTTGCTTAAGCTTGAGTACTAACGAGAGACCTGAGCAATTTTAAGTATGCTTTTTCCAACCTCTAAAACACTCATCGGGGGTAATCGGTAGTTAATGTAAATTGCCGAATTTATGAATCAAAATCAAGATTTGTAAGTTTGAGCGATCCAAGTGGCATGGTATCCATGTCTTCAATGGGAGGTCATGGTGGCATATTGGGTCGACTCCTTATTGTTGGGCGTTAAGCTTCCAATTGGTTTTTCACCGGATCGAACCTCTTTTCTGTCTTACTTATATAATTAGTGTTATTCCCGTACCTTATATGGGTCTAATTTAAAATAATTTTATAAGAAATTTCAACTTATTCATACTTTTTTTCGTCCGAAGAAATTTTCACGAAAAATCATACTTCCTTTACTAAAAATTACAAAATATTAATTTGTTAGTGGATGATGGTTTTTGAGATAGTAGGAAAAATGGGTAAGGTGAAAGTGGTTTACAAAATTAAAATTTAAAAATTGAAAATTATTTCCTTTAGTACAAAATTATAAAATATTAATTTGTTATTGGGTAGTGGTTTGAGGGATAGTGGACAATGTGAAAGTGTTTTAAAACAAGTTTAAAAATTAAAAAAAATCAAATTGTCACATAGCTCAAATTTTTACAAAGACTTGGTTTTTACTTTAGTAGTAGTTTTACCCGTCGTATCATGTACGACTACGATTCGATATTTATAGACATTATAAATAGGATATTAATAAATAAAAATAATATAAACTTTAATATAAGTAATTTATTTCTCATTTAATGTATAATTTTTTAATCAAATATTATTCTTCATATTTTATTACTTTTAATGTACGTAAAATTTAGAGATTATCAAATATTTCAATATATCTATTAAATATTTTATTATCTATTTTTATTAATTTTAAAAATTATAAATATTTATCATTATTTTTTATAAAAGAAAATCACTATATACCTATAAATAAATTCGTCAAAAGATATATGCTAAAAGATTTATATTTATTATTTTATCTTTAATTTTAAATACTTGTATAAGGAAACTTTCAAAAGATATTGTTATACTAAATAGACATTTGTTTGATGTTAGAGATAATTTTAAATAGTTAAAAAGAATTTAATAGAAAGAAGTTATAATAATAGAAATAAAATTAGTTTTTAAAATATGAGGTGGGGCCTGAATCGTTCTGGTTGCTCGAAAAAGTACAGCTTTAATATATAGTTATAGATTTTTTATTATAAAAGAAAAAATATATAATTATATATCTATAAATAAATTCATGAAAAGATATCATGCTAAAAGATAAAAGATATTTATACTTATTTTAAAATATTTTAAATTTGTTATCTTTAATTTTAAATATTTTTATAAGGAAGTTTTTAAAAGATATTGTTATACTAAATAGATGTTTGTTTGATGTTAAAGATAGATTTAAATATTTAAACAAGAATTCAATAAGAAGTTAAAATATTATGAATAAAAATTAATTTTATAAATATAAGGTGGGACCAGAATCGTTCTGGTGGCTCGAAAAGAGACAACTTTAATATATAGTTATAAATTGTACTAAGGTAGATTAATTATTTTGGTTTCTTGATTATATATCATTCCTTAAACCACCTTATATATCATGGTCTCAATTGCTCTTTGTATTTGGATTTCTCTACGAACTATATTCAAGTGCAATGATCAAGTGCAATGATCAGACTTCAGGCAAAGATTAGGGAAGAAATGTTTTGGGATTTGTTTTTATATTTGTAAATAAAATAAAAAATAAGTGCAAAAACATCATTTACTTATTTAACTGAGAAAATTGACAAAAAATGTCAAAAGGTAGTTAAGTGCAACAAATTTATAAATAAGGGGTGGTTTTGTGTACGAAAAAATATAAAGAGTAGCTAAATACAACAAGTGTAAGATAAGATCATAAGAGGTGGTTAAATGCAATTTTCCCTTAAAATTTCTCTTATTTTATGTCAAACAACATAAATTTAAAATTTTCCTTATAATTTTCTCTCCCTCCTTTTCTTTAATCCTCTCACCCTAACATCCCTCCCCTTCATTACGCTTTACCAAACACAGTGTTAGGTAAATTAGGTAGAAACATAAAGCATATGCACGCCTACAATCACAATTGGATGCACTTGAGCCCGTACAGAATTTTGTCCCTGATTCAGTGCTTCATTTGTTCGTCTTCATCACTCAATTCGATCACCAGCCTCTCTTTTGTACTTCCATTAGTATTGTGAGAGCCGCCAACTGCCAGAGGACTTGTCGGCCCTCATAAAGCCATTGCAGGTTTGACACCCTATACTAAGTTGAACCAAACACAACGTTTCTACAATTATTGCCTTTATACGGCATCAAAACGATTCACTCACAAGACAATATACCTAAATAGATACACATAACCCTAGGACAAATAGAGTTTCAAAGTGAAACTCACCATTCTAGTGTTGAGCAAATTTGAAGATACATCCCAAGTACAATGATCAGCATTAGTGTTTGGCATGTTCCTTCTTATCTCGGTCCAATCTTAATTCATCATCCAATAAAACAAGGCTTCCCACAAAGCCATCAGCAAAATACCCTTCACCCTTGCACCTAATCCCAATCAATTTAGCATACTGATTACAAGTATTATACCACAAAACCTCCTCACTCTCAGTTGAAACAATCATCTCCCCTCCATCTTCTCTGACCCACATAACATTCCTCAGGCCTCCTCCTTCCCAATTGAAACTCACCATCTTACACCAAGAACTCGCCTCTCCATACTCCTGCATCGCCCATATATCACATCCGTGTGCACCCGAGACTCTATAAGTGTGCTTGTAGTTCAAAACCGACAGCAGATTTCCGAGCTTGGAAACACAGACTTGAGACCTCTGAAGTTCTAAAGGCAGCTCAATTATCTTGAACTCTTCCTTCCCAAAACTAAACGACAACACAACATTCCTCGTCGACCTCAAGAAAGCAGGCCAGTGCGCTGCTCCGTTTAGCAAACACTGTGACCATCGATTCTCGGATGTGTAGCAATCCGTGTTATCAAACTGAATTGATCTCCATTTCCATTCTCGAAAGGAGAATACCTCCGCTTGTGGAGGAAATCGACGCCTACGGCCAAACAAACAGCCCCTTACAACACGGGCGATCCTCACAATTTTGAGATCGTTTTGAGAGGGATCGAATCCGAAACCTAGAGTTGAAGAGTGGACGATGGCGGAAGAGGAATAGATCGGTGTTGGTGGATAAACGAATCTACGAATTAGAGGATTCCAGAGAACGATGGTTTCTGTTGTTCCCAAGAACTCGTCGGCGAGGCAGATGACACCGTTGACGGTGCCAATGATGCGGAAATTGGAATGGGGATCTGATCGGAAGCGGAAATCGAAGCTGGGGAGGGTTTGGGGGCGAAAGAGGACGTAATTTTCGTGCTCAATTTCTTCAAGTTTGTTGGATTCTCGGGCGATCAGATGGGGTTTTTGGAATGCGAGGTGGGATTCGACGAAGGACGGAGAAGAGATAAGAGATTTCCATGATTTGCAGACGCAGCGGCATCTGAGCAGGGTTTCGGGGGATGATTTTGTGAAGATTTCTGGCCATAGATCTGGAGGAATGTAATCGGACATGTTTGGATTGGGAAATGGAAGATAATTGATCGAAAGAGATGGAGACGAGCCAAGTGCTGGAAAACCACCCAAGTCTGATCTGAAACTCGGTTTCGCGGTTGTGCAATTTAATAACATTTGGGAGGTACCGCCAAAAATAATAATAAAAATAAAAAAAGGGATGAAAAAAGTACTGTGTGCGCTATTTTGAAAAAATAACAAACTTGTGGTGTGTGTGAGTTGTGAATGGCGTGGGATTTTAGATACGGGGAGAATCACAATCCCATCTAAAGTTCGTTTGACAGGGAAAAGATAAGATCAAAGTAACATATCAAAATAGAATGCATCCACAATATCAATTTGAACATTTTAACTTATGTAGGGATGGAATTAGACCTGTCAAATAGGTCGGGCGGGTCGGGTTCCGTTTGGGTCAATCGGGTTCGGGTCAAAACGAGTCTTGGGTTATCGAGTTGTTAAATTTACGGATTCATATGGACCAGGTTACTACTGGTTTGGTACGGGTTCGGGTTGATCTAACGGGCCACGATCGTCAATTTTGTTAACCTTTATTTTTTTGTTTATTGAAATAATTAATATTATATTATACAAAATATTATTTATTAATAATAAAATAATAGTTTTATACAAAATTTATAATAAAATATTTAAATTTTAATCGAAATAATACTTTATCGGGTTGGTCCATTGGTAACCCAACTCAGTTTGTTTCCGGGTCAATCGGGTTCAGGTTACTCTTGACTCATTGATTTCCGGGTCTGATTTTAACTCAAAAAACTTCAGACAAGTCGAATCGATTTTTCAGATCGGATCAAGTTTTAACAGTTCTAGATGGAATCCATATCCAGACTTGAACCAAACGCCCTCCTAAGAAAATTGTTACTTATTCACATTTAATAGACCGAGCGGAGACTAAAAAGTCGAAATACAATATTAGTTTGATCGATCAGTACACTTCGCCACTTGCTTTTATAAATTACTATTTCTTTTTTATCATAAAATATAGATCGGAGAATCAAAATGACAATAATTGTGACTCGTGAGTGAGTTAGTTGTTGCAGTACAGAATTAAATATAAGATGCTTTCGTTTTCGGATTAGGAACCGAAATTCCAAACCCTAATCAAATAAGAATTTAGAAAATTTAGATCAATATATAATTCAGCAAAATTACATAAATAATAAGAAAAAGAGTCACGTGTGAATGGGCGCCTGTGTGAGAAATAAGAATAAATCTCAATCGTTCATTCTAAAAAATCAACGTCCCTAATTAAACATTCATTAAAAAAAATAAAATACGACACGGGCGAATTTTTCCCGAATTATTCGCGTATTTTTCAATAAAATACGACACGGACGAATTTTTCCCGAATTATTCACGAATTTTTCGAAAAATACGTTTTTATGAGACGCGCCCAGTTTGTTCATCAGAAATAGCGATTTGTTCATCAATATTCACCAATTGTTCATCAATACTAACTAATTGTGCATTGAGTTTTTGATAACATTGTTCATTGATTTCGAACTTTTTTAATTTTTATTTTTATTTTTTAACCTTATTTATGTGTAGGAATACAATATTATGTGGTTTTTTTATGCACATATAATTAGTTTTGATATACTCATATTTGTTCATTGACATACTCGTATTTGTTCATTGATATACCCCTATTTGTTCATTGATATACCCATGGTATACCATTAGTTGTTCATTAGTATACTTCTTTTTTGTTCATTGGTATACCATTATTTGTTCATTGATATACCCTATTTGTTCATGGATATACCCTTATTTGTTCATGGATATAACCTTATTTGTTCATTATTATACCCTTATGTTTTAGGCGTGCTTATGCCTTATTTAGCTATGAACAAATTGGTATACCATTATTTGTTCATTGATATACCCTATTTGTTCATGGATATACCCTTATTTGTTCATGGATATAACTTTATTTGTTCATTATTATACCCTTATGTTTTAGGTGTGCTTGTGCCTTATTTAGCTATGAACAAATTGATGTTATTAATGAACAAATATGCATATAGTAATGAACAAATTGAGGTTACTAGTGAACAAATATGCATCTAGTAATGAACAATTATGTGAAAAAGGCAATGAACAAATATGCATAAACCAGTGAACAAATTGATGTTACTAATGAACAAATATGCACAAACCGATGAACAAATATGCCAAAACCGATGAACAAATATTTTCGTTTTTTTATGAACAAAATCACAATGTTGATGAACATATTGCATGTAATTTTGATACACATTTGTTCATTTTTTATGTACAAATAATAGATTTTTGATGCACAAGCAATAGTTTATTTATGCACAAAATCACAGTTTTGATGAACAAAATCACAGTTTTGATGAACAAATCCACATTATTGATGAACAAATCCACAATACTGATGAACAATCTGGGCGCATGTCCTATTTCCGTTTTTTTCAAAAATACGCGAATAATTCGCCAATAATTCGCCCATGCCGTTTTTTCCCCTTTTTAAGTGAAATGATCAGCGCCTTTAATTTTTCTTGATCCAACGGCTTCTGTTCTTTCTTATTTCGCACCTGGGCGCCCATTCGCACCTGAACCGGACTCAAATAATAATACCAAATATAAATGAATTGTAGAGGCGAGATGTTGATCTCTTTTCTTAAATCTGAAAACGCCCCGTAGTGTGACGGTTCTTTAGCGTTCCGAATCCCATGATACAACTACACCGATCTCTTGCTTTGCACAACTCAAAAACAAGAGCCTAACGAACCAATGATTAGTGTGCACTCTCAGACTCTATTTTGAAGAAGAAAGCAGAGAAGAAGGATTTTTTCAACCGCGTCTGAATGAGAATCCAACAGTTATCTTTTTATCTTCTGATAAAAACAACCACTTCTAAAAGAACGTGGCTTTCAGTCTCCAAATGGGCCAGACCCAAAATTCAATTTCCTGCAACCCTAATGAGTCAAGCATTTCTCATTCAAATTTGAACTTTATTTTATTTAATAAAATAGAGTTTGGTTTAAATAAAACAACTCCTTATCCTATAAAATAAGGAGCGTTTAGAACCCTTGGATCTCCTTGATCCAAGGGTTGATATTCTCGTAAATTAGGGACGCGGTGGCATTTTCGTAATTTATCGAAAATTATAAAAGTGCATCGTTATGGTGAAAAAGTGCATTACTATATACAAAAAGTGCATTACTAAACCCAAATATTTTGGGTGATTGAGTTCAGTTAAAATCGAGTCAATTGGACGCCCAGGATGAGACACTTTTTTGGTTTAGTAATGCACTTTTCGGTATTCACAATGCACTTTTCCAACATAACGATGCACTTTTACAGTAAACCGAACATGGAGCGCGTGCCCTGCTGGCTTCATTTTTTCTTGCACTTTTTCGGCTTACTAATGCACTTTGTGTATTTAGCGATGCACTTTTTCACGATAGCGATGCACTTTTGTAATTTTCGAGAAATTACAAAAATTCCACCGCGTCCCTAAAAGGGGTAGAACATAGGCCGTGATCCAAGGGCTCTAAACGCTCCTTATTTTATCGGATAAGAAGTTGTTTTATTTGAACCTTACTCAGTTCCAACAAATATAGGTTCAATTCAAGCTAGAAGAACTTGTCTTCACCTTTCTTTAATCACAAGATTACAATATATACAAGATTAAATCCTAACTTGACCTAACTTGAGCCCAAAGCTTTACACAAGATAAAATATATCTACAAGATAATAAACATATGTTTCCTAATACTCCCCTCAAGCTGGAGTATGTAGGTCCCAGATGCCCAACTTGCACAAAAGATAGAGAAATTGTTGTTTTTTCAACGCCTTTGTAATGTCTGCTAATTGATTGGATGATTGAACAAAGGACGTGGAAATACACCCGTATTGGATCAAATCTCGCACAAAAGGCCAATCAATCTCTATGTGCTTTGTGCGTTCATGGAAAATAGGGTTGGTCGTAATATACAGAGCAGATTGAATATCGCAAACATGCTTCATTAGAGTTGAATGCAAATAGCCGAGATCACGAAAGCAAGCCTTGACCCATAAAAGCTCACATGTGACATAGCCCATAGAGTTATATTCTGTTTCAGCAGAAGAACGAGAGATCGTTGGCTACTTCTTAGTCTTCCAAGAAATAGGTGATAGCCCTAGACACACGAAATAACCTATGAGAGAGAGCGTCTGGTGACAGGGCAAGAGACCCAATTTGAATCACAATAACCTGTCAACTCCAAAGGACTGTTACAAGAGAGAATAAGGCCTTGTCCGAGGTGTCCTTTAATGTGATGAAGGACATGAGTACTTGCATGCCAGTGAGCATTCGTTGGAGATTGCATAAAGCACAAAGTAACATAAATTAGGCCTAGTAATAGTGAGATAAATAAGTCTGTGAATAAGACGACAATAGCGATTAGGATAGGCGAAATCCGATCCACTATCCAAAGCAAGATCGTGATTTTGCGACATTGGAAAATCCGCAGGCTTGGCACTCAATAAACGGGCTTCAGAGAGAATTTCTAGATCGAGCATACTTACGCTAAGACAAATACAAACCATCTTTCCCATGAACAAATTCTAGACCCAGAAAATATGTCAATAAACACAAATCTTTCACGTGAAAGCAAGAACTCAAATATGCCTTTAGACGAGCAATATTAGAAGTATGGTTGTCTGCAATAATCAAGTCATCGACATGCACTAAAACATGTAGAGCAGTGTTATGATGAATGTAATTTTTTTATATTTTATATTTTTTAAATATTTTTTAGTTTTGTGAAAATCGAATTATATGAAAAATGAACTCAAAGCACATAAAAATTGAACTTATCATAGACAAAAAATGAACTCGTATAATATAAAAACCTAACTCATACAATATAGAAAATTGAACTCCTAACATAAAAAATTGAACTTCTAGTGTATAAAAATGAACTCGTAGTATATAAAAATTGAACTAACATATTTAAAATTTTTAAATTTTTTTTAAAATAAAGAACATAATTTAAAAATGGTAAAAAAATAAAAAATAAAAAATGTATTTTTAATATTTTTTTAGTCTTTTGAAAATTGAATTATATGAAAAATGAACTCAAAGCACATCAAAATTGAACTTATCATTGATAAAAAAAAATGAACCCGTAGAATATAAAAATTGAACTCCTAACATAAAAAATTGAACTTCTTGTGTATACAAATGAACTTGTACTATATAAAAATTGAACTGCCATATTTAACATTTTAATGCTTTTTTTAACAAAAAACATAATATTAAAATAGTAAAAATATCCAAAAAAATAAAAAATCTTGACCATCCATATATATAGTAAAGAGATAAATTTAATGGTTGAGATTAATCCTCACTTTAAGCAAAAGTCCTTACCACAATAGGGTTCAAGAGAAACGAGAGTTATAGAGAAACGGGAGAAAGGATTAGGAGCGTTAGATTAGGAGTAATATGTGGTTAGGATTTGTGGAATATGGTAACAAATGTACACTAAAATTCGGTTAACAGCTCCTGCATAAATAATTTTTTTTTTGAAAAATAAAAAACTAGCGTAATTTTACGAATGAGATATAACAAATCATTACAAACTACCAAAAATACACGTGATTTTCAAAATTAAATTGGCTTATTTTGTTCCTAAAATTAAGGAGATTTTCAATTTGTAACTGCGTAATTTTTAGATTCAAATGTGATTTCCAAAATTAAATAAGCTTATTTTTTTCACTACACCATTCTGCAGATTTAGCGACCATATGTTCTCGACCACTTAATATGGTCGCTAATTAGCGACCAGATAGTCGCTCATGGTCGCTAATGTGCACGTCAAAACCGGGGGAAAAAATAAAAACAAGTTAGCGACCAAATGGTCGCTAATTATGGCGTCCACATGGTCGCCAACCCCATTTGGTCGTAATAAATGCGCGGACAATTTTCCCTCCAGACGTTGGCGACCATATGGTCGCTATATTTAGCGACCATATGGTCGTGAGAGACCAAACATATGTCAACGACCATATGATCGCTATATTTGGCAACCATATGGTCGTTGGTGCGTCGGTGACCATATGGTCGCCACATATAGAGACCATATGGTCGCTGACATGGATCATATATATGTTTTGGCGGGCAACATCAATTTTGGCGGGTGAAATCCCGCTTTATTTGCGACCACATGGTCGCTAAAAAAAGTATTTGGTAAAATTGCCGCCAATTCAGCATATATTCCTAGATGTGTAAAAACTTCACTCTCATTCCACCACCTTCACACAACCTCATACATATATAGCTCTTTCCAAAAAAATTCACAGCAGAAAGAAACTATCATTCACAAAACTAAGTTGGTTATAGGAAGGAATTACGTCAATTTTCCAACAGTTTCATCAAAGGTATGTAATTAAAACTTATTCGCCACATTTCATTCTGTCATGATATCGTTTTACACAAATATTGTTTGTAGAAAGTATTCGTTAATATAATTATAAGAGATTGTGTTAAGTAATTGTTAAATTCATATAGTATAACAATCGATTGAAGAAAGTTTTTGTTTACATAAACAGGTAATCACGACCAAATGGACGCTAATTAGCGACCAAATGGACGCTAATTAGCGACCATATGGTCGCTAACACCATTACATAGCGACCATATGGTCGCTACATCCAGGATTATATGTACCCGAATTAAATTAATTATGGTCTTATATTGAATTACAGGAAGGTAAAATGCGTGAATGGATGTATGTGCGTAATATAGATGGTTTTTTGAACAACGAGTTTTTAGCTGGATTTAAGCAATTTATCGACTTTTGCAAATCTATGCCGACATATGACCCATACGAATTAAGGTGTCCGTGTCGGAGGTGCAAGAATAGGAAACTGATTCATGTAGATGATGTGCATTATCACATTGTTAAGGATGGGTTTGTTCCGAACTATTATCATTGGGTTTGCACGGGGAGACAAATGAAACGTTCGCTGCCTTGTTGGCCGAGTCTAGACAGTATGAAGGCTGTAGCAATACTGATCAAACACCACCATTATCTGGGAATGATAATCGAATGGAGCATATGGCCTATGATGGTTTTAATGCCCGAAGTCATTACACTGTTGATGATCCCGTCCAGAATGAGGATATAAGGCATGAGCAGTGGGAGCAATATTATCATGAAGCGCCCAATCCCGATGCACAGCGTATGTATGACATGTTGTCGGCCGCAAATAGGCCGTTGTGGCTTGGATGTGATATGACCCAGTTGGAGGCGGCGACTGAACTACTTAGCCTAAAGTCAAAGCTAAGGATGACGGAGCGCGGATATGACATGATCTCGGATTTCTGCGGACGCGTTTCACACCCGGAGACCACATTACCAGCCATGTTTTACGACACGAAAAAACTGGTTGAGGGGCTCGGGCTTCCGTACGAGGCCATTGATTGTTGCCTAAACTCTTGCATGATATATTGGGGTGCACATGTAGAATACGCGGCTTGCAAGATATGTGAGTATCCTAGATAGAGGCAAGGCAAGTCAAAGCTCATTCCCTATTCTCGTATGTTTTACTTGCCAATAACTCCACAATTGCAGAGGTTGTACGCATCGATGGTGGCTGCCGAGCACATGAGATGGCATGCAGAGCACGTACAAGATGGGGTGATGAGACATCCCTCAGATGCAGAGGCATGGAGGCACTTCAATGCTGCGTGGCTAGATTTTGCAACAGAAACACGAAATGTGAGACTAGGCTTGTGCACGGATGGTTTCAATCCGTTCGGGGCGTTCGGGCGCCAATACTCATGTTGGCTTGTGATTCTGACACCCTACAACCTTCCGCCATCGATATGTATGTGAGAAGAGGTTATGTTTTTGACGGTTATTGTTCCTGGACCGAAGAGTCCGAAGCAAAAGTTGGATGTCTACTTGCAGCCGTTGATAGACGAGCTCAAGAATTTGTGGCTTAATGGGGTGTGCACATACGATGCTTAGAGGAAGCAAAATTTTGTCTTGCGTGCAGCTGTAATATGGACTATCAGTGACTTCCCGGCATATTCGATGTTGCTAGGTATGTTGTTGTACATATGCTTAATTAAATTGAATATATCATATATAATCATGATATATATGAAGTCGTGAAATTTAATGTGTTGTACCAATATATGTTTGTGTAGGCTGGAGCACTTCTTGGAAATACGCGTGTCCTTATTGCATGGAAGACACAGATGCATTTTATCTAACACATGGACACAAAATGTGCTGGTTCGATTGTCACAGGAGGTTTACAGAACATGATCATCGCTTCCAAAACAATAAGAACGATTTCAAGAAGGGTAGAAGGGAATGTCGTGCTCCCCCGGTACTCCGTGACGGATGTGAGATATTAGACCAGATTAACAATATGGGGTTGATGAAGATAACCGAAGTGGGAGTTGAGCAGCATAATAAGACGACCAGTAGAGGTTCGGGTTGGAAGAAGAAAAACATTTTCTGGGACCTACCTTATTGGCCCATTCTGCTGGTAAGACATAATTTAGATGTCATGGACATTGAAAAGAATTTCTTTGATAATGTTTTCTTCACCATTCTCGATGTTTCGGGGAAGTCGAAAGACAAGTGGTCGGCTAGAAAGGATCTAAAGGAATTGTGCAAGCGTCTGGAGTTGGAACCCGACGAGGAGGACAATAGGTACCCAAAGGCGTACTATGCACTAGATCGTCATGAAAAACAAGTGCTTCTTGAGTGGTTGAGATCCATAAAATTTCCGGATGGCTACGTGTCAAACTTGAGCCGCTGCATTGATTTGCACAAGCTTAGACTCTTTGGGATGAAGAGCCATGATTGTCATGTGTTCATGCAAAGGTTGATGCCTGTTGCTTTTCGAGCATTTATTGATGACAAAGTCTGGGAGCCTATTGCTCAGCTAAGTGTGTTATTCAGAGACCTGACGTGTTACGAGCTTAAGCCTGAGGTGGTTATGCAGTTGCACAAGGAAATACCAATTATTTTGTGCAAGCTGGAGCGTATCTTCCCCCCTAACGTAATTTGATTCAATGAAGCACTTGTCTATTCATTTGCCACGGGAAGCTTCACTTTGTGGATCTGTCAATTATAGATGGATGTATCCAGAAGAAAGGTATGTACAATTATATATTGTATAATTTGTAGTTAATTTGGTTTTATCTAATTAACTTGTATAACACATGGTCTTCAATATATATATATATATATATTGTAGGTTCTTAAAAAGGCTGAAGGGCACAATTGGCAATAAAGCTAAAGTTGAGGGCTCAATTTGTAGTGTCTATCTCGTTCAGGAGACGTCCACCTTTTCCTCATATTATTTTAACTCGCATGTCGAGAGTTATCATATGGATGTTTGCCGCAACATTAGTTGCACACTTCCAGTTGGTGTTGATCCGGGCGATTTGCCTATTTTCACAACAAATGGGTGAACGTTGGGTAGCAGATCAAGTGGTCGTGTGCTCACAGATGATGAATTTCATGTGATCCAAACTTACATAGTCATGAACTGCGTCGAAGTGGAGCCCTATATTGAGTAAGTTTCTATTAATTATATATATGTTGATTTGAATAAAGTATGTGCTTAATATAAGTACTTGATTCAATTATTCTCTTTGATAGTTACTATTTGACAAACTTCGTGCGACCGTCAAATCCAACAATAAACGAAGCTGAAGAGCAGACGATTTTGGAAAGACACTTTCGCCTCTGGTTCTACTCCATGTAAGGATTTCCTAAATTAATTTCAGTTTAATTTGAAATTGTTCAAAAATGTTAATTGTTTCCTCGATCCACGTACATGCAGGCTGACAGTTCGGTAATTACAGATCCTAACATTGCAACATTAGCTCGTGGACCCTCTAAAAAAGTGAAGACATATCCTAGTTATGTTGTCAACGGTTATCGATTCCAAACGAAAGCACACACATCAACCAGGGCTACCGACAGTAGTGGAGTTTGTGTTCTAGGACAAAGCTTCGGTACTGACGAGGAGGACTTCTATGGTGTGCTAGAGAAAATAATTGAGCTAAATTACATATCTCCAACCGTCAAGCGCCGTATTGTCTTCACCTGTTGTTGAAGGGTTTCTTGAACAAATAAATTTATATTCAAGACCCCGCTGAGTATAGCGGAGTCAGGTTCGTCAACGGGAATGTGATTAGGGCCAAAGATTAGTTGACAAACTATGAAAAACAAATAAACACGAAGGGGCACAAACACACAAGAACACAACTGAAGGAACTAGGCTCGAGCACGACCTTGGTGGGGTCGAGATCGATGCAATTCAATGAGTTAAATCAAATATAAAAAGGGAATCCTAGGGCTAGGGCTACCAAAACAACAACCATACAAGCTTTCAACAAGAATCCACAACTATCATGCAATCTAGATCATAGAAAAGTCAACTGTCGCAAACAATTCAAGTTATTCAATCAACTGTCGCAAATTAAACAACCACTACACCATTCTGCAGATTTAGCGACCATATTTTAGCGACCACGAAATATGGTCGCTATTTAGCGACCATATGGTCGCCAATGGTCGCAATTTTGGACGTCAAAACGGGGGAAAAAATAAAACCAAATTTGCGACCACGTGGTCGCTAAAATGGGCGACCATATGGTCGCTAGGCCTTTATAGTCGCAACAAGTGCGCGGGCTAATTTCCCGCCAGCATGTAGCGACCATATGGTCGCTGAAGGTTGCGACCATATGGTCGCAACGAGTACAGCAAATCTGAGCGACCATATGGTCGCAACTGTCAGCGACCATATGGTCGCGAACGAACTAGCGACCATATGGTCGCAACCTTAGCGACCATGTGGTTGCTGACTTGGTCAGATGTTTTGGCGCGACACATCTATTTTGGCGGGTAATATCCCGCGTTTGTGGCGACCACTTGGTCGCTAAAAACAGTAATTCGTAAAATTCCCGCCATTTCAACATATATTGCATTCTCATTCCGCTAAAAAAATGCATTCTCATTCCGCTTCAACACAACTTCACTCTCATTCCGCTCTCTTCCAAAATATTCACAAAAGAGAGAAAATTCAACCACAACTTCACTCTCTAGGAAGAAATTCCGTCAAATTTTACCGACATCCTAACTAAAGGTATGTATTTAAATCTTATTTCCAATTTATCATTCCGTCATTATATTGTTTGAGTGTAATATTGACGGTAGAAAGCTTTCGTTTATATATTTATAAGAGATTGTGTTACAGAATTTTACCGCAAATAGCAACTATTGTTTTAAATGTCTGTTATACTGTTTTGATGTTGGAGACCATATGGACTCTAATTAGCGACCATATGGTCGCCAAATGCATATCAGCGACCATATGTTCGCTAATTAGCGTCCATATGGTCGCTAAATTCAGTTGAATTAATTTAATTGTACTCTTATTTTGAAATGCAGGAAGGAAAAAATGCGTGAGTGGATGTATGTGCGTAATATAGATGGTTTTTTGAACAACGAGTTTTTAGCTGGCGTAGAGCAATTTCTGGAATTTTGCAAATCTATGCCGTCCTATAACCCATCCGAATTAAGGTGTCCGTGTCGGAGGTGCAAGAATAAGAAAATAAAATCTGTGGATGATGTGCATTATCACCTTGTTAAGGAAGGTTTTGTTCCGAACTATTACCATTGGGTTTCGCACGGGGAGACAGATGAAAGGTTCGCTGCATTGTTGGCCGAGTCTAGACAGCATGAAGGCTGTAGCAGTTCCGATCCAGCATCACCATTAAATGGTGGGAATGATAATCGAATGGAACAAATGGTGTATGATGGTTTTAATTATGGCCGAAGTGAGTACAGTGCTGAGGATCTCGTGCAGAATGCGGATATAAGGCATGAGCAAGGGGAGCAATATTATAATGAAGCGCCCAATCCCGATGCACAACGTATGTACGACATGTTGTCGGCCACAAATAGGCCTTTGTGGCCTGGATGTGATATGACGCAGTTGGAGGCTGCGACTGAGCTACTGAGCCTAAAGTCTAAGCTGAGGATGATGGAGCGCGGATATGACATGATCTCGGATTTTTGCGGACGCGTTTCTCACCCGGAGACGACATTACCAGCCACGTTTTACGATACGAAAAAACTGGTTGAGGGTCTCGGTCTTCCTTACGAGATGATTGATTGTTGTCCAAACTCTTGCATGATATATTGGGGTGCAGATGTAGAATACGCGACATGCAAGATATGTGACTATCCTAGATGGAAGCAAGGCAAGACAAAGCTCATTCCCTATTCTCGTATGTTTTACTTGCCAATAACTCCACGGTTGCAGAGGTTGTACGCATCTGTGGTGACTGCCGAACACATGAGATGGCATGCAGAGCACGCACAAGATGGGGTGATGAGACATCCTTAAGATGCAGAGGCATGGAGGCACTTCAATGCTGTGTGGCCAGATTTTGCATCAGAAACACGAAATGTGAGACTAGGCTTGTGCACGGACGGTTTCAATCCGTTCGGGGCGTCCGGGCGCCAGTACTCATGCTGGCCTGTGATTCTGACACCCTACAACCTTCTGCTGTCGATGTGTATTACCTATCATTGAGCTGCATTACCTATCTCCAACCGTAAAGCGTCCTATTGTCTTTAATTGTTCGTGGTTTGACACTAGAAGTCGTGGAGGAACACGCATTCACCCTCACCTAAAGCTTGTCGATGTTCATCGACATAAAATGTTGAGAACAAAAGATCGTTACATATTAGCACATCAAGCCACTCAAGTTTATTTCCTCGATTACCCAAAGGCGAGGCGTGCAGATGCTGAATGGAGAGCGGTCTGTAAAGTGAAGTCACGAGTGTGGCCCGATGAAGGTACGTGCGTAGACCCTCATGAGAGTGGGTCCAGGGGCGTTGCCGTTGAGGAGGCATTTCAGGATGATTCTTCCCTTCCACGAGTTATCGACGACAGTACACAAGATAATTATCCACTTGGTCCGTTAAACGACCCAAACGGAGAGGATCATGTTGTTGAGGATCAAGAAGAGACGTCTACTGAAACGTCTGAGGGTGAGTTTGAGAGTGAGACGGATACAGATGAGGAAGACATGTAATCAGAATACTACTATTGTTTTAATTTGTCATTCATTTTTATGATAACACTATTGTTTTAATTTGCCATTCACTTTTCTGATAACACTATTGTTTTGCCATTCACTTTTCTGATAACACTATTGTTTTTCCATTCACTTTTCTGATAACACTATTGTTTTGCCATTCACTTTTCTGATAAGACTATTGTTTTGCCATTCACTTTTCTGATAATACTATTGTTTTGCCATCCTTTCCAACCATAAAGGGAGATAACCATCTCCAATGCTGAAATACCTTCCAAGTGAAAACTCCCCATCTTCACCTGAAGCTCATCCTCACCTCAAATCCGACCTAAAACTTCCTTCCTCAAATGGCTCAGAGCAGGAGAGCGTGTACCTGGCGAACGACCGCATTAGCTCCAGCATTCATCAATTTCTCCATTGTGTGTGTGCGTGGGGATAGGGAGACAAGAACCGAATGGAGCGCCGCATCAAATCTCCAATTAAGAGAAGTCATCGATGATTGGACAGTATCTCCCGGGGGAGCACCACCAGGTTTTAGCCGTTTTTTCTTGAACGGCAACGACATCACTGATCGTATTGCAGCTAGGGAAACGGTTGCGCATCTTCGCGTGATCCAAGGTGCTGAGATCCGGGCGGTTTATATTCCACGTACAACATGAGAGTCCGTTAATTGTAGTTGTTTGTTTATGTTTCCCTTCACTTTGTGTTGTTTGATTTAGTTGTTTGTCACTTCGTTTAATGTACGTACTTAGGTTGCAAGCTAGTGTTTGTAACTTGGTTTCGTTTGGAACCAATGATATTGTTTGTAACTTGGTTTCGTTTGGAATCAATGAAATTATTATCATTTACCATATATTCCGATGGTCGCTAATTTACAACATGATCGTGCACCTTTGCGCACGATCGTGCACCTTGAACCAGATAAAGGCGTTATTCGAAATTAGCGACCATATGGTCTCCATAGGTCGCCAACTTTTGGCCATAATTAGCGACCATATGGTCTCTATATCTAAACTTTTAGCTCGAAATTTGGATTTTTAGCGCGTAGTTTGATTTAATTGCGTTATTCGCGACCATATGGTCGCTATTTAGCGACCATATGGTCGCCAAAAACGAAATTAATGGTGCCACGTGGAGGGAAAATCTGAAAATTCGATTTTTCGCGAAATATTTCAATTTGCGACCATATGGTCGCAAGTTACAATTAGCGACCATATGGTCGCTAAGTTGCGACCATATGGTCGCCAATATGTCGACTGGTTCCACCCCTAATTCACTTACAGGTAGCGACCATTTAGCGACCATATGGTCGCTAACCCTAAATAAGAAGGAGAACGAAGGATTCTCCTTCGTCATTTCCGCCTTCGTCATTTCCGCCTCTCTCTCTTCGTTCCGAGCACTTCGCCGCCTCCGACCCTCGCCCGCGCCTTCTGCTCTCCGCGCCGCCTCTGCCCTCCTCTCCGGCCGCCTCTCTCAGCCCTCCGCCTCTCCGACCCTCCGACCCGCCTCTCTGACCCTCCGACCAGCCTCTCCGACCCTCTCTCAGCCCGCCTCTCCGACCCTCTCTCATCTCCGACCCGCCTCCTCTGCGCCTCTGCCCTCCGCCCATCCCGATCCCGCCGTCGCCGTCGCCCTCCACCTCCTCCCCGGATTTGCATGTAAGTGGTTTGTTGAATTTGGGGATATTTGTAATTGTTGTTGATTTTGTGGTGTTATTTGGGAAATTGTTTGTTGAATTTGAGTGATTGAGGAAATTGATATTGTGTAGTTGTTGTTGTTTGAGATATTGATTGAAAAAAGTGATTAGAGAAAATTTGATAAATTGAATGAGAAATTATCTAGTTGTTGTTGTTTAGGGGTTAGGGTTTAGTTGTTGTTGTTGTTGAATTTGAGAAATTGATTTATTGTTGTTGTTTAGGGGTTAGGGTTTAGTTGGTGTTGTTGTTGAATTTGAGAAATATTGAGAAATTGATTAGTTGTTGTTGTTTAGGGGTTATAGTTTAGGGTTGTTGTTGTTGAATTTGAGAAAATTTGATTGAGAAGTTGTTGTTTTAGCTTGTTGTTGTTAATGGTTAGTTGTTGTTGTTGTTTTAGAAATTGATTGAGCAAAATTTTATTGATTGAGATAGAGTTTGATTTGGAAAAAAATTGGATTAAATTGATTGTTGTTGTTGATAGAGTTTGAATGAATTAGAACAAGTTGATTGTTGACAAAAATTGATAGAGTTTGAATGAATTTGATAGAGTTTGAATGAATTAGAACAAGTTGATTGTCAACATTCAATTGATAGAAATTGAATGTTGATTGTTCATTTGTCAAAGTTTGAATGAAATTGAATGTTGTTGTGCAAATGTTGTGAAAAATGAATTTGTATTTAATTATTTGTTTTTTAGTTGTGTTATTATAGCCGGAGGATCACGCCGACGTGGACAAGGTCCTCGTCCGGACGAGCCGAACGATCACGGATCCGAGGAAACGAACACGGACACACCACATTTGTCCGAGGACGAGGGCACACAAGCGGAGGAGTCTCGGGCCACTACGTCCGCGTCCTCATCGGGATCGAGTCGAGGACAGCTCGATCCCAAACGCATTTGGGATCTTTCTATTGTCGGCGGGTTGTACGTACAATTTCTTCTTAGACAAAATTATTATTTAAAGTCTTTTCTTATTTTTAAATATGTTATAATATGTGTTTTCAAATCTCGCAGCTTGGAGCCGTCGGGAGTTGTGTCGCGGTGGTCGACAAGCATCATACAAAGTCAACCCGACGATAGGGCGTCGCAGTTCGACCAGGTGGTCGCTACTTTTAGCGATCAGGTGGTCGTTGTGGTCGCCAGATTGGTCGCTGCATTGGTGGCGACCAACGGCGACCGTGGTCGCTAAATAGCGACCATATGGTCGCTGATTGTAGCGACCATATGGTCGCAATGGTCGCTAATTTTAGCGACCATATGGTCGCCAAGTGGTTAGTGACCGGCCTTTTAGCGACCATTTTTAGCGACCACAATATGGTCGCTAAATGCATTTAGCGACCATATTTTGCATTTAGCGACCATAAATATGGTCGCTAAATCCGCTTTTTTTTGTAGTGAAATTTCTATCTATCTTTCAACCTTGGAATATCAACTTTCGCAAATAATCCTATTAGATCTAATCAAGCAATCAACTTTACACTTTCGCTTTTAGGTTAATTGCAAGATATTGCCTCAACTTTCGCAAAGGTATTAAGCACAAGATAGATAGATATGATCTTCAAGCATTCAAGTCATGAATTCAAGTTTAGACATGCATGATCGTGTTGGGTTTTCACCCAACCCTAGAATCTAAAAAGACTACTCACTCATGGTGAGATAAAACGCAAACATGATTGATTAATAAAACCGAAAATTGCAAATAAACTAGAAAGAAGTCTTACAATTTTCTCCAACTTGTCTTCCAAGTCTTCTACCAAACAAACACACTAAAATTCAATTCAAATCCGGTCCCTAAAACAAAGAGTTTTGCCTCCTTTTATAGAGGAAAAGGAGTCCTAATTAACCTAGGAAACAAGATCAAACAACTTCCTAAAATAAAAGATAGAATATTTCATAAAAGATCACGGAATAAGGCAAAAGTCGGTGCCATGATCGACCCAAATGGGTCGTGCACGATCCCCCAAGGGTCGGTCCTGAGAGCTTGTTACTGTGGCTGGGTCTAGCACGACCTTAATAGGGTCGTGCACGACCCCCCAAGGGTCGTTCTTGAGGGCTTGTTCGAACAACCTTGAGTAAAACTTGCGTAGAAGATTCGTTACAACTCCGTTTGACTCGATTCTTTTTCCTATGTTCTTGTAACGAATTTCTCTATCTCTTTCCAAGCTCAAACTTGATCTTCAATAACTTTACTTGAGCGCTTAATCTCCATCTTCTCTTGCAATGCTCCAAACTCTTCTTTCAAGCTCCAAAACTCCTACAAAAAGACATAAAAGATGCGTAGTTTACGAATCTCAAAGAAATATGAAAACTATGGCAAAAAGACTCAAAAACTTAAAACTCTAACACAAAACCAACCAAATCTAATCTAACTAGACAGAAAAAAACCTACCTAAAAAGCGGTTATCAAAATACCCCATACTTAGACTTGCTTGTCCTCAAGCAATAATCATGCAAAATCAAGACCAATAACACAATCTTCAAGCATAGCCTTTGTCAAAATATTTTAAACACAAGTGAAAATATAGACAAGTAATTTTAATGTCATCACATATGTATGAGTCTCAAGCATAGGCAATCACAATCCAACCTCACAAAGGGATTTTAATGTGTTTCACTCATCTCTCATGTGTTTAGGCTATTAATATCAACTCTCAACTCAATCTTTATGCAACATCAACTTTATCATTGAGACTTATATCACCAATCTCTCTACCTAGAGAAGTCAAAACACATCAATCATCATAAGAACTTAGGCTCAATGAAAAACTTCATAAAAGCTTCCATTCGTCCGGGTGGTAATGGGGCTTGGTAAAGACAATAAGGCGTGGAAATATTTTGGCCATGTGGTGCTAATAATATTCGGGAATCAAAGACTCCTAAAAACTCACATATTGCCAAAACTCTAATAAAAGAACTTATACCAAACTCACTCAAACATTATGCTCAAACTCACTTATTTCTTCAACCCTTTTAAATCCCAACTTATCTTGCTTTCAAACACTAAGGAAGTTTGGCTCATGCACATTATTCACTTTCAACATTTTGCTTTCTTTCTTTTTCTCCCTTATGATTTTCATTTTTTTTTATGGGAGATTGATATCGATATCTTTTTTTTTCAACTCTTTTGTAAGTGCATTTAGGGAACCAAACTCCTTTTACATGATAAACTGCAAGATTTTTCATTACTTTTCCCAACCCATAATTACCCCACACTTGAACCAAGCAATCTCACTCAACAAAACCATCACAAACCAACACTAAGTTCTAATCCCCGGATAGAGTCAAGCTTATCTTGGCTAGGGAATAATTTTGTGGAGCTAAAAATAAAGGCTTAAGGGCTCAAATTGGCTTCAAAAAGAGGATAATGTAAGGGTAGGTAAAAGAGAGGATAAAAAGTGGCTTATGAAAAATAAGTTCTTAATCATAATTAACATGCATGAACGATCTCATAGCGGCTTCAAGAAATAGATAACCATATCAATAACAAGAGATAGATGCATAAAGAGAGCAAATCACACAAGAAAAGAAGAGGGATTTTTGATGTTCTCCCTATAAGGCCAAAATTCCTCACTAGGTAAAAATTTTGTTGGATTGCAACTACTTCTACTCAAGACACATATGCTCAATTTCATCACAAGTCCGTTTTCACAATCAAAAGCAATTTCTCAAGACTTGGGCTATACTATCCAAATATGCCAAAGGAATTATATAATAAGCATGAAAATTAGTTCTCATCATAAGACATCTAAGATGGAGCATTCTTCTATCCTAAAACAAAGAAACAAAGATTTTTTTTGATTTTTCGACATTTTTCAATTTTTTTTAATTTTTCATTGCTTTTTTTTCTTAACAAAACAAACTAACAAACAAGAAATCAAGCAAACAAGCAAAGACTCAATTATGTACAACATGTGAGATTTCTTCTTCCTCTACCCCATACTTAAATCATGCATGAAAATGATATGAAAAAGTAAAGAGAAAAGAAGAAGAAACTCACAAAGAACTCTTGAAGCTAGAAGGGTGGAACTCCTCACCGTGGAGGGCGGCGACGAGAGCGGAATGGTGGATGCTCTGGTGGAATATACGCCTCTCTACCCGGGTAGTTCCCGTAGTCCCAATGCATGTATCCCTCCGTATGAGCCCAACGATAATCATCCACTTCTTGCTGGGCCTCATAGTAAGACTGAAACTGCTGGAACTCTTGGTAACGCTGAGCCATTACGCCCCGAGTTTCCCTTAAGTCCTCCCGGATAGATGCTTGCCCCCGCATCACGGCCTCATGTTGTTGTAGGTGATCAACCCTCATCGCCGCCATCTCCCGAGCCAAATAGTTCATATCATACACCGGAGCCTCATCTTGTTGCATTGGCTCCTCATCCCCGGGACCGATATTAGCATTAGAGGTGGCCCCGAACTCATAAGCCGCCCCAAAGATAGGATGCATGGGTGGCATAGGGACGTGGTATGGCCGAGGAGGGTCGTGCGCGACCCCATAGGGGTCGTGCACGGAGTGGCAGGCAGGCTCGAACATCGCTGGCGGGTCGTGCACGACCCCCCTAGGGTCGTGCACGGACTGGTGTGCCTGTTGGAACGACCCAGATGGGTCGTGCTCGACCCTTGTGGGCTCGTGCCTGAGGGTAGGAGGAGGGGGTAAAGCTAGAATTTCATAGCCGGGCGCTGGACTCGGATAGCGGCGGGGGCGTCTTCGCAAGGACTCTTCTTGTTCAGGTCGTTTTTTCAAATGGTAGCGGTCATTGGACCACACCTCAAACCAATTGGGCAAATGAAGCAAATCCACCCGCTCTTTGGTGATGACAACTTGATTATCATGGAAGACGGAGCAATATGTGTTGGGATCATCGGGGTGCCTCGATATCAGTTGTGCATTAACGAGAAACGGGATGTCCACAAATATCGGCTTCTCTCCTGAATAAGCTCTCATGTTGACTCTAAGATTGTGGGCGAGCCGAGCAATCACCCCCCCAAAGTAGACCGATTCTGACTTAGCCTTGAAATCATCCACACTTCTCATCCACTCGAAGCCAATGTTGAGAGGCTCGGGGGAAGAGAATAACATCGTCCTCAACATGAAGACCTCCCTCTTGTTTGGCCTAGATAACTCGGTCCTCGGGTAGACCGTGCTCCCTAGAATGCGAAGAATGATCCGAAAGAGCGGGTTGGCTATATCCTTGCTAGGCAAGTTGTGGAAGGAGCGCTCCTGTTTCCCAAATAGATAACTCCATGTCAATAGGGGGTCAGGCTCACGCTTGGCATCATAAATCGGGTTAGGGAACCCGAATGCATCATTAAGCTTTTCCAAGGTGAGCTTGAACCATTTGTTCCCGAGCTGGAATTGGACCGTTCCACCAGAGTGAGGGCTCTTGATATTGGTGGAGAAGGTGGCCAAGAACTCACAAGTGAGTATGGGATAATGGTGATTTTTCCACTGAAGCAAATTCTCGCCCCCTATGTAAGTGAATGCCTCCACCAAATCATCATGGATGTGCAAGCGTTGCCCATCTTCTTTGCAATACCATCGTGTTCTATGCTTGAGCTCAAGGCAAACATTGAACGTCTTTTGGAATGCGGAGGCCAGGTTGTATTGGTCTAGCTCGGATTTATCTTTGTTCTTTGACTTCTTGGCGGGTCGAGACGCGGAGGCCATGGTACCTATATTCATCAAACACAAACTCCACATAATACACCCCATACTTATTCGAAAGTAAGTATTGCAAGCATATCAATTAAGCACGTCACAACAAAGGCGAGACATGATATATAAAGACATGAAAGCATGGATCAAATCTCAACCTAGCATGCAATACTTAGCAAAAACCACCCAATTCTACATAAAAAGAGGGCTTGCACGACCCATAGGGGTCGTGCACGACCCCTTAGGGGGTCAGTCCTGAGTGTTGGTTTTCTGGGTGGGTCGTGCACGACCCTAAGGGGGTTGTGCACGACCACCTGGAATTTTCACTTCGTCTTCAACCTCCACCCAAAATTCGGATCTAGCCCCCAATGGCACCAAATATCAGATTTCAACCGCAATAGTCCAGAAAACTTGAGTCTAAACTCACTCAAGCATGCAAGAATCAAGAATAGCACTCATTATGCAAGAAATTTCCAAATTTCTACCCAAAATCAAAAATCCCCAAGTAATGCAAATCCAACCCAAAAATTCAATTTCAACCATAAATAATCACAATTAGGAATATAGGGTTAGAGATCCATACTAAAAATCCGAGATTCAAGCAAGAAAAGTGAAAAAAGGGGTCGATCTCGACCTAGATCTAGAGTGGTGTGGTGGGGTCGGGCACGAGCTACTTGGGCTCGATCTGGGCTGATGGTGCGCGTACGAGGATGGAGTGGTGTGGTGGTTGCGATTTGGTGGTGGTTCGGTGGTTATGGTGGGGTAGTTTGTGAGTTTTGGCAAGGAAGTGGTTTGAGAGCAAGAGAGGCAATGGAGGAGGTGGTGTGTCGGGGTAGGAATGAGGGAGAAGGGAGGAGAGTTGGGTCTTGTTTGGATGGATTTAGAAAGAAAAAGGGATAAAAAATACTTACCTTTGTGAAGAAGGGCATAGGCGTAATATCCGACTGGGGTCGTGCACGACCCTAAGGGGGTCGTGCTCGACCCCCCTGGGAGGTGGTCGAAAATTACCTTAAATTGCTCCTTTTGAAAAGTCGTCTTTTCCCGTCATTTTGATTCCGTCTTTTAAGCTTATGACCCTGCAAAAATCCCACAAAATTCCTTCTCGAAAATATATATTCTATCCTAGTCTAAGGAAGGTTAGAAAAATCTAATCTAAAAAATAAATAAAAAAAAGTAAATTAAAAATAATAATAAAACTAATCTAAAAATCGGGTTGCCTCTCGAAAGCGCTTGTTTAACGTCATTAGCTTGACGACTTACCTGAGCTCAGTCCGAGGTGGTGAGAGCCCATGTGGCTCAGATCTCTTCATTTAGTTCCACCTTTGCATAGTACTTCTTCAAGCGGTGCCCGTTGACTTTGAAAATCGCTCTATTCTCATCTATGAGGTCGACCGCCCCATGTGGATAAATGTGATGAACCGTGAATGGTCCACTCCATCTAGTCTTTAGCTTCCCGGGAAAGAGTCAGAGCCTCGAGTTGAAAAGGAGTACTTGATCACCGGCTTTTAAGTGTTTTGGAACGAGCTTCTTGTCATGCCACTTTTTAGTTCTCTCTTTGTATATCTTGGCATTCTCATACGCCATGAGCCTCAATTCTTCCAATTCTTGCAAGTCCATGAAGCGTTTTGCTCCGGCCGCATCGAGATCCATGTTAAGCTCCTTGAGGGCCCATAAAGCTTTATGTTCAAGCTCGACGGGCAAGTGACATGACTTGCCATACACCAAGTTGTAAGGAGTGGTGTGGAGTGGCCTCTTGTAAGCGGTACGGTATGCCCATAATGCATCATCAAGCTTTGAAGACCAATCTTTCCTTGACCGGGACACCGTTTTCTCTAAGATGCTCTTTATTTGACGGTTTGAGACCTCCACTTGACCACTTGTTTGAGGGTGATAAGGCGTTGCTACCCGGTGAGAGACCCCATACTTGGCCAAAAGAGCTTCAAAGCTCCTTTCAATGAAGTGTGAGCCGCCATCACTTATAAGAACTCGGGGGACTCCAAAACGAGGGAAGATATTTGAATTCATGAACTTAGCAACCACCCGAGCATCATTTGTTTTTGTGGCAATGGCCTTCACCCATTTGGAGACATAATCAACCGCTACAAGGATATACTTATAAGGACCCGATGAAGGGAAGGGCCCCATAAAGTCTATCCCTCACACATCAAAAAGCTCGACTTCCAAAATACCGGTGAGCGGATTCTCATTTCTCCAAGTAATGTTTCCGGAACGCTGGCACTCGTCACAAACTCGTGTACATCCTTGAAAAGCGTTGGCCAATACAAGCCACTTTGAAGAATCTTCGCCGTGGTCTTGAATCCCTTAGCATGGCCGCCCGTTGGTAGAGTGTGGCAATGGCTAATGACGCTCTTAATCTCGTCCTCCGGAATACAACGCCGAAAGATGTGATCACTTCCTTGCTTGAACAAGTAAGGATCATCCCAATAATATTGCTTGACGTCGTGGAGAAATTTCTTTTTGGCTTGAGGGGTTAAATCCGCCGGAATCTCGCCTCCTACAATATAGTTAGAAAAATCCGCAAACCAAGGGGTCTTTGACCCACTTAAAGCAAGAATAGAAGTAGAGGGAGAAGATAAAGATGGGAGATCATCGGAACTCGAAAGAACCGAAAAGGGTGAAGAAAACTTACCTGCTCGACCCAGGGTGAAGGTCGTGCACGATTCGGTTGGGTCGTGCTCGAAGCCTGACTTGAGAGTTGGGGTCATGCTCGACCTATGTGGGGTCGTGCACGACCTTATAATAACCCTAGTAGGGTCGGTCCTGAGAGCTTGATTTCTCCACCTTTCGTTCCTCCATAGGGCTCTTTATCGCCTTGCAAAAGAGTCTCATCGGGGCGAGTATCATTGATTGGGATTGATCCGCCGGACTCCTGGATATGCTCAAGGGGCAGTCTTGATAGGAGATCCGCCACTAAGTTCTCCGCTCCTTTTTTGTCTCGGATTTCGTGATCGAATTCATGCAATAAAAGCATCCAACGAAGCAACCTAGGCTTGGCGTCTTTTTTCGCCATTAGAAATCTAACCGCAGCATGGTCAGTATAAACGATCACCTTAGAACCTACTAAGTAAGAGCGAAATTTCTCAAAAGCAAATACCACCGCAAGAAACTCTTTCTCGGTTGTAGTGTACTTACTCTGGGCTTCATCAAGCGTCTTACTTGCATAGTAGATGGCATGAAGCTTTTTGTCCTTCCTTTGCCCAAGAACCGCTCCTATGGAATAGTCACTAGCATCACACATGATTTTGAAAGGAAGTGACCAATCCGATGATTGCATAATGGGAGCCGTTACAAGAGCTTTCCTTAACCTGTAAAACACTTCAAGACATTCTGGAGACATGCTAAACACTACATCTTTCATTAGTAGGTTAGTCAATGGTTTAGCAATCTTAGAAAAGTCCTGAATAAAACGTCTATAAAAACCCGCATGGCCCAAAAAGCTCTTGACGTCTTTAACGGAGGATGGAGGGGGCAATTTCTCAATAGCTCAATTTTTGCCTTGTCCACCTCTATCCCGCGTTTAGACACTAGATGTCCTAAGACAATACATTCTCTAACCATGAAATGACATTTTTCCCAATTAAGCACAAGGTTAGTCTCCTCACATCTCTTAAGGACTCTAGAAAGGCTAGCAAGACATGAATCGAAAGTGGAACCATAAACTGAGAGATCATCCATAAATACCTCCATTATTTCTTCAATCATGTCGGAGAAGATGGCCATCATACATCGTTGAAAGGTGGTCGGGGCGTTGCATAGCCCAAAAGGCATCCTCCTATACGCAAACGTCCCATATGGACAAGTAAATGTCGTCTTCTCTTGATCATCGGGGTGAATGGGAATCTGCCAAAAACCACTATAGCCATCCAAATAGCAGAAGTAATCGTGTTGGGCTAAGCGTTCTAGGACTTGGTCAATGAAGGGGAGTGAAAAATGATCCTTCCTAGTGGCACTATTAAGTTTCCTATAGTCTATGCACATTCTCCACTTAGTGGTGGTCCTAGTTGGAATCAACTCCCCTTTTTCATTTTCAACAACCGTCATCCCCCCTTTTTTAGGAATTACATGTACAGGGCTAACCCATTTACTATCAGAGATAGGAAATATGATACCGGCATCTAACATCCTAAGAATTTTCTTTTTCACTACCTCTTTCATGTTAGGGTTTAGCCTACGTTGATGCTCAATAGTGGGTTTATGATCATCCTCCATATAAATTCTATGCATGCACAATGAGGGTGAAATACCACTAAGTTCCTCTAATGAATACCCTATGGATTTCCTATGGGTCCTAAGAACACCAAGCAATTTATTCTCTTCTTCCATACTCAAGTTAGCATTAATAATAACGGGAAGAGTAGAATTAGGACCAAGAAAAGCGTACCTCAAGGAGTCGGGGAGCTCTTTAAGCTCGGGAGTAGGCTGGGGCAGGCTAACTTCTTCCTCAAGCTCCGCTTTGAGTACATCCAAGACAAGACATTGCTCCTCACTCTCGTCCAGGAGGGTCGTGCACGACCCTTGGAGGGTCGGTCCTGAGACCCCTAAAACGTGTGGTAGAGGATCCCAAGCCAAGAATTTCTCCGTTGGGTTGTTGCACTCAAGTAGTCAGAGCGTGTGTATAGCATCTTGACCTCCTCCTGATTTGACTCCTTCATTGTTGGGTTGAACCGGAACTCAACCACCTCTTCTCCAATGTTGAAGGTGAGAAGACCGTTCTTGACATCTATGATGGCTCCCGCCGTGGCTAAGAATGGCCGTCCGAGAATAATGGGCACCACGGGATCTTCAGGCATCTCCATCACAATGAAATCATTGGGCACAAAGAACTTCCCAACTTGAACCGGGAAATCATCTACCACTCCCGTTGCTCTGACACACGACCCATCCGCCATGTATAGCCTCATGTTTACCGGTACTAAAGGCCCCATGTTGGTCTTAGACCAAATTGAAAGTGGAAGCAAACTCGTACTAGCACCTAGATCCCACAAAGCTTTGAAACGGTAAGCTCCAATACCAATTGTAATAGCAAACTTACCTGGGTCGCCTAGCTTCTCGAGAAGCTCCAACGATCTCACTTCATTTGTCAATTCCGACATGGATCGCTTCCTAGATAAGATCTCCTTCAAGAATTTAGTATAAGCAGGCATTTCATTCAAATCCTCAGCGAAAGGAATGGAAAGATTTAAACCTTGAAGCAACTTAACAAAGCGCTTGAACTTACCTTCCGTTGAGTCTTTGGGTTTCTTAGAAGGGAAAGGAAGTACTTTAGATGGAGATTGAATGGAATGAGTAGGGTTAGAAGACTTACCTGACGAAGGGTAGTCGAGCTCGACCCCTGAAAGGTTGATCACCTCTTCATCCTCATTATTAGTACCATCAGGATCGACCCTCAAGGGGGTTGTGCTCGACCCATATGGGGTCGTGCTCGACCCTATTGGAGGTATGGCTGGGTCGGTCCTGAGAGGGCCAAATTCCGTTGGGGTCGTGCTAGACCCTGTCAGGGTCGGTCCTGAGGCTTCTTCTTTCTTTTTATCCTTGAATGGCTCGGGCAAAGCTTTGCCACTCCTTAAATTCATGGCTCGGATTTCACCCTCACTTGCTCGGTCTTTAGGATTCTCCTCAGGGCGGCCCGGGAGTTGCCCATGAGGTCTCGGGATCTGAGTAGCTAATTGTCCAAGTTGGGAATCGACATTCTTTCTCCATGATTCAAATTCTTCCAACCGTGCATGAACACCTTTCAACTCAGCTCGTACTCCATTGATCCCGGTTTGGACCTCAGTTCGGACTCCATTAATTCCATCTTGTAGCCCTTGCACCCATGATGGTGGCTCTTGATAGCTCGGAGGACGGTAGGGAGGTGGACGTTGCTCTTGTTGAGGGGGTTGCTTGTATTGGTCATAATTTGGATTGCCCCCAGATGGTTGAGCATTGTTCCTCCCTGCATAATTATTTTGATTCCACAAGGAACCTCTCATGTAGTTCGCCTCCTCATAAGCCTCAGCGGCTCTCACTTGCTGCAAGTTAGTGCAATTGGAAGTAGTATGGGCGGAAGACCCGCATTCTTGACAAGATGAAGAAGATTTAAAGTAACTTACTTGCTTTTTCAGACAATTGATCTCATCTTGCATGAATTGGAACTTCACATCCCGATCAACCACCTCGGATTGTGGTTCATACAACTTCCTCTTTGTGGGCTTAGATTGTTGGGTTCCATACATGGCATCATAGTTGGTTAGCTTATTCAATAACGCCCATGCCTCATATGGAGTCATCTCAATGAACCCACAATCAGTGTGAAGGTTAATGCGATCCTTGGTAGCCGCATTAATGCCTTGAAAGAAGATCTCTTGGAGAACATAGGGAGGTTGCCCATGAGTAGGGCATTGGCGTAGAAGCTCTTGAAATCGTTCCCATGTCTCCACAAGCGTCTCATTGGGGAGTTGATGGTAGGAGGTGATGCGCTTCCTAAGATCCGTTGTTTTTGCCGATGGAAAGAAATTGGTCATGAATAGATCATGCAAAGCCTTCCACGTTGTAATAGATCTTGGTGGCAAGCTCTCCAACCAACTCAAAGCTTTTCCTGCAAGAGACCACTTAAAAGCCTTCAAGAGAACATATTCAAATGAGACACGGTCAGCAACAATAGTGTCACATAAATCAGTAAAGTTCTTAATATGCTCCATTGGGCATTCAGTGGGTTTCCCTTCAAATTGAGAACGCTTAATTAAGGATATGAAGTGAGATTTAATCTCAAAAGTGCGGTCGATCTCCGGGAGCACTATCGCCGATTCGGGCACCCTCAGTTCTGGGTGCATGTATTGCTTGGCATTCGTCGGGATAGCGTCCAGTTGCGCCTGAGCCCGCCGTGCATTTGCAGCATGAGCATCTCGGTCCATTCGTATGCGCTGCATCTCGGCACGGAGTTCGTCCATTTGTTGAGCAAGAGTCTCAGCGTCTCCCATTGCTCGTTGTTCTCTTAAACGTTGGTGGAAGGACCTCTCAGGTTCGCTGTAGTAGTCAATCTCAAGAGTTCTCCAGGAAGAACGAGATGGCATACACTGCGAACAAAGACAAAGAAAACAAAATTAAAAAAACAAAAGGGTAAGGGCTAGTCCCAAACCCAAATATCAAATAAACTAGGCACTATTGCTCATTCCCCGGCAACGGCGCCAATTTGTTGAAGGGTTTCTTGAACAAATAAATTTATATTCAAGACCCCGCTGAGTATAGAGGAGTCAGGTTCGTCCACGGGAATGAGATTAGGGCCAAAGATTAGTTGATAAACTATGAAAAACAAATAAACACGAAGGGGCACAAACACACAAGAACACAAACGAAGGAACTAGGCTCGAGCACGACCTTGGTGGGGTCGAGATCGATGCAATTCAATGAGTTAAATCAAATATAAAAAGGGAATCCTAGGGCTAGGGCTACCACAACAACAACCATACATGCTTTCAACAAGAATTCACAACTATCATGCAATCTAGATCATAGAAAAGTCAACTGTCGCAAACAATTCAAGTTATTCAATCAACTGTCGCAAATTAAACAACTTTCTATCTATCTTTCAACCTAGGAATATCAACTTTCGCAAATAATCCTATTAGATCTAATCAAGCAATCAACTTTACACTTTCGCTTTTAGGTTAATTGCAAGATATTGCCTCAACTTTCGCAAAGGTATTAAGCACAAGATAGATAGATATGATCTTCAAGCATTCAAGTCATGAATTCAAGTTTAGACATGCATGATCGTGTTGGGTTTTCACCCAACCCTAGAATCTAAAAAGACTACTCACTCATGGTGAGATAAAACGCAAACATGATTGATTAATAAAACCGAAAATTGCAAATAAACTAGAAAGAAGTCTTACAATTTTCTCCAACTTGTCTTCCAAGTCTTCTACCAAACAAACACACTAAAATTCAATTCAAATCCGGTCCCTAAAACAAAGAGTTTTGCCTCCTTTTATAGAGGAAAAGGAGTCCTAATTAACCTAGGAAACAAGATCAAACAACTTCCTAAAATAAAAGATAGAATATTTCATAAAAGATCACGGAATAAGGCAAAAGTCGGTGCCATGATCGACCCAAATGGGTCGTGCACGATCCCCCAAGGGTCGGTCTTGAGAGCTTGTTATTGTGTCTGGGTCTAGCACGACCTTAATAGGGTCGTGCACGACCCCCCAAGGGTCGTTCCTGAGGGCTTGTTCGAACAACCTTGAGTAAAACTTGCGTAGAAGATTCGTTACAACTCCGTTTGACTCGATTCTTTTTCCTATGTTCTTGTAACGAATTTCTCTATCTCTTTCCAAGCTCAAACTTGATCTTCAATAACTTTACTTGAGCGCTTAATCTCCATCTTCTCTTGCAATGCTCCAAACTCTTCTTTCAAGCTCCAAAACTCCTACAAAAAGACATAAAAGATGCGTAGTTTCTGAGTCTCAAAGAAATACGAAAACTATGGCAAAAAGACTCAAAAACATAAAACTCTAACACAAAAACCAACCAAATCTAATCTAACTAGACACAAAAAAACCTACCTAAAAAGCAGATATCACCTGTTCGTGGTTTGACACTAGAAGTCATGGAGGAACACGCATTCACCCTCACCTAAAGGTTGTGGATGTTCATAGACATAAAATATTGAGAACAAAAGACCGTTAAATCTTAGCAAATCAAGCGACTCAAGTTTATTTCCTAGATTACCCAAAGATGAGGTGTGCAGATGCTGAATGGATAGTAGTCTGTAAAGTGATGTCACATGTGTGGCTCGATGAAGGTACGTGTGTAGACCCTAACAAGAGTGGTTTACGGGGGGTTGTCGTTCAAGAGGCATTTCAACATGATTCTTCCATTCCACGAGTTATCGACGATACACATGATAATGATCCACTTGGTCCACTAAATGACCTAAACGGAGAGGATCATGTCGTTGAGAGTGAGACGGATACAGATGAGGAAGATATGTAATCAGAATACTACTATTGTATTGCCATTCACTTTTCTTATAAGAGTACTCTCAATGGTTGCCCAAAATCTTGGTCATCAAAGAGAGAGACAAAAAAAAATTAATAAATGGAAGAGAGAGAGTGATGACCAAATGAAAATTGGGCATAGTGATGACCAAAACTAGTTTTGGGCAATGCCTTGACATGATGACAAGTCGCATTTGGACCACAATTTATTTTAAATGTGAATTTGGATATTAAAAAAATCAAAAAGAAATAATATTTTAATTGATGACGAAATAGGTTTGGGCAACAATTGAATATGCTCTAACACTATTAGTATTTACTATTTCGATTCACTATTTTCTTTTACTATGCTGATAATACTATTCTGATAATACTATTCTGATGACACTATTTTGATGACACTATTAGGATTTACTATTTTGATGACAAGAGTCATGCATGCACATCACAAGTGGTCATCCATTTCCAACCATAAAAGGAGACTTCATCTTCAATTCCAACATGCATTAATCTAGCTTCCATCTTCATCTCAAATTCCAACATCAAACCCCACCTAAAGCTTCCATCTCCAAATCATCCGATCAATGGCTCAAAGGAGAGCGTGTTCCAGGCACACGATCGCCTTTGCTCTAGAAGTCATCCACTTCTCAATTGTGCACGTGCGTGGGGATAGGGAGACAAGAACGGAATGGAGCACAAGACCAAATGGTGATCGCTGATTGGACATTAAGAGTAGTGATCACTTATTGGATATTATTTGACGGGGGAGCACCACCGGGATTTTGCCGTTTTTCTTGAACGGTGATGACATCACATATCACATTGAGGCCATTGGCTTCCAAATGGTCACCAATTAGCGACCAAATGGTCCCCAACTTGAAATTTTAGATCAACATTGAAATTCTGTAGCGCGAAATTTAACTTTTTTAAGGTGTGGCGACCATATGGTCGTGAAAATGAAAAATATGGGGGAAAGCTAAAAAAATGGGGGGAATTTGAAAATAAAGCGCTAAGTCCAAATTTTAGGGTTAGCGACCATGTGGTCGCGATATTCGTCGTTGTACTAAAAAGAAATTCGCGACCATATGGTCGCTAACTCTAAATAAGGAGGGAAAAGCTCCCTCATTCGAGCCCGCATATCCCTCCCTCCCTCCGATTCGCTCTCAATCTCTCGAACCCCCACCACCGCCTCCGCCTCCTCTCCCGCTGCCGCCTCCGCCTCCTCTCCCTCACGCCACCGCCTCCCCTCCCTCATGCCGCCGCCTCCATCCCTTCATCTCTCCGCCCGCCTCTCTCCGTCGCCCGCCTCCCTCCCTGTGCACCGCCTCTCTCTCTCTCCGTGCCGCTCATCGCGCCGCCTCGATAAGTGTGTTCCAGTTCGTTGCGGCGCCCGCCGCCTTCAACGCAGCGACCGCCGCCAAGAAGCATTCGTCGCGGCGCCCGCCGCGAGGTCACCGCCAGCCCGCTGCCACCAGAACGCGCCCTCGCCGCCTCCTTTTCTTGGTATTTCTCGAATTTTGTTCCTCTTTTCGGTTGATTTAGTATTTCCGTTGAATTTAGGGTTTGAGATTTGGATTGAATTTGTAGTTTAGGGTTAAATTAAATTGTTGATTTGTAGTTTAGGGTTTTGATTGAATAAATGATAGATTTATTAATTGATAAAATAGTAGATTTAATGAATTTGGATTGAGTTTGGATAGAATTTGATAGAATTTGGCTTGAATTTGGATAGAATTTAAATGAATTTGGATTGAATTTGATTTTGGATTATTGAATTTCATTTTGAATTGTTGATAAAGTTGGGTTTGATCTTGTTGTTGATCTTGTTGTTGTTGTTGGGGTTGATCTTATTGTTGGGGTTGATATTGTTGTTGTTGTTGTTGTTGATGTTGTTGTTGGTGGTGGCGTTGTTGTTGTTGGTGGTGGTGGTGGCGTTGTTGTTGTTGTTGGTCGCTAATTTTTTGATTGATCGTGCGCCTGAAAATGCACGATCGTGCGCCTACGTTTAGACAAAGATCAGTGTCGTGCGATCGTTTTTTGATTATAGATCGATACCATGTGGTCGCTACAATTGGCGACAACTGGTCGCTATTATTGGTGACCATTTGGTCGCAGTGGTCGCACAAGTGGTCGCCCCTATTGTGGCGACCATGGTCGCTAACTCTGGCGACCATATGGTCGCCACTTAGTTAGCCTCCGACCTTTTAGCGACCAGAATATGGTCGCTAAATCTGCGTTTTTTGAAGTGTTTTGCTAAACACATTATCGAATATGCGAGTTTATATTTAGAACATAATAGGTTATGTACTCGAATATGTCGTTGTATTACTAATGTGATAATTTGATTGAATGTGTGAGTTTACATATTGAACATACTATGTTTTGTGTTCGAATATGCATATCACATTCTCGAATATGTCGTTGTAGTACTAATGTGATAATTTCACTGAATATGTGATTTTACGTATTGAACCTACTAGGTTCTAAACTCGAATATGCATAACACATTCTTGAATATGTTGTTGTATGATACCCTTGTTTATATCTGAATATGTTCTATTAAATATTGAACAAACCAATATATGGAGACAAATATACATAACATATTCTCGAATATGCCGTTGTATGATACCCATGTTCCCATGTTTATTGCTGAATATGTTTGATTAAATATTGAACATACGAATATATGTAACTAAATATACATAACATATTTTTGAATATGTAGTTGTAGAAGTCATATATAATTGTAATTACATTTGAATATTTGAGTACAAATCTTGAACAAACAAACTATGCAATCGAAAATTAAGTATACAATCTTGAACATGCTTACAATATATCTGAATATTTAGTTTACACACTAAAGGTGTATACAAAATCGAATAGAACCACCAAATGGACCATCTTTGTTGGCTTTACTCGTTCTTCTCTGTCTTTGAATGGTTGAGGGATTTAAATACTGGCCCTGAAAACAAAAAAGATTATGTGAAGATTGGATGTGCGAATTTGAATTTGCGAAGACTATTTAAAGTTGAGAAGAATGTAAAATTGAATGTGCGTTAAATCGATTGAAATCCAAGTGAAGACTTTGAGAAAGTTTACAAAGGAGTTGAATGAGGATTGCAAATCGTGAAACCAACTTGATGACACCGCTTCAAAGTCGTCGAATTCGTCATCGCTACACGATGTGCTCGTTGTCGACGTTGATACAAGAAAACCTAATTCTCATCATCGTCGTCCACAACACGGCCTAATTCTCAGCATCGTCATCATTATCATCATGATCAGATCTGGTTTTAATGGAGCGTATGAAAAAACGGTTTATATTTTTCACAAATTGAGAGATATGGAGAGAGAATGGAACAAATCAGATTCCATAAATTACGTAATTCTCTTAATTTAAATGAAATCCCATGCTTCTCACCCATTTAACCTATTTTGCACCTCTTTTTTCTTAATCCTATCCATTTAATTTATCAAATCTAGCGGATCAGATTTATTCCCCGGTTTCTCTAGAAGAAGGGGTTTCTCTAGAGCCTATATATATATATATATATATATAGGGGAGGGTTCAAGAGAAACGAGAGAATGAATATGAGGCATTGGATGAGGTTAATTTAAGGGTGAGTTTGAAGATCCATTGTATTAAAACTAGAGAGAGATTTACTAGATTGAAATAAAAAAAGCATGTGCAAAAATAAAGCGGCCGAATTATTAAAAAAAAGAGAAAAATCAGGAAAAATAAAACGTGATTTGAAAATTTGTAGTTGGCAAGATTTTCAAATTTAAACGTAATTTTCAAAATTAAATAGGTTTATTTATTCCTAAAATTTAGGAGATAGTTGCCATAATTTTAAAAACTAAAAAGGCAATATGTGTAAACGAATTTTAAGATTACATTATAGAATTGTAGGTTCTGTACTCGAATATACTTAAGACGTTATCGAATATGCCGTTGTATTACTAATATGATAATTTGACTGAATATGTGAGCTTATATGTTGAACATACTATGATCTGCGCTCGAATATGCATATCACGTTATCGAATATGTCGTTGCATTACTAATATGATAATTTGACTGAATATGTGAGCTTATATATTGAACATACTATGATATGCGCTCGAATATGCATATCATATTCTCGAATATGCCATTGTAGTACTAATGTAATAATTTGACTGAATATATGATTTTATATATTGAACATACTAGGTTCTGTACTCGAATATGCATAGCACATTCTCGAATATGTCGTTGTATTAATATGTTCAATTTAATTATTATGTATATTCAAGTTTATTGTCATGTATTTTCAGGTTAGTTGTAGTAGTAACTATTATGTTTACAAGAATATGACTACCATATTCTTGAATATGCATTTGAAGTGATAATATGATTATATCTGAATATGTTCTATTAAATATTGAACTAACCAATATGTGTCAACGAATATTAAGTACAAAATCTCGAACATATACACAATATATTTGAATATTAACTTCACAGTTTTGAACATGTGTATAAAAAACTTGAATTTGTATACAATATATATGAATATTAAATACAAAATCTCGAACATGTACACAATATATTTGAATATTAACTTCACAATTTTGAACATGTGTACAAAAAAAACTCGAACATATGTACACAATATATATGAATATTAACATCATAATTCTCGAACATGTGTACGAAATATCTGTATATTAAGTCCAAAATCTCGGACATGTATATAATGTATTTGAATTTCTATGATTTATTTCGACAATTCCTAACAAGCGTCATTTTTTTCAATAGCAATGCGCATTGATTTTTGAGCAAGTTGAGTTACAACAGAAATTGGATCATCCATACCATATGAATCTTTCACACGATCCACAACCTACAAATTTACATTTGCATATTATGAATATCAAATCAATGCATTAAAAACACCTGTCAATTCTAATATACAATTCTGATTCCCTAATCTAAAACCCAACTAAAAATAAGCCAATTGAACCCCCCCCCCCCTAAAAAAGATACTAATTAATCCATTTTGTTAGCTAATCTAGCTCATCAATAAAACTGCCATAACCCATTTAAACTACCAGAATTCGAAACCTTAACCATGTAAATCAAAACAACCCGTTAAACAAATGCTTAAACCGATTGGAACCATAAATCTACTCTTCTAAACAACTGATCCTAATAAAGATTAAACTACAAAACTTACAGGACCTCATTAGCCTTTTTTTTATCAAAAGGTTTCTCATTAACTTATAGGCCCTCGTTGAATCGCCGGAGATGATGGCGACATCAACCTGGATCGGCGTTACGAGCACGGTGTCTGCAAATTTCGAGAACAAGGTCGACGATTAGAGGAGGAAATCTTCTAGTTGAAGCCATGAACCAGAAAAAGAAAATGAGGAAGAAATTGAGGAAGTTTTATAGCTTATCGAAACTTACCGATTTATGTACACCAATGGGGCAAACAATCGGTATCGACTTAAAATTGGGAAGACGATTCAAAGAGTTTGCTATCGTCTCCAATGACATGGTTCTAGATCTGGTGAGAGCTCCAAATTTCTTTCCAATGGACGTTTTTTATATAATGAGAGAGAGAGAGAGAGAGAGAGAGAGAGAGTCAAAATGGATAGAGAATCAGAATATGGCAATATTAGGAGAGAGGAATTTAGATATGGCAATATTAATTCCGAAAATATCTTGTTTGAAAAATAATATTGTGCAATGCACATGCACCTTCTATTTTGCACCTTTTTTTGTTTAATCTCAACCATTAATTTAGTTTTATCCAACGCGTCTGATTTGTTCCTCGATTTCTCTCTAATAATGGGTTTTTCTAGAGCCTTATTCTATATATATATATATATATATCGATTGAAATGGATCCTATGTGAAGAATGATGGCGGGCTCTTCTCTTCGAGTCGGGTTGAAGTTTGGATGGGCACTACGGGTAGCTCGGACATCATTTAGGGGATACCCTATTGATGTAGATTAGCATGCCTCTCTCGGTAGTGGTACTTCAACTAGTCATGAAATATTGCATTAATTGGCTAGCTTCTTCACGGTTTGGGAAATACAAACCACTCATCATGTTGGGGTTAGTGTGGCATTGTATCTGGATGATTCTTGTATGATATCCAACAAAATTTTCACAATATTATGTACATGAGGAGTCACTACCTAGATCATTTGACACATTGCGAAACTTTTTCATCGCTGGTGACTGGCTCGTGAACCTGTCCAAGAGCATAATTGAGTTAAAGGGTTTGTATTGTCTTGAATTTACATACAATTTTTTTATATTCAAATTAACCTATGAAAATATTTGAAGACAAATCACTTTTTTAAACAGGGAGTAGGTGAGGAGGAGGTCCTAGTTTCCTTCCTCATTGCTTTGGAGGGATCTTTTAGGAGATTGTTTCTCTTCCTCTACTTGGTCTTGTTTCTTATTTCGTTGACCTTATTTTCGTTCCAAGTACTTGGGACTGATTGGGTGAGAAATGGGGTATATGGAGGATATCACGATAGCCACAAACCACTTGATATTATCAATTATTTTGAGGGGATTTTAGGGGTGGAATTAGGGTAATTGATTAATATCGCGGTCATCTGAATCACATCTTTCATCTTCAACCTACTTGCAAGGATTGTTGGAAGAGTACAAAGATTTGGGGCATAATTATTAGGGCACTTGTCGATTCATTAACTTCTATGACCTATTTGAAAATGGAGGCCAAACAAGCCAGAGCTTGTAGATCGTCTTTGGAAGAGTGAAATAAATGAAATTTATAAGTTTTGGTGATCATGCAATAGTAATTGATTGGTAGGTTTGGGGCAGTCCACTATTGGATTATTAATTACCGTAGTAAGTGGTTGATAAGAATTTGTAATATATGCGTGTGATAATCCTTTATTATTAATATTATTATTTTGGTCGAAATACAAGAGGTAATCCAATAATCCCTTGGTTTGAGGTTTATTATATCTCATTTAATCCACTTTACCACCCAAACTCAAATTTTTTTAAACTTTTTGAATGGAATAAATATATAAATCCCCATGCAATATTAATTTGTATTGCTTTTGGGTTAATTTCAATGAGCAATATATGTCCAAAAAATTTATTTTGTTTATTATATACTATGCCTTTGTGGATCAATTTTATAATTCTTCGAATTTTGTATTATAAACATATATATTCATTGTTTTTTATTTGATCTTATTACTATACATTGTTATATATATAGATCGATTGAAATGGATCCTATGTGAAAAATGATGGTTGCTTCTTCTCTTCAAGTCAGGTTACAATTTGGGTGTGCTCTACATGTAGCTTAGATTTCATTTAGGGGATACCCTATTGATGTAGATTAGCATGCCTCTGTCGGTAGTGGTAGTTCCACTGGTCATGAACTATTGCAGCAATTTGCTAGCTTCTTCATGGTTTAGGAAATACAAATTGCTTATCATGATGGGGTCAGTGTTGCACTGTATCTAAATCATCCTTGTATGATATGAAACATATTTTTCACAATATTATATACATGAGAAGTCACTACATGGATCATTCGACACATTGCGATACTGTTTCATCATTGACGATTGGCTCGTGGACCTGTCTAAGAGCATAATTCAGGTAAAGGGTTTTTAGTATCTTCAATTCAGATCCTATTTTGATTATGTTCAAATTAAGCTATGAAAATATTTGTGGACAAATTACTTTTTCCAATAGGGAGTATGTGAAGAGGAGGTCCTAATTTCCTTCTTCAATGCTTTCGAGGGATCTTAAGGAGACCGTTTCTCTTCCTCTACTTGGTCTCCTTTCTTATTTCGCTATCCGCATTTTCGTTCTAAGTACTTGGAACTGATTGGGTGGGAAAGGAAGTATATGGAGAGGATCTCGATAGCCACAACTAACTCGATATTATCAAGTACATTGAGTGGGGTTCTGGAGGCGGCTTTCGGCAATGGATTAATGTCCCGGTCATCCGAATCATGTCTTTCATCTTCAACCTGCTTGCAAGGATCGTCAGAAGAGTACAAAAGATTTGGGGCATATGTATTATGGCACTCTTTGATTTATTAACTTCTACGACCTATTTGAAAAAGGAGGCCAAATAAGCCAAAACTTGTAGATCATCTTTGGAAGAGTAAAAAAGAATGAAATTTATAAGTTTTGTGATCATGAAATTGTAATTGATTGGTAGGTTTGAGGCAATCTACTACTAGATTGTTAATCACCGGAGTAAGTGGTTGATTTGAATTTTGTATATATGCGCGTGGTAATCCTTTATAATTAATATTATTATTTTGGTCGAAATACGTGAGGTAATCCTATAATCCCTTGAATTGAGGTTGGTTATATCTAATTTACTCTATTTTAGTTTCATTAGAAAAACTATCCACCCAAACTCAAAAAATTTCACACTTTTCGAATGGAATAAATATGTGATGCCATATGCAATATTAATTTGTATTGCTTTAGGGTTAATTTCAAAGAGCAATATATATCCGAAAATTATATTTTGATTATTATATAGTATGCCTTTGTGGAGCAATTTTTTTAATTCTTTAAATTCTATATTATATACATATATACTCACTGTTTTTTATTTGATCTTATTGCTATACATTGTTATATATATAGATCGATTGAAATGGATCCTATGTGGAAAATGATGGTGGTTGCTTAACTTCAAGTCGAGTTACAGTTTGGGTGTGCTCAACATGTAGCTCGGACTTCATTTAGGGGATACCCTATTGATGCAAATTAGCACGCCTCTCTCGGTAGTGGTAGTTCCACTAGTCATGAACTATTGTAATAATTTGCTAGCTTCTTCACGGTTTAGGAAATACATACCGCTCATCATGATGGAGTCATTGTTGCATTGTATTTGGATGATCCTTGTAGGATATGCAACAAAATTTTCACAATATTATGTACATGAGCAGTCACTACATGGATCATTTGACACATTGTGATATTGTTTCATTATTGACGACTAGCTTGTAGACCTGCCTAAGAGTATAATTGAGGTAAAGGGTTTGTATTATCTTCAATTCACATATTATTTTGATTATATTCAAATTAAGTTATTAAAATCTTTGAAGAAAAATCACTTTTGTCAATATGGAGCAGGTGAAGAGGATGTCCTAATTTTCTTCCTCACCACTTTGAATTGATCTTTGATGAGCAGGTGAAGAGGATGTCCTAGTTTTTTCAATAGGGAGCAGGTGAAGAGAATGTCCTAGTCAATAGGGAGCAGGTGAAGAGGATGTCCTAGTATGCCTTTGTTGAGCAATTCTAGAATTCTTTCAATTCAATATTATATATATGCTCACTATTTTTTATTCGATGTTATCGCAGTACATTGCTATATATAAAGATCGATTAAGATGGATACTATGTAGAAAATGATGGTGTTTGCTTCTCTTCAAGTTGGGTTGTAGTTTGGGTGATGTTGCAATAAATCCTAGTTAGTATATATAGAGTAACATCATTTTTATTTTTTTATCTAATTCATTGGTAGAATGATATTAATCTCATTTAACAATGTTCTATTTTTGTAGGCCAACTCTAACCTACTGCCACCGTAATGTTAAATCTCTCAAATGTCGCGTAAGAGATATTAGGCATAACAATTGTGGCAGGTATGACAATAGGATATTCTATGTTCTCAGTTGGAGCAGTTGCAACAGCTTTAATCGGATATCTAGCCTTCACCCATCGCCCCCAAACTCAAACATTTGATCATTTGGATGTAACTTGAATGAGCTCCCTGCTTTAAGCTAATATAACATATCCAATAGAATTCTTTTATAGTATATGTAAGATATTAATGTTAATAAACCTTTAATGCTTCGAGTTTATGAAAAATAACTTGTATGTACCATGTTTTTTTAAAAAAGGTTTTTTTGATGCTCTATTGATCGAGGATGATCGAGGAATCTTCAACATATATGCAAATATTATGCAATAACTGCTATTTCTAAGTAAAAGAAAAGGTTATTATTTAATTAAGTTTTCTCTAAAATAGAGAGTTTAATTCTTTTATAATTTTCTTGGTACACTAGTACAAAAGTTGGGGGTGGATACCCAAAATTTGATACCGGTTGAAAAAACTAGTATCCATGTATTTGTATGCATACCAGTTTTATAAAAAAACTGGTATGGAAAAATAAAAAAAGCACACGGATACCAGTTTTTTAGAAAACTGGTATCCAATATTCCTCTCGCATACCACTATTACATAAAACTGGTATCCGCCTTTTCACTTGCATACCACTATTTTAAAAAATTGGTATCCGGCATCTTTTACGCATACCAGTTTTTAGAAAACTGGTATCCGAGAGTTTTTTTTGCATACCAGCTTTCTATAAAACTGGTATCCGTGGGCAAATATATCTTTTTTTTAAAAAATAAATTTATTTTAGTTTTCTTGTTTGTCAAGTTCGGCCTCTCAAATTCATAAACCGACCGTACGTAGGTGATTATTCGTGGATATTATCTCTACTAGTAGCACCCTCGATATTTTCCCCTCTTTTGGTTTAGGTCTTTGTTGTTACTAGGTATGTAGTTTTATAAGAAGATTTTTAATTTTGTTTTTTATTTCAATTTTTCTAAAATTATTAGTTTTGATTACATTGTTTTGGCTTTATCTCAATATATTAGGGTTTATATCTTGCTCTCGTTTACTTGATCTGTATCAATCTAGAGCAAACTAAGATATATATATATCGTGATCAGTCTTCACGATTATCAGGTAATCTATAAACTTTAAACTATTTGCTTCCAATTTCCTATTTTTATGAATTGAATTGTTATATGTTTTTATTAGATGGATAGATGTTAAATTTTTATTTGTTATTAGCTAGTTTGAAGTGTTTTTTATTTAGTTTGGCGTTCTGATTGTTAATTCTAATTGGAAATTGCTTGTATGGTTTATTGATTGGCATATGGATTGCATATTTCACATGGAATATAATCATGATTTTATTTTTGCTTGCTTTTGGTTGGGCACAATTTTAGGTTACGTAGTGATTTTTCAATATATATGTATGAATCCTTTTCACTTAATCTCTATTAAATATTACGCTTTATTAACTACAATCTTGCTTGTCTATATGGATTTATTGATGTAGTTAATGGATAGAAATTGGATGTTTGCTAATCGTTTGACGGATGAATATGAAGATGGAGTGGAGGAATTTATTAACTTTGCCATGCAAAATGCTAAAGATCCTTCAAAAATTCCTTGTCCGTGCACACGTTGTTTAAACGCAAATAGAAAGGATGCTAATGGTTTAAGAAATGATTTGATTATAAATGGAATTGATCAAACCTACACTTGTTAGACGTGTCATGGGGAAACAGAGCATACAGTCAATACAGACAACATGAGGGTCCTGATTTTAAAGTTGATTAGTTGGAAGAAATGATACAGGTTGTTAGAGAGGACTTTCTTGATCGCTCTGATATGTTTGATGAAATAAAAAGAGATGCTCGAGAACCTTTATATGCTTCTTGTAGAAAATTCTCAAAATTGTCTACTGTTTTGAAGTTGTTCCATCTAAAAGCATTTAACGGTGGACACATAAGAGTTTCACGACTCTACTTCAACTCTTAAGAGATATTCTACCTGATGATAATGTGCTTCCTGATTCTACATATATGGCCAAAAAGCTGGTTCGATCATTGAGTATGGGTTATGAGAGGATTCATGCTTGTCCTAATGATTGTATATTGTACCGAAATGAATATGCATCACTTGAGAAATGTCCTAATCCTTATTGTGGTCGATAACATTTGTAATATTCGGAAATATTTTGATATTTTTTCCTATTTTTATGCTCCTTGATATTCGTTTTGGGGATTTCTTTGCTTGTAAGTAATATCGGCTAAATAATAATATTTAATATTTTATTTTGAATTTTAGTTAATTATATTTTAAAATTTTTTTAACTAAAAATTAATTAATAATTATTTCAGTGTAAAGTTTATAGTAAAGAAGATTTGAGGGTGGAAAGTTAGGTTTTCTAAAATATTTGCCGACTTCGGTTAGTTTAAGCCGACTATATATCAATATATATATATATATATATATATATGATGCATATGTGTTCTTACACATTAAGGTACGAAACAAAAAAAAGAGATTGGAGAGAGTTAGGAGTTTGAGAGTTTGTAAGAGAGAAGACATGATTTTATTTTATTTTTTTGTTGGATCTGGTACAAGATTCTTCTAGTGAGTTTCAATCTCGAAGTAAAAGAATGGTTTGGTAAGTTTTAATTTGTTAATGGTTTGTTTAGATATTATTATTTTTTTCCAGATCTAGATCTAGAGTTAATTTTGATTTGAAAATCAATTAATTTATAGTTCTCAAAGGGTGTTTTCGATATTGGATTTATATTTGGTAAAAGATTTCAGAGTGTTTTTAGGGTTTTGTTTTGTAATGATTATTGGGGTTTTTGATAAAATTTTACGAAGAGGTTTGAACTAGAAAATTATTCTTTTATAAATATAATATATTCTTGTCAAGTTTTATTGGATTTGGATTTATACAAAAGAAGTTATAAGACATGCTAGTTTTTCATTGTTTTTAGGATTAGAATTTGTATGAGCTAAAAGGCTACTTTTATTCAATGGGTTATATTTATATATACATATATAGGAGCTTGAGTATTAGGAAGTGAACAGAGACGACGAGAAGAGACAAGCTATCTGTCTTAGACAAGATTCCGCGTTGCGCGATAGTTAGTTGTTTCTTGGCTTTGGGTTTTCGTGTTCGAGGTAATTCGCATAGACTTACTTAGTTATCAATTTTGATGTGTGCTGAATGTGTAGATATGATGTGTAGATCTTTATTTTGGGATTCATCCCTGTATATTATTATGCATCTATGTATGACTAAAACGATGATTTAATAATATATTATTAAATGATTAATAATTCGTGTTTTATACGATTTATGAAGCTTTGGCATCTACCGGTATAACGATGCCTATGTGATTATTGGGAAGGAGGGAGACATCCCTGGCTTAGTTGTATGACAGGGAGAGCCCCTTCAAAATTATAAAAATGTTTCGGCAAGTGCTCTAGTAGAGGCTTGACCGGGGGTAAGAAGATGAATTTTTCTAGTGCTGGGTGGTTCAGAGTAACGGTGGAGGCCGCCGACCACTACACCCCGTTCCGGCTGGAGAATGCCCCGTTTGTTATGTAAATTGATATGGTGGATAAGAATTTTTGGCTGAAAGAATGCCCCGATTTCTATATGAAATGATATCGGTAGATAAGAATTGTTGCGAATTGTGGTTGATTTGATAGTGAGGTGAAAAGTGAATGAGTTGATAGTAAAGTAAAATTATGTGCTATTATTAGTATGCTTCGTATGACTTTAATTATTGTTATGCACATCTTATGATTAGAAGTATTGTTGTCCACTTGTATGCCGTTGTGAATATATTACATGTGAACTATTTTAATACTATTTTTATTATGTAATTTGATAAACAGATTTTGCTACTTCATATTGTGTTTACCATTTAGTGCATTTTGGAATTGTTAGCTAACCCTTCGAGGATTTGTTTTCAGGTAAGGAGTAGGAATTAGAAACCATGACTGAACCTCGGCAAAATGATGGTACAAGTTGCTGAAGGCCGTGTCATTAAGATTGGGTTCGGTTGGTGAAATGGTGGTTTCTAATCTTGTAGATTGTTTGGTTTTGTTAAGGAAAGAGTAGTATGATGTCAATAAAGTGTTCATAAGTGGTGTTATAGTTTATGTCAATTGGGAATTCATGCATGTTTTCCAATCTTTGGTTTTATAAAAATAGGTTGGATATTTTCTTTGTGTTTTCTCGTCGTGCCCGAGTTGTAAGATCCAAGTGAACTCGTAGTTAGGTTAGCTCATGTGGACCCATGTGTGGTCTACTACGGAGTAGTGCTCCGGTATCAAGACGGGGTGTTACAACGTTACAAGAGAAAAGGAGTCCCAGCTAAGGTATTGTGGTAGTTTCCTATTATACTCGATTAAACGTTTATTTTCGAATGTTGAAGATGCAAAGAATCTAAGATGGCATGCAGAGTATAGGATTTCTGATGGTCAATTAAGGCATCCGGCAGATTCTACCCAATTGGTTAATTTTGATACTAAATTTCCTGATTTTGGTTCGGAGTAACGGTGGAGGCCGCCGACCACTACACCCCGTTCTAGCTGGAGAATGCCCCGTTTGCTACGTAAGTTGATATGGTAGATAAGAATTTCTGGCTGAAAGAATGCCCCGATTTCTATATGAATTGATATCGATAGATAAGAATTGTTGTGAATTGTGTTTGGTTTGATAGTGAGGTGAAAAGTGAGTGAGTTGATAGTAAAGTAAAATTATGTGCTATTATTAGTATGCTTCGTATGACTTTAATTATTGTAATGGACATCTTATGATTAGAAGTATTGTTGTCCACTTGTATGCCGTTGTGAATATATTACATGTGAACTATTTTAATACTATTTTTATTATGTAATTTGATAAACTGATTTTGCTACTTCATATTGTGTTTACCATTTAGTGCATTTTGAAATTGTTAGCTAACCCTTCGGGGATTTGTTTTCAGGTAAGGAGTAGGAATTAGAAACCATGACGGAACCTCGACAAAATGATGGTACAAGTCGTTGAAGGCCGTGTCATTAGGAGTGGGTTCGGTTGGTGAAATGGTGGTTACTAATCTTGTAGAATGTTTGGTTTTGTTAAGGAAAGGGTAGTATGATGTCAATAAAGTGTTCATAAGTGGTGTTGCAGTTTATGTCAATTGGGAATTCATGCATGTTTTCCAACTTTGGTTTTATAAAAATAGGTTGGATATTTTCTTTGTATTTTCTCATCATGCCCGAGTTGTAAGATCCGAGTGAACTCGTTGTCAGGTTAGCTCATGTGGACCCATGTGTGGTCTACTACTGAGTAGTGCCCCGGTATCAATACGGGGTCTTACAAATTGGTATCAGAGCGAGGTTGACAACAAGGGCACATGGAACTGACGAACAAGTGTACTCGAGGTCCAACTTAAGATAAAAACTGGCCAGTGATTTCAAAATTTTCTAATGGGTAGTCATATTGCATCTACGTGGGTAAATGACACGCCGCGACTTCTCCGCCATCAGCCGAGGAGCTCATATAGAATAGTAAGTTAATTTGCTAACCTTAGTTAAAAGTAGTTTATAATTATAAGCGTTTCATTTGGAGATAACTTCACATACTAGAGTTGAAGCATGTAAAGATGATTAAAGAGGAACCATGGTCAAGACAATGGTAGGGGCCAAGTTGAGGATAAAAGAGGGATTCATGCTGTTGGAGGACCACATAATGTTTCTTTCTAGAAGAGTAATATGTTGGTGGTGTGTTTTCTAATGGATATTTAGTATTGGTTTGATAGAGGGTGAAGTGTTTGAACCTATTAAATGTAAAGGAAGTGGTTAAAACAGGAGGGGTAAGGTAATTCTAGAGCAAATTTTGCTTAAGCACTTAAGATTCAAGACCGATGGTGGTCGTATATGAGTTAAGAATGATGATTGAAGAGGAATGATGTTCAACTTCAGAAAAACTTGAGCATTGTTTTAGGAAATGAACTAGGAATGCAAAATGGAGGATAGGAGGAGAAGTAGTTATACTTCTTTGTAATTGATTATAGGAAGAGTATGAGATATGATTAGGTCAAAGACGTGACAAGGGTGAGCTATACAGTGAATGCATAAATGGACAACATGATTGAGATAATGTGAGTGTCAACCTTGATGTCATATGCTGCAATGTCGTTTAAGGAAAGGTAGAAGAGGAAGTAAGCAATATGGTTTAGGGCATGAACTAGCATTGGAAGCATCTTTTGACAAATTTGTTAACGAACAGATATGTCAATAAAGGAATGACATTATGTGTGCTAATGTGGGGAGTGGAAGATGGAAAACTCTAGGATAAAGATGCTTCTACTGTAGAAAGAGTTCATGGACCAGCAATGGCGCCATAGTTTGAAGTACCACTAGATATTGTTGCCGTTATTGAGCCATTTGGATGGGATTTCTTCTAGATTTGAGGGGAACGAGAGTTGTGACTAATTAGAATTTTGCTTTAGAGTATCTATGTTAGTATGGGGAATTGCAAACGCAACCGAGGTCGAAGCTAGTTGACTGTATGTCAGAGAAGTAGGGTCAAATGAGTTAGGTTAGTAATGAGTGTGAGAAAGATTGCCAAGTTGTGTAGTTATGGATATATTGGGTACTAGTGATCTGCCTTTCAAGAGGACAAGGAAAGACTAAACATCTAGAATATACTTGACGTTTCTAAGTTGCGAATGTTATTCCGGGATTAGCTTTTAGAAATACCACCTTAGAGTGAGGTAGATTATAGTAGTTGATTGGAGTGGAGAGGAGACCAATATAGAAAGTTCTAAATCGTATAGTCACGAGGAAGCATATTTTCCTATGATGGTGTATTGATTACTGAAAGTTGAACTAAGTGCTTATTATGAACAAAAACTCATTTTTCTATATGGATGACTTGTTGGAATAATTGCAAGGAGCCATGGTGTTTCCAGAAATGGATTTGATATCAGGTTATCACTAGTCGAAAAAAAGGGGACATTCCTAAGATGGATTTTTGAGCAAGATATAAGCATTATATTTGTGTAGTGTTGCCGTTTGGATTGATTAATGCCCTTATAGTGTTTATGGAGTGATGAATTGGGTGTTCATTGACAAATTTGTTAGGTTCATGATGGTTTGTATTGATGACATTCTGATTTACTCTCAGAATAAAAAGGAGATGTATAGCATTTTAGAATAGTATAAGGAGTATTGAGTCAACAACAATTGTTTGCAAAGTGACCCAAGTAGGATTTCAGGTAATCAGAAGTTAGCTTGTTTACATGAGTTGTGTGGTTCAATGTGAAGTGTACCGGTTAGTTGAGACAAGTCCTTCATAAATCATGAAGTGCAGGCAATTCCCGGATAGCTAAGTCAAGTGAACATTGGAGTATATCTTCATGAAGAAAGTTGCGGAGTAAGGAAATATCATTGGTATTGATTTAGCGATCTCAATTAGGAGTTGAAAAGGCCACTTGGGAGCATGAGATGAGAATAAGATTTAAGCTATCCAAAGATGTAACCAAGTTTAGTTTAGACCTTAAAGAGTAAAAGTTAGAAGGTGTGAGAACCTTGTGGACGGTAACTAACTGTGTGCTTTGTTTGACTTGACTTTGTGTTGTTGTTTGTGGTATACTAAGGGTATGACTTGTTTGATAGTTGGTTGTAGTATACTGATGGTATGAATTACATGATATTTGACTTAGTTGGTTGTTGTTTGTGGTATACTAAGGGTATGATCTTCGTGTTGTTTGACTTGTGTGAAAGATTTTAAGTAGTGTTATGAGTTTGTCTTTCATATATCTCTAGAATTTTTGGGACGAAACTTTCTTAAGGGGGGTAGAATGTAATATTCGTAAATATTTTGATATTTTTTTCCTATTTTTATGCTCCTTGATATTCGTTTTGGGGATTTCTTTGCTTGTAAGTAATATCGGCTAAATAATAATATTTAATATTTTATTTTGAATTTTAGTTAATTATATTTTAAAACATTTTTAACTAAAAATTAATTAATAATTATTTCAGTGTAAAGTTTGTAGTAAAGAAGATTTGAGGGTGGAAAGTTAGGTTTTCTAAAATATTTGCCGACTTCGGTTAGTTTAAGCCGACTATATATCAATATATATATATATATATATATATATATATGAGGCATATGTGTTCTTACACATTAAGCTACGAAACAAAAAAAGAGATTGGAGAGAGTTAGGAGTTCGAGATTTTGTAAAAGAGAAGACATGATTTTATTTTATTTTTTTGTTGGATCTGGTACAAGATTCTTCTAGCGAGTTTTAATCTCGAAGTACAAGCATGGTTTGGTAAGTTTTAATTTGTTAATGGTTTGTTTAGATATTTTTTTTTTCCAGATCTAGATCTAGAGTTAATTTTGAATTGAAAATCAATTAATTTATAGTTCTCAAAGGGTGTTTTCGATATTGGATTATATGTGGTAAAAGATCCAGAGTGTTTTTAGGGTTTTGTTTTGTAATGATCATTGGGGACTTTTGATAGAAAATTTCGAAGAGCTTTGAACTAGAAAAATATTCTTTTATAAATATAGTATATTCTTGTCAAGTTTTATTGGATTAGGATTTATACAAAAGAAGTTATAAGACATGCTAGTTTTTCGTTGTTTTTAGGATTAGAATTTGTATGAGCTAAAAGGCTACTTTTATTCATTGGGTTATATATAGGAGCTTGAGTATTCGAAAGTGAACAGAGACGACGAGAAGAGACAGTCTATCTGTCTTAGACAAGATTCCGCGTTGCGCGATTGTTAATTGTTTCTTGGCTTTGGGATTTCGTGTTCGAGGTAAGTCGCATAGACTTACTTAGTTATCAATTTTGATATGTGCTGAATGTGTAGATATGATGTGTAGAGCTTTATTTTTGGATTCGTCCTTGTATATTATTATGCATCTATGTGTGACTAAAACGATGATTTAATAATATATTATTAGATGATTAATGATTCGTATTTTATTCGATTTATGAAGCTTTGGCATCTATCGGTATAACGATGCCTATGGGATGATTGGGAAGGAGGGAAACATCCATGGCTTAGTTGTATGACAGGGAGAGCCCCTTCAAAATTATAATAAATATTTCGGCAAGTTCTCTAGTAGAGGCTTGATCGGGGGTAAGAAGATGAATTTTTCTGGTACTGGGTGGTTCGGAGTAACGGTGGAGGCCGCCGACCATTACACTCCGTTCCGGCTGGAGAATGCCCCGTTTGCTATGTAAATTGATATGGTGGATAAGAATTTCTGGCTGAAAGAATGCCCCGATTTCTATATGAAATGATATCGGTAGATAAGAATTGTTGCGAATTGTGGTTGATTTGATAGTGAGGTGAAAAGTGAATGAGTTGATAGTAAAGTAAAACTATGCGCTGTTATTAGTATGCTTCGTATGACTTTATTTATTGTTATGCACATCTTATGATTAGAAGTATTGTTGTCCACTTGTATGCCGTTGTGAATATATTACATGTGAACTATTTTAATACTATTTTTATTATGTAATTTGATAAACAGATTTTGCTACTTCATATTGTGTTTACCATTTAGTGCATTTTGGAATTGTTAGCTAACCCTTCGGGGATTTGTTTTCAGGTAAGGAGTAGGAATTAGAAACCATGACTGAACCTCGACAAAATGATGGTACAAGTTGTTGAAGGCCGTGTCATTAAGATTGGGTTCGGTTGGTGAAATGGTGGTTTCTAATCTTGTAAAATGTTTGGTTTTGTTAAGGAAAGAGTAGTATGATGTCAATAAAGTGTTCATAAGTGGTGTTATAGTTTATGTCAATTGGGAATTCATGCATGTTTTCCAAACTTTGGTTTTATAAAAATAGGTTGGATATTTTCTTTGTGTTTTCTCGTCGTGCCCGAGTTGTAAGATCCGAGTGAACTCGTAGTCAGGTTAGCTCATGTGGACCCATGTGTGGTCTACTACCGAGTAGTGCTCCGGTATCAAGACGGGGTGTTACAACGTTACAAGAGAAAAGGAGTCCCAGCTAAGGTATTGTTGTATTTTCCTATTATACTCGATTAAACGTTTATTTTCGAATGTTGAAGATGCAAAGAATCTAAGATGGCATGCAGAGTATAGGATTTCTGATGGTGAATTAAGGCATCCGGCAGATTCTACCCAATTTGTTAATTTTGACACTAAATTTCCTGATTTTGGTCATGAGGGTAGAAACTTGCGTCTTGCTTTGTCAACAGATGGGGTGAACCCCCATGGCAATCAATCTAGCATGCATAGTACTTGGCGTGTTATTTTAGTTATTTATAATCTTCCTCCATGTTTGTGCATGAAACGGAAGTATATGATGCTGTCGTTGTTGATTTCTTGACCGAAGCAACCTGGAAATGATATAGATGTTTACCTGACACCGCTTATTGAGGATGTAAAGCTTTTGTGGGATCGTGGGGTGGATGTTTATGATGCATACAAGAAGCAAAAATTTTGCATGCGAGCAATGCTATTTTGCACGATTAATGATTTTCCAACATACGGTAATTTATCTGGTTATACTGTTAGTGGTAAGCATGCATGCCCTATTTGTAAAGATCAAACAACTCATACTTGGTTGGAGAACAGTAAAAAAACAGTTAATCTTGCTTGTCGTCGGTTCTTACCAATAGCACACAGGTATCGTAAACTGAAGAAAGCCTTCAATGGAGAATTTGATGAAGCCCCACCTCCTCAACCCTTGACTACTCAACAACTTATGGCTAAGTTAAAAGTTCTAAACATACCATTTGGCAAGAAAAGAGCCAAACCTCTTCCATCTGTTGGGTGGAAGAAGAAGTCAATATTTTTCTCTCTTCCATACTGGGAACACTTATATGTTAGGCATTGCTTGGATGTCATGCATATTGAGAAAAATGTGTGTGACAGTTTGTTGGGCACATTACTCAATGTGCTAGGAAAGACAAAAGACAGTGCAAATGCTAGAAAGGATATGGTTGACATGGGCATTAGATTGGAGTTAGAAGGACAAGTGACAGCAAAGCGTACCTATCTACCACCTGCATCTTATACTCTTTCAAATAAGGAAAAGGATGATTTTTGTAGGTTTTTCCAGGCTATAAAGGTTCCACATGGGTTTTCATCAAATATAAAAAGCCTTGTGAATTTGAAAGGTAGAAAGCTCCAAGGAATGAAATCTCATGATTGTCAAGTAATTATGCAAGAATTTTTGCCGGTTGCTATACGTGGCATTCTGCCAAAGCATGTTCGAAATGCCATTACACGCCTCTGTTTCTTTTTCAAGAAGATTTGTAGTAAGGTCATCAATCCTCATGAATTGAATTCTCTGCAGAATGCTTACTATTTGTGAACTCGAGATGATTTTTCCACCGTCTTTTTTTGATATAATGGTCCACTTAACAATTCATCTTGTTAGAGAAGTCAGATTATGTGGACCGGTGTACTTGAGATGGATGTATCCGTTTGAGCGATTCATGAAAGTACTTGCACAAGGATTGCACAAATAAGTTGGAATGTTATGGACCGGGACGAGCCGCAATTCCAACCACGAGACCGGTCTGAGAGCGGCGTAGACCTATGCATCTAAAGGACTATTATTAAGTATTTATTTCTTTTAATTAATGTAATTTTTTAATAGAGTGATTATAAGCTCCTTCATGGGTTTTCTTTCCGGTTCTTTCCTATGACGCTTTTATTGAACCTGTAGGACTTAGTATAAATACTCTTAAGTTGTTAATCCGTATTTTCTAATAATCAAGTAATTATTATTTGTCCTAATCCTCTCCTTTTTAATTTACTGAATGATATTTGGGGTTTTAATAAAAGAGGGTTGGCCTCTCCTTTGCTACCAAAATAAAAGATAGTTAATTACTAGCTGCTTCTATTTTAATAAAAAAAGAGTTGGCGCTCATATATCTTTCAGAAAGGCGGGGTACGAAAACCAAAGGCGGGGTACGATCGAAAACCAAAGGCGGGGTACTAAAAAGTGAATTATTTTTTTATAATCACCTTTACAATATCCACCTCTCTCTCGTTTTTTCTGAAATCGATTAGGGTTTACAGTCCACCTCTCTCTTTCGTTACTCTGAAATCCACCCGCGCCATCGGCACGCCACCGGCATCTCGCCGACTTCCCCTGCGCTACCGAAGCGCCACCGGCCTCTCGCCGGTCTCTTGTTCGAGTCGTTCTCCCTCATCGTAGGCGGCTGCTCAAGAAGGCGGAGGAGCTCTTTGTTCTATGCGACGTCGCCCTCATTGTCTTCTCTTCTACGGGTAATTAGTTTTGTCTGAAATAATTAGGATGTGGCGGTGGTGGGTATACTTATTAAGCATTGATTTTGCTCTTATCCTTCCTTGCAAAGTGCTGTGTTTTCCTTGCAAAGTGCTGTGAAATAATTAGGACGTCGCCCTAATTGATTTTACATTCACACACACTCACATTGTTGTTCATTTGCTTTCAACAATAATGGAACAAAATTTTGAAAAATGACCAAACATGGCATCCATAGGACTAACAAAGTAATATAGACATAGTTTAGGAGTGAGCATTCAAGATTCAACGGCTACTAAAACTCATTGGTCTTAGTCATCTAGACAGCTTGCAAGAGCACTAGCAGTTTGAGGAAGTAGTACGACCCCCCCCCTACTGTTGCATATTGCAGCTTCTCAGTCCCTTCAACTGGAAAATCACCTTCCTTTGCTCGACTGAACCCTCCAACAAGCCACCCTATATTACTATACCCTTGCAAATGTCTGGTCGTTGAAAATAGTCACCCTAACGATTGAGTTTGTTAGGGATATGCTTGTTTTTGAGTTGGTTTGTTGTTGAATTGATTCCCTTGCTTTGGCTTCTTATTTTTGGTTGGTATTGAGTTCATAACCTGCAGCTTGTTGCAATCTATATGTTAAATAGCTGATTGATTTATGATTCCATTGATGAGATTGATCAGGGTTGTTGGATTCTTGAACTTTAAAATGCAACTTGGTGCTCTTTTTGCTAGCTAACATTGTTCGAAAAACTTGCAAACACCAGGAGATACAAAAAATTTTAAGTTGGCTCATCAATTTCCTTAATGAACCGCATGTCCGAGCTACTGTTTTTGGAGTTCAAGTTGATATCAGTATTGGTTGGTCATACTAAGAAAAAAAGATTAGTATTTAGCTATAAGGATATTTGATATCAATATCATTGTGTCCTAAAGATTAGTATTTAGATATAGGGACATTTTCTAAAGATTAGTACTCTTAGCCTTTGGCTTCTTCTTACCTCCTTCATCATCCTTCTCATCTCAAAAGGGAGCCCAACTGAAAAGTCAGAAAAATGGCTATAGGGCTATTTGATTGTAAGGTTGTGTTTTAAGCATTTTATGTCCAAAATGGCTAGTTCTGATATATCTACAATTGCTTCTCATTGCAGGAAAAAAAGTCATAAAAATGGTTAGTTCTTCTCAAGATCAGAGGGGTACAAATGCATCTCCAAAGGGATCTGGAAAAAATGGTTTCTACTGTGTGTTCTTGTTGTTCTTTTGCTAGTTTATTTGTGTGTGGAGTCAGTTTTTAGTTGTGTATGCGTGGTCCATCTCGATTAGTAGTGTATGTGTGTTTACATGTCAAGATCAAAGGGGTACATATGCATTTTATGTCCAAAATGACTAGTTCTAATATATATGAAATTCTTGTCTTATTGAAGGGAACAAAAAATCCAGAAAAACGGTTAGTTCTTCTCAAGATCAAAGGGGTACAAATGCATGTCCTAAGGGTTCTGGAAATGAAGGCAATGATCAACCGTGTAATACTTCCATTACACGGGTGAGAGGAGCTGCTCTAATGAGAAAAAATAGGAAATTAACTCGTGAAAACACAAGGAAGATTCCCTTGGAAGTCAATCCTTTGGGCAAGCCTATTGGTAACCACAAATCAGTTTTTCAGAGTTATATTGGGGCGCTAGCTCGTGAATGAATTTCAATTGCATACACGAATTGGAAAATGATCCCAAAGCAGACGATAATGAGCGTTTATGATGCTATTCTGGTAAATTTGTCATTACGTACATAATACTTAACTTGACACCATTTCAAATATATTTATAAATTTTTTTGTTGAATTTGTAGAATGTTTTTGATATTCCTCTAGATAAAATGGGTAAAGCATTGCTGATTGGTTTTATTTGGTCCAAGTGGAAGACTTTTAAAGATAATCTTCAACCGCTACTGAAGGATGAGAAAACTGGCAACTATCGTGTTGTGCCTCCATTGGATTATCCATATATTAATCAAGATGATTGGACTGCATTTGTGCAATACCGATGCACTAAAAAATTTCAGGTAAGCCATTGTTGATGATAAGAAACTCTCAAATTTATAAATTTACATCTGAAGCAATGGTACAATAATATGCTTTAAAATTTCTACTACATCGACATTTTTCAACTCTCTGTCGTTTTCATCCAATGAGTGCTCTGTTCTATTCAGAAATTTTGATATATTTTATTTACTAATTGTAATGTGAAGGATGCTAGTAAAGCTAATAGTGAACATTCAAAGAAAAAGAAGTACCACTATAAGGCTTCATGCATGGGATATGATCGCATAGCAGAGAAGATGGTAATAAGATTACTGTTTTTTATGGTTGTTTATGCAATCTCTTGAGTTTACCTTAAAATAATTAGTTGTACTTCTCCTTTTATTTAGTTGATAGCACAAAACTTGGATCCAGAGACCAATCTAGTGAGTAGAGCACAACTGTGAAAAGCCGCAAGATGTGAAGCAAATGGAGTGTATGAAGATCCAGAAACTAAGAAAGTGGCTGACAAAATTGTAAGTATAACAACTATATATGCTGGATTGTTGAGGTTTAAGGTGCTTACTGCCAACTATACAAAGTGATATGAGTTCACGGTTTAGACTTTGCTAAATTTCGATATTTTTATATTTGAAAATGCATCTTGATAGAAGATGTCCACTTCTACGTGCTATAGATCATGCAACACTATCTACAACATCTTCCTTTTTAGATCTACTTTGCTACCGGGCTTTTCTTCCTCTTTCTGGGGTATTTGTTTTTAGATTAAATCTTATAGCATGACTTTTATAGTTAAGGTAGCATCCATTTTAGTAGAGATCCTTGCATAAACTTTTTAAACAACCCAATCGTGATTTATGAAAAAACATACGTGCCACTATTATGTGGCGCATATTGGATAAATCATACATCTTAGAAAGTACTAGCAGAAGTCTCTAAATAAATTGGAAATCAATTAATTTCGCTTTCTTGTATCAGGTGAGAGGATAGATAAACATAATTAACCCTCTTGTTGGGGTGGAGATTATAAATTAGAAACGCAGAGCTCATGATACCAAAAACATACAATTCCAATCTCGAAAGCACATTTTATATTTTAGATATCAACAAGCTAGTGATCATCAAGAATTCCAGCACATAGCTGTGTGCACTAATGTTTAAAAACTTTTTTTTAGTTGTTAATAGTTGATCAGTAGTCTCATTATACTTATTAATTCTAATAATTATTTCTTGTAAATGATTTAACTTTTCAAAAATTCATGCATTTTTCCAATATAGGAACTGTGACTAGTTTACCGTAGCTTAGAAATAAATGGTGTTCATATTCCTCAGTGCACTTGTTGTTTTATAAGATACTCACCCTAGCCTCCAGATTTCCAATTTAAGTTATAGCACCTGAGTTCTTTCTACATGATCAAATTTTCCTTTTAGGGCACTAAATTAGTGAATCCTAATCTACTTGCAATGTTTGGTTCTTTAATCCCCTTCTCCAGCCCACTTGATGAATTTTTAATCACAATTGTAATACTTTTCTCTTGTTGATAACAATGTGTTTAGGATGAACTACTAAAACAAGAATCTCAAGGCATAATAACACCCACTGGGAGAGAAGATATTTTAGCATTAGAATTGGGGACTGATGAACATCCTGGTAGATTGAGGGGTGTGGGGTTTGGTGTTGTTGTTAAGAAATTCTTTGGCTCAACTAAGCGGACGTGCTCTAACTCCCAGCAAGAGATTACCATGCTTAGGAATAAAATGGAGGAGATGCAAAAGAGAATGGAAGCGTTTGAAAAGCTTCACAAGTTAATGGAGAGTCAAACATCTTCACATCAACCTCAAATGTCACCACCACCGAGCTATGAAGAACAAGAATTTGAATCTCCAATTATACAACGTGGTTGCTCAATGAGAAGCTCTCCTCCTAAAGAACCATCAGAGGTATTCTTTCTATATACTATTGATTTGTTTTAAACTCATTCCATTCTTATATTATTAAAATAGTAATTTTATTTTAAAGTTGCAAGATTCAACTAAAAAGTGCAAGCTAGCTTGGCCTAATCGATCATGCGAGGTAGCCTATGGTCGGGCTTTTATTCCTATGGCTGGACAGTCCACCATTCTTCATGGCAAGGTGTTGGAGGCTAATGTTTGGAAGGTGAATAGAGATACAATTATTAAAGAAAATGCAAAGGTGCCAATTCCAACCGAAGAGGTCCCGTTTTTGTTAGAAAGTGCAGTAGGAAATATCATTGCATGGCCCAAGGACATGATCATATTTGATATGGTAAAAATATACTTGTTTGTTTTATTATTTCATATACATATCTATGGTTTTATAATGAATTTATTAATCACATTTGTACATGTCAGGATTTAGCTGGGAGTTCAAAGGGTAAAAGAAAGGCCTTATTTCAAGCAATAGGTCAGGGTAAATTTCAGCCACCACAACGCCAACATCATGCAATTGAGAAATGTATGTCGATGATAGACCCGATTGAAGATTTTGTGCTGAAAATTAATATGCCCAAGGTAGTTGTGCAACGCTCACACACATTGGAGATACGCAAGGAAGAGGTTCTGTCGTTGCTTGCACGTGGGCAGTTAGAGGGTGTACACATCTGTTTGTATATTAAGTAAGTACTTGCATCTCTTATATTATTTAGGAGTTCAATTGATAATGTGTAGGGAATCGTCTTTGATAGCTAGTTCTAATATTTTTGCTTTATTGCCTATGCTATTTGCTCTTGTCTTTTCAATGAGTGTGCAAATATCTAAAGCCGCCTTAATTTAATTGAGTTAATGCTGATTAATCATATAATTTTACTTAAAATGTGCATGTACTTATATGATAAGTACAATCCCTTGCTACATAAATTTGTTTGTTCTTCAATAATGGCCTTTGCAAATCGAAGTTCAAAAAATCTCAAATTTGAGTTTAGTAGTAAGATTCTTGGTTGGTTGTATGAGGGAATCAAAGAATTGTCTATGGTTTGTCCCATACCATGAAGGGTGAGTTATTTTAATTTTGTTTTTACTTTTGAACATAACAATTTTTTTAAAATAAGCTATAACTTTGAATTAAAATTGCATAGGTTCCATTTGATGCTTGCTGGTAAAAATTCTACATTGAATATAGTTTATTGGTTGGATCCACTTCGGGAGTGTGTTCGTCCATATTTTAAAGAAATGTGTGAAATGTAAGTTATTTAAAAAATGTTATCTATTATTATATGTATTTAATCTATAATTAGTAATTATTAAAAAAAATTTATGCAGATCATTGAACATGTTGAATGGCAAGGGAAAAAATCTTCAAGAAATACGTTTTATGCACATCAAGGTCAGTTCTTATTACTAGCATGCATTGAGTACTAATTTTTTACTGCATTTCCCTTCTTATAATCTGTAATTTAATTTTTTGCTGAATTTTAATCTGTAATCTGATTTCTTCTATCCGTTGCATTTTTAAATATTTGCTGCATTTTTGCTATCTGCTGCATTTTTAAATATCTAGTCTGCTATATGCTGCATTTTTTATCTGTAGTATGCTGTCTGCTACAATCTGTAATGTGCTAAAAACTCTTTAGTTTACTTGAGAGCAGTAGTTAAACTATTGATGATTAACCTTTAGTCTTTTTTCCCTTGTGCAAGTGTCCTCAACAATCTGATAGCATTTCATACGGGTTATTTGTTTGTCGATTCATGAGAGATATAGTGCCAGCTGGTGTTGTAGAAATTCCTACTTCTGTATGCTATCGAGCTAAAGACTATTGTGTATAATTTGTATTTAAATAATCTTAGTGTGTGTTGTTCATGCATGTTTGTAATGTTGTTTATGCAGTACTTACCCCCTTCACCTGAAACATACAATGAGGAGATTTTTGAAGTAATAGAAGAAAATGTTCAACATCTTCTACCTTTTCTGCAGTTGGAGGTCATGAGTGTACCACATAGTTTAAGTGGTATATGATTATAGTGGGGGATTTTAAATGTCTAGTAAATACTTCATATGAATTTCATAGTTGAATGAAACTGCTAAATGTTTTTTTTATGGCACAATAGCTAGATACATGTGTTGACCATCATATTTAAATGGTTTATGGTTATTTTGTGGACTTAGTAAATATTGTTATTTCATTCTATGTTAAATGAAATTTATGCTACTTTTGAAAAAGAATAATTGAGAAATGAAAATGCAGGTAAAAAAGGTCATTGAATGTATTGTAGGTGAAAAAAAAATTGTTTCGTAAATTTTCGAAAGGCATATTTTTTGGTGTTGACTATATAAATGGATACCGTCTTAATAAAAAAACTGGTATGTATGATATCACATAATTCTATGTTAAATGAAATTTATGCTACTTTTGAAAAAGAATAATTGAGAAATGAAAATGCAGGTAAAAAAGGTCATTGAATGTATTGTAGGTGAAAAAAAAATTATTTCGTAAATTTTCGAAAGGCATATTTTTTTTTGTTGACTATATAAATGGATACCGTCTTAATAAAAAAACTGGTATGTATGATATCACATAATTTTTCAATATTTTGTACAAGGATACCAGTTTTTGTAAAACTAGTATCTGTATGCCTTTACAAGGATACCGGTTTTCGTAAAAAAACTTGTATCCGATAGTTATTATTTTATATATTAAATATAGATGTGCATACCAGTTTTTTTAAAAAACCGGTATGCGAGATTTATCAGATACCAAACATTTAAAACTGGTATGCGAGACTTTATAGCTACCATAAACTTGTATCCCAACGTTTGTACTAGTGGTATATTATTAAAAGTTTATAAAAGCTTATCACAATGACAAATAAAATTTAATTAAATATAATTAATATAATTTTGGATTTTATTACATATTAATTTTTAATACAAAGAAAAAATGCAAAGGAAAGGCCAAAAATAATAATGCAAGAGGTGGGACTCGAACCCGCAACCTCTTGCACCTTTCACAAACTAACACACACTCTTTTCCGCTATGCCATTGTAACTCATCTACTCATTAAGGAATTTTTATTCTTTTATGCTCTTATTTCTTCTTCTCCCCCAAATTAGTCATAAGACTTGTCTAACTGATTGAACGTTCAAGCAATGCATGCCTTCGAAACCCCATCAATGGATTTTGTTGCTTGTTCTCCTCATCAAACTACCTCACCTTGTGTCATCCTCCAAGAAGCACAAGCTTGGCCAATCCTCATGGATCTCCTCCTCCATGAGAGGTCCATCCGTGGAGGGTTCAATTTCCACTATAAAAACGGCTGGAAATTCCATAGAATACTCACAAAATTCTCTTCTTCCTGCTCTCTTGCTTAATTCATCCCTCTCAAGTCAAAAATATAACCAAGAAGGGTTCCTTATACTTGTTGAATTTTTCTCAAAAACAGCACAAAGCCCTAATTCTTCACCTCGGGACCGCCGGACCACCAAGGCCTCCGCCCGTCCCTAGCCGCACGCCACCACAGTCGACGCCGGACCGCCGCGCCTCCCCCTGAGCGCCGCCATGCTGTTGGTGCGCCTCCCCTGCCCTCCTCCTGTGCTTTGTTCTGTAACAGATGTTAAACCTGTAGAAAGGTTTAATCTCTTGATTTTATTATTTTTGTTTAAAGCCTTTTAATATTAATAAGTAGATATTTTTATTATGAGTTAGGATCAAATGAGATTAATGCTTAGGGTGTGAAATGAGAACAAATATAAGCCGTTAGATTTTGGAAATCAATGGTATACATGAAACACACTCCTTTTAAGTGATTTTTAATATTCATGGGTATTTTTGTACTTACACCCACAAAATAAAATAAAAACTACTGCAACTCACCTATTTCTTCTATATTGTACGCTCCTTTCTTTTTCTATGTGGAGACTTCAAATCTATTTCGGTCGATCTTTCTCCTTTTTGTTTGCACCTTCCTTCTTCAATTCTAGATCGATTTTGTTGGATTTTGTCTCCAATTTTCGTTCTCTCATCATAGATTTTGATATAGGTTGCTTTTAAATAGTTTCAATTCACATTAGGGGTTCTTCAATGTTGGGAGGTTGGCTCTTCAAATTACATATGTTTAGTCATGTTTTTGTACTCTTTTCACCGATTTTTGTTGATTTTACTCAAATTTATGAAGATTTTGTTTGTTTTGTCTTGTAATTTGATGTTTTGGATTGAAAATAAAAGCTAACGACCAATACTTGTCTAAATGCCCACCATGTGTTTGATAAAATGCCCAAATGATAAACCTTAGAATATTGTCCTCTTTTTTATGTTCTTAATTTTTGTCTAGTTCTATTGCTTCTTCTTTGATAAAATGATATGAACCATATTGAGATTCTATGTGTACAAATTGCAATTAAAGTCATGACACTAACTACTACGAGCAAAAAAATTATGAATCGTAATAACACTTATTATGAACCTTAACATTCCAATGTATGAACCGACAAAATATCATTTGTGAACTAGAATTCATAACACAAATAACAAGTATGGTGAATTAAATTTGATGAACCTTTATGACAATTGTTATTAACCTAACTACATAAAGAAATGAACCCATAAAATAGTAAAATATCATTTATGAAATGGGTACATGCCACAAATAATAAGTATTGTGAATTAAATTTCATGAACCTTTATGACAAATGTTATGAACCTAATCGTATAAAGGCATGAAGCCATAAAATATCATTTATGAAATACGATACATGACACAGACAACGAATATTTTGAATTAAATTTTATGAAACATATTGACATTTTGTTATGAACCTAAGCATATAAAAACATGAACCAAAATAATGCTATTTATGAACTATAATACATGACACATATGAACCTTAAGAAGATGTGAACGATAAGATGAAATATTATGAACCTATACTTATAAATAGATGAACCGAAAGAACAAATGTCATGAACCAAAAGACATGAACCAAAATAACTAGTATACTTTAAACACGTGAACTGTAAGATAAACTACTATGAACCCGTTCTTATAAAAACATGAACCAAAAGATTGAAGAGCTATAATGAACCAACCGTATGAAGTATTAGCCTATGTGGGATTTGAACGCACATCTATGTGCACACGCACATTGCTCTACCATTTGAGCTAATAGGCTACAAATAAGCTTTTAATCGTGAATATAGGCTACAAAATTTAAGGGCTTATTAATCATGAATACATGCTACAAAATTTAATGGCTCTCGAATAAGCAATAGATAGCAAGATTAGATACATAAAAGAAGCGAATTTTACCAATGTGGGTCTAAAAGGATCATAGAGACTTTGCATTAGTAAAGGGTATTGGTAAACTAATAATCTCCATAATAATAAGCCAAAAATAGTTATTATAACACCTAAGATTCTAAGTTTACTCGTGCACCTATACAACATAAGTACACCACCAGTAGTATAACACCTAACCACGCAAAAAACTCAAAGCTAGCTATCAGACTTGATAGGTTAGGTGTTGCAAAAGAGGGAACAATTATTAGTGTTAATAATCCTAGAAGAACAAAACAAGGGAGTAGAACAAGAAATACAACTGCTTAGCAACTTAGGTGCTGAAATACAAGCTAAATAACATACCCATGATCACTAAGTAAGTATACATCATGAAAAGCAAGAATATAACACACCATAAAACTGGAGCCAATCCCATTTTTGATAATTTTCCAAGCCAACTATTCCCATTGCAATGCCAATCAAGTAACCTTCTGCATTCCCCAACAAGATCAAAATTACCCCATTAGGAGTGAGAACAAGAAATAGTAAATCTAGGAGGTAAAATATCATCTTCAAGTGAGATCAATTCACCAGTTTAGAAACTAATATTTGATATTATCTAACTCCAAATGCAAATTAAGAAAGTTCATCAAAATATCAAAAGCCTACTATCAAATATACATGTATCAAGTTTCATTGTTTTATATTAGTAAATATTACATACAAAAGCCACAACTTATAGAAACCAGTTGTGCACAAAACCAAACCCATACCAGTTGTTGTCTAGGCGGTTCTAGGAGGCTTTGCAATTCAAAAGCCTAGATCCGGCGAATCAGTTTCGCAATAGAACAAGTGAACAACCAATATACTAAAACTAGTCATTGAAGAAAGGGAACTCAAAAGACGTAAATCTAGGGCTTTGAAGTAGGGTTGGCAATGGGGCAGGGATTCCCCATTACCCGTGGGGAATCCCCGTTACGGGTATAGGGATGGGGATTTTTATTGGGGATGGGGGCAAGTATGGGGGAGAAAGTAATTACCCGCTAGGGTATGGGCACGGGGACGGGGATAGGTGTCCCCGCCCCACCACCCGACCCGACCCCGACCCCATTGGGGAACCCCATGGGGAATCCCCGTCGGGGGACCCATTGGGGAACCCCATGGGGAATCCCCGTCGGGGAACCCCATGGGGAATCCCCGCCAAGAGACCCATTGGGAAACCCCGTAGGGAATCCCGCCGGGGTATATCCTTATATTATGTACTTGATACGTATGAATGGTATGATCATTGGATTTACAAAATTATTGTCTTGTTTGTTTTCTGAAGCTCTTGTTAAAGGCTTGTTAGTTATACAAGTTTAATTGGTGAATTTTGTAAATGGTGTGTCAATAGAATTTTTTAGGAAAGTATACATGAAAGTAAATGGAAAATAAAATGAGTAAATCGTGGGGATTATACAAGGTGAAAATCAAATGGGGATAGGGAGTTCCCGATAGAGATTATAAATGAGGAAAACCAAACGGGGATGGGGAATCCCCGACGGGGATTATAAATGGGAAAATCAAGCGGAGATGGGGAATCCCCGACGAGGATTATAAATGGGGAAATCAAGCAGAGATGGGGAATCCCCGACGAAGATTATAAATGGGGAAATCAAGCGGGGATGGGGACGGGGACGAATTTTATTCCTTGATGGGTAATGGGGCGGATATGAGGAGCATATTTCTAAAGGGTATGTGTAAGGGAAGGGAATTCCCCGCCCCATTGCCATCCCTACTTTGAAGCTTAATTAGATAAAAGAGATGGAGAAAATGCCGTTCTTGACCAGCAATGTGCCAGATTTGAGCCTTGACACTTCGAGTATGAAATTGAACATCGATAGTAGCCTTGGAGTCCAAACTGAACTTGTTGCAAGCAAATCGAGCAAGAATTTGTGATTTACCGATAGTGGAGTCGTCGATCAAGATGATTTTTTTAAGACACCATCTGATTTGCATCTCCGTAGCCACCACCACTCGCCATATCTTCTTCTTCTTCTTCCTTGTAAGTCTTTTCTCTCTTTTTGTATGTGCAAATTCCCGTAGAAAATTAGGGAGAGCGGGATTTGGAAATGCAAGCAGATGAAGAAGGAAGAGAAGAATCATTCAAGAAGAAGGTGCGTGTGTATATGGAGACACAAGAAGGGATAATGGGGTGAAGGGTATATTTGTCTTACCATTCAATTTTGAGTGAAATTACATTCTGTGCCATCAAAAATAAACCGCCCCTTTTATTTTTTTCCTAGACCGAATTCTTTTAATCTGGGCCATCCAAAATAACAATCAAACGGCTCTTATGTATTCGCATTTTACACCCTAAGGAAATAGTGCACCCGAACCTTACTCATTTTATTATAGACAAATTAGTAGTAAATATACCAAAAAAGTCAAAATTGCGAAAAAGGTATACCTTTTTTTCAAATTTGCAATTTTACCAAAATTAATTAAGTGCGTACCCATTTTTATTGCAAAAATGCCCACTCATCCCCCAAATGCAATTTTTTAGGAATTAAAGAAAAAGGTAAATTAAATATTTATGTTTATTTTTGTTTAATACGAAAATCGCCTTTTTTGAATTGCGTAGCCTTCGACTTCTTCGCCTCCTTCAATCTCTGAGTCCGACAACCGCAATCTGGCACAGCGGCACCGTCCTTGGCTTGTCCCGCCTTGTCCCCACCGGCGACGCCCTCAGCCGGCCCCGGAGCCCAGATTTCTCGTTTTGATTGATTTTGGAAAATTGCCTTTTTTGAATTGCGCATCCTTCGACTTCTTCGCCTCCTTCAATCTCCGAGTCTGACCACCGCAATCTGGCACGGCGGCACCGTCCTTGGCTCGCCCCGCCTTGTCCCTGTCGGCGACGCCCTCGGCCGGCCCCGGAGCCCCAGAGTTTTCTTTCAAACAGATCAATTCTGAACGAATTTGTAGACCTTGACAAAGCTAAGAAGATTTGCCGGTGGTGACGAATTCTTTCTCCCGAGTCTGTCGTATCGAGTCTTCTTCCTCTTTTCTTTGTACATGATTGACATTGGAGTTTTACTCACAACACTTTCATCAAACTTTCTCAACTGCAATTGAACTATTTTCTGCAGCAGACAGAATATATCATCAATTAGATCCTGGTACTTGTCATACAACATTGGGATGAGGAGAGACAACAGGACACCAACAAAGACAATGTTTATAGTCTAATGGCTTCCTGGTCTTTCGTTGGCATCACTATCCCCACTATCATCTGAAGATGCATCTCTTTTACATTGTTCACCACCGCCCTCGCTTGGCTTGCTCTTCTCTCCTTCTTCCTCTGCTTCTTTTTCTGGCACTTTTGACGCTTCTTTGATGTTATCTCCTCTGCAGCCTTCAGTCTTTCTTCCCTTCGCATGATGAATTCAGACACTTCTTTGATCTTGCTCTTTCCTTCTCATTTGTCGATACTGAAAAATAAATTGCAGTCAAAACAAAAGATCATGTGAACACCCATTGCACATATGAAACTCTTCTAATCATTCTAATCTGAATGAAGATGAGTCCAGACATAAAGTATCTCATCCCATGACATTTAGAAACACATAAAAATGCATACAATAATGTAATTCTTTATTGCTCACACAGCAAATTCATCTACCTACAACAATCTTTCAGATAGCGTAAACCAACCTTTTACACCTTAAATTGTATAAAAACAACATTAACGAAACCAAAATGTGAGGGAGAGAGAGAGCATACCTGATGGAAGTCACCAGAGCCTAAACCTGCAGAACTGTCAGAGGTATTGCCTACACGAACTGGAACATTATCAATAAATCTACGAAGCTTGACCTCCAAATCTTCTTATTCTTCCTTGAACAATGGCTTCACATACTCCACGATAGCGCCCGACTTTGCTAAATCCCCTGGTGGCCTTGGTGGCAGTGCCGCTGCCTTCGAGTTATCGATGATCGGTACCAGCTATGAGTCTCCTTCAACAGTGGAGTTACGCTCCCCTGTCGTCGACATTTTTTATAGGAAGGAAGGAGGAAGCGCTAGCCGGTGTAATTTGATATCCCAAATCCTATTGAGAACGACAAGCTCAAATCGATCAATTTTGGTGAAGAATTTGTAGACCTTGACCAGACGGACAAGATTTGTCGGCGGTGACGAATTGTTTCTCCCGAGTCCGCCGTTCTATCCTGATTCTCTCTGGTTCTGGTTCTCTGGATCAATTGAGAGCGACAAATTGAAACCGATCAATTTTGAGGACGAATTTGTAGACGAAGGTGAAGATTTCTTTCTCACGAGGTCACTGTGCCGTCCTGATTCTCTAATTCAATTGAGAACGACAAGTTAAAACCGATCAATTTTGACGGCAAATTTGTAGAGCGGTGAAGATAAATTTCTCCTGGATCAATTTTTAGGACGAATTTGAGGACAACAGTGAAGATTTCTTTCTCCCAAGACCAGTGTTCCGACCTGATACTCTATCTGGTTCAATTGAGAATGCCAAACCGATCAATTTTGAGGACGAATTTGTAGAATTTTGCCGGCAGCGAAGAAATCTTCCTCCCGAGCCCATCGTTACGCCCTGATTCTCTATGGTTCAGGTTCAACTAAGAACGACAATTTGAAACCGATCACACGGATTTGTACACTTTGACGAGGCAGAGAAGATATGCCGGATGTGAAGAATTGTTTCTCTCGAGGCCGTCGATCCATCCTAAATATCTCTCTGGAATAGACGAGAGAAAGAAAGAGGCGGAGAAGGAAGATATTGTATTAATAAATCTTTTTTTTTAAAAGATTTATTAAGGTTCCTTTTATAGCAAAGATGCCCACGTGGGTATTCAAATGCTATTTCAGTATAACATGGTCATTTTTGCAAAAAATATTTGTAGTTGGTGTATTACTGCAAAATCGCCTTTTATTATAGCATCTTTTAAATATCAATATAAGATTTAAGTGGTTAAAAAAATCAGATTTTATTTGATTCTTTCGTTGTACATAAAATTGATTAAAATAACATGCATGTGAATTTATAAAAGGAAATAAATTGGGAAAGAAATGAAATAAATTCAAATAAATTCAAATAAATTCAAATAAATTATAAGAGTAATATAAATGACTTTTAAGCATGAAATTTCTTATTTTAAATAATATTAACTTGGGTTTTCTTTTGATAAAAGAAATAGTATAAGATAAGGGGATTTATTAAATTAAGATTCTATTAAAAAGAAAATATACTTGCATGTATTTAAATCCCTTTATAAGCTTTGAAATAATATTACTAAGATAATTTGTATAAGGTAATTTAATAAGAATAAGATTGAGGATTAAATAGATGGATTAAAATATTTGCATGTTATATAAAAAGGACCTTATTTGAACTTGTGAGTAAAGTATAATAATAATAATAATAATAATAATAATAATAATAATAATAATAATAATAATAATAATAATAATAATAATAATAATAATAATAATGGACTTAAATAATCTAGATAAATAATTGTTGATGTTTTTAAAAGGGCTTTAGTTAATCTTTTCGCCTCTCATGTCAATATTTAAGACTTTATTAATACTTTTCAAAATAATATTTTTCACAAATTTGGACTTAATAAGAAAGTATGAGAAATAATATGGATTTAACCAAATTAAGTAAATATTAATATTAAGTTTTAAAAGATAATTCTTGGATTTTCAAATCTTGCATGAAACTTTATACAAATATAACTATTTTTATAAAGTATTTTTAAAATCTTACATTTGAGAATAATAATCAAAGATTATTATTATATAAGATTCTCACCTAAATTATTAATTAAAATAATTTATCTTTTATGTTTTCTCTTGTAAAAAGGAAAAATAAGAGAAAACAATAGTTTTTAAATGAGATAAGAATTTTAATACAAATTCGCTCGTTATCTCTATCACTAGGTCTAAGTTCGAACCCATGAAAGTCCGTATCTTTCCGAACCGTACTAGAAAAAAACCGAAACCAAATCAAGGCAAGTGGATTTTCTCCTTGAATCCTCGATAATTCGTTTCCATGAAATTTCTCGATGTTGGGAACAACTTGTTTGATAAAAATAAGTGAATCTATGAATATCGATTGCTAGAATTAATGACCCGCTTGTTATCGTTATTACAATTATGGTATCAAAGCCGAACATTTTATTTTCAAAACCGAAAACTTTCAAAACCGAAAAATTTCAAAACAAAAGTCTTTTTCTACCAACCGAAAACTTCTATTCTTAAAAATTTCTTTTATATCTTACAAAACTTAAGTGTTGAATCTTTGAACTTCTTAACTTAGTTGAAGCCTTCCAAATTTAAATTCATCCTAAGAACAATTATAAGTTAGAAATTTCTATTCAAATATTAAGTAAATCTCAATGAATTTCAAAATTCTTCTAAGTAAGTCCAAGAAAAGGAAAATTCTATCTTAAATAATGTTTTATTTTTAATTTTGTGTCTAAGAATTCCTCAACTACCTTCAATTATCTTCGTCATATAGAAACAAAGGATGTTCTATATTAATCCCTTTCCCCTCTTTTATCTTTTTCAGTATGGTAGAAACCCGAAGAACCACACGTCTCTGAAACAACCTCCAGGAGGCCCTTCAAGCACTGGAGGACACCTTTGCCTTCAAGCCACATTGTCCATATCAGAACGCCGAGGATGACCCTTTCTACGAGCCCGAGGAAGAACTGCCCTTGGGGGAGCCTGTGGTGGGGGGAGAACAACAGGAGGACCCGGAGATTGACCCCAAGTTAGGGGTGGGAGTCGAAGATGAGGAGGTTCCTCCTCAACCAAACGCTGAAGGAGAAGGTGTAAAAGAATAAGATACAAAGAAAGGAAGGTCGGGTCTCTCGATGATGTCATTTCTCGACTATTTTTGGATTGTCTTATGATTTTGTACGAACAATATTTCGTTAATTCCGTTGTTGAACTATTTCACTTTTTATTATGTTTAAGGATGTACGAACAAGTTTCTAAGTCTCATGTTTGAGCAAACTTTTGTAAATGTAAGGTTATTTCAATTTCCGCATTTTATTTAAGTTAATTATTTATTAAAGCTTTGGGTGACTTTGGACGGTAAAAAGTCTGAGGTCACTGGCGGTAATACCCATTGTTGCAAAATAGGGGTGTTACATATTATGGGTAAAACTTAGCCAAAGATGAGCAAATGCAACAATTTTGTGTGGTTGTACAATTTATGGTAAAGAAATGAGCTTTATGTAAAGCTAATTCCAATGCATTTATAATACCATCACCATGCCCTAGCAACTCCGGTTATTGGAAATTGTGATCTTGTTAGTGATTGAATTTATTAGGGTTGCACACCACTAAATATGGTTAAATTATGAACCATCTATGATCGTTCATGGTAGATGTTAATTATCATAAATTCATTAATTGTGTCACAACATTACGTTTTAGAGGGGGTGATGGTCTTAATTGGATAATGAGAGACCATATATTGTAGAACGGTTGATTTTAGAATATTAAAATTTCTAGGATTGTCTGAATTGCTTGTGTAACTGTATTTCCAGGAATGTTCTAAGCATACTCCTGAGAGGGGTTTAGAGCTTGCTATCAATAGGCCATGGGGCCTATTTCCATGCTTGTTGTGGCGTTTGCTGTAATGTGAGTTGTGGCGCTGCTTAAGTCCAAATAGATGCAGGGTTGTGTAAACTCGGGATGGCTCAAACTCGACTATGTAGCTAGGCTTATAGATGGTGTGGGTCTTCGTCATTGATCAAGAAGGGTGGCAAAGTCCTCTACTCTGGCGACTTCGAGCCCTCGAATAGAAACACATTTCCCCATTTAATTTTGTTTTGAGGATGAAAGGGATGCTATAATCTAATTGTGAGCAATGGGGAAGCAACAGGAGGGGTATAAATAAGCTAAAATAGATCAACAATCAGCCTCAATGAAGAGGAATGACAAATGGATCTTGAATTAATTTATGGTTGTAACTTGTACGGAGGGATACAATAAATATATATAATAATAAGAGACTTGATTAAACTCGACAAAACGATGGGGGAGGAGTGATCAAAGATGCAATATACTAATAAGAAATCATTCTTGGCAATTATCCATCTAGAGTAAGGCATGCATACCATAGTTGTCTATTGCCCCCTATTATTACTAATAAAGCAATGAGGGTGGTAATTGTGAGAAATTTGAGTTTTATGAGTATTTTAGTCCCTTAAAAAGGCTATAGATTTTAGAATTTGAAAGTTGGATGAACAAAGGATGAAATGCAATAAAAAAGGAAAGCTAATTTTAGTCCCCTTAAAAAGCCTACTTGCCTATCCAACACAAAATAGGATTCAAACTCACTCCGAACCATTTTCCATGTATAGAAAAAAAACTAGTAATTTTTGTGGAACATACATGTGATTCTCTATTTGAAGACTTATATTTTAGGACTAGATGTTCAACTCTCCAGATTAAAGTCATACTAGATAGTTTGAAATAAAAATAGAATATATGATCAAGGTTCTGGACGAATATGTATATATATATATATATAAGTTGATCTTCTACTAGAACCTAATACTATATATATATAAAGATTTTAATAGGTATATTTTAGAAGGGATGGAGCAGTGACCACACCACATAATTTATTGCTCCAAACCTTATGCTGATGTAAAATGTCTTTTATTAACACTTTAGAAAGTCTTAAATATGTCGTTTTTTGTTAGGGTGTGCAATCAGGAGAATATGTTGCCACCACATCATGTTTTTGCTGCGAACTGAGCAAATGCACACTGGTAGGAGGCGGGTGAATAACGACAAGTTTGGTATTTACTATTTTTTCCCATCCAACTTTCTATCATATAGTGTATTTAGCTTTATTATTTTGGAATATATCTAGTCGCTTAAAAAGGATACTGATTGGTTCAAGACTTGAAATAGAGATGAAGTCACATGATGGACGTTCTTATTGATTTATTTTGTGGATTACTAGGAGGGTCTAGAGTTGTTTGGTGTGGTGGGTTGCTTTAGTTGATCGTTGGTTTGGCTGTATATAAAGGTGTTGCACACCAACTATTTGGTGAAATGTCTATGCAATCAAAATGATTTCGGGTTTAAGAGGAGCGCTACGTTGTCATTTTAGAAACTTCATGGTTGTCGGGATGATGAGGAAGGAAGCAAGGGTTTCTCTTGTTTGGTTTTCCATGTCAAGAGGTTGCTCTTATGTAGTGATGAGCACAAGGATTCTCTTCAGTCTACAACCGAGTGAGACCAAGGAGTTTTTATGGTGTTGGTGGAAACTTTGAGGGCTATTGGCCAGTGGTTGTGCGGGAGATGTATGAGCATCCATGCTTTGAGCCGAGCATGTCATCCCGTTAATGGTGTTGTTCGTGTTGCTAATGAGTCAGGAGAGGTTGAGGACTACATTGTTGGCATATTGAGGTTGTCTAGCATGGGCCCAATACTTATGATGTAGGAGATGGGTTGGTTCTCAATGCTGGACTTTTGGAAAGGGTGTTCAAGGTTTCGATTGTCACGGTGAAAAGTATTCGTCCTAGTTCTCGCCTTGCTTTCTCTCAAGTGTTAAAAACTACCCTTTATAAAGTAGTTGTGAGTCCGGTTTTGTTGCTGCTTGGGTGGGGTTGTTATTGCTTCCTCGTTGCACGTTGTAGGTGTTTAGGCCTAAGAATATGCAAGATAAATGGCCAGGGAGTAGGAAGTCCTTACAATTTCTTCGAATCTGACATTCCCTAGCTACTTGGGGGGAGGGGGTACTTCCATTTTGCGACCATCGTCGGCCACTATCGTCCACCAAGCGTTGGAGGCTAAACACCCATTCAAGCATCCTCCTAATCTAGTTTCCATGTTTTCTAAACCAGCCCTTGTAGCAGATGTTGACATGGTTTGTCGATGTACTAAGTCATTTCCCAAAGGGACTTCATGCAGTAGGGATGGTTTGAGTGTATAACATATCTTAGATGCAATATGTTGAAAAGAATCTATTGTTGCTACAGATGTTCTATGAGCAATCACCCAAGTGGTTAACTTATGGTTGGTAGGGAGATGCCCAATGACTATGGCAAAGTTTGTTGCTTCGTGACGAGAACTTTTATGTCGCTGTAAAAGCACTGTCAAAGAATTATCCTAACTTTCTAACCTGAGTAAAGTGGAAGCAAGGGTCGAACCCACAAGGACTCAGATTATTCGTATTTAAATAATATTACTAAGTTAAAAGGGGGGGTTTATGATTGCAAGTATAAATCTAAGTAAATAAAGTGAAACAAATAAACGATTAAAGATTCAAATATAGAGAAAAACGTCCAACTAGTTTCGTATCCATTGCATACATGAGTTTTGATCCTTGATTATTCTTATTTCGATTTCCCTTGACTAATCTATTGTGAATTTATGAAATTCAAGCTTAAGGTGGTTATTAATATACACCGTCTTTAACAACCTTTTAATCAATTAACCTAGAAAACTTTCTATGTCAAATTGATCATGCAATTAAGTTCAAAGCATTCAATAGAAACAAAGTTCATGAATTCCACCGTCTATTCATGAAGTTTTGTGATTAAATTCTCCGCCTTTGATTGATCTTATTCCACTGTCTATAAGTTTAATCAAAGGATTCATCCATGAATAATCAAATTCTACCGTCTATTTAATTATTCTAGTTGTAATGCAACCTAGAAATAGAATAGGTGATCAAGCTATTATAATCCTAAGCGAAATTAATCATGGAGAGATTCAATCTAGTTAAGGCAAATAGAAATAATTCAAATCTCACAAACAATCATGCATACAACTTCAACTAACTAGTTGGACGTGGGAAATTTAGCTAGAATAAGATATTAAAGAAGAATTAAACTTACAAGAGTTTGATTTCTCTTCAATATTGCAAACTAGGGTTTTGTCTCCCACCAATTTTCAATTCAAAATAACGTAGAAGCAAAAGTAATAGATAGCATCATCATCCAAAGAAACCCTAAGAAAAGTATTTATATGATATCAAAAATATCCAAAAATACTAATAAAGTCGGCCCAAAAGATAACACGAAGGCCCGAGTCAGCGTCGGATCAACGCGCTAGAGCACGGTCAAAGGCACCCATAGCGCGATCGCGCTCTGCCTGGTCCTGCCCGTGCCCCGGCCTCAACAAATCTAGTGACACTTTAGAGTCTGTTTTGACCCCTTTCGAGTTAGAATTTGGACTCGGAGTAAAAATGTGAATTGTAGCTCTTAGAGTTAGCTTTCCAGTGATACCAAATTCAGATTCATCCGGTCAATGTAGCTCCCAAACCAAGCATTGAATGATAGAGGTGTCAAAACAAGACTCCAATGCATAGTCCGGATTTAAGCGTTCTTCTCACACAAGCTCTTGGGCCTTAGCTCTTTCAATCTTCACTTGTATCACTCTAAGCTTCATCAAACTCCACCATAGTCCCCTAAGCTCCGTCCCTTAGCTTCATATCCACCATGCTTCACCTTCCAACCTGAAATAAAGCACAAAAGCGCGTAGATTCCGAACTAAACCGAAACAAAACTAAACTACAACTTAAGCGAAACTCTAGCTAAAAATTCATAAAACGGGAATAAAACATGCTCTAAAAACCTATATCTATATGGTCTATCAAATTCCCCCATGTTTGAACCTTGCTTGTCCTCAAGCAAGACATAAAATCAATCTCACCACAAACAAGCAAGCCATGACTTCCATTCATTTTCAAGAAACTCAAACTTAACTATGAAATCATTGCATACATTTAACGAAAGCTTCACACCAAGATATTAATCCATTCTAACCCTCACCAAGGTATATGTGTTTGCATACAACGCTCAAGTGTTTAAAAGGGTATGGGTTTTCGCTCAAAAATCATCTTTGAATGTCAACTACCATATGCTTGCATCGGTGTACTAAATCTCCACCACAGATGTTTAAATGCAACACGTAAATCATGAGGTTTTATTTAAGGTTGTAATGGGGCCAAGGTATAGACAAGTATTTGGGGATCATTATTTGGTCATGTGGTGCTAAATCCGGGAACTAGAATTAACTAAAACCCAAATTACATTAACACTCACTCTCAAAACATCTTCCCAACTTGCACTTCCCTTTCTTCCATTACTTATTTTCAACACTTTTCTTTCTTCTTTCTTCTTTTTCTATCTTTTGATTTTCTTTCCACAAACCCAATTGAGATTCATTCTTTTTCATTCTTCTCTCACAAGAACAACTTTGCAATTTATACATAAAACTCATCTCAAACAACCATTCATACCAAACTTTCTCTCAAGAGATTTTCAATGAACATTCCCAACATCCTTAACTTTCTTAACAATTTTTCACATTCTCCTCAATTACACCTTTTTAAACTTCCTTTCAAACCCCAAAGTACATTATAACCCACAAAATTCCCTAGTCAAATCCTAATTCCCGGATAAGGGTCAAGCTTATTCGGCTAAGAATATTTTTGTGGAGCTAATAAACGGGGCTAAGGCTCAAAACAATGGGGCTACAAAACAAAGGTATAATGTAGGGAGAAAAGGATATAAATGAGCTAAAGAAAATTTGCCTCAATCACTTTTACATTATGCATTCAAATCATATAATGTGGTCTCGAAAAAGAATCTAAACGCAAGTTCTAGAGTTTAAACAATCAAAGAGATGCACTCAAGAATTTCATGCAAAAATAGCATATAAAGGCTCAAAATGATCTCTGTTGAAGGGTTTCTTGAACAAATAAATTTATATTCAAGACCCCGCTGAGTATAGCGGAGTCAGGTTCGTCCACGGGAATGAGAATAGTGCTAAAGATTAGTCAATAAACTACGAAAAGCAAGGAAATCACAAGCAAACAATGCCGGGATCGAACCGAAGTGGGTCGATCACGACCTTAAGAGGGTCGGTCTTGAATACAGAAAAACACACGAACACACAAAACACAAACAAAGGATCGAACACAGTGTTATGGGTCAAAATCAAAGCAAAGACAAGAGTTTTAATCAATATAAAAGACAAATCCTAGGGCTAGGGCTACCACAACAACAATCATACATGCTTCCAACGAGAACTCACAACTATCATGCAATTTAGATCATAGAAGAGTCGACTTTCGCAAACAATTCAAGCTATTCAATTAACTTTCACAAATTAAACAACTTTCTATCTATCCTTCAACCTAGGAATATCAACTTTCGCAAATAATCCTATTAGAACTAATCAAGCAATCAACCTTACACTTTCTCTTAGATTAATCACAAGATATGCCTCAACTATCGTAAAGGAATTTAGCACAAGATAGATAGATATGATCAACAAGCATTCAAATTAAGAACTCATGTTTTTAGACATGCATGATTGTGTTGGGTTTTCACCCAACCCTAGAATTTAAGAAAACTACTCACTCATGGCATAGAGAGACAAAAACATGCTTAAAAACAAACCGAAATTCAAATAAAACTAAGAAGAAATCTTACAAAAATTCTTAACCTTGTTCTCCAAGTCTCCCTTCAAATAACCAAAAAGCAGAACCTCTAAACTAAAGGGTTTAACCTCCTTTTATAGAGGAAAAGGTAGCTCTAATTAACTAGGAAATAAGATAAAACAACCTTCCTAAAATAAAAAGATAGAATATATCACAAAAGATCTCGGAATAGAGAGAAAGTCGGCGCCTCGCACGACCCAAATGGGTCATGCACGACCCTCATAGGGTCGAGCCTGGGTCTTGTTCTCTAACTTCCTTAGCTTAGCTCGTGTACAACCCATCATAGCTCGATCTTGGGTCGATTTCTTCACCTTCCTCTTGTTTCCACTCTTCTTGACCCTTCTTCCTAAGCTTGGTAACTTCAAATCTTCCTCATGGTGTGTCCACCCTCTCTTGCAATGCTCCAAACCCTTCTTTCAAGCTCCAAAACTCCTACAAAAGACACAAAAGGCGCGTAGTTTCCGAATCTCTAGAAAATATGAAAACTAAAGCAAAAAGACTCAAAAACATAAACTCAAGCATGAAAATAACTCAATCTAACCTATTTAGACACTAAAAACCCTACCTAAAAAGCGGACATCAATTTCACAAGGCAACAATTGGTTAAAACTTCATAAATAACTCAAATTCTCACTTTCATGTATACTCCTTCATAATTAAGAAATTCTTATTTTAGAACTTTCATCAATAACTAACAAGTCATGGGATATGAAATCATGCTCAATCAATAAACAAGTGGTTCCAAGGGGAAAAATGAATCCTAAAATGCAAACAAAACTCTTGTTTTTTTTATTTTCTGAATTTTTCCAAATTTTTATTGGATTTTTCAAACTTTTAATCAATGCAAAACAATAAAGTAAATATGCAAATGCAACTACATGAACTAACTACAACTAAGCACTTGTGACAAAATAAAGAATCCCCTTCCCCCATGCTTAAACTTTACTTTGTCCTCAAAGTAAAAGAAAAGATAAGAGAAAAAGAAAACTAACCTCATCACAAGAGTTGGCATGCTCAAGAATCTACTCCTCTGGTGGTGGTGGTGGTGGTGGTGGTATGAGCACGGGGGCGCCCTGGTTTTCTCGGACCGCGTGTACCACGACTTCTCAAGATTAGACATCTTCAATGCCCTTAACAACTTGTCAAAAGCCTGTGAACACATCTCACAAGAAGATAAGTAGCACAAGGATAAATTCAAATTGAATAACTCATTTAAAAACCGCTTCAACTTATCAAACTTGTGAGACCAATTTTCATATGCTAAAAAAAAATCAACACAAGTGGTGATGTTAGAAAATACTTACAGTATGGGTCAAAGTACTTGTTACCATTACCATTTTTCTCAAAGATGAATTGTGAGTATTCTCTAGTACCAACCTTAAAATCACTTGGTTCTATAGGCTTCTCCATGTCAAAAGGGATTGAACTTGGCTCCTTGGTGCTCTCTTCAAGTTGAATTATAGGAATAAAATCATATTGGACATTAAAGTCATCCTCATAACCCAACTCAACTCTAGTGGATTCCTCCTCAACTTGCACTTGGGTGTCTAACTCAAGGGCATTTGATTCCAATGCAACCTCTCCCAACATTGGATAGGGAATTGGTGGAGATAATTCGACTAGCATACATTAATGGCTCATGTACCAAAAGAAGTCCCAACACTCTTCTGGTCTCACACACCAAAGCCTATAATTGCTCATATTCTCTGTGAGCCCTCGAGTCTAAGAATTCAATCCGTGTAGGATGCATTCACATAATTCTCTCTCACATGGATAATAACCCAGCAAAGTACCATATTCATGAATCTTTTGTTGTAGTCTAGCAAAATACTCATGAAAATATTCACCCTGTAGTTGTCTACATGCAAACATAGCCATGGATCAGTAGCACGGGTGTTATGAACCGTAAGATAGGTTCACAACACCAAAAAATAGTAATACTAAATAAACACAAAGAAATAGCCGAGTCCCCGACAACGGCGCCAAATTTGACGAGAACTTTTATGTCGCTGTAAAAGCACTGTCAAAGAATTATCCTAACTTCCTAACCTAAGTAAAGTGGAAGCAAGGGTCGAACCCACAAGGACTCAGATTATTTGTATTTAAATAATATTACTAAGTTAAAAGTGGGGGTTTATGATTCCAAGTATAAATCTAAGTAAATAAAGTGAAACAAATAAACGATTAAAGATTCAAATTTAGAGAAAAGCGTCCAACTAGTTTCGTATCCATTGCATACATGAGTTTTGATCCTTGATTATTCTTATTTCGATTTCCCTTGACTAATCTATTGTGAATTTATGAAATTCAAGCTTAAGGTGGTTATTAATATACACCGTTTTTAACAACCTTTTAATCAATTAACCTAGAAAACATTCTATGTCAAATTGATCATGCAATTAAGTTCAAAGCATTCAATAGAAACAAAGTTCATGAATTCCACCGTTTATTCATGAAGTTTTGTGATTAAATTCTCCACCTTTGATTAATCTTATTCCACTTTCTATAATTTTAATCAAAGGATTCATCCATGAATAATCAAATTCCACCGTCTATTTAATTATTCTAGTTGTAATTCAACCTAGAAATAGAATAGGTGATTAAGCTATTATAGTCCTAAGTGAAATTAAGCAATTAAGCATTGAGAGATTCAATCTAGTTAAGGCAAATAGAAATAATTCAAATCTCACAAACAATCATGCATACAACTTCAACTAAATAGTTGGACATGGGAAATTTAGGTAGAATAAGACATTAAAGAAGTATTAAACTTACAAGAGTTTGATTTCTCTTCAATATTGCAAACTAGGGTTTTGTCTCCCACCAATCTCCAATTCAAAATAACGTACAAGCAAAAGTAATAGATAGCATCATCATCCAAAGAAACCTTAAGAAAAGTATTTATATGATATCAAAAATGTCCAAAAATACTAATAAAGTCGGCCCAAAAGATAACGCGAAGGCCCGAGTCAGCGTCGGATCAACGTGCCAAAGCGTGGTCAAAGGCACCCATAGCGCGGTCGCGCTCTGCATGGTCCTGCCCGCGCCCCGGCCTCAACAACTCTAGTGAAACTTTAGAGTCTGTTTTGACCCCCTTCGAGTTGGAATTTGTACTCAGAGTAAAATATGAATTGTAGCTCTTAGAGTTAGCTTTCCAGTGATACCAAATTCAGCTTCATCCGATCAATGTAGCTCCCAAACCAAGCATTGAATGATAGAGGTGTCAAAACAAGACTCCAATGCATAGTCCGGATTTAAGCGTTCTTCTCACACAAGCTCTTGGGCCTTAGCTCTTTCAATCTTCACTTGTATCACTCTAAGCTTCATCAAAATCCACCATAGTCCCCTAAGCTCTATCCCTTAGCTTCATATCCACCATGCTTCACCTTCCAACCTGAAATAAAGTACAAAAGCGCGTAGATTACGAACTAAACCGAAACAAAACTAAACTACAACTTAAAGTGAAACTCTAGCTAAAAATGCATAAAACGGGAATAAAACATGCTCTAAAAACCTATATCTATATGCTCTATCACTTCGACACCTCTCACATCGTTGCTAAAGCCTGACAATCGGATATGACCCATCACAGTGGGCGCTATAAGGAGGCGATTGGTGCCTATGGTCGCAATGAAAGGAGTTGGTAAAGTTCTGACGAGATATCTTAATAATTTATTTTGGATTGGATGTTTCAAGTGTTACAAAGGCAATCCTACATAGTGCCACGAGAGTTTTGAGTGAGCGACATGATGATATGTCTCTTTCTATGCATACCATGGAGTTTTGAAATGCATTCAATCTTGTTGATAGGATTGTGTTACTTCGTGAGGTTAGGGCAAGATGTCCATCTATCTCTTTATGGGTTCAATTTTTATATGGCCAGGTAGGCCGTCTTACCCTGTCAATGGGTATATATGGTCGACTATTGGATTGTAAAAGGGTGACTTGTTAGACCCTCTCCATTTTGCTCTTGTTTCACACCCTCTTGTGCATATGATAAGAGACGATTGTAAACTTCTTCTCCATGCATGATATCTTTGTAACACCCCCATTTTTTCCTCGGAGATACTACCGTCAGTGATCTCGGAATTTACACTCCGAAGTCACCCTAGGCTTTCACAGTATACAAAACATAAATATTGATGATAAATCATTAAATAATAAAAACAAATTGTTAAACCTTGATAATCGTGAATAATCCAAGTACTTGCGAAATATGAGAATAATTATTTGTGAAATAAAGCGAAAGTAATTATTGAAGGCGGTCCTTACAGACCAAGGATCTCAACCTTAAAAAAATAAACAAGTTATTCAAACTACTTGTACCCGTCATACCATGTACGACTACGATTCGATATTTTATAGACATTATAAATAGGATATTAATAAATCAAAATATAATATAAAATTTAATATAAGTAATTTATTGCTAGTAGAATGTATAATTTTTTAATCAATAGAAATGATTAAATTTAATGTGGAGAATGAAGATATATTATTAAGATAAAATAATTACTTTTTCTTTAATTAAAAAAAAGAAGATAAAATATGAATAAAAAAATTATAATTCAAATATGGAAGAGATAAGAATTTAAAAAATAATAGTTAACTTAATAAATAAGATATAATAAAGTGTGAAAGATAAAGATAATTTAATTATATAAAATATTTAAATTTAATTAATTTAATTTAAGATGGGACCAAATTCATTTTGTGCTTTGATAAAGTAAACATTAGATAAGATTAAATATTATATTATTCATATTTTATTACTTTCCATGTACGTAAATTTAGAGATTATCAAATACTTCAATATATCTATTAAATATTTTATTATCTATTTTTATTAATTTTAAACATTATAAATATTTATCATTATTTTTTATATATAAGAAAATTAATATATATATATAAATAAATTCGTCAAACGATATATGCTAAAGATTTATATTTATTTTAAAATATTTTATCTTTAATTTTAAATACTTGTATAAGGAAGCTTTTAAAAGATATTGTTATACTAAATAGATATTTGTTTGATGTTTGAGATAAATTTAAATAGTTAAAAAAGAATATAATAGAAAGAAGTTATAATAATAGAAATTGATATTATTATTTTTTAAATATGAGGTGGGGTCAAAATCGTTCTGGTGGCTCGAAAAGGTACAACTTTAATATATAGTTATAGATGCTTAGAAGTCTTCAACTTCTTCAGGATTGTATCACCACTCCTTTACTCCCTGATGTTCCTTGATGTTCTGTTATAGGGACGGTTGACACCAGCCGACCATTCAAGAGAAATAAACGGTCGGCCGGTCTAATGAAAGACTACGTAAGTGGGATTTTCCTTTGATTTATGACCATCGGCCTTTGAATGAAAGTCGATCGATGGTGTAATCCATACAATTCCACAAAAAAGTGAAAAAATTATGAACAAATTAGGACACCATAAAGCTATTGTTCCTTATAGATGAGAAAAGTTATGTTGAGAATTTTAATTATCAACCAAGATTTCGAAAAGCCTTTGTCGACTTATCGAGTCTACAACCAACCTCACCGGATCGATACATGTTGTCCGAATTCAGATTGGAAAGCAAACTTGTCAAAGCTGGGAGCTAGATCGGTTTTCCAATTCGTAGTCACCACTTTGAATAAGTTTTAATGTGTGCACTAACACTTATCTTATTTAATTACAAATCTTTTCATTTAAGTTGATAGCTTTTAAGATGGAAACGCGGTATGTCAGAAGATGTTGAAGACTTTTAAGCATTTGAATAACTTGTTTTCTTTAAGATCGAGATCCTTTGTTTGTAAGGACCTCCTTCAAGAATTACTTCCGTTTTTATTTCACAAATAATTATTCTTATATTCCGCAAGTACTTGGATTATACACAATTATCAAGGGTTAACAATTTGTTTTATTATTTAATGAATTATCGTCAATATTTATATTTTGAATACTATGAAAGCCTAGGGTGATTTCGTAGTGTAAATTCCGAGGTCATAAAATGAGGGTGTTACAATTATGGTTTTAGAGTCGACTCCAGGTTGTGAGTTGGCTTAGCCTAGAGGGCGATGCTTGGGCCTTGACGCGGACATTAGGTGTTTAAGTGGGGGAGATTGTAACACCTCGATAATTTATAAGGTATTGAGGTGCTCCCAATGTCAGCAAGAGCTCTTTCTTTTCATGGTTCGAGCGAGGACAAAGAACTTTGAAGTTAAGCGTGCAAGGACGAGAGTAGTACCAAGATGGGTGACCTCTTGGGAAGTCCTTAAGTTGACATGAGATTGTGCTTCTAAAGGCTTGGGCCTTACAATCTTGATGATGGAACTGTCAATGGGGAGTCAAGGAAGTGGCTAAAGTTCTTAATATAATTCGTGAGATGGGTTTCGGCTTGGGTCTTGAGTTGAATGTCTCAAAAACTAAGCTATTTTAGCCATCTTGGGATGTGATATGACTTCAAGAATGGTATTCCCGTAGGGAATTGCGAGGTCGATGTTGGGGGTTAAATGGCTCGGAGGGGCGGTTGATAGAGACAAGGAGTTTATAATGGAGTTAGCCATGAAGAGAGCAATTAAGGTAGTTAATTTGATGCCAACTTCATCCATAACTAAGGGACCCTTAAAGCGAGCTTCTTTTGCTTCGTTCTTGTAAGAGAATTGTTAAAATGATAACTTAAAAAATGTAGTATGTAACATCTTTGTTTGATAAAATTCTTCGTGGATCGATCGAGGACATTGTAGTTTGTTGGGGTCCTTTTTTGGAGACCTCCAATGGTGATTCACTTCCTTACCTATTTGTTTTGGAGGTCTTGGGTTACACTTAGCAATTAAGGCTTCCTCTTACGCATTTTGTGGCTTATAGGTCCAATCTTGGGAATTGCAAGGCCATATTTTGCGTGATAGCGAGAAACATGGTATGGATTATGATTTTGATACAAGAGTGGGCAATCTTTATGGTACAATTCCTACTTTTAATCTTGATAGTTTTACCAACAAGGATACTGTCACCAAAGCCCAACATGCACCGACGAGTGTTCCTTTCAGTATAAATTTTTAAGAATTGAAAGTGAAGTTTGACATGACTATTAGAGTTGTTTTCCGGTGTCTACAAGAAGCACATGCCTAATATTTTGTTCGGGCTTATCCCTATTGATGGTTTAGAGCAACGTATGTCTCTAGTGGAATATTGCAAAATCCTTAAATACCGCTTTATGGCTCCACTATACCCCGTTGATGAGATTTGTCCCAGCTTTAGTTGTCAAAAAGTTTTGGATACCTTTGGAGAGCATGCGGTTCACTATAAAGAACTACCATGCTTCAAGTATAAGTGTGATCTTGTTCGAAATGTTTCGTCGTTCTAGAAATTAACAAAAATATTAAGGAACTACTTAATTTTACCTAAATGTCCTTCTATAATTACTTAGTTTTGTTTTTGGAAAAGATGATTTGTTTTGCCTTTTTGAGCATATCTTCAAGGACAAAATTGAAAAAATATATAAAATGATAAGTATTGTTGAACAAACAAAACATGCTAGAATGACAAATATTTCTAAAGAGACAGTGAACGGTTCGAATAACATCGACTAAAACTACGGAAACCCTTGTTAAAATACCTTTACGAGAAGGTTTTATCGAAAACGTGAGGAAACATCCGGAAAAAAAAACAAATATTTTTTAGTTTTAACTCTACGACAGAGAAGTAATAGGAAAGGACCTTATAATACAAAATTTTTAAATTTAAAACAGGTCAGCCGTCCCGGTCTTTGAATCTATTCTAATTATCAACGACTTCCTAAAATTTTAGGTGAAATGGGGATTCTAATTCTTCCTACCTCGTGAGGTATAATGACAGATCGAGAGGCTCGACTAGAAGGAATTGGCGGAGAAATTTTATGTTATTTATGGCAATCCCTCTGATATATGAATTGGATCCGAAATTTCCTATTTTTGAAAAAAAAAGAAAGGACGGGTTGTAGTATCTCCAAAGCCATCTTCAAGGACAAAATTGAAAAAATATATAAAACGACAAGTATTGTTTAACAAACAAAACAAGTTAGAATGACAAATATTTCTAAGGAGACGGAGTATTTCCAAAGCTCGAAAAACGTAAAAATTCTAAGCACCCAATGTTGTTTTGGCATTTAGGCTCTCCTTTGAGTTATTTTACCGATTCACCTAAAAATGGAAGATTTTTGGTTTCATAATATCTGAAAATTTCCCTCGACTTTAAATCCTACAGACCAAATGTAACAAGTTAGTTTAACATATATATATATATTTTTTTTTTCTGTTTCTGCAGTCTAAGTTTGCTCTTCTTTGAGTTTTTCAGCAAATTCAACTGAACAATGGTAGGTTTGGCACTTGTTACTTAACTAAATATTAAACTATCATAGATTTGGTACCTTTATTGCCTTAAAAAACCCGAAATACAACCATTAATTAATTAGGAAAATAGTAGTACTGTACATATGCCTAGAATTATACTTGAATTATTGAAATAAATTACTCAACAAGATATCCAGAGGCTACGCCCATGAACTCTTCATCTGATTCAAGTGCCCCCATTGTCTCCAATTTTAGGTAACTCTCCATTACAATACTTCCTTCCTCTTCACGACCCGGATAACAAGTCACCTTCCCATCAAACTTATTTGCATATCTACTAAAGACAGCCAATGCTTTCCCCATTCCAAATTCAGTCTCGTACATTCCAAACCTCGGCGAGCTTCCAATCACAATGAAATTCGGATCCAAAAAGGACTCCAGGTTCAAAAACAAAGGAGATTTTATCCACTCCTCCATTACACTAATCACCTTCTCATTATTATGAGCACCCACAGCTTTGTTCAGCATCGATGCAGCCCAACTAAGATTTTCGGTGAGCAATTCACCAGCCTTGCAAATTCCTTGAGTTGATTGTATCATGTTCCCAAAGTAATCTTGAGATAAAGGTGGGTCCACTCGTCGCCTATAATCGAAGTGGAATATGCATTTGGTCTCGCTATTATCTTGGAGACGGCGCGCCCTTGTGACGCTCCGCCACACAAATGCAGCCAGGGCCTGGAAAGAGGATATTTTGAGGTTGGGTGCACACTCTGTATTGACCTTTGCTTTGAGCTTAGCAATTGATTCAGCTGAAAAGTGGAAGAATCGGGCTTTCAGCTTTGGTGCTTCAAATTTGCGTATGAACTCATCTGGGTTTGTGTAAGGAAGCTTGATTAGCGGTCCAAATCTATCAGGAAGCCATCTCTTGTGGATTGGTGGTCGTGAAAGCTGAACTACGCCTTCTCCGTTTGCACCGAAAATCTCGGACCATGTAGTGAAGAAGTGCCATAAGGAATTTCCATCTGCACACATATGATTCATAGAGCAACCAATGAAAACACCGTCGATTAGCTCCGTTACCTGAATTGATAGCAAGGGCTTTGCGTGTCCTTCATGGCCGATCACCCCTTGAAGATCAAAGAACGACGATTGCACCACGTCAGGGACGTATTTTGAGGACAAGATATCAGATGTTTTCATGTCAATAGTAGCATGGATGAACTTAGCTCCTGGACCCTTGTTGCAATTGATGTGTTGGTCTTCATCTACTTGAGTCTCGAATTGACCCGCTAGTGGATAGAAGTGAACAAGGGCGACCGAAAGAGAGTGCTTGAGATTGTCGATAAGATTAGTCATAGAGTTATCAGGAACGGGTTTGGAGTACAAGAGGCCTTTTTGGTTGTAGTGGACTGCCAATAAAGCAAGTTCCATAGGAGATAAGTAAACTACTGGATTTTTTTCATCTTTGGCATCAAATTTGGGTTTGATGTAGCACTCTGAGATGTGCTTCATAGTGGGCATATTGGCCATGGAGATGGCTCTTAATTTGGTTTTGGGTATTTGATCTTTAGGACATGCACAAGGTAAAGTCTTGTAGCTTTAATCTGTTTATATACCTCAAAAATGGCAAAGTTCATAATATTGCCTAATGCCTACCCCTTCAATTGTCGTCGATGACTACTTTTAAATTTTATGTTGGATTCTAAATATGTCACAGAAGCTGAACACAGTCGATGAGATGTTAGCAGTGGGCCTTCATTTTCAACTGATGATGATTGATCATATTTGTGGTGTAAAATCAATATTCTTTTTGGTTAAAAGGAGTCAATGCTTGTCTGCTGAGGTATTGGGAATTGTCAGAATAGATCATACTCCCGAAATTGGACAAACTTTGTGGACACTATATTGGAAATAAAAATAGGGAAATGAAAATTAGGTCCACATTGGTCAAGAACACTCTCGTTTGGTACAAACTTGGAATCGGATTGGAATGAGAAATCAGAATAAGATAAGGAATCATTCTTAATCTGTGTTGCTTGGTATGCAGTTGGTATGATCAATTTCAGAAAAATTAGGTCTAAATTGATTTGGGGGTTTAAGAGAGAGGTGGGTTATAATCATCACTGGTGGCCAAAAAGGGGGGACGGGGTGGAATGGGCTAGTAGTTTAGCAGCTAGCTCTGGGATCGGAGGTTGGTGGGGGATGGAAGAGAGTAGAGGATTAAGATAGAATATGTTGGTGGCGTATGGTTTGGGGATTAAGAGGGGACAAATTCGGCACCAAACGATAGCGACGGAGCTCCGATGTCATGGTCAACACTTCCGGCGACGGCGTCGACGTTCGTGGTGTAGTGTACGTACGGTTTCGGGAAAAGGTCGCATGAAGGAGAAGTTGGAGAGAGAAATTCGGTACCCGGTGATGGCAGCGGAGCTCCAGCATCGTGGTCAACACTCCCAGAAATGGCGTCGGTCCATCGGCGTTTTGTGAAGGGGCACCACAAGGATGGGTTATGTGGTGTACGGTTTCGGGAAAAAAATCCGAGGAAGGAGAAGAAGACATTGGAATGACTCATACCTCGTCTTTTTGGGTGGAATGAATTTCTTCATTAATCTTGGAATCATCCATTCCTTGGTATGAAATCCATTCCAATTTGCTCTCATACCAAACAGAAATCTTGGAATGGTCATTCCCATTCCCATTCCCGATTCCAAGGAATGGGAACCAAACAGGCCAAATTGTTTGGACCTTCTAACCCAGCCTATGTTACTCGGACCTTTCACATGATATGAAACGATTTAATACAAGATAATAAAACATCTATAACTATAAATTAAAGCTATACCTTTTCGAGCCACCAGAACGATTCTAGCCCCACCTCTTATTTACAAAATTAATTTTATTCCTAATATTTTAACTTTTGTCTATTAAATTCTTCTTTAACTATTTAAATCTATCTTTAACATCAAACAAATATCTATTTAGTATAACAATATCTTTTGAAAAATTCCGTATACAAATATTAAAAATTAAAGATAACAAATTTAAAATATTTTAAAATAAATATAAATATATTTTATCTTTTAGCATGATATCTTTTCACGAATTTATTTTATAGATATATATTTTCTCTTTTATAATAAAAAAATTAATGATAAATACTTATAATGTTTAAAAATAATAAAAATAGGTAATATAATATTTAATAAATATATTGAAATATTTGATGATCTCTAAATTAAGGTACATAGAAAGTAATAAAAAATATAATATTTAATCTTATCTAATATTTACTTTATCGAGCCACAAAATGAGTTTGGCCCCACCTTAAATCAAAATAATTTCTTTTTTAATTATTTTATATAAATAAAATATTTGTATCTTTATATTTCATATTTTATTATATCTTATTAATTAATTTAATTATTATTTTATTTAAATATTATCTTTTCCATATTCTAATATATGTTATCTTTTTTTATTCATATGTTATCTTTTTTTACATTAAATATCTATGAAATATCATCAATGAAAAGGAGAAATATATATTATTTTACCTTAATAATTTTTTTTATTCTCAAGATTGATAGGCCAAATCCTACCCCGCAAGTGTACGGGATCGGTTGTAATACCAAGGTGTCGAACTCTGGGACTATGTAGTATTAATTGTGATCAAAGCAGTAGACTAAGCCGTAAAACAAGAAAAGATTGAATTGTGATTTTTGCTATGAAACTAATTAGAACAAACAAACAACTAAATATGAGCAAATCAATGAGAGGAAAGCTTCTAAGATCAAGGATCACCACAATAATGCGCCGGTAGACTATAAAGGATGATTGCACAATCTTAATTATGACTTTGTTTGAAGGCAATTGTCTAATATATCCTCTAAATTCTTTCGAATGTTAACAAACGTATCTAGACTCAATTAAACATCCACTTTCGTGACTTGCAAATTAAAATCTAGACCTTTAAGCACTTAGAATTTAAGATTAAATTGAATAAACATCCGCTTTCGCGACTTGCTAACTCAAACCAACCTTAAGATTTCTATGACAATTGTTATTCCACAAGAGAATTCAAAATACTTTCATAATAAAGAAAACTCCCTATCTGACTACTTAACAAAGTTTTCACCTTTCAGTCTCAAACTTTGGCAAGTTCCCATTCACAAATGTTACTAAGGCATAAAGCATCTAGGATTGAATCAAACAAAGCTTCAAACAACGGATTGTGCAATTTAATAAATAAGTCTACCTAGACAACATTGGGTTCACCCCAATCTTAGAATTTGGGGTTTAGCTAGACATGGAAATAGAAGAAATCAATTCAATAACGAGATTAAACATACCGGATTGAAGAAACAAGCAAACTTGATTAATATCCAGCAAATCCAAACTCAAGATCAAAACAAAGTCTTCAAATTCTCCACAATCTCTCTCAACTTGTCTCTCAAGGATTAAAACTAGGTTAAAAAGTCGAACCCCTAACTAGATAGCAAAAGAGGGTATTTATACTAAGGAGAAAATAAGAAAGGCGGCCCAAACAATTCGAGCAAACAAGGGCGCACGAGAGACGGCGCGCGTCGTGCGCCGAGGCGCACGACCTTAGGCAACGCACGACCCATGCGCACGGGGGACTCCTTCGCCGCGCACGATCGTTGACATGATTTGGAGAGACGCACGATCGTGCGTCCAAACGCACGATCGTGCGTCCAAACGCACGACCCTGGGCATGGAACGCACGACGCAAGGGAAACGCACAATCTATGCCGAGAGTGCCGCCCGATCCTAGGCAACGCACGGGGCTGGACATTGTGACGCAGGATCACCACCTTGGCACCGCACGGTCGTGCGTTTGGCACGCACGACCCGTTCCTTTCTCTGAACCGAGACGCACGATCCGAAGAATTATCGACACCGCCTGCACGACCGTGCACCTTAGTGCACGACCTTGGACTTTGATCGTGTGCTTCCTTCCTTTAGGCTCTTGAATCGTCTTTTCCGGTCCCGTTGCCTCCTAGACTGAAGTCTTCATTCCGTCATGTCTTCAAACACGTCCACATAAAGCTCGAACTTCTCTAAAGTACCTGAAAAGTATACAAATACGCGTGTAGACATCTATAACGGAAACTCAACTAAAAGTACTAGAAAACACAGGACTAATGCATGAAAACATATAAACTAAAATCCTAAATGCATGTCCTAATATGCTTTAAAATGCAAGTTATCAAAGATTAAACTTAATAACTTATATTTAATTTATTTTATTTGATTCAAAAAAAATTGTACATTGTACAAACAGTAAATTACTTATATTAAATTTTATATCAAACTTTTATTTTATATCTATAAAATGCCGAACCATAGTGGTGCATGACACGACGGCTAGTTACAGTAATTTAAAGTATTAACAATGAGCGAGATTTATGAGTGTAAATGTCATGCGTGATCAGAGAGTGGCAACTGTCAAGCGGAAATTCCGGAGCCAGAGTGTAATGCAATGCAAATCCTCGGTTGTGTTTTCGGTGCCATGTTTTATTAAACTTTAAATATCAAACTAATATTAAAAAAAATAAAAAAAATATTTATATTGTAAACAACGATATACATACGTGTGTAAATTTATATCTTAAAAATCGTACTACAAAACTTTTTAAAAACTAAGAGAATGATTTTCGTACAAAATACCCTTTTAATTTCTAAAAATTAAATAATATGATTTTTTTCATACAAAATACCCTTTGAAATATAAATCTAATTTTTTTTAAAAATTTAACGTAAATTTAATATTTATTTAAATAATTAGAACATAAAAGTGGAACATATAAGTGGAATAGAAAATTCGCACTAAAGTGTATAATAAGTATAACGTGTTCACACTGAAAGAATGTCGGACTTCTAAGACATAAATTTTAGAGAGGGTGCATGTGCACAGCAAAACTCAATTTTGACCGAGTGATCGTTAAGTATATGATATGGTCGACAACCCGGAGATAACACTCAGGTTGATCAAAGTCCAGACCAAACATAGCAACGGGCTGAATATTCGAATCCAAAGGAGAGTCGCACTGTTGAGCACCATTGAGACCGGACTGGACGAGAATTTTGGGGCATATTTCTACTGACTTAAAAAGATTTCGGAGGAGCTATAGACAATTTCAAGATTAAGATTTTGGAGGAGCTACAGAAAATTTCAAGACCAAGATTTTGGAGGAGCACCGATGAGACCAAGATATTCTCCTCCCCGTCGGGTTCCAACTCTGGTCGCTTACACAAATCCTTTAGATTCTTTCTTGCCTTCAAATTGTATTTTGACTTCCCCGGAACATCGAGAATGGTGAAAAATACATTAGCGAAGATATTTTTCAATGTGCATGTGTAACACCCCTATTTTACAACATTGGGTGTTACCGCCAGTGACCTCGAACTTTACCGTCCAAAGTCACCCAAGGCTTTTAGAATGATATAGAACATTATTAAAGCGGAAATAAGCATAATTCATAAAATAGAAAAGATGCTCCCGAAGGAGACTTGGTTCTTACAAACGTCTTACGTTGTCTTCATAATTAAAGGTACTTGAAATCAAATAACGAAAACATCTTGTTCAGTCAACACAACGATATTAAACCAAAAGGAAATAATAAAAACATCTTGACGGATCCTTGACCTTCCTTCACTTCACTTCGCCTTACGCCTTGCTCGGGTTCCTGGGTTCTGACATAATTCGCGAGGGGCGATAGAATGCCAGGCAAAAATGCGGAAAAGAAGAATTAGTCTAGGAGACTAAGAAAGCGGGAATGGAACTTCCCGAGGGTATTTCGGTAATTTCAATTATTGTCGAAAGAGATAATAAGGTTGTGTTTATGAATGGGCTATATGATAAGGCTTGTTTATGTGGAGTTTTCATGGTTCAAAGAAGAGTATATCTTAGACGAAGATAACTCGATAAGCGATAGAAGAACTACTAGATTGTAGACTTCTTTAGGATATCGAAAGTATGTTGGGAACGTTTATTAATTCATACAAGTGAAAACCTCTCGCGCTCTGAGCGGACCGAGAGCCGGATCGATCATTTGAGATCGGTCCGGTTTTGGTATCTTAAATGTGCAATGGCACTTATCTTATATAGTGACGAAAGATATTCGACTTTGTTAATGATTTTTAATAGAGAGTGGTGGGACACGGATAATCCGAGCCACTCGAGGGCGAACTTCAATTCCCCGACACTTAGCTAGAGTGCGCACATCCCTCCTTGCAATCGGAGCGGATGGGATCATGATCCCGAAAGTCGTATGGACGTACGACTTAGTAATGTTATATAGAGGCGTTGGCTATACCACACCCCTTTCTAGTTTATTCAAAGTAAATACAAGCAATCAAGATACTAACCACACTAGCATATATAGTCCTATTACGAGAATATAAAACAACTACGCTAACAATGAGTCGTTATATCTAGCATTCGATATTTCCTAGGTTCATTTTTACTTAAGCACACAAGTTGTTCTCAACATCGAGAATTTTTACGGAATGGAATGTAAAGGTTGCAAGGGGAAATTCCACTTGCCTTAGCGTAACGGTTTCTTACGAATGAGCTTGACGAACTTATGCGGTTCCCCACTACGAGCGAGGATTTCGACCTATCGACACGGAAATTTGCGAAAGGCTTAAGTCGTGATTTTCCTCCCAAAGTTTGGATTATCTCTTATAATAATTTATAAGAGAGTTTGAGATTTTAAATTATTAGAATAATAATTTAGAAAGTTATTTTCCTTAAAATAATAATATTTCTTTATTATTATTTTGGTTTTGTAATATCCTTATTATTCCATAAAACCTTTATTAAGATAATTATTAAAATAATTCTTTTTACTTATTTATGTTAATTAATTATTACTCTTAAATTTCCAATTATTCTTGGATGGACCTTAGAATATTATCACCCTTATCTAGAATACTTTATTAATAATATTTTATTAATAGAATTGCATTTACTTACATAATTCTCATTAAATAAAGTTGTCATGCTTATAATCCCTCTACATGGAAGTTTCCATAATTAGAAATTTCTATTTTCTTTATAAAGTAGCTTACTAAAATTAGATTAATCCTACTTATTGTATTCCTATAGTCTTTTTTTGTTATAAAGTTTATAAAATATCTTTGATCATAGATTTTAATATCCTCATGACTTGGAACAATATACTTTTGACTCATAATATCCTACTTTATATTTATAATTTATTATTATAATATTATAGTTTATAATGGTTTTATTTAATAATCCTTTTATTTTTAAGATCATATAATATGATATCACCTTTTTGTTTAAGACATGCACAACAATTTCTAGAGTTCTTATTTGATCTTAGATGTGATAATACTAACTACAGACTTTGCATGTTACATTTATTTTATAAACATCTATCTATATTATGTAAGAAACATGCTTCTAATAAAATTCATAAAATTTATCTATTTGTTTTATTTAACTTAAGTTACCAAGGTAAATTAACATTGTTTCTAGCTTTTTAACTAACAAGATCTTACTCCCATATTTTTACTCCTTAATTTACTTAGATAACTTCTAACAATTTATAAAAGCTTTATAAATTTATAATTACATAAATTAGGATAATATAAGTTAGGATAGAATTATACTCTTGGTATTCTGTTGATTACAGAACACTGGAGAAAGGCAGAGGAGGGAAGCGGCGGACAGGGGCGGCGCGGCCAGAGGCGGGCGGCGGCTCCGGCGTGGCTCCGGAAGGCTCGGCGTGGGCTCTGAGAGGCTCGGCGGTGGGGCTGGACGGTCCGGCGGGGCTCCAAGGTGGTCCGGCGGGGCTCCAAGGAAGAGAAAGAGGGAGTTTGAATGTATTTTAATGGGGAATTTGGGACTTGAATGGCTGATTTCTTTGGGAAATCCTTGAGAATAAAACAATGAGAGGGAGAAAAGAGGTTGAATGGTGAATTGAAGGCCTTTTATAGGCACTTTGATGGGAGCTTGCAATCCATGGAAATGGTGGATGCCCAATGAGGAGAGGGAGGATGTTCTTGGATTAGTCAAGTTTGTGCTTCTTCCATGATGATGAGAGGGTGAGGTAAGAGTGGAGATTCAACAAGCAAAGGGAGGTGGAAATGGCATGCAATGGCCAAATTCCAATCAACGTACAATCAATCAGACTATTGTCTGATGTTGTCTTTGGAGGAGAAGGGGAAATAATGGAATAAATTAATAAGGATGGTGTTTTATGTAAGAAAGTTTGTTTGGTCTAGCGGGATTGGAGAGGGGCGTGTGGGTTGAGTTTGCAAGAGGTCTCGGGTTCAAATCCCGGCTCTTGCATTCCTTTTTTTTACAAAGTCTATAATTAGATTTCTAGGCCTTTATGTAATTTATTTTATAAAAATAGATTCAATCCCTAAAAGACATTATTTTTAATTAATGTCCTCTTGATTAATTCAAGCTCCTCATACAATTTATTGAATTTATTTATTGTAAATTTTCTTGATAATCTCTTTTAAAAGAGATAATAAAAGTTAATATGGCATTTAGAAATTCTCATTTTTAATTTAGAGAAAAGAAAATAATTCATTATAATAAATATTATTTTATATTAATTTTAAAATCTTGAAATATCGCGGATATTACAATAGCACCCCCTTAATTTAGTTTCGTCCCCGAAACTAGAGAGAAGTAGGGCGGTACTAAGATGTAGAGGCAAAAGCATCTACAAGATTCACAACTCGTGAGGGAACTACGGGGTCTAGTAGCCCCTTAAAAAGATCATACTAGTGACGTTCAAGAAGACATTAACTCTGGGAAACGCCTCTGCATGTCTTGCTCGGTTTCCCAGGTTTCCCAAGTTGTACCCTCGTTGCCATCTTTGGACCAAAGTACACGGACTAAAGGTACTTCTTTGTTGCGCAATTGCTTGACTCGGTGCTCTACAATCTTGAGTGGTCTCTCTTCGTAAGTGCCATCCGACTGGATTTCGACATCGTTGAAGTTGATCACGTGAGATTCGTCGGGCACATACTTCCTTAAGAGTGACACATGGAACACATTGTGTACAGGGTGAGCAGATGGCGGTAGAGCAACTCGATAGGCCAGATTGCCAACTCTCTCAAGGATTTAGAAGGGTCCTACATAGCGAGGGTTGAGCTTGCCTCGCTTTCCTAAGCGGAAAACGCCCTTTGAAGGAGATACTTTGACAAAAACCTTATCTCCTTATGTAAACTCAATGTCTCTCCTCTTCAGATCTGCATAAGACTTCTGTCGACTCTGGGCGGTCAACATTCTTTGACGGATGAGGGCGACTTCGGGGGCAGTTTGCTCTATTAGGTCCGGGCCTAGGAGAATCTTGTCGGCGTTATCGTCCCAACAAAGCGGGGAACGACATTTCTGGCCATATAAAGCTTCAAAGGGAGCCATCTTGATGGTGGAATACCAGCTATTGTTGTAGGTGAATTCTATAAGGTGCAAGCTGTCATCCCAGCTTGTTGTGCGGTCTAGCACACATGCCCGAAGCATGTCCTCTAGAGTTTGGATGGTCCTTTCTGATTGACCATCCGTCTGAGGATGGAAAGCTGTGCTGAATTTCAGTTCTGTGCCCATGGCCTTGTGTAGTCCTTGCTAGAAAGAGGCCATGAAGCGACCGTCTCGGTCGGAAATGATTGTCTTTGGGGTCCCATGGAGGCGGACTATTTCCTTAACGAAAACTGTTTCTAGCTTTGGAGCCTTCCACTTCTTTTGGATGGGGATGAAGTGGGCGCTCCTGGTGAGTCGATCCACGATGATCCAGTTAGAATCTTTCTGCTTTTGGGTCTTGGGCAGATCGGTCACAAAATCCATTGCTATGTCTTCCCAATTCCATTCTGGCACGGAAAGGGATTGCAACTTTCCTCCAGGTCTTTGGTGTTCGATCTTTACTTTCTGGCAAACCAAGCATTTAGTTATGAACTCTGCGACGTCTTGCTTTAGGTTCGGCCATCAGAAATTTCTACGTACATCCTTGTACATTTTACTTGCTCTTGGGTGTACTGAATAGGCAGATGAGTGGGCTTCCTTTAAGATAATCTTTCGGAGCTCGTCCACTGTTGGCACACAAATTCGGTTTTGAAACCATAGGGAACCGTCATCTTGAATGACGAACCCTGGTGCCTTGCCTTCTTGTACTTCGCCGCTTATCCTGATCAGCATGATGTCCTCAATTTGCTTTTCTTTAATCTCCGATAGCAAATCAGATTGGATTTCCAAAGTGTTGAGACAACCTTGTTGTCTTTCAAACCAGACCTCGATGCCTTCTCTGATTAGTTCTTGTTGCAGCTTTGGCTGTGTCGTTAGCATTGCGATCATGCCCTCTTGTTGTGTCTTACGACTGAGAGCATCTGCTACGACATTAGCTTTGCCCGGATGATAGAGCAGCTCGATGTCATAGTCCTTCAGTAGTTCCAGCCATCTTCTCTGTCTCATGTTTAGTTCCTTCTAGGTGAACACATACTTCAAGCTCTTGTGGTCTGTGTAGATCTGACATTTGACCCCGTACAAGTAGTGTCGCCAGATTTTTAAGGCAAACACAACCGTTGCTGGTTCGAGGTCATGGGTCGGATAGTTCACTTCATAGACTTTGAGCTGACGAGATGCGTAGGCAATCACCTTCCCATTCTGCATGAGCACACATCCCAAGCCTTGCTTTGAGGCATTACTGTAGACCACATAGCCGTCGTGTCCATCTAGCAGAGTCAAAATTGGTGCGCTTGTTAGACGCTTCTTGAGTTCTTGAAAGCTTCCTTCACATTTTACCTCCCACACAAACTTCTTGTGGGTTTTCCGGAGCAACTTCGTCATTGGTAGGGCGATCTTTGAGAATCCCTCGACGAATCTTCGGTAGTACCCTGCAAGTCCTAGGAAGCTGCGAATTTCATTTACATTCTTTGGTTGCTTCCATTCTGAGACTGCTTCAATCTTCTTTGGGTCCACCATCCCTCCGTCTTGATTGATAACATGTCTTAGGAAAGCTACTTCTTTGAGCCATAAATCACACTTGGATAATTTGGCGTAAAGTTGGTTGTGCCTTAAGATTTGTAGCACTGTTCGAAGGTGTTCTTCATGCTCTGCTCGATTCCCGGAGTAGATTAGGATGTCGTCAATGAAGACGATGAAAAAATTGTCGAGGTATTCATGGAAGCATCGGTGCATCAAATCCATGAACACCGCAGGTGCATTAGTCAGGCCGAATGGCATCACTACAAACTCGTAGTGTCCATAGCGAGTGCGAAATGCGGTCTTCAAAATGTCCTCATCGCGGATCTGAAGTTGATGATAGCGTGATCTCAGGTCGATCTTGGAGAAAACTTTTGCACCGCGGAGTTGATCTAAGAGATCATCTATCCTTGGAAGAGGATACTTGTTCTTGATGGTGACCTTGTTCAGTTCTCTGTAGTCGATGCACAAACGGAAGGTTCCGTCCTTCTTCTTCACAAATAGCACGGGCGCTCCCCAGGGAGAAGCACTCGGTCGGATGTAACCCTTCTCAAGCAGTTCTTCGAGCTGACTCTTGAGTTCCTTCATCTCTAGCGGGGCCATTCTGTAGGGCGCTTTAGAGATTGGGGCGGTACCAGGCTCGGGGCTTATTGAAAACTCGACTTCTCGTCGAGGAGGCAATCCGGGGAGTTCTTCTGGGAAAACGTCGGGGAATTATCGGGCTACAGGGATCTCTTGAATATCCACGACCCTTTTCTCCGTTGGCTCGAGGTAACAAAGATACCCAACACAACCCTGTCGGAGTAACTTCCCAGCCTTCATGGCATTGATTACTTTTCAGTTTTCTTCTTCTCGCTTTCCCTTGAATCTGCAAACGTGTTTTCCTCAAGAGTTGATGGTTACAGTCCGGGTGTAGAAATCGATTATTGCTCCATGCTGAGACAACCAATCTCTTCCGAGAATGATGTCATAGGGATCCATCGGGATGCATATCAAGTTGGAGTGAAAGATTACTCCTTGAATGCATAGGGGAAATCTGCCTAACTGTCTTGCCCCTATTATCTTTTCTCCATTTGGAAGGTTCACTATGAACGGTTCACACTCCTCGAGGTTATCTAATCCTAGAAGTTCTATGCACTTTTCGGATATGAAAGAATGTGAAGCACCGGAATCGAAGAGTATAAACACATCTTTAGAACGGATATGGAGAGTACCTTGGCAAATGGGTTCTTCTGGCTTGTCAGTGGTGCGCATCTCATACAATCTCTGTCCTTGACCCTGCGAATTCATAGGCCCCTTGCCTTTCTGGTGAGTTGTGGACTGAACTGAAGCGGTTCCTGCTGGCTTATTTGACGCCTAAGGTCGCTGGGATACTGTGTTCGAGCGGGGGTCTGACCTGCTGAATTCGCTGGTTGCCTGCAGAATTGCCGGAGGTATCCATCTTTGTTGCAGTTGTAACATCTTCTTGGGGGCTTGGGACACTTCCGGATTATGTGCCCGGGTTCGGCACAGTTGTGGCAGACGATTGGGGTCTTTGTGGATTCAGCCCCAAGGCTCGGTTTTGTACCCACCGACGAGGCCTTGAGCTTGCTTTTCTTTGACCACTGAGATCCTTGCGGCGATGTTGGCCTCTTAAACCCACTGTGACTAGAGTGGTGAGTCTTTCCTCCACCGAACTTCTTGCGCTCGGGAACCTTCAGAGTCGACTCCATTTTATGCGCATGATCCACATACTCCTCCAAGGTTGTGAAGGAGCGGTTTGCCATCCAAGGCTTGATGTGGTCGCTCATCCAACGGTGGAAGTGTTTGATCTTCTGCTTTTCAGTGGTAATCTCCTCATCAACATATTGCAGGAGGTGATTAAACTTCTTAGCCCTTTCTAGCACGTTCAACCCATGCAGCTTCGGGGAGTGGAACTCATCCAGCTTTTCATCTCGCAGTGATTCCGTGAAGAATCTGCGCATCATCTTGTTCTTGAACATTGCCCAGCTTAAATCTGGGCGGCTGGATAGACTAGAACTCTCCCACCACTCGCCTGCTTCATCTTTTAATTTAAGTGCAACCATGTGCACCTTATCTGTTTCTGAGCATGGTATGTTGCGCAGGAGTCGCTCCATATGAGAGAACCAGTACTGCACTCCTGACGGGTCTCCAATTCCGTCGTACGAGTCGGGCTTCATGGCGTTGAATGCCTTGATTCCCTCGGTGAAGCTGATCAGGTTTCGCCTCTCGGGATTGACTTCCGCCACTTGGGCTACTTCCTCTTGCACTTCCTCTGGCACCCCCTCTGGTGCTTCGATGTCTGCGGGTTTAGGAACCGCAACAGGAACTTCTTCTCGAATCAATTGTTGTACAAGAGTACGGAGTGCGGCTATAGTTTCCGCATTGAATGCAATTGGCGCTACAGGTGCAGGGGAAGGGTTTTCTCGTGGCCCTCTTCGAGCTTCAGACTGACTCTCATCATGTCCTTCCCTAAGTTCAGTGGAACTGCGATTGGTAGCTCTAGTGTTGACCATCTGAACGTTTTAGGTTTAGTTTCATTTGTTAACTCAGTAGTATAGATACGAATAGATACACAAGTGCTAATAACTGAAAGGAATTTCATTAATAGATTCATAAGGACAAGTACAAGGGCTTTTATATCTTAAGCCGTGTTTAACATAGGAAAGAAAGCTAATCCGAGTCGACTTTCTAGGTACAAAATGAAGTCGAAAGAAGCGGTCTAAGCTCACTTCTTGGAAAGGAAAATACAATGCTAAGGGGACTAGATACGGTCAGTATAAGTATCGAGGAATCCTTCCTCGAAGAGAGTGTCATCAATGATCCCCGAGTCGTTGCTAAGGAGCAAGTTGGTCTGCTCTATTCTGCGATATCGACGGTTTTCGCGGGCCTGAAGCTCCGCGATGCATATCCGGAGTTGGAGCCTTTCCTCTCGCTCCCTCTTCGTCTCGGCGATCCACTCGTTGCGGTGGCTCTCCAGTAAGCCACGGTTTACCCTGCGTCTTCCAGTGGGCACGACACCGGAAGGTGGTGGGGCGTTCACCATAGGTAGTCGAGCACGGCGGTTGGACGATTCACCCTCCTCCCAAGTAGTGAACCCTTCCATCTGAATCTCCCTAGGGGCTTGCCTTGCCCGCTCGAATATTGAAGGTGGCCCATAGAATCTCTCCTCCATGTTGTTGGATTCCAACTGAAGACGTCGGAGGAGAGCCTCGTCTTCCTTGCACCAAAAGTGTGACATTAGTGGCATGGGCCCTTCGGGCTCGGGCACACGTGGAGGTGAAACTACTTCCACCCTTGGGATCCGACTTGTGGACGGCATGACCCTCGGAACCTCTATCATAGGTGGCATGGGAGCTGGTGGCACGTACTCCATTATTGGGGGTGGCGGTGGTGGTGTCTCGGGGTCAATGACCACCCCGTCCGAATCCTCTACATTAGACTCCTCAAACTCTTGATCCGCCTTATTCATGGCATCCCACTCAGCTTGGGCTTGCCACAGAAGCTCGAACTCCTCATCGTTCACTTCTTCATTTTCCCCGTTCTCAAAGTCAAGCTCGGGTACTATCGCCTCTTGTTGGTACTCGGGTACCAACTCTTCATTCTCTTCATCGGAGTAGTCCTCGGGTTCATAACCCGGTGCCATTTCCTCATCCTCCGAGGGGTATCCCTCGGGCTCGTACACCGGGGATGGGGGCAGTGCAGCCGGTGCGGGCTCGTCATCTGAAAGCTCGATAGGGAGGTTGGGGTCCTCCTCGGGGTCTTCTTCCGACTCCTCCCACGGCTCTCCAACTTGATCAATTTCCATATTGACTCCAGGCTAATCTTCCTCGTGCTCATCGTCATAATAGGGGAAATAGGGGTTCGAAGCATGCATCCCAAAGCGGGCTCCATTGGCGTGGTTTCTAGGGTGGTTGTTTCTCGGGCTAACCATGGTGTATCTGAGGAAGGGAAAGAAAGGAAAAGGCGTTAATATAGAACCACCTTAGTTTCTATGAAATGAAGACGTAGTGAAGGAAGTCAAGGATTTGAAAATTTAATAAGTTAAAACTTTGTTTTACATTTTTCATTTTCTTGGTCTTATTAAGGGTCCTAAAGTTTTTCTCTTAGCACATGTGGGCTTATAAAACAAGTCTTGAGATTACTAACAAATTGTAATGGTATGAGTTTTAATTTGATCTTTCTAAGGAAATGTTTGAATTTTCCATGAATTGAAATACTCGAAATATCCGAGTTCTTTACAAGATAGAAAAGGCTTTTGTAAAAGTATTAGTTCTACAACTAAGTGTTTGACACCTAAAGTTTTTAATATTCTGGAGAAATCTTTCTTAGCTAAGAAATTTTGAAATTTGAATGTTAATATTCCTAGGTTTCTTTGGAGGATAGAGAAGGAAATTTCTCTATAAATGTAAATAATTAAATAGCGGAAGAGAAGGTTAAGGTTTGAAAATCCTCGGTTTTCGAATTTTTTTTTTTCGGTTTTAAAAGTTTTCGGGTTTGAAAACAAAACGTTTAGCTCTGATACCACAATTGTAACACCCCATTTTACAACATTGGGTGTTACCGCCAGTGACCTCAGACTTTACCGTCCAAAGTCACCCAAGGCTTTTAGAATGATATAGAACATTATTAAATCGGAAATAAGCATAATTCATAAAATAGAAAAGATGCTCCCGATGGAGACTTGGTTCTTACAAACGTCTTACATTGACTTCATAATTAAAGGTACTTGAAATCAAATAACGAAAACATCTTGTTCAGTCAACACAACGATATTAAACCAAAAGGAAATGATAAAAACATCTTGACGGATCCTTGACCTTCGTTCACTTCACTTCGCCTTCCAAAGTCACCCAAGGCTTTTAGAATGATATAGAACATTATTAAAGCGGAAATAAGCATAATTCATAAATAGAAAAGATGCTCCCGAAGGAGACTTGGTTCTTACAAACGTCTTACATTGACTTCATAATTAAAGGTACTTGAAATCAAATAACGAAAACATCTTGTTCAGTCAACACAACGATATTAAACCAAAAGGAAATGATAAAAACATCTTGACGGATCCTTGACCTTCCTTCACTTCACTTCGCCTTACACCTTGCTCGGGTTCCTGGGTTCTGACATAATTCGCGAGGGGCGATAGAATGCCAGGCAAAAATGCGGAAAAGAAGAATTAGTCTAGGAGACTAAGCAAGCGGGAATGGAACTTCCCAAGGGTATTTCGGTAATTTCAATTATTGTCGAAAGAGATAATAAGGTTGTGTTTATGAATGGGCTATATGATAAGGCTTGTTTATGTGGAGTTTTCATGGTTCAAAGAAGAGTATATCTTAGACGAAGATAACTCGATAAGCGATAGAAGAACTACTAGATTGTAGACTTCTTTAGGATATCGAAAGTATGTTGGGAACGTTTATTAATTCATACAAGTGAAAACCTCTCGCGCCCTGAGCGGACCGAGAGCCGGATCGATCATTTGAGACCGATCCGGTTTTGGTATCTTAAATGTGCAATGGCACTTATCTTATATAGTGACGAAAGATATTCGACTTTGTTAATGATTTTTAATAGACAGTGGTGGGACACGGATAATCCGAGCCACCCGAGGGAGAACTTCAATTCCCCGACACTTAGCTAGAGTGCGCACATCCCTCCTTGCAATCGGAGCGGATGGGATCATGATCCCGAAAGTCGTATGGACGTACGACTTAGTAATGTTATATAGAGGCGTTGGCTATACCACACCCCTTTCTAGTTTATTCAAAGTAAATCTCTGAGCGAGACCACAAGCAATCAAGATACTAACACACTAGCATATATAGTCCTATTACGAGAATATAAAACAACTACGCTAACAATGAGTCATTATATCTAGCATTCAATATTTCCTAGGTTCATTTTTACTTAAGCACACAAGTTGTTCCCAACATCGAGAATTTTTACGGAATGGAATGTAAAGGTTGCAAGGGGAAATTCCACTTACCTTAGCGTAACGGTTTCTTACGAATGAGCTTGACGAACTTATGCGATTCCCCACTACGAGCGAGGATTCCGACCTATCGACACGGAAATTTGCGAAAGGCTTAAGTCGTGATTTTCCTCCCAAAGTTTGGATTATCTCTTATAATATTTTATAAGAGAGTTTGAGATTCTAAATTATTAGAATAATAATTTAGAAAGTTATTTTCCTTAAAATAATAATATTCCTTTATTATTATTTTGGTTTTGTAATATCCTTATTATTCCATAAAACCTTTATTAAGATAATTATTAAAATAATCATTTTTACTTATTTATGTTAATTAACTATTACTCTTAAATTTCCAATTATTCTTGGATGGACCTTAGAATATTATCACCCTTATCTAGAATACTTTATTAATAATATTTTATTAATAGAATTGCATTTACTTACATAATTCTCATTAAATAAAGTTGTCATGCTTATAATCCCTCTACATGGAAGTTTCCATAATTAGAAATTTCTATTTTCTTTATAAAGTAGCTTACTAAAATTAGATTAATCCTACTTATTGTATTCCTATAGTCTTTTTTTGTTATAAAGTTTATAAAATATCTTTGATCATAGATTTAATATCCTCATGACTTGTAACAATATACTTTTGACTCATAATATCCTACTTTATATTTATAATTTATTATTATAATATTATAGTTTATAAAAATAATATCTTCCTTATAATTAGAAGATTTCTTTCATGCAAGTCATCTTTATGCTATAGTAATATCCTAGAATATTTGTAATATCTTACTTGATATTTTTATCCTAGAAATCATGTCTTGTGCCAAATCTCTACACCTAGAGATTATTAAAATATATTTTTCTTATAGACGACTTTAGTAATATTTCCATTAATAGTATCATATTTTCATGAAATCATTGTCCAAGTCAAACTATAGTTTTTAGATCTCTATCATATTCTATAACCAAGAATCATATGCTAACATATATTATTTTATCATATCCTAATAATAGATGATATCTTGTAATAACCCCCATATATAAAGATATGCTAAATTCATATTTTCATTGAATAAAGATTTTATTTCGTAATTCTATTTATTCACTCAACTTTATAAATACTATATCTTTTATAGATTAAGCCATACAATAACTTTTATCTACTAGGGACTTTGTTATTAATTTCATATAAGGATGATAATGGTTTTATTTAATAATCCTTTTATTTTTAAGATCATATAATATGATATCACCTTTTTGTTTAAGACATGCACAACAATTTCTAGAGTTCTTATTTGATCTTAGATGTGATAATACTAACTATAGACTTTGCATGTTACATTTATTTTATAAACATCTATCTATATTATGTAAGAAACATGCTTCTAATAAAATTCATAAAATTTATCTATTTGTTTTATTTGACTTAAGTTACCAAGGTAAATTAACATTGTTTCTAGCTTTTTAACTAACAAGATCTTACTCCCATATTTTTACTCCTTAATTTACTTAGATAACTTCTAACAATTTATAAAAGCTTTATAAATTTATAATTACATAAATTAGGATAATATAAGTTAGGATAGAATTATACTCTTGGTATTCTGTTGATTACAGAACACTGGAGAAAGGCAGAGGAGGGAAGCGGCGGACAGGGGCGGCGCGGCCAGAGGCGGGCGGCGGCTCCGGCGTGGCTCCGGCAGGCTCGGCGTGGTCTCCGACAGGCTCGGCAGTGGGGCTGGGCGGTCCGGCGGGGCTCCAAGGTGGTCCGGCGGGGCTCCAAGGTGGTCCGGCGGGGCTCCAAGGAAGAAAAAGAGGGAGTTTGAATGTATTTTAATGGGGAATTTGGGACTTGAATGGCTGATTTCTTTGGGAAATCCTTGAGAATAAAACAATGAGAGGGAGAAAAGAGGTTGAATGGTGAATTGAAGGCCTTTTATAGGCACTTTGATGGGAGCTTGCAATCCATGGAAATGGTGGATGCCCAATGAGGAGAGGGAGGATGTTCTTGGATTGGTCAAGTTTGTGCTTCTTCCATGATGATGGGAGGGTGAGGTAAGAGTGGAGATTCAACAAGCAAAGGGAGGTGGAAATGGCATGCAATGGCCAAATTCCAATCAACGTACAATCAATCAGACTATTGCCTGATGTTGTCTTTGGAGGAGAAGGGGAAATAATAGAATAAATTAATAAGGATAGTGTTTTATGTAAGAAAGTTTGTTTGGTCTAGCGGGATTGGAGAGGGGCGTGTGGGTTGAGTTTGCAAGAGGTCTCGGGTTCAAATCCCGGCTCTTGCATTCTTTTTTTACAAAGTCTGTAATTAGATTTCTAGGCCTTTATGTAATTTATTTTATAAAAATAGATTCAATCCCTAAAAGACATTATTTTTAATTAATGTCCTCTTGATTAATTCAAGCTCCTCATACAATTTATTGAATTTATTTATTGTAAATTTTCTTGATAATCTCTTTTAAAAGAGATAATAAAAGTTAATATGACATTTAGAAATTCTCATTTTTAATTTAGAGAAAAGAAAATAATTCATTATAATAAATATTATATTATATTAATTTTAAAATCTTGGAATATCGCGGATATTACAGCATGACATCCAGATTATGTCTTACCCACAGACTTACCCAGTAAGGTAGGTCCCCAAAAAAGTTCTTTTTCCAACACGAACCTCTACTTACTATGACATTGTGCTCCTCGACCCCCATACTATCAATCTGGTCGAATATATTATATCACTCACGAAGTACCGGGGGACCACGGCGTTTGCTTTTACCATTCTTCAAATTGGTCTTGTTGTTTTGGAAGGAATGGTCTTCTTCTATAAGCCACTTGTGACAATCGAACCAACACATTTTGTGTCCATGGGTGAGATAAAATGCATTTGTGTCTTACATGCAATAAGGAGAAGTGTATTTTCCAGAAGTGATCAATCCTACACAAACATATATCGGGTCAACGCAATAAATTTAATATGCACACATATATGCATGATATATTATAATTAACCATTTTTAAACCTACAACACCGGAATATACCTGACAACATCGAATATGTCGAGAAGTCGCTAATAGTCCACAATACAACTTCACAGATGAAAACATTTTTCTTCCTCCAAGCATCGTATGTGCGCACCCCATGAAGCCACAAACTCTTGAGCTCGGCTATCAACGGCTGCAAATAGACTTCCAACTTTTGCTTTAGGCTCTTCGGTCCAAGCACAATAACCATTAGAAACATAACCTTGTCTTGTATACATATTGATAGAGGAAGGTTGAAGGGTGTCAAAATCACATGCCATGATGAGAATTGCCACCCAAACGACCTGAACAGATTGAAATCGGCCGTGCACAAACCTAGTCTCACATTTTGCGATTATGTTGTAAAATGTGGCCATACTGGATTAAAATACCTTCATGCCACTGCATCGGAAGGATGTCACATTGCTCCATCTTGTACGTGCTCTGCATGCCATTTCATGTGTTCAGCAGTCACCACCGATGCGTATAACCTCTACAACCATTAAGTTATTGGCAAGTAAAACATACAAGAATAGGGAATGAGCTTCGTGTTGCCTTGCCTCCATCTAGGATATTCACATATCTTGCAAGTTGCGTATTCTGCATCTGCACCCCAGTATATCATACAAGAGTTTGGGCAACAATCTATGGCTTTGTACGGAAGACCGAGACCCTCAACCAGTTTTTCGTGTCGTAAAACATGGTCGGTAATGTTGTCTCAGGGTGAGATACGCGTCCGCAGAAATCTAAAATCATGTCATATCCGTGCTCCGTCAACCTTAACTTTGACATGACGCAAAATAGCTCAGTCGCCGCCTCAAACTGGGTGACATCACATCCAGGCCACAACTGCCTATTCGCGGTTGACAACATGTCGTACATACATTGTGCATCGGGATTTGATGCTTCATGATAATACTGCTCTCCTTCGGGCCTTATCTCCTCATTCTAGACGGGATCATCAGTGTAATGACGTCGGAAATTAAACCCAGCATAGACCATTTGCTCCATTCGATTATCATACCTAGATACTATTAGCATAGGATCAGTACTACTACAACCTTCATTTTGTCTAAACTCAGCCAAAAATGCTGCAAACATTTCATCTGTCTCCCCGTGCGACACCCACTAGTAATAGTGAGGACAAAACCATCCTTAATAAGATGATAGTGCACATCATCTACTGAAATTAGTTTCTTATTCTTGCACTTCCGACAGGGACACTTTAATTCTTGGGAGTTATATCTCGGCTAGACTTGTAGAACTCAATGAATTGAGCAACTCTAGCAATAAACTGGTTGTTCGAAAAACCATCTATAATATACAAATATATTCATTCATGCATTTTCTTCCTGTAAACGAATATAAGCTTGTAAATAATTTCTAGGCTGTTAGTAAACCATGTCGTCGCTAATTAGCGACCATATGGTCGCAAATCATAAAGAAAAGACACAAGGGAATTAAAACAATTTTATGTTTAGTGACCATATGGTCGGTGTATACAAACTGTAGTTTTACACTGGTAAAAACTTCTCGATTGCTGTCTTATAGGAATTCAGCGACCATGTAGACGCTATTTTGCATGCATATGGTCGATGAAAGTCAAATTACGATCAAAAATAAACTTTTAACAATGCAAAATAACTCAATCGGAAATAAAATTAATGTAGACATAAATAACAGTATAACACATTCTCATATAATTATTTAAATTAACAATTTTGGATTTGGCCAAAATATCTGCGTATATGTGTAACATTTACTATATTAAACGAATTTTTTTTAATTACATGACGGAAATATGAAGGAATTCCTCCCTTCCAGCAATTGAGATGTGCAAATACCTCCTTTATTTTGTGATTTTTTTTTTACAAAGGTATGAGGATGTGCGTAGTTTATATAGGAAATTTGTAGCGGCTATATAGACACCAAATTGGAGGCAATTTTGCTAACCATTGTATTTAGTGACCGAGTGGTTGCCAAATCCGTGAGATGAAGCCCGCCAAAATTGCTTGTTCTAGCACCAGTATTTAGAGACCACTTGGTCACAAACATTAGTGACCACTTGGTCGCCAATATTTGGTGCCAAAATCGCATGCGCAGTTTTAACGACCACATACTCCATGGTTGCTAATTCTCACTCAAAATTTCATGAATATGGGAATTCATACTAACAAAAAATCAAAGGTTTGAAAATCGGTTTAATTGTGATTTTGGCTAACCACACATGAAATTGTGATATTAACCAAAGAAAAGTGGTGACATGGGATTCTAGAACTTGAAACTTTTCTATAATGCACTCCTTGCAAAGCAAATGTTGGTGTTTAATTCATCATCTCGACTTTGTTGGCTCGTACTTTAAGTGCAAGATACTATCTGCATTCATCTATCATTAATGCCAGACTTGATTCCAATCCAAGATACACTTGGAGAATTATTTGGAGTGCATTTAAGTCCCTAATATTTGAAGGCTTGAGATGGAGGATCGGAAATGGTATGATATGTTCTTAATCCTAGTGATTCCTTACGGGTTTCAAATCTCATACATCATCATACTCAAACCTCGAACTTGGCTCTTATTTCACACCCGTTCACTTCAGATGATGCTCGGTTGATCTCTAACATTCCATTGGTTCAAATCTTTGGCCGCATACACAACATGGATGTTACACGGTGAAGTCTAGTTACCGGTATGCTACGCTTCACCGGCGGAGTCGGTTACGATGATTGGAAAATAGGGTAACATATTAGTATTATATTATTATTTAAATAATATATATTAAAATAAATATATATAATAGTTATAGTAATTAAGAATATACTTATATAAAGTAAATAAGCAATGAATTAAGTATGTACAAAATTTTTTTCTCTATTATAATAGAAAAAATATAAAAAATAACCTAAAATTTATTATTAAACTAATAATTAGTTACATCTTTTTAGTTTACAATGTAGTAATTATATTTTAATAAAAAGAAAAAATTATTAGTAATTAAAATTAATCATCATAATACAGATCTAGCTAGTTTAATTTGATTTTTTTGTGCTTGAAATAAAATTAAAAAAATGGAAATGTAGTAATTACTATATGGGCTGTGGGCAAAAAAAGGGTAAAGCAGAGGAGATATAATGTAGTAATTACTATATATGGTTTGTGGGCAAAAAAATGAGCAAAGCAAAGGAGTATCTGCACAGCTGACAAGAGTTGAACAAGCGTCTCCTTCGCCTGCTTAAAACAAGCGTCTCCCCCCGTCTCCCACTAGGCCAAGGAGCTTTTCTGTTTAATTTTGAAACTCTTAAGATATATAATATATATATTCACAGCACGAGAGAGGGGGCGACCGCCCCCCTTCGCCCCCCCCCCCCTTGCTCCGCCTCTGGATAGCTTCCAAAAGTAAATGTGCATGGTATATGAAAGTACCCCTGAAATTATGTATTTTCATGTGGTGAACAATGTCGGGATCGTTAGATGTCAAAGATGGACTTTATTATCTACATATCACAAATGATAATGTTTGTGAACAATGTACATGAGAATGTGAGACGATATGGCATGCACTATTCAGTTGCCTCCCCTTTAACCACACATTGCACCCGGCCTAATTGATCAATAATATAATAATCATCAGCAAAATTATACGCCAACATTGACTCGAACTCATCTACGGGCCGGGGTTGGATTCCATTGCCAACGGATATTTTAAAATTGAATAGCGATGCTGCTTTGCTTGGGGTGACGGAGTTGGCTTAGGAGTTGTTATTAGGAATTCTTATGGGTTTATAATTGTTGCATCAGTTTGGAGGCAACTGTGTATCTTGGACTCTAGAAATTGCAAAGGCTAATGCTTTTCTATATGGTCTCAAATTTGCTCAATCGTTGGTGTATCTCGAATTCATGTTGAGACTGATGCCCTTTCCGTTATTATGGGGGTAAAAAGTACCACTCGAAACCTCTCATACTTGGGTTCTATTCTTGATAAAATTAGAAATGTACTTTCTTTACTTACTTTATATAATTGTACTCGTGTAAGCCAAACGGGAAATTATCATCGCCAACTATTTAGCTCGTTTATTGTTTTTTTATTTTTATTTTGATAAGGAAAGTAATTAGGGAGACCACAAACATCCTAGTGGTCGCCCTAGAGCACCCTGACGGATGAGGGTAAGTAAACCCGGATCAACTGCAAGTGGGATGGAGGAGACACGTCTGAAAGATCCAGCGATGAAGTCCGCCACAGGATTGCACTCCCGATAGATGTGAGTGATACGCCAATCCTGGAACCGGACAAGCAAACAGTGGATGTCCGAACACAGCAGCTCAATCTCCCACAGGCAGCGGCAGTTACCGAGCACGACCTTGACCAGCTGTAAATTATCGCCTTCAATCTGGATCCGGGGAATGCCACGTCCCGTGGCCTCGAGAAGTCCCTGGCGCTAGGCGATGGTCTCGGATATTAGAACGGACTGTCGACCAATCAGTCCTCCGTCAATGTGGATGGGGGAGCTACCAAGTCCCTGAGGATGAACCCGAACGAAGCAACGCCATATGCATTCATTGCACCATCAAAATTCAGTTTAATATAGTCCCTCTTTGGTTTTTCCCATTTCGTATGCTTTCTTCTTGCTTCACCACCAATTGTATGAGTGCGGGGGCCAGGGGAGTCCGAAGCTGCAGCTAATTTCCATTCTTTAATCTGGTTTCGGGTAAATTCAGCAATGTTATCAGCATTAGTCTGGTTTGTTCCGTTGTTGTTATCAAAAACTCGCTTATTTCTGGCGAACCATAGGCTCCACCAAGTATTTATAAGGATTTCCAATTCCTCTTTTGTTAAATTGTCCTTAATTTCTTCGAGGACCTGATGTGGGTTTTTTTTCGTCCAGGGATACCTGGTTTGTAATCCTACGGAGTTTTGGGTTTATAGAGTTAATGGTTGCTTTTTTAAGGGGGCATGAAAATAAGATGTGGTTTGTGTCTTCAACCTGGTTATTGCATGCTTCACAACCTTGTGGAACCGGGATATGGTTAGCCGCAAGTCTAGTTTTAGTCAGAAGGTCGTTACCAGCCACTTTCCACAAGAAAATTTTCATTTTAGGAGGGATGTTTAGCTGGTTAATCCATTTAAGGTTAATCTTAGGTTCACCTTTGGATTGGTGGAGCCATTGCATTGTCGAGCGAGTGGAGTACCATCCATTTTTACTTGGTTGCCAGTACAATCTGTCCGGTATTTTATTGATGGGGTTAATAATTTTGGAGATTCTTTCGAGGTCGTCTTGATTAACAACTTGTATCAACTTGTCAATGTTCGATGAGTTATCCTCACTGAGGTACACCTCAATAAGCTCCTCCCAACTAATGAGGGTTTCAACCTCGGGCTTTGGGTTGAGGGGACCATTGTCGGTCCAGTTGTCTTTCCAAAATTGGATGGTTTTTCCGTCCCCCACTTGCCAGATGAGCCCCTTAATGAAAAGGTCTCGTAGGCCATGATGTGTTCTGTTTTTTCTTATAGTTTAGGATACTTTCTGTTTTGAGGTATTTTCAGTCACTATTTTGACCCAGAGATTATTTGGTTCTGCTAGGATTTTCCAAAGTAGTTTCATTTGGAGTGCTTGGTTCATTTCGGCCGCCTTGGCGATTCTCAACCCTCCGTGGGGGGGGGGCTACAGATGGAATTCCAGCTTATGAGTGGTTTGTAGTTGTTTTCTTTGTTCCAGAAGAATTTTTTGTTAATATCGTCTAGTTCTTTCAAGGTTGATTCCGGTAACAAAAACGATTGTATTATATAGTTTGGTTGTGCTGAGATGTTTGCTTTGATTTGGGTTTTACGCCCCTCCTAGGATAAGGCGTTACCTTTCCATTTTGTTAATTGGGATCTGGTGCGTAGTACTAGGGGTTTAAAAGTGTTTTGTGTTACTCTCCCATTAATTATCGGACATCCTAGATATTTATCCAAGGCAACTGTGTTTGCAACTTGGAGGATTTGTTTTATCTGCTCCTTTGTGTTATTGTTTGTGTTTTTGGTCACTTGGAACGCGTATTTATGAAAGTCGACTTTCTGGCCAGATATTTGACAGTAGTCATCAATAATGTCTTTAATATTTTTGCAGTATTGTTATTGGCTTTTGCAAAGATGATGATATAGTTCGCAAAAGCCAGGAAAGGGATTTTTGTTCCATTTCTCGAGAGTTGGATCTCGATGCCACTTTTTGGGTTGGTACTCAAAAGGTGGAGTTGTCTTGCCAAAATCTCAGCGGCAATAATGAATAAATATGGCGATAGGGGGTCCCCCTGCCTGAGGCCCCGTTGGGGGTAGAATTGTTCTGTTGGTCCATTGTTGACTAGTACAGAAAAGGAGACTGTTTCTACACATTCCTGGATCCAACCCACAAATTTGTCGTGAAAACCAAATTTGTGGAGAATATCGGTTAGAAATTACCAGTTGATTCGATCGTAGGCTTTTTCCATATCGAGTTTGATTGCAATCCAGCCCTCCCGCCAACGTTTGTTGCGGAAGGAGTGCAAAATTTCATGCGCAATGAGTGTGTTATCGTGGATACTCCGATTCTGGACAAATGCCCCTTGCATTGGGTGGATTAGTTTGTTTAGGACGTTTTTAAGGCAGTTTGTTATAATCTTCGAGATTACTTTGTAGATGGTATTGCATAGGCTAATTGGCTTGTAATGGTTAGTTGAATTAGGGTTTTCACATTTGGGTAGTAGGGTTATGAATGTGTGGTTGATTTGTTTTAAAATCTTCCTTTTGTGGAAGAAGCTATTAACAGCTTTTGTCACGTCTGGTCCAACGATATGCTAGTATTTTTTGTAGAAGCTCGTCGGCATTCCATCCGGGTCGGGGGATTTGTCATCCCCAATGTCGAACATTGCCTTCTTAATTTCACTATTTGAAACTGGTTTTGTAAGCTCTGTGTTGTCTGCGTCTGTTATTTCTCTTTTGATGATTTGAGTCATGTCTTGGAGCTTGCTGCAGTTTATTTCCAAAACCCTGAATCGATTTTGGAAGTCCCGTTTAATTTCTGTTTTGATGTTTTCTAGTCCGGATATTTGTATTCCCTGTGTTGTACGGATTTCTTTAATATTGGTTTTGTTCCTTCTACCACTGGCAATCCGGTGGAAATATTTGGTATTTTTGTCATTCAGTTTAATGTGCGAGTTTTTAGCCCTTTGTTTCCAATAAGAGTTGTGGAAATTAATGAGGCACGATCGTTTCTTCACCAATCTCTCCTGTTTTTGAATTATTTGCGTGTTTTGGTGTTCAATGATATCTTTCTGGATCTGAAGTAGGTTCTCATCTAGTTTTTTTATTTGTTGAAAAATATTTCCAAATGTATGTTTATTCCATGCTTTCGCTTTTGTTTTAAGTAGTTGTGTTTTTTGGTGAGGTTAAACATGTGTGATCCACCTGCGTTGTAGCGCCAGGCTTGCTTGATGACGTTTTGGAAATCTTTTCTAGATGTCGACATCATCTCAAATTTGAATGGTTGTGCTTTGAATGGTACTCCTGTTGGGAGTTCACAAGAGATAGGGCAGTGATCGAATGATGAGAAGGCATGGTTTTTTGTTGCTATAGACGGGTACCATTGGATTATCTGGTTGCTTACTAAAGTACGGTCTAATTTCTCGAAATTAGTATTTTCGAGGTTTTTGGATCTTCTCTAAGTGAATTTGTTACCAAACGTTGGAATATCCCAAACGTCACAATCGTACATGGAATGGTTAGGATTAGCGCCCCCTTGCTTTTCGTTTGGGTGTTGAATTTTGTTGAGGTCTCCCATAATGATACAGGGAAGATTACAATTCTGGACAAACAATTTAAGTTTCGTCCTGAACTGGTCCTTGTCTTGTGCCCTTGGCGGAGCGTAGGCAAAAATTATGATCAATTCATTATTGGTTTCCAGATTTGTGTATTGAAACCCGATGAAACGGTTATCTTTGTGGATAGTTTTGATTCTTTCATTCGAGAGGTGTGACCCCTTTCAGAGAACACAGATCCTCCCAGCGAATCCATTTATTGGAATGAACTCAATAGAGTCAAAGTCAGCTTTTTGCCATACTTTACTTTCGGCGGGTCTTGGGCTTTTGTTTCAACCAAAGTATTGGGTGAATATTATCAAGGCGGCATTGCGCGTTGACTTCGGTCTAAAAGGACCTGCGCTTAATGCCCCTGCAGTTCCACATGCAAATTTTCATAAGAAACCAGTAATGGTGTGGTTTTTGGCCAGAAGTAGACGGGAAAACTTCCAAAATTCCGATTTTGTCGTATTGTGTTGAAGTATTATTATTTTAAATTTGTTTGTCGTAGGTTTGTTAAGCGATATAATGATAGACTGAAGCTTTTAGACTTCGGGAACTCATAGTTGTACTTTGGGGAGGTCATCCTATAAATAACAATTTGGTCATGGGTTTTTTAAATAAGAGATATTTTAATATAGGTAGTTATATAAATTATGGCACAAAAAATGTCAATAATTGAGTGCCACCAAGGGGTATCGTTTGTATGTATTAAGTTGTTAAGCATTTTTGGTTATTTTTCGAAAGTCGGTACAAGTTGTAAGGTCGGTTCATATCATAGAGGGTCGGGTTTTGCGACAGGTATTGCCTTTGAAGACCACATGGGTTCTTCCTTTTGTTTTCATGGTGTTAGTCAAATGTGTTAATTTAACAAATCACCAGTAAAACATTTTAGTGGTTTGCATTTTGGTGTTTTCACCGACCTTTACCATACGCCCTTTATAGAGGGGGTTATGGGTGGCGATTTTAGTAGTTTTTGAACCATTGAATGGGCTTGAAACCCCAAAATTTTGGCGGTATTTCAATTCAACAAACTGGTGGCCTTTTGACTCACATAAGTTGAAACCAGGAGTTGTGGGTTTACCACAGGAAATGCTTGTCTTAAGCATACAAACAAGTTTGGCACACAAAAGATGTCCTAACTGCAAGGTTTTGTGTACAATTTTCTTATCCAACAACATATATTTCCAAGCTTTGTTCATACAAGGATTAGAGAGGCACTCAAACATACCCCAAAACCATACCCAAAGAAAAAGTATGGTTCACAAGATCTTGAAGTAAACCGGTGATTTTTCCATGTGCACAATGCACATGGGACCAGTATAAACCATGGTTATAATATCAGGTCGAGATTTATTACCATAAATGGTAAACACAGGTGGGTTAACATCCACCAATACAACGGGGTTAACTAGCAGATCGTGAAACTGCAAAGAAATTTTCAACGGTATATAATAAGCATCACAAGGACCAAAAAAAGATATAGTGATGATACCATAAATTGTTAAACGATTACAACCAAAACAGTTGAATAGTAACCATGTAGATATACCAGCACTGTAATTTTTGAGATTGTTGAGCATATTTGTTGGTTTAAGTAAAGCTATAGAGTTTCGATCAAAGTAGGGAGAAGGATCACAAAACACTACTGACGAGGCTAGTAAGAGGGGATTGATGTCCGCCTTTTTAGTCGTGTTTTTCTTTAGTTTTGTGTTTTGTTTTGAGTCGTTTGTGTAGGTTTTTGTATTTTCTTAAGATATGGAGTCTACATAAGCTTTGGTGGTGTTTTGTAGGTTTATAGAAGCTATTTGGAGCACTTTTGAGGAAAAGAGCAAAAACGAGGAGAAAGAGATAGAGAAATTCGTTACAAAGACATAGGAAAAAGAATCGAGTCAAACGGAGTTGTAACGAACCCACTACGGAAGTTTTACTCAAGGTTGTTTTCAGTGCTGAACAGGGTCGATACCGAGGCATACAGGTTCGGTACCGAGGGTCCCGTGTCGGTGGCGAAGACCGATTCGGCGCTATTAAAAGACTTTTATCCTATTTCCTTTTAAGTTATTAGATAGATAGAAGGGATATATCTTATTAGAAGATATTATTTCCTTATAGATAGTTCTTAGATATATTAGTTTCTCTATAAAATACTCTTGTCTAGCCTCTATTTTACACACACACGATTCATTGGAGGAGAGAAGAGAGAGAGGGTCGTGAGGAGGGATAGAGAGGGCGAGTTTGTGGAGTTACTTGGAAGACAAGTTTGATTGGATTCAAAGTTGTAAGCTTTCTTTTTATTAATTTAAATGTTTTCAATTATGATTAGTGAGTAGTCTCTTCTTCTAAGGTTGGGGTTAAACCCAACAATGGTTGTGCATGCTTGTTTGTGATCATGTTTGATTGTTTTTATTGCATGAATCTATTATCTTGCACTTAATCCTTGAAACGAAAGTTGAAGGGAATTTCTCATTCATAGTTGAAGCGAAACCGAAAACCTTAAATCAGAATAGTCAATTTAGGGTTTTGAAGCGAAAGCGGATCTATCGTAGTTGAAGTAGAAGAGATTAGATAGTAAGGTTATTGATTGAAAGAAAGTTAGTTGATTTACTTGTTTATGTTGACAAAAGTTGACACCTTTATGTGATAAAAGCGTGATGTTTATGTTTCATTAGCATTGGCATGCATAATTGTTGTTGTGGTGATACCTTTACCTTAGAATTCCTTTTTTTCTTGCTTAATTCCCTATATTTAATTGATTTCTTGCGTGACGAGTAACAAAACTTAGCACTGACTATCTCCCGTGGACGAACCTGACTCCCCTGTACTCAACGGGGTCTTGATTATAAATTTATTTGTTGTCAAGAAAACCTCTCAACAAATTGGTGCCGTTGCCGGGGAGATTTAAATAGTGCCAAGTTTTGTTCTTGTAGCGTTTTTCGGGACTCTACCGAGTCGGTGACGACCCCCTCAGGGTCGGTACCGACCTTGTCGGCAACCCAATTTTTCTTCTTTCTTTTGTTTGTTTGCTTTTAGGATCTTTGTCGAGTCGGTAACGAACCTACCCAGGTCGGTACCGACCCTGTTGACAGATCTGATTTTTTTTTCCTTTCAGTTTTTATTTTTACGGGATCACTGCAGGCTCGATACCGACCTCTGGGCCTCGGTACCGACCCTCCAACGAGAACCCATTTTGCTTTTGATTTCGTTTTTATTTTTGTTTTTGCTTACAGTATATGCCAGTTTAAGGACGTCAAGTTTTCTCTAATCCAGTAGTAGACTCTGAACCTGAGCCATCCTTCCACCGCCGATTAAGAGAACGCAAAGCCATGGCCATGACACCTGAAGAAATGGCACAACAGATGGCTGCACTCTAGAGGCAACTCGATGCACTCTAGAGGCAACTCGATGCCGCGCACCTTGATAGAGCCGCTCTACAGGAGCAACTCAATGCCTATCCAAGCAATGCCAAACAATATATGCATCCAGAACTGAGGGTGCCAGAGTCCGCAATTGTGCTTCCGGAGATAAAGAAGAATTTTGAGATTAAATCTCAATTCATATCCTTGATAAAAAAAAGGGGCTCAGTTTGAAGGGAAACCTACTGAGTGCCCTATGGAACATATTAAAAACTTTCTTGATTTATGCGACACTATTGTTGCTGACGATGTCTCTTTAGAATATGTTCTGTTAAAAGCTTTCAGGTGGTCTCTTACAAGAAAGGCCCTGAGCTGGTTAGAGAGCTTACCTCCTAAATCTATCAGGACTTGGATGGCTTTGTATGATCAATTTTTGACAAAGTTCTTTCCTCCTGCTAAGACAACGGAATTAAGAAAACGTATCACCTCCTACCACTAGTTGCCTAACGAGACCTTTGTGGAGACATGGGAGAGGTTCAAGGAGATGCTCAGACAATGCCCTACTCATGGGCAACCACAATATGTACTCCAAGAGAACTTCTTCCATGGGATCAACACTGAAATGAAGAACCGCATCAACCTGCACACTGCTTGCAGTTTTATAGAGATGGATCCCGATGAGGCATGGGCATTTCTTGACAAGTTGACCAACTACGATGCAATGTATGGAATGCAGCAGGCCCATCAACCTCAAAAACGGCTCTATAATCCAAACAGGGACGATATAGACCCAGAAGTGAAGCACCAATTCTTGCAAGATGACATCAACCACCTAAAAAAGCAGGTAAGTTATCTTAAATCATCTCCATCGTGTCAAGAATGTGGGTCTTAATCCCATGCTACTTCTGCCTGTACTAACTTACAACAAGTCCGTGCTGCTAAGGCATATGAAGAAGCTAACTATATGATAGGTCCATATAGGAACCAAGGTAATAATTTTTATGCATGGAGGAATAACAATCAGCCCACCTAGGGCAATTATGCAAATGGCCACGGGAGCCAACCTCTTCAACAAGAACAAAGGATTCCGCCTTATAGACCACCAGGATATCAAGAGGTACCTTCATGGGTAAAAGGCCTACAAGAGGGCATCAATAGCAAGATTGATGGAGTCCATAGAAAGATTGATGGAGTCCAAGCCAACCTAAACAATCGGTTGAATGGTCTAGAAACATGGTAGAAGAGCATTGACTCCCAACTGAGCAACCTTACTGCACAAATTCCAAGACCTCAAGGGCAACTCCCGGGTCAACCCGACGAGAACCCGAGAGGACAAATAGTAGCAGTGCACCTCCGGAGAGGAAAGACACTACCGAACCGTGCCAAAGCTAAGGACAACAACGGCTATACCGAGGATGATGCTCCTACCAGGCTCGATAACGAGCCAAACAAGGTCGGTACCAAACCTCATAGACTCGTTATCGATGCTCCATGGGTCGTTAATGACCCTAATCTAGGTAATTCTTCGCCTCCTGACCACTCCCTCAGTCCCAGGCTCGGTACCGACCCCACCAGGGTCGATACCGACCCTCCTACAACACCGATTGACCCTCTTGTCTATTCGGTAGGGACTCGATCTGGGTCTCTCTCTCTATCCCAAGTCCGTCAAAAACTCTTCCTTTCCCGATTAAGAAGTCTAATGATGTCATGGAAGGAAAGTTTAGATGCTTTGTTAAAATTCTCGAAGGGTTAAATATTCAATTCCATTTACTGAAGCCCTTAATGAAATGCCTGCCTACACTAAATTTTTGAAACAGATTTTGAGCAGGAAAAGATCTATCTCAGAACTGTCAAGTGAAGTCCGATCTATAAAGCTCCTTGAAAAACTCGGTGATCCAGGTAAGTTTGCAATTTCAATTAGTATTGGGACTCACCATTTTAAAGCTCTATCTGATCTAGGTGCCAGTGCCAATTTACTACCATTGTCTATCTAGACCAAGGCTAACATGGGACCACTAGAGCCTATCGATATGAATCTCTACATGGAGGACGGATCTTCTGTAAAAGCAACCGGAGTCATTGACGATGTCCCTATCCAAGTTGGAAAATTCTTTGTTCCCAACGACTTCATTGTTCTATACATGCCAAAAGACCCTGTGGTTCCAATCATTCTTGGAAGACCATTCTTAGCCACCGCAAGAGCAAGAGTTGATGTCAAAAAAGGACTGCTCACGTTTGATATAGGAGAAGAGAAGGTCAAGTTTCAATTCAATCCGGTCGTGAATGAGGTTGCTAGTTGTAGTATTGAGGAGCTTACCGACCCACTATGGTTCGGTACCGATACCTCTTTGAGTAAAGAAACGGGAAAATTCAATGAAGACATGCCTATTAATGAGCCTACGAACCCACGTTGGGTCGGTAACGACTCGTTTCTAAAGGAGCACGAAGTTGGAGGAGAAATCAGGCAGGTTACCGAAGAATCAACATGCCCAGAAGGGTCGGTAACGACCCCCTACACCTCAGTAATGAGCCCTTCTCTGAACAAACAAGGTGAGTTTTCTTGTTCTGATTCAATCAATACTGGTCATGATCCTTTCTCCTATCCTTGTTCTATATTAGATCCTACTGTTAGAACTGTGAAGGAGTCAAAACCTCCTTGGTTTTCGGATTTTACTAACCCTGTTGTAGGATTACCAAGCATACTTGTGGATGATAGAGGACCACATCTCTTAGAAAGGGGATTTGATGTTGTTTCGGCTAATTATGAGGTTTCTCTTAATACCGACATAGCTGGATGGAAGCCGCCTTGATTAGAGACAAGGTAAGTTTGTCGGGCTAACGACGTTAAACGTTGCGCTTACGGGAGGCAACCTGCTTTTTGTTTTCGCCCTTTTGTTTTCCTTTCTTAGTTCTTTTTGCTAGCTTTCTTTTGACTTGTTTTTAGATTAGATTAGTGTAGTAGGGATAGAAGTTTTTCTAAAGTGACTTAGGTACAAAGATGTGGAAGAAGTGCTACATAAAGAAGCAAGGCACTTGGTACAAGAGCAACAAAGAAGAATCGGTGTACAACTAGCTCGGTAACGACCCCCAGGGTCGGTACCGACCTCTACAGAATCTGAAAAAAATCAACTCCTTAGTGATCAATGGTTTCAAGCAGCTTCAGTTTTATTTTGTGAGTTCCCTTTTCTTATCCTCTTTATTCTTTCTATGTTTTAAACAGTGAGGACACTGTTTGGTTTAAGTATGGGATATGGGAAAAGGAAACTCAGTTTTTGTGTCTTTTGTTTGTGTTTTTAGGATTGATAATATTCCACTTAGATGTCCTATGATATGCTTTAACTTGCTTGATCATGTAGTTCCATAGCATGTTTGGATAGCTTTGCCTGAATCATGTTGAAATTTGTTTTTATGTGGATATTTAGCATGTGAGGAAATTGAGCACATATGATCTCATGTAGAGGTGACTTAAATCCAACAAAAATTGCTACCTTGTGAGTTATTTTTGGCCTTATAGGGAAGAATATCAAAAATCCCTCTTCTTTTCTTGTGTGATTTACTCTCCTTATGCATATTATCTCTTGTCATTGATATGGTTATCTATTATATGAGACCTTTATGAGATATTAGTTCATTGCATGTGAAATCATATGATGGAGAACTTATTTGTTTTAGCCACTTTTTTTATCCTCTCTTTTTACCTACCTTATCATTATCCTCTTTTTGAAGCCAATTTGAGCCTTGAAGCCTTTTATTTGTAGCTTCACAAAATTATTCCCTAGCCGATAAAGCTTGACCCTATCCGGGGATTGGGACTTAGTGTTGGTTATTATGATGGTTTTGTTGAGTGGGATGTATTGGTTCAAATGTGGGGGTTGGTAAAAGAAAGATCTTCAGTTTGTCATGAAAAAGGAGTTTGGTTCTCTAAATGCACTTACAAAGGAAGTGGTAGTAAAGAAAAAATGCAGAACTCGTTACCGACCCTAGTAGGTTCGGTACCGAACTTCCCACATGAAAAAATGAAGATATAAAAGGGAGAAAGAAAGAAAGAGAAAAAAGAGTTGAGTAGTATATAAAGTGCATGAGCCAAATTTTCCTTGTTGTTATTTTGAGCAAGATTAGTTGGGATAAAAGGGTTAAAGGGAGTGTGCATAATGAAGAATGAGTTTGGTATATTCTTTTATGAGAGTTTTGGATGTGTGAGTTTTTAGGAGTCTGTATTCCCGGATATTATTTAGTACCACATAGCCAAATATTTCCACGCCTTATTGTCTTTACCAAGCCCCATTATAACCCGGCCGAATGGAAGCTTCTATGAAGTTTTTCATTGAGCCTAAGTTCTCTTGATGATTTTTATATGTTTTGACATCTCTGGTGGAGAGTTTGGTGATATAAGTAACAATGGCTATGTTGATATTTGTATATTGGATTGAGTTGAGAGTTGTTATTATAAGCCTAAACACTTGAGAGATGAGTGAAACACATTACCCTTGTGAGGTTGGATTTTTAGTTGCTTTTTCTTGAGGTTGCTCATATATGTGTGATGACATTAGATTCACTTGTCTATCTATTTCTACTTGTGCTTATGATGTTGTTTTTTGATAAGGGCATTGACTTGATAAATGTGTTGATGGTTTTGATTCTTGTTTTGTTGATTGCTTCGGGACAAGCAAGTCTAAGTATGGGGTATTTTGATGTCCGCCTTTTTAGTCATGTTTTTAGGGTGTTTTTTTAGTGTGTTTCAGTCTTTTTCTTTAGTTTTGTGTTTTGTTTTGAGTCGTTTGTGTAGGTTTTTGTATTTTCTTAAGATATGGAGTCTACATAAGCTTTTGTGGTGTTTTGTAGGTTTTAGAAGCTATTTGGAGCACTTTTGAGGAAAAGAGCAAAACCGAGGAGAAACACTGAAGGAAAAGCTCAAGGAATGAAGTCCATAAAGACATTGAAGATCAAGTTTGAGCTTGGAAAGAGATAGAGAAATTCGTTACAAAGACATAGGAAAAAGAATCGAGTCAAACGGAGTTGTAACGAACCCGCTACGTAAGTTTTACTCAAGGTTGTTTTCAGTGCTGAACAGGGTCGGTACCGAGGCATACAGGTTTGGTACCGAGGGTCCTGTGTAGGTGGCGAAGACTGAGTCGGTGCAATTAAACGACTTTTATCCTATTTCCTTTTATGTTATTAGATAGATAGAACGGATACATCTTATTAGAAGATATTATTTCCTTATGATAGTTTATTAGATAGATTAGTTTCTCTATAAATACTCTTGTCTAGCCTCTATTTTACACACACACGATTCATTGGAGGGGAGAACAGAGAGAGAGGGGCGTGAGGAAGGATAGAGAGGGAGAGTTTGTGGAGTTACTTGGAAGGCAAGTTTGATTGGATTCAAAGTTGTAAGCTTTCTTTTTATTAATTTAAATGTTTTCAATTATGATTAGTGAGTAGTCTCTTCTTCTAAGGTTGGGGTTAAACCCAACAATGGTTGTGCATGCTTATTTGTGATCATGTTTAATTGTTTTTATTGCATGAATCTATTCTCTTGCTCTTAATCCTTGAAACGAAAGTTGAAGGGAATTTCTCATTCATAGTTGAAGCGAAAGCGGAAACCTTGAATCAAAATAGTCAATTTAGGGTTTTGAAGCGAAAGCGGATCTATCCTAGTTGAAGTAGAAGAGATTAGATAGTAATTTTATTGATTGAACCAAAGTTAGTTGATTTACTTTCTTAGGTTGACGAAAGTGACACCTTTATGTGATAAAAGCATGATCTTTATGTTTCATTAGAATTGGCATGCATAATTGTTGTTGTAGTGATACCTTTACCTTAAAATTTCTCTTTCTCTTGCTAAATTCCCTAGATTTAATTGATTTCTTGTGTGACGAGTAACAGAACTCAGCACTGACTATCTCCCGTGGACGAACCTGACTGCCCCGTACTCAGCGGGGACTTGATTATAAATTTATTTGTTGTCAAGAAACCCTCTCAACAGGGGTGGAGAGCTAGAATTAAAGAATAATCCCAGTTAAGGAAGGGGATTTCCAAAGAAAAAGAATAAGGCCCGATCGAGATGGCCACATTTCTTGAAGGAGTAAGGGTGATTTGGAAAGATGTTACCAGGAAGGGCAGAGTACTCAAAACGGACATCAGGAGAGATGAGAGAAGACTCGGGCCTTCACCAACCTCACAACCGCCGAGAGAACTCACCCCAAGAACCCGTTGCCACCTCCACCACTTGGAGAAGATCCCCTACCCGCCACGCAGCGACGATGAACGCATCCGGGATCGTTGACACCAAAGGGCCGGTTTAATGAACCACCGCAAGATCGGCGAGATTGACAAAGAGACAAGTTGTGAGGAAGGACTTCTATCCGATTTGACCCCATGAGACACCACAGAAGCAGATCTGGGAATCCAAATGTCGATAGGGGCTTTACATGGCCTGAGTTGCGAGTTTTTGCTACTTTTGGGCATCCATCGAAGATGCACTTGTACACTGAGAAGAGAAATAAGAAGAAAATGCACACATATCTTCAGGCAGGGAAGAGTTCCCAGATCTGATCCATTTTGATAGATTTTTTTACTTGGAATTTTGAGGGGTGAAGCTTCCTCTTGGTGATTCCATTGACGACATAGTCCGATCCATTCTTGCGTCGATTGCACAACGGAGATTTTGGATTCCGACGGCGGCGGGCATGGAGTATTTAGGGTTCGGTCCTGGTTGTGAGGGAGGACGAAGGCGCGTTTTAGCTCGTTTATGTCTGGTATTGTACTTCACTGATATTCCCCAAGGTATTTTGGTCTTTTGGACTTGGTGAAATTAGATATCTAATATATGTAAAAAAAAACTAACTCTCGCGACCTATGAAATCAAAAACAAAACTGACAACATTAAAATTCACCCCTTTTCAGTTTTTCAAATCCGGTTTATCAATATTAAAACTCTCCTAATAGCAAGGGTGAGATTCCATTTGTTGGAAATATTTTTAAAATGCAAAAAATAGTTTTGCTGTTGATGGACTTTTGTCCTCTGTTTGAATTGCAGCTCTCCTACTTTGGAGAAATGAGTTGTTTTTTGGGCTATTTATATATGGCTTTGTATTATGTAAGGTTATATGAGTTGAGAGGGGAACTCTCCCATGCACATGCCACTGCCTTCCGACCGGCTCAGGCTTCATGGCGCGCGTGTGCGGTGGGGCAGCTTTTTACGGACTTTATTAATTTTTGGGCATCAGAGTTACAAAATCGCTTCTAAGGCAGCGACTTCCATACTGTAACACAACTTTCTATTTTCCTAAAGTTTTTTTCGATCCTTAAAGGCCCTACACTCAATCTTTGGTAACTCGTTCCCTTTGTTCAATTCTGATTTATTTCTAACAATTTAGAAGCGATTTTTTGAGAAACCAGAATTCGACGTTACCCTACTTGAAGCCTTTGTTGGATCTGTCAAAACTAGAACCGCTTGATGGGACGAACTACAAGCATTGTTCTCAGAAGATGATGATCTTCTTTGAGCAGTTGGAGGTTGACTACGTCCTTCTTCAACCAGCTCCAGTGCCTACTACTCCAACGCCTCCAAACCATCATGCGGATCTTACGACTCTTGTGGACCAAGTCACTCATGGCACTCAACAATCTCAAGCAGGCAACCAAGAAGGTAACTCGGCTACAGTAGGTGACGCGGATCTTAAAAATATGAATCTACAATAAAACAGTTCGTGGTCATCTACTGAGTCATGTAACCAATCCAATTTTCGATTTGCCTGCTACTCACAAATCTGCAAAGTTTATGTGGGATCTTTTGGAGACTAAATATTCTACAGATGATGCTGGGAAAAAGAAATACATTTGTGGCAAGTTTCTGTAGTTCAAGATGGTAGATGACAAGCCAATTATGGAGCAGGTTCATGAGTACGAAAATCTTGTGGCTGATATACTGGCAAAAGGTATGAAGATGTGCGAGGTCCTCCAGGCCAACTTCCTGATCGAGAAACTGCCTGAGTCTTGTTCCAACTACCGCAATCATCTCAAGCATAAGAAGAAGGACATGACCCTTCTCGAGCTGGTCAGTCACATGAAGATCGAAGAGGCGAATTGCCTCAAAGATAAGCCTAAACTTAAATCTTCTGAAATTTTGGTTAAGCCTAACCTGGTGGAATCTCCTTCAAAATCTGACAGGTTCAAGAAAGGTGATTCTACCTCAGGACAGAAGAAAGACAAAGTTCAGAATAAGAAGAATTTCAAGAAGCAGACAAAACCTCAAGAGAAGAAGCTAGGCGGTTGTTATGTTTGTGGAAAACCAAGACATCGTATATTCTAGTGTTCCGCAGGTCTGACAACCAGAAGGCTGTTCCTAAGCCAAATGGTGACGATCAACCTAAGTCACAAGCTAATCTGATTAAAGAAAACCAACAGTTGATTACAGTGATCTCTGAAGTCAACCTAGTGGGAAGTGAGGCTGAATGACTATTGGATACTGGAGCAACTAAGCACTTTTGTGCTGACAGGGAGATGTTTACTGCCTTTGAAGAAGTTGCTGAAACTGATCAAGTCTACATGGGAAATTCCAGCGTCTCCCAAGTCCTAGGGAAAGAGAAAGTGTCTCTGAAGCTCACTTCAGGGAAGTCACTTCTAGTACAGAATATTTTATATGTTCCTTCTCTGCGTAGAATTTTGATTTCATCTGGATTGCTTGAAATTTCTGGCATTAAACAAGTGATTGAAGCTGAAAAAATAGTCTTAACTAAAAAATGTGAATTTGTAGGAAAAGGCTACAGATCTGGATGTTTGTATGTTCTTCGGACCATGATTGATAATGAGAATGTTTCTTCATCTACTTATATCGTTGAGTCTTTGGATTTATGGCATGCTAGAACTAGATACTTGAATGTGAAATCTGTTAATCATTTGCATGCTATGGGTTGAATTTGGTTAAACAAAGTCAAGAAAAATGTGAAATTTGTGTTCAAGCTAAGTATACAAAATGACCCTTTAATTCAGTGAATGAAAGGACTTCTACTTTACTAGAATTAGTCCACTCAAACTTAGCTGACTTTAGAAACACATAAAGTAGAGGAGGCAAACGATACTATATTACGTTTGTAGATGACTTTTTGAGATATACCAAATTGTACTTGTTACGTTCCAAAGATGAAGCTAAACATATGTTTTATGTCTATAAACTTGAAGTCGAAAACCAACTGAATCGAAAAATAAAAAAACTTAGATCAGATAGAGGTGGTGAATATGTCTCAAACTCTTTAAAAGAATTTTGTGAGAATAATGGTATTATTCATGATTTTACAACTCCCTATAGCCAACAACAAAATGGGATAGCGGAAAGGAAAAACAGAACTTTGAAAAATATGATGATTGCTTTGCTTGCTAGTTTTGGATTACCTAATAATATGTGGGGGGAAGCTGTCTTGATGGCCAACCATATTCTTAACAAAGTTCTTCACAAAAAGCTAAATAAAACAGCTGTTGATTTATGGAAAGGACATGCTCCTAACTTGAAATATCTGAAAGTGTGGGGGTGTTTAGCTAAAGTGGGATTTCCTTCCTTTAAGGTTGATGGAATTAGATCTAAGACTTTTCATGTTGTATTTATTGGTTATGCAGAAAATAGCGCAGCTTATCAATTCATGTGTTTGAGTGATCGTTCTTTCTGTTAATATCGTGATGTTGTATTTTTTTAACATATATTTCCTTTTAAGAAAAATATCATGCATAAAGATACTTCATCATCAGCTATTACATCTTCTTCTATGTCTTTACCTTCCATGCATGAAAATAACGTAGAACCTAGACAGAGTAAAAGACAAAAGAAGGGTACTAGTTTTGGCCCTGATTTTGTAACTGCATTTATAATAGAACTCATTGATTGTGATGAAATAATGAGACTTTCATTAGTCTTCATATGATAGAAGATGATCCTAAAACATATGAAGAAGTTGTGAGTTCTTTAAGATGCAAGTTTTTTGAAAGATGCAATTAAAAGTGAAATAGATTCTATCATGTCTAATCACAATAGGGAGCTAGTGCATTTGCCTAAAGGTAACAAAGCTCTTGGTTGTAAATGGATCTTTAAGAAGAAACTTAAAACGGATGGCTCTGTAGAGAGATATAAGCCAAGACTAGTTATAAAAGGTTTCACACAAAAACAAGGAATTGACTTCTTTGACACTTACTGCATTTGTGAATGGTGATCTTAATGAAGAAATTTATATGGAACAACCTCGAGAGTGCGTAGTTCCGGGACAAGAGAACAAGGTTTGCAGACTGAAGAAGTCACTTTATGGTCTGAAACAAGCGCCAAAGCAGTGGTATGAAAAATTTCATAAAACTATCTTAAGCTTTGGATTTACAGTGAATGGATTAGATGCATGTGTTTATTCAAGATTGTTTGGTGTTGATTGTGTGATTATATATCTATATGTTGATGACATGTTGATTTTTACAACTCTCATAAATGTGATAAATTCAACCAAATAATTTCTATCCTCTCACTTAACTTTGAAATGAAAGACTTAGGTGAAGCTGATGTGATTTTAGGAGTAAAAGTCACTAGAACTGAAAATGGTTTCACCTTGTCTCAGCCACATTATGTTGAGAAAGTGTTAAAACGTTTTAACCACTTTGATGTTGTGCCAGTACGAACTCTTTATGATGCTAATATGAAGTTGATGAAAAATAAAAATGATAGCGTATCACAAAATGACTATGTTAATATGATGTTTTTGATGAATTGTACTCGGCCTGACATTGCTTATGCTGTTAGTAGACTTAGTCGGTATACTCATAGCCCTAGTCAGGATCATTGGTGTGCACTTAATAGATTGTTGAAATATCTCAAAGGCACAATTGATTGGGGTTTACATTATGTTGGTTTTTCTCAAGTATTAGAGGGATATTGTGATGCAAATTGGGTAACCAATAATGATGAAGTTAGCTCCACTAGCAGATATGTTTTTACATTTTGTAGTGGTGTTATATCTTGGAAGTCATCTAAATAGACATGTATTGCTAGATCTACTATGAAATCTGAGTTCATAGCTTTAGACTTAGCTGGTCAAGAGGCTGAGTGGTTAAGAAGTCTATTGGCAGATTTACCATTGTGGGGGCTTCCAGCTCCTCCTATTTCTCTACATTGTGACTCACAACCTGCTATTTGTGTAGCTAATTGTTGAGAGGGTTTTTACTAACAACAAATCAATTTGTAGTGGTCAGGATCATCCACGGGAAGCAAGGTTGTTTGATTACCGAACTACTAAAACAAGAAAACAAAGCAAACAAAGCAAAACAAGGCTACGACAGCCTTTGGTACCGACCTTGTCAGGGTCGGTAATGACGTTGGGTTTCTACATAAACTACGCAAACAAGACAAAGCAACTGCATGCTCGGTACTGACCTGTGTGCCTTGGTAACGAGTCTGTTCGAAGGTAAAAATGAAGGAAATTCAAATGATAAAAACAACTAGGACAACGGTTACCACGACATAATCATGCATACGAACTAATGTGAAGGATAATTATCATGCCTTTAAGATAAATCTATCAACTTTAGTTGACCTAAACAAGCAAATCAATCAATTTTCATAAATCATTTCACTTCTCTACTTAGTTTGAATCCAAAGCTCGAAACTTTCGTTATCAAACAATATCAACATTCAAGATTACAACTTTCTCTTTCGATCAAGCGATAAACTCAAATTACTTCGACTCTCGTCTAAGTATAAGCATAAACAAGTAGATAAAAGGATAAAAGGCATTCAAACATTCAACACATTCATTCAATCATGCATAACTATGTCGGGTTTCAACCCCGATCCTAGAAAAGTAAACTACTCACTCAAAATTGAATCAAAACAAACAACTATATTGGAAGAAAACATTGAATTAAAACTTACTTGAAAATATAAAAAACTCGTTTTACAAACAACCACGTTCACGACTCAAGAACAATGAAGAACAAACTCGAACTCTCTCTCTGGATCGAGCCAGTCGAACTAGCGTCTTCCTCTCAAACTCGTGAACTCCAAAAAATAACTAACGAATCCCCCTAACTAAGCTAGAACAAGGGTATTTATACTAGAGGAAACTATCTAATAAAGATCTAAAAGATAAAAACTTACCAAACTAAAAAGATTACAAGATAAAAGATAGATTTTCTCATAATCGGCGCCGCCTACCGACACATGTCACCTCGGTAACGACCTGCACAGGGTCGGTAGACACTTGCTGAATTTCCCCAATAAAATCTCGTTGCACAGCTCGGTACCGATTCTCATAGGTCGGTAATGAGATCTCTGATTCGGGTTTTTGTACACTTTTCACAGCTTCTCTTGAACTTCACCGGGATCTTTAAGATGTACTCCTTCTTCACTTCCTTATACACTCCACCATCCACCCCTTGACTCCAGCTTTAATGAAAAATGCCCCCTTCCGCTTCAAAAACCTACAAAAAGACACAAAACGGAGTAGCTTTCATACTTTTCACAAAATATGCAAACTTATCCAAAAACACACAAAACTAACACTAAAACTAAACTAAACAACCTAAGAAAAACACTTAAAACTATACTAAAAACACGAACATCAAAATACCTCATACTTAAGCTTGCTTGTCCTGAAACAATCACTAAACAATAACCAAAACCAAACATCATGCTTATCAAGCAATAACCTTCATCTAAAAAGCAACATCAGAACATAACAAAAATAGCAAATGACTATTAACGTCATCACACATATATAAGCACCAATAGACATAAGCAACTACAATCCAACCTCACCAAGGATAAAGTGTTTCTCTCAACTCTCATGTGTTTAGGCTTATAAATTCAATCTCTCAACTCAATCTTATATGCAAAAACTCATAGAAATTGAAACTTATATCACCAAACTCTCCACCAAAGATTCATCAAAACAAGCAAAAATCATCAAGAGAACTTAGGCTCAATGAAAAACTTCATAGAAGCTTTCATTCGGCCGGGTTGTAATGGGGCTTGGTAAAGACAATTAGGCGTGGAAATATTTTGGCCATGTGGTGCTAAAAATATCCGGGAATTAAGGACTCCTAAAACTCTCATATCTCACCAAAAATTCTTCATAATAACATATACCAAACTCACTCAAACATTATGCTCTTACTTTTCACTCACCTTTTAAAATCCTAGAAAGCCTCATAAACACTTAAAAGAATCTTTGGTTTATACTTTAAACACACTGCACAACTTCCTTACTCTTCCTTCTCTTTTCTTTTTCTGCATTTTTTCATTCTCCTCTCGACTTGCATCGGTACCGACCTGAGAGGGTCGGTAACGAGCTACACTTTTCTCTTCTTTTCTCATTTTTTTCTCTTCAAACCATCGGTACCGAGCCCACATAGGCTGGTATCGATCCAAACATTCCTTTTCTTTCCTTTTGTGGATACCTTTTAACCAAGAGATCTTTTTACATAAAAAACAAAACAAGAGACTTCCAATCTACCCCACCAAAAAAACCCTTATTTTGAACCAAAACATCTCTTTTGCACTCTACAAAAAACAATTCCTCTCCAACTAAGTCCTAATCCCCGGATAGGGTCAAGCTTATCTCGGCTAGGGAATATTTTATGGAGCAACAAATAAAAGGCTAAAGCTCAAATTGGGTGTCAAAAACAAGGATCATGAAAGGATGAATAAGGATAAATAGGGCTTATGAAAAATAAGTTCTCTATCATATGAATTTCACAAATAATGAACTAAAAATCTCATATAGGTCTTGAGAAATAGATAACCATCACAATTTCAAGAGATAATACACATAAAGAGAGTAAATCAAACATGAAAATTCAAGGCTAAAAATAAGAACTCACAAGGTCAATTTTTTGTGTTGGATTGCAACTACTCATGCTAAAAGTTATATATGCTCAATTTCATCAAATGCTATTCCTCTATAAAAACAATTTCATCACAAGACTCAGACTATACCATCAAAAACACGCTGAAAGGAAATTACATGGTCATGCAGGCAATTAACTATCATAGAACCAAAAGACATGGTATCCATCTGCTCTAAAATCTTTTTGAAATTTTTAAAATTTTAAATTTTTTTGTGATTTTTTTATTTTTATTTTTAAAAAAAAACAAGAACAACTAAAACAAGAAACATAACAAACTAAGAACATAAAAACACACAAACAAGCAAGTTTTCTTTTCCCTCCATACCTCATACTTAAAAATTACAATGTCCCCACTGTAATAAAGCAAATCAAAAGAAAAGAATAGGGAAAAGAAGAAAACTCACAAGATAGCCAATGAAGCGAAAGAAACATCTTTAAAAGCTGAGATCATCACTGAGGTGGTGGAAATTGGCGCTCAAAGTTGCCCATGAACTCGTACATCGTCCTCCAGCGCTCCTCATCAACCGTCACACGCTGCTCCATTGTCCTCCAGCGAGCGTCAGCTTGTTGCTGTCTTGCATCCTCAAGAGCCATACAAGCGGAATACACACCCTCCCAATGATCCATCCGCTGAGTGAGTTGTGCCTGTTGTAGGTTCAGCTGCTGCATCTAAGAGGACAAATCTTCAGCCCATGGAGGAGGAACATTCGAACTGTAGCTGGGTTGCGGCGGCGGTTGGTAGTGATCATGGGGCTGGAAGTGGTCTTGATAGATAACCGGGTTGTAAGGCACCAATCCATACGATTGTGGCTTAGTAGGTGGAGGAGCAGGCTCGTTACCGAAGTTGAATGCCTCGGTATTGACCTCGAAATACTCATTATCGAGCCCAGGTTGCTCGGTACCGAGGTCGGTGTGCTCGTCAAGTACCTCGGTAACGACCTCATTGTCCTCGTTATCGAGCTTCTCCGTAGCTGCCTCATCTTCGTCCATAGCAGCTCCATCTCTATCATACCTCGTCTCACATTCCCTCAATGTCGGCTCATCCTGAGGTTTCTTGTCCAAAGGGAACGGATGAGACGTCCAGGCTTCGTACCAGTTTGGCACATAGAGCAACTCCAGCTTGTCCCGCATAATCATCACCTCCTGTCGAAGCACTTTGGTGGCAACTCCACCATGAACCCTCTGAAAAATGCCGGAAGAACACCAGTATTTTGTATCCAGCTTCCGGGGAAGGTGTGGGGGTGTAGCGCGTGAGGTCGACACTTAGCTCCTCCGCCAAAAGACTCACCAAGTTCCCACACCATACTTCCTTCGAAGAGGCCCCATGCCTCTCTACATATTTCAACCATTCGTACCCCAAATTCATGGGGGCGGGGTCCTCGAAAAGAATAGTTCGGAGGCATCCAACCTCCGTCCTCGTTGGCCTTGAAAGCTCTTTCTTGGGCCAAAAGGTGGCGCCCAAGACTTTGAGAATAATCTTGAAGATGGGGTTAATGATACGCGCCCCTGGTAGTGCCGGTGCGGAAGGATTGATATCCCTGGAAATATAGCTCCAAGTGTCGGTGACCTTGAAATCGCCGGGAGCCTTGTAATTCCGAGAGTGGTTGGGGAGATCGAGGAGGCGGTTGAACTCAGCCATTGTGTACTCATGGTTGGCATTGCCGAGTTGGAACTTAATCTTCCCTACCGACGTCTTGGACTTGAAACTGACTTAGAGAGTAGTTATGAACTCGGCGGTGAGGGTCCGGTAGTGCGGGGTTTCCTCCTTCATGAGTAGATGTGGTATATCGAGAATGGCGAAGGCGTGCTTGACATCCTCGTAAATGCCGCTAGCTTTGGCACTTGATCTTGAGAACCACCTAGTGAAGTGGTCCTTTTGAAGGACGGAATCAAAGATCGCCCGTTGCACTCGAGTAGGCAAAATTACCACGTCCATTTGTGGAGGAGACGGAGATCATTGAGTACACCTTTTCTTTCCGGCCCTAGGGTTGGCTCGGCTTGTGCTTGCCATTTGGTACCTTAAAACACCATAAAAATCCAAGGTAAGATCTACTCAAATCAACAAAATAAAACCCCATACTTGCACTCAGAAATGGTCTCGACTTACCTCGGCACCGACCCAATTGGGTCGGTAACGAGGTCTAATGGGTTGGCTCTGGTTTTGGACAATCTCAGGTCATTACCGACCCTCACAGGTCGGTAACGCGCCTGGGCAAGAACAATATGCGAGCAATTCTGAATCCCAAATTTCAAAACTTTCAGCCATTTTGCACAATTTCAAACGTGGTTCCACACAAAAACACACAGTCAAGATCATGCAACCCCATACTTGCACAAAATCCTATCTAATCATGCCAACAATTGCCAAAACTCATGGTGAAAATCATGCAATTCAAGAACAAGTGTTAGGCCCAAATGTCCACCGGCCCATTTAGTAATCTGAGCCCATAAATACACAGAGAAGTCATCAGCCGGTTTGATCGAGAAAGAATCCCGAAATGGAGAGAAGTCATCAGTCATCCGATTGAAGGAAGAAAGCTTCCGTCATAAAGCGGAGAGATCAGTTCAGAAGGCCTTGGTGGGAGCGCTCCGAGCCTCCGATATATGCGGAAAGTGGAAAGCAGTTGCAAGATATGCCCTAGGAATCCGGAGATCGTGGTACATGGGAGATAACCGTTGGAACTAAGATGTATATATGTAAAATTTCGTATTTTGTAAAGCACACATCAGGAACCATAAAAAAACCAATCAAACAAGAGGATCATAGCCCTCTGCTTTCGAGAATTTCGAGCTTACTCATAGTTGTTGTTTCCTTTGAATTCGATCGTGCCCCAATTAAGGGCAAAGGTTTGTTGATCAAGTTTTTTTCCAAAATAACAAGTTAATTCATGCTTTGCTATCATCAAAATTCAATGTAAATCAAGCAAGAAAAACCAAAATTCAATCAAGAATAATCACCAATCATAGAACAAGCAAGAACGATTGCAATATAGACATGCAATCCAATTTTCACACAAGATCTAGATATGAAAACTACCCCAAATTAGCATGAATCTTCAAAAAAAGAGTTAGGGTTTAGAAATCATATTGTAGCTTTGAAGAATTGAAGAACAAATATCGGAAATACAAGGGTAACGAGGGCTAGAATGCTCCGGTAACGAATCACAAGAGGTATGTTCGTTATCGAATGGGTTGCGCGGGATTGGGGCGAGTGGTGCGCGATCGATTGAGGTGAGGATTCCGAGTGGAGATCGATCGGGTTTTATGGGAGTTTGGTTGAGATTGGGATGGGTTTGAAGGCTTGAGAGTGTTTAAAAGGAAGGAGGGCAAAGGCGGCGTGAAGGGTGAGGCAAGGAAGAAGATAGAATTAGGTTTAAAAGACTTACCTTTCCCGCGCGTTGTTGGATCCGTGTTTCGTCTCAGGTCGGTACCGACCCTCTTAGCTCGGTACCGAGCCTGGGCGACTCAATTCCTAGCGCCTCTTTGAGCCCGACTTTTGTGACATGTTAGCTCGAGAAATATCCCATCCCGTAAACTTCTACACTACTAAAAACTCAAAAGAAAGCTAAGAAAAAGAACTATAAAAAGAAAAGAAAACCGAACTAAAACTAAAACTAAAACCGAAACTAAAACGGGTTGCCTCTAGTAAGCGCTATTTTTAGCGTCGTTAGCCCGACGAACTTACCTGGCTAATCAAGGTGGTTCCTTCTCAGCTTTTTCGGGGTTTTGGGGGACCCCATACTTAGCGTTAAAGGCATTGTTATTTCTTCTTACTAAATTTGGTCCTTCATCTTCTAACAGTATGCCCGGTATTCCTACACAAGGGTTAGTGAAGTCCGAAAACCAAGGGAGTTTCGACTCCTCTATAACATAAATAGTAGGGTATGGTGTAGGAATATGATATAGGTAAGGATCATGACAAGAGATAGTGAATCCAGAGTTAGAGTACTCACCTCAATCCGTCAGTGAGGGCGTTGACACCGAGGCAGTTGAGGTCGTTATCGACCAATCTAGAGCAAGGCCTCTCTCGGTATAGTGCCAAAATACGCTGCCTCCGTCATATTGCTGTACGAAGGGGGGTCGGTAGTTTCCTTAGTGGCACTCTCGTAGTCCTTATTGATTGGAAGAGAATCTACGGGTTTAGCAATGTCGAGCTCAGGCTGAGACGTCTTGATCTGGGCTGCCGCGGCTGTATCAATGGCCTCTTGATTAAGGTTGAACTCGACCCGCTCCTCCCCTATATCAAAGGTGAGGAGTCCTTTTCGAACGTCAACTCGAGCACCTGTTGTAGCAAGGAATGGCCTGTCTAGAATGATGGGCACGAGAGGGTCTTCAGGCATATCGAGGACAATGAAATCGTTTGGTCTGAAGAATTTGCCCACTTGAATGGGATAATCATCAACGACTCCTGTAGCCTTTACACTTGATCCGTCTACCATGTACAACCTCATATCCACAGGTTCTAGAGGTCCCATGTTAACTTTTGGCCAGATTGATAAGGGAATTAGACTGGCACTTGCTCCCAAATCACATAATGCCTTGAATCGGTGGTCGCCAATCCCGATAGTGATAGCAAATCTCCCTGAGTCACCTAGCTTTTCCGGAAGGGTAATGGATCGGACCTCATCTATCAGCTCTGTTATTCATCTTTTCCTGCTAAGAATGTCGTTCAAAAAATTTGTGTAAGTCAGCATTTCGCTTAGGGCCTCAGCGAATGGTATAGAAATATTTAAGCCCTGAAGAATCTTAACGAAACGCTTAAACTTGCCTTTTGTTCAGTCCTTAGACTTCTTAGTAGGAAAGGGGAGAGACTTCACTAATCTCGGAGCCAAAGAGGGCTCGAGAGGTGGTGCTACCGGGTTAACAATAGGGTCGATTGGTGTCATATAAGGATCGGTACCGACCTGGGTGGGGTCGGTATCGAGCCTGGGACTAAGAGGGTGGTTCGGTGTAGAGAACTTACCTAAGTTGGGGTCGGTGACGAGTTTGGGAGCATCGGTACCGAGTGGTTCTGGCTCGATAACGACCCTCTTTGGCACTTTGTCGACCTGGGTCGAGGCTTCTTCTTCAGCATCGGGGTCCTTCTCCTTAGCTTTGGCACGATCTGGTAGCGTCTTCCCGCTCCTAAGGTGTACGGCCGTTGTCTGTCCTCTAGGGTTCTCGTCAGGGCGACCCGGGAGTTGCCCTTGCGGCCTCGGAATCTGTGCAACTAGGTTCCGTAGTTGTGAGTCGATACTCTTTTTCCATATACCAAACTCTCCCTATCTTTTCATCTGATTATTGAGGTTGGCTTGGACTCCATTAATTTCATTCTTTACTCCATTAATCCCTTCATAGAGTCCTTGCACCCAAGATGGTGGCTCTTGATTGCCTGGAGGTCGATACGGTGCGGGTCGTCTATCTGGAAGGGGGGCTGCATAATTCTGATTTTGATTTTGATTTCCCCAAGCCGGATAATTGTTTGGCCTGTCAAAATTATTAGGTGGGTTCCTGTATTGTCCTCTCATATAGTTCATCTCAGCATATGTCTTAGGGGCTCTAACTTGCTCGATGTTAGTGCAAGCAGAACTATTATGGACAGAAGAGCCACACTCTTGACAAGGTTGTGAGGTTTTCAGAAAACTTACCTGTTTCTTCAAACGGTTGATCTCATCCTGTAGATATTGATTTTTGACATCGGGATCAACTTCGTATTTATTAGGCATGTAGAGTCGCTTTCGTGGCTGGGGTGGCTACTGGGTCCCATACATGGCATCATAATTAGACAACTTGTCCAGTAGTTCCCATGCAACAGTGGGATCCATCTCAATAAAACTGCAAGCAGTGTGCGTGTTGATGCGATTCTTTGTTTCTACATTAATCCCTTGGAAGAAGATTTCTTGGAGCACATATAGGGGTTGCCCATGAGTGGGGCACTGTGTAAGCATCTCCTTGAACCTCTCCCACGTCTCTACGAAGGTCTCGTTAGGCAGCTGGTGATAAGAGGTGATGCGTTTTCTCAACTCCGTTGTCTTGGCATGAGGGAAGAACTTTGTTAAAAATTGATCATACAAAGCGTTCCAAGTCCTGATAACTTAGGAGGTAAGCTCTCCAACCAGATCAGGGCCTTTCCTGTAAGAGACCACTTGAAAGCTTTTAATAGAACATATTCTAGTGAGACACCTTCAGCAGCAATAGTGTCACATAAATCAAGAAAAATTTTAATATGTTTCATAGGGCACTCAGTAGGTTTCCCTTCAAACTGAGCCCGCTTGATTAAGAATATAAATTGAGACTTGATCTCAAAAGTCTTCTCTATCTCCGTAAGCACGATTGCAGACTATGGCACCCTCAATTCTGGATGCATATATTGTTTGGCATTCCTTGGATAGGCATTCAACTGCTCTAGTAGACGAGCATTGTCCTCTCGGTGACATTCAGCGTTTACTCGTTCACGTTCAGCTGTTGCGGCAGCAGCGTCTCGATCAGCCTATAACGCCTCCATCTGCCTTTGGAGAGCGGCCATCTGTTGTGCCATCTCATCTAGAGTCATTGCCATGGCTTGGTTTCCTCTTCTTCTGCAGTGCCGGCTGCGTTCAGGTTCAGAATAATAACCAATGTTATCAAACTTGAACCTACGACGCCTTGCTGTCATAAGCTGAGAAAACAAACAAAAGAAAAAAAATTAAAAACAAAAACGGGGTCGAGCTATTCCCAAACCCATAGGTAAACAAACAAACACTGTTTCTTCCCGACAACGGCTCAATTTCTTGAGAGGGTTTTCACTGACAACAAATAAATTTGTAGTCAAGACCCCGCTGAGTATAGGGAGGTCAAGATCGTCCACGGGAGGCAAGGTTGTTTGATTACCGAACTATGAAAAAAAGAAAACAAAGCAAAACAAGGCTACGACAACCTTTGGTACCAACCTTGTCAGGGTCGGTAATGACGCTCGGTTTCTACTAAAACTACGCAAACAAGACAAAGCAACTGCAGGCTCAGTACCGACCTCTGTACCTTGGTAACGAGTCTGTTCGAAGGTAAAAACAAAGGAAATTCAAATGATAAAAACAACTAGGACAAGGGTTACCACGACATAATCATGCATACGAACTAATATGAAGGATAATTATCATGCCTTTAAGATAAATCTATCCACTTTCGTTGACCTAAATAAGAAAATCAATCAATTTTCATAAATCAATTAACTTCTCTACTTAGTTTGAATCCAAAGCTCAAAACTTTCGTTATCGAACAATATCAATATTCAAGATTACAACTTTCTCTTTCGATCAAGCGATAAACTCAAATTACTTCGACTCTCGTCTAAGTATAAGCATAAACAACTAGATAAAAGGATAAAAGGCATTCAAACATTCAACACATTCATTCAATCATGCATAACTATGTCGGGTTTCAACCCCGATCGTAGAAAAGTAAACTACTCACTCATGATTGAATCAAAACAAACAACTATATTGAAAGAAAACATTGAATTAAAACTTACTTGAAAATATAAAAATCTCGTTTTACAAACAACCACGTTCATGACTTAAGGACAACAAAGAATAAACTCGAACTCTCTCTCTCGATCGAGCCAGTCGAACTAGTGTCTTCCTCTCAAACTCGTGAACTCAAAAAACTAACTAACGAATCCCCCTAACTAGGCTAGAACATGGGTATTTATACTAGAGGAAACTATCTAATAAAGATCTAAAAGATAAAAACTTATCAAACTAAAAAAATTATGTTGAAAGGGTTTCTTGACAACAAATAAATTTATATCAAGACCCCACTGTTGTATAGCAGAGTCAGGTTCGTCCGCAGGGAGAAAGTCAGTATCAAGTTTTGTTACTTGTCACGCAAGCAATCAATCAAAGCAAGGGTTTTTAACAAGAGAAAGAGGAATTCTAAGGTAAAGGTATCACCACAACAACAATTATGCATTCTAAACGCTAATGAAACATAAAGATCATGGTTTTATCACATAAAGGCGCTAAATTTTGTTAACTTTAAGCAAGTAAATCAATCAACTTTTGTTCAATTAACAAACTTACTATCTAATCTCTTCTACTTCAACTAGGATTGATCTGCTTTCGCTTCAAAACCCTAAATTGACTATTCTGATTCAAGGTTTATGCTTTCGCTTCAACTATGAATGAGAAATTCCCTTTAACTTTGGTTTCAAGGATTAAGAGCAAGAGAATAGAATCATGCAATAAAAACAATCAAGACATGATCATAAACAAGCATGCACAACCATTGTTGGGTTTAACCCCAACCTTAGAGAGAGAGACTACTCACAAAGCATAATCGAAAACATCTAAATTAAATAAAAGGGAAAGCTTACAACTCGAATCCAAAAACAATAGTTCCTCTCCCTAAAAGCTCGTCTCTTCCCTCTCTCACACGCCTCTCTCTTCTCTCCTCCCCTTCCTTGCCCTCCAAGGCAATTGATTGTGTCGAGAAAAACAAAGGGTAGACAAGAGTATTTATAGAGAAACTAATCTATCTTAAATCTATCTATAAGGAAATAAATCTATCTTAAATCTAACTATAAGGAAATAATATCTTCTAATAAAATATATCCCTTCTATCTATCTAATAACATAAAAGGAAATAGGATAAAAGCCCATTAATTTAACACCGACTCAGACACGTTGCTTCTCGCGGTACCTCGTTAACGACCCTGACAGCCTCGCTAACGACCCTGTTCAACACTTCGAACAACCTTGAGTAAAACTTGCGTAGAGGATTCGTTATAACTCCGTTTGACTTGATTATTTTTCCTATGTTCTTGTAACGAATTTCTCTATCTCTTTCCAAGCTCTAACTTGATCTTCAATTACTTTACTTGAGCGCTTAATCTTCATCTTCACTTCCATCTTGAGTGCTATCTTTCACCGGCTTTGCTCCTTTCTTCAAAATATGCTTCAAATAGCTTCTAAAAACCTACAAAACACCACAAAAACTTGTGTAGACTCCATATCTTAAGAAAATACGAAAACCTACACAAACGACTCAAAACAAAAGACAAAACTAAAGAAAAAGACTCAAACACACTAAAAACACACCCTAAAAACACGACTAAAAAGGCGGACATCAAAATACCCCATACTTAGACTTGCTTGTCCTCAAGCAATCAACAAGACGTCAACCAAAACCAACAACATATATATCAAGTCAATGCCTTTATCAAAAAATCAACATCATAACACAAGTAGAAATAAATAGACAAGTGAATCTAATATCATCACACATATATGATCAACCTCAAGCAAAAGCAACTAAAAATCCAACCTCACAAGGGTTTATGTATTTCACTCAACTCTCAAGTGTTTAGGCTTATAATAACAACTCTCAACTCAATCCAATATGCAAAAACTCATAGCCATTGTTACTTATATCACCAAACTCTCCACCTGAGATGTCAAAAACACATAAAAATCATCAAGAGAACTTAGGCTCAATGAAAAACTTCATAGAAGCTTCCATTCGGCCGGGTTGTAACGGTGCTTGGTAAAGACAATAAGGCGTGGAAATATTTTGGCTATGTGGTGCTAATAATATCCGGGAATCAAAGACTTCTAAAAACTCACACATACTCACCAAAACTCTTAAAAGAATATACAAAACTCACTCAAACATTATGCACACTTATTTCTTTCACTCACCCATTTATCCCAACTTAATCTTGCTTACAAACACTAAGGAAAATTTGGCTCATGCACACTTTCACTTTTCAGCTCTTTCTTCATTTTTTTTCTATGGCAGGTCGGTACTGACCCTACCAGGGTCGGTAACGATGTCTGCTTCATCATAACAAACTCTTTTTCCACTTCTTTTCACTTCTTTTGCAAGTGCATTCAGGGAACCCAACTCCTATTACATGACAAACTACAAGACTTTTCACTTTACCCAACCCATATTACCCCACACTTGAACCAATACATCTCACTCAACAAAACATACCTCTCCAAACTAAGTCCTAATCCCCGGATAGGGTCAAGCTTCATCGGCTAGGAATAATTTTGTGGAGCTAAAAATAAAAGGATATAAGCTCAAATTGGCTTCAAAAAGAGGATAATGATAAGGTAGGTAAAAAGAAAGGATAAAAAGTGGGTTAAAACAAATAAGTTCCCCATCATATGACTTCACATGCAATGAACTAATATCTCATATAGGTTTCAAGAAATAGATAACCATATCAATGACAAGAGATAATATGCATAAGGAGAGTAAAATCACACAAGAAAAGAAGAGGGATTTTTATATTCTCCCTATAAGGCCAAAAACAACTCACAAGGTAGCAATTTTTGTTGGATTTCAGTCACTTCTACTTAAGATCATATGTGCTCAATTATATCACATGCTAAATATCCACATAAAAATAATTTTAACATGATTCAGGCAAAGCTATCCAAACATGCTATGGAATTACATGATCAAGCAAGTTAAAGCATATCATAGGACATCTAAGTGGAATATTATCAATCCTAAAAACACAAAAACAAACAAAAAACTGAGTTTCCTTTTCCCATACCCCATACTTAAACCAAACAGTGTCCTCACTGTTTAAAAACATAAAAATAAAGAGAGAAAAGAAAAGGGAACTCACAAAATAAAACTGAAGCTATTTGAAACCATTGAACACTTGAGGAATTTTGCTTTTCTTTTGGTTCGGTAGAGGTCGGTACTGTCCTTGTGGAGGTCGGTAACGAGCTTGCTGAATTGCTTGTACCGATTCTTCTTGATTTTCGTCTTCTTAGCACTTCTTCTTCTTCTTTGTACCTGAGTCACTTTAGAAAAACTTCTATCCTACTACACTAATCTAAAAAAAACAAGTCAAAAGAAAGCTAGCAAAAAGATCTAGGAAACTGAAAACTTAAAACGAAAACAAAAAGCGGGTTGCCTCCCGTAAGCGCTATTTTTAACGTCATTAGCCCGATGAACTTACCTTAGCTTACCTAGGGCGACTGCCATCCAGTATCGAAGGGATCATAAGAAACCCCATACTTAGCCTGAAAAACATCATAGCTTCTCTCCAAAATATTTGGTCCTCTATCATCAATAAGTATACTCGGTAATTCTACAACAGGGTTAGTAAAATCCGAAAATCAAGGAGGTTTCGGCTCCTTCATAGTACTAACAGTAGGATTTAATATAGGACAAGGATAGGAGAAAGGATCATGACCAGAATTGATTGGATAAGAACAAGAAAACTCACCGGGATCGAGCAGAAAAGGGCTCGTTACCGAAGCTATGTGGGTCGTTAACAACCCTGCTGGGTTAGGAATTGCCTCGGTATCGTGCCTGTATCCATATTTAGCTTCGTACTCCTTAAGGAAGGGGTCGTTACCGACCCATGGGGGATCGGTAGGCTCCTCGGTAAGTATCTTTTCCTTGTATTGCTTTGTTCCAGTACTCAGGGAAGGGTCGGTACCGAGCCATGGTGGGTCGGTAGACTCTTCAATACTACAACTAGCCACTTCGTTCACGATTAGATTGAATTGAAATTCGACCTTCTCTTCTCCAATATCGAACGTGAGAAGTCCCTTCCTGACATCTACACGTGCCCCTGCGGTGGCTAAGAATGGTCTTCCTAGAATGATTGGCACCGCAGGGTCCTCTGGCATGTCTAGCACAATGAAGTCGTTGGGGACAAAGAATTTTCCAACTCGGACAGGAACATCGTCAACGAATCCAGTTGCTTTTACAGAAGATCCATCCGCCATGTAAAGTTTCATATTAACAAGCTCTAGTGGTCCCATGTTAGCTTTGGTCCAGATAGACAATGGTAATAAACTGGCACTGGCACCTAGATCACATAGAGCTTTAAAACGGTGAGTCCCAATACCAATTGAAATTGCAAACTTACCTGGATCACCGAGTTTCTCAAGGAGCTTTATGGAATGAACCTCATTATGCAGCTCTGAGATAGATTGTTTCCTGCTCAAAATCTCTTTCAAAAATTTAGCGTAGACAGGCATTTCATTAAGGGCATCAGTAAATGGAATTGAAATATTTAGCCCTTGAAGAAACTTAACAAACCGTCTAAACTTTCCTTCCGTAACATCATTAGACTCCTTAATCGGGAAAGGAAGAGTTTTTGACGGACTCGGGATAGAGAGAGACCCGAATTGAGGTCCTACCGAATCGAAAAGAGGGTCGTTCGATGTAGGAGAAGGGTCGGTACCGACCCTGGTGGGGTCGGTAACGAACTCAGAGTTCGGTTCAGAAGACTTACCTGGCATGGATGGCACGTTATCGAGCTGGGGAACCTCGGTATCACCCCTGTTGGGGTCGTTAACGAGCTTGACTGGGGCATCATCTTCGTTTCCGTGCTCAGTGTCTTTAGGCTTGGCTCGATCTGGCAACTCCTTGCCACTTCTGAGGTGAATAGCTGCAATTTGTCTTCTCGAGTTCTCTTCGGGTCGACCCGGAAGTTGCCCTTGAGGTCTTGGAATCCGTGCAGCTAGGTTACAAAGTTGTGAGTCAACGCTCTTTTTCCAAATCTTGAACTCGCCCCACCGTTCCATTTGATTGTTAAGGTCGGCTTGTACTCCATCAATCATGCTATGGACGTCATTGAATTTGTTATGGACTTCATTAATGTCCTCTTGTAACCCTTGTACCCAGGATGGCGTCTCTTGATAGTCCGGGGGTCTGTAGGGAGGAGCCCATTGTTCTTGCTGAGGAGGTTGGCTCCCTTGGTCGTATGCATAATTGCCCCAGGTGGGCTGATTGTAATTCCTCCCTGCATAAAAAGTATCACTTGGGTTCCTATATGGACCCCTCATGTAATTAGCTTTTTCCTATGCCTCAGCAGCTATGGTTTCCCTTTCTCTCTGGATCTCCTCTATCTCAAAATAGAGTTCAGCAATCTGCTTAGCTAGTTCCTCATGTGTAGCCATGGCTCGAGTTCAGGGTCTACTTATTGGATTAGAGACAACTCGATGTCCTTCAACTATCCTACGCTGTAAGCAAAAACAAAAAACGAAAGACGAAATCAAAAAGCAAAAACGGGTTCTCGGCGAGGGTCGGTACCGAGCCTGGATAGGGTCGGTAACGAGCCTGGAGTGATCCCGTAAAAACCGAAACTAAAAAGAAAGAAACAACTACCTATCGACAGGGTCGTTACCGAGCCTGGATAGGGTCGATAACGACTCGACAGTGGCCTAGAAACTAAATAGAAAAAGCACAAAAACTGGGTTGCACAGCAGGGTCGGTACCGACCCTGGGGGGTCGTTACCGACTCGACCGAGTCCCGAAAAATGTAAAAAGAACAAAACTTGGCACTATTGAAATCTCCCCGACAACGGCGCCAATTTGTTGAAAGGGTTTCTTGACAACAAATAAATTTATATCAAGACCCCGCTGTTGTATAGCAGAGTCAGGTTCGTCCGCAGGGAGAAAGTCAGTATCAAGTTTTGTTACTTGTCACGCAAGCAATCAATCAAAGCAAGGGTTTTTTAACAAGAGAAAGAGGAATTCTAAGGTAAAGGTATCACCACAACAACAATTATGCATGCCAAACGCTAATGAAACATAAAGATCATGGTTTTATCACATAAAGGCGCTAACTTTCGTTAAATTTAAGCAAGTAAATCAATCAACTTTCGTTCAATTAACAAACTTACTATCTAATCTCTTCTACTTCAACTAGGATTGATCTGTTTTCGCTTCAAAACCTTAAATTGACTATTCTGATTCAAGGTTTATGCTTTCGCTTCAACTATGAATGAGAAATTCCCTTTAACTTTCGTTTCAAGGATTAAGAGCAAGAGAATAGAATCATGCAATAAAAACAATCAAGACATGATCATAAACAAGCATGCACAACCATTGTTGAGTTTAACCCCAACCATAGAGAGAGAGACTACTCACAAAGCATAATCCAAAACATCTAAATTAAATAAAAGGGAAAGCTTAAGACTCGAATCCAAAAACAATAGTTCCTCTCCACAAAAGCTCTTTTCTTCCCTCTCTCACACGCCTCTCTCTTCTCTCCTCCCCTTCCTTGCCCTCCAAGGCAATTGATTGTGTCGAGAAAAACAAAGGGTAGACAAGAGTATTTATAGAGAAATTAATCTATCTTAAATCTATCTATAAGGAAATAAATCTATCTTAAATCTAACTATAAGGAAATAATATCTTCTAGTAAAATATATCTCTTCTCTCTATCTAATAACATAAAAGGAAATAGGATAAAAGCCCATTAATTTAACACCGACTCGGACACGCTGCTTCTCGCGGTATCTCGTTAACGACCCTGACAGCCTCGTTAACGACCCTGTTCAGCACTTCGAACAGCCTTGAGTAAAACTTCCGTAGAGGATTCATTATAACTCCGTTTGACTTGATTCTTTTTCCTATGTTCTTGTAACGAATTTATTTATCTCTTTCCAAGCTCAAACTTGATCTTCAATTACTTTACTTGAGCGCTTAATCTTCATCTTCACTTCCTTCTTGAGTGCTATCTTTCACCGGCTTTACTCCTTTCTTCAAAATATGCTTCAAATAGCTTCTAAAAACCTACAAAACACCACAAAAGCTTATGTAGACTCCATATCTTAAGAAAATACGAAAACCTACACAAACGACTCAAAACAAAAGACAAAACTAAAGAAATAGACTCAAACACACTAAAAACACACCCTAAAAACACGACTAAAAAGGCGGACATCGGATTACAAGATAAAAGATAGATTTTCTCATAGTCGGTGCCGCCTACCCACATAGGTCACCTCGGTAACGACCTGCACATGGTCGGTAGACACTTGCTGAGTTTCCCCAATAAAATCTTGTTGCACACCTCGGTACTGACCCTCACAGGTCGGTAACGAGCTCTCTGATTCGGGTTTTTGTACACTTTTCACAGCTTCTCTTGAACTTCACCGAGATCTTTAAGATGTACTCCTTCTTCTCTTCCTTATACACTCCACCATCCACCCCTTGACTCCAGCTTTACTAAAAAATGCCCCCTTCCGCTTCAAAAACCTACAAAAAGACACAAAACGGAGTAGCTTCCATACTTTTCACAAAATATGCAAACTTATCCAAAAACACACAAAACTAACACTAAAACTAAACTAAACAACCTAAGAAAAACACTTAAAACTATACTAAAAACATGAACATCACTAATAGCAATGCCTATAATGGCAAGAAGAGACACATTCGAATCAGGCATGAAACTGTGAGACAGTTGATTACGAATGGTGTTCTTAGTTTGGAGTATGTGAGAACCGAGAGGAATATTGCAGATCCATTGACTAAAGGACTAAATCAAAAGTTAGTCCTTGATTCGTCAAGGGGAATGTGACTTAAACTCGTAGGATGAGGAATTCATGGTGGATCCCCTTTTTGGGGTCAAACGAAGCCATGGAAAGACTCATATGATAGTACACTAATTCCCATTTCTACGACAAGTGTACATAAAGAGGTTGAGCAAAAGCTCTTAATGAGTTCATAGCCCAGGATTTGGGTGGTCCTTTGAGACAGACTTGATGAATTCACCGTTGGAAATTGAGAGGGTGAGTTATTAACTCTTAATGACTTCATATCCCTATCGTGGGTGGTCCTTTGAGACGGACTTGATGAAGTCACCTGCAAGAGTGTGAAGGGCTAGCCTCCTTCTATGAAAGAACTCGGGTGATCTTCCTAGAGCACCCATTACCACCTCAAGGCGATTTGGCTAGATGTGAGATTTATCCCGAAATCACAAGGAACATAGGAAAGATGTGTGTTGTTAGGACCCCAACTTTAAGGAGTTCAAGACTTAGTTCACTTCTTGAAGAAAGGGTTACCTAGCTTCACTATGTGTTGGTTCAATTGTAAGACACCAATGCTTATGCATCAATTCTATAAACCATGCTTAGAACTTCGTTTTCATCCTTTCAAATGAAAACCTTTTTTCGCATTGTGGGGGATTGTTGGAAGTATTTTTAAAATGTAAAAAATAAATTTGTTTTTGATGGACTTTTGTCCTCTGTTGGAATTGCAGCTCTCCCACATCGGAGAAATGAGTTGTTTTTTGGGGTATTTATATATGGCTTTGTATTCTGTTGGGTTAGATGAGTTGAGAGGGGAATTCTCCAACGTGCGCCGCCATCGCCGTCGGGCCGGCTCGGTCTCGGGCTTTGTGGCACGTGCGCGTTGTGGTGGGGCAGTTTTTTACGGACTTTATTAATTTTTGGGCCTCTAAGTTACGGATCAGCAAAATAATTGCTTGTCCGTAAATTCCAACTTCGGTTTTATTTGTTTCAAATTCGAATTCTTATCTCTTTTACTCAGTCTGATTTGTTGCTGATTTTTCTCCATATTAGCGTAACTGATGTGATTGTTTTTGTCCATAAAAACCAAACGTGAACAACAATTTTGATACACTGAAAATACAGTTTTCTCTCCTCTCAAAAAATCTCTCGTTTTTTAGCATCTCTGGTGGATTGCTACCTTCGTTTGGCGAGTCCACGACTTCGTAAGTCTTGTGTGATCCTTGGGGGCGCATTTGCTGACTTGCGCCACCGGTCAAGGCGAAATCGCTTCTAAGGCAGCGTCTCCCATACGGCGACACAACTTTCTGTTTTCCTGAAGTTATTTTCGATCCTTAAAGGCCCTGATGGTGCGCGAAATGACGATGTGTGAACGGTGGGCCCGAAACGCGAGGTGAAAGGGGGTCGGCGAGGTCAACGGGGTATCTTCCCAAGGTCTTCTCCATACCCATCCAAAAAAGCAAGGTCTCTGCTCCCGCGAAGCCTCAAGCCGCGGGAGCGAGGTCCATACCTCGCATAACTCACTAAGTGAGGTTGTCAAGCAACTCGCCATAAGAAAGAACGAGGTCTCAACCTCGTTCACTCAAAGGCTGACATTCCCGCCCAACTTAACCATTCAAAAGCCGCCAAACTCTCAACCAATGGGTCGTCGCCTACGTCCCAACCAATCGAATGGTCGAAACTTGGGCGTCCCACATCGGAAGTTGGAATGCACCATGGTCCCCAAGCGTCTATAAATAAAGGGAGACCTCGAAGGTTGCATGGGGTCAAAAAACATCTTGAACTCAAGAACTATCTTGTTGGTTGAATATCGATGTGTTGAATTATCGTCAAGACCACGCTACAATACAAAGAAGGTCCACAAAAAGACTTCAAATCGCCCAAAGAGACCTCATCTCAAGCAAGATCTCGCTCAAACAGCCTCACAAACTACAACCTCTCTGTAAACACTCTTGTCCGATCTCGCTGGATAGACGGCAATTCTTCGCTTGTAATAGGAAGCAGATCTCGTTGATAGTTTGTAGAGTAGCAATCTCGGTGTTGTAAAGAGGTCTCGAATTTCGTTAGGTAGAGACTTCGAATCTTGTAAGAGGAGATCTAGGGCATAATCTCGTTATTGTAATCCCGTTCGGAGACTATAAATAAAAAGCAAGGGTTTCCCTCGTCGAATAAATACAAATCTCGTTTTATGTCTTCAGCGTTGGTTTATTTCAAGGTTCATCACTAGTGTCGTCTTTGGGAAATCCTTCATCCTAAGCAGTTTCCCGACATGCGCAAACCTTAGCTTCCAAATCCCTCAAATGGCCTGTCCGAACAACTTTTTCCCTTAACACCTCGACAATATGCCTGAAACCTCAAAGCAGATGAACATGCAACCTCATCCAGGTTGTCCGTTCGAGATCCCTCCTGGGTGGATGTATGCTCCCCAGCAAAATCCCTATTCGTTCCAGTGGTACGGACTGAATGGCATCCCCTCCAACCCATATCCCTATCCAGGTTATGGGCAATACCAACAAGGCTTTGCCCCTTCGCCCGTCCATGGCCACGCCCCTCCGACGCTCGAGTACGTTCCCGTCCCTAGGCTCGGACAACCCCATTCCGAGTACGTACCAGAGTACGTCCCCGGACATGTGCCGGGGCGCGAGACATCAACCAATGGCTCCTCAACGGAGAAGCCGACCCGGGACCCCATGCAGATCTCGAGGTCTCATTCGCGATGTTCCCGGATGCAATATCAAGAAATGTCCGAGTCCACGGAGAGCGTGGTTCGTACTTTGAAGTCTCGCTCACAACGTCGCCATGTTGAGGCTGGCGGATTCTCACCCTTTGTAAACAAGATCCAGAGCGCGTCGATGCCCAAAAGCTTCCACAAGTCGCAGATGGGGTTCTACGACGGGGCAGCGGATCCAAAGGAGCATCTGAAATACTTTGCGGTCCAAATGAACGTCAACTCTTACAACGACGCGATCTTCTGCCACGTCTTCCCGAGCACCCTGGAAAAGGCTGCGATGACTTGGTTTATAAGTCTCGAGATCGGGTTTGTGTCCTCGTTCGCCCTGTTGTGCGATGCCTTCATCGCGCACTTCAGTGGTTCAAGGAAGTGCAAGAAGAACATGCAAGATCTCAGTGGCATTGAGAAAGGGGAGAGCGAGGCGTTTGGCACCTTTTTCACGAGGTTCACTGATGTGATTCCATCTACCGAGTCATGGCCCCATGAGTTGAGTGAAGATTCCATCCCTAAAGACAAGCCCAATGTGCATGATAAAAGGGAGCCAATACTTGGACAAGCAACCAAAGACGATGTTCGAGGCGCTAAGAAGCCGAGTCAAGGAGCCATGCCCTATCTTGGGCGCATCACACGAGCCCTAGCTAAGTCTATACTAGACAAAATCAAGGAGGAGCTCATGGCTCATAAGTTTCCGATGGCTAATGACGGTGAAGTTTCAGAGATCTAACTTTTCGAATTGGAATCACTCAATTCCGAGTTCGGACGTGGAAGATCCAGCCAGTTGAAGACGGGTCAGTTGCGTGGTGTTTGTTGTCGAAATTCCTTGGATTCTCGTGGCGATCTCTTTGCACAATCACCCCCCTCCATCGATCTGTCTCATCAAGTGGTATCAAAGCCACACGAAGGTATCGCCATCTAAACCTTGTTCCGACCTTGAATTTCCACTTGTTGCAAGGTTTTAGGTTCGAACTCTTTATTGGCTGCGTTGTGTTGTTGTGTGCGACCATAGTGTCCTTGTTGTGTGTTGTTGTGGTCGTTGCTTTGTCTTGATCTTGTGGTTGTCTTGGCCGAGTGTGTGTTCATCCATGGCTGCAAACCATGCTCAAAAAACGTTCCAATAGAACACCCAAAAGAGTTATCAAAAGTTGGTAGTTGAAAGGGTGCATTTGTTGCTTGATTAATGTCTTCCTTTAGTGCTTGATTTAAGTGTGTCTTGCTGAATTTGGCTGAGTAAAAACGTGGGAATTGAGTCCATAATCCAGCTTTCTTTTGACCCCTTTATATCATTACATGCTTGTTGTTGGTTACGGTGCTAGGATACGGGAACGACACCAAGACGAGACATCTTGTGTTGTTGTGTTTGAGCTTTTCTTGTTCCATTTTGTTGGTCATCTCCTACTTGCAACTTGTCGGATTTTCATCTCGGGCAAGTCTTGGTGATTAATTCATGTGACCTCTATACCTTGATCTTTGCCTTGTTTTTACGATGACATGTGTAGGTGATGACAAGAATAAGGAACAAGTTGAGGAGTCCTCCAACTCGGTGGCTGCCATGTTGCAATCCTTCCAACAATCCATGAAACAATCTTTGGAAGCTATGGAGACACGCATGGATGCCTTGGAGCGCCGAATCCTAGGGTTGGACGAGAGGACACAAGTGCCTCAAGTGGTGAAGATCAAGGAGACACGAGAAGAGGATAAAGGTTCGAGGACGACCCCTTGTAAAGGAGAGGAGACTTCCTTCCAACAAAGAGTGATGAGTGGCATAGAGCAACCAAAAAGAGAGACTCCTTTCCATGGATTGGAACAACTCATTACCATCAAGTGTCCAATAGAATTGATGCACACATTGCAAGAAGAGGAGGAAGTTGTGGAATTGTCTCCTAAAATCAAGCATCGTCCTACCATTACTCCTAGCTCCATGAACTCGTTGGCGACACCATGGATGGATGCATTTCCTATGATTCCTTCATGTTTGCCCTTCTTGCTCCATGAGGAGGACGAGGCTGTTTTAGTCACTCCAAGCGGTGATTACATTCCCTTTCTTGTGGAGGCCAAGAAGGATGTCTTTGTCATGGAGAATGCCACACCAAGGGAGCTAGAAGTCGTACCTTCTTTGTTGAGCTCACAAGGCTTGATAGATTCGAGGACGAATCTTTTTGAAGAGGAGGAGGAGGATGTGATTCCATCTACCGAGTCATGGCCCCATGAGTTGAGTGAAGATTCCATCCCTAAAGACAAGCCCAATGTGCATGATAAAAGGGAGCCAATACTTGGACAAGCAACCAAAGACGATGTTCGAGGCGCTAAGAAGTCGAGTCAAGGAGCCATGCCCTATCTTGGGCACATCACACGAGCCCTAGCTAAGTCTATACTAGACAAAATCAAGGAGGAGCTCATGGCTCATAAGTTTCCGATGGCTAATGACGGTGAAGGTTGGAGTTTTATTGTGCTTCACGGTTCTAAGTGACATTTCTACGGTTAAGGACACTTTATAAGTTTTCGGGATTTCGGGTTAATTTCTGTAATTTCCTTAAGTGAGGGGGTTGATTTTGTAAGGCTTTGTGTTAGGTTTAAGGTCGGCCTCCTCCTCCTCATTTCTCTAGATTGGACGAAAATACTCTCTTGTGGCTTACTTTCCCGTGCAATTTCAATTCAAGTTCTTGTTCTTGTATTTCGTTCGTTCAATTCTCGTTGTTCAAGTTGTTGGTGAGTAATATCCGACAATTTGGGCATCTTAGTTTGTTTGAGAGCTTGGTGAGTCATATCCAAGTTGTTAAGCATCCATATCCCCTTGTTCTCCCCATTTCGATCCATCATCCATCTCGGTGGTTTATGTACCCCCTCAGTAAAATCCACATATCTTTCAATCCACTCATCATTTAGGTCTTAAATTTTTAGGGATTAAACTAGACTCAGAGATCTAACTTCGCGAATTGGAATCACTCAATTCCGAGTTCGGACGAGGAAGATCTATCCATTTGAAGACGGGTCAATTGCGTGGTGTTTGTTGTCGGAATTCCTTGGATTCTCGTGGCGATCTCTTTGCACCATCATCCCCTCCATCGATCCTCTCATCATTCACAATCGCGGTTGCAGAAATCGCACATATCGACGGGGCGTCTGCGCGAGACACCCTCATGGGCAACCTATGTTCCGGGGCCTTCAAGAATTATATTTTCCTGAAGAGTCCGGAGACGTACGACAATCTGTGCGCTCGGATCAACGCCCAGATGTATGTCGAGGACGCAACCAACCAAAGCTCTCGGTCGAGGTCCGACAAGGATATCGCGGCCGAGGCTAAGGGGGAAGCAAAGGTAGGTATGCCCGCCGCCAAGGATGCATATGTGACGCAAGCTTAGAATCCCGTGAACAACCACAACAACAACAACAACAACCAAAACAAGAACAACAACAACAACCAAAACAAGAACAACAACAACAACAACGCCGGGAGAAACAACAACGACTGAAGTTGGAATTGCTTTGGAGGAAAGCAGCGAGGTTACAGGGGAAAGGGCGGCCCTCTATACAAACCAAAAGATAAAGGCCAGGGCAATCTCGCCTCAGGAGCCAACAATGTGTCGCAGGGCCAAAGCCAAGCAAGAGCCAACAACTTCAAGCAACAGGCTCCCGCGAAGCAGGCGCGATTCGGACACACCACTACCCTCGACGACTACATCCACACAATCTCGGGCGGTCTGTCGTTGGCAGGATCAAGCCAGTCCGAACGAAAGACGTATGTGAGGGCAAGCCATCATAAGCCCTCGGTATTCGGCATCGTGCAGACCTCGCGATCCCACGAGGGGTTGTCCTTCACATCTGAGGAAGCCGAAGGTCTCCATATGCCACACTTTGATCCCTTGGTGGTGCACGCGTAGCTAGGCTCGAAGATGGTTAAGCGAGTTCTGGTAGACATGGGATCTTTCGCGAACATCAAGTACTATGGTGCCTTCGAACAACTGGGTATTTCGGCAACATCCCTGAAGCCCTTTGCCGGGAAGCTAATGTCCTTCTTAGGAGACGAGGTCGATGTGACGGGCCTCATCGATCTCTAGATGACGTTGGGGACAGGATCGACAAGGCGGACCAAGATGGTAGAGTTCACCATGGTGCGTTTTACCTCGGTGTATAACGCGATCATCGGGAGAGTATCCCTGATGAAGTTTCAAGTCGTGGTGTCCATCTACCACCTAAAGGTGAAGTTTCCAGTCAAAGGTGGAGTCGGCGAGGTCAAGGGCAACCAAGAGGAGGGTCGTGTTTGTTACGCAACCTCCGCAAAACAGAGAAGTGTCTAGTGTTCATGGTGGATGCTCCCATGGATGCTGATCTCGAGGTTCGGGACAACGAGGCGGAGAGGCTCTTCCTTCAAGAACGAGGCGAAGAGGCTCCTCCTGGGCGAATGTCTTTCCGGGGAGTCAGCATTGTCGCTGGAATCTCTACTCGCTGGCTCTTGCGACGTGTTTGCTTGGACTGCAATAGATCTCCGCGGGGTCCCACGAACTATGGCCAAACATTCTTTGAACGTCGACGTCACCGTTCGTCCTGTGGTGCAGCGACGGAGGAAGATGAACGAGGAAAGGGAAAGCGCCGCGAATGCCGAGGTGGGGAAGTTGCTATCCGCGGGATTCATCCGCGAGGTCCAGTACCATAGGTGGTTGTCTAACATCGTGCTGATAAAAAAAGCCAGCGGGAAGTGGCGCATGTGGGTGGATTTCAAGGACCTGAACAAGGCTTGCCCCAATGATATTTACCCTTGCCATCGATCGACGAGATGGTCGATTCCACGGCGGGTCATGGGGTACTGAGCTTCCTCGATGCATACTCGGGTTACAACCAGGTCTTAATGAACCAGCGAGATGAGGAGGAAACAACCTTCATCACACAACGAGGGCCTATTGCTACAAGGTCATGCCTTTTGGTTTAAAGAACGCGGGATCAACCTTCCAGCGTCTTGTGGACCGAGTCTTCAAGAACCATCTGGGAAGAAACGTTCCGGATTATGTCGACGACATTGTGGTCCAGAGCAAAACTTCGGAGGAAAGTCTGGTTGACCTCGCAGAGGTTTTTGCGACACTCAGACACAACAGGCTCAGCCTCAATCCTGAAAAATGTGTGTTCGGCGTGTCTTCGGGAAAATTCCTAGGGTTCATGATCAGTGCACGAGGGATAGATGTGAACCCCGCCAAGATCGAATCGATTCTCTCGATGAGGTCACCCCGGTCTCGGACCGAGGTGCAGCGACACAACAGTGTTGTGAACTACCTGGGGAGGTTCTGCTCTCACTTGGCGGACCAGTCGTTGCCTCTCTTTGCAGCCCTAAAGAAAAATGATAAATTTGTCTGGAATGAGGAGTTGGAGCTCGCTTTCTCTGGGTTAAAGGCGTTTTTGTCAAAGCTCCCCACGGATTCACCTCCAAAGGTGGGCGAAGATTTGCAACTATACGTGGCGGTAAGCTCAAAGACGTCAGCGCGGTGTTGACAAGAAAGGCGATGCACCCCGTCTATTTCATCATTCGCGTGCTCCAGCCTGCGGAGCAGCGATACTCCCCAACGGAGAAAATGGCCTTGGCTATGGTGACGGCCGCGAGGCGCCTGCTCCCATACATTCATGCCCATCCAATCCAGGTTCTCTTTGATCTCCCTCTCCGACAAATCCTCCACCAGCCCGCCCTTTCCGTGCGGATGACCAAGTGAGCGGTCTAGCTCTCTAAGTTCGACATCAGCTACCTGCCGAGAGCTACGATGAAGGGGCAGGCCCTTGCCGACTTCATGGTAGATGTAACCTTCCCCAAGATTGATGAAAGTGTGGAGGAATGGAAGGTCTTTGTTGACGGCTCGCGATGCGACGCCGGGGGCGGGGCTGGCGTATTTCTTGTCGGTCCCTCAATTGAGACGGAGTATGCTTTTAACTTTGCCTTCGATGCCACCAATAATGAGGCCGAGTATGAGGCCATGATCGTCGGGATAGAGATGGCGCTGCTCGGTGGAGCTCGTAAGATCGGGGTGTACACCGACTCCGAGTTGGTGGCACAATAATTGAACGGACAGTATGAGGCCAAGACGGGGTTCTTACCCGCGTACCGGGAGAAGGTTAAATCCTTAGTATCCTGTCTGGAAACGTTCGCGGTGGAATCCATCCCACGCACCGCAAACACTAAGGCGGATGCCCTCGCAAGGTTGGGGTCGTCTCTTCCCTTGGAAGCGGGAAATAACATGATGATGGAGAGAAAACTCTCGCGAAGCGTAGCCAACGAGGTTTTCTCCATCAGGATCGAAGACTGGATGACTCTCTTCGCACGATATGTGGAGAGCGGGATCCTTCCCGAGGACCCCATAGAGGCCAGAAAGCTCAAAATGCAGGCAGCTCGCTACTGCGTTGTTGGAGGACGACTCTATCGTCGAGGCTTCGCAGAGCCCAATTTGTTGTGTGTGCCAGGCAAGGCCAAAGAGCATATACTGTTTGAGGCGCATGAGGGAGTGTGTGGATGCCATCTCGGTTGGTGCACCTTGTCACACAAGATCGTCCACATGGGGTATTTTTGGCCCACAGTCAGGCAGGACGCGTGGACTTACGTCTAGAACTGCGACGGGTGCCAGAGGCATGCCAACATCCAACATGCCCCAACCTTACCTTTGCGCTCGATTTTTGCGCCCTACCCCTTCGCAATGTGGGGGATGGATATTCTAGGTCCCTTCCCCAAGGCCGCAGGCAGGTACAGTTCATCCTGGTCATCGTTGACTATTTCACAAAGTGGGTTGAGGCAGAAGCGATGGAAAATATCACGAGGAAAAAGGTCTGCTCTTTTCTCATGAAAAACCTCGTGTGTCGATTCGGGGTGCCCATAACCATCATGACAGACCATGGTCCCCCGTTCGACTATGAGGAGACCCGTACTTTTTGCTCCAAGCTGGGCATAACCCTCAAATTTTCCTCAGTAGCCCATCCCTAGTCAAACGGCCAAGTTGAGAACGTCAACGCCCAGATCTTATCCGATCTAAAGAGACGTCTAGGCACCGCACAAGGGCGCTGAACGGAGCTTCTTACCCTCGTCCTGTGGACTTACCAGACAACCGCGCACCGCGCCACAGGAGAAACTCCCTTCGCTATGACCTACGGGGTGGACGCGTTGGTTCCGGTCGAGACCCTGGTCCCTTCGGCAAGGGTTTTCAACTTCGAAGAAAAAGAAAACGTGGCCATTCTCAAAGTAGAATTACAATTCAGGTACGAACTTCGCGAGGTCGCGGCCTTGCGCTCCAAGGAGTACAAGCGACGGGTCGCGGTGTACCATGACAAGAAGGTTAGACCCCGGTTTTTTACCTTGGGAAATCTCATTTTAAGGCGCACCGATGGGGGGAAGCTAGATCCAAACTGGGAGGGACCATTTCTGTTTGGGGAGGAGGTAGCGCATGGGGCCTTTAAGCTAAAAGATAGCGAAGGGCGCACTCTAAGCAAGACTTGGAATTTTGCCCAGCTTAAAAGGTATTATATATAAAATTTCTGAATTCTCGTCGTCGCCAAATTTTGTGTATAAAGGGTGACAGTTGTTTTACGACACCGTCTCAGTTTGGAAACAATCTAGTAAGATCGCGATCACTGGGAGCGATCCCGAGTGATCGCCACAATATATCCTCCCCAAGCTTCCCACTTGAGGTTGGAAACAATCTAGTAAGATCGCGATCACTGGGAGCAATCCCTAGTGATCGCCACAATCCATCCTCCCCAAGCTTCTCGCTTGGGGTTGGAAACAATCTAGCAAGATCGCGATCACTGGGAGCAATCCCGAGTGATCGCCACAATCTATCCTCCCCAAGCTTCCCGCTTGGGGTTGGAGACAATCTAGCGAAATCGCAATCACTAGAAGCAATCCCGAGTGATTTTTGATGTCTCTCTATTTGGTGGTGTTTTTATATGTGATTTCCTTTGTAAATATGTTTCTTTTTCCCCTTTTCTTGTGTGTTTTGTTCCTTTTTAGCTTAGTTCCCGTATTTCTATGAGATTCGGAGACTATGCGCATTTTATGTGTTTTGTAGGTAATTTGGCATGGATCAAGGGTCGTTTTGAAGGAGAGTCGAGACATGGAGCAAGGCCCGAGCTAAAGAGGGAAAGAGAGGAGCAAGCCATGAAGAAGAATAAGAGGAAAGCCAACAAGAAGAAGGTGGAACGAGGTTCGGACCGAGTTGCAACCAACCTCGGGCCCGACTTTGAAGTCTCCAACCTCGGACCGAGATGCACAGTAACTCGGGCCCGAGGTCCTCCGTGTCGATCCGAGTCGGTCACCGAACTACTTGGGCTCCAAGGCACGAAATTGTGGACTTCCACTTTTGCCCCTCATTTAATCCATAAAAGGCCCTCTTGTCTTCTAAGAAAGAGTTCACACACACACACAAAAAGGGGGGCTCTCTCACAAAGGGGGGGGGGGTTCCAAGGGAGCCAAGAGGATTCTTGGAGAGCAAGGAGGAAGGATAGGAGAAGGAGAAGAGAGAGAATCGGCCAAGGGAGAGGAAGATTGATAGGTTTGGTTGATAGATTAGCTTTGCTTTGTTTTGATCTTGTGGATTTAGAAACCCTTGATTGGAATTTGTGGATTGCTTTTGATTTGAATGAAACTTTGCTTTGTTTTGAGATTGATGATGTTGATTGCTTTCCCTTTTGATTTGTTTGCTTTATTTGTTTGCCACATGGAGTAGATCTCCTTGATCTTGGGTTATGGGGGAAAACCCTAGCTAGGTTTGGGCTAGAAACCCCAATTCCATAGCCTTGAGTGATTGATCTAAGGAACCCACTCTACATAGAGCTACAATTCCTTGCGAAAGTCGTGAATCAAGGCTTGAGATTGGCAAAGTAGAGAAAGTGAACATGTGTCAATCTCAAGACCTTGCTTCGAAGGGGATTTCCCCAATGATCGATGTGTAGAAGTGGTTGGAACGAGGGCGAAAGCACTCGATCCTAGTCCGATCATCACTCATTGCTTGAATTGGGGTGGATAAGCCTTAATCTACTAGAGAAGGAACCCAAAAGCCCAAGATCTACTTTTAATCTTTGAAGTTCGACAAACCCAGGTACCTCGGGCCCGACTTACCCTACGTCGGTCCCGACTTCCTCTTTTCGCCAACATCGGGCCCGACGTGACCTCTGTGTCGGTCCCGACAGTTTTCTTTGTTTTCCTTTGTTTTATGCTCTCCTTTCTAGCTCCCTAGTATCTAGGCACATCGATCGAGTAGACTTCCCGAGTGTTCGACACCCACCACGTACTACAACGGGGTCGGGTTATAAATTGTATCTCTTGACCCTCGCACACCGAGAGAGGCGATCAAAAAGAATGGCGTCGTTGCCGGGGAAGTCTAAGTGCATTGAGTGCCAATTTGGTGAGTTTCTTGTGTTTTGGTAGTGATTTGGGTGAGGGAATAGCCCAAACCCTTTGTTTGTTTTTGATTTGTTTTGGTTTGTGTCTTTGTTTCGTAGGTGTATGCTAGCTCGTTCCTACCGAGGAACACTTGAGCTTGAGTTTGTGAGTGATCCGGAAAGTATTCTCAAGGAAGCCCGAAGAAGGAAAAGGATGGCGAATCAAGCTCTCCATGTTGATGAGGAGTTGGCTCAACTTAGGGCTGAAATGGCTAGATTGCAACTTGAGAGGGACAATCAAGAGGAGGTGGCAAGAAGAGAACGGGAGCAACGGATGAGAGCCGAGGCTCAACTCAACGCTCTACCCCGGAATGCACGCCAATACATGCATCCGGAGTTGAGGGTACCCGAGCCGGCTATTGTGCTTCCCGAGGTTGCCAAGAATTTTGAGATCAAGACGCAATTCATCTCCCTCATCAAGCGTGATCAATTCGAGGGCCGTCCACATGAGTGTCCCATAGAGCATGTTAAACGATTTGTGGATATGTGTGAGACGATCTCCATCGACGAGGAGACATTGGAGTATGTGCTTCTAAAGGCGTTCAAATGGTCACTTGGGGGCAAGGCCACACATTGGCTCGAGAGCCAAGCTCCTAGGTCAATCACAACTTGGAAGATTGCAAGCTTTCAACAAGGTCCGAATGAGCCCCTCTTCGAAGCATGGGACCGTTTCAAGGAGATGTTGCGCCAATGTCCTACTCATGGCCAACAACCATATGTACTTCAAGACATCTTTTTCCAAGGCATCAATCCGATAACGAAGGACAAGCTCAATCTCCACACCGATTGTGGGTTCATAGACTTGACACTAGATCAAGCTTGGGGGCTACTTGACAAGCTATCCGATTATGAGGCCATGTATGGGGTGAGTCAAGCTAGCAAGGAGGTGAAAGTTCAAGGTGAAGGTGCAAGGAAGTTATATGATCCAAAGGGAGAAGACATTGATAGGGATGTGAAGCTCCAATTCCTTGAAGGTGAAGTGAGCAAGCTTAAGAGGCAAGTCCACTACTACAAGCAAAATGCTAGAGCTTGTGAGGAGTGTGGATCCTTTGCACATGCTACACAAGTTTGTCCGAATGAGAGCCAAGTGCGCTTGGCCGAGCGAATTGAGGAGGCAAACTATGTTCGAGGAAATTTCGGTGGAAGAGGCAACTTCAACAATGGTGGTAATGGCCGGTGGAACAACGGTCAAGCTCAAAGTTACAACAACAACTTCAACCAAAACGAGCCAAGGGCGCCACCACCACCATATAGACCACCGGGATTCAATGAGTTACAAACATTTGCTCAAGAGATGAGAGATGGGTTCAAGGAGATGAGGACCCAATTCAATGAGTTTGGTGCATGGAGGAGGCAAGTCGACAATCAATTTGCTCAAATTGCGACTCAAGCCCCGAGAGAGAATGGGAGACTTCCGGGCCGACCCGAGAAGAATCCTCGAGCTCAAAACAATCAAAATGAAGTCCGGGCAATTGGATTGAGAAGTGGCCGAAACCTACCCGAGCCACACGTGCCTAAGAAGAATGAAGAGAGTCGGACCAACTTACCCAGCAAGTCGGGTCCGACATTCCCCGAAGTCGACCCAGCAAGAAAATCGACTCCTTCACCACGGACCGAGGTCGAGAGCAACTCGGGACCGACGTACACAGACCTCGATCCAACTCCTCTGTCCAGGACCGAGATTCACAACATCGGGCCCGACATGGTGCCCAAGTCGGTCCAACCGGGAAGTGTTGCAAATGAAGTAGGGAAGTCCAAAGAAGTTGATCCAAGCAAGATTCAAGGTTCAACAATTCTTCCATATCCCTCGAAGAAGCCGAAAGATATTGTTGATAACAAGTTCAAGAGGTTTCTCAAACTCTTGCAAGGCTTGAACATCTCTATCCCGTTCACCGATGCATTGAGTGAGATGCCATCTTATGCCAAGTTTTTAAAGGAGATTTTGAGCAAGAAGAGGTCCATAGTTGAAATGCAAGATGAGGTCAAGACCTTGGAGTTACCGCAAAAGCTAGGAGATCCCGGTCGTTTTGCTATAACCATTGGTGTGGGGTCTAAAAATTTCCAAGCCTTATGTGACCTTGGGGCAAGTGTTTCGGTGATGCCCGCTAGCATTTGGAGAAGAGCAAATTTGGGTGAAATGGAGCCGGCCGATATGTCCCTAACTATGGCCGACGGTTCCATCATCAAGGCTAAGGGAATATTGGATGACGTGCCGGTGCGAGTTGGAAAGTACTTTGTTCCCGATGATTTCGTGATCTTGGACATGCACGAGGACCCCTTGGTCCCAATAATCTTAGGAAGACCATTCTTAGCTACGGCGGGGGCAAGGTTCGATGTCAAGAACGGCAAGGTTTCCTTTGAAATTGGGGAAGAGAAGGTTGATTTTCACTTCAACAAGGCCTTGAATGAGCCGGACGCCTTGGCTATCCTCAAACTTGAAGAGAGTGCCAAGAGAAAAGGAGAAGAAGTGGAAGTTGCTAGAGAGGTCATTGTGTTGAGAAGTGATGAAGGGTTGAATAAACAAATACAAGCAAGGGAGTTGTTGGAGCAATTTAAGAATCAAAATGAGTCAAGGATCAATGCTAGCCCAAGAAGAAATGAAGAGTATCCTTACTTATATCCTTTTGATGTTGGTGATGACCACAATTCTTCCCAAACTTTTGATTCCTACATTTGTTTAAGTGATTTGAAAGATGACTTAGGAGACTCCTACATTTGCCTTAGTGACTTGAAAGATGAATTGGTAGAATCTCCTAGGAATTCTTTGGATAACTTTGGTGTAGGAAAAGAGGAACATGATGGAGCAAGTAAGGAGAAGAAATCTCATCCGTTGGAGGAGTATGATGAGAGAGGCCCGAGACCGGATAGCCATGCCTATATAGACCATCGTTGGTGGTTTTATGGGTATGAAGGCAATGGGCATAACAATGGCGAGCAATTCACCGTGTTTCACCCGCCATAAGGTTGAGGTTAGGAAGTCAAGCTAGTGACTCTAAACGAGCGCTTCTCGGGAGGCAACCCGAGCTAGTAGCTTTCTTTTCGTAATTTTAGTTTGATTTTTCTTAGTTTAGCTTAGCTTTTCTCTAACCAATCCCTATCTAGTGTTTTGTGGATTTATGGTGTTGTGCATCCTTCAAAGTTGTGTAGGATTTGAGGTGAAATATTTAAATGGAAATATGGGAAAGAAGTTGCATGAGGATGGAGTAAGATTGGTGACCCGAATACTCCCACATCGAGCCCAGGTAAGTCGGGCCCGACATAGGGACGTCGGTCCATGAAGTCGGTCCAACTTGATTCGACTAGTTGGAATGCCAATTTTGCCCTTGACCTAATTTGTCCCTTTCCCCCATTAAATACCACCCCCACCTACCTACCATCTTCATATCAACCACCATTCCCAAAATACAACTCACCTTCCCCACACTCTCAAAGTCGGCCATCCTCTCACTCACCATACTCGATCCACACACTTCCTTTCTTCATCTCGATCCAATCACGAAAAGGCCTCCCTAACCCGATTCCAAAGAGAAATTTCGAGTTCAATCTCGTTCTTCATCCCCCATCTCGATCTAGATTGAGAAAATTTGAGTTCTAAGTTGGTTATTTGTTTAAAAGTTCAATACTCTTCAAATCCGGTATGTGTTACTCGATCTTTACCTATTTCCTTGAAGATTTTGTGCTTTCATTGCATAGATTTGAGTATTGCCATGTTTGATTGAGAGTTTGAGCTTGAGCATCAATGGTGGATTTGCATGATTTGTGAAATTGAGCTTTAAAGTTATTTATGCATGCTTAGATCCATTTAGAACTTCGATTAGGGATGTTTGATGGTTGAACTTGAAATTTAAGTGCATGATAGAGTGATTTGGGTTGATTTAAGGCTAGAAGTCGAAGCATGAATTAGGTCGAGATCGACGTGCCCAGAAAAGTCGGACCCGAGGTGTGAAAGTCGGTCCAACATGTCGGACCGAGGTTGAGTAAGTCGGGCCCGACATAGGCTGGAAGTCGACCCTAGTTGTTTTTGCTTTCTTCTTGTGATATCATGTGGATTCATGTGTTTAATTGTTGGCTATAGCCTAATCATGATGTAGAATGATCATTTGCTTAGCTATTGTTAGAAGATGTCCATGATGATTTATGTTGGATTGAGATGCATGTGAGTCTAGAGACTAAGTATGGGGTTCCCTTTGTGTTGAAATGTTGTTGTGTGTTGATGAGTGCTTTTGTTGAGTTGTATGGAGTTTATCTTGGATCCTTTTGTTTGGTTGGATGTGTGTAGGTACCATGGAGACAAGAGCTTCATCCTCTCATGTGGAAAGGCCAAGGAAGAAGTCCAAGAAGACGAGGAAAGAGCCGAAGTTGGATGATGTCTATTTGGAGGAGGATGAGCAAGTGGAGAATTATGAAAGATATATGGCGCTTGAGCACCACACGAGGTGGCTTGATTGGGAAGCCGTGAGGAAGATGGACATGGATCAAGCCCTTCCAAGATGCTACTCCCACATCGGTCTTAATGGAATGCTAAGGTGGGACAACACTCACTACCCCGCCCTCACCTCGGAATTTATGGCCACATTCGAGTGCACTTATGATAATGTGGAGGATGAGGAAGGGACGATCACTTTCTGATTGGGCAACGAGGACCACAATCTCACTCTTAGGGATTTGGCTACCTACTTCGGGTTCCCATGCCCAAGAGAAGAGGCCGGCGTCAACAATGAGAAGGTGAACCAAGTGTGGCGTCATGTGGCCGGGAAGAGTGAGATGAGAAAGGGCGCCTCCACAGCCGAGATTGCTAGCCCTCTTTTTCGGGTCATGGTGCGAGTCTTGGGGTGTGCAATCTATGCTCGTCATGAGTTGAGCAAGCCGATGAAGGAGGAAATCATGTTGCTCCATGAGATGCTCTTCAACACCAAGAAGCCCATGAACCTTGCATGGGAGTGGGTCAAGATGGTGCGGGACTTCCAAAGTTCCTCTTGGATCTACTTCGGTGGGATGATAGCAAGGCTCGCCATGCGTCTAGGAGTTGATCTTGACAAGTATTCTCCGGCTCCGAATGGTGTTGAGTTCATGAACATGAAGTATTTCAAGAAGGCCAACATCATCAAGGAGAAGCTCTACATGATTTCCTTGGCCCCTCACTCAAACTATGATGGTGTGTCGATCCGGTTAGTGCACAACCTCTATGACCTTTCTCGGTATCAAAATTGGTACCAAGTGTGGGCCGGCAAGCCACACTCATTTGGTGACCCCGAAGGTGCAAGAGAAGGGCGGCGACAACAATCTCAACACATTAGGTTTACCTCTCCTCCATCTACACCGGATTCCGACGAAGACAACTTCGTGTTTGCACCTCGTGGGGAGGACATGGATGTCGATCAAGGGCAAAGTGAAGAAGATGAGCGCCTCCAAGGCTTGATGGCCGACCTCCGGGCCACGCACCATGCTCCAACACTGGCGGACCGAGGTACACAACAAGTCGGGCCCGACTTCCCTCAACGTCGGTCCACTTCATTCCATGGTGGTGAGGTCCCGAGGCATTATGAACGAGGAGAAGGGAGCGGTGCAAGGCGGGAGCAATTCCAAGGTGGCGGTTATGAAGGCTATGCCCAATGGTACGGTCCGGGAATGGTGTTTCCCGAGCAGCAACAACCGGTGGACATGTCCTTCTTAGCCAACCAAATGGCTCATCTCCAACTTCAACAAGAAAATGTTCTCCAAGAGGTCCATCAAGTGAATCTCCAACAACAACAAATGTACCAACAACAACAACAAATGCTTCAACAACAAAGCTCTTTCCAAGCTAGCCAACAAGAGATGAACCGGGCCCTCGGCTACACTAGACGAGAGGTAGAGGAGCTTAGGGAGGTGGAAGACCAAAGGTGGCGGGTCCAAGATAGCTACAACACGTGGATGAGCGGGAACTTCCCTTCTAGTGAGGACCAATGGACACGCCCGGAGCCTCAACTTCAACCACCACCACAAGACTTCTACCAAGAACAAGTGTACGAGAGGGAGCGGCAAGCAAGGCTCCAAAGAGGACGTAGACGTGACAACCTCGCCGATTGATCCTATACATGCCATTGAAGAATAAAAAATTGTGAGCTTTTCATACTCTTCTCTCTTGCTTTTAAGTTTTAATTTCCTTGTTTGATGGGGACATCAAAATTTTAAGTATGGGGTGGGGGTAAGTGTGTTCATGATTTCTCTTGTTTATGTTTGTTTATTATTTTGAGGATATTTAGTTTGTGTTTCTAGTTTGTGTTTGGGATGTTTGCTTCTTGGTTTGTGGTTTGATGAAAAACATGAATGATTAATTTGGTCTTGAATGGATGAGTTTTTGGTTTTAGAGAAATTTTTGCAAAAAAATCCATAAAAATTGAAAAATTGTGTTGAAAACAACAAAAAGATTTTGTGTTTTGTAGGTTTTGGACTAGAAATTCCCATCTTAGATTGCCACAATAAAAGCTAATGATGATGTGAGCATGTAAATTCCTTTGCATATTTTTGGATAGTTTAGCCTCTTAAATGATGTTGCTTTTGATGTGATCATGATATCTTGCTTGTTTTATTGAACATGTGAGTCCTAGGATGAGTTCTTATGCAACTAAGTATGAGTGACCCTTGTGAGATTGATTCTTGGCCATTTTAGGGATGCTTGTTCATATTTGCATATCCCTCATTTTTCTTGTGTGATTAGCTCATTCATGCTTAGTAAAACTTGCTATTGCGGTGTTTATCTATTTTCCAAGACCGTCATGAGATTTGTCCTAGCATTGTCACATTGATTTTGAACTTTGTTCTTTTAGTCACATAAATGTTCCATATCCTACCATGAAGATAATCCTTTGTTTGTAGCCCCGTTCTAGCCTAAGCCTTTGTTTGAAATTCCTCAAAAATATTATTCCTAGCCTTATATGACTTGACCCTTATGGGATTGGACTTTAGAAGAGAGGTTGGGATTGTATTTGAAGAGTTGAGATTCTCTTGGGTTTAAGGGCAAAGAATGGTGTTATGAATCATGTGGGTAGTGCATCTTTGTTGTACAAAAATGAAAAAAAAAAAGAAAGAAAAGGAAGAAAGAAAATGTTGGAAATGTAAGGTGGAATAAAGCAAAGAGCTTAAGTGAAGAAAAGGGTCCGACCGAGTTACAAGCAACATCGGGCCCGATGTCATAAGAAAGTCGGTCCAAATGTAGAAAGTGTTGAAAAATCCAACAAAAAGCATAAGAGCAAAGATGAAGTGGAATGTTAAGTGAAATTTTGGGTTGAAAGGAAAATGTTAAGTCTTTTGGGTGAGTGTGAAAGTAATTGTGGAATTTTGGTGAAGTTGGTGAGAGTTTAGGTTGTTCAATCCCCATTGAAAGCACCACAAGACCAAATAATTCCCACCTTGAAAAATACCAAAAGCCCCATTACAACCCGGCCGAATGGAACCTCATTGAGGACCTCCATTGAGCCAAGTTCGAAATTCTTTGTGTACTTTGCATTAGGTATCTCTAGGTGGAGGAATTGGTGATATTAGCTTCAATAGTAAAGTCTTTACTTGCATGATTTTTGAGCTTGAGTGTTCATTGCTAAACCCAAACACATGATGAGTGATACACATTCACATATCCCTAAAGTGAGGCTTAGTTGCATTAACTTTATTCCTTGGAACACTTAATCATGTGTGATGATGTAATCTTGCTTGAATATCGATCACTTGTGCTTAAAATGTGTTTTCATACGAGGCTTTACTTGAAGATTATGTTTCGGTCTTGCTTACATTGTTATTGCTTGAGGACAAGCAAGTTTAAGTATGGGGTATTTTGATGTCTCTCTATTTGGTGGTGTTTTTATATGTGATTTCCTTTGTAAATATGTTTCTTTTTCCCCTTTTCTTGTGTGTTTTGTTCCTTTTTAGCTTAGTTCCCGTATTTCTATGAGATTCGGAGACTATGCGCATTTTATGTGTTTTGTAGGTAATTTGGCATGGATCAAGGGTCGTTTTGAAGGAGAATCGAGACATGGAGCAAGGCCCGAGCTAAAGAGGGAAAGAGAGGAGCAAGCCATGAAGAAGAATAAGAGGAAAGCCAACAAGAAGAAGGTGGAACGAGGTTCGGACCGAGTTGCAACCAACCTCGGGCCCGACTTTGAAGTCTCCAACCTCGGACCGAGATGCACAGTAACTCGGGCCCGAGGTCCTCCGTGTCGATCCTAGTCGGTCACCGAACTACTTGGGCTCCAAGGCACGAAATTGTGGACTTCCACTTTTGCCCCTCATTTAATCCATAAAAGGCCCTCTTGTCTTCTAAGAAAGAGTTCACACACACACACAAAAAGGGGGGCTCTCTCACAAAGGGGGGGGGGGGGGTTCCAAGGGAGCCAAGAGGATTCTTGGAGAGCAAGGAGGAAGGAGAGGAGAAGGAGAAGAGAGAGAATCGGCCAAGGGAGAGGAAGATTGATAGGTTTGGTTGATAGATTAGCTTTGCTTTGTTTTGATCTTGTGGATTTAGAAACCCTTGATTGGAATTTGTGGATTGCTTTTGATTTGAATGAAACTTTGCTTTGTTTTGAGATTGATGATGTTGATTGCTTTCCCTTTTGATTTGTTTGCTTTCTTTGTTTGCCACATGGAGTAGATCTCTTTGATCTTGGGTTATGGGGGAAAACCCTAGCTAGGTTTGGGCTAGAAACCCCAATTCCATAGCCTTGAGTGATTGATCTAAGGAACCCACTCTACATAGAGCTACAATTCCTTGCGAAAGTCGTGAATCAAGGCTTGAGATTGGCAAAGTAGCGAAAGTGAACATGTGTCAATCTCAAGACCTTGCTTCGAAGGGGATTTCCCCAATGATCGATGTGTAGAAGTGGTTGGAACGAGGGCGAAAGCACTCGATCCTAGTCCGATCATCACTCATTGCTTGAATTGGGGTGGATAAGCCTTAATCTACTAGAGAAGGAACCCAAAAGCCCAAGATCTACTTTTAATCTTTGAAGTTCGACAAACCCAGCTACCTCGGGCCCGACTTACCCTACGTCGGTCCCGACTTCCTCTTGTCGCCAACATCGGGCCCGACGTGACCTCTGTGTCGGTCCCGATAGTTTTCTTTGTTTTCCTTTGTTTTATGCTCTCCTTTCTAGCTCCCTAGTATCTAGGCACATCGATCGAGTAGACTTCCCGAGTGTTCGACACCCACCATGTACTACAACGGGGTCGGGTTATAAATTGTATCTCTTGACCCTCGCACACCGAGAGAGGCGATCAATTTTCACAATCTATCCTCCCGCTGGAAACAATATAGTAAGGTCGCGATCACTGGGAGCAATCCCGAGTGAGATGCGCGATCCGAGCGAGGCTCGTGATCGCAACATATAATCTAATTGTGAGGTGCGCGATCCGAGCGAGACTCGTGATCGCATCATAAAATATGTGTGAGATGCGCGATCTGAGCGAGGCTCGTGATCGCAGCATAGAATCTAAGTGTGAGATGCGCGATCCGAGAGAGGCTCGTGATCGCAGCAAATAATCTAAGTATGAGATGTGTGATCTGAGCGAGGCTCGTGATCGCAACATAGAATCTAAGTGTGAGATACGCGATCTGAGCGAGGCTCGTGATTGTAACAAATAATATAAGTATGAGATGCGCGATCCGAGCGAGGCTCGTAATCGCAGCATATAATCTAAGTGTGAGATGCGCGATCCAATCGAGGTTGGTGATCGCAGCTTATAATCTGTGTGAGATGTGCGATCCCAGCGAGGCTCGTGATCGCAGCATATAATCTAAGGGTGAGATGCACGACTCGAGCGAGGCTTGTGATCGCTGCATACAACCTATGTGACATGCGCGATTCGAGCAAGGCTCGTGATCGCTGCATATTAGAACAATAGAATGGCCCGAGCAGGCTGCAAGCCTTGCAACACTCGAGCAATGGGGTTGGATCGGGAGGAAGTGGGCCTTCGAAGCCCTCAAAAAAGCATGTAATATAAACCACAAAGCAAGGATAAAAAGGAAAGTGCATAAAATAAGGTTGTGAGGGCCAAAAAGTTATATTACAAGCCCCAGCAGGGCCACCAAAATGTTCCAACCACCAAAAATAAAAAAAAGGGGGAAATTAACAAAAAGCCTTTCATTCATTCTGACTGTCGGAAGGAGGGGCCATTGGGAGTTGGCGGAGGGGCGAGGCATTGACAACTTCGATCTCCGAGGTGGGATCGGCCTGGGCGGGGTTGAGGACAACCTGAGCAGGGTTCAGATCTTCCTGGCCCACAAGGTCTGTGGTTGTAACACCACGGTGGTTTATAAGGAATTGAGATGCTACCCATGTCAACGATACCTCTTCCTTTTCTGGGTTCAAGTGAGGATAAAGAACTCAGAAGTTAAACCTGTAAGGGCGAGAGTAGTACCAGGATGGGTGACCTCCTGGGAAGTTCTCGGGTTGGCATGGGATAGCGCTTCTAAAGGCTTGTGTCCTTACAAATGGTATCAGAGCCGACTCTAAGTTACGAGTGCACTTGGTCTAGAGGGCGGTGACTCGACCTAGAGGACGGTGCTTGGACCTTGACGAGGACGTCAAGTGTTTAAGTGGGGGAGATTGTAACACCAAGGTGGTTTATAAGGAATTGAGATGCTACCCATGTCAACAAGACCTCTTCCTTTTCTGGGTTCAAGTGAGGACAAAGAACTCAGAAGTTAAACGTGCAAGGGCGAGAGTAGTACCAGGATGGGTGACCTCCTGGGAAGTTCTTGGGTTGGCATGGGATAGCGCTTCTAAAGGCTTGGGGCCTTACAGTGGCAGGGGTTTCACTCTCACTCGCCACGACCCTGCCTTCGCCATCGAGGAAAAATTCGCATTCTCCCTCGGGATCTGCGTCGGTCTCTCCCATGGTCAGCTCGTAGTTTGGGATGAAAAAGACGATGTGGGGGTCGATGTGTTGATACTTCACGATCGCCTGTCTCACCCCTACGTGGATGTCCTGCCGGTACATCCCCTCTATGGCGCTCAGGTTCGCCTCTTTGAATTCAGCAGACTCAACGTACTTGGGCCCCGCAGCCATTACCTCCTCATTAAGCTCTTTTACGCGGTTGTGAAGGCTGTTGTTCTCCTCCTCCACCTTCTCGAGCTCTGCTTCTTTCTCCTTGAAGTACTTGTGCTCCTCGGACAGTTTAACTTGCAGTTCCTCGAGCGAGGCCTGCATGCCTTTGACCAAGGCCTTTGCCTCCGCAGCCTCCCTAGCCTCATCCTCCGCAGCAAGATCCGCAGTCCGGGCCCGCCTCTCAGCATCCGCGAGGGCCTTATCCTTCTTAGCACATTCCTTCGTGCTATCCTTGAGCCTCTCCTCCATCTTATCCATCTTCTTATGGAGAAGGGTGATGCGGCTGCAATTATAATTCTCGAAGAAGTTGTGCTGAAAAATCAGAAATGGGTTAGGAAAGAACATGCAAGAAAAATCCGAGCAAGGTTTGCAAAGAAAAACAAAACGCACCATCGTCGAGTAGCGGAGTGCCTCGTCGGCAAGGGCAGCTTCGGAGAGATTGTTCGCCCACATGATCTCATCCTTCCAATCTTCCCGATTCCAATTCTTGAGTGTGCCCCTGGACGGCCCGGGACAATGGAACTTCGCGGCTGGAGGGCCTGTCGGAACAAGCGTACGCCCCTTGAGACTGGAACTCGGAACAAGTTTCCTCCCCGAGGACCTACGATATCCATCCCCCTTGTGCTTCTTCTTCTCTTTTCTAGGCGACGTCGTCGACTCCTTCCGCTTGCAGCCGACCCCGTCGCCGCCCTATTGAGAGACCTTGGAGGATACCCTGGTGGCGTCCCCCTTTGAGGAGGCCATCTCAGCAATTCGCACCCCCGCAGAGGCCGCTGGGGCTCGAACCATCGAGGCCCTAGAAGTTTGTGCGGCGGGCCCCGCGGGTTTCATCCCCTTCGCCCTTCGGGCCAAATCTTCCAAGAGAATCACTGAAAAGGAAAAAGCGAGGAGTTAATAAACGGGAAAGAGAATTAGGTGCCAAACAATGAAAGTTCAGAATGTGTGATCCAAGCGAGGCTCGTGATCATCGCAAACTATCAAAGTTCAAAATGCGTGATCCGAGAGAGGCTCGTGATCATCGCAAACAATCAAAATCCAGAATGCGTGATCCGAGCAAGGCTCATGATCATCACAAACAATCTAAGTGCGACATGCGCAACTTGAGCTCGCGATCACCGCACGTGGTCCAAATTTAACACTCAACAAAAAAAAAACACAAGAGCAAGAAAACATAAAGCAATAAATATCCCATGCACCCTCGCGGTTCGGGAGGGTAAGACTCAGACCCGCTCGCTCGAGCCGATCCTGCGCCAAGTATTCTGAATAGGGCACCTGACGCGGCGTCGCGAACCGATTCTTGGTCTCGGTGACATCTCACGACTCCTTGAGTCGTTGGAAATTGTCCGGTGCCGAGGGGAAGTTAATGTATCTCCCAGTACAGTCCCGGACCAAGAAACACGTGTCCTTCCACTGGCCGACATTCAACTGAGTGGTGGTGATCTTGAGTCCGGGCAAACTTAGATTAACGAGACATGATTTCTGCTCTCGTCTCCCTAAAAACAAGCTTGTCATAATATCCACATCGTGGCCATCCCCGAGTTCGTAGCTTCGGATGGTAAATGCGCACAAATGCCTCCACGCATTGGGAAATAATTGTGTGAGGCAGACGTTTATTGACCACAAAAAATCAGCTATATGCCGAGTAAACGGCAGCTGAAAGCCGGCCTGAAGGCTATGCAAGTGGACAACTGCGCAATGGTTGTACAACGCCAAAGAGCAGCCCTTCCCCTCGCGAAGCGCCAGCTCAACCCCCTCGGGCTAAGGAAAATCCTTTACAATTTTGGCAAGGCTCGCTCTATCAAGAACAGTCGGGGCTACCTCAGGCAAAAATATCCCGACCACGGGTTCAAAGTCATTGGGATATGTTTCTTGATGACTGGAGGGATCCCAGACACGCAATCGGTAATATACTGCGGATAGAAGTTGGGTTGTTCGTTGGACTCAAACGACCGCACGTCAGACCCAACGGGTTCTTCGTCTGAAATTGAGGATGAGGCCATCTCAACCCCGGAAGATGTAGGTAGCCGAGAAAACTGCGAGGTAATGGAGGTTTCGAAGGCGCTAGACGAAGGATCACTAAACACGATCGAAGGAGACCTCGGGTTTTGAGAGTCGCTAGATTTGACGGTCCCCGCGGTCTCAAAAGACACTTCGTAATAATCCTGCCAAAGTTTGAATGTGAGGCCTGGTGGAGGGCTCGAAGGGGCTCCTCTATGCATGAAAAGCGAAGTCCAGGTCACAAGAGGCGAACACCTAGAAAAGAAGAAGAATCTTGAGAAATCGAAAAGATTAAAAGAAGGAAGAAGCGAGGTAATTGCATGGAGGAGACGTGACCCTAGGGCTGTGATGCGTTCCGGCCTAGGACGGCATCAACAGGTTCTATCACAAGTCGAGCTATTCAATCCAAGAGTTCGGTTCAAGACCCGCCTTTAACCATGTTGATGACATCTTTGGTCCGAGACACACTTTCAGATCAAGTGGAGGAGTCGGGGGTCGAGCCATGAATTTCTGAACGATTTCCCATCGGCGCGGCCAAAGCCACACAGAGCGCGACCGCGCTCTAGCCCATGTGCCCACGTCGCGCCACCAGAATCTCAACCATTACGGGCGCGGGAAGGTGCCTCAGAGCGCGCCCGCGCTCCCCCTCGTCTGTGACTGCGTCGCGCCCACAAAAAGGCAACACCTTCGGGCGCGGGCTGGAAGCCTAGGAGCGCGCCCGCGCTCCCCTGGGGTCAGGCGCGCTCCCTCAGGCGGTGATTCCGAGTGTCTGCGACTCTTCCGTGGGCTCGGGTCTTCAGGTTTCTATCTTTATTTCATATCGGGATTTTAAGTGAAACAATTACTTTGTTTAGTATTAATTTTATTTCCGTTATTTATTTAATTATCGAGATGGGTTGGACTTGCATGCTTGGGCCCATTCTCGCTAGGGTTTCTAGGGTTAGGTTTAGTTCTCTATTAATATGTCAGACTTTAGTAATTGCAATTTACGCTTGAATGAATTGATAAATTGCCTATGTGAATCGAGTTTCTCTTCCCTAGGCTTCAGGCGTCAAATCCTTCTTAACCTTTCTCCCAATCGCCCTCAAAGTTCTTGGTTTCGATTCCGTCGAGACTATTTCGCATTCGAGACGATGCTAGAACCCCAGCATCGTACCGTTCGAGTCCATCATTAATTCTGTTGCTACAACAAGTGATTCAACCCTGCGCACTCAAATTCGTCAATTGCTTCCGCTCAATTTCAACCCTAGATCGAAGCGGGATTCCTAATTCGAGACGTCGGTTCTCGTAGTGAGGCGAAACGCATCAACTGGTATCACAGTCATCGTCTTGTAAGTCTCTTGATTCGATCTTTGCACTTTCACTACCATAATTCCGCCATTAATTCAGCAAAAATCCAAAAAAAAAATTTAGCCAAACCCTAATTAATTTTCTTGCCCTTTGAGTACAAACTGTGGTGTGATTTGTTCATTGCTTTACTTTGCTTGATTGATTGCCCATCCTTAGTAATTTTCATTACTTTATAGGTTGTTTTGCTTGTGTTTGATTGCATTGAACTACAATTATCGTTGCATATTAATCGTTGTTTTGATTGTGGGTCGACAAAATTCAGCATCAAAAAAAATTCAGCCCTAATTTATACAAAAAAAAATCAAAAATCAATTGTGGGTGGCATAGGCAAAATAAGGTAAGCCATAAAACCACATTTGTTAAAAAAAATGGTGGTGGCATAGCCAAAAAAAAGGTAAGCCATAAACCACACTTTGTTAGTGATTTTAATATTGTTAGTACTTGCATTATTCCTTGTTTCATTAGTACTGCTTGTTTGTTATTACTCAATTGTGTGGATGCATATCTTGCCTTAAGTTTACTTTGTTTCAATAACACCATTGTTTTACTCGTGAGCCTAAGCCGCCTCTCGCACAATTGCCACTCGTGACCTTGTGTGAGTGCATTGCTCGAATCAAGAGCTAAAACTTTGCGTGTTTGTTTGCCTTGTTCGTTTTGTTCTTTGTTACTCGCCATGTCTTCTCCTTATGCTTCAGGTATATTACAAAATCAAGAAATTGTTCTTTGATTGAGTCCATACTTCTTTGATTGAGTCCATGCCTGTAGAACAAGAAATTGTTCTTTTAAGGCGACAAATGGCTGATATGTAAGCTCGTTTTGACGCCCAAGCTTTATTGCTTGCATCCCTCGCACCGCCACCTACTTCGGCTCCAATGACACAACCGGGCGTCAACACCTCGAGCTTGCCACAAGACCCGATCTTGGCTGATCCCCCGACGCCACAACAACTCCCTCCCGGGCCTTTGACGCGTGCCCACAAGGCCTCGGGCATCACCATTGGCGCACCGGCAGCATCCATGGCACCGGTTATGCCTAACCAGCCCACTCCTCTTGCTACACAGGACCCCCGCCTCAAGGAAAAGGGTCCCGTGGAGCCCGTTACCGAGTCTAGGCAAGGCCAAGGCACCCGCATACTTCATAGCGACCCAATAGCTAATGATCCGTCTTCGAGTGCCTATGCCGAAGACCAAGGTATGTATTCTAAACCACTTATTTTTTATTCTTATGGTCCCGAGGATGATGGCTACTATGCCACCACCTCTCTTGGTGCTCCACCTCGCCCATAATTTGTGGACGATGCTAGAGCACGCCGGCTTTATGGAATGTGTAACCAACGCTTTCCGGCACCGGTTTTTGACCATAACGTTTTCGCTAAAACCAAACGGCCTTATGAGAAGGAACCTAGTCACAATCATCGACATGGTTCCTTGAAGTACAATTATGCTACCCCGGTTATCCATGACGACTTTAAGGAGTTCGATGACGAACAAATTGAAGATTTGGGCATGGTTAACCCTCATAATTTTCCAGCGTTGGGTGATCCTCCTGAATAGAATGAGCGTCCATCGGATTAGATTCCGCCAGCCCCCAACCCTAATATTGGTAATGCTCCAACACGCCAAAACCGGCGCGCCTATGATCATGTTACCGAGCGGCGCACCCAAGCTCCACCCCGGCAACATCACCAAGGGCAAGACTTTTATTATGGGCAGGTGTCGGCCCGGCCTTGGTCCACCACTAATCGTGGCCATGATGTACGTGTTGCTAATGGCGATCGGGACACTCCCCGGTACCAACGACAGGAAGTCAAGGTCAAGATAGAACCGTTTGAAAGGCATCATGACCCGGCGGTCCTTTTAGAATGGGTTACTGCGACGGCGCATACTTTGCGCTATTGTAATATCCCCGCTTATGAGCATGTACAAGCGACCACCTTACATTTTCGTGGTTCAGCACGGGTTTGGTTGCAACGTTTTGTGGATGACTGTTTGCTTCGGGGTCTTACAGCAGTGACTACATGGGATCAGTTGGTCTATGTTATGACTCAAAAATACATTCCAACTGATTACCGCAACCAAATGAGTTTGGACATCGTTGATTTTCGCCAAGGATCATTGTCCCTTGTCGAGTATTTTGAAAAATTAGAGGACATGTTTTTCAAAGCGAACATTAGTGTTGATCCATCCACTTTGCGTACTAAGTTTATTAGTGGCCTTAATTTGCCTATTAAAGATCATCTTGAGATCCTTCCTATTAAGGATATCAACACATTAGTGCACAAGGCCATGAAAATCCATCAACAACATGTACGCAATAAGAGCAATGGTTCCCGACCTTCTTCGGGCAGGTATGTTTCTTCTAACCCTCGTCAATACGGTTTTGTTACTAATGACAATTCTAGTGCCGCAGGACAGGGTTCATCTACTCATTCGGGCGAGACAATGGTCCCTAACTCTTCATGCCCGGCTCCTCAAAAGCCGGCCCCACCGAACCGTGAACGAGCCCGAGATTTGGAATGTTACACTTGTGGTGGGCGTGGTCACTACCAAAAGGACTGCCCCAACCACAAGAAAGTCATGTTTTTTAGGCTTCCGCTGGATATGAGTCCATGGATGAAGAAGAAGTTTTGGCCCCGGCACCACTTGAGGTGGCTTATTCAGTTCCTCAGGCGGAAATGTTGGATTGTGCTCCGTCACGGCCCACATTGGGACTCCTTTGGGTTTGATTGCACGAAAGGCCTTAAAACTTCGTGAAGACAACCTCCATTGCCAACGGGAGAATCTCTTCCACACTAGAGCTCTTATTGGCTCCACCAGCTTAAGTGTGATTATTGACTCCGGGTGTTGCACCAATTTGATCAACGAGAAGGTTGTCGCTCATTTGGGGCTAACTACTACTCCTCACCCGGCTACTTATGGTCTTCAATGGCTCTCCTCAAGATCAGGTACACAAGTTTCTAAACACTGCATGATTTCCTTTTCAATTGGTCCTTACACAGATTCAATACTTTGTGATGTGGTTGCAATAGACGTCAGCCATTTATTATTGGGACGTCCATGGAAATTTGATAGGCGTGTTCTTCATGATGGTTACTTAAACACTTATGTGTTTACGTACCACGGGAAGCGCGTCAAGCTCTTACCTATGTCGCCAAGTGAGATTTTGCAGGATCAGGTTCAAAGGGATCGATAAAAAACACTTGAAGCTGAGGAACAAGTTACAAAGGCCAAAGGGGTGCCAAAACCAAATCTCTTTGATGAGAATGGCAATGGCACACCCCTCCATGATCCGAGGCCGCCTGACGCGTCCACACGCTCCAAGCCAACCCATGGCGCGCCTCTTCAAGGTTCGGTTGAGCGTCGGTTGTTGTTGACACATCCGTCATTGTCTCCGGCGCCATTTCTTGGGGGTATAACCGACTCCTCGATACACCTCCCAGATTCCTATGGCGAAGTACAAGCAAAGGTCATCATGTCGGACTTCTTTTCCGTGGTTGATTCCGAGCTTCATCTTGAGGAAGCGAGGACACTTCCCACTCAAAGGGGGGAGGATGATGCGTTCCGGCCTAGGACGGCATCAACGGGTCTATCACAAGTCGAGCTATTCAATCCAAGAGTTCGGTTCAAGACCCGCCTTCAACCATGTTGATGACATCTTTGGTCCAAGACACACTTTCGGACCAAGTGGAGGAGTCGGGGGTCGAGCCACGAATTTCCGAAGGATTTCCCGTCGGCGCGGCCAAAGCCATGCACAGTGCAACCGCGCTCCAGCCCATGTGCCCGCGTTGCGCCACTAGAATCCCAACCACTACGGGCACGGGAAGATGCCTAGGAGCGCGCCCGCGCTCCCCCTCGTCTGTGACCGCGCCGCGCCCTCAGAAAGGCGACACCTTCGGGTGCAGGCTAGAAGCCTAAGAGCGCGCCCGCGCTCCCATGGGGTCAGGCCGCGCTCCGTCAGGCAGTGATTCCGAGTGTCTGCGACTCTTTCGAGGGCTCGGGTCTTCGGGTTTCTATCTTTATTTCATATCGGGATTTTAAGTGAAACAATTACTTTGTTTAGTATTAATTTATTTCCGTTATTTATTTAATTATCGAGATGGGTTGGGCTTGCATGCTTAGGCCCATTCTCGCTAGGGTTTCTAGGGTTAGGTCTAGTTCTCTATTAATATGTCAGACTTTAGTAATTGCAATTTACGCTTGAATGAATTGATAAATTGCCTATGTGAATCGAGTTTCTCTTCCCTAAGCTTCAGGCGTCAAATCCTTCTTAACCCTTCTTCCAATCGCCCTCAAAGTTCTTGATTTCGATTCCGTCAAGACTATTTCGCATTCGAGACGACGCTAGAACCCCAGCGACATACCGTTCGAGTCCATCATTTCGTTGCTAAAACAAGTGATTCAACCCTACGCACTCAAATCCTTCAATTGCTTCCGCTCAATTTCAACCCTAGATCGAAGCACGATTCGTAATACGAGACGTCGGTCCTTGTAGCGAGGTGAAACGCATCAGGTTGCTCTGACAGATGGGACAGCGTAGGGGGGAATATGAAAAGACAAACGGAATTGCCGAGTGAAAAATAGATCTTGGAAGATCAAAAAAGCAAACGTCCCATCTCCCAAGCGGCGAGACAGTTGGATTTCCCAGAGGCGTTCGAAATTCAAAAAAGAGAAAGGGTGATGAACTCAACCGTCGGTTGGCGCACCGAAAGGTTTGAGAGCATCGCCGGACTCCTGATGCCACCCCCACTCCCACCGTTTCGCCCGCGCTCCCCCTCGTCTGTGACCGCGCCGCGCCCACAGAAAGGCGACACCTTCGGGTGCAGGCTAGAAGCCTAAGAGCGTGCCCGCGCTCCCATGGGGTCAGGCCGCGCTCCGTCAGGCAGTGATTCCGAGTGTCTGCGACTCTTTCGAGGGCTCGGGTCTTCGGGTTTCTATCTTTATTTCATATCGGGATTTTAAGTGAAACAATTACTTTGTTTAGTATTAATTTATTTCCGTTATTTATTTAATTATCGAGATGGGTTGGGCTTGCATGCTTGGGCCCATTCTCACTAGGGTTTCTAGGGTTAGGTCTAGTTCTCTACTAATATGTCAGACTTTAGTAATTGCAATTTACGCTTGAATGAATTGATAAATTGCCTATGTGAATCGAGTTTCTCTTCCCTAGGCTTCAGGCGTCAAATCCTTCTTAACCCTTCTTCCAATCGCCCTCAAAGTTCTTGATTTCGATTCCGTCAAGACTATTTCGCATTCGAGACGACGCTAGAACCCCAGCGACATACCGTTCGAGTCCATCATTTCGTTGCTAAAACAAGTGATTCAACCCTACGCACTCAAATCCTTCAATTGCTTCCGCTCAATTTCAACCCTAGATCGAAGCGCGATTCGTAATACGAGACGTCGGTCCTTGTAGCGAGGTGAAACGCATCAGGTTGCTCTGACAGATGGGACAGCGTAGGGGGGAATATGAAAAGACAAACGGAATTGCCGAGCGAAAAATAGATCTTGGAAGATCAAAAAAGCAAACGTCCCATCTCCCAAGCGGCGAGACAGTTGGATTTCCCAGAGGCGTTCGAAATTCAAAAAAGAGAAAGGGTGATGAACTCAACCGTCGGTTGGCACACCGAAAGGTTTGAGAGCATCGCCGGACTCCTGATGCCACCCCCACTCCCACCGTTTCGCCGCCGCGATGCGAAACACCAGAAACCCACCGCCCCCGCCAAGGGCACGAAGCGGAAAAGAAAAAACACACTGAAAACACATACAAAGAGAGGATTCGCCACTTACTTGTCGGAAATCGGCATAGAGGAGACGGTTGTGAGCCTTAAACCGGTGGAGACGCTTCGCCTGCTTGCCGGAAACTAAAAGGACGAAAGGGAAGGGAGAGAGGGTTTGCTTGGAGAGGAAGACGAAACGAGAAGAAAAGAGAAAGATGCGTTGGGCATTAATAAAGAGGGTTTTGGGCCTTTCCCCGCTTTAGCACCTTAACGGGCCTAAATCCCTCAAGGGCCCATTAATGGAAAAAGGGAAGAAGACCCAAAGCCCGGAAAATGTTTGAGGAAAAGAAAGGCTTCCAGAAAAATTGCCAAGTGCATGACCCCGCTAAAGGGTCCTTGAGCCTCGTCACCCATAACCCCGAGACTCGCGAAGAGGGATCCTCGAACTAAGACCTCGCCTCCCAAGAGCGGCAGACTACACATCGCGCATGTATGCCCGCGGCCCTCTGGCCGAGAACCGCAGGCCATGGGGTTGTGATGGTGCACGAAATGACGATGTGTGAACGGTGGGCCCGGAACGCGTGGTGAAAGGGGGCTGGCGAGGTCAACGGGGTATCTTCCCAAGGTCTTCTCCATACCCATCCAAAAAAGCAAGGTCTCTGCTCCCACGAAGCCTCAAGCCGCGGGAGCGAGGTCCATACCTCGCATAACTCACTAAGTGAGGTTGTCAAGCAACTCGTCATAAGAAAGAACGAGGTCTCAACCTCGTTCACTCGAAGGCTGACATTCCCGCCCAACTTAACCATTCAAAAGCCGCCTAACTCTCAACCAATGGGCCGCCGCCTACATCTCGACCAATCGAATGGTCGAAACTTGGGCATCCCACATCGGAAGTTGGCAAGAATCATGGTCCCCAAGCGTCTATAGATAGAGGGAGACCTCAAAGGTTGCAGGGGGTCGAAAAACATCTTGAACTCAAGAACTATCTTGTTGGTTGAAGATCGACGTGTTGAATTTTCGTAAAGACCACACTACTATCAAGAGAAGGTCTACAAAAAGGCTTCAAGTCGCTCAAAGAGACCTCGTCTCAAGCAAGATCTCGCTCAAACAGCCTCGTAAACTACAACCTCTGTGTAAACACTCGTGTCCAATCTCGCTGGATAGACGGCAATTCTTCGCTTGTAATAGGAAGCAGATATCGTTGATAGTTTGTAGAGTAGCAATCTCGTTGTTGTAAAGAGGTCTCGAATTTCGTTAGGTAGAGACCTCGATCTTGTAAGAGGAGATCTAGGGCATAATCCCGTTATTGTAATCCCGTTCGGAGACTATAAATAAAAAGTAAGGATTTGCCTCATCGAATAAATACAAATCTCGTTTCTTATCTTTAGCGTTGGTTTATTTGGAGGTTCATCAGGCCCTACACTCAAACTTAGGTAACTCGTTCCCTTTTTTCAATTCTGGGTTATTTCTAACACCATTCCATTCAAAGCTACTAATGTTAGCATGTTAGTCGCGAGTTAGAATTATGGAAACATACTTGTCTAGTTTAAAATTAAATTATGCAACTCAAAGAGTCAAAGGCATGATATTCCCGCCAAGACAGAATAAGGTCCCACTGGTTACCAAACATGCCTGATAAATCCCTTTCAGTCAGTTGACACTATAGTCAGAAAATCATACAATTTATACAATAATACATGTAGGCGTGCTAGCTGCATGGAATGTGGATTGTGGATTGTGGATTGTGGAGGTGTCATTTCTCTCCTTTTTTATATTCCTCTATTTGAAACCTGCAAAAAGATGATCCCATGACCCATGGGGGATATAAACGACAGAATGGGGAATGTAGCAAAAGATCGTGAAAGTTGACACTAGTGCCCAACTGTTTGCTTTGCTTGGACTTCAGCGTCCTTTTTTTTCTAATTTTCCATCAATTTTCCCCACTTCCCCTTTCAATTTGTTCTTGTAGCCTAAACCTTTTAACCTAATGTTACCGAAAAGCTTTGTCTCCAATTGCTCTTTGTCAAACACAACCAATTCGTAAACAACTTTTTGTGCAATAGCTACTAGAGTCAGAAAATGGTACGGACTATTATTTAGAAAGAGCTAATAGTTAAGCTAGGGCACTAAAATTACTAATTGGAGGAGGGGTACAGATTTCAAATTACAAACACCTTCTCCTTCTTCTTTTCCCACAACCCGCCTATTTAAATAGATTGGGCAGAAATGGAGAAAGAAGAAAGAAAAGCTAGATGGCAAGGCCCCATATGAAGAAACTCATCACATGCATCAAGTTCAAAGCGTACTAACCCTAGCTAGCTCTATTACAATTAACTAAATATAAACTTATTGCAAACAAATAACCATATCCTTAATTCATCAGCCTTCTGGGTGCAATGGAAAGAGTTCAAGAGTCTTCTTAACTCCGTGTTCTTCCTCCTTTCCCGAATTAGCCAACTTATTGTTAAGAGTATAGCTACTTTCTTCTATATAGTTCTCGAATGTCCAACTTATACACTTTCTCTTGCTCGCAGTATGCTCTTTTGTCGTCCCTGAATTGTCCTGCATTATACATATCCAAACTGTAATTAGTCTAGTTAATGCCAACATCTTACTAGCTCAATTAATTTGTAGATGATGCCATCCATATATGATCTAATAATTACATTTCCAAACTTCTCTCCTCCTCTTCCATTATAATGGATTAAGTATCTCCTAACATATAGGAAAGAAAAACTAGCGAATTTGACAAAAAAAGGTAACGTACATATATACCTTGTTAAATAAACTTGATTTGTAGGTGTGCCATCCGTGATCAGTTCAAAGTCTTTCAATTTGTAATAATAACTTAAGTGTCTCTTAACAAAAAAAAAAACTAAATTTGAACCTAAAGAAGTATATATAATTAACCCAATTGTGCATAGTCTTAACATTAAAAATCTATAAGGCAATGTCTTTATGTAATCTATATGAAAAGGTAACACACCTTGGAAGTGTCAAAACTCAAAAACGACGTCGTGTTAGGCGTAGTAAGCCGCTTGAGCTTTTGCCTCTCCCGAGCCTTGTGGTTTTGGAACCAGTAGAAGACGTTCTTGCCTTCGATTTTACCGAACTTGCTGAGCTGGGCGGCGATTTGCTCAATCTGCTGCGAATTGGGCGTTCGCATTCCTCTGGAGTAGAGCATCTCCAACATCCCTATTTGTTCCTGAGTCGGGTTCCACCGTGTTCCTCCCGCTTGAGGTGTAGATTGGGTGATGAAGGTAGCGACGTCGTTTTGGGGGAGTTTGGGAGTGAGAGGGCGGAGGCGGCGGTTGCAGGCACCAGAGTCGTTGTGGGTGAGATGGAGATCCCAGAATCCACGTGGGAACTGCTGGTGGTGCACCTTCATGTTGGAATGGAGTATTAAATTGATTTGTATGGCTGCAGTGCAGATCGATGGATGATTCGTTTGTATCGGAGGGATTAAGAATTGTGGTCGATCGACATAAGTGGAAGGGGGATTTGGTTCTTGTTATATAACGTCAAGAAATGAGTGCTTCGGGATATGCATGATTGGAAAAGGTAGGTAGAGAGGGGAGAAAAAGAGGGAAAGAAAAGTAGTGGGAAATGATCAGGTGTTGTTTGCAAGAAACGAGACCAAATGATGAGGTGAGGTTGACTTATACATTATCATTCCATTTATCCTACTAAAGGTGAATCTCACCTCTGATTTCAAATAATTACGTAGCCTCGCTAGGCTTTTAAAATATGTTGAATACATACATACATATAAAATCTTTGTATTCCCATTTGTTTTGGTAAATTTTTCATAAGCATACATTTATTTTGGTATTATATTCGACGTTGATTCTATAAGTAATAAAACCCTAGAGCTACATGAGGCGATTCCAACAACTACTGTCTAACAATCTTCGGGTGCTTCTCTCCTCTTCAGTCTAGGGTCATGAGTGTTAGAGATTTCTCTTCATCACCATGCGAGATTCACCAGTATTGGCTAGTACACAAAGATTGGTCTTGTTGATTCAACAATATTTTCGATGGAAAGGTTTAGTAGGAAGCGGGACATTCAGTTGAGGGCAGAGGAAAGAGTATAAGTAGACGGTAGTGTTGGACACTTGGTTGGACTAGTTAGGAAAGAAGGGGTTTGAACTAGTTTGACGTTGGTTGGGACCGCAATTCTAAAAATCCTGCCTAGGCACTGGAAGGCCCTAGTCCGTCTAATCGCTTGTCGGGCTAGTTACCCGTCTGGGTCACCTAAGCAGCTGTCTAGACCGCCTAGGCACTAGGTGGCCGCTCTCCTCTTATGGGCCGCCTAGCATTTTTTTAAAACATTGGTTGGGACTATGTTAACTCCACGCCCTTTTAATAGTTCTGAATTAAAAGAAACTATGAAAGGAGTTTGGTGATTATGTCATCGACTATGTTAAATCCCGCCTTAGGTAGATGCTTCAAACTTCTCAAGGGGGCTAAAAACATTCATGTCAATGAGACCCTTTTTATGATGGAAATGGAGAACATGTCCATATCTCCTACTGGATCTGCCACGTGGAAACGTTCCTAAGGAACATTAATTGAACCGAAGTTGAGAGGGTGCACATTGCCGCTCTACAACTCAAAGAAGGGGCTAATGGGAGAGCTCCAACATGTCAAGACATCCCATGCTCAATTGAGAGATGTTCAAGAATAAGATAATGAATCGTTTATTCTCGTCATCAATGAGAGATGAGAAACTAAATGAGTTCCTCAATCTACCCGAAAGTTAAAGGGTTGAGCATTCTAGAGAAGGCAACAAAGTTTAACCGCCTACTGCAATACGCAAGACTTGAGCTTTCTACCAAGGCCCAAAAGATACGTCGTTTCCAGGAGTGGATGAGCCCGACCATCAAGCCATAGATGGTGCAGTGTACCTTCTTGACGTTGGAACAATTCGTCGATACAACATGTAGATCGAATGGAAGTCATATGGGTGAATTCGCTCGAAAAATGCAAGGTGGAGGAAAATCTCAACAAAAGGGCCAAGGTGGGTTTAAAGGGCCCACATCTCCTCAAAAGTCGGGATGGTCAAAGAAAAGCTGGTCGGAATCAGCTTCGACCAACTCCTCCCAAGGTTCTAGGCATCAAAAGAGCTCGATAACCTGCTACAATTGTGAGGAGCGCATTCATATCAGCAAAAACTCTACCGATCACAAGAAGAAATGTTTCATCTTCAAGAAAGAAAGACATGTTCATACCTATTTCCTAGAAGGCAAGCGTGAGACAGGACAATCCTAACAACCTTTAGCTTCTCAAAGTAACCAAACCCCGATCGGGTCTGCAGGGACTACCTTTGTGCAATCAACATCATAAAATAAAGTAAAGGCACCAGTATCATCTCAAGGTCAAGGCCAACGTCTCTATGAGATACGTCGCAATGATGAGCCTAACACTCTCGTATGTCAAGGTATGTTCTATATATGTCCTCTCAATTATTGCTTTCTTATTATTTGATGTTGGTGCAGCACACTCCTTTATTTTTGAAAGTTGTGTTGAACAATTAGGACTAGAATGCATTGACACTTGTGACCCTTTTGTTGTTAATCTCCCCAATAGAGAAAGAATCATAGGTGCAAAATAGCTTGCCCACTTCCCTATAAGCATTCAGGGTGAGGAATTTGATTCCAACATGATATGCATTCCAATATCTCCTTAAGACATCGTCCTTAGAATGGTTTGGCTATTGCAGCATGGCACTATAATTGATTTAAGCACGAGAACAATAATTGCTACTTCTAGAGGAAAGCACGTGTGCAAGTTCAAAGGGGAGAAAGATGAGAAGAATGGGAAGTTAATTAATTACATGAAAGTCGGAAAGTTGTTGCGGCAAGGAATTGTATTGGTTACCTATGCTATTTGGAGCAAAATGGGAAGAGAGTTATGGGAATTAATGAAATTCTCGTGGCTAGGGAGTTTCTCGATGTCTTCCCTTGAGGAACGCCTAGGATTGCCACCTCAGTGAGATGTGGAATCTACAATCGACATGGAGTCGAGAACGACACATATTTCCAAATCACCATACAAAATGGCTCAAATTGAAATAAGGGAACTCAAGAAATAGATACCCTCGATTGTGCATTGATTATTGGGGAGCACCTGTACTTTGTGAAGAAGAAGGATGGGTCCTTTCAATTGTGCATTGATTATTGGGACCTAAATAAAGTCAACATCAAGAACACAAGTATCCTCTACCAAGAATAGATGATATGTTTGTAGGGTGCAAAGGTATTCTCTAAGATTAATTTGAGGTTGGGTTACCACCAACTTCAGATTCATGAAGAGAATATCCCAAAGGCACCTTCCCATACCCGTTATGGCCACTACAAGTTTGATGGGGGCGGGGACCCCCTAATCCACCTCCGATGCCTAAGTCAAAAGAATAGTCGTCGATCGAGCGTCAAGGTAAAGACAAGAAAAGCTAGAGAACTCAACGAATATGAGGATTGCTCTTCATTCACGGCGATGACATGTATTTATAATGGAAGAGAGAGGGTAGGGGGGACCGAAAATCAACCCCCTAGGGTCGGCCCGCTGCCTTGTCACCCAAGCAAGCGGTATCTTGCTCCCTAGTCCAAGCGAAAGTTTTATCTCTTCGTTAAGATGATTCTTCCATTATATCGAATAACCACAATATTTAATTTTATATTAAAATACTAAAAGATATAAAAAACATAATAAATAAAAGAGAAAATTGCACTAAACCACCCGTTAAATAGGCGAATTTACACTTAACCACCCGTTATACACGAATTTGTTTTAAACCACCCAAAACTTCGATTCCGTTAACAAATAGCCACCCTTGGCGTTATTCCGTCAAAAGTGTCGTTAGATCTTGTACAATTACTACTTTGCCCTCAATTGTTTCAAACATTTACACCCAAAACTCTCCTTCCTCCTCGTCCGCCTCTTCAAAATCATCGACCCCGTCCAGATCTCCCCTTCCCTCTACTTCTCCTCCGTCGTTCCCATCAGAATCCTCTACTCCCTCTCCCTCTGGATCTCCAATTCCGCCTACATTTACCTCTCCGTCTCCTTCATCCAGATGCTCAAAGCCCTAATGCCCGTCGCCGTCTACTCCATCGGCGTTCTACTAAAAAAGGAGTCGTTCCGATCCAACAACATGGCCAACATGGTCTCGATCTTGCTCGGCGGCGGCGTCGCCGCTTATGGCGAGGCCCAATTCAACCCCTGGGCGTCTTTCTCCAGCTCGGCACAGTCGCGTTCGAGGCCACCAGGCTGGTCCTGATTCAAATTCTCCTCAATTCCAAGGGAATTAGCTTGAATCCGATCACGTCCTTGTACTACGTGGCTCCCTATTGCCTCGTTTGCCTCACGATTCCGTGGCTGATTGTCGAGCTTCCGATTTTGAGATCCCGATCGAGCTTCGATCTCGATTTTGTGGTGTTCAGGACGAATTCTATGTGCGTGTTCGCTCTCAATCTAGCGGTTTTCTTGCTCGTTGGGAAAAGGTATGCGCTCACCATGAATGTTGCTGGTGTGGTGAAGGATTGGTTGTTGATTGCGTTCTCATGGTCAGTGATTAAGGATGCAGTGACGCCTTTGAATCTGCTGGGATACGTGTTGGTGTTTTTGGGGGTTGGGTACTATAATCACTCAAAGTTTCAGGCTATGAAGGCCAAGGAATTCCAGAAGAAGCTTGATGAGGAATCGAGTCAGATTCTGGATGATGTTGATTCAGAGATGGTGAAATGCGAAGAAAGGAGAATCGAGTAAGGTTTTTATTTCGGTTTAGGGCAAAGTAGTAATTGTGATTGTACACAATTGGTTAACAATTGAGGGCAAAGTAGTAATTGTACACGATCTAATGGAATTTTTGACGGAATAACGCCATGGGTGGCTATTTGTTAACGGAATCGAAGTTTTGGGTGGTTTAAAACAAATTCGTGTATAACGGGTGGTTAAGTGTAAATTCGCCTATTTAACGGGTGGTTTAATGCAATTTTCTCTAAATAAAATACATTTATGATGGTAAATAGAGAAAATAATTATGATAATTAATTTTAGCTGCTCACAATTATAAAAGCTACTGTACTAGTTAGCAAAATGATATTTCGGCCAAAAAACATTATTAAATGTATATTTTCGAGACAAAAGTAATAGATAAAAGGAAATGGAGATTGTTGAAGGGGCATAAAAATGGTAAAGACTAGGTAGTTAGATAATGAAATTCTATTCAAGTAAAGCATTCATATATTGTCTTAGAAGTAAACCATGATTAATTTCTTCTCTCATCTCTCTCTCTCTCGATCTTTCTCTCTTTTGCGAGCGTGTGGGGTGAATGTGTGCGTGATTGCTTGTGATGGTAATTATGGCTGGGGGTCTGGATTCGTGTTGTTGGGGAGTCTAATCAGAGATTTTTCTTACCTCTCTTTTTTAAAGTTTCAAGTCTCTTGTTTTCTCATGTCTTGCTTTCATGATGGTAAGTGATAAGGTGTCCGTGCTTTTCGGTGGCCTTCTTTCTACACATTCTTGTTTATACACCTCTCGCTCGACTTTTTCCTTTCAGGCTTCCTTCGATCTATCTCTTCATCAAAAATATTGGGGAGAAGCTATAGCTTGCTAGCTATGATTGAATTTCCATTACGGTTAAAAGAAAATTTGAAAATCAAAGGCTAGATCATTATTTAATTGGGGTTCTATGTATAGTCTTTGCAATGGTGGCTAGATCACACTTTCAAGTGCGTATCTTTACAACTATCCTCGTTGCCTTGTTTATGAATTGTACGTAGTTCAATTTCCCACACAGCTTACACATATTATAATTCCACAATCGAACACTTTTTCTTTCTATATATATTTAACTATTGAATTGCATGTATTTATTGACTTCGGGATCCACTAACATGAGCGTGTGTTTTTTAACTAGTAACATGAATATTATATTGCCTAGTGGACTAAAGTTTGTATCTGAATGTTTTTCATTTGTCCTTCTAAATTAAAGTTTTTTATCATTATCTTTTCCTTTTTTTTTTGATATTGCTAGGTGTAAATATGCATAAACTCACCCCTTATTCCCCTTTGTTTGTACAAAATTCCACAAACTCACCCTTTATGTTAAAAGATTTGCAAACAACCACTCATATATGGTCTATTACAACGACAAAACAGAGTCTCTCCCACTAGCGTGAGGTTTGGGGGTCTTAATGTACACACCGCCCCCAAGCATACCGAAGGGCTATTTTCGGGAGAACAAAAGGCGAGAGCTGAAACATTAATATTAGAAGCTAACACAAAAATAGGTCAAACATTAGTAACAAAAATAGCATAAACCAAGGCAAGAAAGGCGGCAAACAATGAAAAGACACCAAAAGTAGCCAAAGCAAATGCACATAAAGGGCACCGCAATGACCAAATTAAAGCAACCAACACGAACATACAAGCGTGAACTAAAGCAACAAGCCTACAACCCCAAAAACACCTAAGCGAAAACCTCCTACTCCTATCCACTCACCAAAGCCGCTACAAAAGCCTCCCCCGTGCGTGAAGCCCTACACCTCCTTTACCCGAATATTGTCCCTCCACAATGACTTATCTTCGGCCATGTCTTCTGTGATGGAAAAGAGGGTGAGGTCTTGACATATGACCTTTGTCCAACTCTTCTTAGGATGCCCTCTTCCTCATTGGAAATCCCTAAAGGGAAAGCGATCACACCTCCGAACCGAGGTGGTTTGTTTTTTTCCACTACACCACCTGAGTTACGACTCACACATCTTATCCTTAATGTTGGCTACACCAACTTTATCTCGGATCACCTTGTTCCTAACATTATCAAGCCTCATGTGCCCGCACATCCATTATAGCATCCTCATCTCTGCTACCGACATCTTTTGTTCTTATGACTTTTTAGGCAGCCAACACTCTGCTTCGTACAACAATGTTGGCCTAACAAGTAACAACCACTTTATATAATTTTCCCTTGAGTTTAAGAGACTTTCTTATTGCACAAGATCCTCGACGTTTCTCTCCATTTTTTGACAACCCATCTGGATTCGGTGTTTGATATCCGCGTCAATCCCTCCATCACACTTCATGAAAGATCCCAAGTATCTAAAACTCTTCTTCTTTGGGATAAAAATTTCTCGAAGGAACACATCTTCATCTCCCTTTAACGACCCTCCAAAGTCAAATTCTACATACTCTTTCTTAGTTATACTCAAATTGAAACCCCTAGAATCAAGAGCCCCTATCCTACTCAAGCCTATTGTTAACCCCCGACTCTAGACTCATCCACCAACTCAAAATCATCTGTGAAGAGCATACACCACAGGACTTCAGCTTAGAAAGGTATTCTACAACACATCCATCACTGTCACGAAAAGGAATGGGCTTAGAGTGGACCGTTGGTGCAAGATAGTTTTCCAAGATTTATCGAACTACTTATAGCATGGTGGACTATCTAGTACTATAGAAACAAGATAGTTTTCAACCGAACCATAGATGGAGCATCAAAGAACATAGATGAATTTATAAAATTACAGATTAGCCTTTGGAACAAAGCAAAAACCTTTGTAGATGAACAAAAAATAGTTACACAAGAAAAACGTAACGATAAGGTAAAAAGAAAAATAAGAAATGGACCAAACTAACACGGATTTGCTAAAATAAATTTCGATGGATCAAAGAAGAATAATGGGATTGTGACGATGGGATACATTATTAGGGATCACGGTGGAAAGTTGATTTCGATGAATACCTCTGCAAACGAACACTAGAATGTAATTCAAGCTGAGGCAAGAGGAATGTATGAAGTAGTATGTGAAGCAAAAAATAGGAGAATTATGAAAATCGAAATTGAAGGAGATAGCCTAATTGTGATTAACGCATTAAAAGGAATCAAGTCTTGTCCATGGCAGATTGAAATGATAATAGCATATACGTTAGCTATTCTGCAGTCCTTTAAGTTGTCTAATTTCTTCATATACCTCGTGACTGCAATAAAGTGGCTGATTTGATTGCTGGCTTGCAACACTCGTGTAGTGCCAATCAAATTCATATCCATTCAGGGTTGCATGCCCTCCTCCTTAAAGATGCGCTAGTTTGAGCAATTAGCCTAAATTTTTCCTACTCGAAAAAAAGGTGGCTAAAAAAGCAATTAAGGCTGGCTCTATGCATTTACACCATACAAATATTCCTATTATGATTTGCAAGTGGATATAGAGGTTGATTCACATGGAAATGATTCTTATCATGAAAACTAGAAATAAATGAGGACCCTTGGATTTGAAAAATGGATGGCTAAGATTAAAAGAGATAGGGGCAAAATGGTAATTGTGATAAAAACAATAAAAAATAAAAAAGATATTTTTTTTAATTTTCTTAGTTTCGCTTGTTTTTGCCAAAAATACAAAATTTGATTTTTTACGTTACGTTCACATATTGTATATATTGTATGCATATGTTCACACTATTATAAGAGATGTTCACATATTATCACATTTTTCAGTTCAGAGATTTTATAATACGTTCTCATATATTACAAGTGTGTTCACATATTAGTATTGTTTGTTCATGTTTTATGGTCATATGTTCATGTTCGATTAAATTATAATACAGTTGTTAGACGACTTAAAAAAATTGACGAAAAAATAAAAAATAAAAAAAAATAATTTTTTATTTTTATTTTTTCGCTTATTTTTGCCAAAAATACAACACTTGACATTTTCCATTCTGTTCACATATTTTATACACATGTTCACATTATTACAAGGGTTGTTCACATATAACCGCATTTTAACTTCAGAAAATTTAGTATACGTTCACATATAATATAGGTACGTTCACATATTAGTATTGCATGTTCACGTTTTATGGTCGTATGTTCATACTCGATTTATATCATTCTACATACGTAAAAAGACTTAAAAAAATAAAGTAAGAAAATAAATAAAAAAATTTTTTTTTTATTTTTTTTAATTGGATGGCCTAAATTCATTTCTATTGTTTCAACTGGATGGTCCAGATTCGTTCTTAATTTTCATGATAAGTCCCATTGTCATTTGATTCAATCTCAGTGGATATATGAATAATGTATTTACATACTTATAACCCAACTTACTTATATTATATATCATGCATACTTAATATTAAGTCCATACACATTCGGTCACACAATCATGCATACTAATTTATATTATCATACGCATTCGATGATAAGGACGTGCACAACGTGCATACTCGATTATAAGATTGTGCACCACTCGATTATAAGATCTATGCCGAATTTTTACGAACTTTTTAATGTTAATTAAACGCATGATCTCAGCCGTTATTTTTTTTACGATCAGACAACTAACCCATAGACTTTCTTAGTTCTCAATCGAACTCGGCCTTTTTTAGTCTAAGAAAACATTTCAGTAGAATTTGCTGGATTAAGAGCACGCTATGACTCACGGCCCAAGCCCAAGCCTGATGGACAATTGACTTTCCTTCCAACTCGGCGATCGCTCCTTCTTTCCCAAATTCAGAAATCAGACTTGTCTCCTCTTTTCCAGATTCCGCGCCAACAATGTCGAGACTGGAGATTCGAGAATAGCAAGGGATCTCAATGTCAGTTTTCTCCTGCCTTCCCTTCCAATTGAGACATCTCTATCAATTAATTTTATCACTTCAATTTACTACTCTTTCTTCACAATACCTGATAGGCTGATATGGTTTTTGATGTATATATGATAACAAAATTTATTCGTTAAGAGTTGTGCTCGGAAATTACTTCTTTTTTTCAGTGAATTTTTATGGATAATTTTTTCGATTCTATCTGTTTCAACACTGAGGTCTTGATTGGGGCCAATTTGGTTTGCAGAAAAATGAAGGGTTGAGTTTTTCTAAAGGTACGAATGGAATAGTAGAGAATAACTGAAAGTGAAACGATTCGATTCTTATTGGTTGTAGCCATTTTTTATTTGAGAATCTTGCATTTTGTTGCTGTTTAAGGGAATTAGATAATTAATCGGATCTTTTGGCCTTGAGCATTTAGGTTGTGATTCTGTTTAACACGTTTATTGTTCATTGTCAATTAAGTTAATCACCTAATCCAATTTGAATCTTCCGTTTCTAGTTGTATGTGGAGAAATCTGTTTTTTTTGGGAATATGTATATAGTGAAATCTGGTTCATAGATAGATCCCATTACTGTCTCCAATGATCTCTTTGGAAAAAGATCAGTATACATTTTTTATGCCTTTTCCAAATGCCTGTTTCGCTTCAGTTTTCACTGCTGTAGATTCCATTGTAACAGCATCTGTTATGCAATTTCTTAACTTGATCGATGAAAATAAAGTAATCCGGATTTCAGATTGTAGATTTAATGTGAAGATAATGCATGTAGCTTCAGATCAGATCTCAAGTAGTCGGTATCGTCCGTTGCTGATGATTCAGATTTCAGACTATTCTAATTGGTAACACATACTGTATGATGAATCTGTTAACTTTATTGTTTGGTTCTGTTCCTCAACATGTAAAGCTTCTGGTTTAATTCTTCATTTGGATGGCATACCTTCACGGGCAGAGAATATTACCTGCTATTGTTTACATTATATACCATGAAGCATCTGAAGATGGAAATGTGGAAAAAATACAATGAAGCTTTCTTATCTGGAAAGACAAGGGCAAATTTTGAGCACAGTAGTTTGTTTAGGTGTCAGGTTATAACTAGTTTTTTTTTCTGGACTATTGTGGATGAAATTAATATACTCCTCGTCTCCTCTGATTGACAAGTCATATTTACAGATATATTCCCTGATAGAGTAGTGTAACAATTACACTAATAATAAAAATTATGTAATATTATGCTATCTATAATGGTAATTATCTTATAGTTACTGGATAAGGAATCAAATCGTTATTAAAGGTGTTCAATCTTTTCTGCTTTATATTTCAATCATGTCAGCATATTATATTGTATCATGATCAGAATAATATTGCACATTGATGAAGAAGAGGATATGAAATATACTTATTAATGACCAGAGACCGACAATTTTGCCTAACCTTGCGGAAAATTATATTTTTAAGTGCTGTCATGGCGCTTCTTAATTAGTAATTAGAGTTCACATTAGAAGAACTTATAATTAATGGGCACCTATAGTAGAATTGCATATGATGGGCATTAGATTATGATACATACATGCATTTACTTGCTTGGTACATTAGGATAATGAATTATGAATATAGTAAATAAAATCTTAGGGCAAATAGAACAACTTTCTCATCTAGTCTTTGATATTGTTCATGGGGTTTTTAAGCCATTCATATTTAGTAACATATACACATATACACTTGTCCCTAAATAATAGACTGGATATACATCCCATACAGATATAGGGCCAGTGTACTGTACGTTACCATTTGTCTACAATATCCTTTTTGTTTGTTGGAGAACACTATCATCGATCATGATATATACAAAATGTTCCAATCTGAAGCATTAAACAAACAGCCAGTGACAGGTACAAGAATCAAGAATACAAACCCTACCAGCTGCATGAAGATTGAAGAAGCCAATTTATTTTCTCTGTTTTTTCGTTTTCATTTTTATTTTTTAGTTTCGCGGCCATAGATGTATGGCCATTTAATTATAAATAAATACATTTCATCCCTACAATAATGAAACCGACCCATACGACCATACCCACACTCTTAATAAAGAATTGTATATGGAGTATATCTTAGCGTTTGTTATTCTAAAGCATGTAATTATTTCATACTTATCATTATGTTAATTAATGTTTAGAGTATCATTATTGATTTATTTAATATAATTATGTACTACATAGTAGGCGGTAGGACCAGAGAGATTAATAAAAAAAAAGCCGCACTTACCGACCACCTAGCTTGTCACCCGCCATACGTCAGCGTCGGGATGCGGACGTCACTGGGCAGCCCCAGTCCCATGACGGTGACAACGCCCATCATCACCACCCAAGCCCCCCCTATCCATCTTCTACAATCTTCTTCACCACCCCTTCTATCTTTGCTTATCCTCCACATATATACACTTAACCCCAAATTAAAATAGCAGTTTCAGATCCAATCTTATCTCATCTTAATTACATGCTTAACCTAAATTATCAACTTCACATACTGACATATATACATGTTAATATGTAGACAGACAAGACTAATTTTCCTTCACGTTCTTTCTATCAAGTCAATATTAATTGTCGTTCATATGCTAGACTAGTCTTCCTCTTCCCTCTTCCGTTGTACATACAAGCTGGCTGGTGAAATTATCAGGTGCAAACTAAAGACGGTGCAATGAAATCAAGTAGAAGAGAAGTTTGATGCTAATATAATCAAGATAAGGAGCTTAATTAATTAATTTTATCATCAACTGAAACGTACACCAGATTGAAGGTTACTTAACCCATCATCTGGTCATCTAGCATAATAACCTATCATACATCTTAATTTAGGCCCTTGTTGATTTCCCAAAAGTCAACCCTCCTTATCATCATCATCGACTCATCGTCATGGAGGATATAGCGATCAAAAGCACAACATAACCAGAATCACCTATATATAAACTTAGAACTAGCAAATAAATTAAAAAAAAAGGAATAAAGCTAAAGTCTTTGATCTTGGTTCAATCAGAATCCTCGGGATCCGGATACTCGTTGAGATCCGGCTTCCTATCACGTCGTTGTTGTTGGAGGTGGTGCGACGTCGTTTGGACCTGATGAAGGGCGGTGGCGGTGGTCTCGAGCGCGTCGACCCTAGCACCGACCTCGGTGGCCTTCTTCCTGATGGTGGCGGCGGACACCTCCTGCAGCACATCTTCCACGTGGACAAAGTACTCGGGGAAGTTGAGGCGGGCGGTGGGGCCCCGGAGGTAGAAGACGGCGGTGTCGTAGGCCCTGGCGGCCGCCACCGGGGACGAGTAGGAGCCCAGCCAGATTCTAGAGCGCTTGTTGGGCTCCCTAATCTCGGCCACCCACTTGCCCCACTTCCTCTTCCTTATCCCTCTGTAGGGCTTCTCTTGGGCTTGCCTGTGCCGCCTCTTCTCCACCGTGGCTCCCGCGGCCGCAACGGCGGCGGCGGTTTTAATTTGACAACACTCCCCTTCCATTTTAGTTTAAAGAGATAGAGAGAGGGAGAGAGGGGGAATAAAAGGGAGTTAATTAATTAACTTCTCCTTCCTTCCTTGTGGAGAGAAGGGAGGGTTTGATTTATATACGGTGTATTACTGTTGTATTGTGGTGGTGGCCTAGCTGGTACGTGTGTGTAGATTGTACAAGTAGAGAATGAATGAATTGAAATAAAAAAATAAAAAAAAAATAAAAAAGGGAAAGAGGGTGGAAATTTAAGGAAGTTTGGAAAGAGGTTTGTTTGGGGGGTGTCCTACTTGGCTGCTGATAGCTTCATATTGTGGCTTGTGAGGGCGGCCGCCACGTTGATTCAATTTCTTGTAGATAAGTCCAAACATTGCCGACACTATTCGTCATCTCACAACCCCTCTCTCTTATTCTTCTTTTATTTTAATAATATATTTTTCCATTTATTATTGATTCTGTTCCGTTGATGAATTTGTCTCTCCCAGCCGATGGAGGGGCATGTGTGTCAGGTTTCGTGTGCCACGTGGCTGGTGTGTCAGCTTTGCATACGCTGACGTGGACTCATCACGTACTCACCACGCATTCTCCTCCCTCCGTCGACCCTTGTTTTTTAGCTTTTTCTGGGTTACATATATATCTTGGGCAGAGGATATAGCGGCCAAGTATATAGGATAGAATTATCAAGGAGGAGGACCCTAGCTAAATTGCCCGCCGCCTCCGTCTCTTGAATTAATTTTGGCTTGGGATATGAAAAAAATATAGGAATAGATGGCGCTATATATAATTATTATATTGATGAAATTGAATAAAATTGGTGAACATATATAAAATGAAAAAGAGTTAGGTAATGGGAGAGTGATCGAGAGGGAGGGGGCGGGTCGGCGGGAAGAAGTAGTGGTCGGTGGAAGGTGGAATGGACTGTTCCGTGCTGAGAGCGACTTTCATTTATGTCCTAGCTGGAAATTAATCTTTGTCCTCTTATTAGGGTTTTTCTATCCTTCATCTTATTATATCGAATTTGATTGTTAATTTGTGGTATTTCTTATATTCAAATGATATTTTCTTAGGCTCCACTTTGGATAGGCTAGCTAATTTGATCTTGGGTCGAACAGCATTTTTCATCAACACGAATTTTACAGCATTTTTCATCAAAACGGAATTTAAAATTTTTAATAGAGAATTAAACAAACTACGCACATACTCCGTATTTAAATGATATGTATATAGTTTCTATTGTTCTAATAGAATTTAATAAACTCTAAGAAAATAGAAAAATATTTAAATTTGTCATTAATTTATATTTTAATAATATATATTATTAATTTATATTTTAATAATATATATATATATATATATATATATATCACTAACTCTTCTAATAGAGTTAAATCTAAGCATGTTTTTTTTTGGTTTAACTAATACATTTGGTTGTACAAGTGTTACTTTACTTGTACTCAAAAAGTCAAAACTCATAACGTCCTTAGTTTCATAAACGAATAACTCTATTTACTCAATTTTGGGGAGAAAAACAATATTACTAGGAAAAAAAAATCAGTCTAGTATCACATCATATTTGATTGGTATGATAAGATCAACTGAACAAACAACGAAATGGAGGCAACTCATTTACAAGTACTTGACTTGAGAAGCCAATTATGGTACATAACGTCGCCTTCTTAAATAGGCAACATTCACATCCTTCCAACCGCCCATTATGTCGGTGCCGGTGGGGGGTAGTTGCTTACTTTCTTTGCTTATGTTACCGGGTAACTTAGCCTATCTTTACAGGTGGCCCCTTCCTATTCGATCGATGCCCTCTTTAGTTTTATCCTTTTTACAACTAACCCCTTCTATGCTCATGTACAAAAATTGTACACCCGTAGGTATCCTAGGTTGTTCGTTTAATTTCCCATTACAGTAAATGTTGAACAAAAACAACATCTAACCAGGTGGAATTCTATTATAAGCGGGATCTGGGGTCTAGATATACATACTCTTATCCTGAGTAAAAATCAAGACAATATGTCTGGCAAGCCCACAGCAAAAAAAAAAAGCCAAAGTGAAAGGAAAAAAAAAACTGAAAAGCAGGAAGGGGGATAAAAGGGCAAAAAAGCAAAAAGTATGCAAGAAAACCAGAGAACGAGAAAACGAACAAAAGGAAAGAAGAACGAGTAAGACACTTCTTCTAGTTCTTCACTACTACCGCTCTGTCACTGTAATTTTCTCTCGCCACTGATCCCTACACAGTGACGGACCGGAGTGGGGGTTGGTGCCCCCACTTCCGGCCGGCGACGAGTACCCATAGGGAGGTGTCAGAGGACCAAGGACGGCGGCGCCATTAGAGAAGTCGAACAGACCTTCATCTGATTTACTGATGGGGAAGAAGGTAAATTAGGTTTTTCTTTTTAAAATGCATCAAAACGACGTCGTTGACTTCAGTTTGTTAAAAAAATTATCTTCTGCTTTTCAGATTTTATAAGATTATTTTTTAATACCAAAAAAAGCTCATTGGTCAGAGGAATATTCAACCAAACGAGGGAAACGGCAAATTAAAATTGTCGATCTTGACTCTCTCGGTTGATTGATGACGTACACCGGAATTCGCAGTAGCAGTCCACCACCGGTGACCGAACCGCTATCAACCACGCCGGCGTTCGTGGTCGGCTTTCCTCACGAGCCAATTTCTCCAGCTTGTCTCTCCTCTCCAGCCGTCCGTGCCTCCCTAAAATGTTCTGCGTCCGTCACTGTCCCTGCACATGGCCAAATCTATTGAAACTGCCAAAGGTAAGGTCTTGCTTTATAACTTCCTTCCAACTATTTTATACCTACCCCTTTACTTGCGAAAATCACTAGAGATCAGGCTCTCGATCCTCCGTACCGACTACCGAGGCACCTGGCGGTCTTTTCTGTAAGTGCCCAAATCATCTAAGTCTGGATTCTTGAAAATTTTCTCCTAAAGTGGTCGCTCTCACCTTGCTCCTAATCACTTCGTTTTTTTATCTTGTCCAATCTCGTATGCCCACACATCCACCTCAACATTCTCATCTCCGCAACTATCAACTTCTGTTCTTGAGCCTTGTGGTCAGCCAATATTCTATCCCATACAATATTGTTGCTCTAACTACTATATTATAGAACTTACCCTTGAATTTGAGTGGGACCTTTTTGTCATATTATAATAAAGGTTGAATATGTAATTTTTTTTTAAAATGCAGTAAATCTACTATATATATAAAAGTAATAAGGTTTGGAGCCTCCACGTTGCGCCACATCAGCTTTTTCCACATGTCGTTCTATTATTATTCCACATAGGATTTTGTCACATGTCATTTAATCCTTGCTCCATAAAAATTTTATATTAATTATTTTTTCCACTTCATATTACACATGCAAATTTTTTCCACCTAATTAAAATTTATTTATTTCCCAAATTTAGATAATATCTTAATTTTTGGTAGGAGATAATATCTTAACTAAAAGAATTTAAATAATGGTTGAATTTTTTTCTTATAAGCCAATAAAATATATATGCTTAATCTTTTTAACATTTTAGTTGTTTCTTTCTCTCTCTTATATTAAAATATAAATATACTCTATTACATATATTATTATTAAATTATCAAGTCAAAGTTTTTTTTAACCTATATATTTTTTTCCATTATGATATTTAGATAGGATCGAATCTTTTTGTTGGCAAATCTTTAAATTTCAATTATGATATATCTTTGATTTTTCAATTTTGATTTTTTTTGATAATTTACATACAAATCTAGCCAATTTCAATTGCAATTTTCAATTATAACTTCCCGGTAATGATTTTTTGATAATATACGTACATGTCAAGTCAATTTTATTTGCTGATCATATTACATGTCCCATTATTTTCATTTTTTCTATCAAAATCTTTACTTTAGAATATGCTTTTTTTATAATTTATATAAATTACTAATTTACAATTATTATTTATATTATATTTTTATTTATTAATGTCTTTTTTATAGTATATCTGAAAATATCAAGTGGACAACTAGTTTTGAAATAATTAGAAATGTTAGAAGGTTCCTTTTAGCGTGTAGAAACATTGGATGTGGCCAGTGGGGATTTTTGTTTCTCTAATACGTAATGTCGTAACCTAAGGCCACGTATGATATACTAAAGTAAAATGTATTATTTTTATCATTGAATTTAGACTTTGTGGAAGTTTGAAGAATGTATATTTAATTCGCCCCGTCATACCGCGTGAATGATATGGGGATAGATACATGGATGTGTCCTCTCTCTATGTTGTTAATTGTTCTTATATACTACGTTAGAGAATTCGTTATTATGCTATCTTTCTTGGTTATGCATCTCCGTTACCTTCTAACTGCAATGCGCAATGTTATTGTTGTAATAATATAGCATAGATATTATTATCATTTTCAAATCATGTCTAGTCCTATGAATTGAAATGACATGATTATTGTTAGTTTGGAAGGATTCAATTTCTATCAGAGTAGGTGAAGCATGAAAGTCAGACTACAGAACCAAATTTGCCTTCTGCTTAAAAAAACATTTAAATTACCAGTCTGGTATATTATAATGTTATCACAGATAATGTATTGGGAGTAAGATTAGGCTTCAATTTTTTATTTTTATTTTCAGGTTCTTGAGTTCATGGGTGCATCCTAGTATTAATTGGCTTTTATACAATGTCTTTGAGATGAATATAATCCATATATCAATTTTAGTACATTTTAACTAAATTCAATTATTATTGTCGCATAACTAGATGTCAGTTTTCCTTGGGTTTTTTTGATATGTTTAAGCTATGGGTACTCTCATCTTAACCCCCCAAATCATGCTGGAATGACATGTTTAAGCTATGGGTACTCTCATCTTAACCCCAAAATCATGCTGGAATGGAACTTTATTAAGCGATATGTTGATGTTTCAGCCTTTCAGGTTCTATAGCTCATCGCTACTCTGCAGAAACCTGTATTGCTGTTTCTTTTAAGACGGCCAAGTATTACAGAATGAATGACTAAAAAACTTCAGGGCAAGTGGTAAACATAGAAAGATTAGTTTCAATCGGTAATTTCTAAGCATCATGTTCAACCACCTGATGTGAACGTGAAAAAGTATACAGAGAATATACAGTGCTGTTAGACAAATTCTGTTGCGTACCTCATGCTTGAAATTATTTAGACCAAGTGTAAATGTTAAAAGTTACAACTGCTCCTGGAGACTGACTGCATGTTTCCACTTCTAAGTAAATGTAGAATTTGGCCTTAATGGCCACTAGATGGAATAAGGAAATCCAGCTTTGAACAAGGTTTTCTTCAAAGAAATCTTTATACAAAGTAGTGATCAATATTCTGTAATCAATATCATCATCACCATCCTATACAACAAGATCATGCAAGATGATGGATACTTAAGTTTAAACTTTAAACTCATCTGGGCCATCTCAAAATATACTCTGTAAAGCATAACTGTAAACTACATATACTCTGTAAAGCATAAGTCTAAGCTCATCTCAAAATATACTCTGTAAAGCATAAGTTCACTCTGCCGCTACCGTGATGAACTCAAATATATTCCACATACTAATTTGATCAAATTTGTCTTCAAAAAGGCTTAAAAGCTGTTAGATGTAAAGCAAATCAAGACAACACAGCTGAAGATTTTTATCTTGGAAAAAATCATATTACTTCATTTTATTCAATTCATTTCAGCAAATAACAGATAACCTACATTGTGCGGTTTTAAAACCATACAATGTAGGTTCTTTATAAGTTAAATGAAGTGTCAGTTAGGGGCAAAATGCTGTTTTCTTTATAAGTAATACACTAATACCCAAGTGAACATCATATTTTTTAACATATATAACTATAGATGCATAGAAACCCTTAATCACATAAGATATGTACCAGAAAAATCATCTGAATGGCTTGACCTTCAAGAATGGCATTGCAGTATCACAAGAAACATCATAACATCCTATTCCCTGTAAAGCATATGGATCCTGCCATTCCATTTAATCACCTTCATCAAAAAGGACTAACACAACTTATGCTTGCTTCCAATGCAATTCAATTGCATCTTCAAATCACCAATCTTTTCGTGTATTTGTCTAACAAAACCATAGCAAGCATACTTCTTAGTTCTCAGTCCTTGCAATCCACCTCAGTAATCCGTAGTATCAAACATAACCATCTTCTTCATCCGAGTCCAAAAGATAATCACTGTCATCAAAGGACTCATAAACCTCGTCATCCCTAAATTCTCGCTCTTCTTCTCCCTCAGAAAACATAGAAACACTCGCACCTTCAAAACCCAACTTCGCCCCCACAAGCTCATCAACAACCCTATCCAATTCACTCCCATCATACCCACTAATCTCTTCATAACCCGAAACCGAAAACAACTCATCTTCTTCCCTACCAACTCCGGTCCTCCTCCTAGGCACCAAATCCTCCTCCTTCAACTCTCCCTTCTCCACTCCAGTCCACGGAACCCACAAATCGGCGTGCCTCCCAAGTGATCTATCTCTATCTCCCACAACAACTGTCCCCAAACTCGATTCCCTCGCCCTCCTCAACATATCAGCGAAATCCGAATCATCAGACACCAAAAACAACCAATCAATCCCTCTGCTCATCGAATGCATCATTTGCTTCTTCAATGCCCAATCTGCAGCCTGAGGCTTATCCTCAACAGTCTTCACATAAACCCCAGCTCGCCTCAATTCTCTCTCCAGCCCATACCCTACTTTCGGAGTGATCAAATTCCTAGCAGCCTCCTCAAATTTGTGGTTTTTAGCAATGTACCTCTCCTTGAATTTCTGCCTCTTCTTACCCTTCAATTGCTTCATCCGATTCAGCTTTTTTTGCCTCTCTCGTTCGTGCAATTGTCTAAAGTGTTTCTTTAGGTCTAAATTAGTCTTACATTTGCGTCCGCAGACGCTACAAATGTAGGGCTCATCGGGGGTAACCATACCTTTGCGCTCGAGGACGTCTAAACGGCGTCGTTCGCGGCGTTCCTCTACGACCCAATTGGGGAGGTGGACGAACGCGTGGCGGTTGGCGTAGGCGGCGATGTCGACGATGTCGCCGAACCGAGAAGCTATCCGCTTTAGGGCGATCGCCGCCTCGTATGGCGGCCCGCGCGGCGGCTTGTTGTCGAGGTCCCATAGAACCACCACCTTGTTCCGCTTGGGGGCGTAGATTCCCTCCTTGGTGCGCACCATGTCGATTTCGACGGCGGAGGAGGAGGTGGCGCCGACGTTGGGGATCGAGATGCATCGGATTGGAGAGTGAGGTTTTGAGATAAGGGGGAATGAAATTGGGGATTTGGGGAAGAGACAGTGGAGAGAGGGGAAAAGGTTGGTGTTGGGAAAGGGAAGAGAGAAAGAGATCGGCAGCGGAGGCGGTTGTGCCGTCGGGGAGAAGGGTGGGAGAGGATGCAGAACCATTTTCCGGTGAGTGGAAGAGAAGGGGGGATAAGGAAGTCAAGATGGGTACTGATAAGGTGATATTTGTAATAACCCGGCCCGGCCCATTTATCTTTATATGTTTGGGCCAGAGCCCAATTGTAGTATTGGCAAGAGCCGAGATGAAACCATGAGTACTAGGCACTGACAGTTCACATCTATCTTTATAGACCCGACCCATATCGTGTTGGTTATGATTTTTTTTTTAGGTAATAAAGGAGGGCTAGAACCCGATTTTATTCATAACTAGCTAAGTTAAACCCGTCCGTTGGACGGGGTAAATTTTATATTTCAATGTTTAAAATGTATAGATATTTGTAAACATTTGCAAAAATAATACATATCGAAATAAAAAATAATAATTAATTTAATAAAAATCATAGAAATTTAAAGGCGAAATTAATTCAAATATTACAACCTTTGAAGGGGTGTGTAAACGGTGACACAACCTTTAGGGGTGTGAATTCAATATCACGACCTTAGTTAAAATAGTGAAAACGCTATCATAAGCCCATCGCCGGTGCATAAATCGTATGAGTTGGATATCGGAAAATGACATGGCATATCTAGGTGGCATAAAAAGTCATGTGAGGGGCATATGATCATTTTATATTGTTTATTATATTTATCCCTTTTGTTTTTTAACATGATAAATTTAAAATTTTGAGCACTCTTTCTACCATTTTTATACCTCATTTCAAGATTTTTTTTAATTTTCAACTTAAGTTATGATTTGGGCAAAAAAAAACCAACACCTACTCATAAAACAAATAATTAAGATATATAACCTGGGTAAAAATGAGTAACAACAATATAAAAAATGGACAATAGGATAGTATCATGTTTAAAAGCATCATTTTTCGATATACAAAATGATGCTTTTAAACATGACACTTGTTTTAAGTAGATGATTTTATTTTATAATGATATTATTCTATTGTCTATTTTGTATATTGTTGTTACTCATTTTTACCCAGGTTATATATCTTAATTACTCTTTTTATGAGTAGGTGTTGTTGTTTTTTGCCCAGGTCATAACTTAAGTTGAAAAGTAAAAAAAATCTTGAAATAAGGCATAAAAATGGTAGAAAGAGTGCTCAAAATTTTAAATTTATCATGTTAAAAAAAGAAGGGATAAATATAATAAATAATAATGAGTACAAAGAAAAGGAAAAAATACAATAAACAATATAAAATGATCATATGCTCCTCACATGACTAATTATGCCACCTAGATATGCCATGTCATTTTCCGATATCCAACTCATACGATTTATGCACCGGCGATGGGCTTATGATAACGTTTTCACTATTTTAACTAAGGTCGTGATATTGAATTCACACCCCTAAAGGTTGTGTCACCGTTTACACACCCCCTCAAAGGTTGTAATATTTGAATTAATTTCGCCAAATTTAAACTTTAAAAAGTTGTCGTTTTGTACAAACTTAATTACCATCCACCAAAAATCTTCATGTCTTGCGTTCTCATGTTCACTCTCTCCTATTTCAATTCGTGTTTCAATTCAATCAATCATTTTTATAATTTGAGGATTGTCTTCTATTTTTCACTTCATAGTAGATGAAATTGTGATGTGTTAATATAAAAATAAAAGACGTATATAGTGAGAAAGAAAATGCGAGAAATTAAATTCTATATTATGTTATGTTAGCTATAATGCTAACAATTGTGTTTGATGTTGTGTTTAGTGTGTAATATCAAAAGTTCATAATTTAATGTGTAATATCAAATGTTCATGTTTTATTATTTTTATTTGTAATATCAAAGGTTGCAAAATTTACTATTTTAAATTAAGATAGACAATTATTGTGCAAATCCTTCAACTTTAAATAAAATAATTTCATATATTTTAAGACATCAATAAAAAAATATTTATTTCGTTTTGATAATATATAACTTCACATTTTGTAATATTATAACTTTAGTGATTTGGATTAGTCTAGTAACACTTTCAAATTTTTGCAATTGAGATTCACAATGGGGGCATAATAAATCTGTTTTAGTCTATTATATATAGCCTTATTGTATCATTTGATATTCTCTTAATATCAAACTAAAATTGAATTTGATCTTTTAGCAAGTGTAGGATAAATAAAAAGAGATTCATCTAAAATTTGAAATGCACTCTTATATTTAATAACGCTATATTAAATTAAAAAGTTATAGCAAAGTCCTTTTGATTGTTTGAAAGAATTCTGGTCACCTTATAACATGTAATCAAATGAATTTGTGTATACTATTCTAAACCATATATTAGTTAACACATTAATTTACATTGTTTTCTGTGTTTTATCAATACAACTTAGTTCCTATGTTTAATAAAAACTATAATTATTTTTTAAAAGTTAATTATAGAAAAACGTTTTAACTATTTAAAAAATATGTGTCACCTTATAAATACATATAATCAAATAGATTGGTGTATAATTTTCAAAATCATATATCATTTTTCATACACTTATGTACAATTGTGCTATCAGGCTATCAACATAATAAAGTTCTTATATATTATTTCACATACTTTTAATATCAAATCCAAATTGAATTTAGTCTTTTGTATGGAGTCTTTTGATTGTGGTAAAAAATTTATCCAAAGTGATTAGTTGAAGACTCGAACCTTTTAACCTCCAATATAATTGTCAAAACTTCGACTGTTGAGCCAAAATTTCATATTGACATATAATACGATTGACATAATATGAGTGAGATGTTTTTCAAAAATTCAATACGTTCACCTAGTACACAACATTTTAATATTATAAATTTAAAAAATAAAAATTAAAGTGAATCTAAAACAATTACCTTATTATATAATAGCGTAATATTATAATTGACTATACATAATAGTGCCCAAAATATAATATATAAAGAATTAAATAGTAAAAGTATATCAACAAAACAAAATATATGAAATAAAATAACAATTACGAAAAAATGATGATAATATATAATAGTATATACTAATTATAATTAAGCCTTAAAACTAAATGTGAATAAGAGGATCTAGCTTGTTATGTAATTGTGTAATTGACAATGCATATGGTACATATATACGACATAATATATCAATGATTAAAAACTTAGAGTGTGTTGCCTACCCAAAAAAAATAGTCAAGATTTGAACCATGATCTATAGGTTGTTTGAAAGATTATTTACACTAAGCCAATGTAGAATTATTTTATTTAATTAAAATGATAACTACTTAGAATTATTTTATTTAATTAAAATGTTAACTACTCATAAAAATAAAGATTAAGTATAATAAATGAGGCAATGAATGTGGTTATGTACACAAAGTTATCTACATAGTATAGAAGATTATATTAAAGGTGAAAACACAATTAGAAATTATCATCAAGTGCATTAAATGTGATATGTACACAAAATTATATATGTATTATAGATAAGCATAGTAATTACATATTAGGAATAGAAGTCGGTTGAGATGGAAACTAATGTTATAATGAAATCTGCAAATTAATTTGTTACTGTAATATCCGCAATATTCCAAGACGTTAAATCCAATATAATATAATTTTATAATTCTTTCTTTTATAAAGGAGAAGCTTTAAATATATTTTATATATAACCCTTTTTTCTTTAAAAAGAAAATTCGTACGTAAATTAGATAAATTTCAAGAAGGCATTATGAGGGTTATGAATAAATAAAAGCATTTAAATAAAAATAATAATTCATAATTTAGGTTTTAGTAGATAAAAAGAGGTACAACAAGTTAGTGAAAATACATGAAAATTCAATAAAAAGAATGCAAGAGCCGGGACTTGAACCAGAGACCTCTTGCAACTCACTCCACACGCCCCCTCTCTATTCCGCTAGACCAAGTGAACTTTCTTGCCATTTTACCCCACTCTTTTAATTTTATATCAATTTTTAGTCTTCCTCTTCAAACAAGTCAACTTGATTTGACATGGGAGCAATGCATGTCCTCCACCCTTCTTCCTCTTGCTTGCAAGACACACCCCATGGCATCACCTTGCATCATCCATCAAGAAACACACCCTTGGCCAATGCAAGAACACCTCCTCCTCCTCCATTGGTCTTCTACCATTGGCATGGATTGCCAAACTCCTCCAAATTGCCTATTTAAAGGGCCTTCACCTCTCCTAGCACTCACATATTCACCTCCTCTTCTTCCTCCCATTGAAGTGCTCTCTAGTGCCCAAAAATCAGCCCTTCCAAGTACAAATTCTCCATTAAAACACCACCAAAATTCCCTCCTTCTTTTTTCCTTGGAGACCGCCGGCGCCACCCAGCCTCCCTCCGGCCACCGCGCACACCGCCAACGCCACGTCGGAGCCCCCACCGTGCCTCGCCGCCGTCCCTGGTCCGCGTCGCCCCATCACCGCCGGTCCTCTCCCCCGCCCTTCTCATGTGTTCCGTAATACAAACTAAGAAAAGTATAATTCTACACCCTAATTTTTATAAAATTGATTTATGTATTTTACTGAGTAGAATAAATAAGTTAGTGTAAAATTAAATCTATTAAATTTATTAAGTAGATCTTGTTAGTTGTAGAGAAGGAGTAAATAATTTTAGAAAAAGATATTAGTTACTATAGTAAATATAACCCTACTAGATTACTTAAATCATATCATGAGTTTAATATTATGTTAGACATGTGTTTTTCTTATAAAGATATTTTTATAAAATAAATAGCATATGACATAGAGTTTGTAATATTAAAAATGTCACCTTTATAAAAGAAGTAAGATTTATATAAGGTAATAGTATTGCATGTCTTGAACTATAAGATGATATCATATTATAGGTTCTTAGTAATGATGATAAGGTTATTAAATAAATTCATTAGTTATTAAAATAGCATACCTCTAAGTGTAACGAAATTACTACAAGATATAAACTTTTATTATAATATGATAAATATGACTATAAAGTGATCTATGTTATTATATGATTTTAGTTATAATATATGGTAGTGTGGATAAAATACCTATGACATACTATAATGACAATAAAATTTTAGAGAACCCTTATAAAAATATTATTATTACAAAGATTGTAGTCATGGAGTATAGTTGACATTAGATATTGATTATTATAAAAAAATAATATTGACAATAGTTGTATTACTAAAGTCATCATTTAAGGAAAACAATAGTATAATATAACCCTAAGTGTAAAGCTACTACAAAATAGGAACTTTAGTATTTTTATATAATAGTGAATATAAAGTAAACTAGGTTGGTTTATGATATTAGCTATAATAGATTATGAAGACGCTAGAATACTTACGACATACTATAATAATAAAATTGTAAAGAAATGTTACAAAAGTATAATTGTTTCAAAACTAGTAGTCATGAACTATAGTTTTACTTTAGATATTGATTTCTATGGAAGAATAACATTATTAATAATTATGTTATTAAAGTCACCATAGGAGAAGAATATTAATTTGTTAATCACTAAAGTGTAGAGAATTATTACAAAACATAAGTCTAGGTTAAATATAGGAAGTATGATCTTATAATGACTTTATGATATTATATAGTCATGAGGATTACTTGCATGGAAAGAAATAATTTAGGTATAGAAAAGATATTATTTTGTAACCTAAGATATTATAATAATAGACTATAAGTATGAAGTAGATATTTATAAGCCATGATTATATTTTATAAGCCATGATCATATATTATCAACTATGAGCATAGATAATTTATGAGCCTTATTTTTAGGTGAACTATAGAATTAAATAAAAGTCTACTAAAGGTATATTATCAATAAAATATTCTTGGGGAGGGATATATCGTTTTCAAGATCCTTAAGGAATTTAAAAGTAGTATTTTTAAACTAAGACTAGTACATAGAAAGGTTAAAGTGAATTTCTTATAATTCAAGGAAAACTTATAGTTTATAAGAAAAATACTTCTAGGCAAAGTATAGTATTTTATGAAATTTTACTTGCTTACTTATATTAAAGAAATAGAGAATAAAGTTAAAAGAGATTATTTTAAGTATGGGTTTATGGAATAATAAGGATATTACAAAACCAAAATAATAATGAAGGAACATATTATTTTAAATCATCTTCTAAATTATTACCATAATAATTTAGATTTCCGCTTCTCTTATAAAAGTATTATAAGAGAAAATCCAAGTTAAGAGGAATCCATATTTATAAGCCGTTCGTAAATCCCGTGTCTTTAGGTAGGGATCCGCATTCGAAGTTGCAAAGCGCATCATCCGTCAAGAATCAATAGTATACGTTGTAAGCCAAGACAAGTGGAATTTTCCCTTGTGACCTTTTACTTTTCGCCTCCGTGAAAATTCTCGCTGTGGGAACGACTTGTATGCCTCAATAAAAATGAACCTAGGAAATATCGAATGATAGATATAACGACCCATTGTTAGCATAGTTGCTTTATATTCTCGTAATAGGATTATATATGCTAGTGTGGTTATTATCTTGATTGCTTGCGGTCTCGCTCAGAGATTTACTTTGAATAAACTAGAAAGGGGTGCGGGATAGCCGACGCCTCTATATAACCTTACTAAGTCGTACGTCCATACGACTTTCGGGATCATGATCTCCATCCGCTCCGATTGCAAGGAGGGATTGTGCGCACTCTAGCTAAGTGTCGGGGAATTGATGTTCTCCCTCGAGTGGCTCGGATTATCCGTGTCCCACCACTCTGTATTAAAAATTGTTAACAAAGTCGAATATCTTTCGTCACTATATAAGATAAGTGCGAATGCACATTTAAGATACCAAAACCGGACCGGTCTCAAATGATCGATCCGGCTCTCGGTCCGCTCAGGGCGCGAGAGGTTTTTACTTGTATGAATTAATAAACGTTCCCAACACACTTCCGAAATCCTAAATAAGTCTACAATCTAGTAGTTCTTTTATCTCTTTTCGAGTTATCTTTGTCTAAGATATACTCTTCTTTGAACCATTAAAGCTCCACATAGACAAGCCTTATCATATAGCCCTTCGTAAACACAACCCTAATATCTCTTTCGATAATACTTGACATTACCAAATTACCCTCGGGAAGTTCCCTTCCCGCTTGCTTAGTCTCCTAGACTAATTCTTCTTTTCCGCATGTTTGCCTGGCATTCTCTCGCCCCTCGCGAATTATGTCAGAATCTAGGAATCCCAACAAGGCGTGAAGTGAAGTGAAGACGAAGGAAGAACAAGGATTTTCAAGATGTACCTTTCTATCATTTTGCTTTAGTTTCATTACGTTTCAAGGACAAACAGGTTTTGCATTTCAATTCCGAACAACTTTATATTTGAAAACAATGTAAGATGTTTTGTAAGAACCAAGTCTCCCTCGGGAGCACCTTTTCTCATTATGTATTATATTTTGTTCCGCATTTTAATTGTTCTATATCATTCTAAAAGCTTTGGGTGACTTTGGACGGTAAAGTCTGAGGTCACTGGCGGTAACACCCAATGTTGTAAAATAGGGGTGTTACAGTTACATTAGATGGAATATCAAAGGTGCAAATTAAAAGGAGATAAAATATTAAAAAATGAAGCGCCTACCTACACAAATTTTTTCGGTTGCATTTTGTAATAAAATCTAATTCTAAATGGCCCTAGTGTAAAAAAAAAACACCGCCTTTTTTGGACCTTTCATTTACGATTCTACTTGACCCACTATTGAAGGATAATTGCATAAGCTTGTCATTCTCAATCACGAGCCATAAGATCTTTGAACATATTCATTTAGTAATTCAAGGCAAACAAGGAAGATAACTAATTAAAAAGCGGCTCAAATGAAGGTACGAGTTAAGACTAGGGTCATAGATTTAGGGTTGTGTCTTCTTGTCCTAATTTGCAATGAGATTTCAGTTGTATCATGTGTTTGTTTGTTATCAATATGAGCTTTGTTTTCTACTGCAATTTTCTAGCTTCATAGGACCTTTCATGTTTCAAATTCTATTGGATTCGGTTTGTTCTAGATATGAGGCTCATGATTTGTCATGTGACTATGCTATTCTTGTGTTGAAGTTTATGTATTTTAGCTATATGTTCATGTGTGGTGATTATGAGGTTCACGTTTTGTTATGTGAAGGGAATAAAATAAATTGAGGTTATTTCAGTTCATAGTTGCAAAAGGTTAAAATTAGAATGCCCAAAAAAGAAAAAATTTGGATTTTTTCTAGAGTCCATAGAATATACCAAAGAGCAGCTAACTGGTGGCATATATCCTTACGAAACCTTTGCTTAGACCTCGATTAAAAGAAATTGTTTGCAAGCTCGAACTTTCCCGAAAGGCCATCGAGCTTGAGAGGACATGTTAACCATAATTAGATTATATTTATTCTAGTAGTATCATATCTTTTATATTGTTCCTAGAATAGTGCATTAGGTTAAATCTTTTATGATTATTCTCTTTGTATCAATAGACAACTCTATCATTAATAAAATTACACAATACAACAACATCAACTCAGGCGGGATTTGGAGGGGGGGCATGATGTACAGTTGTACACCCCCTGCCCCAGTATAAAATCGAAAGGGTGTATGAAGAAGGCTCAAATATAATCATTGCTTGGAAGACCCAAGGAAAATCCAACTATATGACAATGATAACTGAATCTAGTTAGAATGCATCAAAATTAATATAGGGATTATATCCATCTCAACGATATTGTATAAAAGTCAATAACATAAGGATGCTCCCTATAAAATTACACAATACATTGAACAAAATCTCTCTATATAATTCATCTCCTTATTGTCAACATTCTTGTTGAATTGATAAAGATATATTTCGGTAAGTCGAGAAGAATGACTTCATGTGATTACGAGTTCGATTCCCCTCTAACCTGTTGTATTGGTCATGTTTATCTTATGAAATAAACAACAATAAAGATATCTTTCTCAATGTGGCCATGTGGGTTTAATGTAACTAGTTGTACCCGTCGTACCATGTACGACTACGATTCAGTATTTTATAGACACTAGTTTTACCCGTCGTACCATGTACAACTACGATTCGATATTTTATAAACTTTATAAATAGATAAAAATATAATATAAACCTTAATATAAGTAATTTATTTTATATTCTTCCTATTTTATTACTTTTCATGTACGTAAATTTAGAGTTTATCAAATATTTCAATATCTATTAAATATTTTATTATCCATTTTTATTAATTTTAAAAATTTTAACTATATACTCATTAATTTTTTTAATAAAATAAAATCACTATATTTCTATACAAAAATTCGTCAAAAGATATATGATAAAATATTTATATTTGTTTTTAAATATTTAAATATTTTAATTTTTAATTTTAAATACTTGTATAAGGAAGCTTTCAAAAAATATTGTTATACTAAATAGATATTTTTTTGATGTTAGAGATAAATTTAAATAGTTAAAAAGAATTTAATATAAAGAAGTTATAATAATAGAAATAAAAATTGATTTTTTAAATATAAGGTGGGGCTAGAATCGTTCTGCTGACTCGAAAAGGTACAACTTTAATATATAGTTATACATATTACCTATTTTTTTATTTTTAAACATTATAATTATTTATCATTAATTTTTTTATTATAAAAGAAAAAAATATATTTATAAATAATTTCATGAAACGACATCATGCTAAAAGGTAAAAGATATTTATACTTATTTAAAAATATTTTTAATTTGTTATTTTTAATTTTAAATATTTGTATAAGGAAGTTTTCAAAAGATATTATTATACTAAATAGATATTTGTTTGATATTAAAGATAGATTTAAATAGTTAAAGAAGAATATAATAGGGTAAAGTTAAAATATTATAGATAAAAATTAATTTTGTAAATATGAGGTGGGGCCAAAATCGTTCTGGTGGCTCGAAAAGGGACATCTTTAATATATAGTTGTAGATTATAAATAAGATATTAATAAATAAAAATATAAGATAAATTTAATAAAAGTAATTTATTGCCCGTAAAATGTATTAATTTTTAATAAAAAATGATTAAATTTAATGTTGAGAATGAAGATATATTATTAAGATAAAATAATTACATTTCTCTTTTTCCTTGATAATATTTCATAGATATTTAATTAAAAAAGAAGATAAAATATGAATAAAAAAATTTATATATTCAAATATGGAAGAGATAAGAATTTAAAAAATAATATTTAAATTAATAAATAAGATATACTAAAGTATGAAAACTAAAGATAATTTAATTATATAAAATTTTTAAAATTTAATTAATTTAATTTAAGATGGGACCAAACTCATTTTGTAGTTCGATAAACTAAAGATTAGATAAGATTAAATATTACATTATTCATATTTTATTACTTTTTATATACGTAAATTTAGAGATTATCAAATATTTCAATATATCTATTAAATATTTTATTATCTTTTTTATTAATTTCAAACATTATAAATATTGAGTTTGGTTCCCATAAAACATCCCCTTAACATGAAACAGAAGGAGAATTTTGGGCCCTTGGATCAAGGAGATCCAAGGGCTGATTTTCTTTCCCCTTTTATTAAAGGCGGGGGCAATTATGTCTTTTCTCTCTCTAATTAATAATCCTTTTTCTCTTTTTTGTTTTGTTTTTGGGGGTAAATTGAAGACTCAATCGATTGAATCTATTTTATGATGGAATCGATTTTTTGATGGAATCGATTGAATCAATTTTTTTATGGATCGATTGTGCGATTGAATCGATTGCAATCTCGTTGTTAAGGGAGTAGATTGTGCGGTTCTAGGGTTCTAGGGTTCGTTCAAACGAGATCGAAGATTGTGCCCTTCGATTGAAACGGAAGGAGATCGCACAGAATAAGATCGCCATCGCCGTCGTAAAATCCGAAATCCAACGCGCCGTCGCCGTCGCCAAATCCGAAATCTAACGAGTTTGAATCTGCGAGTCTCGTTCCAACCATGGCAGAAAGTGGTAAGAGGAATTCACAAATCCATTGAACGAGATCGAACTGTGTGATTTTTCGGAATTGATTGAACTGGTCAATTGAACTCGTCGAATGAGATCGAACTGTGTGAATTTCGGAACCGATTGAACTGGTCAATCGAACTGTGTGAATCTAGTTATATTTCGATTGAACTGTGTGAATCGAACTTAATACTACTATGTGAATCAATTGAACTGTGTGAATCGATTGAACTGTGTAAATTTTCCTATAAACTAGGCCAATCTTGAAAAATTCGACGTTGCACTTTTCGGACTTAATACTGCACTTTTCGGACTTAAGAATGCACTTTTAGGACTTATTAGTGCACTTTTCATACTTAAATAACGCACTTTGCACTTCTCGTTGATAATGCACTCTTAGGACTTAATAATGCACTTTTCATACTTATTAGTGCACTTTTCATACTTACTTGCACTTTTCATAAAGGAGTATTACTAGTATATGACAATGCACTTTTCAGCCTTACTAGTGCACTTTTTATACTTAACAATGCACTTTTCATTTTTGTTTAGAGAACATATATTTGACCTTATAGAAAACATATTTTTATTGCACTTTTCATAGTTAATAATGCACTTTTTACACTTAAGAGTGCACTTTTTCTACTTAATAGCACTTTGTATATCTTTTACTTTTCACTGATTTAAGTAATGCACTTTTTCTAGTATACAATGCACTTTATTATACTTTCAATGCACTTTTACTGATTTTAAACTAACACCTTTATATTTCCCTTTTATGTTGTTGTAATGGGGACATCAAACTCTTCTTCAACTACTATTCTGAATGAGGAATCACCTAAAAACAGTGGTGAATATTTCATTGAGCTATCTCAAGGGGGAACGACATACTATTTGCCCACATGTCCATCCGAGTTGAAACCATATGAAGGTTCGATTCCTACATGGGCTAATATGATATCTTACAAAAAATAATTCTTAACACATTTATTCCTAACCTAACTAGCTAGGTACTAAAAGAAGTTATATTTTATCGTGTGTCAAATAACTAATAAACCACTATTTTTCAAAGAAGATCATGATCAAATTAGCTTATATGGGATGCGAACCCACATCTTTGTGCATAAGCACATTGCTCTTCCATTTGAGCTAATAAGCTTTTCTTAAATTAATGCACTTTTTACATGTTTTAATGCACTTTTTGACATTATACTTGCACTTCTTTCTTATGCACTATTATTAGTTTCTGGTGCACTTTTACATGTTTTTAATGCACTTTTTGACATTATAATTGCACTTCTTTCTTATGCACTATTATTAGTTTCTGGTGCACTTTTACATGTTTTTAATGCACTTTTACATGTTTTTAATGCACTTTTTGACATTATACTTGCACTTCTTTCTTATGCACTATTATAAGTTTCTGGTACACTTTTACATGTTTTTAATGCACTTTTACATGTTTTTAATGCACTTTTACATGTTTTTAATGCACTTTTTGACATTATACTTGCACTTCTTTCTTATGCACTATTATTAGTTTATGGCGCACTTTTACATGTTTTTAATGCACTTTTACATGTTTTTAATGCACTTTTTGACATTATACTTGCACTTCTTTCCTATGCACTATTATTAGTTTCTGGTGCACTTTTACATGTTTTTAATGCACTTTTACATGTTTTTAATGCACTTTTACATTGTTATTCGATTGCTACTGGATCTACCGAATGCTAAAGAGAAGGAAGGAACAAAGGCGAAGAGCCAAGAATTTTGCTCGAAATGGCGATCTATTGCTACAAGAAATGGCCTCAAGTGACTGTATTGTGGAGAAAACCAAGATTCATGCAACTTTCGAAAAGATAAATCCAATTTTCAAGGTCCATGGTTGTAGTGTGGGTTTATACAGATTTTAGATCCATATACACTGTCTTGTCCTCATTGTAGTAGAATGAATAAAATAAACACAGAGCAATTTTACTTGACGAAGATAATGTTCACACTACTGTATCTAATCAATATACAAGACGAAGATGACATGTTCCAGATGTCTCCACAATTTTACTTGCATGAAGCTTCATCATCACTTTCAAGACGGAAACATTGCATCCTTAAGTGAAATCAGAATTTGATACTAATTTTCATCAAAAGGAATAATCGTAATCTGGATCTAGGGTGCTTTTGAAAATTTTATAATCAACTCGATTAACATACAAAATTCATCGGCAAATTTCCTTCTTCAATCGCATAAACAAAGAACAAAAAAAATCAGAATCTGGCAAATTTCCTTCTTCAATTGCATAAGGTGAAGAAAATTAGGGCTTATACCTATTCGATTTGTTTTTGGAGGCATCGTGATTCGTGGGAGAGATTGAAGGCGAAGGTGAGATCGAAGGTGAAGGTGAGGCCGATGGACCGAATCACGTTCCTAGATCGAGCGTTTGTGGAGCCTTCGATCGTTTGGAGATTCGTCGTCCTTCGATCGTCCGTCGATCGTCCTTCGATCGTTTGGAGACTTTGAGCGTTTGGAGTAGATTAGGCTTATTTTTGATATTTTAGGTTAAGGGTATAGAAGTTGGGTGTATTTATAAAATTGCCACCTTCCTGATTTGTTTTTTTTTTTTTCAAAATCACAGAAGTAATCTAAGCCATTGGATCATGTGATCCGACGGCTGACAACTATCCTTCCGTTTCATGTTAAGGGTTGGTTTCATTTGAACCAAACTCTATAAATATTTATCATTAATTTTTTTTATTATAATAGAAAATCAATATATATATATATATATATATCTATAAATAAATTCGTCAAAAGATATATGCTAAAAGATTTATATTTATTTTAAAATATTTTGTCTTTAATTTTAAATACTTGTATAAGGAAGCTTTCAAAAGATATTGTTATACTAAATAGATATTTCTTTGATGTTAGAGATAAATTTAAATAGTTAAAAAAAATAATAGAAATAAGTTATAATAATAGAAATTGATATTATTTTTTTAAATATGAAGTTGGGTCAGAATCGTTCCGGTGACTCGAAAATGTATAGTTTTAATATATAGTTATAGATTGGTAGTTGACTACTTGACTATAGGTATGAATGAATGAATAATGACCCATATGAAATTGAGTAGGCTAATTAAGGAGATAGAGTATACTCATGTACTCATATATACCTATGTTTTAGCCTTTTAAGCATTCTTACATGAACTCAAGATGAACATAAAAAATCTACATTTCAAGCCTTGCATATTTTGCATGTTCCACATTTAAAAAAAAAACCATAGTTACGAATAAAAAAATAATGAAGTCGTTAGTTCATAGCCGGCCCTATCTAGCATGCATCATAGCTTAGTAGGGATGACAAATACCCATGTTGGGGTTCCCTTTGGACGGTGCAAAGGAGTTGCAAGCACATTTACTTGTCTGTTGTTTCCAATTGTCTTCCTTCCTAATTATACCATTAACGGGGCGTGTTTATCTATCTGTGCGCTACCACGATCGACCAGTTCTTTCTCATTAATATTTTATTCAAATCTGAAATCAGTGAGTGAAAGTACAGACTTTGAAACCCTCTAATGTCATTATGCATGCATGTTTATTCCGATTAATGTCCATACATGTTTTTTTTTTAACCACACGTAATTTAGTAGATGTAAACAATCACATTTTGACAATAGCATGCAGTTAAACATGATTATTATCGATGAACAGGTCCAGATAGATTATAGTATTCAGTATTCACATTGGTTATTGCTAGCTGGTTACGTGTTGAATAAATTAAATATTATATATTTTTAGGTGGAACTATTTGAGATGATATTATTTGGTTATTATCAACTGATGATGCACAGAACTTAATAGTAGTATAATAATAAGAAACAACAGCAATGCTTCTATTTGTGACACAGTATTATATTCTCTCATAATTTTAAACAGCTACTTTTCTACTTATACCTAAACTTCTGAAAGCAACCTTCTAGTGGCATGGATTGATTGCAAAATTAATTCCAGATATTGTTGTTGCATTTGCATGCAATAATTGATAAGTTTGTAATCTATTCATTTTAATCCCTGTTTTAAACTTCACAAAAGTCCAGTTTTTGTTTATTTGTAATATTCTCTAGTTTCCTCTATCCTTGTTCTCCTGCTGAAGTTCTTGCAAACAAGTAGACTTTTACCCTAATGTTTTGGATTATGTTGATTAGTTGATTTTATGGGCATGCAAGAATTGTGCAATTATGTCTTTGGATAAAGTCTATATGTATTGGTCAAAGCACAAAGGCCAAAGCTTTCACCATAATTTCAGGGGTTTGTAATTGATCTGTTTTCAAACTAACTCTGTGTTTAACATTTTGAGTAAATCACATGACAGCAGCAATAAGTGGAGGCAAAAGCAACTACTATCAGCCAAGGCAAAGTAACTAATTAACTGCCATTCCCCCACCCTAAAAACAATTAACTTGTCATTAACCTTGAAATTTGTGCCTCCCTTGTTTTTTCCTCCTTGCTTTACCATCCTTTTAACTACAGTATCTGCTTTCTTTCTTTCTTTTTCAATACTTTGTAATTGTTCTCTTTTTAGTTTCCACTCTGAAAAGAAATACTATTACTGAAATGGGTAGGCATCGAATACGAAATACAAAGTGTGTTTAGTTGATTATGCAATTGCATCCTTGATGTTGTTGGCCTTGTGAGCAATTGAGCATATCTTTTCTAAAGACTGTTAATGAATGTTTTTGGTACTTGCACTATTTTGTAGGAATGTAAACTTTATACTTAAAAAACTGCATCACGAATTTAAAAGGAGTTATTTTAATGGTGTTTGACCCATATATTTCAGAAAGAACTTCTCTTTTTGGTTTTTAGTAGTGGGATGTTTAGGAAAGGCTGTCGGCTTTGCTTAGATTAATCAAAAAAAAGGACAATCAATAAAGAATTAGCTTATCAATTAGTAAAAAATTGGTCTCCAATTCACGCCTTTATTGAACCCATTCATAACCAATCCATGCTTATTGCCAAATTCCTTCATTACCTTCCTATTCCCACCTCCACTCTTTCCTTTATTCCCCTTTTAATTCTCCTCTCTCCATTTCCATCCAAGAAAAAGAAATTTCCTCTCTCATAAGAAAACTGCAAAGTGAAGTAAAAGCACTTGCTTTTATTAGTGCCCATAAACTAAACCCATTAAGAGGGATTTTTGCTTAGAGCCTCTAACAAGAAGAGTTAAGGAGATGTTTGGATGGAGAATGGCTATAGTTCTAGCAGCCTTTGCTCCAATCCTTCTCACCATTCTGATCACACTCGTCGTCCGACGGTGTTATCACTCATCCAAACGAGGCACAAAGGTATCAGAAGCAACAATCACAACAACACCAAACAAGGGAATCATGGAGGGCTTGCAATCTCAGAGGATTTCCATGATTAAGAGCAGAATAAGGCCAAGTTATAATCTTTTTCGACGTGGATCGACTCCTACGAAGCCTTTGTTCAGTTGGGCTGATCATCCATCCTTGATCACAGACGCCGTTGAGAATGGATGGTCCAGATTCGCCTTCACCAACTACTCTTCTTCCCTATCAAGCACCAGATCATCACCTCAGGTGGAGGTAACCTGGGAAGTGGGAGGAAATTCAGTAGAATTTATGCAGAAGATAAGGATGAATCCTGGGTTGAAGAAATTGAGCTTGAATTCTTCATCCACATCTGCAAAATCAGCAATCAAGACGGCTCTTCCTTTGCCTGGCCCTTCAATTGGGAATCCCTCTTCATTCCCACAGGAGGCCTATTTTGAGATCACTGTGTTGTCTGTTTCCTCTTCTATTAAAGAGAAATCCAAGGCTGAAGGCGAGAAGACAAAGCTGATTGGGGGGAAGAAGAATTCTGATGGAAAAGGGAATTTGGATGCATTGGAGGAGATCAAAGTAGGAGACAAAGCACCACCTGTGATGATCTTTGTGGGGCTCACTTCTTCAAATCTTGTTCCACTCAAGATTCCTGGGAGTTACCCTGCCTCCATTGGGTTCCACTCTGATGGCTCTGTTTATCTTGATGGTATGTTTCATTCTTCTTCTTTTTTTTTTTGAAATCTCAAGGACTCATTAATTCGGTATTGATATCAGATATCAAATATGGATATGAGTCCATACTCATATATGTATTGGGTATATCTTGATATTAATATTAAAGTTATGCATGGTGTTTGGTACCCGATACCCAATATCGTTAATATGATAATACCCATATCTGATGTCTCTCGTATCAATGGTAATATCGTATCCATAAATTCTAGTACTCATATCCATAAAGTTTTTATCAATTGTATTTGGACACCTAGGCTAAAGTTCTCAAATGTGTTGGTTACACTGACTCCTTTTGCAAAGCATAATGTACATAAAGTTGCTAAATTGACCCATTTGTCACTTATTCTTCAGGCATCAAGTTGGCTTATGAATCAGAAAAAGAAGAATGGGGACAAGAAGAGAAAGTGATAGGTTGTGGTTACGATCCAAGGCAGAAGAAAGTGTTGTTCACAGTGGATTCCAAGCTTGTCCACGTTATACATTGCATGTCAGAGGAGTTTGGAACCCCTCTTTACCCAGTCATAGCAGCCAATGCAGAGATCACACTAGTTGTGAACATGGGCCAAAGCGGGTTCTCGTACGAGCCCGCTAATGAGCTTAGGACTCCAAACCCATGCTTCTCAGGCCCACTTGTGAGGTCACCAGCAGCTCTAGGGTATGAAGACAGTGGAGAGCTCTTCTCCATGGGGAGAATAGACTCCGCTTGGCACCAACTTTGCAATACCGAGAGTAGTACTAACAATGGCGATGAATCGGATGCTGATTTGTTCGAGATTGTGTTGGATATTAATGAAAAATCTGTTGATGTATAGTTGTAAGAAGAGAGGAGGTGTATATGGTGTCTTAGGGATTGTTGATTTCTTTTTTTTCTTCTTTTTACTGGTTTTGGAGGATGAAGATCAATCACATTTTTTTTTTTTATGTAGATTGGTTGGGAAGGAGTTGAGGTTATGGATGGACTATGTGGCTTGTAAGTTGTAATTGAGCATTGAATGATAAATATAACATTCAAAGTTCAAACACACGTTTTTTTTTTCAAGGTTATATTTGATTAAATAGGTTGAATGTTTGTTTGTTTGTCTTATGAAGACAAGTCATAATATTCTACCAAAAAAAAAACAAATGTCATAATAATTTGTACCAGGCGTGACAAACCAACCCGCTGGAGGAGGACTTATAGCCTTGGGCTATAAATCGCTAGCCCAAGTAAACGAGTTTAGGCCCACAAGGTGTAATTAGGATGGAAGCAGCCCAAGATGTTGGAAAGTTTGTTGTCTTTTTTTGGTGGAACAGTCTTGACATTTTGGCATTAAAATCGACAAAACTCAGAAAACATGAAATCCAGTCATCTTCTTTAATTGATGACAATCCCTTGTTGATCCTTATACGTTAAGGTACATAGAATTGCCATATCACTTAAGTGGCCCAAAATCCAACCCGATACATTCTTATATAGGTGTGGGCCGAATCACTATCCCACACTGATACGATATACCCACAAAACAGAAATAAGATTGTAAATAATTTAGTGATGATCGAGCTTTAGATAATTTGAGCGTGTTCTAGACAGATTCCGGCTCCCGGAGAATCCATTTGTCCATGCACTTTGAATGGAAAACGTGCTTGCAGTTGAGCAGCTTCACCAATTCTCCTGCAATGAGATTTTCGAGGCATATCGGGCATTCCATCTGGGCATCACCCTCATATACTGTAGTGGGTACCCTGGCAAGGTTCGCCACATTTCTGAGCCTTCTCCACATGTAGATGAACCAATAGCCCAGAATGCACATGAAAAAGATGCATATGACTACCATCCAGGCAATGAAGAGAGGAACTCCCCTGTAAGAAATCAAATTCATGTATATAATGTCTTTCGAGTTACTGGAGGTTGTAAGAAATCAAATGCATTATGTAATTCACTTACCCCTCCTGTTTCGAAAGGAAAAAAGACATGAAGAGCAGAGGGCCTCGTTTTTAATTTGTATCCCTCGTGGTGGAAGAGGCATGTAAATTTGGTTTCTTCGACCAACCATATGAATTTGATTTCATCGAGCAGATGATATATATTGGCACCAGCAAAAGGAAATTAATACGGGACTCTTTCAATTAAGCTTTAGATCGTGATTTATAGTCACAAACTCACAATGAGTCATTCATCCTCATCATCAGGCACGGAACCAGTAAACATTAGTGTAGATGATGGTATACAGGTTACTTATAAGCAACTGAACCCGTGTTCAATTCTCCGTAGCAGTGTTTTAACTTTATTTTTTTGCCTTTCCACGTAACTAGGCCCAATCTTCAATTTTACTACTAGGCTTTATTTTTTTGCCTTTCCACGTAACTAGGCCCAATCTTCAATTTTACTTGTCATTGTTTAGGTGCAGAGAGCTATACCTACAATCTTTCTGGGGGATTGAGGATTAGCAATTTTATTAGAACGCATTTAAGTATATATTTTCCTTGGGTATTTGTTGTACTTATAATGATACACGTATTAACTAGTGTTTATGAACCTAGAAAAATCAAAGAAAAATCAAAGTCGTTGATCATTTTCACTTAAAAAGGAGAAAAAACGGCACGGACGAATTTTTGGCGAATTATTCGCGTATTTTTAAAAAAAACGGAAATAGGACACGCGCCCAGATTGTTCATCGAAAATGTGGATTTGTTCATCAGTACTGTGGATTTGTTCATCAATACTACGGATTTGTTCAACAAAAATGTGGATTTGTTCATCAACACTTTGGCATATTTGTTCATTGGTTTTGACATATTTGTTCATCGGTTTGTGCATATTTGTTCATTAGTAACATCAATTTGTTCATTGGTTTATGCATACTAGCAATTAGGCCGCGCAACAGATTATAAGACGGAGACTTCATTAGTGTAGAGATATGGAAATGGCATTTTCGTAAATTTATGTAAAGGGGATTGTTTTTTTCGGAAAAGGAATATGGAAATGGCATTTCCATAAATTTATTTAAAGGAGCATGGTTTTTTTGGTATTAATTTATGGATTGTATGGTTGATACACACTATACGAATGAGTTAGACATACAGTAAGATGATTGAAGATGCTAGATAGAGTAAGGAACAAGAAATTCACCAATTGAGATTGACTGAGCACAAAAAATTACAAAATAATTACACGTTCAAAATCCAGAATGCTTTTCATGGAGAAAAAAAACCTACAAAGTCTCCTCAAATACATAACAAATATACGAATGAGTTAGACATACAGTAAGATGATTGAAGATGCTAGATAGAGTAAGGAACAAGAAATTCACCAATTGAGATTGACTGAGCACAAAAAATTACAAAATAATTACACGTTCAAAATCCAGAATGCTTTTCATGGAAAAAAAAAACCACAAAGTCTCCTCAAATACATAACAAATCCACAAAATAATTACCTATGCTCCAAAGACCTAACAAGGTCTTTAAGGCAAAGTATTAGCATATAATGTATCGTACTTGCCTCAAAGACTGTCGTGTCAAAATCGAAGGTCTCCTCATGGTTGCATCATCATGATAGAAATCACTCAACAAATCCACAAGAGAGAGCATCATATAAAGTCTCTACACAAAAACAAACATACGCGAAATGGGTGAAAGAAATTGAGTCTTTGAAAGCATGACATTACTCTTAATCTTTGACCGCTTGCTAGAATAAGTGGTCACCATCACCAGGCTCAATTAGTTGACCAAATTTCTGTTCAGCACAAAAGTAAACCAAGCATGAGAAACTGCAAACATATAGAGTGCACACCAAAAGCACAAAAAAGAATGAATAGATTTTCAATCTTCACTTCTACAGTGTACTATTTGCCCATTGGTGCTAAGCACAGGAGCCAAGAAAGTGTCACAAGACTCAATTAATTGAGCAAATTTCTGTTGAGTACAGAAGTAAACAAATCATGAGAGCCTGCACACTTATAAAGTCCATACCAAAAGTAAAGCAAAGAATCAACAGATTTTTAATCTTTACTTCCTCATTGAACTATTCACCCATTGGTGCTAAGCACAAGAGCCAAAAAAAAAGTGATACCGATGAATGGATGCAGTAGTTTAATGATGCAGAAAGGGTTAGAAGAGTGTATGGTGTTACCTTAGCCAAGGGAGTAAGCAATGAATATGCTGAAGCAAATGAAGTAGCTGCCTTCCAATATTGCAATGGAGATTCATAAATGTGGCCCTTCTCCATATTTGAGGCATAATTTTGTCGCTTCTCTAAGCTGCTTGAAATCAGCGGATTCTTGATTCCCTTTCCAAGCCTATTGTACTGCTTCTTTTTCTTCTTGAAAGCACTGGTTTCTTGATTCCCTTTCCAAGCCTAATGAAATGCTTCATATGCTTCAGTGTCTCAGTTCTGCAAGATGTTTTTCAAAGTGAAGAATCTAAATTCTCTTTATAAAGTCACCATAGCATAACAACAAAATGAAGATAGAAAAGAACCAGAGGCAAATGTATTCCAAATGATAGAAGTACCTCTACATGAATCAGCTGAACCTCTTTGATTTGAAATTCAGTATCCTCATTATTTCCTTCCTTTTGCAGTATGTTGCACAGCTTCCAGGTGGAAGTCAGAAGATGAAATTACCTATTAGAGTTAACATGGCTAATGAGTTTGACTGAAAGGAGTTGTTCGAGGCAGCAAAATATTGGGTTTTCTTAGGGAAATGGCCCTTTCATTAGCTCATCAACAACTTGAAATTCAAAGCAGATCAAGACCTATGGAAAGATGATTTCAAGCTTGGCCTTGTCTATCAAGCTCTCAAAACGGAAATTTACGTCTTCAAAGGTACTGAATATGAAGAAAAGGAAGACATGTACTTAAAAGCGAAAATAAAAATGACAAATGCTACTGAACATGTCATCAAACGGATGATATTAATCTATACTAACATAAAAGCAAGTAATCTATCAATAAGTTTTACCCATCGAAAAGAATGTTTAAAACATAAAGTTTGAACCAAAATTGTGAAAAGCAATTACCTTTACTTAATTTTGGAGTTTCTTCTCCCATGCCAAGAGGCGTTCCAAGGTGGAATAAAGGCTGTTCAGACCACCATGCTTCTTTAGAGCAGTAGCATCAAGCTTATATTTGATTGTCATTGGAGGTTTGGAAGATAAGCCAGAACCGATGTCACTAAATACTCAACTTGAATGATACATAGTGTCTACAACATCCAATCATCATATCAAAACAAGAAAAAGGAAATTCAAGATAATAAGCATTTTTAGAAGAGATATTAAGAAATGAAACACAACATGAGAATGGCAAAGCATTAAATTGATAAAATCTCTGTCAGCAGGTGCTTGTTTTGTATATAAATAGATTCTTAAATCTTTAGTGAAGTGCTCTAAATTGCTAGTTAGTAGAAACCTGTATTGAAGCTTAGTACCTCCCTCATATTTAATTATTTATAGGACAAAAGTTCATTTAAATGAAGCACAAAATCGAAGGAAAAAGATAATGTTGAAACGAGACCAAGAACTATGACGTATACATGATTTATGAACAACTCCAGTCCAGAGTTAAAATATAATAACACGAGTACACAACTCCAATTCCTAAAACCCGACCAGTTGAAGTCGAATATATATGCCATTTTCTAACCAAGTAAAATTCGACAATTATAGAGCAACAAGATGCCTTATTGTACTTATTTAAATAACAGAGGTTAACCCTTGCTGATTCTTATATGAATTGAAACAAGTACATCAACCAACCAAGCCAGACATTGATATATTTTCATTTTACACATCAACCTTTTTCAACCAACCTGCAAATAAGCTACTGTGGTGCAACAAATTAGAAGCTTAAGTGCTTCATCAGCAAAAGGAATTGCCTTAAAATGAGCATAAAGAAAAGGGCAATGTTATAGAAATTAGTGTTAAAGTATTCTGGTAAAGCAACTCCTAAATAAAGCTAAATATCAATTTTCAACATAACAACAAAACACACAATCTATCAACTGTAAAGAGTAAATTATTCCCTATGTGAGCAAACAAAGTTAGCTACAAGACAGTTGCACATCAAGTGTGCACCAAATTCTTATTCTTCTCCATTCCCTCTCTTGGTTTTTTTCATTCTGCTTATCCTTTCCTTTTCATTCCCTTATTGCAGGGTTCATTTCCATCTAAGTTTTTTAAATTTTTTCCAGTAAGGCCTAATCCTATTAGAATGTTAATTGTATTTTGTGGTCTAAAGAAGCCAGCTCTTCTCCATATGCAATAAATAGAGATCCATGTTATGTCCACTAAAAATAAAAACTTGAGGCTCCAAAAAGAAAGTAAAACTAAAAACTCGAGAGCTTTTATAGGCCATCATTAATCAAGGTTATCAAGGACTCAAAGCCAAAGAGTTGATGCTATGATAAGATCCATCTTGACAAAAATTGTAAGAGAAAAAAGGAGCTCACCTGGGCAAGCATACCTCCAAGAGCAGACCCAGTTATCAACCCTTTGCTACAAGCAGTAGAAATCTGAAAAATTAAACTCAAACATTTTAGATATTTTCACAACATCCACATCAAAGCAATGTAGGATAAGGAAAAAACTTGCAGTTTACAAGCCGAGAGCTTGGTGCTCTTCTCTGCAAACTTCAGTTGCATGTCTAAACATGTAAGAAACTTCGATTTCAAACAAAGTATATTGCAACAATATGACAAAACAAAAGCAAAAAAATGGAATGCACACCTTTGAACTTTAACATCCTCTGATTATTTGTTTCCCAAAACAAACGCACAATATACTAATATAGATGAAGCTTAGGTGCAAGGTCCTCTCTTGTAACCTAAACTAAGTAACGAATAAGATTCAATGCATTGATTATGAACGAAAAAAGTATCACAAGTAACTTTATGCTTATTTATTGAGTTTTGTCACCCCAATCCCATGGAAAAGTGGTAAAGATAAGCACTAAAGAGAAAGCTAGCATTCTAAGCTTGAAGAAGGGAAATAGCATATTCCAAGGGAAGAGAGCTGGTACACATAATGTTGTTGCTTGTAACTTTGCAAAAATCCAACTACGTAATCTTGATTCTACATTTACAAAATCTGGTCCCATGAATAATATCTAGCATAGAATATACATAATTACATGGGATGATGAACTAAACCCAGGAAATTAGAAATTGATATTAAAAAATTGTGGTGCCATGGATAATACCTAGCATTAGAAAATACACTATTACATGGGACGAATTAACCCAGGGATTAGAAATTCAACCCTAAATAAAAAGTTAGATATATTAACCAACTTCCTTGCTTTCCCATTTTCCTACATTAACAACTTCAATTTGAGGGCAACAAAACTAAATAAAGTTGTTCATCAGCATATTATTATCACAAATATCCATAGCATATAAATATTAATTATAATGGAACAAGCATTATCATCTAAGCTATGAAAATTGGTAATCCACCTATTCACATGTATCCATACAAAACACAACATGCCCATATGAGAAGAAAATCATTCCAATTACCAATGAAGCCAAATTAGTTGGAAGTTGTACGGGCATAGCCGATTGTAACCCTTTGGATGATGTACAGGCATGTTTGAATTTTGATGATAGAAGATTTTTTTTTACGCATATATAAATTATTTGCTTTCACATCATGAGTCATTAATATCTCTCTTATTGGTGATGTGTGGTTTCAACTATTACGTACTAAAGGAAATATAAATCTTCCACTTTTCAATCTAACTTTATTACCACTGTATGTATGCCTATACTGTCTACACTATATGATGAAAAAATCGGACATAACTTGCAGCTGAGGTCACCTCAATTTCACATCTCCAAAGCAAGCCACACCTCAAATGGAAGTGCCCAAAGCAAAAGAGAAATTAAACCAGTTAAAATAGAACAAACATTCAGCAATTTAAAAGAGGGAAACGGGAGAATCTTGTCATACCAGATGCAAATCCAAAAGCGAGAAATTAACAGCCACACAAGAACACACAAATTAAGGCCAAAAAAATTTTGCAAGCTGAAGGAACAAAAACCGAATTCCAAAAAGGGCAAGGCCGAAATTGGAAACCGAAAGAACCTAAGTGCAACTGGCCGGCAACGAACTCTAACGTGTACATACGAACAACGGAATTTAAGAACGAATTGCAGAATGGAAAACGGAATCAAGGCCGAACCTGATTTTGGAACAGAGGGGCTGAACGCTCACAGGCTGCATCAGAGTTGGTCGTAAGCGGCTGGGTAGCAGGTACTGATGGCCGTCCAAAAACACTAAACCAGGGGGAAGTTTGTAACGGGAATTCGCCGGAGAGCGGAGACGAAGGAGATAAGAGCGGAGGAGAGGAGATGAAATTGGACTGAGATTGTACGAAAGCAAATGAAAGGGGAAGGAGGCAGATAAAAGCTATTGTTTTTTTCTTCTTATATGAAAAGGCACAAACCTGAAATCAGGGCTAAAAAAAATAGGGAATTTATACATCAACGGCTCGATAGTGCTCCCTTTTCAAATTTTTATAGTAGTGTAGATAGATAGATAGATGTAAAGCACAAACTTAAAATCAGGGCTAAAAAAAATAGGGAATTTATACATCAATGGCTCGATAGTGCTCCCTTTCCAAATTTTTATAGTAGTGTAGAATAGAAGAATAGATTTGTTCATTGATACATGTATATTTTTTCATTGTTATATTCATATTTGTTCATTGATTTTGGCATATTTTTTCATTGGTTTGTGTATATTTGTTCATTGATTTATGCATATTTGTTCATTGCCTTTTCATATAATTGTTCATTGCTAAATGCATGTTTGTTCATTAGTAACCTCTTAACATACACCATATTATTGCAAAGTCAGATTCTTTATCTATTATTCTTTGTATTCAAGTTTCTAAATCAAACTTATCTTGTTTAGGTACTACATTGAACACTTCATTCGTATTGACAAGTTAGCCTTAAAACACTTCATTTGTATTATCCTTTGCATTCAAGATAGCCTTAAAAGCACAAAATAAATACAAAAAATGCACAAATAGATAGTCCTAAATGTACAAGTTGATGATATTAATAGTCCTAAATGTACAAATTGATGGTATTGACTCATAAACATAAGTATATTTCTATTCACAAATAGGATATATCAATGAACAAATATGGGTATATCAATAAACAAATAATGGTTTATCAATGAACAAACAAGGCTATATCAATGAACAAATAGTAGTATATCAATGAACAAATATTAATATATCGAAACTAATTATATGTGCATAAAAAACTAAAAAATATTGTATTCATACACATAAATAAGGCTAAAAAATAAAATTAAAAATAAAAAAAGTTTAAAAAATCGATGAACATTGTTATCAAAAACTCGATGCACAAAATAGTTAGTATTGATGAACAATTGGTCAATATTGATGAACAAATCGCTAGTTTTGATGAACAAATTGGGCGCGTCTCATAAAAACATATTTTTCGAAAAATTCGTGAATAATACGGGAAAAATTCGTCCTTGCCGTATTTTATTGAAAAATATGTGAATAATACGGGAAAAATTCGTCCGTGCCGTATTTTATTGTTTTTAATGAATGTTTAATCATGGACGTTGATTTTTTGGAAGGAACGAACGAGATTTATTCTCAATTCTCACATGGGCGCCCATTCGCACGGAACTCTTCCCCATTATTTATTTTCAGTTCAATTAAAAATAGGAAGGCTTTAGAGTAAGAAAGATCGGAGCCTTCATTTATAACTTGAGCAGGATCAAGCTCTCCATGCACCCACGAGCACTAGGGATTGCTAAATGATAACCATTCTTTCTCGGCAGAATACATCAACAGATCCTTGTACTTACACTTTTTTTCCTATTGGGCCCCTGTACTAAAATTTTTTCAAACAGACCCCTGTACTGCCCCCAATTTTGCCTATTAAACACTTTCAATCTTATTCTCCTTCCAGTGTACATCACGCGCCTTATGTGTCATGTTATTTTGCCAAATAAGCCAAAATGGTCAAATACGTACATGTTATTTTGCCTATTGAACACTTTCAAGTCTTCACGCGCCTTATGTAACATGTACGTATTTTGCCAAAAAAACATGTACGTATTTGACCATTTTGGCTTATTTGGCAAAATAACATGACACATGCGGCGCGTGATGTACACTGGAAGGAGAATAAGATTGAAAGTGTTCAATAGGCAAAATTGGGGGCAGTACAGGGGTGTTTGAACATTTTTTAATATAGGGGTCCAATAGGAAAAAAAGTGTAAGTACAGGGGTCTGTTGATGTATTCTGCCTTCTTTCTCAGTACAATATCTTCCTTGTGAGTTAGACCATTGTAGGACGTTACCACCTCGGTCCAATCCAGCAATACATTACCACTTTTGGTGACAAATAAGACTATAGGCTCGGTCCGACCGGGAGGGGCCCCCGTTAATGAAAATGTATAACGTCGAGTCCAACTCACACGGCTTTCCGATAGCACCCATATGGATCCATGATTTGTTGAGAATATAATTGCCCCCAAAGAACACCCACCATCAATAAACGTCGACCCACGAACCCGGCGAAAAGCACAATCTTAAGGGAACATTGTGAAAGCAAACCTCTCAGTTCTCAAATCAAATGAAACCAAATCGGAATCTGAATCTGAAGTGCCGCCTAAGATCTGAGTCTGAGTCTGACTCGGTTGTCTAATTCTAATGCAGTATATGACACCCTTCAAAGAGACCCTTGAATTATGGGCACAGTACCATAACGAGGAAGCCCTCCAACGCCAACTAGTAGCGGTGCGTATAATTTTCCATGAATCAGTCTCAAGTGTATAGACTGCAACGGAATGCAATCGCGGACAACCACGAGAATGCAAAGATTCATTCGGATCTCTTTCAAAGATGAGCCTAACATGTTTATAATCCTTGAGGGATAGATCGAACCCGAGACCCAAATCCATTTGTAGCGGATCAGGGGGGGAATATTATTATCGGTGGACAGGGAGGGAGGATTCGATCCTTTCTAATGGAGGGATTCCATAGCATTAAAGTTGAAGGCAAAGGCGGCAAAGTCTTGGACGACTTTAGCATGTATATACCGTCGATAGTGCAGAGGATGTCCCAGGAAGGAACGCGGCGAAGGGGGTCCCTTCCGAATGTGGCGATGGACATGCTGTAGCTCTTCATGGAGCCGAGCCTGGAAACGAGTCTCATAGTCTTGGCGCATCTCACAAAACATTGTGCTTCAGAGCTACCGCGCTTTTGGATAAACCAGAGACGGGATTCTTGGGCGTTGAACTGATTCAGGTGCAATCGGGCGAAGCTGGGATCGTCTATTAAGGAACACCATGACTTGGAGACGCAGCGGAATCTGATGAGGGCTTTGGTGGGAAGCCTGGCGAGGATTTTGGCCAATCGAGTGAGATTTAGATCGTCGATCATGAACGCCATGACCTCGAGACGCAGCGGGATCTGAATAGGGATTTCACATGGAGCCTGCAGAAGATTTCGGCCCACACGTCTTTACAAACATTCTTCTTTTCAATCAACATCGATGACGGAAAGCTTGCAGGAATTCGCTTGGGAAAAACCACCTCCTCGCAACCTTTCGATATCAAATTCAGCAAAGATCTCAATAAAAATCACACATAAATAGCAAAATCGAAATTTAATTAAATAGAAATTCCTGAGGATCGATCTAGCCACCTTTTGATATCAATTCAACAAATATCTCAAAAAAAATCACATACAAATAGCAAATTGTTATAATATTTATTATATTATTATATTTAGATGTACAATTGGAAACCTAGTTTGTATTCTCTACATAAAGATCCGTGACCTAATAAGATGGATCTGATCTCTCTCCTTTCTCCCTATTTCTCTCTATTATAACATGTTATCAGCACAATTGTTCAAGACCGAAGGTATAAATCCATTCCCATCTATATATAGCCGATTGCTAGACTTGCTAGACTTCTAGTTCGTGACCGATTGTTTTATATATGATCATGTTCCACTGTTTGTATTGCTTTCATAAACACGTTATATTCAATATATGCAAATAACTGTTTCTGGAAGATATTGTACCGTAATGGAACCAAATAATCTAATATCACATGCAATTATCGTTTCATGTATCTTTAAATTTTTATTATTTTGTTTGATCGTTCTTTTTGAATGTTAGATGTTTGTTTTTCACGTTTGTATATTGAAACTCGGATCTCAAATTTCTATACACGTTCAATTCATATGTTCATATACATGGTTAATTAATGTTCAGAACAAATGACTTTGCATATACTATATGTCATGTTTGTAATTAATATTCATTCTTCTTATTATATTTTATTTACATTGATTTAATTATAAAGGGCTTAAAACATATTCAACCCCCTGTATTTGTGCCAATTTATCATATAGACACCTCACCTTTGGTTTGGACCTATTGAACACTTAAACTTTTATATTGTAACCTATTAAATACATGATCAATTAAAATATTGTTAAATTTTTGACACATGTGCTGAGTTGTAAAAAAATTATGCCACATAACACTCCACATAGATTCCACATACACTAATTAATTTTTACATGTAAAAATTATATGACACATAGATATATAATTATTTTAGTTTTTATTTTATTTAAAAAAAAGCAAAAAATCAAAATCAAAAGTGAACAGATGGATTGGCTTCCCCACTCTCATCCGACTCCCAGATCTGAATCCCCACCAATCCCGCCACTTCTTCTCCATCACCTTCCCCACTCTCATCTGCAACTACTTCGACTTCGTCGATTCCTCCCCCTGCTTGTCTTCCAAGCCCTCCCCGCCTCTGCCAGATGGATCGACGCCGACTCCGACCGCTTTCGCCGCTTGGCGCCACCGCGGAGGCGGAGGACGAGGTGGAGAGTGGACTCCTTCTGGATATTATAGTCGGCAAGAGTACGACCGTCCTCGAGCTGCTTTCCGGCGGACCGACAAAGATGAGGCGATGTTGGTCCGAAGGGATGCCCTCCTTGTCCTGGATCTTGTGCTTCACATTGTCGATGGTGTTCAAGGATTCCACCTCTAGGGTTATCGTCTTCCCCGTTAGGTTTTTCACGAAGATCTGCATCTTCAATTTCTCTTCTCTGTTCACTCTGTTCTCCAGGGGAGGAGGAGAATGAATGAAAATGGAGGTAGGGTTTTGAACAGATGGAATAGGAAGAAAGGAATAAAAAGAAAAAGCAAAAGACAAGAAGGGTTTTCTAAAAGGGGTTTAATAAAAGGTTTTTTTTGTTTTTTATTTTTATTTCCATGTCATCTCATCATTTGAATTTTGCCAACGCCACGTCAGACAAAAGGGTTTAATAGGTTCAAAATTATAAGTTCAAGTGCTCAATAGGTCCAAACTAAATGTGGGGTGTCTATATGACAAATTGACATAAGTATAGGGAGTCGTATATGTTTTAAGCCATTATCTACAATTAATATACAAATATGATATATCTCCTGAAGTGGATGTATTCATAAACAAATTTGTCCCCGGTGAGACAAATTATATGAACATACAAAGATAATATTATTCCCGAAGTGATAATTCTTTTTACAATCTTCGTTCCCTGAAGTGAATGAAATATCAAGCTTCGTTCCCTGAAGTGAATGAAATATCAATATTTCCATTCCCTGAAGTGATTGGAACATCATTGTATTATCCCTGATACGATAATTATTTCCTCCTGGAGAGTTGAATTTACAAATAAAATTATCCCTGAAGCGATAATTATTTCCTCCTGAAGAATTGAATTTACAAAACGATATTATAATTTTATCCCTGAAGTGATAAATTTCATTTCCTGAAGTGAATGAATTATTTTATTTATTGTATTGTTCTTATATTGTTTATTTATTTATTATTTTCATATACTTAATTATGTTATATTATTTCCTCTTTAATAGTTGATTGAATGTACAAAACAAGATTATCCCTGAAGTGATAATTCTCATTCCTTGAAGTAAATGAAAACTTTATTTTATACTTGGAGTGACAATTTACATCCCCCGAAGTGGATGAAACAATTGAATCGATCCCCAGAAGTGGATGAATATAATAAAAGTTCCTACTCCTTGGAGTGAGTGGTGATACTAAAGTCGTCTCTTGAAGTAAATGACATGATTCATGTGCAAATTGAAAAAGAAAAATATCATCTCCAGAATTAGACGATAAAGTTCACATGACAAATATTATCTCTTGAAATAGATAATAAAATACCCACATGGATATCACATCCTGAAGTATGTGAATAAAGGGTCTCATTGAAATCACATCCTGAAGTACATAATTGAAAGATCTTATGAATAATCACATCCTGAAGTATGTAATGGAAAGAAGTCTAGAAGACTTCGTATTCAATCTCGTCACCAGAAGTTGACAATATTTTATGATACTTTATTTCTTTATTTATATTTTCAATTTAATTATTTATGTTATTTCTTGTATACATTTTTTTATTTGTTCTTAAAGTTAAAACTTGTCATCTCTTGAAGTAGATGCTAGTATTAGTAGAGACAATTTGAAATCATCCCCGAAGAGATGAAATAATAAATCTCGTTACTCCCCGGAGTGAGTAATGATAGAAAATATCACTTCCTGAAGAAGATGATAAAATTTATGTGACAATGATCATCTCCTGAAGTAGATGTTTTTATATATAAGAGTATTATCCCTAGAAGTGGATTTACATACATAATTACTTCTTGTAGTATGATGAGAAGAATTTATTAGTGGAACTATATGAACATATCATCTCCAGAAGTGGATTATAAATGGTTCAAGAAATAAAATTACATTGTCACTTGAAGTTGACAGATGAGATGTTTGGAAGATTCATGAAGCACTTGAAGTTCCAACAGACATGTGCTAAGTTATAATGAACGTATAATATCATCAACTCTATTCGAGCTTGAATAATTGAATCTTGACAAGAAGAGATCGTTATAAACTCTTGGAGAGTTAAGAGATCTCATACCAAACCATGTACTCTAAATGTAGTACAAGAAATATGACATGTACTCGAGACGCAGATATGCTAATAAAACAAATATGGATTTCACAGGGAGAATTAATCCATGCTATATTAAGTCATTTGTGAGATTTAGATTGTCGATCATGAACGCCATGACCTTGAGACGCAGCGGGATTTGAATAGGGATTTCACAGGGAGCCTGTAGAAGATTTCGGCCCACACGTCTTTACAAACATTCTTCTTTTCAATCAACATCGATGTCGGAAAGCATGTAAGAATTCGCAAGGGAAAAACCTCCTCCTCGCAACCTTTCGATATCAAATTCAGCAAATATCTCAATAAAAATTACACATAAATAGAAAAATCGAAATTTAATTAAATAGAAATCCCTGAGGATCGATCTAGCCACCTTTTGATATCAATTCAACAAATATCTCAAAAAAAATCACATACAAATAGCAAATCAAAATCTATAACTATATATTAAAGTTGTACTTTTTCGAGCTAGCAGAACAATTCTGATCCCACCTTATATTTAAAAAATTAGTTTTTATCTCATTATTATAACTTCTTTCTATTAAAATTTTTTAACTATTTAAATTTATCTCTAACATCAAACAAATATCTTTAATATAACAATATCTTTTCAAAACTTCCTTATATAAGTATTTAAAATTAAAGATAAAATATTTTAAATATTTTAAAATAAATATAAATCTTTTAGCATATATCTTTGATGAATTTATTTATATATATATATATATATATATTGATTTTCTTTTATAATAAAAATTTAATGATAAATATTTATAATGTTTAAAATTAATAAAAAAAGAAGATAAAATATTTAATATACTAGTGGACTGCCGCATGCGATGCATGCGGATCTGTTTTGTTTGTATGATTTAAGTATGATCCCTTCATACAAAAAAATAGTATGTAACTCAATGATAGAAGAAGATGAAGTATACAAACTTCCTTTCCAAAAAGAAGATTCATTCTAACTATACAACATGGCCAGGTGAGAAACACCACATATTAATCAATCGTAGAAGCTGCTAGTAGGCTAAAGTAACGTAATCACCTTAGTTATCAGAACAATACGCTTCACAAAAGATGTATAGTACATTAACTATGGTCAAAAAAAATAAATTTGTTCTCAAAGAGTCGCATGAATTCAATAAGACTTATGCTGGTATCTCTGTCTATGTGATCCTCTTCCAGGAGGGGACCAACTGAACCCTCTAGGGCCGTGTGCTGCAAATGACAAATTAAAGGGAAGGATAAAGATCGGAATTTAAGAATGCCACACAAATGACTCACCTATTTGCACTCATTGGAGTAATAAATATGTCGCTATCAACATCAAACTTGTTGAATGCAAGTTACTGGATTAAAAATGAACTAAAAAAAAACTCACCTCACTAGTGAGAAGTTCTGCCAATTGAGCATTTTCTGACATGTACTCTTGAAGACGGGATGAAAGTCCAGCACAAACCTGAACCATAATATAGAAATTTATGGAGAAGACTGGGACTGTGTAATGACATAATTAACAAAATAATACAACTAATCATTCAAATTCTGGACTCAACGTACCATTCTAATCCATCTCATCCAACGCCTTAGTCAAACACATTCCAATAGTCAATCTAAGTTACAACTCCAACAATACCATTGCAAGTCCTCCCAACAAAGGATATAATTTCAATATGTACACCACATCAATATTCGCGCTTAATACTTTTCAATTGTTGCACATAAAAAAGAGACCACCGTTCTTGAATGATGAGCTAGTATATAGTGTATTTTAGAATGCTCATGTTTAAGGATAACAAATGCCATAGATGATAAATACAAAGACACTTTCTGATGAAACTAACAATTACAATCATCGATCTATTTCCCACCAAACAATCTTAAAAGCTCTTCCAATCTGATTTTTTTTATAAAAAATATTTCGATGTGATTCATTCAAATATACGAATTGGTTGTAGCTGAATATATATAAGATTATTATTGCAAGGGTACTTTACCTAAAATTTAGCCTTCTCATTCTGCTAAACCTCTTCCAGGTCTGCAATATGAGCCCTTGGTTCAAGGATGTTCACACCTCTTATGGGCTAAAGATAATATTGCTACCTTCTTGAAGAATCTCAACAAAATGATTTATGCTCTGGGGGAAAAGTAACAAAAAATGGAGTTAGATAAATGCCCACAAATTGGTATCTGGACTTCAATTTGTATTGATCCATGTGGCTCATTTGATGGTAGGTAGACATCATCAGCAAACTGCCAAAAAAGATTCATATGAAAGCAGCTAACTTTATACAATCTTAATCACCCACCTACCATAATTCATTATGTACACTACAAATGAATATGAATTTTACTACCACATCTTGATTGATATTGAGTTCTGAAACGAACAAAAAACTTCAGTCATTATATACCAAAAGAACTCAGAAACCCAAAATGCAAGTGATGAGTCTTCAACAACCTCTGGGTCTTCCTACGTATCAATCACCCACAAAATCCAATCAAAATCACAAAAAAGGACTAATTCACTCAATACTAAGCTAAATTAAACCTCTTAAAATCCATCAATCCAATATCATACATCAACCAAAATCACAAACATAAAGATCAATATACAATTCTCACCTGAATCATGTGCTAGGCATGCTATAAAATTAGGAATTTAAGATGAATTGTCTCCTTCAGAATGCAAGTAGTGGCACGACACTTAGCCCTGGATTGAAATCAGATTTATGTTTAATATAATTGCATATAAAAAAAATACACGAGGAAGAACCCGAGGAAATTGGTAAGTTAGTCTATCATTATGTGAAAGAGAAGCAATCTTCTATCAAATTTATATTAGGATTAACTTACCTTGTGGCCTATAACACCCAATAAAGCAGCGTAATCTCCATCAGAGGCAGTTACTGGGGATTCCAATACAAGCTTAGAGGTGAAAATCTGAACAAATAGAAAGAGGGCACGAATTAAGGTGTTGTCAACACCCGACAAAAAATGAATTAACAAACATGTAAAGAGAGCAGACATTCAAACTCTTGTTCTCCATGGACCCCTGCCTCTCCCTCTTGCTCGTGTTCTTCCGTAAGCACTTAAACGGTTTGCAAACGGTTAAAGCAAATAGTTGTATATTATATTAAACATATAGACAAAGCTGGAGAAGACAGGGCTTGTAAGAATAAGTTCTCTGCAAGGCAAATAAACGTTAGTAATAAAACGAATGTAGGCCGAGGGATTTGATGTGTTACTGTACGTGGAGGATTCCACTGCCTTAGAAATAAAACGCCCGGACACCGGTACAAATCCGAATGAGCGTTCGTCCCCCAAGGATTAAGCGCAACTTTCCTCGAAGCCGTGTACTCGACAAAGAGGAATTGGGAATGGTGTGTTTTCAGAACAGTTGCAGGAGAGGTACGGGATGTATTTTAGGTTTTGAAAACAGAGAGAGGAAGAGATGTATTGATGGATCTGAGAAGGAGCAGAATCGTGGAAATAAATAGAACTGATTGGATCAGTTATCCCACGATCTGCAGTCTCCCACTATCCCATGAAATCCGAGAAGTTAAAACTGAACGGATAAGAACGTTTGACAAAATCAGAAAACGGTTTTAATAAATCAGAGAACTTGCGGAAGAGTTAGCGTCAAACAAATCCGCAAATCTCGGAGGCCCAATTTTATCAAAACACGAACACGAGCCGAGCCGAGCCGGACGGACGGCGGCGGCGCGCGCGCGAGGGGGCATTCCTCTCCTTGTCATCTAATTAGTGGTGTACACTTGGACCTTTATAACTAGCCATATATACTAGCAAAATCTCGATGTGGGATTGTTTCACCAAAAGCAATTCACCACATTGGCCCACAGCTGTACTCCACCTACAAGTTATGCATTTTGTTGAATTAATTTATTATTTAATTCCTACAATCCCACATAATGCAGAACTTGTCACTACACTGTTTTGAATAGGTTATTTATGACTTGGTGCTTAAGCAGGTGGTATCTTTCGATTTGAACCAACTGCCTTAGTGAACTAAGGGATGCTCTCAAGCCAAGAAGTGAACAAGTCTTGAACTTCTGACTTTCTTTGAGAGTGTTACCTAAGAACACACACTTCATCAATTTTCCCTTCCATTCCCGCGATGGAGATCTCTTTTGGTGAGTCTCATTGTCTTGGGATGCTCATGAGTGCACTCAAGTGACTTCTCAAGTCTTTTGTATTAATCAAATTGCACTCAAGTAGGTGATCTCATCAAGTTTGTCTCATTACAAACCACCCTTTTCGGGCTATGAGATCATTAAGAGCTCGAAGCTCAACCTCTTAATTTTTTTTTATTCATTTCGCCATAGGATTAAGAAAGCTTAAGCTTTCATATGGGCCTCAATCCCATTCCCCTCGACGATTCCAGGACCATTTTCCTGTTTAACCCTTTTGTTAAAGGATCTGCCAGATTTCTTTCTGACCTTATGTACTCCATTGTGAGTAATCCATTTAGAATCAGGTGTCTCACAGACTCATGCCTGATTCGTATGTGCCTCTTCTTTCCGTTATAGGCACTACTCTTAGCAACTCCCATAGCTGCCTGTGAGTCACAATGTAGAGACACGGGAGGCATTGGCCTCCCCCACAATTGGATGTCTGCCATTAGACTTCTCAGCCACTCGGCCTCTTGCTCAGCTAAGTCAAGAGCTATAAACTCTGACTCCATAGTAGATCTTGCTATAACTGTCTGCTTTGCAGACTTCCAAGAAATAGCTGCACCACATAAAGCAAACACGTAACCACTAGTAGAGCTTACTTCATCATTATCAGATACCCAATTTGCATCACAAAAGCCCTCTAACACGTTAGGGAATTTCTTATAACATAAACCCCAATCAACAGTACCTTTTAGATACTTCAATAATCTTTTTAGGGCATTCCAATGTTCATTACATGGATTATGGGTATATCTGCTTAATCTACTTACAGCATAAGCAATATCAGGTCGAGTGTAATTCATCAAGAACATCAGGCTACCAATTATCTTAGCATATTCAGATTGAGAAACACTTTTCCCTTTATTTTTCTTTAAGTGTATGCTAGGATCATAAGGTGTTCTAGCAGGTGTGACATCAAAAGAATTGAATTTTCTTAGTATTTTCTCTACATAATGAGATTGACATAAAGTGAAGCCATCTCTAGATTTTGTAACTTTTACACCCAGAATTACATCAACTTCACCTAGGTCCTTCATCTCAAATTTTGAAGATAAGAAATCTTTGGTCTGATTAATAACATCTAAATGTGTCCCCATAATTAACATGTCATCAACATACAAGCATATAATCACACATTTAGCATGTATCATCTTAGTATAAACACATGCATCAGATTCATTAACAACAAAACCAAAGCTCATAATAGTCTTATGAAATTTTTCATACCATTGTTTTGGAGCTTGTTTTAGACCATATAAAGATTTCTTCAACTTACACACCCTGTTCTCTTGTCCTTGGATCACGAATCCAAGAGGTTGCTGCATATATATTTCTTCATCTAGATCACCATTTAGAAAAGCTGTTTTGACATCCATCTGATGTACAAACAAATTATAAGTGGATGCTAGTGCAATCAATACTCGTATAGTGGCGATCTTAGTGACGGGTGAATAAGTGTCAAAGTAATCAATACCATATTTTTGAGTAAAACCTTTGATTACTAATCTTGCCTTATACCTTTCTATAGTACCATCGGTTTTCAGTTTTTTCTTGAAAATCAATTTGCATCCAATGGCTTTACTACCTCTAGGTAAGTCTACAATTTCCCAAGTCCCATTAGATATGATGGAATCCAACTCACTGTTAATGGCATCTCTCCAGAAACTAGCATCTATAGAACTCATAGCTTCTTCATAAGTTTTAGGATCATTTTCTATCATATGAAGGCTAATCATAGATTCGTCTATTTTATCTATGTCTTTGAGTTCTAGAAGAAAGGTAGTCACAAAGTCAGGACCAAAATTCGTTTCTGTTCTACGTCTTTTACTCTTTCTAGGTTGAACTTCATCAACAACTTTAGCAGGTTCAGACACAGGCAACACATTAACAGAAGTAGACATAGGCATGTTTTTCAAAGGATAGATATGCTCAAAAAATTCAGCATCACGATATTCACAAACAAATTTATCATTCAATTTCATAAATCTATATGCAGCACTACAATCAGCATAACCAATGAACACACAATCAAAGGTCCTAGAACCAACTGTTTCACGTTTAAAAGAAGGAAAAACCACTTTAGCTAAGCACCCCCACACTTTCAAATATGACAAGTTAGGTGCATAGCCTTTCCAAAGTTCATATGGGGTATGTTCTAGTTTTTTATGCGGTAACCTGTTTAAAACATGATTTGCAGATAACACAGCTTCACCCCACATGTTATTAGGTAAACCGGAGCTAATTAACATAGAATTCATCATTTCCTTTAAAGTCCGGTTTTTCCTCTCAGCTATTCCATTTTGTTGAGGAGTATAAGGTGCAGTCATCTCATGAACTATACCATTATCTTGACAAAACTTTTTCAAAGAGTTTGTTGAGTACTCACCTCCCCGATCAGACCTAAGTCTTTTAATCTTACGGTCTAGTTGGTTTTCTACTTCGTTTTTGTATATTATAAACGTTTTTTCAGCTTCATCTTTAGATCTTAACAAGTATACTCCAGTGTATCTTGAAAAGTCGTCCACAAAAGTGATGTAATAGCGTTTACCACCTCTACTTTCAGAATTTTTAAAGTCTGCTAGATCCGTGTGAATTAATTCTAGCAATTCTGTATTCCTGTTTTCTACAGGTTTGTAGGGTTTTCTAATGAATTTTGCTTCAGCACATACATCACATTTTTTATGCTCGGTTTTGGTTAATTTCGGAATTAAACCTGCTTTGCTTAAACGTTCTATAGCATTCACATTCACATGTCCTAATTTAGCATGCCATAAATCAAGGGACTCAACCATATAAGCAGAAGTAGAAGCTTTATTATCAGTCTCAACAACAACAGATTCAAGCACAACCAAACCGTTCCCAGTCATGAAACCCTTCCCCACAAATTCACCATTTTTTCTAATCACTAATTTTCCTCCATCAAAGAGGAGTCTAAATCCAGCCTTAATTAATAGTCCACCAGAAATCAAGTTCTTACGCAAGGAAGGAACATACAGCACATTCATCAAAGACAATTTCTTTCTAGAATTAAGTTTGAGAAGAATTTTCCCTTTGCCGACAACTTCGAAGATGCTGGAGTTGCCCATGAAGACCTGCTCGCCCTTGTCAGCAGGTTTGTAGTCGGAGATGAGCTCCTTGTTGGCGCAGAAGTGTCTAGTCGCACCCGTGTCCACCACCCACTCAGCCATGTTGGAGTTGCCCATGCGACACGGTGGCCTGGCTTGCCGCAAACAAAGCACCCTGCCTTCGCCTTTTCGCCTTTTCCACCTTTCTTGAAATTCTGAGTTTTCTTGTTTTGAAGAACTGTTTGATTTTTCCCAGAGTGTCCAGCAACACCCTTTTTGAACCTGTCATTCTTCGGACCAGAAGATTCAACTATGTTAGCCTTAATCGAATTTTCAGAATTGTTCGAAGGCTTATGTTTGAGGCGATTCGCCTCTTCGATCTTCATGTGTCCGACTAGCTCCTCCAAGGTTAAATTCTTCTTCTTGTGTTTTAGATGGTTGCGATAACTGGCCCACGAATCTGGAAGTTTCTCAATCAGGAAGTTCGCCTGAAGGTATTCACACATCTTCATTCCTTCAGCGAGGATGTCAGCGACCAGGTTCTCGTACACATGCACTTGTTCCATCACGGGCTTGTCATCAACAATTTGGAAACGCAGGAACTGACCAACAACATATTTTTTCTTTCCAGCATCATCAGAGCCATACTTTTTCTCAAGAGTCTCCCAAATGGACTTAGCAGATTTGTTAGTAAGAAACAAATCAAACAAAGCATTCGACATATGGCTCAGTAAGATACCCCTTACAGTTTTGTTGTCTTGTTCATATTTTTCAGTTTCAGCAGTGGCCTTTGAGGCAAGATAAGCAGCCTTCGAGGCAAGTTCAGCAGCAGCAGCGGCGGCGGCCTCATCTGGCGTTGTTTGATTATCAGCAGGAGCCAGAGGAAGCGCCTTCAGAGGGGCTGCAGGCGGGTCGTTGAGCAAGACGTAGTCGACTTTGAGTTGCTTGAAGACAATCAACAACTTTTGAGACCAGCGACGGTAGTTGGTCCCATCAAGCGGTTCAAGCTTCGACAGATCGAGAAGTTTGATGATTTGGCCTGTAACACCCCGACTTCCGACGGGGCACTACTAAGAAATAGACCTTACTAGGTACTATTAAATAGGTTGACAACTACACTTTAGGATCTTGCAACGCGGGCACGACGAGAAAACGAAATAAAAACATCCAACCTTTCTTTTATTAAAATATAGAAAACGTAGTTATGCATGAATTCCCGAAAACCTAATTATAAATATCCTGAATCTGACGAATCATCACCAACAATAAAATCATTCGACGAAAACAGAAGACAAGTCATAATACCAACATATTAATAAAAATAACATCCTAAAAATAACACAACTAAACTATCGTAAAAATAATCCCACCCCACTATGACACGCGCTCTTTACCGCTCCGGCCCGCCATTTGGCCTCGGTTCCTACACGGCTCCCTGATTCATACCTGGAACTGAAAAATATTCCCCGAAGGGTCAACGTCTAATCTACCAAGCTAGATAGAATACGGAAATTGTAGAACGTTTCGAAAACATTTCTAAAGTCAGCATACAAATCCTCAATCGCAATAATATCTCTAAAGGCCAATACCTAAATTAGTTATAATCAGTCACACAGAACCACATATGCATTCACAATCACAATCTCATAACACAACAATTCCTCCTTTTCCACAATCCGACTACCAAGGCGCTCATCACCGCGCCGAGTGCAGAGGCAGGCCCTCCCACTCCACTTCACAATCTCCCTTCTAACCCCGGGCTAAGCCTCCACTGGAGCACTTGCCAAAAACACACAGATAATACTTTTCGTTTTGAAGGGGCACGGTTTCCCTGTCACACGGGTCAAAGTAGCCAACTCTTCCTCCACGCCAGCTACGATGGGCCGTGTCGGAAACGGTACCGACACAGAGAAAACGTTCCAAAAATATCCTTCCGATAAAACACATTCAAAACCATTTTACACACACAACAACACGAGACGTTCAAAACAGTTTATAAAGGCATTCGGGACTAGTTCCCAAAACCAATCCTACAATAACGGCATAAAATCTAACAAGACAGAAAAGAACCGAGCAAGTCGAGAACGACTTACCTCAATGAAAGATCCTTTAACGAAGGTGGAAATGTAAGAGTGTGGCCAAAAGTGATTCCCTAAGAATAATATTAATCTGACAAACTGTATTAGATTCAAGCCTCACCTCGGTTCTTAAAACCGAACCCAACTTACCCATTAACCATCCCCGAGCAAAACTTTCGAATCCCTTAATTATGCTTGACCACCAACATACCAATTTCTAATTAAACATTACCCTAAATTTAACAATGCAAATCCATAAAATTATAGTCGTTTGCATGTACCGACCTGATTATACTTAATTTATAATACCGATTAAACACTATTCTATAACTAAAAAAAAGATCCACTTTCAAAGTGAATTAAGATTATGTTCTACTCCACGTTAATGTTCAACCCCTCCCACACACAAACATTATTATATATGTATTTTTATATGAACATTCAGCATACATATAGGCCAAATCCGATTACTACAAAATCAATTCAAACTCGACCGAACAGGATCGCAAGACAGAAAAAAAAACATGACTGAGAAAAACCAAACCGGAAGAAGGGAAAGGCAAGGTCAGGTTACCGACGCTTACCGGCGACAATGGCGGCGTTCACCGCGGCAACGAAAAAAAGATGATCGACGACCTTCCCACCGGCGTGCGTAGAATAGGCCCGCTTGGCGGCAGAACCGCTACGCTGCACTCGGTTTGATGTGTGACTGTTGCTCCCCAACCCAGATCAGCGAGTCGGCGCCTCTGGTGGATCAAAGGCGGCTTCGATTATCAACGATGATCTCGAACGGAATGAACCAAGAAAGGGAGGCGACTACCGCCCCGATAAGCTGCTACCGGAGAAATTTATGAGGGCGGGTCTTGGTTCTGGGAATTGGGTTTTGACAGAGTTCGAATGAACGCTTGTGAAGGGTTTGGTTGATCATGAAGAAAGGTCGGAACGGAAATATATAGAAAGAAGATTTGGATAGAATTTTAGTGAAATATGATAAGATAGATAAAGTTAGGTTGGGATTTGGCTTTAGAGGAAGTTTTAATTTAATATAAAATTGTCTACGACTTTAATGATTTAGTTACCTAAATATGTCAATTGTATGTATAAGGATCAACTAACATATTAAGAATTATATATTTTTATAAAGTATTAAAGTTATTAGTACAACTCAAGGATTATAATTAACGAGTTACATCTTATCTCGGAAGTTACTTGCGGGTCAAGATTTCGGCTACTAGTAAACTGAGACGCTTGTTTTCTCGACCTAGGTGGAAAAACGGAGCCCGGATATGACATACTACCCCCCTTAAAGAAAGTTTCGTCCCGAAACTTAGGAATGAAAGGAACTGAAGTAAAAGTGTAATACTTAAAGGATTACTAGACTTATCTTGAGGTTCTACATGGCCCTCCATTCGAACAGAAGCAGAGTTTGTTTTGTTTCTAATTTGTAAGAATAAGTTTTCTGCAAGGCAAATAAACGTTAGTAATAAAACGAATGTAGACCGAGGGATTTGATGTGTTACTGTACTGCGTCGTGGAGGATTCCACTGCCTTAGAAACAAAATGCCCGGACACCGGTACAAATCCGAATGAGCGTTCGTCCCCCAAGGATTAAGCGCAGCTTTCCTCGAAGCCGTGTACTCGGCAAAGAGGAATTGGGAATGGTGTGTTTTCAGAACAGTTGCAGGAGAGGTACGAGATGTATTTTTGGTTTTGAAAACAGAGAGAGGAAGAGATGTATTGGATGGATCTGAGAAGGAGCAGAATCGTGGAAATAAATAGAACTGATTGGATCAGTTATCCGACGATCTGCAGTCTCCCACTATCCCATGAAATCCGAGAAGTTAAAACTGAACGGATAAGAACGTTTGACAAAATCAGAAAACGGTTTTAATAAATCAGAGAATTTGCGGAAGAGTTAGCGTCAAACAAATCCGCAAATCTCGGAGGCCCAATTTTATCAAAACATGAACACGAGCCGAGCCGAGCCGAGCCGGACGGACGGCGGCGGCGGCGCGCGCGAGGGGGCATTCCTCTCCTTGTCATCTAATTAGTGGTGTACACTTGGACCTTTATAACTAGCCATATATACTAGCAAAATCTCGATGTGGGATTGTTTCACCAAAAGCAATTCACCACATTGGCCCACAGCTGTACTCCACCTACAAGTTATGCATTTTGTTGAATTAATTTATTATTTAATTCCTACAGGGCTCACAGAGAAAAACCTGATATTTCAACAAAAAAACTAAAATTAGCATTTTAAATGTCTGCCTTGCTTCTAAAGTGAACAAGACTCAAAGAAACGTTTTAACTTAAAGATGATATTAGTTGAAAGGCCAAAGGGTGACTCTTGCCACTTTCTCGTCATTAATTAATTCAAGCAAGGAGTAATGACTTTCTTCAACCATTGGACAACCTAACAACTCAGTTTATGTCGTCCTCCAAAGGTAGGGTTACGCACACAAGAGTCGAAGACACAAAGCAATGCAAGACACAAGGTCGGTAATGACACTTAGGGGTCGGTATTGCAAGAAATTTGTGGAACGATTTTGTGAAGGATTTCACTTGCAATATTGAAGCAAATTTTAGATCTAAGAAGAGAGAAATAAGGTCTACCTTGCATGGATCTGATACCACATGATAAAGATCGAATCAATGAAGCCGGTGCAAGGTCACTTTGGACGCTCTCTTCCTGCTGAGGGAACGGATGGTGTGGCTCAGAAATGAATATGGTGGATGTGTGGATGGCTAAAAAACCAGAAATGGAGGATGGATTACGAGGGTTGTTGGATATGGATGATTTTAGGGCGTGGATATGACTCATCACACTCGAAACTCAAACTACGAGATTCAAGGACAAGGATGTGACACACCTTGCTCTTGGATCTTAAGGGTGATCCGATACTACTCACGAATCAAGATTGAAAACAAAGAACATCAAACAACTTTATTAAAAGGCAAATCGCCAAACCAAAGTCGAAAACATGACTAAAACAAGACAAGAGTTCCAAGCATTTTCAAGTGTGTCTAGCATAGGGAAAATGACGCCTCCTTTAAAGGAATATCAGCCTTAAACTAAGCCTCTTCAATAACCAGGCATTAATCAATAAATAAAGATGAAAGAACCTTGGAAAACCGGCATTAAATGTGTCTTGAATCGGCATGCAAGAGGCGCCAAGCTCGGCGCAAACTTGGCGCCGACATGGCCGAGTGGCACCTGGTGACAAGCAACGTGCACTCCATGTTGTCTTTGTATTTGATCAGCGCTCCATGGATCAAGAGACCAGTTTGAAGCTCATCTTGCAAGGCTGGAACTCGCGCCCTTGTGATTCGCTCTAATAACGCCAAGTGCCGCTGACGCGGCCGATCGCCTAGGTGGCTCGGTACCGAGGTTGGGTAGCTCGATAACATGGGAAGATGAGTCACCAGGTAGCTTGGTACCGGGGTTGGATGGCTCGGAGGATGGCGCATAAGCCGATGCGAGCCTGAGAGGCTTGGTACCGAAGGCGGATGGGTCGGTACCGGGGCCGTCTTGGTCATGAGCTGGCGTAGTCACATCGTGGATGATGTGAGTTCGTCTACCACACCTTCTATCCAGCACCCATCGAATGACGTTCTCAATGCCGAGGCTCATGTCAAGGGTGCGACCCTCGATACCGTGCCTAATGGGGCGCTGTTGCACACGCCGGATTCCGACCTTAGCGCGCCTTGGTTTTTGAGGGATGGTGTTATTACTTCGGGCACTTTTGATAGCGCCTTGTTCCATGACTCGAGTGAGGATTCCAGACCTAAATACAAGCCCAATGTGCATGATAAAGGGGAGCCTACACTTGGACAAGCAAACAAGGCCGGTGTTCGAAGCACTAAGAAGTCGAGTCAAGGAGCCGTGCCCTATCTTGGGCGCTTCACACGAGCCCTAGCTAAGGCAATACTAGACAAAATCAAGGAGGAACTCATGGCTCATAAGTTTTCGATGGCTAATGACGGTGAAGGTTGGAGTGTTCTTGTGACTATTGGTTCGACTAGTGCTAAAACCCTATAATAGCACCATCTCAATTTAAACACACCATAAAACCCCAAACACGAAAGTTCTTCTCTTTATTACTTGGAAGTCTTGAACTTCTTTAACTTGTGGGAATGTGAAGAGTAAAAGACCTTTTGATGTTGCCACCAGATCGAAGAGCCAAATGACTTAAATACAACCCACTCCATGAAGTTGAGATCTTGATTCGTCCAAATTGAATTGCTGGAAAGAATGCTTCTTTCGGGACACTTTTAGATAAAATTGGCAAAAGTGAACAACATGAAAGTTGTAGCTCTGACTCTTATCTTTCCAACGAGTATTCATTGGCCTTAAACGAATCACTGTAGCCTCCATAAGAACGAAAATACTGAAGTATTGTCTGAGGATCTGAGGAAGAGAAAACGGCCTTGCCACTTCTCTTGAGCTTTGAGATGTGAATTGCTGAATCACATCATCCTCTCCTCCTTTGAAAAAGATTCGTTCTCGAATCTTGATAGATCTACAACCCTTGCAATGATTTCTTCGACTCGTAGCTCTGATACCAAATGATGAGAATCAGATCGTTCTCGAAGAAAGTTCCAACTCAATTTGATATTGGCCTGCCTTACTTGTGGTATTTATTTTGAGATGAAAGCGAAAGAGATGACAAGTGATTCAAGCATAAGGGAAAACTCACTTTAATTATAAATATAGGAATAAGTAATCGAAAGACCAAGGATATGACACACCAAGGTAATTCGAAAGAGGGATAAGCAATCAAATCTTATGTGGATATGACTCACCACAAGAGAATCGAAAGAGGGTTCGAATCTCATAGGATATATCTCACCTAAAGAGAAACGAAGGATTCATTCGGATATAACTTACCGAAAATGTTTGGATATTACACACCAAACAAGGAAATCACTTCCAAACACTCCCATTGGTTTTTTCCACAAATTCAACTTTGATCTCTAAAAATTGGTGTACCTAACAATGAGCCTAGACGTCTTATTTATAGGAAAAACAAAGCACAAATTAAAGACACCATAAAACCCAAAACATGAAAGGTCTTCTCTTTGTTACTTGGAAGTCTTGAACTTATTTAACTTGTGGGGATGTGAAGAGAAAAAGACCTTTTGAATTTCCACCAGAAATGAAGAGCCAAATGACTTGAATACAACCCACTCCATGAAGTTGAGATCTTGATTTGTCCAAATTGAATTGCTGGAAATAATGCTTCTTTCGGGACACTTTTAGATAGAATTGGCAAAAGTGAACAACATGAAAGTTGTAGCTTTGACTCTTAGCTTTCCAACGAGTATTCATTGCCCTTAAACGAATCACCGTAGCCTCCAAAAGAACGAAAATACTGAAGTATTGTCTGAGGATCCGAGGAAGAGAAAATCACTTTGCCACTTCTCTTGAGCTTTGAGATGTGAATTACTGAATCACATAACCTTTTGGATGGGAACTAGCTCATGTGCGAAAGCGACATCTAAGAATTTTTAGGGATCTTGTCTAACCTAACAAATGGGCTTCTCAAACATCAACGACTTTAGACTTGCAGCGTGTTGAAGAAGACCAATACAAGGGTCCAATGTGATGCAAGAGTTGACAATTCAAATTCAAATCAGAGTCACATGTCAACCTTAAGTATCAAACTTTGAAAGCAATATAAAAAGGGTATTTAGGACAAATACCTCAAATTGATAAGGGTTTCTCATCACGCCTATTTAAGCCTTTCAACAGTGACCTTGCTCGACACTTTTTGTAAATCTTAAATTGCCAAACACAAAGAGTGAGAGCCAAAGAGTATATCAGTGAAGACCATTAAGTTAGTGATCTCGAAGACGGTGAAAGAAGATATAAGGAGTTCCTAGGTCTAAGGGAACTCAGGTGCGAAGACAGAAGGTCGGAGAGGTTTGAGTTTTCTTTTTCTTTGATTGTGAGCGTTCACCAGTGTTAGGTTTGAGAGTATACATTAGTGTTGCCTAGGAAGAGAGTCCTTGTAGGAATAGAGAAGTTTGTATTCGGCCTTGTAGCCTAAAGTGAACTAAGAAACAAAGAAAACAGAACTCATTCGAAAATCCTCCAAGTGGAGGTAGAGGTTTACTCACGCGATTAGTTGATCGTTGTGGGGTTCTCAATAAAGGAACTTTCTCAATTTGTTTTTACTTTACCTGCGTACTCGTGTATTCGACTGTGTGTGGGAACTGTTCAATACAGTTCCCATAACCATTCTAACTAACCATCGATCCAACAGGTTCTACCCATATCAACAAGAGCTCTTCCTTTTCAAAGTTCGAGTGAATACAAAGAACTCTAAAGTTAAGATTGCAAGGGCGAGAGTAGTACTAAGATGGGTGATGTTTCAAACAAAAATGACCAACTGATCACTTTAATGTCCTTGATAGACTCTGATAGCCAAAGGTATACGATTGGATTTGGTTGATGGGAGAATGGGTAAAAACGATAAATGAAACCGATGGATAAGTAAATAAATTGAATGTAAAGACAATACAAATGAAGAATAATTGCTTATCTTTTTTTATTAATTATAAATAAGCGATTACAAGCTGAGATCTGGGATCTAAAACCTGCAGCCATGCAAAAACTAATGGGAAGACGACGGTAAGAGTCTAACGGTCTTGCTCAAACATCGACGGGCTTCGATAGCAATGTAAGTTATTAGGGCATTTTGATTACAAGAGAAGGGGAATTATTGTGTACCAATGTATTTGTCTAGATGAGTTCTGGGTTGTGTTGTTTAATATATTATTGTTCTCTGATTACTAGGTTGAGATAACTCTTATAAATATTTATAAGATAGAGAGAGATTAAGAGTAAGCGTCTCCTAAAAAATAGGCATGTCACCAGCCCTACCTTCATACTAGGGTTTAGGCCTATCCTTGCTTAATAATATGTCATGGACGTTGTGGAAGATATGGTCAAAGGTGGTTGTAACTGACCCGGAGATCTCGTTGGAATTGCGAGATGGTCAGATGACAATGACGGTTTTTTGACGATGACAATCTTTGTGACGATGACGGTCTTGAAATCGTACACAGAATTTCTGGGTCCAGCAATACCCCAATTTCATATCGGTCGTTGAGGTAAGGAGATGGACGAGATGAATTTAATGTCTTTCGTAGGATGCTTCATTGTCTTCATGAGAACAATTGCATTTAGAAGTTGATGAGCTTCTAGCCGTCAGGCGTCGTCACGAAAAAAGTCGTTAGTCAAAGGCTTGGACTTGATTGATGTCGTCGGTGAAAGACAATGACCTGACCGAAGTTGTTAGCCTCTAGCGCTGTTTTTATCGAAGTTGTGTAGCCATGGGCGTTTAACTTGATGAAAACATCGGTGTTAGGCTTTAACCTGATCGAAGTCGCTAGCCAATATCTTAGACTCGGACAAGGTCGTTAACGAAGAGTATAGATTTGTTGTCTTACGAAGATGCAACTATGTACAAACTTTTGAGTTGTGCCTCACAAGCCGAGGGCTTTTAACGGACAAGGACCCCTGCAGAAGTCGTTTGTCAACAAATTGATTTGCAGTTGCTTAAGATTAGGAGTGCTCAGCCAGGTGATGACCAGCATCTTTCTTGGCGATAACCAACGTCTTTGGCATTTTGAGCTCTGTCCTCAGGGGTGTCTCTATTCTGGTGAGTATTGCCCTAGCGGATAAAGTCTTGTTTGCTAGCGATAGAAGCTATGGTTGCTGGCGAGTAACACCTCATTTCTTCTAGCGAATAGTGCCTTATCATCGTAATTGGCGATTATTACCTTGTGATCAAAACTGATGAGTATTGTCTCCTAATTGTGAACAAGACTGGCGATCATCATCTCGTGTGCTTCTGCATGACAAGATTTAAGAAACTAGGAGGGTTGATCGTGGGTTTCCCCAACGACCCTCCGGCATTCAAGTTAGTACTTTATTCGAAAGAAATCATAAAGGAAACATAATAGTAAACTAACATAATTTTTTTAGAAATGATACGGATTAAACATGCGTTCCTTGCGATTTTGGGTAACTAGACCGTGAATGTGATCATGATGGTGACCGTTCTCGTCATCATCTGAGGTCTCATGGTCAGAGTCACTATATGTTCGATTCCGCCGGTCATCTTCTGGGGTCTTGGGATCAGATTCAGGAAGGTCATATTCGGGGAGGTTACCTCCCTTATCTTCTTCTATGAGAATTTGGGCCATTGATGTAGATTGAACATCTTCAAAGGTTGCACATGGGTACATGGTCAACTCTTTGTAGAGTTCATTGGTCGTTTGAAGACCTTGACAAAATGCTTCAATGGATATTGAGACATTGCAATTGGAGATCTTAATTTTCTCATGAACGAAACGGTTCATGTAATCTCTAAGAGTTTCATCATACCCCTACGCAATTCGAAAAAGTCATTAGAATGCTTGTCAAGTTGTTGACTACTCAAAATTGAACTTTAAATAAATAGTCGAAGAGATTCGCCTAAGATTCCATAATTCCACGTGGCATACTAATAAACCATTTTAGGGTTGGGCCCTCAAGAGTTGCCCAAAAGCTTTTACACATGATGGCTTCATGATCCTTTTGAGGGATGGAAGTCATCATCATCTTTTGCTTGAAGATAAGAAGATGATCGTTAGGATCATCGGTGCCGTCATAGCTTGATATCTTTGGAACAAGAAACCCCTTAGCAAAATCGACAACAGAAATGGATACCACAAAGGGAGAAGCTTCATAGCCATCTTCGGGTTCCTTCTCAATGGGATGCGGGATTTTGGGAATCCTTGTAATTATCTCATTGAGAGGCTTTAATTTTTGTAGGATCTTTTGCTTGATGACCTCCTTAATGTCAAGAAGGTTGGGAGTGATCCCGTCGCATTCTGTCGGCTGGTGGAATGGGACCCTCAGAGAGGAAGTATCTCATGTCATCATCATCATTCTAGGAAAGGTTACCGCATGAGGAATTTGGACGGTCACAATTTGTTCAGGGAAGCTTCTGCGGCGGCCATAGTCTTGCTCGTGTGTACCTGCGATCTCAAGAACTCGTTTTCAACTATAAGTTGCGCTGCTCGGGCGTTGGATCTGGTTGTTTAGGCTTTGAGTTCATCAATCTCTTTGGAGGGCATCGAGACGAGAAAAGAGGTCATCCATGGTGGATGGTTGGTGTTTGGTAGGATGTTGATCGATTGTATTTTAGCTATTTGCCCCCACAGTGGGTGCCAAATTTTTTGGACAAAAAATGACAAACTAATCATTTTAATGTCTTCGATAGGGTCTGATAGCCAAAGGTATGAATTGATTGGGTTGGCTAGAGAACGAGTAAAAACAATAAACGAAAGTGATAATAAGTAAAGAAATTGAATGTAAAGACAATACGAATGAATAATAGTTTCTTATCTGCTTTTATTAATTATAAACAAGTGATTACAAGCTAGGATTCAGGATATAGGACCTGTAATCATGCAGAAACTGATCGAAAGACGACGGTCAGATGCTAAACGTCTTGCTCAAACGCCGACAGTCTTCTAGAGCAATGTAAGTTATGAGGCCATTTTGATTACAAGAGAGGGGGAATTATTGTGTACCAATGTATTTGTCTAGATGAGTTGGGGGTTGCAAGGTTATTAGGGTCGGGATTCTATTTAGGATCATTGGGGGTCTTTTGGATCGGATCATAAGATCAGATCGTTAAATCGTAAGATCCTACATTATAACTAAAAGTATGCAAGAATAACCTAATAGACTGTATATTTTATTATATATGAAGTAAGAAAATGATAAACCTTATTAATTTGATTATTAAAAATGTTGTAGGATGGACTAGTAAACTATTTTAATGTAAATGATACGTTAATCGTAAAATTATTAATAAAATATAGTTAAAATTATCATTTTATAGGATCGTTAGAATCATTTGTAGGATTGTTAGAATCGTATGTAAAATCGGGATCGGATCAAGATTGTATTCCAAATCATTTAAGATCCTACTCCAATAAGATCCTACTTGGGATCGTGGATCGTTTCGCGTGTTATGGATCGTAGGATCGCTAGAATCGTGGAATCGGATCGGGATTCTGATAAGATTTACTGGGTTGTGTTTTTGATTAGTTATTTATACGACATTGATATCAAAATGATAATGCAAATATCGTCGCACGTTAGTGAAAAGAGAAGTGCCGGTGGATGGAGATATATTTAGAGAGAAGTAGTGGATGGAGAAATAACTAATGAATGTTGTATAAATAACTAATGAAAAACATAATGTTACGGCCAAACGTTTATAGTAGAGGGAAGAGGTCATGCAATTTATCCCTTATTTTGAGTTTCACCATTTTACGGCCAAACGTTTATAGTAGTGGGCATTATTAATATCAATGTTGTATAATTAACTAATAAAAACACAATGTTTAACAAACATATTACTCCCCTCATTTAAATTTAGACGTCGTTTTAGACATTTGCACAATTATTAAGAAAAATAAATTTGTTACCGAAATACCCCATTAATTATTATTCACAACACTCGATGCATTAAATATATTTCGCATCTAAAATTGTATTTTATATTGTAACTTGCCAGAGTAATATAAATATAGGGGTAAATTTGGAACAATATTTAAAAATATCTAAAATGACAAGTTCGATTTAACAAAAAAATATGGCTTAAAGGACATATATATTTGAACGGGGTGAGCATCATTTTTCACCTACAATTACAATAATATGTGTGCACTATTTTTAAAATGCATTGTTAGTGTGTAAAATTATCTATCTTTAGTGGGAATAAATGAATTTTTTTTAGTTCATATGAAACGTCGTATGAAGATAAAAAAAACTTTAAAATAAAAATATAAGAAAATGTCACTTTGTGTTCATTTTTATCTTTTAATCTTGGTAATACAACTCTATGATCTAATGGTTGAGATTTGATCACATTAAACATTCTATGTGTAATAAGCATATGATCCTAATTCAATTATTATATTTTAAACATATGTAAGAAAGTTAGATTCAAGTGAGGACAATCCTTGTGGTGAGAGGAAATCCTTATGGCAAGGAGTGATAAAAACTTTTACCATTTCTATAAATGAACCACAAAACATTGCAATAATAAACCATATTATTTTATTTTTTGTTATGCACCTCATGTTTCTGTTATATGATATGAAATAAAAATTGATAATCCTATTCACATAGATACCCAATTAAAAAATATATCATTGACCCCTTTGTTGTTAATGCCATAAATCCCCTTAGAATTAATGATCCAATGACAATTGTTGTAGCACCTCTTGATGTCGCAGGTGTATATGTACAACTTTATTGTAGCAGATGCACCCTGTTTTGATAACTCGCATTGAATATTCGTCCATATAAACGGGCGGAAAATGAGGCCATCCGTTTTACCATCTCCCAACAGATGAAACCCGAAATTTAAGTCGATTGCAGTAGCATGGTGTGAACAAGTTGTACCATTGCCGAGTATGTTATGGAGGAAAACCGTGGTCTTGGGGAATAAAGCATTGGGCGATGGAGTTGGACTGCTTAAGGCCATGGCTCCTTCGCCTTCTTTTACATCTTGTTTTGCATCTAATGATATTTTTGGTGTTTTGATTGCTTGAATTGCAATGGGTAAAGTTACTAGGAAAATGATCATGACATTTTTAAGAGAAGTGGGTTCATTTTGTACCTTTGAGATTTATTTTATAGTTGGTGAAAAACTGATGGCATATAAGAATTGAAGAATGATGGATAAATTTTGTTTTCAAGAACTTTGTTTTAGTTTCATATCAAAATCGGCCAAAAGACATCAATTTATAACCTTCTATCATTGTGAATATTGGCTAGACAATGAATTTGCAACCCAATCAACATTTAATGTCCAATAAAATAGTAGTCGTTAATGTTCAGTTATTAATCATATTAATTGGACAAATTGAAAACATGCTATTATTGCTACATAACATGCAATTATTATTAATATTAATGTTGTATGAATAAATAATGAAAACAAGTTATTATTGGTATTAATGTTGTATGAATAACTAATGAAAACACGCTATTATTATTAACAATTAATGTTGTATGAATAATAATGAAAAAGCACACTATTATTATTACTTAATGCTATTAATATTCCATGTTACATCGTTTTGAAGACAATGTTTATTTATAGGATTTTTTATTTCTTTTTTAATAATAGGCAAAATGATATTATTTTTGACTTTATTTAAAAAATACCTAAAAAGATATCATTTTTATATTGTATATATTTTAAACTAAGAAAGGAGAATTTACCTTTACCTTTACATAATTCTTCTCTGAGCAAAAGGAGTTGCCACATTTTCTTGTTTGAGTTTACCGGCCTATCCACTTTGCCTGATCAGGTTCTTCTATGTACATTGTTTTTTGCTGCTTTCGCCTACTCGACATCGGTTGTAACCCTCGGGCATAGAGGATTTTTGTGCCCCGGGGTGCATAGCCTGTCATAGTAGAGCCGGTCTGGTTCTGCTGGTAAAATACATATGATGGGTAAAATGAAAAAATACATACTATGGCAGGAGATCCGGTTTAAGACCGGTTCTCCTGGTAATCCACAACCAAAAACAATGAAAAAATGTTTATTAAGTAATATTAAGACTAAAATTAGGTTATAATTCATAAATAGACAAAGTGGAAACAAGTTGATTTAATATGAAAGTACATTGAATAAAACACAAAAACGTACATTGAAATATAGAAAAAAAATAATTAAGGTCTTTACTTGCATAATCTTGCAAATAACTACTAGTGGAGAAACTTGCATGGTCGCTTGAGGAGGAGGTGGAATAGGATTTTAGGTCAAGATATCATAAATGTGTGTCCATATGGGACTCAGCTCGGGTATTGTTCCAAGACGTGCATATTATCCGTTATGTAGCATTTCACATAGTTGTGAGCCTGTATTTTTTTAAACCGTATTAAATTTATAAGATTAGAAAATAAATAATGTATAATCAAATAATTAAAAATCATGTTGTATGGAAATTGCAAAATTGAAATACGCACAACAATGAGGATATTGCCTACTTGAGGCATCAAGGGTATTTGGTTCAGATTGATTCGGTTTACATCGGACACTTTTAGCACTTTTTTGTGAGAGCATGGCTCGAACGGTCCCATGTATCCCGGAGCCACATCTCAACCATGAGTAGCGTGGGGGCAAGCTTAGAATATTTCCTCCCAAGTGTTCACCATGAGAAGCCCAATTACCATAATCTATATGGTATGTATGCATGTATTTTTTAGGCTTTGCCCCCCTATAGCCTTCAGTGGTTGTTGGATCGTAGGTCAGTCGAAAACAGTTATGGGAACTATATCGAACAGTTCCCATACGCAGCGGAATAAGCAAGTATGCAGGTAAATAAAAAACACGTAGAGACAGTTCCCTTAGAGAGGAACCCCACAACGATCAACTAATCGCGTGAGTAAACCTCTACCTCCCTCTCGGAGGATTTTCGAATGAGTTACCTTTTCTTTATTGCTTAGTTCCCTTCAAGTTACAAGGTAGAGTACAAAATTCTCTGTTCCTACTAGGACTCTCTCCCTAGGCAGCTATAATGCACTCTCTCGACCCTAACCCGGTGAACGCTCACAATCAAACACAAAGCAAAACTCAATCCTCTCTCTCTCCCTTCTGTCTCTTGTCCTGAGTTCCCCTAGACCTAGGAACTAGCTCTTTCTCCTACATGTACGTATTTGACCATTTTGGCTTATTTGGCAAAATAACATCACACATAAGGCGCGTGATGTACACTGGAAGGAGAATAAGATTCAAAGTGTTTAATAGGCAAAATTGGGGGCAGTACAAGGGTCTATTTGAAAATTTTTTAGTACAGGGGTCCAATAGGAAAAAAAGTGTAAGTACAAGGGTCTGTTGATGTATTCTGCCGTTTATGATTTGGGAAAAGTGAGAAACAAGGTGACTATTGAAGGGTTTAAATAGGTGTGATGAGAAACCCTTATCCACTTGAGGTATTTTTCCTAAATACCCTTTTTGCCTTGCTCTCCAAGTACGATTCCTTAAGGTTGACATGTGAATTTGATTTGAATTTGAATTGTCAACTCTTGAATCAATCCGGACCGTCTTTGTGCTGAGGGTCTGATGGTCTGAGACGCCTCTACGTCCGGAACAAACAGGATCCCTGAAAATGCCTTGAGACGTCGCTTTCACGCATGCGCCAGTTCTCATCCAAAGGGAACTCTCGTCTTCTCGGTTCCCTTCTCTTGGGAACTCTTCTTGACTTCTGTGGGATTCCTGTTCCTCATGTCCAATTCCCATCTTGTGGGAACTCTATTCTCTTCTGAGGTTGGTCATGCAAGTTCCCCCTTACTGTGACAACATATCGCAGGGAGTTCCACTATATGGTTATGTAGTTCCTACTTAGCAGATTTTGTGCAAATATTCCCCCTTAGCAAAGACCATACTGTGGTAACTTTTGAAACAACGCATCTCACACATTTTATCCTCCCCCCTTTTAGCATCATCGAAAAGAGTAAGCATGAATATCGGAACAATAAAGTAAAGAACACACATTCAAACTAAAGATCCATTTTATTACTTAGACAAACAAGTTGTACATAAGGGAAGTCCTAAGTGAAATACAAGTTTGAGAGGGAGGAGAGGCACAAGAAAGGAGTAGAAAATAAGGAAAAAGATCAGGAGGGTGCTAGTTTAAGCAGAGGGGATCTCTCAGATCCTTTTCTTCAACCAACAAGAGCCTCAACCTTAGAGAGTTGATCCAACCCAATATTCAGAACTGGGTTGGATTGTGAGGTTCACTGACTCCATCCCTGTGGATGGTGTCCCGAGTAGATCTTCTCCTCCACGCATGGTGAGTGCAGGTCCTTTCTTGGTCCTCTGTCTCTTCCAGTGGTGCCCACGAGAGTCTTCACACATGCTAAAGATGTTGATGAGCTGATGCACCGCTTGTTCTTCGAGTGGATGGTCTTGGTTCTGATTGTCTCTTGGGAAGGATGGATAGTATCGAAGGCTTGGCCATCTTCGGGTTGTAGAGGAGGCATCGTTCTTTCCTTAAGGTGTTTCATGAGGGGTTTTGAAAAACTAGGGTTGAAGATGAGTTATGCTTTGAGAGAGGAGGCCGGTATTTAAGTAGTTTTGAGTAGAGGGGCATAGTTGTCTTTTTCATTTTTGCCCTTGAGAATTGAACTCGGCCGATGTCGTTTCATCTTCAACGTTTTCAATAAGCTTTGCAACATGGCAATTCCCCATTGGTGCAATTCAAACGCATGGTTCACAGTGTGGGAAGGGAACAAAAAGGGACTTCAACAATTTCAACCCAAAAAGGGTAAAAAGGAGAGCTCATGGGATAAGTTTGTCCAATCCAAGACTCCGGGTAAGCTTATGATCAACTATCATTGTGGCTTGTAATGCGGGTTAGAAATAACTCAAGTTGATGATTTTGGGCCAAATAGAAAAGAAATTCCTATGAGTACAACAATTTGTCTTAGACTAGTAACAAAGGATAAAGTGAATGCAGTGTTCCTAACTGGTTCCTATCATGCAAACAAATAAACTAGCCAATCATCGGGGACAGAATAAACAGGGACTTGTTTAATTTAAATTTATCATCCCTAAGAGCATACGAAGGTACTCAAAGGGACGCCTATCTAATGCCTTGGTCAGAATATCTGCTCTTTGCTCTTAAGTTCTATAGTGCTCCATAATAATGTTCCCTTGCTCAACATTTTCACGTAAGAAGTGATGACGAACGTCAATGTGCTTATTATGTGAGTGATGAATGAGATTCCAGGAAATGTTTATGGCACTAGCATTATCACATCTAATGGGAACAAGGCCATAAGACATACCGTAATCACTGAGTTGGTACTTAAGCCATAAGTCATGGGAACAACATGATGCATCAGCCACATATTCTGCTTCGGCCGTCGAGAGTGTCACTGAGTTTTGTTTCTTTGATCCCCATGATACTAGGAACTCTCCTAGGAACTAAGCCATACCTGATGTGCTCTTCCTATCTACCAGAAGACCCTCAAAGTCCGCGTATGAAAACACAACAATCTCAAGGGAACTTCTACGTGGATACCAGAAGCACAAGTTGTCGTTCCCTTTGAGGTATCTAAAAATTCTCTTCACGTCTTTCAGGTGTGATTCTTTGGGGTTAGCTTGAAAGAGTGCGCATAAACACACGGTGAACATGATATCGAGCCTACTAGCTGTAACGTAGAGAAGGGAACCAAGCATACCTCGATAGTTCCTTTGGTCCACATCTATACCTTTTTCATCTGTGTTCAGCTTGGAGTTGGTGGAACCTAGAGTGTTGATAGGCCTTGAATTCTCCATTCCATATTTGATTAGCATTTCCTTGATTTATTTCTATTGATGTATTTTTGCTCCCTCCTTGGTCTGAGTGATTTGAAGCCCCAGGAAGAACGTAAGTTCCCCAATCAGGCTCATCTTGAATTCTAAACTCATTAGATCTTTAAACTTTTCAACAAGCAAGGGATTAGTTGCACCAAAAACAATATCATCAACGTATACTTGAGTAATAATAATATCATTGGACTCTTTCTTAAGAAACAAAGTCTATTCAATGGAACCGCGAAGGTATCCGTATGACAAGAGAAATTGTGCAAACCTGTCATACTAGGCTCGTGGGGCCGATTTGAGTCCGTATAGAGCACGCTGAAGAAAGTAGACGTGGTCTGGAAAGTTCCCATCTTCAAATCCTGGTGGTTGAGCCACGTATACTTCTTCTTTCAAGTGTCCATTCAAGAATGATGTCTTCACATCCATCTGATAAAGCTAGAATCCTTTGTGAGCGGTGAAGGCGATTAGGAGTGTAATTGCATCAATTCTTGCTACGATGGCAAAGGTCTCATCGTAGTCAATGCCTTCTACTTGGTTGTACCCTTGAGCTACCAGCCTTGCCTTATTCCTTGAAACAGTTCCTGTGTCATCCATCTTGTTACGGAACACCCATCTTGTTCCTATAACATTCTTCCCTTTTGGACGAGGAACAAGCTTCCATAATTGGTTCCTTTCAAATTGATTGAGCTCTTCTTGCATTACCATTATCCAGTCTGGATCTTTAAGGGCTTCTTTGATATTCTTAGGTTCCACGATTGACACGGAGGCATTGAATGCACATAAATTTTGAAGTGATGATTGTGTCTTTATGCCTTGGTCAAGAGGAGATATGATGTTTCTAGGATTTATATTGGAGAGATCTGGATGTTCCTCTTCGTTCCTATCACCACTATTATTGCATTCTTCTTGAAAATCCTCATCCTCTGCATGTTCCTCATCCTTTGGATCCTCCACTTGTGCAATGATTTTCTTGTTCTTCATTCTCTACATTTAGTGTGTCCCTCTGTGTTCCCCTTAGGTGCTTGATTCAGGAATGTCTTCTAGTGGAGGAACTAGGGAACCAGCTTGTGAGGTGTCTAGTGATTCTTCAACTGAGGGAATTCAGCCGACTATTTGGATGTCTCGGTTTTGAGATTCGTTGTTCCCATGTGGATAACGACGAGTTCCCTTCCTTGGCTCATCATAATTGTCATCATCTTCCTCGTTCCAGGGAAGCTGGAAGTGAGTTTCCACTTTTTTCACTTTTGTTTCTACCTTGACTGATTCTTCTTTCAATATCAAATGAATGCTCTCCTTTATCTTCTTGGTCCTTTTGTTGTACACTCTGTAAGCTTTGTTGTGAGGAGAGTATCCCAGGAAGATTCCTTCATCATTTCTTGCGTCAAATTTCCCAAGGTTGTCTTTCCCATTGTTGTGCACAAAACATTTGCACCCTAAGACTCTTAAGTGGGAGATGTTGGGTTTCCTTCCTCTGATCAGCTCATAAGTAGTTTTCTTGATCATCGGGCGCACCATGGCTCTATTAAGGATGTATGTTGTTGTGGAGATTGCCTCTGCCCAAAAGTGTTGAGGAACTCCACTCTCAATCATCATTGTTCTAGCCATTGCTTCCAGGGTTCAATTTTTCCTCTCCATAACTCCATTTTGTTGTGGAGTATGAGGGGTTGAGAAGTTATGTGATACCCCATTCTTATCACAGTACTGTATGAACTCAGAGTTCTTGAATTCAGTTCCATGGTCTGATCTCAAAGCAATGAGCTTTAGTCTTGAGCTCACTTCCACTCTTTTCATGAATGGCTCAAATTCCCTAAAGGTATCTGCTTTGGACACAAGAAAAATAACCCAAGTAAATCTAGAAAAATCATCATTGAGAACGAACATGTACCTTTTTCCTCCATAGCTAGTCGTCTGCATGGGACCACAAAGATCCATATGGATCAGTTTCAAGGGACGAGTAGTGCTCACAACTCGTTTTGGTTTGAAGGAGCTTCTTGTTTGTTTCCCTTTGACACATGCCTCACACATCTTTATGCCATCTACACTGATCTTGGGCAATCCAATTACAAGGTCTTGACGATATAGCTTCTGAATTTGGTTTACTCCTGCATGTCCCAATCTTTTGTGCCAGAGTTCCGCTTCATCAATGGAACTTGCAATACACAGTTTCCTTGGAGGCTTGTATGATGTGTCCACAAAATAAACATTATTAGACCTAGTTCCTTTGATTATGATCTTGTTTGTCTTCTTGTTGATCACAAGACATTCTTTAGAGTCAAAAGTCACTACATTGTTTCCTTGGTCACATAGTTGTGAGACACTCATCAAGGTTTATCCAAGGTCCTCTACCAGATTCACGTTTTTGATCTTGATTCCTTTGTTGATGACGACCTCTCCAGTTCCAATAATTTCGCCCTTGTTCTTGTTGCCGAAAGAGATGTGGCCTCCGAAGACCTTTGTTAGTAGTGAGGTGTGATTGTCTTTCTTACCGGTCATGTGGTTGGAACATCCATTGTCGATGACCCAAGTGTTGTTCCCCCTCACTACAACCTGCAAAATTAATTAGATTTGGCGACCCAAGCAAGATGTCCCTTGATTGGTTCCATGAAAGGAAACAGAGTTCTTTCGACCAAGTAATCAGTAATATTGTGGACTTGTGTGGAGCTCCTGGGACTCAAGGATGAGTTCATAGGAGAGTTCCCATTCTTAGGTACTTTCAACAATTTTGGTCTGTTAGGATTTTTTCTTTAAAAATTTCTGTTTTTGTAACTTTTGTTCCCAACAGTGTGTGGCTTGTACGCTTTCCTTTTTGGACAACTTTTAATGTAGTGTCCATGAGCTTCACACTCCCATCAAGTTTTATAGTACTCTCCAAGATAGTACTTTGGGTGAGGTATCTGGATCCTATTTCTATCCATGGTTTCCTGATTGTAGACTCTAGACCCATTTCCCTTGGCTATTTTGAAGTACATTTTGTGGCTAGTGTTCCCCGTATAGTATTCAATGTTTCGATATTCCCTGCTTTCCATGACACGAATTCTTTCTTCTAATTGAGCATTCTTCAGCTTTTGGCTTTGAAGATCAAGATCCCTACACTCATTTCTTTCCCTTTCCGTGAGAAGACATGATCCGTTTTTTGATGTTCCCTCTCCATACCATATTCCATGTCGGGTTGTTATAAACTTGATCGGGGGAAAGGATTCTTTGGTGGTCCGTGGAGGCAAACTCTCTAGATATTTTTGGCTTTCACTTAGTTTCTTAAGAATCTCATATTTTTCACTCTCAATGATATTGAGCTCATCTCTTAAGGTGGTGATCTCATTAAAAGAGCACTACAATTTGTCTACAAGCTTTACACATTGGGAACAAGGTTCCATTCCTAGTTGTTCTGCTAAGACATGTTCAGTTTTATCTATCTTCTTTTGAATCTTTATACTGTCTTTTAGCGATTTGGTTAGTAATTTAAGCAACTCGGGTTTTTCATATTGAGATAGAGAGTTAAGAAGAGTTTCAGGATTTACATCACCGGGTTGTTCCCCAGTGGTGCAAGTTTCTGGGGTTGACCAAGCTTCAGGCTCCTCATCATCGGAGTCACTCCAAGTTGCTACGTATCCTTTTTTCCCTTTGTTGAGTCTTCACTCTTTAGTTCCCCGAGGACAGTTTTTGGCGAAGTTTCCCTTCTTGTAGCATTTGTAGCATGTGGCATCAGCGAGGTCTTTATCTTTGTCTTGATATCTGTTGCTGACCTCATAGTTCCTTCTTTCTCTGCTAGAGTTCCTTTTGAACTTCCCTTTCTTGTAGAAGTTCCTCATCGCCTTTGTGATGAGTACAAGTTCCTCTTCCTCATCTTCCTCCGATTCTTCACACTGTTCCTGAACCGTTTTGAGGACCTTCTCCAGCTTGAGAGCTATGCCTCTCGTTTCCATCTCTTGTTGCTTATCTTCTTACTTTCTCTTCTCATGACTAAATGAGCTTACCAAACACTTGGTGAAGTATCAAGTTTCTATTCTCAGGTTTCTCCTTGAACATGGTTCGTTCGTTCGCCCATTATGTTGTTAGACCATTGAACAATTGTTGCACCTTCATTTTGTCGGAGATTTCTTGCTTGGTGATACCATGGGCTGCCATCTTTGAGAAGAGGGACTCGAAACGCGATTGATAGATATCAATCCACTCACTCATCGTCATTTAGAAGTTGAAGAACTCCCTTTTGGCATTTATTTGGTGATCTTCCCTCATATCGTAACTCCCGACGTGCATTTGTTGAATGGCTTCCTACATTTCCTTGGCTGTCTCCAAGTTAGCCACTTTATCACTGTCTTGCTCGCACATCGCGTTGTTGAAGTACATCTTGGCCTTGTAGTTGGCCTCCATGCATTTCCATTCGGTTGTACCCCATTTGGATAGGTCGTTTCGAATATTTTCGTTGACCTCGAAGTTTCCCATGCTCTATGACACACAATGCTTGGTAGTCATGACTCCTCATCCAATCTCTCATCTTGATCTACCAATTTTCAAAGCGTCCAGCGATGAGTCTGGGAGGCTTGTTGTTCCCATGTCCGATCTTCGTGAGTTCCTGAGCCATTTTCCTAAGTACTTGCAAAGACTAACCAAGATCTAGAGCGCCTGCTCTGATTTTAATTGTTGGATCGTAGGTTAGTCGAAAACAGTTATGGGAACTCTATCGAACAGTTCCCACACGCAGTAGAATAAGCAAGTATGCAGGTAAATAAAAATCATTTAGAAACAGTTCCCTCATAGAGGAACCCCACAACAATAAACTAATCACTTGAGTAAACCTCTACCTCCCACTCCCAGGATATTCGAATGAGTTATCTTTTCTTTACTGCTTAGTTCCCTTCAGGTTACAAGCCAGAGTACAAACTTTTCTGTTCCTACTAGGACTCTCTCCCTAGGCAACATTAATGCACTCTCTCGACCCTTACCCGGTGAATGCTCACAATCAAAGACAAAGCGAAACTCAAACCTCTCTCTCTCTCTCTCTCTCTCTCTCTCTCTCTCCTCTATCTTCTCCTAAGTTCCCCTAGACCTAGGAACTCGCTCTTTCTCCTACACCGTCGTCGAGAATAGCTCGCTGCCGGGGACTTTTCACTAGCTTGATGACTCTCACTCAACCAACTCTTCAACTTTTCTTTCTTTGAGTTTGGAGTTTATGATTTGGGAAAACTGAGGTGCAAGGTGACTAATGAAGGGGTTAAATAGGCATGATAAGAAACCCTTATCAACTTGAGGTATTTGTCCTAAATACCCTTTTTGCCTTGCTCTTCAAGTATGATTCCTTAAGGTTGACATGTGACTTTGATTTGAATTTGAATTGTCAACTCTTGAATCAATCCAGATCGTTGGA